>LR989849.1:42500-1304166 GCA_905146925.1 Autographa gamma | reverse complement strand
CGTGTTTTGCTCCATTACTTGGTCCCTCATATAGCTTGCGTTTAGTTAGGAGAGCATTGTCTCAGCGGTCGAATCCTAATTCCTCTCTATATATCATGTTGTATTTTCTTAATTCACCAGTCATGAAAAGAACGTGCTAGCCAAATGCTGGAATGTATGAGGGACCTAAAGTACGCCCATATCACTTGGTCCCTTATTCAACCAGTGTTTGTTTAGCTATTCAACGAAAGAAAATGGAAAAAACTAAAGATCAAGCATTAAACAACGTGAAGCCGGAGATTCAGAGGGCAAGCTAGCCAAATGCACGGGCTTGTAAGGGAACAGAAGTGTGCTCAATTACTCGGTACCTTATTCAGCGTGTGTGTTTGGTTAGAGAATCATCGTCGAGCCGCGACCCTGAACCAGACACCTTCCGAAACAAACGAATAGTCAACTGCCGACCGTTAGCGAGCGTTACGCAGTTCAATTTCCATATTATCCATACATTCTCTCATTTTTCGTGGATGTTTTACCTTTACAGCGGGGCTCACAGTAGGCCTCTCCCATACAACCTTATTCCGTGCCAGCTCGAACCAAGACTCGCACCTCGGCCAGCTTCGGCGACGCCGCGCCATCCATCTGCTGGCTCCCATTTTGTACAGACCTTTTCATTTTATTATTAAGTATTTTTAAACCATAAAATGATGTTATTTTTAAAGTGTTAACTGAAATTAATTGCAGGTTCTCTTCTTCTTTGAATTGAAATGTTAGGAGCTGGCACCTTACACAGTTATTCAAGTTTTCAAGAAGTTGATTCAGATATCCGGACTTTGGCCTGTGTAATGTTTAGTTAATAACTTTGTTTGTTCGAAATAACAACAAACAGAAGAACAAATGACAAGCGTCTTTTGATCAACGTAGATTGAAAAACTATCTAATTTTTTCATCGTGAAACTTCTAGACCCTTTTTTTTATATTACACTAACTTGAAGACGAACACGAGTTTTAATATATAATATTTTATTAATTTAATGCTATTTACTAAGATAGGTTAGTACCAGTACCACAACTGTTTTCTTATTTTGTGTCACTATTTTATTATTATATGTTAAATAGAATTTTTAAATCGACTGTATTCACGCGAAAATACCGGAAGTAAATATCAGAGGTGTCTGACTAGTTCCGGGATAAAAGAACTATTTACAACACCTACTAAACTACTAAATGACTGGACTACTGTGAATAAAAGGTAAATTAGGGTTTAAAGGCACCAAACTACATAAAAAATATAACGTATGATCTATTAGGTATATTATTATGCCAAAATGTTGGAAAGAATTACCAGCTACAAAATTAAGATTTAATTTAAAAAAATTATTTAATCGAGAAAGCCTTCTACAGTATTGAAGAATTTCTCAATGACAAAATTTAATTTCATAAGTGTTACCTATATTTTAACTCTGTATACCTTTATTGTAAATTGTTGCCGTCCATTATAAATGATACATATATAATTTTTGTTACTTTTGTTATAGTCTATTATAGTATATTAGTACATATATGTATTAGTATAAGTTAGATTAAGCCATATTTGTACGCCGAAAAGGCAAAACATGACCGGACTTTAATATTTAATGTAACACCTTGCATGCCCTGTGTATGTTAACTCATGTTTTGAACAAAAAATGCTCTTGTATCTTGTATTTGGATAGTTATTGAATATTCTCTATGAACGTCATTATCCAATATTTGATGAATTCTCTTAAAAGGAAAGGCAGACGAGAGACGTGAAAATAAGTTATTTGAATAAAATATCGCTGTTGCAAGGCGTTCAGCCATTCCTAAGTGCGACAAGGACAACTGCAGATCTAACGGAGTAGAATAAGTAAAAATTTCAAAATTCGAGGTTCTGTACTCGCCTATTTCTTCCTCCAATACTGAAACAATTTTAAAAGATATTTCTTGAATAAGACGAGCGTAGACCCTTATGTTTTCATTTGTTCACCAGTTAAAATTTTGGTTTCGCAAAAATGTCTATATGTTTGTTTAGGCATCACCCAAAAACTACCGGTTCGATTACGATGAAGCACATTGGTTAGTTTTTATCTCGAAAAGTATATACAATAAAAAACAAACCTAATTTTGCGGTGTGATCCTTCGACCGGATTACTGTACCAACCGCAAAAGTTTGTCGTAGGTTACGTCACCTTTAGGCTAATCTTTTTTAGATTTATTTTTGAGAGAGTAGAGTTAATTATATGTAGTATATTTGATAGTATACGGTATTGACCGTAGGTTATTTTATAATACTGTTAGGTAGGATTAGTTATTTGTATAGATATTAGTTTTTAGGGAATTTGCTTATTTATTGAGTTTAGATCAATTATCATCAGAAGTAAGTTATTAAGATATTGACTGTATTTAGGTATTGAGTTTTTTTTATTTATTAGGGAGGTACTTAGGTTTACTTTTATAAAAGTGTACCACGTGAGCTCGACAAATGGATTTGCGACTAACGCTTATGCGACAAAACTGTACTGCGACTCTCCGCAGTTCGAATGCACGCTAGTGCGACACACTGTAGATCGACATCTCGCTAGTGCGATATGAAGAAATAGAACATAAACATATAGAACCGACATAGGCCCAGACATCCATTGCTTGGTTTGGTTCAACTTTGTGACAGAGATCAATAGGTTAGGTTAGGTTAGATATTGTGACCTTGCAATGGAGCGAGCGGAGCGAGCGAAGCGAGCGACGGCCTTTGATTATTTAATATCTACTTATTTAATACACTTCTCATCAAAAAAATCGAAACACCTCGCAGTTTATGATTTGATAAGGATTATCAGAAAAATGTGTATATTTAGGAATAAATGTAAAATGTCATTTAATAGTGAGTAGTATGAGGTACTAAAATCCTAATGTTAATGTTCTAAATTCAAATTAAGTCTTCATAGGTTTCGTATTTTGTATAATGAGTAATTTTTACCCTATGTGGAATATGAAGGAAATGGGTAAAAAACACGCGTAAATGAAAAAAAAATGTAAGAAACGTTTATTTAATAACTTGTATTCCCTCCGCGAGCTCTTATTACTGCTTCCATACGGTTCTTCATCGATCGGATGAGAGTCACGATCATATGTTGTGGTATATTATCCCATTCCTCTTGGATTGCATTTTGCAGCTGGCTAAGTGTTTCTGGGGCTGGATCTCTTGCTCGAATTCGTCTCTTTAATTCATCCCATAGATGTTCAATGGGATTCATGTCCGGGCTTCTTGCTGGCCATACCATAATGGAGATACCGACTTCGGTAAGATAATCTCGTACGAAGCCCGCGTTGTGAGCTCTGTCAATTCATGCATGAATATGAAGTCGTTGCCAATAAAATGTGCATAGGGCATCACATGAGGTTCAAGACACTGTTCGATGTACCGATGAGAGTTTAGTGCAGGCAGCCGTGGCCCAGACAAAAAGGCAAGTTCTGTCTTACCGTCGGCGCTGATTCCTCCCCAAACCGTCCACGAACCGCCACCATAGCTGATCTTTTCTTCAATGCAGCATTGTGCAAAGCGTTCTCCATCTCTTCTGTAGACCTTGTTCCTTCCGTCGTTACCATACATTATAACTTTACACTCATCAGAAAACAGTACTTTGCTCCACTGAAGGTATGACCAAGTTAGGTGCTCGCGTGCAAAGTTAAGGCGCGCTCTTCGATGGTCTGCAGTTAATTTCGGCCCATTCGCTGGCTTATGCGGTGCCAATCCGCCTTCCTTCAACCTTCTTCTTATTGTAGAGTCACTTACAGCTACTCTTCGTACAACGCGAAGCTGCTGCTGCAGTTGAAAAGCGTTAAGGCGTCGATTTCGTAAAGAAGTTGTTACAATAAATCGATCATCTCGCTCAGAAGTGACCCGATTCCTGCCAGATCCTGAACGGCGCGTGAACGAACCAGTCTCCCGATAGCGTTTGTAGACTCTATGAACAGATGATAAGCTTAGATGCAATCTTGCAGCCACAACACGCTGACTAAGTCCAGAATCCAGCAATGCCACCACTTGGGCGGCTTCTGCGGGCGAAGTATCCATATGTTATAGAAAAAAAAAGTTTTTTCAGACGTCCCAAAGTCACAGTAAATGAAATAAGAAACAAAAAGTTTAAAGACAAGCGCTAATTTTTAGTTTTTAAACGAGAAACGTACTCCAACCCTAAATACACATTTGTCTCAAAACAGTGATTAATTTCATTTATAGGATAAACAAATGAAATTCTAATTTCGAATTTTGTTTTTTTTTTCTTACTGTAATGACCAAACTGCCAGCTACACAATAATGATTTTTTTTTCATGGAATTAATTCTCTTTTGTAAAAAATTAGGACAAAAACAATAAAAACGAAAGTGTTTCGATTTTTTTGATGAGAAGTGTATATGAAATCAAAATTTATCTCAGCAAACTACTGTAATACTGCATCAACGTACTACACTACCCTTGCTAGGTGTCAAACTACTGCAATACTGCACCAACGTACTGCACTACCGTAGTGTCGCACTACCATAGTGTCGAACTACTGTCGCGCAATCGTTTGTCGCACTAGCGAGATGTCGATCTTCAGTGTGTCGCACTAGCGTGCATTCGAACTACGGTGAGTCGCAGTACAGTTTTGTCGCATAAGCGTTAATCGCACATCCATTTGTCGAGCTCACGTAGTACACTCCTTTTATAAGGCGTAGACCGTATTGATTTTAATTTCAAGTATAGGTAGTATATTTGATAGTGTGTTGCGTAGGTTAATTTTAGAAGTCTTAGGTAGGATTAGTCTTGCTGAGACACGATTGGTTCTCTATTAAAATTAGACACAAAGGGCCCGCGCCGGGAAAGAAGTATAAATACTGGTATGCTTTTAGATAAAGTTTCACACAATAAGCACTTTACACAAAAAAACTCATTGATAAGTTTCATCATCCACGCGAACGAAGTAACTAGCACAGCTAGTACATAATAAACTTAAAATATTGTAGTGTAGGCAAATCCACCTAAGCTTTAAAGTTCCAACCAAAACGCTAAAATGTATTTCTTTATCCCTAGTAGACTAGATATTATGTTATGCCCAAGACTGCTTTAGAATCACATATAAAAGATATATTCAGAAATTAGAAGCATAGCACAAATATGGTTCTTAAAACAACTAGTCAGTTAAAAAATAGCGGTAAAGAGAAATATTATAAACGATTTAAAAACTGTACTAACAAAGACGCTGACCCGACGCTGACTCCTCCCCAACTAACTACAATGACTACAAACCAACGTTACCCAACTTAGCTAATAGAATCTACTTGACTCCTACTACAGAGACTGATATTTATAAAACTACTAGCGACCCGTCCCGGCTTCGCACGGGTGCAATGCAGATCACGTTCGTAGATTTATCATAGCAGCGCCATCTATTGATTACTTACTCAACCCAGTCGAAAGGTATACAGATAATTGTGTGAAAATTGCGACTATAATTTGAGATTTAAACTATCCTGTCTCTCAAGTTGGATCGAACTGCACATGGTGTGCCAATTTTATTATAATCGGTTAAGTGGTTTAGGAGTCCATTGAGGACAAACATTGTGACACGAGATTTATATATATTAAGATACATTTATTAAATTCCACTTATTCTACAAGATTTGATGAAATCAATACTGCGGTATTAAAAAAGTGCGCAAAATTTTTGTCACCTCCCATTTCTCATATCATTAATTTATCTTTTAACAAAGGACAATTTCCAACAAGGTTTTAGTTTTCCATTGTCAAACCTGTTGCTTTTAATATATATTCATGATATACCCAATATAACGTCACATAACTGTATTTTATATGCCGATGATACTACGATTAATATACAATCTCGTTCCCAAACTTATCTGAGTACCAGATAAGTTTGGGACCAGGGGAAGTACCAGTACAGTACAAATTAATAATACGTTAAATGATATTATTAAATAGTTGAAATTAAATAATCTCCATATTAACATAAATAAAACGAAAATGATACAATTCCAAACATATAAAAGTAAACGTTCACAAATTGAGGTAAAATACACTTCTCATCAAAAAAATCGGAACACCTCGCTTTATGATTTGATAAGGATTATCAGAAAAATGTGTATATTTAGGAATAAATGTAAAATGACATTTAATAGTGAGTAGTATGAGGTTTTTAAATCCTAATGTTAATGTTCTAAATCCAAATTAAGTCGTCATAGGTTTCGTATTTTGTATAATGAGTAATTTTTACCCTGTATGGAATATGAAGGAAATGGGTAAAACAACACGCGTAAATGAAAAAAAAATGTAAGAAACGTTTATTTAATAACTTGTATTCCCTCCGCGAGCTCTTATTACTGCTTCCATACGGTTCTTCATCGATCGGATGAGATCTTTTGGATTGCATTTTGCAGCTGGCTAAGTGTTTCTGGGGCTGGATCTCTTGCTCGAATTCGTCTCTTTAATTCATCCCATAGATTTTCAATGGGATTCATGTCCGGGCTTCTTGCTGGCCATACCATAATGGAGATACCGACTTCGGTAAGATAATCTCGTACGACGCCGGCAGTGTGAGCTCTAGCATTGTCGTGCATGAATATGAAGTCGTTGCCAATAATATGTGCATAGGGCATCACATGAGGTTCAAGACACTGTTCGATGTACCGATGAGAGTTTAGTGCAGGCAGCCGTGGCCCAGACAAAGGCAAGTTCTGTCTTACCGTCGGCGCTGATTCCTCCCCAAACCGTCCACGAACCGCCACCATAGCTGATCTTTTCTTCAATGCAGCATTGTGCAAAGCGTTCTCCATCTCTTCTGCAGACCTTGTTCCTTCCGTCGTTACCATACAGCATAATTTTACACTCATCAGAAAACAGTACTTTGCTCCACTGAAGGTATGACCAAGTTAGGTGCTCGCGTGCAAAGTTAAGGCGCGCTCTTTGATGGTCTGCAGTTAATTTCGGCCCATTCGCTGGCTTATGCGGTGCCAATCCGCGTTCCTTCAACCTTCTTCTTATTGTAGAGTCACTTACAGCTACTCTTCGTACAACGCGAAGCTGCTGCTGTAGTTGAAAAGCGTTAAGGCGTCGATTTCGTAAAGAAGTTGTTACAATAAATCGATCATCTCGCTCAGAAGTGACCCGATTCCTGCCAGATCCTGAACGGCGCGTGAACGAACCAGTCTACCGATAGCGTTTGTAGACTCTATGAACAGATGATAAGCTTAGATGCAATCTTGCAGCCACAACACGCTGACTAAGTCCAGAATCCAGCAATGCCACCACTTGGGCGGCTTCTGCGGGCGAAGTATCCATGTTTTATAAAATAAAAGTTTTTTCAGACGTCCTAAAGTCACAGTAAATTAAATAAGAAACAAAAAGTTTAAAGACAAGCGCTAATTTTTAGTTTTTAAACGAGAAACGTACTCCAACCCTAAATACACATTTGTCTCAAAACAGTGATTAATTTCATTTATAGGAAAAACAAATGAAATTCTAATTTCGAATTTTGATTTTTTTCTTCTTACTGTAATGACCAAACTGCCACCTACACAATAATGTTGTATTTTTCATGGAATTAATTCTCTTTTGTAAAAAATTAGGACAAAAACAATAAAAACGAAAGTGTTTCGATTTTTTTGATGAGAAGTGTATAAAAATGATAGTATTGAAGAAGTTGATAACACTAAAAAATTTCTACGCCTTGGGGCTTCGTCTTGTACCCCGCATCGCTGTCACTGTGGCGAAGTTGTCAACAGCCTCGGACACCACGGCCTATCATGTAGCCGTAGCGCGGCATGCTAATATAAACGATATTATGCGACGAGCTCTTGTCGCCGTGGGCGTTCCGGCTGTACTCGAACCCAATGGCCTGGCACGCGACGACGGCAAGAGACCGGACGGTATGTCTTTGTTCCCGTGGAAGGTGGGTAGGCCTTTAGTGTGGGACGCTACTTGCGTCGATACTTTTGCGCCTTCCCATCTTCCTAGCACGTCGTGCTGTGCTGGCGCTGCTGCTGCGGCTGCTGAGAACCTCAAGCGGCGGAAATATTCCAACCTAGTTGGAAGTTATATATTCGAGCCGTTTGGGGTTGAGACACTTGGTCCGTGGGGTCCAAGTGTACACAGTTTTTTTAAAGATTTATCCAGACGCCTGGTTGACACTTCGTGTGACCCAAAGGCTTCTACCTAGGTCAGCGCATAAGCATTGCCATACAACGTGGCAATGCTGCCAGCCTTTTGGGCACACTCCCAGTCGACAGCGACGTGGGGGTATTTTTGTACGCCTTATTTTAGTTCTTAGTTTTATTTAGTATTTAATTTTTCCTATTTATTATGTAGGCTTAGTTTTTATAGTATTGTAAATATTTTAAGGTATTTTGTACATCACTACATAGTATAAAACAAAGTCGCTTCCCGCTGTCTGTCCCTATGTATGCTTAGATCTATAAAACTACGCAACGGATTTTGATGCGGTTTTTTTTAATAGATAGAGTGATTCAAGAGGAAGGTTTATATGTATAATACATGCATAATATAGGAGAGGAACACGGATAATCTTAGAGATTTAAGTAAATGAACAAATTTTTTGCGCTTACTTTGCAAACGCTGGCTGAACCCTACGAGATAGATAAAAATAATGTACTACAGTATTGTGCACCTTTAAAATATCTACAAAAAAGTCCGCGATGGTATATGTCTATCTCTTGAGGATTACCCACAATAACCATTTTTTATCGTTTATTTATTACTTATTTACGAAAAAGCGATTTTAAGCTATACAGTATTAATTCTTATCCAATTAAGTACCTTTAATAAATTGTGCATGTAATATAGATGAATATTGCCCTTTACAGCATATAATTTAAATGAATATTTTCGAAGATATTACAAATTTAAAATGCAGGGACATAGCGGTTGCGGCGGTAACGGCCGGGGGGCCGCGCGGGGGCCTGGGGGCGCGTGCATATACCAAGTAGTGCGTTGAAGGCTGTGCTTAGCACTACAGAACTTTATGATTGTGTAGATATACAGGGTGTCCGGTAAATAATCCGACAAACTGTGGTGGCTGATACCTTAGGTCAGGCCCCTTCAAATGAACGCAACATATGTTCGCCGAAAAGTTACAGGTTTCGAGTTACAATGGATTTTCGAAAATTTTAGAATTTTCTACCTTGCATCAGACTTTTCCATTTTTCTTGCTGATACATAGCTTTCGTAATACTTTTTGTGTATCAAATTAATCTTGAATAGTTACTCTATCCTTTGATAAGTCTCATATTTATCTAAACGAAGAATATATTGGCGATAGCGCCATTTGTTTTATAATTTTCACTTTTCGTTTTTCTTAGTGCTCAACTTTGAACTGCAGTGGTGAAAAATAAATGTATGTAGGATTTTTGTACAACAATCTTAAAACCTTGCTTGAATATTGGTGATTTTGGGAAGGTAAAATACTTGCGTATTTTCTTTACAAAATTTGACAAAATAAGCTGCTGACTTCAGCAGCTTATTTGCTGGCCCGGGTGTACTTACACCCGGGCCTATTTTTTGAAATATTACTAATGTAAATCTGAGTAAAAATGCGACGTAACATAACGCGGATCGTTATGGTCCAGTGAAATAAGTTATTTTTTTCTAGAGATTAACTAGTGACACGAAATAATTGTGTTCAATTTCAATTTGGAAAATATAAAAAAAAAAATGTTCGTTTAAAATTTTACAATCATACGGAACCCGTTAAGTGCAGATGAATTGGGCGTCTAAAACCAGCTATTTCAGTGTTGTTGCATGAAAAATAAGGTGTTATAAAATCGATTTATCTAGTAAGAAAATACTGAAGGTTAAGGTAACTTTACACTAAAACATGTTTTAATCTGGCATAGAGAGTTAATGGCGAGAAGAAAATACCTCATTTAATTGTACAATGACGATCAGCGTTAAGTTACGTATCATTTTTACTCTGATTTACATTAGTAATATTTCAAAAAATAGGCCCGGGTGTATTTCAGCTGCTTATTTTGTCAAATTTTGTAAAGAAAACATGCAAGTATTGTACCTGCCCAAAATCACCAATATTCAAGCAAGTTTTTAAGATTGTTGTACAAAAATCTTACATACATTTATTTTTCTCCACTGCAGTTCAAAGTTGAGCACTATGAAAAACCGAAAGTGAAAATTGTAAAACGAATGGCGTTATCGCCAATATATTCTTCTTTTAGATAAATATGAGACTTATCAAAGGCTAGAGTAACTATTCAAGATTAATTTGATGCACAAAAAGTATTACGAAAGCTATGTATCAGCAAGAAAAATGGAAAAGTCTGATGCAAGGTAGAAAATTCTAAAATTTTCGAAAATCGATTGTAACTCGAAACCTGTAACTTTTCGGCGAACATATGTTGCGTTCATTTGAAGGGGCCTGACCTAAGGTATCAGCCACCACAGTTTGTCGGATTATTTACCGGACACCCTGTATAATGTAGGTATCAGCGTTGCACCCGAGCAAAGCCGGGGCGGGCCGCTAGTATTGTTTATAATTAATGATAAATAAAAGTGACCAATGTATCATAATAGATAAAAATTGTAACTGAAAAGCGCATATTGACAGCCTTTGTATAAAAATAGATAGGTTTGTTTTTGTTCTTTATAAAATATTGAACGTAGCCGGAATTGATGCAGCTATGTGCGCATACCATGGATATGTTGCTACAGTCTTCAGTCCTTCGCTATGGCGTAATTATATGGGGCAATTCTGTAGATGCCATTAGAATATTTCGCGCCAAAAAAGATGCATCAGATCATTATGTAGAGCACAACAGATGGATAGCTGTGTCCCACTTTAAAAAAAAAACTTAAGATTTTACCTCTCCCGGCTCTATATAAATTTGAAATTTGTGTATGTGTTTATAAGTATCCTGATCTTTTTAAAAAGAATAATGATGGTGTCTAGACAGAGTAGAACAATACAGAAATTGCATGTACCTCAACAAAGACTACATGTGTATTTCTCCAATGTATTTTATATGGCTATTCGGATTTACAACAAGCTACCTGATAATTTTAAATCTTTAATCAAATTTTGACCTTTGTTTTAACTTTAGTTTGTGAGTTAGATTTGACATGACGTATTCATTTAATGTTTTTTTTTATCATATTTTTTTTGTATTGTAATTAAAACGCTGTTTACCATGTTATAATTGCCTATTTAGTTGTAGACTGCACAATATTTAGACGCTGGAAACAGCAAAATATTATGAACTGTATTTTATGTAACACCTATTGTAACTAAATATTCTTCCAAATAAATTATTTTCATTGTTACTAAAATTCTCCTCATTAGACTAAAATACAAATATTTACTCCTCAGTGACACTCATAGCAGTTGGGAGCGATATCAAGTAGTAGCGCACAACCACAGTACTAGATCGAAATCAGCTAGTAAGTTTGAGGTTCCTAGAGTAGCTAACTACAACGGTGACAGAACTATCGATAAACGTATCATACTTGCCATAGCCTACCAACCAATATGCAATAGCCTACCAACTAATATCAGAAATGAACCAAAAAAAGATACAAATTTGCCAAAGCCTTAAAAGATCTGTTATTAAATAGTATACTGTAAACTAATAAATAATTTGGGGTTAAAACGCAATCATCGGGTCCGAGCGCACGAAATCTTTTCAAAGAACTTTCCAAACGTTTGGTAGAATCTACTCGTGATCAGAGGGCTGGTTTGTTCCTTGCACAGAGAATCGGCATAGCCATTCAACGTGGCAATGCTGCCAGCCTTCTGGGCACGTTCCCCACCATTGACAAGGATGACTATGAGTTCTTTGACGCCGTTTAGTTTTTATTTATGTAAGTTTTAATTTTAGTATAGTTAGAGTTTGTTCTTATATTAGATTTAAGTGTGTATTAATAAATATTTAAGTAATAAAAAAATAATAATAATATAACTTTAATCTAATATAGTTTTTTTTTTAAATGTGTATTATAAATGTCTAAACATGGTAGCCTGCGTCGCCAGTCGGTCGCTAAGTGAGTTAGCCGTCATACATCTCGATTGGAACTAGTCGGCGACGTCGCTGGCCACTTGCATCTCGGTGTCATTGCATCTCGGTGAGGTATGGGCCCTAAATGTACAACACTATGATGCCCGAGCTGCAGCTGCGCTGCTCTTCGCGGCAAATGTGAAGGCATCCTTCTTTTCATGAATATAATTTTGTTTTTTTTTGTATGTGGTGTCAATTAGTTACGTAGATTTTTATAAAATACCGTCGTGATCTGAAACATATGCTTTAATTGAAATCTGCCATCACCGAGCAAAGAAGAAAAATAGTAGTGACGTGCTTACAACGTTTGCAGAGAGCATGCTAGCCAAATGCAGGCGTGTATGAGGGATTACAAGTTCTCTCCCACCACTTGGTCTTTTATACACACCCTGTGTTCGGTTAGAGAACCATCGTAGAGCCGACACACCGAAGCGAAGATTATTTGAAACAAGAAACCTTCAGAACTAGAGTACGCATTAGGAGCTTCTGTAATTGGCGAAGGGGATAAGCCTTGGTCAATTATATTAAATCCTATAATGCTCAAGCTACAGTTAGCAAGATGTAATCCGGTGTCTCAACATATGAAAAAAAAAGCAGCGGCGAAAAGTACTCAATACTCAAATACTTTATTTTTATTGCCTTCCTTAATGTGTACTTATAGTTGGTATGTTAAAACATAGTACCCTGACGGGCACAGCAAAGTTTTATTAATTAATAGGAGAGAGGATGAGGCGCTTTTTAATTAAAAATAAAATTTATTTTAAAATAAATATAACATAAATGATATGTAGCTATTGTGTACATTTTGTTATTGTCATATATTCTACTGCAATTTATTGAATTGTAATGTATGTATGTTTTTACTGTTGTTGAAATTTATCGCTAAAAGACTCATCAATAGTATAATAGGTTTTAGCTATAAGAAATTGTTTTTAATTTGTTGGTAAATGTATTATTTTTAATTTTATTTTTGATGTTTTCCGGTAACTTTTATATTTTAATGGACATGACAAATGTACAAGAAGAGTGCATTTTTAATCGTGAAGTGAGTAAGTTTAACCTGCGAAATTTTAGAACGATCGAATAGGTAAGATCTTCTGCGAAATCTTGTTTATTTCTTAAAAATATTTTTGTTCCGCTATACCTATAACTTAAAAAATCATTTTGATAAAGTCATACGATTTAGGCCCGGTTTCACCAACATAGAAAAGTCTTAGTACTAGAATAAATCGTTAATTACTCCCAAGTAGTATATCCATTTTACGTTTCACCAACATTTAAACTAAGAATAAAACCTCTATACTAGAATTAAGTCATATACCACTGTTTTCGGCCATGTAAGCTGCTATTCTTTGGTTAGTAGTGTCAAAGTCAAGTCAGTTCAAAGCATTTAAAAAATGACGCGCCGTTTGTATGCATTAATAAAAGAAACCGATAGCGAAGATGACGATTATTTTTGTCCTCATCCACGGTGGTTTAAGGAAAGGCCTAATTATTTTGAAGAGTACAACGAACACGATTTCGTGATAACATTTTGTTTATCCAAGAAGGCAGCATTACACAAACGCACACAGAATTCTTCACCCAAGTCAGTGCAGTAATAGCACCGGTGCACAAAGAGAATATTCGATTTCCAACAGCACATCGCTTTCTTTTATTGTTGACCATCATTCAATTATCGGCAATAAAACTCATAAATAAAATAGGATGAAAGTATAAGTCAAGACGGTCGCTGTTTTAAGGTTATTCTAAACGTCAGGTTCACGTATTATCCAAACAATTTTAGGAAATAGGAAGCGCCATTGCTGATGCACGGAACAACCTGACTATTTGACTTGGGAGCGTTTTAATTTCATTCCATACATTCGTTCACGGTTACAGAGTAGCTATATGAGATTAAGATATTCGCAGACTAGCATGGTGAAATGAAATTAAAGTTAACCAAAGAGTAAATAGTTATAATAAATTAGTACTAGGGTAGCTACTCTCGCATTAATTCAAAGTTGGTGAAATCGAGTCTTAGTTACATAACTTATAGTCAAGAATGGGTTAAACGGTTAGCATGGCCTTGAATTTACCCCTTTTTTCAATAGTTTAATAATTTAAAATTTGTGAAAACCCACACCAAAAAATACGTTTTTCAGGAACAGGGACTACTTATGCGGCTGAAACCGTACATTAAATAAAAAAATATATACTTACTAACTACTTACTAGATTTTAAGTTCTCTCACATTAAATATCTAAGCACAGTTTTAATCCTGTTCAAACGATAATTTAAATTGGTTCAACCGTTTGAGAGCCTCCACACGCTGCATGCATACCACTGATCAGTAACGCTTCTAACTCCCTTATTTGCGCGTGGGTACAAAGTGTCCAACACACCCTGATTATTCGAGTACAGTTGGGAACCATTCGTCCAAATGGCTAGTTCCTGACGTGATTGAATCATTTTGCAAAAGGGATTCAAATCGAATCAACGACCACGGTATGCCACGTGTCGTGCTTGTCTCTTTCCTCTAAATACACAACAATGTAACAGTTACACAATTTTCGTCCACTATTTTGGAGGGTTACATTTTTTATTACAGCCATAAAATCTTCAGACTGCGCGATTCTATGACCTAGAACTGTTTAATTTGGTTTTGTTACTTTTTTGAGCCTTTGTTGAAGTAGCTAATCTATTCATATTCATCAGAAGTGAAAGCGAAGAATTGAAAACATACCCTTAACTCAACAGCGTAAAGCTTATATTTAATATGAGATAAAATAAAACCGGCATTCGAGCGCATTTTATGTTTTGCTTGTTATTAAAAATAATAACATTCCGGGACTTCCCACACACGATTATCTGATCCCAAGCTTAGCAGAGCTTTATGGTAACCAGGCAACTGATAAACATACTAATATATAGCTCAATACATACATAGGATAAGACCATCTATTGTTGGCACTCCACCAATTTATTGGCGCGTTTCAATTATTTATTAATAATAAGGTTACCAGTGTCCAAATAAAGTTTTTTTTTGTGTAATAAATAGTAGGTTTAATTTTCTATACTACTGGCAACACAGAAATTGTTCCTTTTTAAAAATGGCGTCGCAGTGAGAACCAGTTTGTCGTGCTCGGAAATTAATAAAAAAAAATAACAAAACTTTGTGCTTTGTGTACTTTGCTAAGGTAAGAGGTTCAATAATCTCAATCATTTTCGACATTCTTTTAAGTTTTGGTTACAGATACTGTCAAATTCAATTATTTTGATGTTTGCCTAGCATTTTCAATCATGATTTTTAACGTTTAGACTCATTTTGTATATTTTTTGCGGGGCCAACATTTGGTACGCATAATATGAGTAAAACCTTTTTATTGGCACATGTGCCAATATCAGGTAAATAAGAATAAAAACTTTTTAACAAAAAAATAAAACCGCCGAAAAAAACTGAAAAGCAAAAAATAAGAAACCTTTTTTTATTTAATCTTAATAACTAAGTTCTTAAACGAATGTGAGTATACCTAAGTAATTTCGAGTCGGCGCCTACAGAAAAGGTTTTCATCGCACGTCAGGTAGGCCATTGTTTTATTCTTTAGTTTTTTCTCTATTAATATTATTTTAAAATCGGTGTAGTTTATTTATTTAGGCAAAACTAACACACAGCTCTTCATTTATACATTGGAAATACTGCAGCAAAATCGTAAAATTGCAGATGAATATGAGTAGAAGAGAGTGTGTGACCACTTTGCTTTGCTGTGGATCGATACCATTATTGTAGAGTTATGAAAAAAAATATCAATTCAGTCCGTAGACAAAATACAAATAGTTAACTAAACAAAGTCATTGTTATCCTCGTGGTACTATATACCAAAATTTTAAAACTTTTTGCATTGGGTATCTCAAGCCAGGAAATGTATGATGGTCTAAATATTTAATATTTTTTCTAAAGGAAAATATTTGATACGAAAGCTAAAGGAAAACGAACTAAATGTGTATTTAACCCTTTTACTTCTAAGCTCTTAACATTGAAAAGGTTTTAGATCTGCCACACGTGATGTACACTGCGTCATTAGACACTAAATTGAATTAGCGAGATGGCAGGAGGTGAAAAATTGGCTCGCGGTAATCTAATCAGAGGGGTCCTTAATCCACGCGAGCTCTCACCCCTGTTGGGAACTTTTAGTAAAATTTATCCGTATTTTTTTTCAGACGTTCATATTTATTATGAACATCGCGGCTTATATTTAGATTTTAAGTTTTGAAGTTTCGACACCTTTGCAGGTATCATGGTCACGGGTAGACTGAGATGGCGTTCGTCTTGACAGTGGATGTTGCTCGTTCTACCTTCATATTTTAACTAATTATTTGAGTTCCGTCCTACGCAATATAAGCTCACTGTGTCTTGATGTCTTGCAGCGCGCTTGCTCTTGGGTTTGGCTGTAAGTTTATGTATTAAGTAGGGTAGTCAGGGTCCCAAGTAGGTGATATCTTCAAGCCATCTTCTGTATTGAAATAAGGGAGATTTTTAATCTCAATAGCCTCGCGAATCATCCTAGGTAGGAATCTCGATTCTTTAGCGAGGATTTGTGGTTGTTCAAATATAATATAGTGGCTGGAGCCTTCAGCATGTTCGGCGACTTCAGACTTTGTTGAGCGGCGTGTTTTACGTCAGCGATGTGTTCTTTAACGCGGGTCCCTATGCTTCGTTTTGTGTGACCGATATAAGAGAGGCCGCAGTCACAATCTAGTTTATAAACTCCTGCATCTTGTATAGGTATGTGACAATTGACTGGTGGGAAGGACTGACTAATTCACTGACTTCTTGAGCGGCTTGAAGTATGTTCTAATTGAAGCTCGCTTAAGGATGTAGCCAATCTTGTCTGTGACACCTCTGACATATGGTAGTACAGCAGGTAAACAATCAACTGTGGCTGGCTTCACTAGGTTTCTGTGACGGGGCCGAGGAATTAGAAGCTTGTTGTCTCGCAGTACTTGCTTGACGTGTTGAAGCTCAGCGGCAAGGTGACTGTCATCACAGAGTCCGTGTGCTCTCTGAAACAAAGATTTTCGCACGGTAGCTAACTGTTCAGGGTGATTCACCGTTTAAGTACCTATCTGTATGGGGCTTTTTGCGATACACTGTTTGACTTATTGTCTGATCAGGATTTCGATTGACTAATATGCCTAAGAAGGCAAGAGATTTATTATCCTCCAACTCCATAGTGAATTGAATTTTGTTATTGATGGAGTTGAGATGTTTTAACAATGCATTTACTTGATATGGTAAAATTGTGAAAGTGTCATCTACGTACCGTTTATAAAACCTGGGAGTGAAAGGAGCTGTTTTTGAGGCTGTCTCCTCGAAATCTTCCATGAAAATATCGGCGACTATAGGGGATACAGGAGAAACCATTGCTACTCCATCTCAGTGACTCGACTTGCACTATTTTCCGTAGCAACTGTCACAGATTCACCTATGTCTAGTTGTCTATGATCGATAAATTGGTCAACGTCACGCCTTTTTAACGGCTCAGTCGCAAAATGACCACTTCTCAAAATGACTACAGGTAGCAAAATGTCCCTTTCGCAAAATGTCCCTTTCGCAAAATGTCCCTTTCTCAAAATGTCCCTTTCGCAAAATGTCCCTTTCGCAAAATGTCCCCCTTCCTCAAACAGTCAATTAATTACTTTCATCAGTAAAAATACTGGTCGAGAGCCAGCAGGTGTACATCACAGAGGGGTATTATACTAATGTTTATGCTCCGATTTGTCCAGTCAAAATGAAACACCTGCCAGCACCCTGGCTGACAAAGTACATTAAAAATCTCTTGCAAAGGAAAGCCGCAGCCAAAACCAAATACAAGTGCAGACCCAGTCCCCTAGCTTGGGAAAAATACACGTCTATCCGTAATCACTGTACTAAACAACTCAGAACAAAACAGTGAACCTGCAAAGGTCTGGAAATTTCTGAGGTCAATGGGAGTGGGTCACGTCATGACGTAATCCCTAAAGATATGGACCTAGAGTCGTTAAACTCACATTTCAGCTCTTCGCCCCAATTTGATGGGACTTCAAAAACTAGCACATTAAATTATTTCTTCCCTTACAACTACCCTGTTTCAATTTAATCAATTATCGGCTTGTGGATGTGAAAAAGAGCGTGGTATCAGTCACTTCTAACGTTGTTGGATGTGATTGCGTCAGCCGCAAAATGATTGCCACTATCCTGGATGAGATCCTTCCTGTCATTACCCATATCCTAAATTACTCCATTACATGTGGCGTTTTTCCCACCGTTCGGAAAGACGGTCAAATCACTCTCCTCTTCCAAAAACCCCAAATCTAAAATCCTTCTCTGAGTACCGTCCAATCTCCATTTTCCCCTTCCTTCCAAAGTTCTTGAACGCCTTATCCATGATCAGCTCAGTGATTTCCTGCGCAAGAACAACCTCCTTAATCCTTTCCAATGTGGATTTCGTCCAGGACATAGCACCGTAACTTCGTCCAGGACATAGCACCGTAACTGGTCTAACGTACATAACGGATGATAATTAGGACGGCCATGGAGGGAGGAAAGCTTACAGTTCTTGCGTTACTTGACTTTAGTAATGCCTTTAACGCGGTCGATTTTGATATTCTCCTTGGCATGCTGCGTTCTCTGAACATATCTCTAACGGCAATTGATTGGTTTCAAAGTTACCTGTGTGGCCGTCAGCAACGTATCTCTATCGAAGGCGCGTGTTCTTCGTGGTGTGACACTTCTGCCGGCGTACCACAGGGAGGCGTTCATCTCCACTACTTTTTGCCTTATTTATTAACCCAATTCCACAAGATCTTCTCTCATCGGCCCTCTCTCCGCACAAGGCCCGATTCTGGATCTGTAAGTATTAAAGTTGTCATTGTAACAACATTCAGGGATATGTTGTATAAGAAGATGGAAGAAGGTGACAAAATGATCATGACATTTAAACAAGCTGCATTACTGTCTGGTATGACATTCTCAACGGCTATATCATATGCATTTTCTAAAGATGCATCCATTCTGATGACTCCTTTATGTGGTGCAGTTTTTTCAAGAGAATCAATTCAAGCTATGGCTGCTGAGTTAGATAAAGAACAAGTTGAAGTTATTCGAATTATTAATGAAAGCACATGTAGTGGTGGGCAGTACCTACCATTATCTGATATGGCATGTGCCATAGTAGCTATGATTAGTGCTACAAAGAGAGTAACTAATCAAAATGTCCGAAATAACTAAGTTGATTATTGACATCTTCATGTCAGGTAAAGTTATGCAGTCTGAGAAAGAATCTGCTATATTAAAGAAAGATATATTCGAAAGCGACATCGAAGCGGAGCTCTCTCAGAAATTTATAAACACTGTCTTGACAGGTGCCTTGTAATAAACAAGCCTTGATCATAGTCGCGCTGCTCCTAGGACGATCATAATCATGCTCAACCACGAGTCTCGAGCACCAACAAACGCAATAAAGCAATGTACGCAGGCCAATCCCCGCAGTGACTGGGCGCCTGGCACGTTCCAACAGCAGCACAATAAACCCATTGACCCAGGGTGCGAGGTTTCAGCGTGTACCCGCCCTGGATCTCAAATCCCGGGCTCAAAAGTAGGACCTTGGGATTCTGATTCAGTTTCTCGGAAAACGATCTGATTGGAGGAGAGAAGGTCGATATCCATCTATCTCTAACTGATTCAATTTTGTATATCTTGTCTAACGATTGTGATAAAAGGGTGTATTCTGAAAGATACCGCACAACACCCCTGTCTTCCATGTGCTTTAGCATTAAGTCTGGTATGGTGACAGTGTTTTTTTTTTCTTCAAAAAATTTAACTTTCCATGTCGGATAAGTTAGTCACGCGATGCACTTCGAAATGCTTAACACGATACGCTATCCTTAAAGGCAGCATGCATGTCTTTTCTTTCCGCATCTCCCAAGTTCACATGAAACAAAGCGAGTCCTAACAAGCACTCTTCAGTAATCTCTAGATGTCCATTCCAATCATGCTTCATGAGTGGTCGAGTGGATGCAGCTCGATGCATCCCTGGTTCTTCTAGATAGAAGGGTTTGGATGTTGTACACGATTCGGTAATTGGTTGCCGTGCGGTTCCGGGTGAGGAGTGCGGTCGCGTCGCTCTGATTGGACCCACACCCCCCACGCTCCTCTTCTGGACTCTCTATTGGTTATTGATAAGAAACACTATTCTTTCCCAAAATTCTAAAGCTGTTTTCGTTCCCTGGTTGCACCCCGAAAACGAATTGCATGAATGAAGTAATTTTCACCGATGGCTCAAAAGTTTTCTTTTTTAATTTGTTCTCTTTGAGTAGTACTGTAATACATTATTTACAAAACATGTGATTACTAAAATGTAAAATCATACAGCGTGGGACGCTGTATGATTTTACATTTTATATGTGTCCTCACATTTTATGGAATGAGAACGGAATTCTCCAACCAATGTAAAAATACCAATCTTTATTAGACGTGTATTCACACAATGGAGTGTCCAACCTCTCTTTATTAAATAATTAAATATAAACGTACAAAGGAGTTTTTCGAATACTCACTTATGTTTACAGGGTGGAATTTTTAAATGCCAGGGAAGTAATCTATGTACTGGATAAAGCTAATTAAACTCACACAGAAATGTTCAAAGACAAAGACAAAGATTTTTATTTTGCAAAATATGGGTACAGTAAGATGACGATAAATATACATATAGCTACACCATATTTTACCCGTAGGCATGCAAAAGTACTTGGTACATTATTATTGTAGGTACGTATAAATTATGAACAATAACAAACATATATAGAAATGACTCTTTGAACCAATAAATCTAATAAACATTCAACATACGTAAACAAATTAATAACAGATAGTAAGTAGGTAGCTATGTTAAGTATTTTTTTTTTCCGCCAGCAATTCGTCAATATTGTAATAAACTTTATTCAGTAGAAAGTTACGAAGGTTTTTTTTTAAAGATGATAAATTAAGATTTTTCCAACTTTGAGGTATTTTATTCCAGATGACAGGAACCATGCAACAGATACTTTTGCGCATGAATGCAGTTCGTGCAGTATGGAGACACATATTTCTGCTGTCGCGTCTCGAATCGAGAAGGATTCGTTTTCACAAAAATGGTCACTTATGATATATAAGCAGAAGGCAGTGTCAGTATGTTGTACTTTTGAAAATATGGAATACAACTATCAGTACTCTTTAGTTGAAACATAGATCGAATACACCTTTTTTGTACTTTGAATGCCGTCAATTTTTCGGTAGAGTTGCCCCAAAAAATCACGCCGTGTCGTAAATGTGACTCAACTAGACCATAGTAGGCTGTATGTAAAGCTTCGATGTTTACTATTTCTGATGGTGTATGTAGAGCGTATGCAGATTTTACTAAGTTTCTTACTGAGTATGTGTGGTTTCCCAGTTAGTTTTTCCCAGTTTACTATCTATTTGCAATCCTAAAAATGTTGTATTTTCAATTTCATCAATGGCGTTATTCCTATAGTGTAGTAGTAGTATACGTTGGCTGAAGTGCATGAGTCTAGTTTTACTTAAATTAACTTTCAAATTATTATCGTCTAACCATTTAATTACCGATTTTAGAGATTCGTTGATTTCATTTTCACATGTTTCAAAACTGTTACATGGGATTGTCATAGTGCTGTCATCAGCAAATAGAGTTAAAGGTTTGTCCATGAAACTAGGTAAGTCGTTTATGTATAATATAAACAGCAGCGGCCCCAGCACACTCCCTTGGGGTACACCATAACTAATTTTACGTTCTGCCGATCGAAATAATTCTTCTGGTTTGATATCTATATTTATTCTATTAATTTCTGTAATTTGAGGTCTATTTCCTAAGTATGATTTGAGAAGTTTTAGAACATTCTCCCTAATACCATAAGCTTCTAGTTTATTTAAGAGAGTAGTATGATGTACATAGTCAAAAGCCTGCGTCATATCACAGAATATGGCGCAGACTGGTGATCTTTTAGGTTCTTTCACGGTTACATATATATTACTGATACACATATTAGATTCATATCACTGTTTTTTTTTTGTATTCACTATTGGTCTGTTGCTCAAGAACACTACTATAGGGATTATGGTAAAATTGAAAGAACTGTATTAAGTATTGACGCACCAGGAAGCATCTTCAAATCATTTGGAGCAAACAAAGACATCGTATTGACTAAACACACGGAACAGAAAAAACGAGTGGAAATGCAATACGCCAACATTACTGTAGGGACCGCTGACGCCAAACTCACACAAATAATCCGATAATGAAATATTGCACACTACGAAATAAGCCGTTTGATTTGTAGTTTAAAATTTTGACAAAATTAGCTTACATTACAGAAAATAAAATAAACCCTGACTTTCTAAAAATAAGGTTCATTTTGCATTAGCAACAATTCGTATTTACGGTCTACAGACTAAATTCGATTGACGAGTCAGTTTCGCTACTTGAACATAGATGGCGCTATTCTCAATGTAAGCAATTATCAACATAATTGCTTAAGACATACGGTTGACAATGGTATGACTCTTAACTATCTCTCTTAACTAATACTTGTCAACATGTAATTAAAGAAGGAATCAGATAAATAAAACTTCGGGGTTTATAGTAAAAATTCGTCTTTAATATTCCGCAAATGTTGAAATTCTAATGATTCTCGTGAATTAAATGGACTTTTTGCCGTGAAACTTGAAGAAAGGAAGTGCAGTGGCGATTTCACGATTTGGGCTCAGCTGTTATCTGTTGAGTGTCCGTTACAATTATATGATAAGTTAAATTGTGTATTTAGTGAGATTTATAGTAATAGTACAAAGATATTGCCAAAAACTAAAAAAAGGGAAAAAAAAAGGGAAACACAGCCTTGGGTAGGAGAAGTTTTAAGAAACATGTTATTGCGTAGGGACCAACTATTTAGAGAATGGAAGGAATCACCTAAAAATAATACTAAGAGATTAGAGTACACACGGTATAGAAATAAGATTAATAAAATAATATATAAAGAGAAAAATAAATATAGACAGGAAGAAATAAAAAAATGTAAGGGTGATCCTAAAAAGATTTGGGAAAAAATTAATTGTTGGATAGGTAAAAATAAAGCTAGTATAGATGATATAATTAAGAAATACTTAGGCAATAAGGATACAATGTACAACATATGTAATAAGTTTGCGGATACATTTACTGAAGAAATTACTAATATAAAGCACAACTGTGATATAAAGTTCCTAGATAGATCTCAATATGTTAAGCCTAGTAATGTATCATTTCGTTTTAAGCCAGCTACCAGTGATTCAGTTTGTAAAGTAATAGATAATCTCAGCAATGAAAAGGCGCCAGGAATAGACGGCATTCGAATAATGGACATAAAGGCAATAAAAAAACAAATTTCACCGGTTTTGGCACACTTTGTCAACATGTGTCTTTCAGGGGGTCAATATCCTAGCCTTCTTAAGAAAGCTATAATTAGACCTATATACAAACAAGGAGATCACACCGATTACACTAACTACAGACCAATTGCTATCCTGACTGTTATTAATAAAGTGGTAGAAAAAATTGTGGTAGGCCAGGTTAGCGAATTTTTAGAGCAGCACCATATACTATCTGACACTCAGCATGGTTTTAGGCGCGGCCGTAGTACTGCAACCGCGCTGTCGAGCTTTTCGGAGTTTGTGAATGACAGTCTGGATCAGGGTCACCAGGTCTTGGCGTTATTTATAGATTACAAGAAAGCATTTGACACCTTAGACCATGAGATACTACTGCAGGCTATGGATGAGTGTGGAATTAGGGGTCCAACCAATAAGTGGTTTCGCAGTTATTTAAGTGGTAGAACTCTTCAGTCTAGCATAGCAGGAGTCACAGGGAAGGAAGCTGCAGTTACCCTCGGCGTACCGACCGGCTCCGTATATGGACCAGTTGGTTACATCATGCATGTCAATAGCGTTACTAATGTAGTTAAAAATTGTCGAGTGTATATGTATGCCGACAACATGTGCTTACTGTATTCGTCCAGGAATATACAAGAAGCGAGAGCCATAATACAAGCAGACTTTGATAACATCAATAAGTGGGCACACGATAATGGTATTATATTAAATATTAAAAAAACTAAAATAATGCACATTCATTCACCACATAATCTAGTAGCAAAGAATATCGCTAATGCAGACATAACTATACGGGGTCACACATATGAGTGCTTGCACGGGATGAATATTGACTGTGTCTGCCAGAGCTTAGAATATGTCAAAACATTTAAGTACCTGGGTCTATGGGTGGATTGTAATGCTAACTGGAAGGAGCATGTTGATACAGTGTGCACAAAGCTCAGAGCAGTACTGACTAAGTTTTATACATTAAAGGCGCCATTAAATAGAAAAACATTACGTGTTGTTTACTTTGCTTTAGTCGAGTCTATTATAAGTTATGGACTATGTGTATATGGTCGTACATTTAAGACTTATATAAATAATATTAGGTCACTGCAAACACGTTTTTTGAAATACCTTGTTACCCCTAAGACAAAACGCACATGCAAGGATAACTATGAAAAACTGTTTCTGTTATGTAAAATTCTCCCTGTTCACGAAAGGGTCAATTACTTGATGGTTCTTGAACAATTTTACAATGATAGCAATAAAATAAAAGTACAAAATATTTACAATACTAGACGTGTACGAGAACAGAAATTTGTCCGTCAACCAATAAAGAATTATTATGGTATGAGAACCAATAAGTATATGATCCCTTCGTTATATAATAGTAATGACTTGCTAAGGAAAATCCCCAAAAAGACTGGTAAACAGACATTAAAAATTAAGGTTAAAAATATGTTACTTACCAATTTCAGTGCAAATGTTAATTAATAACATTTGCACTGAAATTGGTTAATAACTTTTGGACTGTCTATTGTTATCTTTTTAAATGTATAGCTTTTATAATATTGTAAACTCAAAACCTTTAACGAGCGCTATTCCCGCCGACAAACTGACACACAGTTTGGTGGGTTTAATTACTTTGTATTTATTTTAAACCAATAAATGTCTTAATTATTATTATTATTATTATTATTACGAGTTTTAATCTATCCACCGGTGGATGAATCAGGATTTAGCTCGCCGGCCGGCCTCCCACAACGCAAGGACGCACCCTCTATCCATTTCTCTTTGATGCTTGTGACTTTGGGATACCTAAAACAAATTTTTAATGAAGGTTAAAGAATCTATTACCTACTGTTTGTAACACACTGTGTGTAACGTCTCAGTCATTAATAAATTATAATAATTATGTTACTATTTAAAACATTGATTATATTTTTGCTTTATACCACTTAAACAACCAGACATTTACTTCATATAAATTTCGTGTATGAATTTAGGCGACCTCATACCTATATTGTAATGCAAAACAATTGATGTTTGTGATTGGTGGGAGAACAGGGATCACGTTTCCCTCAACTCCAAAAATTTGCGTTCCATATTTTAAGTATACCGGCCACGAGTGTTCCTAGCGAACAGTCTTTTCCAAAATCCGAAGATTTAATAACGAAGAAGAGAAATCGCCTCGGCAATAAGTCAATTCAAGCTTCCATGTGTCTCGCATCGTGGCTTTCTTTTTTAATAAACAATAATAAATGTAATAATTTTAAATAAAGAAATAATCTGATAATGACTTGTGTTTAATAAATAAAGCTATGTTTTTTGCATAACTGTTTTTTACTTTTAATACTTATCAAAATGAAAAGTAATGCTTTAAATAACTTGGAACAAAATCAGTCCATACTATCGAACAGTGCGTCACGTCATTCAATATACATATTTACGACGCTTAATAAGTAGCTATTAAACTTGTTGTTCTTTTGTTGCATTTCTATTGTTTTGTTTAACTCCCCTTTACCAAAGTTTTAATGCCAACCAGTATTCACCATTAAATAATGAAACCTTACAAAGCTAAAAATTAATTGAAGCAGAATGAAACAGAGTAATATTTTAACCCTCTCAGCTATGTGAAGAAGTGGATGTGGAGGGTAAACCTTTGACCCGAAAATCATATTTCCAGAGTGCACCAAACGGACTGCGATCGATGAAACAAAATGGTTTGTTTCATAACACAATTTTGTATGGAATTGAATTAGCTTTGGACCATACGGCTAAAGCACAAAGGAGCTTTCTAAATAATAACAAAAGTGGTCAAGAGAGTCAATCTCCCGTGCCGAGGTTCCGTCCAAATATGCTGATAACCACACATAATTCCACAAAACTTAGCAGTTGGAAAAATCTGTCATTCATCGATGTGTGACAATTTAAATTTCCCACTGTAAATGTAACTTAGTTTTTGCAAAGTGCACCTATTGAGAAGTGTGCCAAGTGAGAAGTGCACCAAATGCGTCAAACCCAAGCATTCGCAGTTGCTTATAAAGAAGACACCAGTGTTCAAACATTGGATTCGGTTTTTTTTTTATTTGAAATGATGTACTTTTAGATGGTAACCAGTAGTCCGATTTTCTTTTTTTTTATGGTGTGTAATTGTGATAAAAAAAATTGTTAAAAAATTATTATTTAACTCGATGAAATAGTATATTTAAGTAGTTTGATTAACGGAAAACTTTTGTCTTTTCTTTATTGTTACTTCAGGCGCTAATGTCAGTAAACTAACTGCATAAATAAGCAACATTAGGATGATGAAAATTCAAATCTTTGCCCAGGCAGAAAGGATACTGTTACACAAAATGGAAAAGAAATATTTTTTTACACAAAATTTTTAACACTTCGCGCCATTCTCCTATCAGTTATGTTAATTTAACAAGAATGATAGTTCAGTCAATTAATCACCCAAAAGGAGTTGTAGAGTGCCTGAGCAAGGCCCTAAGCAATTACTTTAGAAAATTGTTCAGGGTGCTTAGAAAGTTAACATACTAAAAGTCCTGACGTCTAGGGGGTGAGGCGGAGTGGGGGAGAGGGTTAAAGGTCCCTTTTTTCAGTTACACGCTAATATCTTTTGAACGGTGCGTCATGGAGATAAGAAGTCTTCTACGCAATGAAAGCTTATAAAATTATGTACAACTTTTGTCTTATACACTTTTTCACATTCCTACCAATTTTCTAACTATACATTCCCGAAAAGTGAAAATTGAATCAATCTACTTCGATTGAATACTACCTTTTGTATACTATTTCCTTCACGTTATTTGGGGATCTAGACACGCGGTAGGTAGCGAGTCAAGCCAAGTTCAAGTAGAGGAACTGGCTAGCCAGCACCAAGTGTACCATTAAACGAACAACTTGGTGCCACTTTTGACCCTTCTATAACTCAAAACCTCTTTAACGTAAACACATAGAACTAAGTGTGTTTAATTATATCCATAAGGACATCTAGAAGCCCAAATTTCATGAAGCTAGCTCAAACGGTTATTAAGATAAGTTAAGAAGGAAAGTCAAAGTCGTAAAAACAAAAAAAAGTTCCCCATACACAAAAAAGTTATTTTTTATTGTAGCGTTGGAACCGTTACAAGCAGATATTTGAAACTATTCGTTTAAAAGATATTAGCGAAAAACTGAAAAAATGGGAACTTTAACCCCTCCCCCCACTCCGCCTCACCCCCTAGACGTCAGAACTTTTAGTATGTTAACTCTCTAAGCACCCTGAACAATTTACTGAAGTAATTGCTTAGGGCCTTGCTCACGCACTCCACTATCTCTTTGTTGACTGTACTATGAGGCTGCTTTGCGTGACACAGTCAAAATTAAACATGAAAAATACGTCTATGTGAGGAACAAGAGAACGTGGACCTTCTCATAACCAGTGGGCCAAGCACGAATATTTGCGAAAAGTTATTCGTATCGAAATCGAGTGACATTTGTATGAGAATTGTACAGCGCCCCGTATCGGGCGTAAAAGGAAACAAAACATGGCAGCACGAACGATTTTAGCGCGCTCTCGTAATTGAAATCGAATCGACATGGTAAACGAAACTCGATACTTATAAACAATTGTGACATTTTTGATAGCACGAACATTGTTTTGACGTACGTTAATGTAAACTCTCGAAGGCTGGCTAACGAGTATGCTCGAAACATTATTCACTTGAAAATAGTCGGTGAGAAAGGTTTCGAAAAGTGTAAAATTAAAGTTTTAACCGTGTTTATGATTTGTTTAAGAGCTAGTTTTGTAAATAAAAG
This sequence comes from Autographa gamma, assembly GCA_905146925.1. Lineage (NCBI taxonomy): Eukaryota > Metazoa > Arthropoda > Insecta > Lepidoptera > Noctuidae > Autographa > Autographa gamma. Next base: position 1,275,867 of record LR989849.1, on the reverse strand, counting down.
TGTTTTAAATTATTGTTAAGTTATTGGAACAATTATTAATGGCTCCAAAATAATTTAAAATGCAAAGACCGCCACTGTCTGAACGTAGTACCATATATTATTTAAATCTTAATCGATCTTAAATCACATTTTATTTATTTGCATACCTATAGAATAAATGTGTTTGAAAAAGATTTGAGTTGCTTATATGTTTTTTTTTTTTATCATTATAGAGACATTACGCGCAGAGCAAAACTTAGGAATAGTATTAACCCACTGGACATAAATGAAACCGAATTTAAAAATAGATATCGCCTAAATAAAGAAGCTTTTAAGTTCCTCTGTGAGCAACTTCAAAAAAAAACAGCATTAACATCGAGTTCTAGAATTAATCTAGAACTTAAGGTACCCACATTGATTAGAATTTTTACCCATACCCATAATACCCATTTTGATTTAGTATTTAATATCACAAAATAGGTACCTATAGCGCGGGAAATTTTAGGTATGGCTATATGTCCTCCCCTTGTACGTCACGAAATCTCCAGATTCTCCAGAAGATTTCTGTCAAAAAACGCGCGTCTGGCGGAAATCTCCTGGAGATATCGTGGATCGGGTCGTATTAAATACCAAATATTGAAGGTCTAGAGTATACCTTTCCTACTCTAACTTACACAGACTGTAGGTGAAAGAATGAGAAAGGCATAAAACATTACATGCTAAACATTCAACAACATTTATTTACGGAACGTTTTTCTGTTATAACCTTGTTGCAACGGCCTCATTTCGTTTAAGCTATACGACCTAACGCGTCGGATGTCAAGTGGGTGCGTTCGGTACCCGTATTTTTTTTTTTAATAAAATCTCAGAAACTCTTTTATATTGCTGAAGATAATGCCACTTTATAATGTCTAATAATAAACTTTGGATCTCTTCTTTATATAACATTCAGTTTTTATTTAAATTTAATAATAATAATACGTTTATTCAAAGGTGAAAAAAATATTAACAACTTGATTTAGTTTTCGAACGCACGATTCATTCAACAATCGTTCATTTTGCTCACTATGGCGCGTCCCTATTTACATTAGAGATGGGTTATAACAGGTGAAACGTGATATCTGTTATTCCTGTTATTGTTACTCAATAATAACAGATCTCATTATCTGTTATTAAATAACAGCCTGTTATTTCCCTGGTTTGCCAGAAAGTAAAGATTATACAAATGTGAGTTCTATGAATAGTAGATTACTGTAGGTTATCATAGCATCATATAAATGGGTACCTACCTAGACGGCCTAGCTACCTTTTAGGCTGTTTGTTTGTAAGATTTTCAACATTATTATGCGTAAAGTTTGATTATTAATCCCGAAGACTTATTTGACAAGTGTAAATGTCAAAACTGGCATAAACGCTGTTTTAATATCATTGGAAATAATTAGAATATACGATAAACAAACCACAGTTCTAGGTTAAAAGTAGTTAAAATTAAAAGTTCCTTTGTAGGAAGTAAGAATTGTTTTGTAGTATTAGACGAAACACTTTCCTTCGTGCTTTAATACAGGCTTAGGACTGTCAGTTCGTTTAGTTTGCAAACATATTTAATAAAGAAAATATATTAATATCTTTACTCGAACTGGCGCATTTAGAAGTGTTCAAATCAATTTATATACATAATTACTATACTATTTACATTTGTTACTACTAAATTATATTTACATGTTTTGTTGCAAAAACACCAATTGCTGCAACTTTCTCACCCCTAACCGAGTTCTCCTTTCGTTAAGTATATTCCCGGCGGCTGAAAACACACGTTCGCACGGAACAGATGACGCCATCGCATTGAGCTTAGTTGCTGCTATTTTATATAAGGTGGGATATACAGTCTTATGTTCTCGCCACCATTTCATGGGGCAGTCAGTCCTCGCAATTATCTTATCGTCATAATACCGTTGCACTTCCACGATGGACCGGGATTGAGCTGTACCCTCTGGTTGAATACCCTGCATCTTTTGCTCGAAATCTAGCCATATGGATTTTGTTTGGCATGATGTTGAAGGTACTGAAAATTGAGTATTTTGTTCTTGGGCAGGTGCTCGAACATGGGAATCTTGAGCTGCAACTAAAGCAATAATTCGCCGTTTAGTTTCTTCTGCAACTGCTGGATCGTCAAAATAGAATTTAAACCTAGGATCTAGGAACATGCAGTTGCCGAAAGTGTTACTTCTATTTAGATTTAAAAATCTTCTTTTCAAATTACCTATTAGGTCTTGTCGCATCCTTTCTATTAAGGGCATGAAGTTTTTCTGAGACTCTAAATTTTCTAACGCCCTTATCAGACCTATAGTTATAGGTATTACCAAACTACCCGTTATATACTTTTGCCCACTTAACTCTCGAGTGACTTCTTCACATGGTTGAAGAACCAGGCACAACTCTTCGCATAACAGCCACTCATAATTTGTTATCGCGGTCAGCCCTAGGTTGACCATGGCACTATTAAGGGGCTCTTTTAATTCCACGCACCTTTGGAGCATATAGAACGAAGAGTTCCATCTCGTCGGCACGTCTTGCAAAAGTCTTTTTGGTGAGGAACCTGCTTGCTCCTGGTACTTTTTAAGTTTCTCCCAAGCCAAGTTACTTTGCTTAAAATGCCGAACGATTCCCTTAACTTTTAATATTAAATCCGCCATGTCACGGTCCTTCAACACGTCGTTTACGGCAAGATTTAAAGTGTGGGTATAACACGGGAAATGCTTCCACCTAAGCTCTCGCTCGATCGCGCTTTTTATATTCGCACCATTATCCGATACGGCTAATAAAATTTTGTCCGCTATCTTCCAGTCTTCGCATATTTCCCGAATGGCGTCAGCTATATTTTTTGCTGTATGGCTCTCAATGAGAGGTATACAATCGAGAAGTACGGATTTTAATTCAAATTCTTCCTGCTCTATGTAGTGTCCAGTCACGGCGAGCATTGAATCATTTGCGCGCGATGTCCAAATGTCCACTGTGATGCATATAGACCTAACTTGTGAATGGATAGTATCTTTCAAGTCACTCTTTACTTGTTCAAATATTGAAGGCAACATATTATTGGCGAAAAATTTTCTGGTGGGAATCGTGTAATTCGGAAACGCGTATGCCATTAAATCCCTAAATCCACGATCCTCGACTATTGTAAACGGTTGAAAATCCATTATAAATAAATTCATAATCTTTTTATCTATTTCCAATTTTGAATTGCCACGTCTAGACATAAAATTACTTATGGGCTGATGGCCATATGTTCTTCTTGACTGTGGCTGTGGCTGTGGCTCCGTCTGGGAAGTTACCGGCTGTGATAATAATGACAGGACAGCGGCTGGCTCGGCTGATATTTCAGAGGCTTGTACCTGAGATGGCACACACAACACCTGGTTGTTGGTATTTGACCTGCCAGTTCTGCTAATTAATTGAATCGTAGGATGCTTTTTATCCATATGTTTTTTTAAATTAGTCACGGACGATTTAAAAGATAATTTTGCCTTACATATGTTGCAAGTGGCATAGTGCCCACCTATGTCCACAAAATGGTCCCACACAACACTAACTCGCTTATTTATATTTGCCATCTTGCTCCTAAACTAAAGTAAACTACCTAGTAATAAAAAAACTTATACCTACTTACACAAATAAACTAAAATAACATAAACCTATCAATCTATTACTATATATACACCCTATCAGAACTATAATATAATTATGTACACAAAAGGATTCAAACACAGTAATTTTTAACACAAATTAACAAAATGCAGAAAAGTTTTCGTATTTTCGCTCTAAGTACGAAAAGAAAATTAACCGTATATAATCAAAACAACAAACAAAATCTAAGATGCAACCCGTGTTCGTTGATTATCAACTTTGTCTGCATGACATAAAGTCGTAGTTACATTGAACGTTTTGTGGCCAATCCCGTAAGTGTACTAACAAATACGTTCGGATACGCGCTACTATTTAAAAGTTTCGTTTCAAGTAATTAAGTCGAGCATTAACTATAATCTGTTGTCATTTTAGAAACAATAATTTAGATTTTACTTTTTGATATTTTTATGAATATTATAAATATTAACAAAAATCTATTAGACATCCAAATAAAGTAATATCTTACTATTCTAAAATTTTCGATGGTTATGTTAGCATAATTCTTACGTTCGCGTTTCCGAATAGATATTTAAACGGATAATAATACGACTAGAAGTAGTTGTCACTTTTTAAGGATGATTCCTTCATTTAAAATACAATTTGTATTTTGCGGATAATAATACTAGGTGTTTCTCGTTTTAGCAAGAGTCAATGTAGCGGGTGTAAGCGAGAACGAAGAAATAACAGATAATACGATCTGATTTGAGAGTCACCTTTACAAGACGATTTCTTCTTGTAAAACGACGTACAAAATTTTTGGAATTATAATACTAGATGCTTCTCGTTTTAGCAAGAGTCAACGAAATGGGTGTAAGCGAGATAAATTAATAAAAACGATAACAGATACTAGCATAGTGTCTGTTATTTAAGGTTGTTATTGATACTTGATAGTACGCTGAACAGTTGAGTGCTGAGAGTATAGGTTGAGATTGGGTATTGTGATTTTTTAACAGATATAAAGCATCACAGTAGCAATTGTTATCTGTTATTTTATGGATACCTGTGATTTTTAACTGTGACGATAAATACGCCTCATCGCTAATTTACATTAGCATGAGGTCACCTTCGAATTCGAATCGAGTGTTCGATAGTGCTTCGAATGTGCTTCGTGCTGCCTACGATCGACGGACTCTGTTTTCGAATTGAGGCCTCGATACATTGTCGATTCGAAATCGTTTGATATTCGTACTTGGCCTACAGAAATCAGATCATAAACGAAAACACCGCGACTCAAGTTCTTAGTAGCATTCGCTGAGATATTTTTAAGTTATAATGCCTGCAAAAAACCTGTCCTATCCGTAGAAAACGTCACATAAATTATCAGGAATTTGATAACTCCAAAGATGTTTGAACTTCAAAAAAATCACACCGAGGGTTCTGTGCAAATCTGTAGGTATCTATTTCTTTTGATAGCGTTGACATTAAAGTATGAAGAGACAGTAGACTTGAGGCTTCTCCTTCTTTAATTGAAGAGCCTAGCTCTTGTCGTTCAGACTTGAGTATAAAATATAAGGGGCAATGCGTGAAACGTCCCCCCAACTTTTACACCGACCAACTTGAAATGTATCTCAGTCAAAACATCTTAGTAAGGTGATATTTTTTTACTATGGCGACATCTCTCAAAAGTGCGGGATATTCCGAGAAAATAATGTTTTAATATTATTATTTTTGGCACAAAATGACAGTTTGTGTTTCATAGTATTATTATTATAATTACATATTATCTTTGTTATTGTGTATTGGATTCCGTTAAAATGATTATGTACATATGAAAAACTTATATAGACAAAGAGTGACTTTTGTACCAATGCACAATGGAAGAAAATATTCCTAATTTTGAAGAATTTCCTCGCTTATCCGAAAACGATGTTTTTCTTTTCGCTTTAGGAAGCTATCATATCAAGCTTGCGAAATCATATTGTGCAGAGCACTTACGCAATTGACTTTACCACATTGAATTATACCGACAAACTGAGCTGACTGATTTAGATCTATGTAATATACTACAAAGTAATGTGTGGTTGGTCCGAGTTCGCGTACAATCGCGACATGTGAGGTCACGCGTTTACTATTCATATATTTTAATAGATCGCGATTCCACTAATAGAAATGCTATTGCTCATTGGTATTGCTCGTGCCTTACAGGAAATCGAACTGTAGGAAGCTGTGCACATATAATTTCAATTGTGTGGTACATGGGGCTAGGGCGTCACAATGATTTTAATCCATCGGCGGAACTGCTCAATAGTATAATAATAGATGACAATTAATATTTATATAATTAATAGGGCTATTTTAAGTATTTTTTTAATTAATGGACAACCAAAGCCACACAATAATTGGTTTTATAATGTCGGGCGACGCACAGCGTTCAGTGTATGTTTATATATACGCATCATAATAGCCTTTAATGTTATTTTAATTTTTTATAACATGTTTGTGGTGAATGAAAAACTTTAATTTTGATTATTTTTCTAAATCCTATGGATTTTAAAATAAAAACTGGTCGTTAGTCTTTTTATAGGTCCTTATGAACTTACCAACACTTACAAAAGATCTGTTGGAGGGGAGGACGGGTCTCATACAAATTTGGTCATTGTCCTTTCAGTTTGATACCTCAACGCGTTCCTGAGAAAAACGGTCTTGACAAACGGAAGGACAACGAAGTGATCCTATCGAATCTAAGCGAACCTTAAAAATGTACAAAAAGAATGGAGTCGATAAAATAGCCATTAATGTAGAAAAAGTAAAAATAACAGTTAAACCTTTGCAACTGATCAACATATTTGAAAATAATCTGAAACCGTTCTCAGCGCATTGCAATAATATACGAAATCAAAGTCAACCTTTAAGCACTGTATACAAAACATGACTGAAAATGATTGTGTTCACATTTACTTCAGTGAGAAGTATCGCACAAAGTACCGATCCGAAATACAACCTGTGCACTTTGGTGGCAGTCGTCAACAATTTACACTACGCACTGCTATAATTTACTATTAAAATTAAGGAATAGAATATAAAAACTCAATGATTCTGCACTATTATTTTTTCAGTGCTGCTCAAAATAATGTTCTTTAAAACACGGACATATTCTACAGAGAACCTCTATAAACTTAGGTATATATTGTCAGTTAGGAAACTGTACATTACTCAAATAATTAAAGAAAGCGCAAATCCTCACCTTATAATCCAAATATACAATTTAGGAGAAGACACCACAAAATAGCTCGTTTCAAGTTCGGATGTATGCAATTCAGTAAAGGATCAGCTCATTTATATAAAATAAATAAAAACCTTATCATATATGTGAAAAAAAAAAAATGATTGACTGGATAAAACCACTGACATGAAAAAAACTGAAGCGGTAGGTGTAAATAAAATTTAGACGTGTTTTGCAATTCGGAAATTTTAATAAATTCTTAATAATTAGTATAATACAATAAATTTGATTATTTCTTCTTTAGTATATCTAAAAGTAGTAGACTTACTTTTGTTGCACATTTGATGTGACAATAGTTAAATAAAAACTACCTGCCAGACTAGACACCGACAAAAAGCTCTATCTTCCTCGGAGTTCCTGATACTGACGGTGAAGACTACAGACCCGCCATCATTGATATTTTTAAGAACAGGCTCACACTCAAATGTTTGAGTGTGAGTTCAATAACAGTCTGCCACCGGCTTGGGGCGCTCAATAAGGACCATCACCGGCCTTTTCTTGTTCGGTTCTCAAGTACCGATGACAGGAACAATGTCTGGAGAGCGATGACTGGTTTGAAGGGGTCCTCAATATCAGTCAAGGAGTTCCTGACGAGGACCAGGCAATCCACATTTAGCAGAGCGAGGCTGCACTTTGGTATGAGGGCCTGTTGGACTCAGGATGGGGTCATTTGTATAAAGACTCCGGACGGCACTCGCCATAAATTAACATCCGGGGAGGAGCTGGCGCCTCTGATCGCTAAATTCCCAAAGTTGCAGAGTGTGTCGTCGTCAGCGGGTAGGAAAGCGACTGCGCCCGAACTGTCTTCAGAATCTCATCATGAACCAATCCTTCAATAGCACCTGCGAAGATGCTACAGTTTCCCTGTCACGCATAGCCATGGAAGTGCTGGACGAAACACACTGTTATATTATTTTAACAAGGATACACACCTTATGCGGACGGGAAGATAACAGTGTATTGAATGGCAGTTATCTGGCAACCATCCCCGTAAACTGCTTCCTTTATACTTCCGAATTTACGATCACCAACCTCAACGACCATGTGGAGGGACAACCATTGAAAATAACGGAGTTAGGCTGCCTGCCGAGGAGAAACTGAGAAATATTAACCAATATGATTGCTCAAAATAGAGTAGCGGAGATTTTGTTCAATCCTATTGGTTAATATTTCTTTTTCTCCACTCCGCAGCCTAGCTCCGCTCCGGTGGACAGGCAGCCTAACACTAGACAAATAGTCAGCCAGCGGCAACGCAATTTAAGCTCAACTGCATTGATCTTACAAATTTGCACGATGCACAGTACAAAGTGATTACGCAGTACCTGGAGGTCTACTATTATTCAACGAAAAACGAAGTTTCGATCGAAATTTGGCGTCTTTCCTACCAAGGTTCCATTTCGTTCAGAAATTTCGAACGAACGAACATTTTTTTGACGTTTCGATTCTCTAAACCTACTCTAATTCCAAATCTTCCGAACGAATTTTTGAATTTTACAGATGATGGTTCGTAATTTTAACCTCAAATTTGACGAAACCAAAAGTGTTACCTTTTGATTTTCGTTTTATGTTTAGTTTAGAACACACTTTCGAAGTTGACATTAGATGGTGAATATACGGATATTTTTGGTTGTCATACGTTACTACCCATTGTTGGCATGAAACAGTACTCTTAAAATTAGTCGGTTAACAATGACAGTGAAAGGGTGTTTTTTGCGTCGCGGTGAATGTCGCCGAAAATAGAATGTTTATCTAAATATTTATATTTTTACTGCACAAATATTCCAAGAAATATTTAACTAACAACATTTTTAATGTAAAATATAAAAGTAAAGCAAGAGAGTTTATTAATTTTAAGTTAAAGTAAAAACCATAATATACTAAAGACGACATCATAAAAACCCACACGATATTATCGCTCACGAAAATTGTCTATGGTTACGAACTTCTTGAGCGCGTCCGAACATGAAATAGAGTAGGGACACTGACGAAATTTCGTTTAAATTTCGTTCGTTGACGAAGTTTCGTTTCGGCGAAAGAGAGTAGACCTCCAGGTTCGTACGAAGCACCGAAGATACAGTCAGCAATATTTTTTCAGTTAAAACTTCAAAAACAGATTCTGATCTGGCGGTGGAAGTGTTTTAATATGCACCCTTAACCTTTTGAACGCCACAGCATAAATGCATCGGCGCCTCTCATACGCCAAGACAGAAATCCAGCGCAAATACCTACAAAAAAAATAGGGATTCCAACATCTTATCGATAACCAATTAATCATTGCTTTTCATGCCATATTTTTTCAATAAAATACTACTCGTTGCATAATAATTTTATTTAATTCGACCTTATTTGGTATCATAATATAATTAAACACCATTTACAATGTTCTAAACAACCTAAAAGCAGACATTAGAACGACAAACGAGTAAATCAAATAATAATAAGCTACATTCTATCTTATATATAAAAATGAATCGCTAAATGTGTTGGTGAGCGCATAACTCAATAACGACTCCACCGATTTCGCTAATTCTTTTTTTGTTGTGTTAGTTATTATCAAAAGAAGGTTCTTATGAAAAAAAAAATGGAAAATATCGGGAACAAAAAAATATATAAGACCTTTGTTACAATAGTGATTTGTTGGATTCATCTGTGCCTTGACTAACATAAAGGCACCGGGAACGGGACCTAGGTATTCATGCGGGTGAAGCCGCAGGGCACAGCTAGTTACATATATATATATATATATATACAATCTTGTTTTGACGTCTTCCGCTGTCGGCTATACCCGACCGTGGCATCACTGGCACGACTTTTAACGATTTCCTCGCATGCGAATAGGGATGTGATAATGTGGGTCGATATTTAAAAAACAATTTAATCAATTTACTTTTAAAATATGATTGTAATAATTATGAAAAATAATTAGGAATAACATTCAGCTAAGAAGAAGTTGGGAGATCATAAAATCTAGAACTAGACAAGAATGTTCCAACTGAATATTTTGTCAATTCAAGAGGTGTGGGCAGGGATTAAACTCAGATGCAAATTAACGCAGCACACTTGTTTATAAATATGCACTTTATCTTTCAGGTCAAGAAAATTTGTAGTGAGACAGAAGCAAGAAAATAGCTTATGTGTGAGGAGGCCCTGATACAACGGGAAGAAAATTTAATTGATTTAAAAAAACAACTCCATGGATTCCAATTAGAAAAATGAAATTGGAAATGGAACTAGTAATAAACCATCTTCAAAATTGAAATAATTTTGTTTAATTGTATGCTAGCGACCCGCCCCGGCTTTGCACAAGTACAATACTGATACTAAATATACTACATACATAATCATAAAGTGCTATAGGGCGAAACGCGGCCTTCAACGCACTATTTGGTATAGATACGCCCCCCCCCCCCCCACCCCGGCCGGTACCGCTGCAACCGCTATGTCCCTGCATTTTAAATCTGTAATATCTTCGAAAACATTCATTTACATTACATCCTGTTAAGGGCAATATTAATCTATATTACATGCACAATACTGTAGTACCTACATTGTTTGATCTACATTGTAGGGTTCAGCCAGCGTTTGCAATGTAACCTCAAAAAATGAGTTTATTTACGACCTTTAAAAACCTCTAAGATTATCTGCGTTTCTCTACTATATTATGTGCAAATAAGCGTATCACAAATCACTAAAAACATAACCTTATACTGGATACCAGTTTATCATGTGTTGATTTGTCGCACTATGCGTTGCGTAAAGTAGCTAGCGAGCTACTTTATCTGTGCGTTGATTATAATGAGCGCATAGTGTCGTTCGTCCCTCAAGTATTGTTTATGATTAGGTTTTTGTCTCCCTGTGCGTCCGCGCGCACTATGAGACCTCACAGTAACGTTCATGAATACGGGTGTAAGTTTTATATAATTAAGATAAATCGATTCACATTTACTAATCGATTATTGTATTCTTTAATCTGTGCTTACTCTGACTGGACATGCATGACATTGACATCGATCGACATTCGACACTAAACGAGTGTCGAATTATCTACCTTACGAGTATATATTATACAAGAAACTAAAGAGTGAGCCTATCTGGGTATGAATCGTAAGCACTAGTATGAACTAGTTTTGTCGTGATTTTTTTATAAAGATGGATCGCGCCGTTTTAATAAATCTATCTAAAACACTAATATTATCCTAAGAATGTCAAAACCATGGATATTTTCGTATATACGTCGGTCGTAGGGAAGCAATATTAAAATATTATTTTAACTGCATCGTAGGCAAACGGACTGTGGGCTGCTGCGCCCATGTGATGTCAATAATATGGTACCTTAGTTAGGCTAAGTACCTCTACTAGATAACATAGTACCACCTGCACAATTCTTAGATGACGTTCTTGTAATAATAGAAGATGAATAAAAATACTAATAAAATTCGATTTTCATTTTTGTACATCATCTCCTTCCCACTCTACAGAAATATTAAAAATCCCGTCTAAATTATAAAAAAAAAGAAACAAAACCATCATAATCCTTGACTGCGGACTAAAAAACCATGATAAATTCACTCTTTAGTTTCTTACCTATACTCTAAGGCAGTTAAGTATAGTTTTTTACTTAAACTATTATCTCTAATATACTCTTTTATCTCAGCTCTCAGATTGCCAAAATCTGCCATATTTTCAGTGATTGTTTGTTAATATAGTAGCTATCAATTTACACCAATTTCATCTTTTTACATTCTGGCCCAAAATTGTATGAAAGCGTATCTGTCTCCTTTTGTCCAAGAAAATATACGTCATATTCGTGAACGAAACAATAAATAGTCAAAACTTACGAAACCAATAATATCATCACCAAGGCCAACCACACCTACAAGCGATGCAAAAAGATTTCTTTTTTTGCACGATTCGCCAAGAAAGAAGCTGCTGGCGCAAGAAATAGCATATCTTAAATGGAAAGCTAGAGCAGATAGGTTAAAGATCCGCAGACTTCAAATGAAAGTTAAACGTTTTAAGAAAAAGGTACCATCTAGTGGCGCTTTTTTTGCCTCACGTAGCGTCGTAAAATGTTTTATGTTAAAGTCAAACACTTCTTTTTTTGCTTCAGGTTCAAAATTTAGGTGCTATAATTAAAGAATTGGAAAGCAAAAGTCTTCTGTTGGGAGAGGAAACAGAAATTTTAACATCTATAAATGTTAAGTTGAAAGATTTGATTGGGCGTCAGTTGGCAAAAAATAAAAATAAAACATTGCCTTAGAAATATTCTCCCGCTCTCCGATCATTCGCTTTGACTCTTCATTATTTTTCGCCAAATGCTTACTCAAACGTCCGAAAAACGTTCGATATATGCTTACCGCATCCGAGAACTATTTCAAAATGGTATGAAAGTGTTAATGGTGAAGCCGGATTTACAGCTGAAGCTTTTAACATATTAAAGCACAAAACTAACTCCTCAGGCAAACGCGCTTTGTGCAGTCTTCTGATGGATGAGATGGCAATTAGGAAGCATGTTGAGTGGGACGGGAAAAAAAAACATCACGGCTACGTTGATCTCGGGCTCAACGACGTTCAAAAAGATAACTCAGACCTCGCTTCTCAGGCTTTAGTTTTGTTGCTCGTGTCCCAAAATGAACACTGGAAATTACCCGTAGGCTTCTTTCTTATTCGTTCTATGACCGGAGAACAACGCGCTTTGTTAGTCCAACAATGCTTGTACAAATGCCAAGAAAACGGAGTCGACGTTGTTTCTCTAACGATGGATGGATGCGCTGGAAATATTGCAATGTTAAGAAAGTTAAGGTGTTCATTAGAACCTCAAAATTTAAAAACTTCTTTCAAACACCTTTCTTCTAACTATGAAGTAGATACGCGACGTGAGAAAGATTTTTGTTTTTTCACACCTTGGGTTACCATTGGAGTGTTAGTATGGATCCCTATCTTTTTGAAAATTATTTATAGCCTATGTTTACCGGAAATAGTGTAGCTTTCCAACAGTGAAATATTTTTTCCAATAGGTACAGAAATTTCGGAGCCTATTCCATTCAAACAAACAATCATATCTTTCCTTTTTATAATATTAGTGTAGACAACGCAGTAGAACGACATGGGAGTTTTTGCTTTAATTAAATTTTTCCACTTATTTATAAGTATATAAAAATAAATATCAAGTGCTTATATGAAAACATACTATAGAGTTGTCTGTTTTTTCACATTTTGATTTATTATTTGTTTGCCTTTTTGTGGAGAGTCTGATTTGTTTTGCTTTTTTATGAACAGCTTAAATAAAGTAAAGATTTCGCTGTGCTCGCACTTGTTACCAATGTTTGTGCCATTTTGATTAATGTACAATTTATGCACGCAGCGACACCATTTGCTGTGAAATATATGGTACTTTCAATTGATGTTTTTCCCTTTTAAATAATTCGTTGTATCTCTGTATATAGTATGTACCTATGATGTATAGACTTGTAAGTATTAGTAACTTTTACATCTTCAGTTGTGGATATAATCACATCCAAAACATCACAATGCAAAAGAAGTTACGTTCGATTATTTATAGTTAGATTATGCTTAAAAGTAATTGTTCATGACAACACTAGCCTCTAACGGTTGGCAGTACTGTCTGTCGAACGAGTCGCCCGTTTTGCCGTATCGACGTATTCAGTCATTATTTAATTTAATTTTATTAGTGTAAAAAAAATTCTTTATTATAATTTCATGTTTACGAGTGTATCTTATTTGAACTAACCGACATCGTAAACAGTAATTGTGATTGTTTACCAAAAATACAATACATTTACACAAAACTTAGTAAGAATTATATGACCAATATTTTTGAGGACATAAAGTTTTGTACGTGTAAATGACCATTTCAAGCATTATGGTCTGCAAATAAGAAGTATTTGTTTATTCCAACATTGATGATAAAGGGTTGTTTTTTTTGTAATAATTTGTTTTTTATTTATTCTGCCGCTGAAATCAGTACTTATTACCTACCGACATTAATGGTTATGGAAGGATTGTCACGTAAACGAAACGTGTGTGTGTGTTTTTTTTTTCCTAAGAGAACTAAGTTAGCTATCTTCATAAGAATTTTTAGCCAAATCAAGTCATTTCATTATTATAGAAAATCTAATAATCTTCACTCATCAAAAAACATTTTATACTAGCATATTAAATTAAACTATTTAAAAAAGAATACCCATTAAGGTAGATCAAAAATGTAATTAAAGATATTGCTCTCTGATACATCTTGCACTTTGCGACGTCTATTGGCAGAGAGTTGCGTAATTTCAAAATTAAATCGAGATAACGAGCTAATACTTTTGCTATTGACCCGTAGATGGAAAAATTAAAAGTGGGCGGGTTCTTCCTCCCCCTCACCCCGCAAATTGTCACGCGTTGTTTCATAGGAAAATCTTATTACGACATCTCCTCTTTGTATTTGCTCCGTTGTGTTACTTAAAATTGTTCTTGTTAGATTGAGGTTAACCTCTAAATAAGGCATCTAAGATGGCCGGCGTCGGAAAGCGCGCGATAGTTGAAAAACGTCATTACGGGAACAGTCAATATGGCAACGTTCCCGAACATGATGGCACGTTCCCGAAATGACTTAGTTGTTCCCGATATGATGTTATTGGCGCTAAATGAAGATGAAATTAGTATTTTGTGGAATTTAGAGTTTCATATTTACTTTCAGCGAACATGGGAACAAATGAAAATGGGTAGTCGAAAAAAAAGTCTAAAAAATCACTTAAAAGGGACAGTTCTGCTTATTTACGCCAAAGAGAAAAACCCAATGCAAGAAAAATATTTTTTTTAGATAATATGACCGAGGAACAAAAAGAAATAAAGCGAGCTAAAAAATCTTAATCTCCGAGATTAAGAGTGTCAAATTCTTCATGAATCTTGTTTCACCCTAAAAAGATCAGTGCGAATAATTTGCTCTCTATAAAGTCGGAAATAAATCCCAAGAAGAATATTCAGAACATCTAAAGAAGAAAGAAGAAGCTAGGTCTGAGAAGGAGAAAGACGTGAAGAAAATCTTGTTTTTACTGTAGACTTGCAGGCGGTTCTAATGGCCCCTAAATCAAATATTAGTAGTGTGTACTATAGAACAAAGCTCCAAATACACAAGTTTGCCTTTTTTAATTTAAACAACAAAAATGGCTATTGCTATCTTTGGAACGAAACTGAAGGAGGCTTGAATTCTGAAGAATTTGCAGGTGTTTGGGTAAGCTTAATAGAAAAAAAGCTTTTACAAAATGAGTCAGAAAAACCAAATAAAATATTTTTTTATAGCGATGGTTGTACATATCAAAATAGAAACTGTGTGATCTCTAATGAATTATTATGCAAGGCTATGAACAACAACATCATTGAACAAAAATTTATAGAAGTTGGGCATACGCAGATGGAAGCTGACAGTATTCATTCTTCTGTTGAACGGGCTCTTAAAAACAAGAACATCAATGTGCCCCCAGAGTACATCACCATTTGCAGATCAGCAAGAAAACACCCTAGACGACCCTTACGACGTAACTTACTTAAACCATAGTTTTTTCAACAGCTTTAATGACGTTGGGTTTTTTAAAAGCATTCGTCCTGGACGCGGTAAAGGTGACCACAAAGTAACTGACATTAAAGCTCTTCGGTATACTCCAGATGGTGATATATTCTTCAAATTAAGATTCACAGAAGATTGGACCGTACTACCGCAAAGAAAATCATCGGCAGTTACTGCCTTTTTATTCTCTCCGAAATCAGCACCTTACTAGGAGGAAAATAACGAAAAGAAAATTTGATGATGATGATGATGATGATGATGAGGATGATGATGCAATATCTAAAAGATATTGCAGATCATACCTGCAGACTACCGTAGTTATTACGACAATTTACCCCATGAGTGAAAAATAAAGTTGAGACTGATTTGAATATTGAGACTGAGTAATATTTGCTTGATTATAATATTTAATTACCTATAAGAATAAAGTTTTTATTTAGTTTACGATTAAAAGAAAATAAAAAATATATTTCTAGATTTTATAAGGACAGAATCTACTTTTTGTTAATTTTGAGAGTTTGTTTTGTTTAAAATAATACTATATTTTTTTCAAAAAAAATAATTTTAGTTTAAGTTTTACCATATAAGTTCGTTTGATCTTGAAAGAAAATTATGTTTTTAAATTAAGGACATAAACACAGAACCTATTTTTTGTTAATTTTTAGAGATTTTCCTTTATTTTTGTTTTATGAATGCTATACACAAAAGTGGTGTTAATTAAATAAATGCTGAAGTAAATTATCTTTTTTTTTATTTCAAATTGTGTGGTATACAAATACAAGTTTGAAAATATAAAAGTTTTCATAAATTATATTCATATTTTTTTAGGAATGTTTTTTGTCTCTCCTGAAAATTTACCTATAATATGGAGTTAGCAGGTTTACACTCTAAACCGACGATATATTCATTACTTGCATTTCACTAGAAAAAACAATCAAAAATTGGTAATCGAATTCCGTAAAAAGTGACACGCCACAGTCGGCAAGACGGTTAGTTATTATTAAAATTTATTTTAAATTTATGTTTTTTTTTTTTTTGTTTGAAATAGCTTATTACAGTTAGCTACTACTTCGAAAATTACTTTTATTGACATCTTTTTGCATTTGAATATTCCTATTGCGTAAAATTTATAAAACTATGGAAAAAATCGTAATCAATTTGAAAAGTAAAAAAAGTAAAAATCAAAAAGTAATGATTGTGGCAACATTGCATAAGTCACTTGGGACGCAAAATGTCTGCGAAAAGGCGGCCACCTGTTTTGCTCAAGGTAATGCTCAAAGGTATAATTGTTTTTCTTATTTTTTGTGGAAAAATGAATTGAAATATAGATTTATTTATTAGATAATAATAATTTCAATCATTATTTACAAAAACATACGCACATTATTACATTTTTATTTTATTAGTAACTAAAATGTTTTGGTCCGTCACAGCGGACATTGCTAATTGTATAGAAAAGTACCAATTTATTACTATGTCCGCTGCGGCGGACAACGCCAAAATGTGTGTGCTTCTGCTTGTTTGGTTATAGTTCTGAGTTTGGTTTTTTTTCTTTGCCAACAGCCTAATCGCCTTCCGATGCTAGCGAAATATCAGATTCAGAAACTGAATTGCATGATGCACGTACTAAATCTTCCACCCCCGTCTTCTCCTGCACCATCTATTGCATTTTTCCTTGCTAACATAACAATAGATACATCGGACGATGAAGAATTACACTCCGAAGATGCTGATATTATACCAGATTCCATCGTGCGTGAAATTGGCGAGTCCTTTTATGAAAATGTTCCATCCCTATCTGCTATTCCTTCATTGCCTGCAACGCCTATAACACCAATAGGTTCTTCATTAGCACTCCGAAAAACAAGATCTAGGAAACCACCCACAGTCAAAGCTAAAAGACCACATAGACCTGCCAGAAGATGATTCACCTTTGAGTTTCTTTCACCTTTTTTTTCTCAAGATATTTTTACTACTATCGTAGAACAGACAAACTTATCAGTTCAACAAACCGGCAAGTCAATTCAACTAACAGACGAAGAATTAAGAGACTTTTTAGCCATCCATGTTCTTATGGGTCTTGTTGTTTGTCCTTCATATCTTGATTATTGGTCAGAAAAAAAATATATGGTAATGTCGCAGATATAATGTCTTTGAAAAGATATCAGCTGATACGAAAACATTTACATTTTGTTGACAATACAATGGACGATGGAGACAAATATTTTAAAGTTCGACAAAATTGTCTGAAACAACAGAAAAAAAGAGACAAAATTTGGTATAGATGAAATGATGATAGCATATAAAGGGACTAAGGCCGGTAAAAGAAAACAATACATGAAAGATAAACCTAACAAATGGGGATTTAAAAATTATTTAAGGGCCGGAGTTTCCGGAATCATTTATGATTTTGTGCTGTATGGAGGTGACGATACTTTTCAACGATAAGTTCACTGAAGAAGAATTGTCTCTAGGTTTTGGTGCTCAGGTGGTTATAGCATTATGTCAAAGTATTTGTCAAAACCATCTTTCGTGTTTTGCGATAACATTTTTTCTTCACCGGAGTTGCTATTTATTCTCCGAGAAAACTATGGTGTTTTTGCCTTAGGCACTATTCGAGGCAATCGCCTTCGAGGAGCAGAAAAAGTTTTACCTATTGAAAAAGCCATGAAAAAGAAACCTTGAGGACATTTTGTAGAAGCTATATGTGATAAAAACTGCTTAGCTGTTGTTCGTTGGAATGATAATAAGGCTGTCACATTTATTAGTTCCTTTGTAGCAAGTGAGCCTATAGTAAAAATACGCCGATATTCCAAAGACGCAAAAGCCAAAATCGACGTCCAATGTCCACAGATTGAGCGCCAATACATTAGACATATGGGAGGTGTTGATCTTTCTGATATGCTCATATCACTGTACAAGACACCTTTCAAAAGCAGGAGATGGTATTTAGCGATATTTGCACAGATAATTGACATTTCGCACCTTCGGTAGAACAAGGGCACAATTGTCAAAAATTGCAAAAATGAGTTAAGTATACAGAAATGCCTTAAAAATGCTATTTGAACAGGAGGAACAAAGACAGTCATTTAATTCCTTTAAAAATCCGCTAGGCGAAAATAGTGACTTTGTCTTATTGGTGCCTTTTTACTGCTCTCTTGGCTGGACATAGTCTCATTTGTCAGTTGCGCCGTCGGCGGGGAGAGAGGCAGTCGTCACTTGGACCGCTAACGTCGTAAAGGTAAATATGCCCTTTTAATTTTTTGGTTTCTGGAGCGACAATGCCACATCTATTACACTTATGCCTAATTTATAATTTTAAAATTGGAAGGACAAAGTCGTTCAGACAGTTATGCCCTTGTCCGTTCAAGATTTGTTTTATTCCTTGGTCTTAAAAGTAAATGTGTTTTTGTCATTCCAATTGCAATGCTATTTTGCTAGACTTAATGACAATTACGTTTTTGTCATTCCAAATTGACTTGATTTAATATTAATGTTTGTTATTTAAGTTAATGAAATAAATTTGTATTATTTTTTAATACAAATTTTGTGATAAATTTTCTGTTTATTTATTAGTATTGGTATTTTTATGTATTTACGACTAGTAGGTATGCATTATTTGTGAATTGTGATATGAATAGTTTCTTTGTATGATTTAAATTTTAATAAAATTTTCAGAATTTAAAATGGGATCTCGTAGTAAAAATTTTTTAATGTTGCTTAATGACGAAAATAATTTGCAAATCAAAGAAACTGACACAAATTCTAATAGATCTTGTCGCGAAGGAGATGTGGGCTCTAACAGAGCATCAAATTCAATCGAAAACTCGTCAATGTGTAAGTATATTGTTGCTATTTCTTAATTCATATTGGTATGTTACTTAAGTTTTTTATATAAATATATATATTTTTTTACAGCTAATAACATGGTTGAAACATGGATAGATATGAATATAAAAAACCAGGGTCCTGTTAAATCAATGGAAGGCATCATTTCAGAAACAACGGATACACCTATTGAATCATTACCGTCACCTCTTCTAGATTTCGAGAATTCTGATGTTGAAAAAATGGAAAATAACAATTTTGGAACAGAAATTTCTCCTGCGGTAAATACTACAGGTAAGATAATAAAACTGCTATACAAATATCTGGATTATTTCATGTGTAAAGTAACTGAGATATTATTCTTTCATCACCTTTTTAGAGGTTGCAAGTGAGCTTAACTCCTCAAAGAGTGGAGATTTTTCACCATCTGAAGGATCAGATTATAAACCGCCACGAACTGTGAAACATAAGAGTATATTTAAAACTAGATCTCCCAAACGTAGCACCTCGTCCAGTTCTTCAAGCTCGTCTAGTTCCAACAGCAGCAGCTCATCTAGTTCGTCGAGTTCTTCTGACACTGATAATAGGGGTAATATTGATGAGGCTGATGGTAATACGGAAAGTGTTGAAGTTTATAACGACCCAGGACCCCGTGTGGATACGAGTGAAGATCACACTGAGCAAGTAATTAATAAAAAGCAGTCAAGAAAGCGACAAAAAAATACACAGCAATGGAAACAAGCTGTTTCAAAACGTTTAAAAAATAGTGGCCAAGAATACACGACCAAAAGAGGCAAGATTGCACCAGCGAAATCCATGCGCCCTCCATGCAAAACCTCGTGTCGTCTGTCTTGTTCTACTAAAGTTTCTTTTGAAACGAGGAGTGTGATTTTTAAATCCTACTGGGAATTGGGAACACACCAAAGGCAAAGAGATTTTCTTGCATCATGTATTAAAAAACAAAATCCTACAACCCGAAGAATCAAGATCACAGCAAATAACACATTTAAACCACCGAGGAAACCGAACTCAACCTATCATTTTCTGATAAATGGTGAGGAAATCAGGATTTGTAAGACTTTTTTGCTGAATACTTTATGTATTGGTGAAAAAACATTGCGGAATGTAATTGACAAAATATCTGATCAAGCCTTGTTTATAATGAGTCCTGCCGATAATCGCGGAAAGCATAATAACCATTGTAATTTAAGCGATGAAGTCGTGAAATCGGTCCGAAATCATATAAATTCCATTCCTAGAACAGAAAGTCACTACTTAAGGGCTAATACAACCAGGGAATATATAGATGGAAGTTTAACTATAGCGGAGCTTCATCGTGATTACAAAAAGATTCAAGAAACCGCTGGAAAGGAATTTGCAAATTATGATGCCTACTATCGAATTTTTAATACTGATATCAATCTTGGTTTGTTTATTCCCCGAAAAGATCAGTGCGATGAATGTGAGGCGTACAAAAACTAACGATAAGGAACCACTGATGGAAAAATACAAAAAACACCTAGAAGAGAAAAGTTTAAGCAGATTAGAACTAAAACACGACACAGAACAGTGCAAAAATAGTGATTCTAATAATATAGTTGCCATTTTCGATCTACAGGCAGTCTTACCTTGTCCAATTGGCCAGTCATCAGCTTTCTTTTATAAGTCCAAGTTAAATTGTTACAATTTTACGGTGAGGACTCATTTTCTAATTAGTTAATTATAGTGTTAAAATTAATCAATTTATGTTCGAATGTACCTAATGTATATTTTGTTTTAGGTATCCAATATAAAAGACGATACCACAATTTGCTTTTTCTGGCACGAGGGTCTTGGCAAACGCGGCGCCAATGAAATAGGAACATGCCTTTACAAGTTTTTGGAGGATCTTTCTAACAAACAACCAGATAAAGACATAATATTTTATTCGGATAATTGCTGCGGGCAGCAAAAAAATAAGTAAGTTTGTTGCCTTTTATAATACAATTAATTTACAGTAGATTTAGATAAATAGGAGTGATTGTTGTTATAATTCATACTGAACAATATAGGTAGGTAATGTACTTATAATGTAAATAATTATTTCTACTTGTTTCAGATTCGTTTTTGGAATGTATTATTATGCTGTCAACACATTGCCTATAAAGTCAATAACACACAAATTCCTTATTAGGGGTCATACCCAGAATAAAGCTGATGCCGTCCATTCTGTAATAGAAAAAAACGTTAAGCGAGCTAAAAAGGCTGGACCTATATACACTCCAGCAGAATACATCAGTCTTATTAAAAATTCTAAGAAAAAGGGTGTTCAATTTACCGTTAAAGAAATGAATTTTGATTCTTTCATTGATATGAAGCTGTTATCTGAAGATATTAATTTGAATTTAAACAAGGATGTTGAAGGAAATACTTTTAAAATATTGGATACGAAAGCGATCAAATTTATGAAAGATTCAGAGATATACCAATTTAAGTGCAGCTACAAAACCGACGATTGGACAGCAGCGAGAATTCGAACAGGTCGTATCGGTAATAAAAAAAGTGTGAAAGATGTCACACTAAACCAGCTCTATAAGGAAAAGTTACCAATCCCTCACAGAAAAAAAGAAGACATTCGTCAATTGATATCCTCAAATATAGTTCCTAAGTTCTATGAACAATATTTTAACAACCTTTTTTAAGAAAGGAGAGAGCTAGAACTGATTCGTTAGTAAGAAAAAAATAATTGTTATAAAGATATTTTTATATTTTTTAATTAATATTTTTTGAAGTGTGATTCTAAAGAATTTCATTTGCATAACAGTGAATCTTGTTAAAAATAATGTCACTGTTATTTTTGTTATCTTCTATAATTCTATTTTCATTGTGATTCCAAAGAGACACAAACGTGAGATTATTGACGACTGATTAGTAAGACTATAATGATAGTTTAAGTATTATATTTCGTGAAAAAAGTTTATACGGAAAAACAAGGTATTTTTATTCGAAAATCATCCTAAATTAAAGCTCAAATTTTGTCCTAATTACAAAATAATATACATTTTGGTAGAACAAGGGCACAAATGTATCCCTTCCTTAAAATTAAAATTAATTGAAAAAAAACTAAAAGTTCTTAATTCTTGTTAACTATACGCCTAAAAAGGATATAGTATATAGTTTATATCATGCAAAGAAGAAAAACTTTCGAGCAATATTAACAGAGCAAGACCTCACTGAATGCAATAAATATCTTAAAATAGCTCTCCTGTAAAATAGCAAAAACTGCAATTATGCCCTTGTTCTACCGAAGGTGCGATTTGTATAAACGCCAAAAGCATTCCGGCGACGTGAAATCTAAAAAACCTTTGAAATCATTTAGATTTGATATTTGTGACTTATTGTCCAAGGCAAACAAAACAAACTGCTAAAAGAAAACAGACTGAATTCAAAAAGTCAAATTCAAATATTTTGAATATTTTTATCGGTGCCAAATTAAAGGATAATAAAATCTATCCATAAAAAAACAACATAACAGACCCCAGTAACTACCGTGTCTACGTATACGTACTACGGCGTCAATTTTTTTTGAGAAGGCAATCTGCAAGCCTGTGTTCTCTTTTTGCGAAAAATATAAAATATTGGACGACTGTAAAAACGGTTTCCGGAAAAATAGATCCACAACGTTTGCAGTTTACAAATATGTACATGAAGCAATAAATATGATAAACAATAGATGTTATGCAATAGGTATGCTTCTTGACATGACTAAAGTCTACGATAAGGTGCAATTAAAAATAGTTTTAAATAAATTACACGGGATTAGGATACGGGGAAAAGCCCTAAAACGGTTCGAGTCTTACTTGGAAGATAGAGAACAAATTTTAGAAATAGCATCTTTTAATACAATAACGAAATACAACGAAATACAACTAATTAGATCAAACCGTAAAGCAGTTAACGCGTCTATTCCACAAGGGAGCGTCATATGATACCTTCTATTTTTAATCTACATTAACGACCTTCCCAAAACAATAAATGGACCATGTGTTATTTGCAGATGATGTATCTATACTCACTAAGTGCGAAAAAACTGGGAATTTAAACGAAATCTCAATTCTCCTCTAACTTCAACATTTAACTATATGGAAAACCATAACTTAGAAATAAACTTCTCAAAAACTAAATTAATGACCTTCTACCCCTACCAAAAAGCCCCAATAAAATTAAACTACTCCTAAAATAACACAAAACTAGAACAAGTTAACGATTTTACACTCCTTGGTTTAACAATAGTTACACATATAAATTAGAAAGCACAAATACAAAAACGTTCAAAATTTTCATACGCCTTAAGCGAAAAAGACAATAAAAACAAATATATATATATATATATATATTTATATATATATAAATAAATATATATATTTATATACATATACAAATAAAAAAATAAAAAAAGACCACCAACCTACAAACTACACTTATTACATACTATGCCTACGCCCAAGCGTGACTTAACTATGGCATCATATTATGGGGGACTAGTACTGATTCGCGTACCATTTTTACCTTAAAACTCATCCGGATATTGAACAAACAGACAGCTGTAAACCACATTTCCAAAATCACAATATTCTCACACTTACCTGTTTATACATCCTAGAAGTATGATATTCCTGAATTCTACACTATCCGACAAGATATTCAAAATAAACCGTACCCAAAACGATCAAAGATGAAACAAAAACGACGGTGTTTATTATTAAACTAACCATTTTTTACACTCAAAATGCTACTATACATTAAACGAGTATATGAACGACAAAACAATAAAAAATAAATGAACATGCTCCTAAAACCCCATAATCAATACCAATACAAACACACACACCCTCAGACATACACACACACACACCCACACACACCCTCAGACATACACACACACACCCACACACACCCTCAGACATACACATACACACACAATTTGTTATTACACTTACGTTTTAGTGATAAGCTTAGATTTAAGTACTGTAAGGTACTAGGTAATTAGCTAATATTACGTACTGCAAACTGCTTCAACCTTTTTATGGTGTGCCCTACCGGGTCCATATTGTTTCCAATATATTGTTTTAACGTTATAAGATATTAAACGCAAATAAAGATTTGAATTTTAATGTACTTATTTAGTTATATTTCAACAAATAAGCCCATGTGTACTTCAGCAGCTTGTTTTGTCAAATTTTGTAAGGAAAATATTCAAGTATTGAATCTGCCCGGAATCACCAATGTTTAAGCAAGTTTTTAAGATTCTTGTACAAAACTTCTCTACATACATTTATTTATCACCACTACAGTTCAAAGTAGAGCAGTAAGAAAAACGAAAATTGTTAAACGAATGGCTTTTTTGTCAATAAATTCTTCATTCAGATAAAAATGAGTAGAGTAACTATTCAAGATTAATATAAATGATCTAGAACTTTTACATCCTGCTGGAAAACCAATCAGTAGAGAGAGAAAATGGATTTACTAGATTATATTCCACCAATACATCTTCAACTTTACCTTTCATTAAAGGGCTCAGTCGCAAAATGACCACTTCTCAAAATGACTACAGGTAGCAAAATGTCCCTTTCGCAAAATGTCCCGTTCGCAAAATGTCCCTTTCGCAAAATGTCCCCTTCCTCAAACAGGCATTAATTACTTACATCAGTAAAAATACTGGTCAAGAGCCAGCAGGTGTACAACACAGAGGGGTACTATACTAATGTTTAGGGTTAATAAGCAGACCAATTAAAGAAGTACAAGGACAACTAGATTTTCTTAGACAAAATATTTACCTTCAAGATGTACTCCACCGAGGCCAAAATATTAAGAAAAAAAAAACGATCGAACCTTCTATTTTTGGAAACGTTACAGAGGCGAGACTTTTAGAATAACACCGGATCCATGTTAGCAAAATAACACCACATATTAACCTATCACACAAATACCAATGTGGTATCCTAACAAATGGTAGAACACAAACTAACTTCAATTCTATAGCTTCGTATTATATATTTGTAATGGAGATAGCTCAAATACAATGCACAGATAATATTAACCAAATTAAACGACATGAAACCTATACATAATGAAGAAAAGACGACATTCTAGAAAAACGATTAAAATCCAACAATTCCAGTTATATTGCCCAAAAATTTGTTACTAAAATTATATTTTCAGATAATAAGCAAAAAGACATCCTTAAATTCAAATATTTTGACGGAAAATGGTTCCAAAAAGAAATGAACTGTTCAAGCCATATATAATCCTCTTTGGTATTAGCCAGCCAGCTCGGACACTTGTTGACACACGGAGGATTGATAAGAAACTACAGAATGCGCCCAGCAAGGTATGAATCCTAATCTCACCATAAAATATATAAGCGCTAGTGTATAATAGTTTCGTGGTAAAAATAATATCCTGGGACAACTCAGTCATTTAATCCCCAACTAAGCAGTGAACAGCGACCGATAAGCATATTTATATACTTCTAAATAGAATAAAAAAGGGGATTGTTAATAAAAATATCGATATTTCTGCACTAACTCCTGTCGCACGTAAAAAATCTGCGATAAGTTAATAATAAATTATTTAATACCCAGCCAAGAAAAGTGCCTACGCTCGGCGAAATAGACTTTTAGCCATCAAACTGTGATTATTACAGTTACATGTGAAATTATACTACTATTTATTTATTTAATACTTTTTGTACAGAATGCGCCCTTAATGCCAATAGGCATTCTCTGCCAGTCAACCTTAGGGTGATGCAGAAACAAATCGTGGTAGATGCACGAGTACAAAATTGAAAATAAAGTTTAAATAAATGATGTATACTTAAGACAAAAATATACATAAACAACTACTTATAACATAAAATAACTATAATTAACGTTGGCCGTCGGGACCTGCGGCTTAACATGCATTCTTCCGTGTATCTGTATGGTGTGTTCAGAAATGGACACCCATCCACCAACTAACCGCGGCGAGAACGACTTCGCCTTAGATGATAATTACCAACCCTCTTAAAGGTGAGTGATGTGTGTCTAGCCGCAATCTAAGACACAGCCGTCAGCCGGGACTCCCAAGCCCGAGAGACAGAAGCTGCCGAAGTTGAGCGCTTCGAACACCTGAAATACGACGAAAATATTCATATTAAGACAGGTTTATAAGAAAGGTAAATTAACAGTACTAGTAAAGACAATTAATTATAAAGAGGCCGTACTTTAGCCTGCAAGATTAGACCCAAACAAGCAACACATTCAAGTTAAAATTAACAGATTGAGGTTACAAATTAATAAAACCGAGTTATAAATCACAACACACATTAAAAGAAGGGGAGTTGATGTTTGAACAATGGGTGCAAGGGGTAGGCAGAGATGTACAGATGAATTTAACAATTAAAAATACAGGGTGGGTGCACCAATAGCAAACCAATTAAGGTGGAAGCGCACGAGTCGCCCGCGAAATTCAAATTTTCTTACGTTTTTTGCAATTTTCAGGTCAGTGTTGTGACCTGAAAATTGCACCCACCCTATAATTTTTATTGTTAAATTCAGCTGTACACCTCTGCCTAACCCTTCGGGGATACAGGCGTGATGTTATGTTAATTCGGCTATCCTTTGCATATATAAATATATAATTCCAAAACACATCCTAGACCCTGACAAGTGCCAGTTGTATGTTAATATATTGGATCATAACTTCCACTTGTGATCTGGTCTATTAAAATTAATTATTGTAGTTAATACCATAATTACATCATATAGCTACAATATACTTATCTGTCTCTACAGAACTTCATCAGGTAACACTAGTATTTAACTCTGTAAAACTTTAGATTTTAAAACATTTATTTGTTATTGTTGAATGACATTAACTATTTACATTTTAAATAATTTTATTTGATTAATGTAACAAATTATGCATTATTGGTTATAAATTATAAACAACAAACAATATATCCTACTAATATTATAAATGTGAAAGTTTGTGAGAATGAATGTTTGTTACTCGTTCATGCAAAAACTACTGAATGGACTTTAATGAAACTTATCAATAATGTAGCTGATACATCGGAATAACACATAAGCTATAATTTAGGATAGTGTATGTATTGTCATTCACTCAGGTGAAACCGCGGGGCACAGCTCTACAATCATTTTTCAATTTATTTATTCATTGTTATGACAGATTATTTCTTTCTTTAATAAAATTATGAATGATTATTGATCAAGTATTAAAGTAAAAGATGTTGTAATTTGTGAAATCCCAACAAATATATGCCAACTGATTTCTAGATAATATTTAATTACAATTAGACTTTAATAAATTTTATTATAATACCATTATTATTAATTTAAATGATTGGTTATGTTTATCTACAATGTTATTTGATGATAATGTTTGGGTTGGAAAAAACCTTGCACACCCTTTGCTACACTCCAACCAATGTTTGACATGATTGTTTATATATTCTATAGTATGAAAGAATACAAGAATAGGTGGCATGCAGATAGTTTATCGGTTGCAATATAACCCAGACATTTGAACCGAGTTGTTCATTAAGCTTTATTAAAACAGCCTTGTCAGACACATCGTAAACAATAATAATTAGTTTAAGTCAAAAAAATACCCCAGTTTTCAGTGTTTAAGTCATTAAAATTTCTTGAAGATATAAGCAGCATCTTTGTACATAATTTTTGAATACGAAATATTCCTGTGTTGTGTGTACATAAATGATTAAATAAAATAAAAAAGGCTTACCACAAGCATTCACACATCTTTATTCTTTCACATGTTTATTAGATACCAATAATTATTTTTTATCCATGAACAATACTAACTTCGACCATATTGTTTCACAACTTAATAAATTATTACGAATTAAACATTTCGCAAGATTTCTATTATAGTTCGACAATAATATCTTTACCTATATCTTGATATAACTTTAGAAATAAACTTTTTAGCAACTTTTTAAATTACGAACATTCATTATGGCGCGTCGGTGGATTATCTCTTCTGGGATGTTAAAAGGAAAACAAAGACTCTTACTTTACAATACATTCTTACAATAATGCATTCAACGTTACAATTATAATACTTTCAAAGGCCAGCGACGCCATAATGATTATTATTAATTTAAACAATGCAAAGGACCTACAACGAGAATCGTACGCGCCGCCATGACATACCTATCGCCCTCTCTCCTCTAGTGCTGTTCGTTTTTCCGGTAATAGTGACGCGACATATTAGTCGATTCCAATTTCGGTTATCAGTACGTAACATAAATCTCAGTATGTTACCGAGTGTAAATTATTGGTATAGATATCTACATAGACATCGAATAAAAAAATATTAAAAATGCTAAAATACAGGAAATAATTTATAGCACAAAAATAGACTACGAATAAAACTTGTTAATTTTAATATTTTTTTTCTGCCATAAATTATGGTAACATCTCTCAGTTAAGTACATTCACAGCCTTTTATAAATAGATTACAATCTAATCTCCTATTAGTTTGGTACCTAATTGTAAACAATTATCAACAAATATACAGATTTCACTTTTTTATAGTAGAAAAACAAACTACGTCCGCAACGTTAACGTGGAGCACACCCCGCGTACTCTTACGTATGCGGGGTGTACGTTCGGACTTAGTACGTTACTATCGTACGCGCGTTATCATCCGAGTAGTCAGGTTATAAAAGAAAAAAAAAAAGGAATATATTGTACCTAAAGCAATAAGGGTTTTCGCGATTTAACAATCCGTTAGGTTCGCTAATGTCAAGTGCATGTCTATCCGAAAATGTTCCACCAATCACGAGTCAGTAGCTTGGCTCTCATTGGTGGTTTTCACGTTTTCACATGAGTCTCACGAACTAAGAGATTTTTTTATAGCGAAAACCGACATTGTTATTGGGCAAGGACAGAATGGGCTGGATCGAACTATAGTTGTATTGTGACTTTAGGCTACGTTAAAGGGCATTTTTGAGAAAAAGTGTACCTACGCGAAATTGTAATGTCCCAGATCATTTTTATTTTTTTTAAACTCCGTCTATACCCATAAGATTACATCTAAGGATACGAACGTAAACTTTTATTATGTCCCACGTATTTGTAACCACAATTATAGAGAAATAATAAATATTTATAGTTTAAAATCAAATTTCAAATCGGAGATATTTTCGTTTTCATACTGTCCCAAAAACTTTCAACTCGTTTAAGAGAGTATTTATCGATTTTCCCTCATAAGATCTAAGGTTGTTTAGATTTTGTGAGATAAAATGACCTATTATCTTTTCAAATAATACAAAATATATCAATACCAATCTTAATTACTAAGTTTTAAATTAATTTGAAATTTTCACTTAATATGAATAGCGCCTGACAGGTCAGGGTATGTTACGATAATTACAAGAAACTTTAACATTTTACTCCACAGATTTTTACAATTCATAAAATTGGCAACATTTTGACCATAAACAAGCAAATGCGATGTCATTTTGCTGTCAGATATCAGTGTCAACAACTAAAACTTTCGAGCCGGACGTTGGTAACGGTTTTTAGCCAAATTTTATGTCAGGGTTTTTTACGCTCTATTATAAATGTTCTAAGTGCTTCGGTGTTACATTTCTTCAACCATTTAGTCGAGTTTTATCAGAATACAGGTATGTATAAAATTGAATTGTAAATGTTAAGCTAAAATTCTAAAATTATTTTTTGTGTTGAGTAGTGTTATTTTGTTACGTCAGTTACGTTACAATTTGCGGTGTAACGTATAAGGCTGACAACGAATGTAACGTAACTGACATCTAAAAGTTAGTGACACACTAAGCTTTTTATAATTTTGGAAAAAGATACCTACCTACGCTTTTATAGATAGTAAGTAATTTTAATTTCTTTTAGTATGCCGCAAACTGCTGCGGAACGAATGAAAAAGTACAGGGAACGCTTGAAAAACAATCCAGAAAAGTATACAGAACACCGGAAAAAGAACTTGGAGAGAGTCAAAGCTAAAAAAAAAAAAATTAATGAAATGAGTGAAGACGAAAAATTAAAGCAGAGGAAAATGTGGCTTAAACATAAAAAAACACAAAGAAAAAGGGATGCTGAGAAACAAAATGTTCCTCAAGAAGAAGATTCTCCAGGTAAAAGACGCAAGGCTGAAGGAGACAAAAAACAAAAACAAAATAATTACCTGGCAACGAAATGTAAAAGACTTACGAACACTTGCAAGAAATATATAGAACAAAATAAGAAGTTACAGGCAGTAAATAATTCATTAAGAAAAAAACTATATAGGGCAAATATACAATTTAGTAAAAAGACTATGGAATTAGAATGCAAAATAAATAAAATGAAAATACGTGAAGAAGTATTGGAAAATACTCTGAAGAAGACTTACCAAACTTGCAAAAAACAAGCAGAAAAACAACTTTTAAAATCTCTTGCTATTAATTCCACTAATAAAACTTACATTTCAAAAATAATAGGTTTGAAAGGCAAAGTAAGAGCGAAGAAAATGCCTAAAGAACGTAATGTGATTATTGAAGAAATCAAAAACTTTTATCTACGAGATGATATAAGTCGTAGCACTGCCGGTAAAAAGGAATGCAAAACCAAAAATAAAGAGAAGCAGCAGATTAGATATTTAATGGACACAATTCAAAATCAGTACCAAACATATAAAAATGAAGGTGGTAAATATAAGTTTACAACTTTTTACAAACAAAAGCCGTTTTATGTAATTTCTCCACAACTCAGCTCTAGAAATACATGTTTGTGTGTAAAACATGATAATATAGAATTACAGTTTAAGACGCTAAAACAAAATGGCGTGCTTAACCAAAATACGATCAAAGAAGTTTTGTCAGAATTAGCTTGCGATATAAAATCTTACTCTTGCATGTATGATCAATGCGATGCATGCAAGACGCAAAAATTGGCATATAATATAGAAAAACTACACGAAGAGGTTAATTGGTGTCAATGGGAAAGAGTAGACCATTCATATATGGATAAAAAGCAGCACAAAATTGTTACAACAAAAAAAACTACCAAAACAACAAAAACTGGAACTTTAAACGACCTACTACACAAGTTTGAAGTCGATGTAAAAGTATTTAAAAAACATTATTTTAATGAAAAGCATCAACAGCAGGAATATCAAAAAGGAGTTCGAGAATTACAAGAAAATGAAGCACTGATCATATGTGATTTCTCGGAAAATTACGAGACTAAAATGGCTGAAGAAATACAAAGCATGCACTTTGGCGCGGCCAAAGGCCAAATAACATTGCACACAGGAATGGTTTATTGGCCGAACAGGTCACAATCGTTCTGTTCAGTATCGCCTAATAATTCACATCAGCCGCCCGCCATTTGGGCTCATTTAAGACCGATTCTTCATCTAATCCGCGAAGAAACTCCAGAAGTATCAATCATACATTTTTATTCTGATGGACCTTCGTCACAATATCGCCAGAAGAATAATTTCTTCCTCCAGAGTTTTTTCACTCATAAACTTGGGTTACAATATTCAACTTGGTCATATTTTGAAGCCGGGCACGGCAAGAGTGTGGCGGACGGAATTGGAGGGACTATCAAAAGAACGCTCGACCGCCGAGTGTGTTTTGGTAACGATTGCACGAATGCTAAAGATGCGTATGAGATTTTAAAAAGTGCTATGAAAGTAGTCAAAATTTTTTATATTCAAGACTCGGAAATAGAAGAAATATCATCTGTACTGCCACAAAAGCTTACCACTTTGAAAGGTACTATGCAGTTACATCAAATAATTGCAAAAGAGAAACATGTATTGAGCTACAGAGATGTAAGTTGTTTCTGCGGGCCAATTAGAGGTCTATGCACATGTTTTTCTCTTCAGAAACACTATTTTCACCCCACAGAAAGCACATCAACTCACAGTAAGCAAGAAATAAATGAACTCCAAGAAGATGACTCCATATTTTACTCGTATGAGAACGGCGAAGCCATATTCTGCGAAATACCAGGAACAGAAATCGAACAACAGCATGAAGTGGCTACAGGACTCGTGAATATTTTGCATGACTCAGGAAATGACAGGAGAATGAACAGTAGACAAAAAAGTAATGAACCCCAAGATGATGACTTCATATTAGTTAACCGAGATAAAAATGACGATGACAAATGTTGCGAAATATTAGGAGGAACAAATGAACTAGTGGATATAGATATTTTCCATAAAACAGAAAATGAAGAAGAAGAAATTGAAAAAATTGATTTAACTGTATTTGAGGATAATTTCGGTGACATAGATGATTGTAACCCCAACAAGAAACTCAAGTATTCTGATGACCGTAGTGATATAGAGAACAATGCTTATTTTTGTAATAGCTCGCTTAGCAGTACTTTAATCTGCGAACCATCAACTTCCAAGTTTTCTCCGCTGAAGCGTGATCGTATTATTAGTAAAACCTACAACAACCCTAAAAAGTCTTTAAAAACTATAATTAAGCGTACTTTTAAATGCGACAAATGCAATGAACCGCTATTATTAAATCGTGTAGCCAAGTGCATGGTGTGCAAACGATGGTTTTGTTGGGACTGTAGCGCTGGACAATTGATCATTGATTATATTTGTGATTTCTGCCTGGGGGCTTAACATATTTTAAGATGAATACCAGTTTTTATTTTGCAACTGTCAGAATTTTTGTTTTGTTATATTTTGTTGATTTTTATGTTGTTAGTAAAACGTTTTAGATAATATTGAATAAGACTGTACTCTCAAACCAAAGTAATTATATTACTTAAAAACTCGAGCTGAGTTAAACGGGTTAAAATTTAAATTGTCATTACCCACAAAAACTAAGTTTAGGGATTTAAGAGTAATTTTAGACTAAGTGTGATCTCAACCTTACTGTGTCAGTTATGTTACAAATCTGTCATACGTTCAATTGTCCCAGATTTTCTTTATGAATATTGCTGTTTTTTAAGAAGTATTGAATGTTAATGTTGTTTTATAGTAGATAATTTGGCTATAAATATTGATTACTTTTTTTTTTATACTAAATTTATATAAGTTAGACTGAACTACAAAAGTTACTCGAAAAATGAACAGACTGATTAGCTCATATCGTAACAAAATGCGATAAAATACGCACTATTTTGAATAGTTAGTTACAAAGTATTATATTTCTTTTGTGTATTTTTTATATTTACGCAGATTATACTGAATAAATGCGATTTTGAGATATAAATTGTTTTATTTACTTTGTAAACATAATAGAACTCCGTAACGTTTGTGTAATGTAACTGACAGAAAATTGAGTTTATTTTTCACAAAACTTGATTGAAATACTATTAAAATAAATTAACAACGTAATCTGTTGTATTTTCCTTAAAATTTAATATATTTAGAAGCAAAAACAGCTTAAATCTCCAATAAATTACACACTTTGAAATTGAAAGCTTATTTTCATTATTGGTACACTTTTTCTCAAAAATGCCCTAAAGTGGAACTATTACAGTACAGCTGCTGAAAGAATCCGTTAATGACACATAATTTGTATGGGAAAATACAAAACTGTCACATTATTAATTGTAATCAGGCATAATTATTTGATTTGAATGATATCATTAGTTATTAGAATGGAATAGTGACAGTTATTTATTTATAACTAGCTGTGCCCGCGACTTCGTCCGCGTGGAATAGTTACTTTTCGGGCAGCATATTTAGAATTAGGTTTTTATACATATAGTTTCGCTTGGGTAGCTATAAATTTACTTTACAGATGCTTCTCTGTATACGATTTTTCTATGTATTTCTATGGATTTATTTATGTACCGATTGACATGAAATAAACACTAAATGTTAAGTGAAGCTTACTACAATATATTCGTGAAAACCGCATCTTAATCGAGTAAGCCGTTTCTGAGATTAGCGTTCACAAACACACAGACAAACAGACAAAAAAAATTTAATTATAATTTCAGGTTCGGCATCGATATTATAACAACCCTTGCTACTTTTTTTGTTTATATTTCCATTGTACAGACACCACTTGTCTACAATTTTATTATATGTATAGATATATAGATAGATAGATGATTTTTCAAATTGACATAACTTTTTTATTTATGTACCGATTGACATGAAATAAACACTAAATGTTAAGTGGAGCTAACTACAATATATTTGTGAAAACCGCATCTTAATCGAGTAAGCCGTTTCTGAGATTAGCGTGCACAAACACACAGACAAACAGACAAACAGGCAAACCGACAAACAGACAAACAGACAAAAAAAAAATTAATTATAATTTCAGGTTCGGCATCGATATTATAACAACCCTTGCTGCTTTTTTTGTTTATATTTCCATTGTAAAGACACCACTTTTCTACAATTTTATTATATGTATAGATGATTTTTCAAATTGACATAACTTTTTTATTTATGTACCGATTGACATGAAATAAACACTAAATGTTAAGTGAAGCTAACTACAATATATTTGTGAAAACCGCATCTTAATCGAGTAAGCCGTTTCTGAGATTAGCGTGCACAAACACACAGACAAACAGACAAACCGACAAACAGACAAACAGACAAACAGACAAAAAAAAAATTAATTATAATTTCAGGTTCGGCATCGATATTATAACAACCCTTGCTGCTTTTTTTGTTTATATTTCCATTGTACAGACACCACTTTTCTACAATTTTATTATATGTATAGATAAATTCTTAGCCATATTTAAGTTTATATCTTCCTGTTGAAAACCTGTCATACATACTCTCAGGGGCCATACTGTATAGGATAATAGTATAGTAGTATTAGAATGTATGCTCACTGACCTGTGTCCCTAGAAACCTCGTCATCGAGCTAGCTGCAGGCTGGGTTGATCGTAGTCTGGACCTGAAAAGCATGTTCACACCCAGCATTAGAAACAGTACCACACGATTATGTATGGTATACCTACTGACGCCGTGCACACGAAGCTGGATCAAAACTACACAAAAAAAAGAAGTATAAAGCTTAAATCCATAAGTTAAAACATATACAATATAAGATACATACAGTAAGACATAAAAGTTCCTTCTTTTTGGAAAGCAGTGAATATGTTGGCTATATTTGTGCCAAAGGGAAACCACACTCAAATACAAAATCACAATCAAAATTATTTATTTGGAATAAACATGTGTGTACAAGATGGCCTGAAAAAAAAAGGGTTCGACATGACCTGGATAGGTGTGCAAATGTTCATTACAATTTTATGAGTAATTTCTGTGTATAAAGTAACAACATAAAAAAACTATTAAAACAACTAATTAATTAGAATCCATTAAAACTAATTATAAATTTGTAAAATTAAACACTTAAAATTAATAAATACCTTTAAAATAACAAAAATAAAGCTTTTTGAGACACAAAAATATAACAAATCTAAAATGAATTGGTCAGAAACTCTTTATTACTGTAGTAGCATTTATTCGTTAATAGCTGCTTTAGTTTTGACTTAAATGTTAATATATTTAAGGTTCTAAATTCTATAGGTAATTTTTTCAAGACAGTACATAGACCAATATAGACGGTTCATGTTTAATAAAATCTTATTAAATTTACTTACAATGAGTACACAAGGTTGAAGATGCTATAGAACCAGCTGGTAATGCTGAATGGAATGCCCTCCAACATGGAACTGTCTGGAAAAGTAAATACAAACAGACATTTATTCATACATCTATTCATAATAATATGAGATTGTGTGTACCTTACGAATATCAAGAAACAACCTACTAAATACATATCAAATGTTTCTCGACCTTCGTGGTCGAGTGGCGTACGCACCGGTTTTCAAGGTGTCGCTAGCTCTGAGGTCCCGGGTTCGATCCCCGGACGGGACAATGTAGTAAGTCACTTTTCTACATTGTCTCGGGTCTGGGTGTTTGTGGTACCTTCGTTGTTTCTGAATTCCATAACACAAGTGCTTAATAGCTACTTACTTTGGGTTCAGAGCAATGTATGTGATGTTGTCCGCATTTATTTAATGTATTAATTTATGTATTCTCTGGCAGATTCCAAAATTATGCTATTTCACTATGAATGTTTATGGTTTCATGTAAAAAACTAAACCTAAATGAAACTGACTTAGAACAGAGCGTACTAAGTCAATATTGACAAAATATGGTACAGATACCGGCACGGATCTTGAGCGCTCGGCCGAAGAGTGGGGATCGCTTTGCGCATCGTGCACTTATGGCCGTGAGGTATGTGGAAGCGCAGCAAAGAACGAATCACGAGTGACAGCCATGACGCAATGCGCTGCGGGCCAATCGCCGCCCTTTAGCCCACCCCGCGCCTCAGGCGTACCTCAAAAGGGATCTAAAAAATCACTTCTGCGCAGGTGAAGTTCAGCGCTCAAGATCCATGCCAATGATTGTAAGTACAATTACTATTGAATACACACAATTGTACAAAAAAACTGACTTCAATGAAAATTTTATGAGATATAGAAACATAGTGTACCTTTTAAGTTAAAAAGATTTAGCGAAATAGACATAAAAACTTCCTACAAATCTTTGCCTGGGCTGGAGACTCATGGATACAGACAAAACTTTATCTTTGTATTTAAAACACAAATGCTGGTTTAGTAAAAACTATTGTGGAAATGCAATAAAGAATATAATAAGCTGTAAAATACACATGTGGAAACTTATTTTATTTCTGTGTTCAAGTGCACTCAAAGTAAGCATAGAGAATGCCTAAACGTACATTATTTTAATTGTTCGCTTTTTTATTGTAAAACTTACCACATAAACATAATATATAGGTAATTTCACACTCCAGGCTACATGATAAAATCTTCGACGCAGTTTGTATCCCTTTTCACATTGTATAATATTTTGTAATTCGTTAGTTAATCTAGTCCTCAATAAACAAAAGAAGAACAATAATTGCTGGAATATAGAACACAACTATATTTAAAAACCATAAACAATTGTGTTCTCTTTAAACTATTATAAGCTGCCTTAATGTATTGTATAAAACCTTAAAAGGTTTGTAGGTATTTACCTGAACAAATTTAAGCTGTACATTTATCAGTCCACTTTCCGGATATATTTCTCAACAAATATTCATATTCACAAATCGACCGATGCACCCTGAACCCTATAGGTTTCTGGAATATACTCAATAATCAAGAATAATACTTGCAACTAGTAAATAGTTTCTACGTATGTATGTACGTACCTCCTTTTACAAATAACACTGTTTACACTA
This sequence comes from Autographa gamma, assembly GCA_905146925.1. Taxonomy (NCBI): domain Eukaryota; kingdom Metazoa; phylum Arthropoda; class Insecta; order Lepidoptera; family Noctuidae; genus Autographa; species Autographa gamma. Next base: position 1,238,292 of record LR989849.1, on the reverse strand, counting down.
TTGATAAATAAATTAAAATAACTTAAATCCTGGCCTGGTAACTTTTTTTTTAATATTTGTACTTTAGAATTTATGAAAAAATTGCGGCGCGAATTTTATTAAATGTCATCGAACAATGCTTGACAGTTGAATAGAATTGAATTGAATTGTCAAAGTCAACTGACATTCTCCATTCTCTGCAAGTTGTCAATAGACAAAATATCACAGAGAAGAATCGTATTGATCACGACACGTATAGATTTTCAAATTTTATACAAGATTTCATCCATAAATTCGTCTGTCTAGAAAATACTTCCATATAATATGCATTTAATTACAACTGGAAACGAAAAAAAAAACTCCATATAAATGATCCTTTTTTTTTCTCACGTATATCTATTTTGATGAAATCAAAAATGTAATTACCCGATTGCCAAGAAGGGTTATGTTTTTCGCGCGTATCTTGTATGTATGTGTGTAATATTCTTTATTACCTCATAATATCTTCGAAACATACATACATATACAAATGTATGGATGTTTCGAAGTATGAAAGTATGAAACGGCTGAATGGATTTCAATAATTAGTGTATCGTTGGATTCGCATCGATTATCCAAGTGTTCTTAGATATGTCACGTCAAACAAAAACCAACAAGGCGGCCACGAGGTGCCATAGATTGAGGTAAAAAAAGGGTATCAAATTAAAGGGCTTGTAACAATGATATTCTAACAAACAGTTATAAGCGTGCAATCGTGAAGACTCGAAAACGTCCTAATTGGGACGTATTGTCATTAACAACAACACTATTTGTCTCTTTTTTTCTTATGGGTTTTATCGCTCGTATATATATTATATATCATAGGACTGCCTCGTTAGCCTAGTGGTGCTAAGCACGCCTGCTACGCTAGAGGTCTTGGGTTCGATTCCCGGGTCGACCAAGGTGTTATTGGGTTTTTCTAAGAAATTCTCAGTAGCAGGTCGGAGTTTGGATTTGTGCCCGGTTAGTGGCAATAGGCTCGCCTCCTATTACATGGGACCTTAAAACATATCGGCGAACTGTGGGTGTACATTGGTACGCCTCTGCCTACCCCTTCGGGGATAAAGGCGTGATGATATGTATGTATGTATGTATGTTTTATCGCGCTATCTCTTTCGCTAGCTGCCGCGCTGCGCGGAACACTTTTTTCGATTGTTTTGTATGTGTATAACATATCTGTTTATTAAAATATCATTGGCTTGTAACGAGGACTCCAAAATGGTATATCATTTACGTATAAAAAAATACTAGCTATGTGAAAAATTGTTCTTTATCCAAACGTTCCCTTGTTACGCTGGTGAAATCTTAAGAAACAGCTGGACGTATTATGATTTTAACTAAAAAGTGTTAAATAAAAAAAATAAAATAAAAAAAACCCGACTGCATAAAAATCACTCGTCGGGACCCATTCAATAAGTTAGACTAAAATCGATTTTTATGCAGTCGGGTTTTTTTTATTTTTTTAATAAATATATATTTTTTAATGTGTGCAATAAAGAATCAAGATTGTTTCCTTTTAATACCAAACACAATGACATGATGATAATGTTACCCGGGTCATAATTACAAATCAATTGATACCACACCTATCAAAATAGATTATATATTCATATGGTTTTACAGTTTAACATACAAAGACTGCTTTAATAATTATTACTTTTCCTATTCGCTTTGTCGTAGACGGGTATAAAAATTACTAGAGAAAACTAATTATTTTTATTATTACACGTCTTACAAATGACTACAGAACACTGTAATTTCAAAATTGTTCAATTTATCTATTTTACTATGTATTTATGCACACAAAAGAAAAAGTATGAAACACGTTGTTGCGATACAAATGGACGAAGGTACCTACTGCTTTTTTTTTTGGTAGAGATCTTTGCAGTTAGCCAGAGCGCAGGCTTTGACTGCTTCACCGGACTTTTGGCGAGGACCTTAAGGCCTCCAGCCAGCAATAGAAAAACTAACTACGTTAGCAACGTCTACTAAGGGCACCCCCTGCCGCCTGCGGGGTTCGGACCTCGACTTAGTGCGTTGCTAACAATCTTAATAGAAGGTACTGCTGATTGGTTGGAAACGTATTGCTTATTTCTTAAAGAAATCTTTTCCAGCAAACCTGCAAAAGGAGAAAGGCATACGATTTCTAGGCAATGTGTACATCAGTTACGATACTTACGTAAAAATAATAGAATACTATACCAGATACCTACATTACCAAGAAAGATATAAAAAACAATAGAACAAGAGCTAAATATAAAATCTATAAATACCTATAAACGGTATAAAATTAAAAATGAAATAGAAAAAAATAGACCCGCTATAAACTCTGAGTTCCATTTAAAAAGTAAAAAAATGAAAAAAAAACTCCGTCTAACAAAAGTCGCGTTTGGGGACCGTTCATCTTAATTTTGTTTTTATTCAAATTTGTTGATTAATTAAGTAATAGACTTTTGTAATTAAACTGTTAAGTTTGAAGAGGTCCCAAACGTGACGTATAAAAAAAATATACCTACCTACTTTTTTTAGAAGTTAGAGGGGGTGTTAAATAATATACACCCCTCTTTTGGCGTCGGGGGTTAAAAATATACTATAATAATATATCTTCTGGCCGCTGAGAAAATGCGTTTCTGATGCATGTCAGTTGGTCTTCATGTGTGTGAAATAAAAACCGTTTAATACTATTCATTGCATCCAGACATACTAATTAATGTTTTTGAATAATAGGTTGAGCTATAAGTTTTTGTTGATTATTGAAATTAAATTACCTCTTATAATACTATTAAAGTGAGTATTATCCGTGTACAGAATTTGCAACATACACTTTTGATGTATTTCTAATGCTGTATTTCGAACTATGTAATTTAATTAATATACAGTTATTTTGTTTTTCTCCATACTCCATAGACAATTTCCTTCTGTCAAATTTATTTTGACGCGCGCGCTTTTCCAATAATGTACCTAACGAAAGTTTATTTGTCATTTAGAACTTAAAGGCTTATTAGACTTTACTAAATTTAGTAACCTAAATCAGGATTCAGAAAAGGAACGAAATTAGCAGCTTCTAATCACACTGTTCTAAATATAGTTACTAAATCAAATCAAACACAATAAAGGCCGACGTTTTACTATCTACTATAAACAAAATGGCTCCAGTGCTGTCCAAAAATAAAAAAAATTGGCCTCGCCGTGGCTGTGGCCGTTGGGTCCATCAACATACAGAAAAGAAAGAGAGACGTGGGTCAAGGAATATTTATTACTGCGCGACAGGTTATCAAACATGAATATAATGAGTGTTTTAGAACCGGCAGACTTCAGAAATTATCTTCGAATGGATTCAAGATAGTTCGATATTTTACTAAATCTTGTGACACCATATATACTAAAACAAAATACTATTTTAAGAGACAGCATTAGTGCAAAACAAAGATTGGTAGTAACATTACGATTTCTTGCAACAGGGAATTCATACCAAGATTTGAAATACAGCTCTCTAATATCTCAACCCATGCTGTCAATAATTATCCCTGAAACCTGAAACAACACATCCACACGCGGAAAGCGCTGCACACCGACTGAAGCGACTAATCGCGATCGCACCTTCCTAAATTCGATTCTAATTAGGTTTCTAAATGATTTAGTGAATTAGTAGCCGTACTTTTTCCTAAATTTAGAAACCTACCTTCTTAAAGTCAAAGTCAAAGTCAAAGTCAAAGTCAAAGTCATTTATTATTTGCAAACATGGGTACAGGTACAGGTGTTAGGGTTATAAAAGTTCTCCATATTCTACCGTCACATGGGCATGCAAATTATATAAAACAGTTTCAGAATTAATAGAAAAAAAAAATAGAAACATATCATTCAAATAAAGTAATAATAAAAATTAATATAGTGATAAATAATTGACAACATACTGCAGAAATAATAATAAAAAGAGAAATAATTACAAATTATAATGTCAAATGGAATTAAATGTCAATATATAGGTAACGTTAATTAGTCAATGATTTATCAGTCAGGAAGTCGTCAATTGCGTAGTAACATTTTTCAATCAGAATATTTTTTAACATTTTTTTAAATTTTAATACAGGTAATTGTTTTATAGCATTAGGTATTTTATTATAAATGCGTGGGGCAATTCCAAAAAAGCTTTTTTTCAATAGTGCAGTTTTACATTTCGGTTGACATAATTTATCGACATACTGAGATCGTGTTGGATTTTTTCTAGTTTCTGAAAATTTCTGAAATAAGTTTGGATTATTTTTAACAAATAAAGCTGTTTCTAAAATATACAAAGATGGAAATGTTAAAATTTGTAATGATTTAAAATAGGGAAGACAGCTATCTGTTGTCTTAATACCACACATCGACCTTATACACCTTTTTTGCATTCTAAATACCAGCTCCCTATCAGTAGACTGCCCCCAGAAAATAATACCATACCGCAAAACAGAGTCAACCAAACCATAGTACGCAGTTAATAAAGCCTGCCTGTTCACTTTTTTGGATAGTTGAAATAGTGCATATGCGGACTTACTAAGTCTCTTACATAGTTCTTCAATGTGAGGTTTCCATGAGAGTTTATTATCAATTAGTATACCCAAGAACTTAGCTGTATTAGCCTCTTCAATAGAGGAACCTTGGTGGGCAATGCTTACGTCTGGGTGTTTGTTGCGCTGATGAAAGTGCATAACTTTGGTCTTATTTAGGTTAATTACTAAATTATTATTATGTAACCAATTTATAATTTCATGCAGACAAGTATTTATGTCATGCTCATAAATAATTTTGTTTGTACACTTTACTACGGCCGTACTGTCGTCTGCAAAAAGAATCATTTTGTTTTTTGTTATTTTTGGAAGATCGTTGATGTATACTAGGAAAAGTAGCGGTCCTAGTACGCTACCTTGCGGGACGCCGTATTTTACATACCTAGCTTCTGATACATAAACTTTTTCAGATTTATCTTTTGGGCAAATTCTTGAAATTTCTGTGCATTGAAGCCTATTACTTAAGTATGATTCTATTAATTTTAATATATTACCTCTTATACCATAATTTTGTAATTTCTGTAGCAATATGTTATGGTCCACATAATCAAACGCTTTGGTCATGTCGGTGTAGATTGCGCAGACTGGATTTTTGTTGTCTACAGATGACATTACATTAGCCAATAAGTCAAAAAGAGCCATGTTAATTGTTGTATTTTTGCGGAAACCTTTTTGTTCCTTGCAGAATAAATCAAATTTACAAAAAAAATTATATAAAGAGTTATAGATAACTTTCTCAATAATTTTGGAAAATATAGGAATTTTTGCTATAGGTCTGTAGTTTTTTAAATCCGTTTTGTCATCTTTTTTATGTAAAGGCTTTATTATTACTTTCTTCAGATTGTCCGGGAATGTGCCATTTGCAATACATAAGTTGATTATATGAGCCAATGGTCCTGCTATTGTTTCTTTGGTGAATTTTATTGCTTTTGTAGAAATGCCGTCATATCCAACAGTATTAGTATTTTTTAGATTAGTTATTATTTTTATTACGTCGTCAATTGTTACTGGTTGCATGAACATTGAATTTGGCATCTGATAATTTATATTAATTTTGTTCAAATTGATGTCTGTTTTAATATTTTTTTCAATATCATCAATAAAATAATTATTAAATTGGTCAGCGATATCCAGAGGACGCGTAAATGATAAATTATCTCTATTTATGCACATGACAGGCTCTTGTGGTAGACATAATTTTGATTTATTTATTATGTGCCATGTGGCTTTAGACTTATTTTTTGCAGTATTTATGTAATGATTGTTCTGTGATTTTTGTGTCAGCTTAATAATTTTTCTATAAAGTTTTGTATAATTTTTTAAGACTGTTTTATTTTTTAAGTCAGAATTTAGTCTATACGCCCAAAGCAACTGCCTTTGTTTATTACTACATATTTTTATTCCATTAGATATCCATTTTGTTTTCGTGTTAGTCTTAATAGTGATAAGTTTTTCTGGAAAACACAGGTTATATAGAAGAGAGAAATCTTCTATAAAACTATTAAAAGCCTCGTTTGCGTCCTCTGCAGCAAGCACTTGCATGAAAGAGAGACTGTCTAAATGTGTTTTAAACTTTATTAAATTTTCAATTCTTAAGTCCCGTTTCTGTATTTTCCAATATTTTAATTTGCAAGATTTGTTAATGGGCACTCGAAGTAATTGAGATGTATGATCTGATAGGCCAAAATCATAAATTTCAGCTTTGTACCCTTTTCGGTAGTTGTGTGCAAAATTGTCAATACAGGTCTGACTACCTAACCTGGTCGGAGAGTGAACCGCTAGTTTCAGATTGAATGTCTTGAGAAAATGCTCAAGTTCCATTGAAACTTTATTTTTTTTCAGGACATCAATATTAAAATCTCCACATAGGATGATTTTCTTATTCGGCGAGAGACAGACTTTTTTTAAAATGTAATCTAATTTTTCATAAAATATTTCGTAATTATGTTTAGGTATTCTGTACATGCAAATGATAATAATTTTATAATCTACCAATTCCACAGCGCAACATTCAAAAATGCCTGACACTGATTGTTTTGCTATTTCAATTAATTCTTTAAATTGGAGTCCTGCTCTTACGAAAATACATGTTCCTCCTCTCTTTGTATTTCTAGAGAAGAAAGCAGCTGGACAGAAATTTGCAATGCGTAACGAATTCTCATAACCCTCTTGTATGAAATGTTCCGTCACACAAATAACATCTACATTAATTCCATTAGAATCTAATTCCACAAGTTTTACAGTTAACAAATCGGATTTATTAATAAGTCCTGCTATGTTTTGGTGTAGAATGTTAAGGTAGTTAAAGAAAAAACTGTGAATCCATTAGTTGTGAATCGGAAGACGTTTTCTTTCGACATTGGTTATCATTAGAGTGGCAGTAAACCTCTGGGTGCATGGTATTTAGGTCGCACAAGTTAACAATTAAATCATGCAAATCCGTAATAACAATCTTTGTACCGTAGTTATTTAGGGTTCCATTATGTTTGTTATAAGTATGATAATCATAAGGTAAATTAAGATTTGAATCTAGTAAATAAGCATAATTCCATGTAATATTGTCTAAATAAAGAAGATTGTTAAAGTTTTCTATACGACTATTGAACATCAAGTTAGCATTCGTCATATATTTAAATGTTGGTAAACAGATAATAAAGTTTGTGTGACTTAATGGTAGCAATTTTTCTCTAATAAACATAACAAGTTCCAGATAGTTGTGAGTTTTTCGGAAATCTTCCTCGCCAATATAAATAACACAAAAGTCAGACAAAGTGAAATTTAGGACTTTTCGTTCAATGTTATCAAGGATACACCGCAATCCACATCTGGGTTTCCTATAGTGAAAGATTTCACAATCATTCATGTTTTTTCTTTCTGTAATTTCATATAACCAATTGGAAGTTTCGCTGCTTATCAAACATATTTTGTGTTTATAGGAGTACGGTTGCTTTACAGTTGTTAGGGTTTGTATGTTTTGGCTAGAGGAGCTTATGTTTTTTTCGAAGTTTTTGGATTTGTCTTTATTTGTAAACGACGTGTGTTCTTCTGAGACAATCGGAGACGTCTGGGTTTGTTTCGTTTTAGTAATTTTATTGGGAGACATCAATGAAGACTTAGCTTTAATTTTTCCTGGACTGCTTACAATTTTCTTGTAGATATCATTTTTCTTATTAAACTGTTCATTAATTTTCTTTAAGTTACTATTTTCTAGTGACAGTACTTCAATTTCCTTGTGTGCGCTAGTCAATAGAGATGTTAATCTCGCAATTTCATCCTTTAACACTTTTAACTGAGGCACGTCTTCGTCGTCAGACATATCAGGCATACTACTCGTGGTGCAGTTAAAGGATTGTGATATGATATCACTTTCATGATGATCTTTTGGTTCCGAATGAGTGCGTGTCCTCCGGAATGTTATATTCTCCAAGAAATTCATGTTGATTTGAATAATAAATTCCAAAAGAATTCGCAGTCCGTGAGATTCGAACTCAAGACATCTATGTTCGCAGGACGACTATTATGCCGCTAGGCTAGGAAGGCTTCTGTTAGTGGTAACGAAATTGGTGCTTATATTATCTTAGTTACTGGAATTGCCGTTCTTGGTCAATAGATGTCTCTTATAAAAATTCTAATAAGTCATTTTAATAATTATATTCTGGCAACATTGTTTTGATGTTGGTAACCTTTCATTTGTTTTCAATATTTAATGTAGGTAGCGAGTAGTCCAGTCATTATTGCAAGTCACGGTTTGGGTCAATTCTTAACACTATTTTTATATTGTTTCTGCACTATAACTGTTAATAACACTATCACACGTACTTTAAGTGTCCAACTTCACTTTGTTAGCAGTTACAGAGTCAGTAAATCAACTTAACTATTTATTTTTTATTAAACAAAACGGAGCACATTAAATGTAAACATTACACGCCAGCGCCATCTAGCGAACCTCGTGCGAATGCGATTGCATTTGTCTGAATTTAGTAACTGACTCATTTAGACGACTGAATTTAGTAAAGTCATATAAGGCCTTTACTTATATTACTCGTTTAAATTATTGCGAAATAGGTACAAGTAGCCTTGCCTTGTGCTTTGATATAGATAGTACATGTGATTTGTAAGTTTGTTTGACGAGTCATGTGAAAAACTCGGTAAAGAGTTAAATAACTTCAACAGATTCAATGATTTGGACGAATTAAGGATCATTGCCATGAAATGCAAATGCATGGAAAATTACAATAAAAATACCTAAGGTAAGTATCTATAGATTTTTTTTATTTTAATCCTCTCATGTTTTTTTAATATTCATATCTATGTATACTTAACAATAATAATTCTAATTCAATGAACAAACTATTTAGATTCTTTTGAACACCAGTTTAGTACAAATGTACAATAGATTTGTTTAATTTAATTTACAAGTTTTTGCTTTATTTTGGTTCTTTGAATATATGTTATCATATCCTAAATAGGGTATATTATGGTTTTATTGAAGTAATCTCTAAGTTTGCTTGCAACTGTCCCAACAAATGCAGCAGGATGAACATTAATGTTTTACTTTGCTTTTGTTCATGATCTAAGAAGCTGTTCACTTAAATTCAACATGTATCAAAAGATTATCATATATCTATTCATTATATTTATGAACTATAACAGGACATGGAAGATGGAACCTAACTAAATAATATTAATTATTTACAACAAAAAATATAAGTGTTTGTGCCTAAATCTCACCCCTTCAAGATTTAAAAATGGCTAATTATAACAACCAAAATGAATATTCATGGCAGGGTCAAAATAACAGCCAGAATTACTCATCTAATACTATAACACGCCAGTGGCTGGGGAGCCTATCGCTGAAACAACGGATTTTGACGAACCTCTGTTGTTAGACTCACTAGAAATATATCCAGATAGAATTGTAAAGATAACATGAGCTGTACTTAACCCATTCCATGGCCAATCAAAGCTGCAGCTGATGATTCAAACTTTTTATTGAGAGATACTGATAGTGCGGGATCTGTAAGCTCACTTTGGATATGTTTATCCTGTCTGTTATGTCAGTAACTTTGATGTATCCTTTCTAGCACTTATGAGCCGCACTGAGGGTGTTTTTACTGTACTGAGGGTTGCTAGTGTTTTGGGCTAATGATGTTAAACCAGCTAAAACAACCATAGGTTGTTTTAGCTGGGCTTGGCATTTTCATCTCTCTTGAAGGATCATGGGGGTTAAGCTATTGCAGTGATCTGGTCAGCTCACTCTGCTAGCAGACTTGTTACTATGTGTAGTGATGCTGAACAAAGACCACTTATTGCCTATCCTTGTGAAACCTGATTTTCCATCTGGTTTGTCAGACTGCCTCGTTGGCCTAGTGGTGCTAAGCGCGCCTGCTACGCTAGAGGTCTTGGGTTCGATTCCCGGGTCGACCAAGGTGTTATTGGGTTTTTCTATGAAATTCTCAGTAGCAGGTCGGAGTTTGGATTTGTGCCCGGTTAGTGGCAATAGGCTCGCCCCCTATTACATGGGACCTAAACATATCGGCGAACTGTGGGTGTACATTGGTACGCCTCTGCCTACCCCTTCGGGGATACAGGCGTGATGATATGTTATGTTATGTTATGTTTGTCAAACTAATATTAATTTTGATATGAATTAATGAATTGAGGCACAGTTCAAAGAATTCTACATTTTTAACCTTTCTTGATCATGGCTTTCACTTGTGCTTATGTTTTCAATTTTTACTTTTTTACTCGAAGGTTGGGATCAAAAGGTGTTAACGCGCCTGCCATAACAGTCATAGCATTGCTGAGGATACGCGAGTGATAGCTATAAATATTGTTTTATTCTGCCACCCACCGATTTGTACTATTTTTATATTGTCAACTCACTTCAACACTGATCTCTCGAGTGAACACGTAATGTAACCGTGACCTAAAATTATAACAATTAAAATCATAATTGAGGAGGAACGAGGTTGTTTCATTGCACAAACTTCCATTTTGTCCAAGTACGAGACAAAAAGTATAAAGATGGTTGGCTTATATGAACGACAATATGTATGCATGTGACCCTAAGCGTGCGTCCAGATCTCACAAACGAGCATTACACGAACAGTTCGCGAGCATGCCAAGAACGCACTAGTGTCAATAACGCTGTCCACCAAAAGTGCGCGCGCCTCTCGCGCTATGCTCGCGAGCGGCTTGCGAGTTGTTCATGTAATGCTCGTTCGTCAGATTTGGACGCACCCTAAGACGGTTAGTGGTAGAGGAAACTGAATATGAATGTTCACCAATCAAGGTACAGGTGTTTTTTTTATTTTGTTTCCATCACATACATTGCTCTGAACCCAAAGTAAATAGCTAAAGCACTTATGTTATGGAATTCAGAAATAACGAAGGTACAGCAAACACCCAGACCCGAGGCAATGTAGAAAAGTTGGTCCGGGGATTGAACCCGGGAGGAGCTAGCGACTCCTTAAAAACTGGTGCGTATGGCTCTCGAGGTTGGCGGTCGTCAAATTGTATACTACTTGAGGCCGCTGCCGATTAAGTTAGTTTAAACCTGATTTTAGAATTCTTATTACTTGAGCTCCTCGTTGCAAGCAGCTGGACTGCTAGATGATAAAAAAATAATACAGTCACGAATAAAAATATGTAAACCTACTTACATAACGAAAGTATAAAACAAATTAAGCGCGATATTCTTGTTGAAATTCAAATGAAAATATGTTAATGATTAAGGAATTGTTTTCAATACATTTTTTCATAACATGTCGTGTTGTAAAGTAATACACTTTAGTTTTAGTTCAGTTAAAGTTTTAGACTTATTAATTAATGCCTCTGTGACGTATGTTTCTTGATAATTTTCAAATTTTGTCACATTTTCTAGAACTTCCTTCGATTGACTTGTATGTATTATTTTTGTTTAGCCATTCTCTTCCTATTGCTAGGCCTCCTTCCTTATTCAGTACTCCTTCCCGCTATTCATCTTGTTTACCTATTAGGTGAGTATAGACTGGTCTCCTGTCCTGTGTGACCTGGACCCTCTGGTGACTGGTTGAGTGGTGTACGCACCGGTTTCAAGGTGTCGCTACTTCGCTAGCTCTGAGCTCCCGGGTTCGACCACCGGACGGGTCAATGTAGAATGTAAAAAGAAACAACCTTTTCTATAGTGTCTCGGGTCTGAGTGTCTGTGGTAGGTACCTTGGTTGTTTCTGAAATCCATAAAACAAGTGCGTTATAGCTACTTTGGGTTCAGAAGATATGTAGGTGATGTTGTAAGCATTAATTTATCCATTTAGATGTATAAGGTAGGTATTAAAGTCATGAAATGACTGCAAAACATTTAGACACTCGAACAAAATCTTACTAAACTTCAAATAAAATAAAATCCTTGGTGCACATTTACGACATGAAATTATAATAACATTTCAAATGTATTCCATTTCGATGCGTCATGTTTGCATTGGCTTGGCTTTATTTAATTTTATAGCAACATTGAGCACGAATAATACAATATCCAAAACGTTGAGTTTGAAGGATTCTCTCCGCATTCACGGGGGGAGAGATGTTGAGCAAGACGAGTACCATTTCGTTGTGATACTGGCGAAAATTAACATGTTCAATGGCGAGTGTCACCGGCTGTGCACGGGAGCCATGCTCACAGCGCAGTGGGGGCTTACGGCGGCGCACTGCTCGCTGTTGCACAACGAGTTCTACGTGTGGTACGGGAACTTCACTTTCCCGCCAGTGCATACGCAACTCCTTTCCAAAGTCCTGAAGCTTGTCATACATCCCTCCTTCCGCTGTTTGTCATTAAATAAAGGGAAGCGTGATCTCCTCGTCGAGAACGATGTGGGACTTTTCCACGTCGAAAAACTTAACTTGAAGAACTTTGGTGTGTTGCTATCAGCTGACTACACGTCGTTGACTGGGTTCCCCGTGACGTTTGTGGGCAGCGGTATGACCCGGTACAAACCGAGGGTGAAAGACCTCTACAGACCGCTGCAGGTCGGCGAAGCAACTATAATTAGCTGTGACGAGAAAATGAGAAGCAAGTCGAAGTACATAATTTGCCTTGCTCCGAAGTGTTTAAACAGGCTACAGCGGGCGTGGTATGGAGACTCCGGGGGCCCGCTCATATGTGACGGCAAGATTATAGGAGTGTGCTCCTATGGCATTGAGAGCAAAATCATTGCAAGGATGGCCTATGCGCCAGTCAGTCCCTACTTAGACTGGATCTATAAAGTGATTAATAGTACAAAATAATAGTCAAGAAAATAACCGTAAGCCCGTAAAAGTTTAAAAGAACATAAAATAATCTACAAAGTTAAAGTTACAGGGTGTTAAGAAAACCCTGTCCGACCCGAAAGGGTAAGGGTAAGGATATAGGGTTCACAATAATATGACCAAATAAAAACGATGATGCTACGAAACGCAACGCCAATTCTACTTCACAATAATATTTATATGGCAATCAAGTAATAAATTTCGAACGAAATGTAGAATTTTACGACTAGTGGAACATAGCGTTATGTAAAAGTGGGTATTGATAAGCATTGGTTAGTAGTTTCATCACAGAAATCTTGTGCGGAACTCCGACCATATGTCGATGGCAAGAATTATCAAAGTATTTGCGTTTGTTGGTTTAGTATCGGTTCCTAATACCGGAGCTACGATTGGTAAGGGACTACTCACAACACTACAACATCGCGGCAAGAGCAATTACAGTTACAGAGTCCACGCGGGCCGTGACGTAGCAGGGGGAGAGTACCCATTTGTCATCGTGTTGGTAGTATTTAAAGAGGAGATGTTCGGGAGACAATGTACAGGTTCTATGATCAAGGACACCTGGGGAATCACCGCTGCGCACTGCTCTATGCGATTCCATGTGATGAAACATTACGTTGTCTACGATATGTTTACAGAGTCACCACTAGACTCGGGGCAATATGTCCCGGTAATAGAAATGTTCTTACATCCTTCTTATCGCTGTTTAACAACCAATAGAGGAAAAAAAGATTTAATGGTGAATAACGATATATGTGTGTTTCGGTCAGAAAGCGTTCCCAAGAAACCTTACGCAGTTTTATTACCAGCGGATTACTCGACATTGATCGGCTTACCCGTGGTGTACGTGGGTGCCGGAGGTACCACATCGTACTTTAATTACGCTGACAAGATCAGGCCACTGCAGGTCGGTGAGGCAACCATCATACCTTGTGATGAGGAAATGAGAAAATTATCGAAGTTTGTTATTTGCCTCGCTCCGAAGTGCTCGAACAAGCTGCAGACGCCGTGGTACGGAGACTCCGGGGGCCCGCTCATATATGATGGCAAGATCATCGGGGTGGCATCTTATATCATCGAGAGCAAAATTCTGCCGAGATTTGGCTATGTACCGGTCAGTCCATATATAGACTGGATACATCATGTGATAAGTGCCACGGGAGCGTGAAATCCGTCCGAAAATCACAAGGTGATGTTAATATATTTATGATGAATAGAGTTCCTAATATACTCGTAAGTAATTTTATAGAGATTGTGTCTCTAAAGGTTAAAATTATATCTGTGGATTATTAAATTAGAATGTCGATCGATGTGAGATATAAATCTGCAATTCCTTAAAAATATAAAATTAGATTGTGGTCTTTAAAAGTATTTATTTGCATTCAACGCTAAGCTAGCTAGAGTATTTATCTAAAAAAAAAACTAAAATAGACTCTAATGTAGACGTATATTAAGTTGTTGGACATTACACTGTTTTTAATTACCTCATTAAGCGGTTAGCAGGCGGTTTTGGAAACTCCCAATGGCCTTGTGACACGAAATCGTAGAGAATCACCACCGTGTTTTAGTGTAGTAATTTCTTAAGATATAAGGCTACTTTATTAGACTTCATTCGTGGATAACAATCGGAAGAGCTCGACTAGTTTCAAGCACGATACTGTTCCATAGCCATAGCTCATCGCCGAGAAACTAATCAGGCATTTCCGATAGATTTCATTGTGATGACTGTGTTTTAACCATTATAAACAAAAACATAATTTATTAAACGAAAATAAAGAATGGTATGCTGAGATGGTTTGGCCATGTCGAGAGAGTGAATAAAATAACGATTGACGAAAAAGTGTATAAGGCGAGTGTGAATGAAAAAAGGCCACATCAAGAGCATACCATAAACCGAACAGCATGTATGCAGGGAATAATGAAAGTGGACAAAGCGAAACAAGTGTGTAAGGATCGTAGCAAGTGGAAAGAAGTGGTCTCTGCCTACCCCTACAAGGGAAAGAGGCGTGATTATATGTATGTATGTTACAGGCTGTAACATAGCATAATACAAACTGCTTTCGTTAAGTCAGTATTTGGAAACGAACTGGAACAGTATTGATTCCACGCACTGTCTGCACGAATGTTCGTTTTGTAGCGCCGCGCCGTAACATTGTAGAGTACATACCTGAAATCCTCTTTGTTCATTGGTGAAAACCATATGATAACGGTATGAATAGCTTATTGGTAGTTATATAGTTTATTGCGGTCAGACAGACGCGGCGGATGTATAGAATATATGTATATCTCAAAAAGAATTGGTGCCTACTTGTACCTATTGACCTATGTCAGTATTGAGGAGCGTGAAAAGCAGAAATTGTTACATCTGTCTATTTCTGCTTGTCTGCTAACGATAACGATACTGAAATAAAAGAATATTTATTTTTTTAAACCAACTGTACCTATAACTGCCATGATGTAAAATAATCGTTTTGAGCAAAATTTATGTTGCAAACAATTTCATACGATTTGTAATACCTACTTTACGACTTGTGAAACATAGTTTTATGTTTGAAACAAATACGAATTGCAAATACGACGCACGTGTTCCTTAATAGACCCACCCAGACGGAAAACTTGTTCAGAACTAAGAACTTGTGACACTGACGAAAATGATAAAATTATTTTCGATTGTTTGGTTGGTATCAGTTCACATACACCACGGTACGAGCAATTATAACTACCGAGTCCAAGAGGGACGCGACGTGGTGGAGGGAGCGTACCCATATGTTGTCGTTTTGTCAATAATTTTGGACGAAAAATATTTCAGAATGTGTACAGGGTCTATGATCACAGAGACCTGGGGAATGACCGCTGCGCACTGTAGCATTGATAAAACAGATCAATTTCTTGTCAATCACTATTACGTTGCCTACGACAACTTTACACAGTCACCATTAGACTCAGGTTGCTATGTCCCAATAATAGAAATGTTCTTACATCCTTCTTATCGTAGTTTATCAACTAATGGAGGAAGAAAAGATTACATGGTGAATAACGATATAAGTTTGTTTCGTTCGGGAAAAGTTCCCAAGAAGCCTTACGCAGTTTTACTGCCATTGGATTACTCAACATTGATCGGCCTACCCGTTGTGTACGTAGGCGGCGGGAGGTCAAAAGATCGCCCTCAAAAAGCCGACAAGTTCAGGCCACTGCAGGTCGGTGAGGCAACCATCATACCTTGTGATGAGGAAATGAGAAAACCATCAAAGTTCGTAATTTGCCTCGCTCCGAAGTGCTCGAACAAGCTGCAGACGCCGTGGTACGGAGACTCCGGGGGCCCGCTCATATATGATGGCAAGATCATAGGGGTGGCATCTTATATCATCGAGAGCAAAATTCTGCGGAGATTTGGCTATGTACCGGTCAGTCCATATATAGACTGGATACATCATGTGATAAGTGCCACGGGAGCGTGAAATCCGTCCGAAAATCCCAAGGTGATGTTTATATATATATGATGAATAATTTTCGGTAGCAGAGTTCCTAATATACTCGTAAGTAATTTTATAGAGATTGTGTCTCTAGAGGTTAAAATTATATCTGTGGATTATTAAATTAGAATGTCGATCGATGTGAGATATAAATCTGCAATTCCTTAAAAATATAAAATTAGATTGTGGTCTTTAAAAGTATTTATTTGCATTCAACGCTAAGCTAGCTAGAGTATTTAACTAAAAAAAATCTAAAATAGACTCTAATGTAGACGTATATTAAGTTGTTGGACATTACACTGTTTTTAATTACCTCATTAAGCGGTTAGCAGGCGGTTTTGGAAACTCCCAATGGCCTTGTGACACGAAATCGTAGAGAATCACCACCGTGTTTTAGTGTAGTAATTTCTTAAGATATTAGGCTACTTTATTAGACTTTATTCGTGGATAACAATCGGAAAAGCTCGACTAGTTTCAAGCACGATACTGTTCCATAGCCATTAACTCATCGCCGAGAAACTAATCAGGCATTTCCGATACATTTGATTGTGATGACTATGTTTTAACCATTATAAACTAAAAAATAATTTATTATCCTCATAAACCTTTCTCTTTTGGGTGGGTACTAATTTTGAAATCGGCCTTAGTAACATGTTAAAAAGCAAGCATTCACGCGGTCAGTATATGGAAAGGAACATGAACACGCTTATATTCCACGAACTAACTGAGACTTTGTAGCATGTTACAGGCTGTAACATAGCATGTTACAAACTGCTTTCGTTAAGTCAGTATTTGGAAACGAACTCGAACAGTATTGATTCCACGCACTGTCTGCACGAATGTTCGTTTTGTAGCGCCGCGCCGTAACATTGTAGAGTACATACCTGAAATCCTCTTTGTTCATTGGTGAAAACCATATGATAACGGTATGAATAGCTTATTGGTAGTTATATAGTTTATTGCGGTCAGACAGACGCGGCGGATGTATAGAATATATGTATATCTCAAAAAGAATTGGTGCCTACTTGTACCTATTGACCTATGTCAGTATTGAGGAGCGTGAAAAGCAGAAATTGTTACATCTGTCTATTTCTGCTTGTCTGCTAACGATAACGATACTGAAATAAAAGAATATTTATTTTTTTAAACCAACTGTACCTATAACTGCCATGATGTAAAATAATCGTTTTGAGCAAAATTTATGTTGCAAACAATTTCATACGATTTGTAATACCTACTTTACGACTTGTGAAACATAGTTTTATGTTTGAAACAAATACGAATTGCAAATACGACGCACGTGTTCCTTAATAGACCCACCCAGACAGAAAACTTGTTCAGAACTAAGAACTTGTGACGCTGACGAAAATGATAAAATTATTTTCGTTTGTTTGGTTGGTATCAGTTCACATACACCACGGTACGAGCAATTATAACTACCGAGTTCAAGAGGGACGCGACGTGGTGGAGGGAGCGTACCCATATGTTGTCGTTTTGTCAATACTTTTGGACGAAAAATATTACAGAATGTGTACAGGGTCTATGATCACAGAGACCTGGGGCATGACCGCTGCGCACTGTAGCATTGATAAAACAGATCAATCTCTTGTCAATCACTATTACGTTGCCTACGACAACTTTACACAGTCACCATTAGACTCAGGTTGCTATGTCCCAATAATAAAAATGTTCTTACATCCTTCTTATCGTAGTTTATCAACTAATGGAGGAAGAAAAGATTACATGGTGAATAACGATATAAGTTTGTTTCGTTCGGGAAAAGTTCCCAAGAAGCCTTACGCAGTTTTACTGCCATTGGATTACTCAACATTGATCGGCCTACCCGTTGTGTACGTAGGCGGCGGGAGGTCAAAAGATCGCCCTCAAAAATCCGACAAGTTCAGGCCACTGCAGGTCGGTGAGGCAACCATCATACCTTGTGATGAGGAAATGAGAAAACTATCGAAGTTCGTAATTTGCCTCGCTCCGAAGTGCTCGAACAGGCTGCAGACGTCGTGGTACGGAGACTCCGGAGGCCCGCTCATATATGACGGCAGGATCATCGGGATTTGCTCGTATGGCATTGAAAGCAAAATCATACGGAGATTCGGCTATGCACCAGTCAGCCCGTATATAGACTGGATACATCATGTGATCAATGTCACGGTAACGTGAGATGTTAGAAGGAAACTTCACGGTTTGTTGGCATCCAATTAAAAATTGAGTTTTAGGCACATTGTAAGTTTGATAAATACTTTCGAGGTGGAGTGATGATGGAGATGGAATATGTCCAAATGACACGGAAAGAAGCAGTCATGTCGTGTTGGGACTGGAATTTTTTATTTAAACAAATACCTTACATTCTGTTGTAACGATTGCGAAAATACTATGATGATTACATTGAAATTAATAAAAAAATTGTAAAGCCATTTTAAACGGGTCAAAAACTGTCTTACGTTATAATATATGTAAATGATTGCTGACTAAACGTTAGGCGATCTCAAATCATTATGCATTAAGGTTTATGTACTAAACAAAAATACCTAAATATGCCTGAAGTATTATGCTAAAATGTTTGCTTAATACTTCAGGCGAAAAGAAGGAATCCCTTCAAAACGAGTCTTCAAGTGTTTATCTTAGTTAGAGCATGCCGTGACAGATAAGCTGTGTAAAAGACGTGTTTGTATGCCCAGACACGTACATACCTACCAGTGGACCTACTTCAAAGTAAGTTGGAGTTTCTTAATCATTTTAAGAAATCAGTGAGTAGTGAAGGAAAATCATCATCATTAGGCCTTAGACATCTTGACAGATGATTCAAGCAGCGCCTACGCGAGAGGAGCATCGTCGCTCGTTGCTAAAGTGACCGATCCTCGAGCGACACTTTCTTCTGTACGTACGGCACGCAAACTGAGGAAAATACTAAAATAGAAAGTACACATAGTAAACCTATTTTCTAAAAAGTATGTAGGTATATGGCTAGCCGAAAGCGACATATGTTCTTTTTCAACATGTTTTAGTACAGACCTTTGCCCAGCAGTGCTACAATCAAAGACTGGAAAAATAATGTTATTAGTTAGTAGGTATTTAAGAAACTACTGACAAGTTTTATGAGAATCTGTGTTGAGAGCTGGGACCCAATGCCGCTTTTTTAAGTCACTGAGTTAATAAACGTTTCATTGTACTTGTTTATGTGCCTAATTTTCTCATTCAGATAACTATCATTTAAATGACAAATGTACTTACAACTGATGTCATTTTAGGATTGCAAGGGACTGTTCTTATCTGATTATGAAAAATTAGGTACAACAAGTTCACTGGAACGTTATACGAACCCGCAACTCACTGACTTAAAATAGCGGCATCGGGCCCCTTGTGGTTTACACGATTCTTATACTATTAACAGACGATCGAATTTGGTACGGAGCGGACAGCGTACTTGGTCCGGCGGACCAAATTTGATAGTCGCTACAGACGGTCGGATCTCGCACTAACATACTCGACGGCCCCTATTAATAAAGGCGGATCTACATTTTTTAAACTTTTGAGTAGTGCGTTTTAAAGTTTAAACTTCATTAAATTTAATTATATCTTGAAAAGTAAGTGACTCAGAGATCTGAAATTTGGAATACATTTTTAAATGCTAATGCTTAATAAATATGCCTATGTCATAATTCTGAATATATCATGTGTTTAAAGAAAAGTCACAACTGTCTTTTTTTAACGGTGCCGATTAATTTTTCCCTGTTGGTAGTGACACATGCGACTATTTTATTTGTTTTTTTTTTTTGTCGGCCGATGTTAGATATGACGCTTCCTACATTATTAAATGAAGATCCACTCAAACTTGCGTTCCCACCGTTAACAAGAGCGATAGTGTCGGAACCGACGGCTTCCCTGCCCCGCGCCTCCCTTTAACAAAGTAGTAATAGAACTACCGACATTATTGCGCGGTAAGTGGAGTAATATCCTACAATATTTCAATTGATAACTCTGTAATTATATGACATTATTAAATTTTGATTCGTGCATCATAAAGATTAATTAAAATTATACACGAATATGCAAAAAGGTGGTTTATAACTCGGGTCAGGACCTGCCAAATGAACACAACGATGTGTTCCACGAAAAGTTACGGGTTTCGAGTTACAATCAATTTTTGGAAGTTCCTGAATTTTATACCTTTGAACAGACTTTTCAATTTTTTTGGCTTAAAAATAGGTTTAGTAATACTTCTTTGACATCAAATTAATCTTGGATTACTCTACGCTTTAGTAATACTCATATCCCATCAAAAACGTAAATGTAAAAGGCTGCCAAGTTCGATACTATGGCAATGCTTCGCCTATAAAAGAAGTGAGATCTAAATAAGTTCCAAGTTCCATAAAAATACCTCAAATCATAAATAGTTATAATAATGCACACTTGATTTCCAGCAGCTTTTAAGGTACATTTCGAATAAGTAGCACGTTACAAAGAAATACCTAAAATTATAATAGTCAGATATCATTATTTTCAGTACTTTTCAATGATTGTCGATACGACCATTTGAAGATAGACCCATTTAGTTCTTTATGACTTCATAGTAGAACAAAGTTACACCTTCGCTATTTTTAAAACTAACTCACACTTGGCCGTTTTCAGATTTTTCCTTTACTTTGACCTTAAGACCTATCTCCATGCCCAAGTCAGTACGACCATTGGAAGTGGTCTAGGTTTTTGATGAGTCTGTGAGTGTATAGTAAAAATAGCGATTTTCTGACGTCAATATCTCAAGAACTGCTATAGGTAGAATGATGAAATTTTGTATTCTAGACCATTAAGAGGATGTCAACAGACACTCGAAATTTCATATGCGTAGATAAAATATGTTTTGAGTTATAGGGTGGTCGAAGTTGGCCCGAAATGGTTCGTGTAATATAACCCACGGCCGGTGTGTCGCTTTTTTTGCTCGAACTTGGCGGACACACTGCCGTGTGTCTAGATTTATTTAAAAGATGAATTTCATTTCTTGATTATAATACTGTTTTACTTTGACCTGCAGTGGTGAAAAATAAATGTAGGTATGTGGGTGTTTTGTACAACAATCTTAAAAACTGGCTTGGATGTTGGTGATTTTGGGCAGGTACAATACTTGTATACTTTTATTTAAAAAAATGATAAAACAAGCTGCTTTAGTTTAAACGGGCTTATTTGTTAAAATATATGTAATGTAAATAAATCTGAGGAAAATGAACCTTTACACGATTTCAAAGCTTATTGGTAGTTATATACTTTCTTGCGGTTAGACAGACGCGGCGTATAGAATGTATAGCTTAAGGCGCTGTGTATAGCCAGCATTGATGTTATTGAAGGGGTGAAGCGGGCAGGTGCGGGACGAAGTAGCCCCGACCCTGCTACTCGTTTTTTCCGAATTCGTCCGATGCGTAACGGTGTTATAATATTGAAGCTTTATTTCGCTGATTGTATAGATGTAAGCTTAGCCCTGCTTGACTATGTTTACTTTTGAGCTGCGCTCTCGCGGCGAACAGTAGGTTCGAATCCCGATAAAATCATAAATTTTTGGATTATTATTTTTAAAGTATTATGCACCTACTGCATATTATCGTGTTTTTACTTTTTAAACAAGCATTTAATGTTGTTGATTTATTTTTAGAATAATTTTCAAATACCGATTCTGATTTTCTAAAAAAAAAAATATATAATAATTGAAAACCTGAACGATATGTTTTATGACAATCTATATTTTTCTTCAGTATCAAGAGTCCAATATTAAAAAAAAACGTACACTACGCTTGATGGTTCAGTCTGGAGATACAGCGTGTTTCGAATAGTAACGAAACTTGTAATTTTTTTGTGAATAACTTTTGTGGTATGAAGTCCTCACACTGCAGATAGTCCAAATACTAACCTGTAAAACTTGTATATTTATAGATTTTTTTTTTGTGTACGAAAGGGTAAATTGATTAATCTCTTTTGTTTTTTTTTATTATTCACGTGAAATTCATTTATGAGCCAGCCTTGCATGTCCAAGGGGGTGAGGATGCAAGAGTCCGAGAAAGAGCCCTGAAAAAGGCTCTGTCTAATCTGGCAAAAAACCTGGTGCCATCATTTGCCTTAGTGCTGGATATGTAGGAGAGAGGACAACGGGGGCAGTACATGCCACTACACCACCCCTGCCCAAGTAGATACGTGCAATGAAGGCTGAGGGACCCCCGTCCCCGCCCTCTGCGTCCTCCCCAGGGCAGGTCTGGCTACAGAGATTCTCGTCCGCGCACTGCCCACGCAATGGAACAAAAGGGTCAGCCTCCCGCTCGCGCTCCAAGGTCTCTTTCTGAGAAATAACAAGCTTGCAGAAATAAGACACACCACGAGCGAAAGGTCCGGGCCAAGAACTCCACGTAGGACACGGCGCTTAGCTTCAAAGGCAGTGCACACCTCGAATGTGTGCTATGCCGTGTCTTCCATTTCGTAAAATAGCCTTCCCAATGCGCCGTTGGGGCCTGGGCAGGAGAGACAAGTTTACTCTCCTATAAAGAGAGCCCTATATTAGGGCTCATTAGCTGCTTTAAGAAGGCGTGTGGCAAGCATTTGGGGGCCGTCCTCTTGCACTTAGACAGGACACCGCGTCCCCAAACTCTTCCGGGGACAGCAGGGAAATGTCCTCCGATGAGCTCATCCCGTAGGTTGAATTCAACCTGGGCAGGGTAACGTTGACGGCTCTCGGGAAAAACGCCTGAACCAATGAGATCAGTCTGAAGGGTCTCCGTCAGTGGAGGACTAATGAGGTGCAGATTGTTGCGCAACATTTTGTAAGGTCTGACTTGAAAGTTGCGTGGCGTTGAGACCCTCCAACATCGCCTCCCTCTCCCTCTCAAATGGCGACTGACAGCGGCTTCTTCGCCTCTTGCTATTGCAGGTGGAACCGGGTTGAACCCTAAAAATCCCGGTTCTGGCGACGTCGACGAAGCCACTCATAGCTTATT
Source organism: Autographa gamma (assembly GCA_905146925.1). Classification (NCBI taxonomy): domain Eukaryota; kingdom Metazoa; phylum Arthropoda; class Insecta; order Lepidoptera; family Noctuidae; genus Autographa; species Autographa gamma. The sequence goes on along the minus strand of LR989849.1, from coordinate 1,214,979 downwards.
CTAGCGGACGAGCAGGCACGTCGTAGATCGGTTAGCTCTGCAGAAAAGCAGTGAACCGCCTTCCTAGCTGGAGGTCCAAGTAGGTAATGGACCACCTAGAGAACGGTGAGCACCCTTGCGTACCCTGTGCTAAATAAGAGGAGAACCCTATCCGTATGTATCGGTAATCGGATAGGTTCTCCACGAGCTCGGCCTGCCTATACGCAATGGTGGCGGCAAGTGCTGGGGTGGTGAAGGTTAAATCAACCACGGACCCTCCGTGCAGCCCGCACATATGCGTCGTCCCTCTACTAAGGAGGGAGAGGTAGGTGAAACCATTCACGCCTCCAAAGCAAGGCCTTGTGTGTGCCTTGGCATTAGAAGAGAAGTACACTCCTAACAGGGCATTATCCCCCTGAGCGGAAGCAACAAAGCCGAGCCCCTTTCCAAAGATGTCAGGGGAAGGGAGTTTGGAGAGGGTCGTGGGAAAGGGTCCTGCCATAATGTCAACAGTCGGTCGGGTCGGAATTGACTCGTTCTAGCATGTCCTCAGCGACTCTCATGCGATTGAGTTGTTGGAGTAAATTCAGGTCTTTTGGGCCTAGCCGACCGGTAACAAGTGGCGTGCCCAAATGATTATTTAAAATGGTACTGATAGACTCGTGAGATACAGAAAGTTCGGCAGCTATCTTTCTCATAGTTGAATGAGGATTTTGACAGTTGTTAGAATTTGAAATTGTAAATGACATTTCTAACAAAAAAGTGACGTGCTTTCACGCCGAGAGCCTACGGCGTACTCCTCTTGAACAAAAATCTCTTCCCACGGATGTGCAAAGAGGCGATAGTCATCTTCATCCACAAACCCGGTAAACCGAACTCTGAGCCCACTAGTTATCGCCCCATTAGCTTACTCAAGGTTCTTGGGAAGCTATACGAGCGAATAATTTATTCCCGTCTTATGTATTGTGCCGAGTCCAGGAGTCACATACCAGACGAGCAGTTCGGTTTTAGAACCCAACACTCATGCGTCCAAAAAGTCCACCGCCTAGTCGAGAATATAAGCGCTGGTTTTCAGCGTGGAAGGCTCACTGGCGTGCTCTTCTTCGATATAGCAAAGGCTTTCGACAAGGTCTGGCACAATGGCTTGATCTTCAAGCTTTACCAACTCGAGGTGCCAGATCGTCCCGTGCTCATCTTCCGAAACTTTTTGTTGAATCGGTCCTTTCACTATCGCGTTGACCCTCACCCGATACGCGCCGCAGTCCCTCAGGGCTCCGGCGCTCCAGGTTACGTCCGTAACTTGCAGTTGCACTGTGACTTAAAGCTGCCAACAATCAAGCAGTTCATAAAAGTCGCCACGATTCGATTTTTCGACTCCTCCGAAACCCACCGTAACCCGCTAATCGTAGCGGCCGCGCGATACGTACCTTCCGTAATATCTAAGACTAAACGCCCCAGACTTACTCTCTCCTACCTCGACGATAAAAGAACGCTTCTCCAAGAAGCATTCGATTTAGCTAGCAGCAGCATTACAAAACACAACCGCCGTATCTTACGTCCTCGTCGGCGAGGCCCGTCGCGTAATTTTAATAATAGTAACGTAAATGTTATCCTCCTGTCCCTAGACCAAGCTGGCCCGAGCCTTCCAAACTAGCAATAAAAATATGTAACTAAATAATAAAAACTTAGCCATCCAGTCCAGCCATCCCTTGTTGTTTTGCTTTATTAAGATTATTAGTAACGCACTACGTCGAGGCCCGAACCCCGCAGGGGGTGCCCTTAGTGGACGTTGCTGACGTAATTAGTTTTTTCCTATTGCTCTGGCTGGAGGCCTTAAGGTCCTCGCCAAAAGTCCGGTGAAGCAGTCAAAGTTAACGCTCAGGCATACGGTAAAGATCTCTAAAAAAAATACTTTGCTCTGTCTGCGCGCACACTTTTCGTCGTCTTTCCATAAGACGCCATACATATACTGAATTTGTCAGATCCGAAATATTTTTCATTAAATAAATGACTCCTCACAAATATCTTACATTAATTAAAAAACAGCAGTTTACTTCATTATTGTAATTATTACAAACGTTATTGGGTTCAATTACATCTTTTGGTAATACTAGTTACTTCAATATTGTACACCATGTATAAACTTAGTCATGAAAAAGTTGTCATGAATGAAAATGAAAAAAAAAATGCATCTTATTAGCGATCAATAATTACTAATTGTTTTTTTTATTATTAAAATTGAACAATTTATTAAAAATTACACAAAATGTTAAAAAAATACATCATTGAAAAAAACATAAAAACAAGCAAAATAATCAATTTCTATTGCTAGGTTCGAACCTACAGTCAGCTATCGCTTCGCAAATTTATATAAGCATGCGACCGCTAGACCAATGTAGCTTCATCCCAAAATTTCAAATTACGCTTCTATAGAGGATCAATAGAAAAGAGATTAGATGTGCAAAAAGCAGGAAGTAATTACTTTACAAATTCTATTATGTGTCATTGTTTGACAGATTTCATTAAATTATTTTCGATTTGTCATGTATTTTAGATCTGTCAATGGGAAAAAAAGTGACACAGGTCCACCTAGCACCGCGCCTCAGCGCACACTGTCTGTCCGCGTAGGAATGAAAGAGAAGCGAACAAAACGCCATAGTTAGTTTGTCAGGAATGTGTTATTTTTCATTAAAAATCTGAATATTTGGAAAAATACTACCTTAATTGAAAAACTAAAATAAAGGTTATCTTCATTATTAGTTATTACGTTTCTGTTGAAAAATTTATTAAGATTGGTTCATCAGTAATACCGGAAAACTTTTTTGAAAATCCATTTTAGAGGTATGTTTACGAATTTTTTTTATCGAGAAAAATTAATGAAATCGTGTTTTGGAAATAAAGGTTATCTCACAAAAATTATGAAGATTAACATATATTTTTTTAGCTGCTCTGACATTTATACAGTTAGTAAAAAACTGTTTGAAAAAGCCCATTTTTACTATACACAGCGCCTTAAAAGCAGTGGTACGTATACACGTACCACTGCTTTTAAGCTATACATTCTATACGCCTAAAATTTCTGCTTTTCACGCTCCTCAATACTGACATACGTCAGTATTGAGGAGCGTGAAAAGCAGAAATTGTTAGAAGCTAAATAAATATTGTTTTATTGACAACGATACTGAAATATAAGTAATTCTATTAAAACAGTTATAAATGTTAAAACCAACTATGTATAACTGTAACTGCCAGGATGTTAAATAATCGTTTTGAATAAAATTTATGTTGCAAAAAATTTCAAACGATTTGTAATATCTCGTTTACGACTTGTGAAACATAGTTTTATATTTGAAACCAATACGAATTGCAAATACTTCTCACGTGTTCGTTAATAGATCCACGGAGACGGAAAACTTGTTCAGAACTAAGAACTTGTGACGCTGATAAAAATGATAAAATTATTTTCGGTTGTTTGGTTGGTAGCAGTTTACATACACCACAGTAAGAGTAATGATTACTACCGAGTCCAAGAGGGACGCGACGTAGTGGAGGGAGCGTACCCATATGTTGTCGTTTTGTCAGTACTTACTGGTAAAGAATACGTCAGACTGTGTACGGGGTCTATGATCACAGAGAGCTGGGGCATGACCGCTGCGCACTGTTGCCTTCATAGAATAAATCCATCTCCTATCAAGGACTATTACGTTGCCTACGACAACTTTACACAGTCACCATTAGACTCAGGTTGCTATGTCCCAATAATAAAAATGTTCTTACATCCTTCTTATCGTAGTTTGTCAACTAATGGAGGAAGAAAAGATTACATGGTGAATAACGATATAAGTTTGTTTCGTTCGGGAAAAGTTCCCAAGAAGCCTTACGCAGTTCTACTGCCATTGGATTACTCAACATTGATCGGCCTACCTGTCGAGTACGTAGGCGGCGGGAGCACAAAAGATCACAAGCAAATCTCTGACAAGTTCAGGCCACTGCAGGTCGGTGAGGCAACCATCATACCTTGTGATGAGGAAATGAGAAAACTATCGAAGTTCGTAATTTGCGTCGCTCCGAAGTGCTCGAACAAGCTGCAGACGGCGTGGTACGGAGACTCCGGAGGCCCGCTCATATATGATGGCAGAATCATCGGTATTTGCTCGTATGGAATAGAAAGCAAAATCATACGAAGATCCGGCTATGTTCCAGTCAGCCCGTATATAGACTGGATACATCATGTGATCAATGTCACGGTAACGTGAGATGTTAGATGGAAGTTTACACGGTTTGTTGGTATCCAATTTAAATTGAGTTTTGTTCAAACTTTTAGATCAGTTATAAATATATGCCACGGAGAGCTGTTTCGCTACGATGCATGCAAGAGGAGGAATGGATAGGTGAATGAAATGTGTCAGATGATGGATGTTGAGACAAAGTAAAGAGAGGTAAGCTGAGATGGTTTGGCTATGTTGAGAGAATGAATGAGAATAAAAAAAAAGTGTATAAGACACAACACTACACACCTACCCTCGCGCGGTTTATTTTGAGGTTCAAGGTCCCAATGGTTCGGCATTTTTGCTGGTATCATGGTCACGGGCATTCACCACGAACAAATCTGTAGTTTTATTTCAATTTCTAACAAGCAAACCCTGAAATGAATTTGTGTTAAGCTCGCCTGTGTACATCAACTTTAATAAATGTATCTATGAAATGTAATTTAGGTGTGCAATAAAGAATTAATAATGAATAAAATAAATTAAATTTGCCTGAAAAGTATCTACAGAAGTTGTTGTTATGGTGTTTCCGTCCTCCCCAATCACCATAAGAAATAACTACTTGAAAGTAGGTATTTGGATATTATAGTAATATAGTAATCAATTTCGAACGACATGTAATATTTACGACTTGCAAAACTCAGTTTTATGTAAATGCATCGATAAGCATTCGTTATTAGCTACAAGTATATCTGTACGGACAACTATGTGGGGGATTTGAATCTTCGTACTTTGTTCGTCTGAAATTGAAAGCAAAATCCTAACGTGACTCGCGCTTGCCCCAGTGTGAGTAGGTATACAGAGACTGGATACATTATTTTATTATTATTATTTCCTTTTTATGACTTTTGTCCTCCCTTCTGAAAGGGGTTTTATATCTCTAATCACACGGACCGTAGTCAAGTGCAAGAAGAGGTTATGCTAGTGTAGTAGTGTATGATGAAGAGATGGATGATGTGGTGAAGAATTTGCGGGTGAGACGACAGGTATTAAGGATGACAGCTTTCTGCAAGGTGTTAAATGTGTGCTTCGGGATATCTAAAATATCTAGGCAGCGCTGTAAACTCCTGGGTATGATACCTGTTGCTGAAATGACAATTGGAGCTACGTGTATGGTCTCCGCGCGCCATTGGCGCTTCAACTCGATGGCTAGATCTTATTATTATTATTATTATATTTTGTATAACTGATACTTTGAAGATTTATATTTAAGCCTGGGTGTTTTGTTTTTTTTCCGTTTTCGGGGTTTACCACAAATAAAGGCTCGAAAATCATAATTTATTAAGTTCGCGATTTAGATAGTTAAAATACAATATACACGTATTTTTCTTTTATCAAATCATTAAAATAAATACATTTTTAAATGGATTTAAAGTTCAGGAGTGGTGGCTTGTGCTCCCTCACCGGGAGCATTAGCGTGTAATGTAACGTTACAGATTTGAGCATTACAGCAGTGAAGGAGGAGAACCGAGCATACAATGCGCGCCCTGTAACTTGTAACGTCAACGCACTCAGCACAACGACCGCTTCGTCAGCTTGCTATGACATGCTCAAAGTCGAATCAATATGTTACATTACTCGCATATGCTCGTTAGTCAGAGCGATTTTATTGTAATATACTTGTGAAATAGTCACTAACTATTCAAAAGATCATTGAAGTCGTGGTTCCCTAGTGGTTCATAAACGGATTTGTATGCACGAGGTTGCAGGTTCGAACCCGGGCAAGTATCAATGTAACTTTTCAAAGTTATATGTACTTTCTTAATTATACTAAGACACTTCTGTCTAACGGTGAAGGAAAACATCGTGAGGAAACCTGGATTCCAAAATTGGGATCTGAAATCGCAAATCCGCAGAGAGCAAGCGTGGTGATCAATGCGTGCCTTCTCTATTTGGGAAGAGGCCTGTGCCCAGCAGTGGGACGTTTATAGGCTGGAGTTATTATTCAAAAGATATAATGCGGTTTCTTCATAGTTATTTCTAGAGATATATGTTAACTAGGTTTTCCCTGGTATAGCTTTGATAATACTTATAAAGAATTATAATCAGAGGTTTTTTTAAAAATCCTGACTGAACATGTTAATGTTTTCTTATAGGCTTTCTTGTTATATTGTTTAGTGCACAAAAAAGCTGATCAAAGCATTAATGAAATAAAATAGCATTAATTCAAAACATTGTCAAAAAATAAATAAAAAAAAAAACATATACAAAAACGTATATTAACATAATATTACTATTTATTTTTATCCTCCGTTATCACGATATTATCCAAGAAACCAGCCGGTGCAGAGAGGCTTTAAAATACTTCCTATCGTGAAAATTCAATTGTTTTTTTTCACGTAATAAAATCCAATGTAGGAAGCAGAATCGGAGTCAAAACTTCACAGCAAAATTTCATCGTAAGTGGTAGGTAATCGGAGTCCTTTGGCAAGCACAAGGCACAGGGAGAAATCTCGAAAGTCCACGAGCAGACCAGCTTGTCGATTCTGTAAAACTCACTCAACAACTCGCAACTCACTTCGCTATTCACTTACACTTCGCATCACATTCCAAATAACCTTGATTTTGCATTCTGTTAACATCACTTAGGCGGTTGCGAAGTGAAGTGAGTTCCGAAGCGAGCAAAACTGCACTAGTGATTGCCACACTCAACAAAATTTAATTCGAGATTTATCGGTTTTTTTATTTTACTAGTTTTTGGCTCAGAATTTTAGCTGTTTTGATATTTAAATCAAAATTTCTTATTTTAAGGAATTTAAGACGGCTAATAAGTAAACAATACAGAGAAAACTCTAAATTCGTGCCGTGAATATAATCTACATAATTAACGATAAAAATGACTGACAGTCAATATCATTACTAATCTGTGGTCAATATTTATATTATTAATCTTGTGAGTTGCGTTGTTTTGTTCGAGTTTGGTTTGATAATAATTGGAAAATAATCATGAAGTAAGTATATATTCCTTGTTGTATTAATTATAGAAGTGTTTATTTTGTTTTCTAATCTGGTTCTAATAATGTTTCAGTCCAAATGAGACACGTTCCTCTCACCCATCGTCGGCTCAGGTTGAAACTCTGGTAGAGTTTATGGAATAACAATATACAAAACTTAATGACTGCATAGTATACCTACAGACTAAGAAGAAGCCAGAAAAAATAAAACATAAACATTCTTCTAAATATTAATTCTAATCGGAAAATAATACATTTCAAAGTCGAAGTCAAAGTCAAAAGTTTTATTGCATACTAAGTGTACATTAGATGTTATAAAAATATGTGGGACTTATTACTTAGTTGCCTTTTACAAGCATAGCAATATAATCAATACCTATTATAAAAATCTAACACTCATTCTAAAACAATTAGCATCTAATAATTAATATATTTATCCTTTACAGTTTTAACTTTTTTTTTGGTTTTATCTAATTTATTGACTCTATATAATTTCATACTTAATAACTAGCAAAAAACAAAGGGTATATTCTAGGTACTTATAGTTAGGTATTAGCTGACACACAGCTACAATAGGGATATAAAAGAACATATTTATATACATAGTTTATATATTCATATGTTGTAACTATATTAATAATTATTTAGTAATTTATTGTTCCTATTTATATTTATAAAAATTGTTATTTTCAAAATATTCCTTTATGGAGTAGTAACAATTCTGGATTAAATAATTTTTTAGTTTTCTCTGGAATGCTAATAAATATACTTGATTTTTTATACCTATTGGTAGCTTGTTAAATAATTTAATTGCCATATAATATGGACTTTCATTTAACATTTTAATACGGGATTGTGGTAAACATAATTTATTTTTGTTACGGGTATTGATGTTATGAGAATCTTCTATTTTTTTAAATGTGTTAATATTTTTATAAACAAATGTGCATATATCTAGTACATATGATGGTAGCGTTAATAGTTTAAATTCCTTAAAGTATGGTTTACAGCTTTCTGTATTGTCTATTTGAGCTAGGATTCTAACAAGTTTCTTTTGTATTATAAACAGATCGATACAATTGACACTGTTTCCCCATAACATGACACCAATTTTACAAACACAATAGGTACCCATCAATATATTCAGGAATTACTTGTCGTTTCATTACCTACCTAGCTAGGCACCATCTCCAAAATAATATTAAATTGTATTAAGTATAGGTTAATAGTAGTTTAGGTTCGGTTTATTAATGTAGGTAGGTAATAAACTTCATTCACAGTTAAACTGCGTAAGCAGTTTTGTGGGGCAATGTAATGTAACCTAGTGTTAAGATTTGAAGAAAGTAAATAAATAAATCTAAATCTAAAATAGTATTATTTTTAACTTTTAGTGCTTTTATTCATTTTTGAAATCGTTTTTTTGCTAAAATTTTTTTTTCACTCGTAAAATATATGCTTATTTTTGGATCGAGATTGAGTGCGAAGTGAGCGTCGAAGTGACTTAGGAATTATCTTACAGAATGCCAGATAAAACGTCATCTCATACATTATCTGTCAAAATCTCGTATTTGATTTAGTTCAACTCGCAAACACGCTCGCAAGTGTGGCGCTAGTGCAGATTCGAATTATCAATCGAGTTACAGAATGCCAATCAAGAAACTCACTGCGGATTCAGATTCGAATTTTAGAATGAAGTCTTACAGAATCGCACTACTGGTCAAAAAGCAAAATAATAGAAATAACAAATGCGCAAACAAAGATTTTGGTGTGCGCACAAGCAAAGTGACGTGAAAGACAATGTCAATTGTCATGACGCAAAATGTCACATTGATTTTAATCCGTTGTTGTTGCCATGCTAGATTGAAGTTTTCATAATATGTAGTATTTTGATGTCATTTATTTATTTCGGTGATTTTAGGTAGAAATAATAATCTGTCCTTAGACTAATTTATGTTCTTAAATCTTCAATATATTCTAAAAGCAAGCTTTTATAGTTTACTAGCCAAGGATATTCGTATGACCGAGTTTAGATTTAACGTTCATATGGCAACACCCAAAGTACAATTCAATCAATTGTATTTCCAATTTAATGTATTTTTTTCATGGACTTAGACGCTATATTTCATGTAAATCTGTACTTAAGACGTTTGTACACGCATAAGAATTATATGAACAATTATTTCGCCATTTTCCTTTATTATGTGCGTAGAGTATTTATTTTATGAGAGTAAGTACAACTCCATGAGAGCGCGCTTTGACACTCACACACTGTCAACTTACGCACACATTCACAAATCATGCCGTAGAGGCAGCAATACTTTCTTCAAGAATCGAATTTTCAAAAGTCTCGCCGCCTGCCCTTGGCTCTTTATACGTGCCTTGCTAGATTGATATTTTTGAGATAAACAAACCTAACTAAATCTACTGACTTTGAAAATTAGCACCAAAAATATCGTTATTTCATCATTTAATAAAATAATATTCAAAACCATGTCACTGAATAAAAGGTTAAAAATATTTTTTGAAATCGGTCCAGGCGTCTTTGAGAAATCGAGTAATAACATAAAAAAATACAGCCGAATTGAGAATCTCCTCCTATTTTCGAAGTCGGTTGAAAAGAGATTTTTGTAAAAAGACATTCAATACCTTTCTGACCAAATAACTTTACATCATTAAATGATTCACAGAAGTCTTCAAATCAATATATTTCTCATATCTTTTTTTAAAATCTTGCGGACATGATTGATTATATATTCGTCTTTTTTAAATTCATAAGTCTACTATTTTTACTACTTAATACGTCGGTATATCAACAGATGGCGATGTATTTTCATGAAAAGTAGCGATGTATATGTAGAGGGGTAAAGAGGGGGTTTAGAGGTCACAAGCAAAGTCATTTGCTCGGGGTAGCGGCTTAAGGCGTTGTTACATAATATAAGTTCATGTAGTCATCAACAATACTTACGCTGAAGACTTGTAAGGCCTTTGATAAGTAACTTAGACTCTTAGGTGATATAGTTCGGGCAGGGCTTATAAATCCTTGTAAAGTAAAAAATTAAGTCTTGTGTACTATCCGCGAAGTAACTTTCCGTTCGTTATAACGTACGGGAAGTTATTTCGCGTAAAGGTAAATATACCTATAATATGTACTTTGTTTACCCTGTGTAATGTTTGCAGGATGTACTTATATATACATTTTCACCCACTTGAAATGTTTTAACACTTTCACGGACACAACGAAATAGTACGTCATGACTTGAAACTTAGATACGGCACAGCGTATAATAACGTTCAAAAACAGGATATTATATACGGCAGGGCGTTGATATCCGATCAATAACGAAAAAAAAAAACATATCGAAAGCTCAAAACTTTTACTGTCACGTGAACTTTGTTTTTAATCGTCACGATACTACAAACACAGGAACACCGTGTATATACGCCCTCCCCGCCTCCCGCGACTCCGTAAACGAGGCCTAAGTTCGTTCTTGGATTTAGAATTGACATTTCGGAGACAGTACCAGCGACTAATGCTGCTGGTCACTAAATTTCCAGCGCTAGCCTATTACTATCATGTGCCAAGACCAGGGGCTAATTATACTTAAAACTTAAAATTTATATGACATTTGCACCTAATAAACACTTTAGCAACTAAATTATATTTACAATCTAATCTTTCACCCTTCTGTTGCATTCATTACATGATGAATCCACTTAATATATGGACTGACTGGTACGTAGGCTGGGATTGTCTGGGTTTTGGCGCCTCCAACAAACGAAGCGACTCCAATGACCTTGCCATCGTATATGAGCGGCCCCCCGGAGTCTCCTGACCACGCCGTCTTCAGCCTGTTGGAGGACCTCGGAGCGATGCAAATTACAAGATTTACTTTGAACTCTTCAACACAGTCGTCTATGGTTGCTTCACTGACTTGTAGCGGCTTGGTATCGGCTTCGATATCTAGTTCCCATTTCTCCATGCCGGAGGCAACGTACACCACGGGACGGCCGACCAATGTCAAGTAATCCGTTGACAGTAAAACTGCGTATTGTTTCGAGGGAACGCTACCAGATCGAAACATGCCTATATCGTTATTGTTTGTCAAAGACTGATAAGAAGGATGCCTGAACATTTCTATTACTGGGACGTAGGAAAACGTACTGAACGGCGACTTGGTGAAATTACCGTATTGAACGATCACACGGGGTACGACTTCTAGACAGTGCGCAGCGGTGATCCCCCACGTTTGCGAGATCATGGAGCCTGTACATAGTCTCTCGAACATGTCCTCTTCAAATATTACCAAAACGATGGCATACGGGTACTCTCCCTCTATTACGTCACGTCCCTCGGGAGCTCTGTAGTTATTGGTTCTGCTTTGATAATATCGTGTTTTGAGTATTGACCTCCTATGAGTCCTTGTTTCGATAGTAGCAACTGATACTAAATAAACAAATGATAATAGTTTGAATATTCTTGCCATCGTCATAATGTGCAGATGAAATGAATGACTTACAAATCTTCTTCTTCTGTTCTGAATCAGTTAGGTGCAGACCGCCTTCAGATTACACCATCAAACTCCATTATTCATACATTTATATGTAAACGAGTTTTATGAGGCGTAAAATGTATTACTTTGTTTAATAATATTATTATATACCTTACCTATTTTATGTACTTGTAGGTACTTTATATAAATATATTCATATCTTATAACAAACCAACAAAAATATGTATATCCTTGTGTTTGTGAGTTGAGGACCTGGTAATTTGTAGCACAGGCTTTTCATTCCTATGTCTACTATACATATGAGAAAACTAGACAACCATGTTACATGCCATAAATTAGTAGAGCAGGGACAAAAACAAATACAATTTTTTGTAGGGCCTTGATGATTACAGTATTATGAGGAAGGCTATGTCGTGAATCTAATATAATGATAGTCTTTTATTTTATAAATTGCAAGGCTTATTTTTGCAAACATAACGTTTAATTACTTAGGTAGGACCTTTGTTGAAGCTACGTATTCGTTATTAATTGAGACGTACTATCACTTGCAGCAGAATGCAAGCGACGCTAAACATCAATGTGGAATATGAATTTTGATTTTATTTGATCAGTTGTCTGGTTACCATAACACAAGCTCTGTTTGGCTTGGGATCAGATAACCGTGAGCCCAGGATACATTTATATTTATATTTATATATTTCAATTAATATCAAAACAGTGTTCAATAACAGACTTATTAAACACAAAAACCTAATACATATAATTAAACTTCATACTGCAGATCATTTCTAAATACAATCTCGTCCGTCCGACTCTCGCACAATCAATAAACTGCACGCCTACATATAGGCAGGTGTGTGTTGCCTGTTCATAGTATTTATGCTCCCTCTGTAGTCAATTAGGACCTCCGTTCGGCCTGATTGACGCCGAGGGAGTGCCGTGCGGCAAGCGAGATTTATAAAGGTGCCGGCGGCCGAGGATCGCTCGCGTAGCGCCATCTCTCGATGCGCAGACGAATCTCGACAGACTACCGCGAAACACCTACGGAAACAATATTTTATCAATATTTTATCGTAATGAATGCAAAAAAAATGTATTGGTAGAAAAAGTGAAATAACAATTAATCAAGCTGATATTAATTTTACGGCTAAGATTTAAGTTTAATAATCTTCAGTCGCTGTTTTGTAACAACAAAGTTGAATCAGTCAGTTGTTGAATTTGGTTGTAATATTTCAAATCTGCGCTAGATGGCGCTATTTTAAGTAAAATTTGCTACACTGTGCTTATGAATAGGTCATACTTATAGGTTCAGGGATTGTGAGGAAAGTAAGCAGAACATTTTGTTGACTGAAAAATACTTGATGCATAGGGAGGCACAATTTATGGCTGAACGCTTGGCTTGTTAATTAAGTCTAATAAACCAATATTGCGTTCTCTAATGTGTGGCAACTAAAAAGGATTTAGTAAATTAATAACAGCATTGCCTCGGCCGGACTTCGAATGCGGGACTTCAGCGTTTCTGACACCTTAAAACCACCAATCATGTTTTCCAATCGACGAAGTTTGTAATATTATTAATGTTTCTTTTTAAATTGTGTTATCATTATTGCTATATCAGCTCGGAATCACCCACTGCTGGTGATTCCCTTTTTTCTGTCATATTTGTCTGTCTCGCGCGTCCCTCATCCAGGTGGTTCCCAATACATTGGCTATGACGTCAACCCAACGTGCCTTCGGTCGCCCCTGACTGCTTCGCCCTGTCTTCGGCCACTATTCAGTCAGAATTTAATACAATACAAATCTAGGATACTTGTAGGTATCATCTTAGGTTCCTGTTTAAGAAATATGTAATTGAAACATTACATATTTGAATTACACAGCCAATTATACTTAAGTAAAATAAATAAATTATTACAAATAAAATAAAATATTAGGGTATCCCAGTATCGCTTAGCAAGACTAGTTGCAACGACTGCCAAAAAATCAACTTATGATAGTCGTGCCCAACGGCTTTATGTGCTATCTGAGCCATGCTGTGTCGGTATATTTATAAATGGTAAACAGAAGTCAATTAATTAAGGAAAACTATACACGAGTAACTGATAAGATGTATTAATCACAGTCAATGCGCCGTGAGCTACTCGTGGTCGCGAACGATTCATCTCCTGCCAATCGGACTGTCGCTTGTCGGGCTGACGTTAACTACAGTCTACTTCAGACCTACAGTTGTAGTGACTACCGCCGTCTTGCGTAATTGACCGATCTTGATATATTGCTAACGAGTTTATTATAACACTAGATGATTGTGAATAGTCTTAGTTTGTTATTTCTCGGAATAATGGTATATGAAACCCCGGAAATAATTATAAGTTTGGAGGACAGGTAGGCTGTCGCTCTATGTATGTAAAGTAACTAAGGAATTCGCTCCGCTTCCGTTTGGGAATGTTCCCCAACATAGCTTGCGTATAGACTAGGTTAATGATGTAGTAATAAATTAATAAAGATTGAGATGAAAGTTGCATATCTGTAACGAGACGACGTAATCCCATCGTGTTTGGGTTTACCTATTTCAATCGTCGCCGCTAGTACGTAGGCACTATAAGCCTGGCAGATATAAAAACGTGTATCTATAAATACACTTGATAAAGAAAATTAATATTTATGACTTAAGGGAATCATTCTGGTCATCATATTAAGTTAATTGCATGTATTTTACCTATTTTCAGCTTCCCGCGGATTTATATTATATCTCGTGGATTACTTGGTGTGTTTTGCATTATTAGATTAAAATACTACATTTATATTCAACAGGATAAAAAAAACGACCATGCTTTAACCGAACTCCATGTAATCGACTACCATTTGGATCAGTCTTTACTGGGGATGAACCAGCAATAAAAATCCGATAAATAAAGGGGGGTGCGTAACAAAACCGCAAGTCACTCACATAATTACAGTTTGTTGCTCCGTGCAAATGAGCGGAGTGAGCCATTCGTGGCGCGTATCGATCGAGATCTTCTTTTGTGGAGAAGAGATGAGATATTACCAACCGATTTCGAAAAGAGGAGGTTATCAACTCGATTTTTTTTTTTACGCCATTTACAAAGCAATTGTGGACTGATTTCAAAAAGTATTTGGGTTATCGATAGGTTTTAGGCACACCCGAGGTAATCCCATTTACATTTAATCAAAGTCAGTCCAGTCCAGAACTATTGACAATATCATTGTATGTAACTGCCTATCGTATTAGCTTTTTATGTTGGAAATTATGTTTTTTGTTTCTTTTGATGTTTTATATGAATATTTTGTGTTTATAATGTTTGACATTATATATATTCTGTTCATGTTATTTATTAAACTGTACAACGCTTTAGTCTTAACTGTTATGTTGTGCAACGCCAGAAACTGTGTGCCGCAAACTTGCACCATCCACTGATACAATAATATATACTTCCTACTTCCTAGTTATTCGAATGCAAAAAAGAAAATCAAATACGGCTTGGTTACATTGGGCTTGATAAAATCATTCATAATTGCCCAAGGTCTTCGGTTTCAAAGGACAGACAGGTTAAGAAAGCTTCAATTTACTTTTCAAGCTTTTTCTAAACGTCTGTATCAATATCGACATTTACTGCATTCCTGAAACCCGAGTCTGCTATTGACAATTGTTTGAATGGTCTGAGTGGTGAGTTGGGTGGCGTTAGTAGGTCCATTTTAGTATAATTAAAATTGGCCGTCCCAATGGCCAATTTTGACGTTAAAATGACGTTTTACCTACGTAATTATCCTAAAATGGATCTACTAACGCCTTATGAAAACTTTATACGAAATTGTTGTTGTAGTTTTTGTTTTAATCTCAAAGGACAATGGGTATTATTTCTATTTTTATTATTTTATTTATTAATAGGAAACTAGTGTAATTTGATAGGTCAGAGCTTTTAGAACAAATATTGTCCAAGGAGAATGAAGAAATATCATTGGGGAAAAAATATATAGATAAAATACAGTCTTTTAGGGAATATATATAAACAAAAACGGTTATTTAAAAATTCATTAGTATTGTTATTATCACGTAAATTCCACTTTGGGCATGTGATTATGAACCCTATTGTAAAGTATAGACTAGTATTATATTATCTGTGGTATGAAACCTCGTGTAAAACTTGTGTATCTGTACCATTATTACGCCGCCATTAAATATATAGTTTTCGTATGCCTCATGGTGTGTTACTCATCCTCCTATAAAATCATATATAATAATTACAACGTTACACCTATCTATCTATCACTCTTTCGGGTCGGACAAAGTTTTCTTAATACTCCTCTATATTATAGCGCATTTACATCGATGTATTTATTATATATATATATATTCATATATAAACTGCCTCGTTGGCCTAGTGGTGCTAAGCGCGCCTGCTACGCTAGAGGTCTTGGGTTCGATTCCCGAGTCGACCAAGGTGTTATTGGGTTTTTCTATGAAATTCTCAGTAGCAGGTCGGAGTTTGGATTTGTGCCCGGTTAGTGGCAATAGGCTCGCCCCCTATTACATGGGACCTAAAAACATATCGGCGAACTGTGGGTTGTACATTGGTACGCCTCTGCCTAACCCTTCGGGGATACAGGCGTGATGATATGTTATGTTATGTTATGTTATGTTATTTCTTATATTAAATAATAAATATAAATAATAATAATAATATTCCGGGACATCTCACACACGGTTATCTGATCCCAAGCTAAGCAGAGCTTGTGTTATGGTAACCAGACAACTGATATATGTACATACTTATATATTTCTAAATACATACATATTATAGATAAATTGACCATATACACCAAAGTAACTTTAAGAGTTCCATTGTTTCCAAAAACTGATCATTGTTTTAAACGTTAAAACCTAAAGTAGGTTGAGAAGGTAGCCGATATTGCCTATTCCGAACGGTTAGAAGTTATTTTCTTTGGTACCTATCCTGAAATAAAGTTTAGTCAAAATTCTTATCGCTCTGAAGGAGGGAATTAATAAGAGGAGGGAACTCTTATCTGATCTTACTTCTGACCCTCTGAAGGATTTAAGACCCTTTGACCTTACTCTCCTGTGAAGTTTTGAGAAATGGAGTTATGCTAAAGGTGCGCATGATATCTTCAAGGTAAAGTTTCCGGGTTTCGACAATTTATCTTGACATTCCTACGATAACATATTTTTTAATGATTTTCTAACGGAAATTTGATCATCGACTTATTCATTATTTGAAGTCAAGACGACACTAATTATAAGGTCTTTGATTTTTGTAGGTAAGTAAAAACAGTTTAGTTATTTCATCTACATTATCTACTATATAAATCTACCAATTAATTTATAATTTTATCACAGATTTATTGTTTAATTTGACAACGGAATGGATGGTGTCGCGAGTTAGTACCTCACTGCTAGGCGGATTTAACCCGAAAAGGGAAGATTTTTTTAATAATTGAGTAATGGAATAAATAGATTTTGCAGTTAACTACACTATCCCCCGGTTTTTGAAAAGCTGATCAATACAATAATTTGTCGTCTGTCAAAACTCCTGTTAAGCGATTGTCTTTTTTTGGTCATCCAATGACCGTGATCAGTTGATTTGAAAATATATTAAATTGATTAGTATTTCCGATAATAGTGCCGCCATTTTAACAAATATTTGTAAGAAAATAGATGTTTCAAAAAAACAAAGTTTTAAACGACATGAAAAAACTCAAGTTGTAAACTCAGGTACTTACTTACCTGGTTTTAACTGCTATGTCTCTACTAAGTCTCTTGTAAAAAGATGTATATACGCACCTACAGACAAACCGTATATTCGGTTTTGTAGGGCCTATTTTTATAGTTGTATTTAGTTGTTTTATACTCAATAGAGTCCGTATCATACCCTCGACGGCGGGCCTTCGAATTCCGGTGTCCCTCCCAAAAGTTGTAGTTAAACGGTATATATTCCGAAAATAGGAGAGGTTCATAGGTGGATGGAACAGTTACATGCCCAGGACGTTTTGTCTTCAGTCTCATTGTTCGGCGTGGGTATTATAAGCTAAGTATATTATTATTATTGCAGGTAAGCGATGAAAAATAGGGGGGAGGCCTTTTGTTCAGCAGTGCACGCCTTCCGGCTGATGATGATGAAAAAATCTTAGTTACATTTTGGTTTCCAACAAATATAAATATAAAAGTTTTCATATTTGTTTATTGAGAGGTAAAATTACTAGAAATCCTTGATATAGCTAGGATTGGAACTCTTACGTAAAAACGGACTGTAAGTTGTTTTTACTTTTATTTCCCAGGAACTAATGGGATTAAAGACGAAGTATTTACAATGTACGAATATTTCTCAATTCCTGATACACTAAAAGCCGACTAAAATCTTATATTCCATGCATCAGAAGTTTTATTAAACAAAATTCTGCGTGACTTGAATTAATGAATCGTAAGCTAATGGTAATGGGTTTTTAGTTCCTGCAGCTAAGTGGGCTCTGGCGAACTTCCAAGATCGTTGGGAATCGCGGCAAGTTATACCTAAATTATAGCGAAAAAAAGCGTGGTTATTGCTATTGTTAGTTTATAATCCTTCTTCATCTCCCGAGCTCGTTCACTATGTTGGGGTCGGCTACCAGTCTTACCGGATTCAGCTGAATACCGTACATTTACATACCGCATACCGCGCAAGCTCCGCAGGTCCAGCAGCAGCGTCAGGGTCGGTTCATATCCGGTGGAAAAAGCAGCGCGTGACATCGGCCGCGCAACGTCAGAACGAACAAACACACAACAAAACATTCAACATCTCACACCTGACGCACCAACGTGTCATCAGGGCAGTGTGACAGGCCGAACGCTTCACCATGCGCCCGACCGCCCCAGCGCCACGCGACGCCACCACCGCCAGACATGAACCGACCCAAAATCTTCGCTTCCTAATTGCCCTGGCTGACAACAAACAATGCTACAAAGTGCCCAGTAACACGCAGTCTTAACAATAAAAATAAAATATTATATTATTATACATATATAATAATATTATTGACACCGCTGAATATGTTATTGTTCATTATATAACAGTTAAAACGACAAGATTGTTTAAAAACCATCGTATTTACTAACAGAGAGACAAAACCGCGGAAATGACCGACTCCATTGTCGAAAAACTGATTTTCATAAACATATCATAACATATCATCACGCCTGTATCCCCGAAGGGGTAGGCAGAGATGTACCAATGTACACCCATAGTTCGCCGATATGTTTAGGTCCCATGTAATAGGGGGCGAGCCTATTGCCACCAACCGGGCACAAATCCAAACTCCGACCTGCTACTGAGAATTTCATAGAAAAACCCAATAACATCTTGGTCGACTCGGGAATCGAACCCAAGACTTCTAGCGTAGCAGTCGTGCTTAGCACCACTAGGCCAACGAGGCAGTCCGGATTTTCGCACACTAACAAATATCGTTCTTTTGTTATTTTTTACCCGACTGCGCCAGAACTTGACAAGAAGAGGATTTGTCGTTGGTGCCTAATGGCTAGACGTGTGGATGCCAGTCTAAGGTCATGGAATTATTCGATTTTATCCATCTCTGCTTCCATAATGGTGTCAATACGTCATTTAAATAATATAAATATGAGATGTAAGTATCAGTTCTGCTGAAGAAAGTTCAAAGAAGCCTAAACACGATAGGGTTGCGTAGTTTCCTTACAGTTCCTAAAACTACTATCAGGCTCCACTGCCAGAGTTGCTCAAAAACTTATTAACGTATTTTCACCGAACTTCTATGAATAATCATTTTTTTTTAATCTTATGACCAAAGTTGTTCTTGTTTAAAGTTTAAAGTTCTGTTAATGTCAAATTGGTTTCGGTACCAATATTGGAAACCAATAAAAAGCCTTGACTCCACTTGTCCAATGATTTTCATTTATTTAGTTACCTTACCGATACCTAACATTTTTTAGGCGTCATTAACATGTTAAATACTACAATTTACAGATTAGGTTTTCTATGTCATTGTGATTACGGAAACCAAAGAATCCTGGAAACAAAAAATACACTGGTCTAGCGAATATCAACTTTGTAAATTCGACCAATACAGTTGCTTTATCGACCGTGACTGAGTGCACTAAAAATATCGAACAGATTGCTGTAAGCCATGCCTAACTGGTATTGGATTCCCATGTAGCCAATTTATATGGCATTCACACAAATTTGTGGTTTTTGGTATTTTTTGTCAGTTGCCAATCACTGCAATTGTGCAGTTGCAAGAAACACTTCACTGAACTATATTGAACGAGGAACTTAGTTTGTCTGAAAAACTGATGAAGTCAGAAAACAATGAAATCAACAGAAAAAGCCTCGAAACTTTTTAAAAAATATCAATCAAACATATACCCTATACCTACTATAATTTAAGACTGAATTTAATTCTGAGTCATTATTATCACTTATATAACGACTGATAACTTATTATTGTATTATTATTGCAAGTTCTATAACAATATTATTAATATTTCGATTTATTGAGTACACATTCTTAGTACTGATGTTTAGCGATATTATGTTCAGTGTATATTCAACTTAAAAAAAAAAAGATTTTTAAAGACCAATCAAAACTTAAGCAAGCTCCATAAACAAGCTGCTGTACTGGAGACTCCTACTTACTATTGAATCAATATTTAACCTAGTACGAGTATAGGGAGACGGCAACATAAAATGCACATCTTATTGTTTTGTAACCACTGCGGCAGCTTGCTGGATATTAATATTGCTCGGGGATGTTGTTAATAAACTAAGCAGGTTTGGATGTAAAATGTTTGTGGTGATTGGGATTGTCATTGTTTGTAAAGTAGCTAATAAAAATACTAAAATTGTATGTGAATGAGCTGCTGGTAATATAGCTAAACTTAATAGGTACGGCAAATATATGTGAATGAAAGATTTACAAAAACCCCAACCCTTACCGACACTCTCAAGATCCATCCCCGTGCAATCATTTTCGAAAATAGTTTGGTTGTTTATTTTAAGCGCGACGTATTTAATGATCAGGTGCGCGAATACAGTTGCTCTCCTATTCATATGCTCAGTATGCACAGCTGATACGGAAGGCGAACGGTCAATAACTTGCTTTCTTGCCGGAGAGGTTCAATATAAAACTGTCACCCATCCACAGACCTACCGCAGCAAGCGCGGCTTAACGTTAACGAGTACAATCCATTGGTATGCATGTGTAGTGTGTAGCCACGAGCGCGGCAAAGCGATATCATTTTAATGCATTATTGATTAGTGGAGGTATCTTCCTTCTTCTTCGCTAATACTAATTAATAGCAGTAATTACCATTCGTATCGAAGTCGAGAGTGTATGAAACGAGGCTAATTAAACCAATCAAGTGCACGTTTCGAGAAATTATGACGCGAATACCAAACGCGGGAACAAAACCATAACATTAATGAACAATTAGCTATTGATTCTCTTCTTGGCTGGTGGTTCAAACTAGGGTAAGTAGAATTGCGAGTTTGGATATTCAGCACCAGACCAGACCAGCAGTAGGATGTGTATAGGCTGGTTTATTATAATTAGTGGGATTCGATTATGATCAGCATCGCATTTTGTGCCTATTTCAGGTCAGAAGTGATTGGCATCGAAATTTATGACAAAAGCAGATAATCCAATTATTTGTGAATTTTTCGCATATTGCTGTTGTCGCGAAAAATGCACAAATAATTGCACAACATAAATACTAGATGACACATTTTTTTTTTTTTTGTTAATAATGCGGACAACATCACTTACATTGCTCTGAACCCAAAGTAAGTAGCTATTAAGCACTTGTGTTATGAAATTCAGATCGTAGAAAAGTGACTTTCTACATTGACCCGTCCGGGGGTCGAACCCGGGACCTCAGAGCTAGCGACACCTTGAAACCGGTGCGTACGCCAATCGACCACGGAGGTCGTCAATGTAATTTTTTTAATTAGTACTTTTACGTTTATCTAAAGAACACTATTATAATAAAATATGTGTTCATCCCATTCGCATATAAGTCATTCTGTAAACGCAATGTCAGTCGTAACAGTCTCAATAATAAAAATAACATTCATGTGTGCAAACCACTTTACGGAACAGAAACATACATGACGTTAAACTTCGTAGGCGTGCTATGCCCATGCCCGCCCTTTATTGCTTATATATTGCTTGGTTTGTTTATCGCGTTGATTGCGAGTACCGTCATGAAGCAGTACTTGATTGGACGAAGAACGATGATTAGAGCACAGAGACAGCCAAGAGTTTTCCACTGTTACCACATTCCTCATAGAAATACATAAATGGACTGGGGACAACGGCTGGACAACTCACACACGGTCATCTGATCCCAAGCTAAGGAGGGCTTGTACTATGGTAACCAGACAACTGATAAACATACTTATATATGTATTTCTAAGTATACATTTTACTTACAGATAAAGACATTATTATTTAGATTACCAAATAAACGTATCTTTATCTTTTGTCTTATCTTTATCTTTATAGATAAATTACACAAATACACGATGTACCGGATACATGGGTACACAAATAAACTTGGGCCTGGAGCCTTGCAGCCGCTGCAGGGTTGCGAGGCAGTTATCATCGAATGCCACGACGCGGCGACGTAATGAAAGTCATGACGACCCGCGGGCCGAGGCGATATCGTAGGCATCTGCTACTACGGCAAATCAAGAAACTGCTCGTGATCGCTACGCACCAGTCAACGTTTACAGAGATCGAATCTATTATACAGTGAGCTCCAAGGATGAAGTTAACCAAATCTATGAATATCTGTCTACTTACTGGTGTGCTAATAGAAAAAGATCATTGAATTTGAAAAAAGCTGTAGCATTGAAATAAAGGTACTTTTTACGGATTTCGTCGCGATTTAATTTTAGATTTTAGGTCCCGACGTTTCAACACCGTTGTACATTTCGACGAAACTGTAGCACATAGATGTTGCTCGTTCTACCTTCACATTTTAACTAATTATTTGAGTTCCGACCTACGCAAGATGAGCTCACTGCGTCTTGATGTCTTGCAGCGCTGCTCTTGGGTTTATGTATTATTGGGTCCAAAGTAGGTGTTATCTTCCAGCCATCTTCTCTAATGAAATTAGGGTGTTTTTAATCTCAATAGCCTCGCGAAACATCCTAGGCAGGAATTTGGGTTCTTTAGCGCGGGTCCCTATGCTTCGTTTTGTTTGACCGATATAAGAGAGGCCGCAGTCACAATCTAGTTTATAAACTCCTGCATCTTGTAGAGTTATGTGTCACTTGACGGGTGGTAAGGACTTACTTATCTTCTTGGGCGGCTTGAAGTATGTTTTAATTGAAGCTCGCTTAAAGATGTAGCCAATCTTGTCTGTGACACCTCTGACGTATGGTAGTACAGCAGGTAAAGGATTATTTGTGGCTGGCTTCACTCGGTTTCGGTGACGGGGCCGTAGTCCGTGGCTACAGAAGAGCCACAAAATACCAGTAAATTATTTGTAAAGGTATCATTTGACAATTATTTTCCCTTTCTTAAATCATTGTCACGAAGCTACAGTCTGATGAAGGTTTATAAGCTTCACAATTTCCTGACATATAGCAAAACAAAGAAAAAAAAAACAAAAAAGTACCATTGAATTGACAACCACTTTTTTTAGAAGTAGTTTAAATAATCGCATAGAATTGAGTTTGAAGTACTTTTATTACACCGTACTAAACAACGCTTTCTGTGTCAACACCGGCAGAACTTATAACGAATATCTTTATATGGAACATTCAACTTGTACGACTAGAGAAAAAGATCAAAAGAAAAGTGAAATAAAACGTTCACCATTAAATGCATTCGAATATCGCATCGAGTGCAAGTCCCCAGTCAATAGTCCGGTCTCTTTTCAACTGAGTCAATACGATACAGCGATTGGCTAAAACGGCGAAAACCTTTTGCATTCGTTGCATTTCTATGCACGGTTGGTTTAATTGGGGCACTAGAGACCGACTGCTGGATTTAGGAATCATATCGATAGTTGTTATATCTGTTTTCGGCTGCAGTTTAACATTGAAACGGCTTTAGAAAAAAATGTATCTACTTAAAAAATTCAATAATCGGTCCTCTAAAAGTAGGCAAGATACTTGAGAAATAGGAAAAAATAATAGTTCACATAAACCGATTTTGATCTTCATAAATTATCTAATACACAATAAGATCCACGTTATCAACCAGATAAAACATAAAAAAGTAATTTTGCGAAATAGCTACAAAACTTAAAACTTTAATATTTTATGGGAGTTGAGACACGAAAAACAATGTGTTTATACCCTTAATATGAATACAGTAAGGAAAGCACGACATTAATTTTGTAACGCATCTCTTTTTCAGAGCACAATGCTTGAACATTCAAGCTATTCTCATACAAAAGTGTTTACTTGCTCAAAACCACATTTTATATACAGTATTTTTACAACGAGGGTTAGCGGGAAAACCGTCCAAAACTTTATTTTTTTGAAAAAAACAATAGTCAATAACGACAATGCGTCTATTGTGGAACCAAATCCAAAAATCCAATTTCACGTCCAAAATAAAATTCGCCTCAAAAATCGCGAGCTATGGAGTGAATGGAACAGAGCTTGTCTGAACGCTATCAGTTCTCGTCAGTTGTCAAGCCCAGAGACCGGGATACAGACATAGACAGAATAATATGGTACGTACAGGAAGACGAATGACCGGCCTTCTGTTTTCTACCGATTACGTTTTCCAATGAAGCTTGAAATTATGTTTGGAGATTGGAACTGACGGTACCGTTGAAGTTGATAACTTATTTAAGGAATGTTCACTTTTTGAGCCTAGTATAGATGAAACGCATAGTATCACTTCCCGAAGATTTATGCGGGCGTAACTTGTATTTTATAATGCTTTAACCCTACTTTTTAAATTACTATGTTTAATTTTTAGGTTAGGATCCTTCCCAAACATCGAGGGCATTTTTCTCAAATGGATGTAGACCAGGTGTGTTTTAATAATGGTCATTTGAATAACTCTACATTTCAGATAGACAATAGCTGAAAGAATTTTAGAGGTCACGCTCGCCGAGGCTTGCCAGTGACCTACTTTAACTCCGGCCGAACGATTCCAATTAAAGTTTCGTGGTCTCCCCTTTTATTTGTTCATTCAATGTCAAGATTGTGCAACCACCTGGAGTCTGGACTTCTGGACCTCTGCTTTTGCTTTTCTACATCTAAACTATGAGAATATTATGATGAATTAAGGAAATATATATCCCTCGTAATAATACAAATATCCCGATATTAGTACTTTTTACGGATTTTTTCGCGGTTTATATTTAGATTTTATGTCCTGACGTTTCGACATCTGACAGAGACGCACAGACATATACGAGCAGAGACAGAGTCTGCCCGCGACCATGATACCTGCAAAGGTGTCGAAACGTCGGGACCTAAAATCTAAATATAAACCACGAAGAAATCCGTAAAAAGTATTTTCATTTCAATGTCTATCATTCGCGTAAACCTAAGAAACCAACATCTCGATATCGGGTTCCGCGTTCCGACTTCCCGTGGAATTTATACAAAGGAAGTCATAGGTTAATCCAGATAATAAATTGTGTGCAAATTCCATAAAAAAAACATCCTCACTAAATAGGTATAATTATTTATTAGTAAGATAATAATATAGTAATTCCTTCATAGTTTCATAGCTAGGCCAATATCATTCATAGGTTAACCCCGCCCCACGCCGTGTCGTGGGCTGTTTAATACATTATTTTTATTCAGAGCCGAGGAAAAATCGACGCCCTTCCGTCGACATTTATGTGAGCCACCGAGGGGACGCGATGATGTATTCACGAATTACCGAATTTCTGTTCGAGGTGAGATACCTGGTAATGCATTCATCATTATATCTGCTATAAATCTTCCCTTTCATAATGTATTCACGAGTATTTTAGCCGTAGAAGTCAATTTCAGGAAGCTTGTGGTTCGGTTAGGGTTTTAGTTTAGCTATATTACTACCTGGTTCACAATGCAGAATTCTTTTGATCCTAAATCGGAGAAGATGGGTATAGAATAATTACAAATACCCTTTGAAATATTCCGATACATCCAAAAATGAATGTCTTTTGTTTGATCACAACATGCGTGCAGTATCATAAATGCATGTTTCATTTTCCAATTAATTGGCGTTCACACCGGTGCCGTGCCGGTGCCGATGGTGTCGAATTATTAACTGTTTATATTGAAGCGCAGATTTTAATAATGTTTACTTTCGATGGTTATTATATGGTGCGAATTGGCGTAAACATTCAGCTGGTATTTTAAAATTCTCTGAAAATCTAGGTGTCAAAAGAGGTGTAATAATTTTCCCAGATTCTGTATTTCCGGTAAACGAGACTGTATTTTTTAATACATGCCTCAATGAACAATATAATTTTTATTCGATTCGATTAAAATATTGCCCCGTATTTGACTTTGTAGTTTTTATTTACATAAATTGCAACACTCGATTTGGGTAACTGTGATTCTATAAATTTATGTGGATGAAATAAATATATATCCTCCTACGTTTGCTGACTTTAGAATCAGTTACATAAATAAAACCTAACAAGGTTTTAATATCAGGTTTCTCAAGCAATCTACCCACAGTGATAAAAAAGAAAATATCAATAACGACGTATGATATAAATAGGAGATATTTTTCTTACCTCTAATGCGTCCCATGTTGTATGAATCGACCGTGAAAGTGGGCCGCAAAGCAAGCGACTTTTTTTTCTTGTATTATGACATTTTCCCTGAAAGGTAATACGATCTGACGAAATGCAACTTGTGGACAGATAAAAAAAAACGTATTAAAATTCCATTGACCAATCAGAATGTGGTACGTAGTCACTCCTAATTACATAGAAAACACGCGAGTGCGCGCCACCATCGCTGGCGGGAGCGAAGCCGTGCGTCAAGGTGGAGCGATCAAATGATGCAGCTACAAAATTAATGATATAAAGTGCTTCATTACTGCGTAGCTGTTTTTTTACGAAATAAAAATCGACGATTTATAGATTTATTCGGCAATGATCTTTCGAATCAAACCTTTATTTAAAAGTCAGGTTTTTTCTAATACATAAGTTGAATTTGAAAGAGGTAGACAGAATTAATAAATATTGTGAAACATTTTAACAAATAACAAATATAATCAGAAATTATATTTTTCTTCCCGCATTTTTCCTAGCCACGTCATGGCTCGTGTGAACTCATTACACCTCTTAGTCAATGTCGGTTGCAGCTCATTTCTGAGTTAAGCTTGACATATTGGCTGGTGCGGGTATAACAGTAAAATACTTGGGTTGGCCGCCACCAGCCCGGCTCGCGACGGAAATAAAAAGCATGCCGTGTTACCTGTGAAGGTAATATTAAGTGTTCAAGCTGTCATAGTTTATAGAGGTCTTTAAGTTGGTGAAACTTAATTCTTCTCTAAGTCAAACAGAAAAACTAGAATAATTGGAAAATGTTTTTGCATTTTGGATTCCAATCATGACACATGAAGCTAGTCATTAATTAATTTGGAGGTTAATATGTATAAAGTTCGACCTACTTTGTATGAAAAAGTCACAGATACTTTACGCTATTTGTTTTAGAAGCTAGGTAGTTCATTTAATATGTAAATAAGTAAATGTATGTATAGGTGTAATCAAAATATAAAAAAAAACTGTTAGTTGCTTTGCTAAAATTTTATATCATTTGCCCTGCTATTAACTAGTGAAAAATCTGACGTAAATCATAGCTTAAAAAATGATGACTCCGAAACAGGTCTTGAGCACACGGACTGCTCATTGATAAGTCCTCAAGGAGTTCGTGTAAGGGTGGCCTTAGCTTCTGAAGCGTGATTACACAATCCCAACGTTTCCTACAAATAAAATTATAGGAACAACCTTCCAGAAACTCTAAGAAGATATAAAAACATTTTCACGAGCCTTTTTCCAAACGAACTTCTATTAAGTAACGACAGAGCTGTTATTACAGTTTACGGCCTATTATGTATAAAGAAACTACGATTTTGTCCTAGAAGTACATAAAATAGGACACTGAACGACCTTGGGCTGTATGCTTTAAGAGGTAAGGTTTAATTTTGGATGGCAAGTAGTGTGTTTACGATGAACCTATGTTAATAAGGGTGATGCTATGATATTATGATAAATGCTATTTTATACTATGCTGAGTAATGGTGTTGTGGCCTTACTTGCTTCTGTTCTCCGCTTAATATAGCTGTAGGTTGCAGGCATCAAACATGGTTGTTTCTTGTGCTGCTGCCAAAGATGATGATGAAGTATGACAGTCGGGACCTACGGCTTAACGTGCTCTCCGAGGCATGGAGTTGTCTCGGTACGATTATAAATGGTCACTCATCCACGGACCAACCGTGAAGAGCGCGGCCTAACCTATGTTGTCGGTCGAACCATACGGCTTGCACTAAGACATGAGCTCCTTCCCTTTTTATTGGCCCTAGATGTAAATGATCCATTTTTCCGCCTTAAACATTAGTAGGTATATTAGTTAAAATTTGAATCATAATTATAATCGATTTACCTGTTCGAGACCTTCCACCGGTACGGTACACACTTTGAATATTTACTCCTCTCATTTTACGTCGGGCATTTAAAATAAGGAAAGTGTTCGGTAATAAGGTTATCGGGTGTCAACGTGTTTCAGGGGTAAAAGACATCAAATTTTCCACTTAAATCTATACCTATTTACAAGCATCGTTCGGGCAAGTTACAACAGCCTTTGATTAAAACCACGAAAATAAACTGTAGACTCGTCTCTGACACACGAAATTTATGACCGAAAGCAAAGTTCCTCAACATTTTCCGGCAAAAGTTGATCTTTTACATAACAAGAGTGTTTTCACGGCTCCGTATTGGCCAGTGCTCGAACGAAAATATTGTAGAATCGACGAAAAAACTTTGCCACTGAAAGTTTTACGGGCAGGATTTGTTGAAGGTGAGTTTCAACTAAAATGAACAGATATTTTGGAGTGAAGCAAGTTTTAAGCAAATTATCGAGTGCAGTTTAATGAGTGCTTGTTTTTAAAGTATATGTCTGAATGTGGATATATCATTAGCTTCTAAAATTGCGATATTTACGTCGCTTTGAGTATACTTTAGTACTTAAATTTTTCCTATGTTGTTTTAATACAAATACGAAACATTATTGAGTATTCATAAGGCAGTAAAACCGTAAAACTCCGTAAAACCAAAAGGCAGATGAAGAGCGACACATTTATTTTTTCATATTTCGTTGATTTCTAATTCCAACTGCAATTCCAGGGTTTCTCACGATGTTTTTCTTTCATCGTCATCAGTCTTTGAAAGACCAAGAAAGTACTTTCTATAGACACGTGTTAACTGCGAAGAATTACCTTCAAGGCAAGGACACAACGGCGGAGGGTTGGAGATTGCCTCTATTTGCGTAAAAAGCGTCTCTCATTGTTCAAACGAAGGGTGCGCGCGTTTCGCATGAAATTCAAAATTAGCGCAACCCATATGCCGAGGCATTTGTGTTAAATATGCAAGAATGTGTATCTTATGTCTTTGTTTTCCTACCCTTTAGGCACAAAGCGTGATTTTATGTCTTTCACTGTGTGTTACATCCACGGGTTATATCTAAGATCAGCTTTTGCCCGCGTACCCGCCCACGTTTTGATAAATTTGATAATCGCAGCCAAAGTAATCAAAGGTTTTTCTTGAGATTACAGCTTTTATCAAGCTCGGTGCAGCACTTGAGTCGTGTAAGCGTAAGAGACAGAAGTAAATTCGCATTTATACTAAGTTTTACAAAATAATGTAAACAAAATCTATATAGCTATATAGAAGAAAAAAGTGTATACTTCGTTAAATTGATACGTAATGTGTGTGTGCCTGTGGATTACAGGCACACACACATTACTACAGGTAAGTATACATATGTTAGGCTAAAAGGCAACGCTTGCAACAACAGGTAGGATTTGAATCGAGCGGCTGTCGGCCAACGTGATCCCCGCAATGGTCTGTAATCTCCAGACTAGCCTTACTTCTCAAACTGCTCTAAATATGTTGCGAACAATTCCAGCGTTACATTAGAACTTTTTTCTTTCCAGCCAGCTTCAATTTGTTCTCAATGGTAACACATTTTATTCAAAAACTACGTTGTAGTTCTGTACGGTTACTTAACTAACTAGAAGTCGTTTTTTTTAACTAAATAAGAACTAAGTAAGAAGGGCTCTCCTTCAGCCTTGTTTGTGTCGAGGACCTTTATATGGTTAGGCATACGCAACCTACTGTAGTATATGAAATATTTCCACCTTTATTTGCACACACGTATGGGTGAAGACAAGAACTAACAAAACTGTAAGGCCGCTTGCACACGATACGGAAACTACACGAACTCTGTGTACTTATTGGATATCATATGTCGTATGCATACGTACTTCAGTTCTGAATATTCAGCTTAAGAGACATTATAACGTATCTTTAAATTTCATAAATAACAGTAGAAACTTGTCTCATTGCCGACCATTAAGAAGGTACGAGTAGGTATTGATCACCATGCGTGTCCACTTACAGGATTACTTACAGGACTTACAGAGTTTGGATTATAAGAAAAAAAAGGACAGTTACATGGTGACGAATCCTACGTGTTTAATTTACATTTACTCAGGATGTCGGACTTATTAATAAGATGTTTTGGTAGTAGTCTAAGAACGTATTATCAACCTGCTTTTACCTCGATCATCATTCCTTTTTCGGGCATGTTGTCACCTCGTCACAGTTGGTATCATAGTGTTTCTTATCGCATGCAAGCAGCCTAACCGTTACCATGAAAACATAAAGTTTCGCGAACAACTTCGCGGTGTGTTTGTTTTGTAACGACTAAGATTAATGCTATGGCGACGCGAAGTTAAATAAGCCCGAGCTCCTGATCCGACGCAAGAAAAACATGGAGTTTATCACTTATAACTTATAAACGAGAAGCTTTTGATGCGCTACGCACGTACTGGGGCCATTTATCTCTGCAAAACCTGGCATTTCCATAACCAGTTCAGCAGTTTAGACATTTAAATGCATACAACGGATTACAGAAGTCACTTCACCTTTGAAATTATACGTGGTATATAATTCTAACTAAATGTTGTCGAAATTGCTTGTCTCTATAGTGACATTCCCTAGAAAAAAAGGTTTTTTAAAGCAATACGGTATTCAACTGAATCCGATGACCTTGGAAGCCGATCGGCACCCTATTGGCTCCATATGCGTTTCATATGCCATACGAATGACTTCTGATCGTAACTTTTACTACATTTAAATCGAAAAGAAAATATAGTTGTATTGAAGTCGGCATGGCCCACTGTGTACCCGCCCCTTACCGAACTAGATTAGAACGCGTACCCTTCAGTTGACCGTGACGTGCGCTTAGCAACCGTCACGTACAACTCGATGCTATATACATTTTAATTAAATTCATACGAATTTACCTACTAAAATGTCTAGAACACTGTAACGTAAATTAAAAATATATATAATAGTAGTATTTTCTTGTATATCTAACTTTTATTTATTTAAATCTATAAAATTAATTAAGCATTAAAATATATTATTTTTTTATTTGGAAAAGTTTCGAACAAAAAAGAAAATAAAATAACCAAAAAGCACCGCAAAGAAAAACCCGCGCGCGAAACTTGGGTGTACCGTTTGAAACAGCGAGCCCAGATAAGAGCGCCATCTTAACTAGAGCCGCCATTTTTTTCTAAATTCTCCTTTCCCGCGTATTGTCTTTGGCTAGAGAGGGGATGGAGAGGCTTTCATGAACTGGTGGCTTACGCACGTGTAACCTGCGCACAAGTTTCAGAATCAATCAACGTGGTTATTTTGCTGGGCAATCGTCGGGGACACCTACAGCGCATGCGTACCAACCTAGTGATGTTTAACTCGATGTTTTTGTGCGTGAAACTTAGGATATCGAATTTTCGGGCGTCTTTAAGATTGGGCGGGATGCTGCGCTGGTCTACCGATAGTTTTATTTAAATATTTTTTTTTTGTTGAGATTAATATTTATAATACTTATCGGCTTGGTACAGAACAGATGTTTTAAAATAAACTGTTATTAAGCAAATAATTAAATTATATAAAAATACTATAAATATGGTTAATTTAACAGAATGTTACTAAATTACTCGCACGAACAACAAAGGAAACAAACATTGATTTTCATTAATTATCGTGATAAACACAAAATAAGACAGAGATAAACTTATCGATAGTTCAAACGGTCAAGTTAGTCGATAGTCGCGTCACTCGTGCCGTGAAAATCCCGCCGAAACCAGCCAGTTGAGAGTCGAGCCGGCTGTCAGTATCCGCGCGCGACCCGTGTGTGCCAGACGTCCCCATGCCACAGGCGAGCACCGATCGCGAACAAGGTACGTCTACAAAAACTTATAATTTCAAATATAAAAAAAAAAACAATAACAAATATTTTTTTTTGAACTAACACCTTTTGTTTGTTACATTGTTTTGAAATTTTTATTTATTTAAGTACAAATATGGAACGTCTTACGGCGGGAGATAAGTGTCGGGCAGATTGTTTACAATCGAGAAATTTTTGAGGGTGTACCGAGCGGATTTTTAAGATACCGACTTTTATTATTATTTTATTCGGTGTGCATTCAATGTTTGATAACTTAGAGCGAGAGGAAAAGTTGGTGAAAACTTTTTACGAGGGTTACTTTATAGTTCCGAAGGATGACGTTTTGATGAGTTTTGTTATTAAAACTCGTGACATCGTGCTCTCTGATGAAATTATACTTTGTCAAGTTTTTACGTATTCCGTAACTTATAACGAGTTATAATTGTGCGGTACGCTCTTGAAAATTAATGTTTTCCTTTTGTCTCTCGTCATTTAAATTCTTATTAATAGGATTATCTGAGTAACAAAGCTTTGTTTTTATAATGACACGCTTTTATTATACAAATTGGTGGCCGTAATTCATGAAATACTTGTTGGTGTGATAAATGTTATTTATCTTGTAAGGATTTATTTGGCAAGTAATTCGGCGTGTTAATAATAACTTCTCACGATGATAACATATCATGATTGTCATGTATTTTTCTCAGTCACTGTAAACAGTGAACTTTGGAGAATTATAATAAGTGAACGGTTTTAACCACTTGAGAAACGAAGAACTAACTGAAACTTAAACTTATTGAAAGGACAATGGCAGGTCTCCATACTAAGAATTGTCTGGGATCAAATTGAAGCGTCCCTTAATGAAAAATATGTTAAAAGATTTGGCGTTAGTTCTAGAATCTATAAATGAGACTATTTTCATTTGGGAAAGCCGGAAAAAAAAGATTTCGGTGTTAGAGTTTTATTATTTAGGTTATGAATTAACGTCAATTAGCTATATCTATAAAACATAACGCAGATCGAAATTATGTCCTTAAGAAATGATAATGTGGTGTGGTCTAAGTGAGAATAAGAGTATTTACGGATAAATGGGAAAAACCTAAATAAATTCTAACACTCGGTGTAGAGTAGTACTCAATTTAAACTTTTAAACTATCGCGCTGCATATTATAGAACGAAACGTCAAGCCCTTAAGGTATTTACGCATGTACGCGCTAATCCCCGTTCTATAATATTACTATAGTACTCAATTATTGTATGTTTAAGAAAGCTGAGCGCGTATTAAAAAAATGCACTTGCCGCGTAAACAATAGAACTATGTTAGGGCAAATAAAAAACATATTTTGTTAAACATAATTATTTATTTCATTCTTCATCTCATTATCATCATTACACATAAAATGCACGTGCGACGATGATCTCTATCGTAATCTTCCATAGTTATTGTTATGGGTTTACAACAAAAATCCAATTCACTATATAGGCACAATCGAAGCAAAGTAAGATTAGCTTATGCTCACGCAAAAGCAATATCGTAGTCCTAAGGGCACGCACTAGTCACACAAGGCAGTATCAATCAGTCCATAAACAGTCCAGGTAGGGTAAAAATAAATAGAAAGCCAAATATAAACATAAAACACAACCGACATAGTAAACACGGAAGGATTTTGTAGCATAGAAAAATATAATGGAGGGTAGTTCTGTAGCGTCTTCACTTGACAGACAACCACAGATAACATTCACTGTCCAAAACAAAAGTAGTGCTGCACTTTTGGATTCGTTTTTCTTGAGAATCGATACGACACTGAAACGATCCTCTGATATTTTGATCCATTATTAATTGGATTTAAAAGTAGGAGCATTTCTTCAAACATATCATTGATTAAAGACGAAAGAATAGATAATTCTAATATTATGTTAAAAACAAAACGAACTCTACACGGGTCGATCGATCGGTCGATTATATCGATCATTCGTTTGATTATACAGCGTCACACCACTATTTTAATGGTAAAATGTCGAATGTAGGTAACCTAATTCATACATCATTTTATGAGCTTTTAAAAACATAAAAATAACTCCGGCTTTTACAAGAAGAAGTGAATAATTGAAAAATCGTAGAAAATTAATTAAATTTGATTGATATTTATGAAATCTATGGACGCCAAAAAAAGTCCAGACCAAATTCTGCCATTGTTCTTTCCATAAGTTTTTTTTAACCTTACGATATTATGTTTATTAAAGAGGATCGAAACGATGTCAATCTGTCTTAGTAAATTATAACTCAAAAAGTGCTTATTAATAGAAAGACAATTAATACTCGATACTGAACACTTTATTGAATTAAATAAAAAACACAATAATCTAAATGTTTTTATTTCTCATAAATTTAAAAAGGCGCTTAAGAAAAGTTATGTTAAAATCTGCTGACTCTAGTTGCTCGATTCTTAAGTGTCTTTCCCATGGAGAAGAGCCGTCATGGAACTCTATTCGACAATGTAGGCTCAAATGAGTAGACACATCGACGTACTATATGCATAGACTGCTACTATCTCTAGGTTCCCCTTGTGCCAAGCGAGAGCAGTTTTTAGTCTGATCCTAGTACATTTCGTTTTTTATTTAAGTTAATTTTCGCGCAACGAGAAACTTATTTAAGAAAATATCGATGGTTTTGACATTGTTAGGATAATATTAGTGTTTTAGATAGATTTTTTAAAACGGCAAGCTCCATCTTCATACATAATTCACGACAACACTTGTTCACACTAGTGCTTACGGTTTAAACTCTGATAGGCTCACTCTATAGTTTCAAATGCAACCTCGTTGAGTAGACATTTCTCAAGAGAAACGAGAAACAATCGTAACATAATATTATGTGGAGATGAGGAACTATCTTTTCAACAAAGTATCTTATAACCTGTCTTATACTAAAACATTTATTTTTAACCGACTTCACAAAAGGAGGATGTACTCAAGTAGACCGTGCTACCACAGATTTAAAATTAAAAAAAAAAACATGAAATTCAGTCACTCAGTTCACCCAGTTGAAAGTTCTGAGGTAACAAACATAAAAAATGCAATTGAATTGAGAACCTCCTACTTTAAGAATTACATAACATAACATATCATCACGCCTGTATCCCCGAAGGGGTAGGCAGAGGTGTACCAATGTACACCCACAGTTCGCCGATATGTTTAGGTCCCATGTAATAGGGGGCGAGCCTATTGCCACTTACCGGGCACAAATCCAAAACTTTAAGAATTCGGTTAAAAATTAATATAGAAAACAACGCTATTCTTCCAAATTCTTTAATGTTTCTTAACAATTATTGTTAAAATTATTAAAATATTCCATTATTTAATTTTACGCATAATACTAGCAACTTTATTTTCAAAGTACAACGAGTGTAATTTAAAGTGAGTAACACACGTCATCCTAATTAAAATGTATGGTCGTAATGTTTTTATTCGCTTAAAATAACTGTCGTAACGGCCCTTGTCATCCGGAATAAAATGGAAGCTATATTTACGTAAAACGAAACCCATGTCCCCGCTGCACCCCATTTGGGAAAGTTTGTCAAAAAAGAAAAAAAAACAAAAATACGTAGAATTTACACTTTACGGGTTTCGTAATTTTATTAAAGAATACATCAGGATGTATCCGGTTCTAGGTTATAGAAGAATTGTTGATTAAATAGATATTAAAATTCTTACAAAAAAAAACCGATTTAAAAATAAGTCTCATATTTATTTCTTATAACCCCGTTGTTAAAACTGCCTAAAATAAAATGGGACCACATGGGAAACACTAGCTTTCATATAAAAAGAATCATCAAAACACATAAAAATGCAGTTGAATTGAGGATATTTTCCTTTTTTGAAGACGGTTAAAAATGTATGTCTTTTTTAACCGACTTGAAAAAAGGCATGTAATTTTTGAGAAGTAATAAGTAAAGTAAATAGTCGCGTGAAGTGGCCAGATATCGTAAGAGAGTTTTAGAGGACAAAAGGAGCTTTTCCCAGTTGTGGGATCCGACATAGAGTAGAAGTTTTTTTTAGCAAATTGCCGACTTTAAAAGCGAAGATGGTTTTATTCAAAATGGCCACCATGAATATTCGAAGGACTAGTTACATGGAGTTATAATTTGTTGTATAGTTCTGCTTTCTAGCACGGAATCATACCATTTTATAGTAGTACACTTTCGGTTTGATTACATATTTTTTATTTAACTTTTATGTTGCCATCGTAGAATTTGCCATTTGATTTTTATTGTTTCTCCATCGATTCGCTTTTGGTTTTATTTTTTTGGTTTAAAAGCATTTCAAACACACCGACAGAATTTTAGTTTTACTGGCAAAGGAAACGGATGAGATTTACAACGCTTTTCTTTAAACGATTGAGTTTTACGGTTAAATAATTTTATTACACTACTACATGAAATTGTTATACCTAGCAGCGAAATTTAGAGATGATTCAGTACTTAAAAATATAAGGGAATATCGCGCATTGTTTGGCACAAAAATCATTATCAAGCTATTATTTAGTTAGGTGAAATATAATGTATCCATCTGGTTCCATGAAACTCTAAGAATAGACAAGAGTTTTCTGATGACATAGTTCCTAATACATTCGAAATTAATACGCAAAACAGTGGCCTAACTAAATCAAACAAAAACTTGTAATTTGAATATCGAACAGTAAAAAGTTGGCCGCTCGAACCGGGTAGCTAAAACAAAAAAAAAAGAACTGTCATTATTTAAATATGGCGGAAACCCTGGAAATAATGAATGCATTGGAAAATGACAAATGCTTGTATAATTTGACGTTTGGATTGGCGCGAAGCTAATCTCTCAGATTTAAACGCTACGGGCGCTATAAATCCCCTCCGAGCAATTATTTATGTAGCTATTTCCGATTCAGTAATCTTAATATTTGAATCCGTCGAAATTTACGGGATTCCTGACATTAATTGTTTAATAAGAAATTAGATCATTCCTTTGGGAAAATTTGTAATTAATTATCTCGAATATTGTTGATTGATTTGATAACCTTATCCAAATAATGCGTCTCAAATTTATCGATACCATTTTCTGTTTCAATTAATTTTCATGATTTTAGTATAGAGTGGAGTCGTCGAAAGATACCGAATATATATAATACTCGCGGCTAATTCGTGAATATTGCAAAAATTATTTGTTCATCTCTTTAGTATTTACACACGGATCGCAGATTAAATAAAATGGTAGAAGGATGTCATCCTGCAATAGGACAAAAAAGATACGTAATTCGCGACAATATTGACAATGGGATAGGTTGGCCTACTACTCCTATCCTGGTTAGTCTTAGTTAGTTCTTAAAGCCTTATCTATACACTTACGCGAAAGAAATGTTATAGAGTGCCTTCATAAAGGCTATGCCTTTGTACCTGCTCTGTGAGAAATTAATACACATGCGTGAACACAGGCGCATGTAAGCGTTCCCCGCCAATATTTGTCCTCGGCCGATCACCAGTGACGATTGATTCGTGAAGTTGATATACGACAAAACAAATAGCAGTTTATAAACATGGCGGGCTGACGAAAATACGTCGCCATTTTATACAAAGGTACGGAGTACTGCGTTTGTAGATTGTGCCTCGAAATATTAGATCAATTCAATTTGAATGTTTATTATTTGAATCCTTAAAAGCGTTTCTGACCCGGTTTATGATAAAATGTTGGTCTCCTGTCAAGTCTCATTGTAAGCACTGTGATTGGTTGTTAATCTCTGGGTCGAACAATCACAGCCATTAGCAGTTTATTTAACAACATGGGGTCCGAGCGCGAAATCTTTTCAAAGAACTTTCCAACCGTTTGGTAGAATCTACTCGTGATCAGAGGGCTGGTTTGTTCCTTGCACAGGGAATCGATAGCCATTCAACGTGGCAATGCTGCCAGCCTTCTGGGCACGTTCCCCGCCATTGACAAGGCTGACTATGAGTTCTTTGACGCCGTTTAGTTTTTATTTTTGTAAGTTTTAATTTTAAATAGTATTTTGAGTTTAATCAATTATTTAAATTTGCAGTAAAAACAACAGATTAAGTTAATCAGCGTTTGAGAAACCGGGGATTAGCATCATAACTAAGTGTAAAATATCCTTTTGAAGTTTTTACAAGCTTTTCTTTAACTTGAATTGTATGTGGACTAAGTAAGTATGTTTCGATCTTGCAAGCTAAATTAGAACCACTTCTAGTCATCCGATAAAGTTGAAATTCTGCATGCATAAGTTCAGTGACAGTACAATATTATGATATTTTCGTCCTTGTCTGACATTGGAGGCCATAAGAAGTGGCTCAGGCGCAAAACGTTTTTTTCGCAGAATGTCTCTTTCGCAAAATGTCGTGCCAATAATTTTGAATTTCAAAACGAAAATTAATTTATTAAAATTATAGCCCAATTATGAAGTTAAAATTTTAGTACCTACTTATTTTACTGACGTATGTAATCCAAATAAGAAAATATCATTTTTAAGATCGAAATCTAAGTGAAGTTATTTTAACAACCCATGCAGCTGATTCTATCATATCAGTAGAAAATAAATTGAACAAAACAACCCCTTTACGATTGTTAGATAGGTGTTCCGTACTCTTTCTGTTTTGGATTACAGGGATACTGGAAATAGACTAAAATGAATACAGCGTAGGATTTTGTATGAAGTGCGTTTGTAATACTATACGTGGTGTTCTGTTATTTTGGAGCTCGGGATTACGCGAACGAGTAAATACTAGTCCGGACTAGTGTCGTATGATGAGTTTTATTTAAGCCCGTTTATTAAAATACCTGTATGGAACATTCAGGATTGGTAGCGAATGGAAAGAATAAAACCTTTTTGCACTTACACGTGGATCTGTTTTTCTTCTTGTTCATCACAGACCTAAAGAGAGAACGACTAAACAGTTTTGTGGGATTAAAACAATTTACCTCAAAATATTTTAGTTGGCATTATTATTTTATGATCAGGACGTTTAATAAGATTAATATCTGGAAAAAATCTTGACGAAGATAATAAAGCCCATACAACGCTAAAACAATAGTTCGACAAAGAGCAAATAAATAAAATACTCCGGTGGAACTCAGCTCGACGACTGAAAAACCAGTTTAATCTCTGTTAAAACAAATTCAACTAATGGGTTTCGCATCGAATTCTTTTCAAAGGAACAAAATAGGATAAAATAGGATGAGAACAAATATATTAATGAAGCAGTAAAAGCACAACGCTCCAGCCGCGGGTGCGCTTAAATATTGAATTTTGAACGAAAATTAACCCTTCGCGGATAGTGTGTTCACGCCTGATCGATCATAGTCCGGATTAACTTTTGAAGTCCCTATTATTATTTATTACCAGCAAAAAGGTTTAACCCGATAAGTATTTGCGTAATTTATTAAGCCATAGTTTTAGTTAGTTTGTTTTCAACTTTCGGAATTCAGTGTTCTCTTTATATAATACAAGTATTTCAAAACAAAAAAGTCTTAATTTCTAAGTAAGTAAACTTACTTACTTAGAAATTAAGACTTTTTTGTACATATTGTTTTCGAAAAGTTCGCTAACAGATAACGTCATAATTTTTTTTGGAAGTCGGTTAATTAGACCTCGCAATTTGACTACCAGTATTTATATAAAATTACTTTGTAAAACTGTACATTATAATGTAAAATCAAAATACGAAATCCTTAAAAATACACACTGGCGTAAATTTACCGAAAAAAAATGTTGTAAAAAAAAAAATTGTGGAAACCTTTACCCGCAGTTTTTTCAGTGAAACATAATACCGGGCATGGTGTTCGTTCGCTGTTTCGTATATAAAATGGTCTCTCAACAAGTAAATACTCATTTATGTTTATTTATTTTTTACGCTGAACAAGACACGGCTACACGTAGGTGTATCTAAATGAGTATATAATTAGTCACAAGAAATACACACCTATAATAGTTTGAAAAATTGATCCAGGTTTGTGAATTTATTTCAGACACTATGTTCAAAGGCATATTACATAACCGCAAACATTTTTAAACTGACGACGCCGCGCCGTATGTAAAATGCCATATTATACTATTTGTCTGCGACATATATATATTCTATCATAGTACATTAAAGCAACCTGTAGTCTTTCCTCAAATATTGGTTTTTTATAAGAGCAGAAAAGCACAATGATTTCTAGTGCATTAAAAACATATCATCATGTATCCCCGAAGGGTTAGGCAGAGGTGTACCAATTTACACACGCAGTTCACCGATATTTTTAGGTCCCATGTAATAGGGGGTGAGCCTATTGCCACTAACCGGCCACAAACCCAAACTCCGACCTGCTACTGAGAATTTCATAGAAAACCCCAATAACACCTTGGTCGACCTAGGAATCGAACCCAAGAACTCTAGCGTAGCAGTCGCGCTTAGCACCACTAGGCCAACGAGGCAGTTTGCTTGCAGTTTGCTTTAATAACGTTAATAATTTCTGGATTGTATATGTTAGTAGTCTTCTTTTGTCTTTTCAAGCAATGTAGGGGTTATTTCATCTGCTGAACACAGTATTTAGTAACGAACGTCGGCCTAATAGACGTCCACAGACCATTTTTTGAGTAACACAGTGTCCCTTGGTAAGACTGGCGTACCTGTTTTTTTTTCTTTTAATTCGTTCTCTGTTGAACCGTGATAGTAAGACCCAGGATAGTCCCAGGATATGATAGGATATTATTAATAAAATTCACTATTCAATTCAAGACGAGCTGTATCCATGGCTTGCTCATTTAGCCATTGACGGTTATAAGCAAAAGTTAATGGAGTGTGTGGCCCACCCTCCAGGTGTTCAGCTCGCAGACGCATACATAATGTTGGAACTAAAGTGTCTGGCTAAGTGCTCCACACTTGTTGACGTTAAGGCACTGTCCTACATTTCAAGAGAATCCACATTACGTGTTAATACGGTCTTGTCAGTGAGACTGATAGGTAGGATAAAAAAAAACCTATGGTATGGTATAGGTTCTGTCCTCCCTATAAATAATGTTTGAATTGTTAAGATGTTATTATCAATTAGTAAGTTAAGTTATGAGACAAAATACACAAATTAGTTAAAAACTAAAAATAAAACATGAATTAAACCATATCATTCTCGTAAGCATTCATAGAAAAATACTGCATTATATTTCGTTCATTAATTTGGAGGCTGCGATACCACAAACAAACCGACACCTTTCTTGGGGATAAAGAAACAAAATCGCAAAATGTCTCAAAGTAGCGGTTTTACGCAAAAAAGTCTGTAACGAAGACCAAGAGAAAACATTAGCACTTCAGAATACATCTCAATATTTGGTTAATGAGATAGATTGCTTTCAAACCGTCATATATTAACAAGTAAGCCAGAAGATCCTAAATATTAAAATTATAAAGGACGCTCCCTCCGAAAACACCTTAGGGATGATATGAAGGATATTTCCAAACCTACAAACAATATGCTACCTTACCTTCTTAAACTCAGAGTTTAATTTTTTCTATTATAGTTTTAGTTACATTTGTATTAATAGATAGCGCCCTTTAGTTTGAACTATCTTGAGCCATAGATACAGCTGTCGGTTCTCGTTGGATTGCTTGATCAACAAGGAAATATTGTGGCTAATTTTATTATATCTATAATGAAGTAATCACAGGAATCCCTATTGGATTTGTCTTTCCTGAATAGTAAATATTGGTGGCAAGGACGCAATCAAGTTATAACGATTTCAGATCGCATTTACGAAGTTAACGTTGGGATATTTTGGATTTGATTTCTAAGAGGGTGTGAAAGGTCTTTTCTGGTGCAAGTGAAAAATGTAAAGTGAAGATAGTTTAAAAAAAACCACCCGATTTTACCCGCGGCTACTTCTTCGTGGGTGTCGATATTCATAGTACCCTAAGCATTTTGTTGCGTTCTTTTTGGTTTCTAGCTTACTACAGGAATATGCAAACTTCCTTCAATCTGTAATGCTACTTTTGTCATCCCACATTTTTAACTATTTCAATAGTAAGTGTACACGTCCCAAAAATATCTTGAATTAAAATAAAACAATTATGTTCAGAGTAAGTCAATTTATTGTTTAACACACCGCACAGGTCGTGTAATCACGGAAAATCTTAACATCGCCATGTAGAAAAATGACGTCACTAGCACAACGTCATCTATCATTTAATATAGGTACTACAATAACAAACATTTACCTATATAATGTCATAATGTAAACAGAGTAGACGGTAAGAATTTGTGGATTCGATACTTCCTAACTTTTTTTGTCCATGTTTATAGCGTTTCTATAATCAAAGCAATTTCTCAGCTCCCCTTTAGTTAATGAACAACAGAACGCATCTTATAATTAGTAGTTTGCCACGCTCCGGCCTGAGCGAATAATTTCACCCCTAGTTGCGTCCGTTGTCCTTGGTAGGGATGCAGTGACCTAGTTTGTGCGAGAGATCATACGAAATGAGGTTTCCCCTTGCTTTTAAACTTACCATCATAATAATAACTAGCTTACACAGTACGCGTATGAGGAGGGATTGTAGAATACTATTTTACTTCATAAGATTCATTTTTTTCATTCGAAGGTATTCTGTCTAGAAAGTGATTTATAGGAGTCATATTTGAGCTGACCTCAAGGTTACTTAGTAAACTAAGAAAAATACCCCCATATAAAGATTCCTCTAAGGGTGCGAGCGAGAATAGGCAAGATCACAGGTATTAAATCCAAAGTATTAAACCGATTAGTCTTTTAATTTTTGTTTTAATCTCAAACTAAGGGGAATTTCTAAATCTGGTGATTGCGAAATTCATTATTGTTGTCTTCATGAATATTCCAAGTGTTATATTTTACTTGGGCACGTGATTCCGAAACCTTGCCCTTTAGGGTCGGTCAGGGTTTCCTTAACACCTTGTGTAAACCAGATGTCCAATCTCACCCAGCTCAGCGGACATCCCTACGTATTCTCTTCAACTAAAGCACCGGCAGCTAATGACTTATGGCAGTTAACCTCGCCAATTACTGAACCCCCGAGCTCTGACTAGTTCCCGCCGGTTCAACTCGCGACCTTTGGCGCAGCTGCCGCGTCAGGTGCCCAATCAATTCGCCGACGGATTTGAATAATATTACTATTAAACTTAGTTCAATGGAAATTTTGAGATGTCTCTATGGTTTATTCATTGACGTTTATTTTAAAGAACATCTTTTTGTGAATAGCATTCCAATTTTCACATATAAATAACTTTAGTAAGATTTATAGTGTCGTATTTAATAAATCTTTCCGGGGAAGAACGATTCAATGTAATTCAGTTTTCATATTTGGTAGCTCAAAATTTAATATTGTCAAATTCCTGGAAAAGCCTCGTATTGGTACACCAAATTTCTAGAAACACTAAACAACGTAGAACAGAAAATGTTCATTGTCTGCGAGAATACTCAATTTTAAGGACCTCCATAATATATGAAGTGTAAGCTTAACATTTTCGTAAAACTCGCGTGCCGTTCATCTGAAAAACCAATATCATAATTTTATATGAACCGCCATAAACAAGGTTTGGTAGCTAAGGTATATAAACCAGAGCTTCTAATTATTGAAGGGTCCATAACGAACATTGACACACATAATATGTATTATAATTGCGCCATAATTCTAAGCAGGGTAGACAGAATGATAAGTAAAGGCTGTGAAATATGAGCGGCCATTTTTGTTCCGCTTAAAGGAAGATTTATGTATTTAGCTTGTATAGAGTTAGATATTACATTTATTTTGGACGTAATAAAAACTTATGGTCTGGAAAAATCCTTTAACTTTATAAAGAAACAAAATAACAAACTAAAATTCGAAATTTGTAAAAGAAAGACTAGCGTAGAGCTAAAAGAACAAAAAAAATAAGACGATAATTACGAGAGTTTGAATTAGGAATACATTAGTATGTTCTGTGGTTTAAACTTATGCAAACAAATCCGGTCAGTATACCACTAGGGTACAACAGCTGTTAACCTAATTGGAACCTTATTCTTTAGGTAGCTGAGTGTAAATTTCTTTGGTTGCTTCTCTGACAGCGGCTTACCACGTTACTTGGCTTGTGATTTTAATTACTCTTCGCCGTTTTATGGGCGACATTGCCACGCACTCCCGCTTGCCTTTTACAAGCTGATGTTAAAAGCCTTATATAGTGCCTCGAGTTTAAGATAGCTATATGTAGATAGATGGTACTTGCTTCATACATTTTCTTGCGGAAACATTCTTGGGAGAAAATCTCCCAAAATGTAGCTCGAGTTC
This sequence comes from Autographa gamma, assembly GCA_905146925.1. Lineage (NCBI taxonomy): Eukaryota > Metazoa > Arthropoda > Insecta > Lepidoptera > Noctuidae > Autographa > Autographa gamma. The sequence continues at coordinate 1,170,488 of LR989849.1, read as the reverse complement.
TGAAAATAAAGCCGAAACGCAGGTTGTGCTGTAAATTAGATGCCATGATTACTAAACTAGTAATAAATGCAAACAATTTAAAATATACCATATCTACGTCACATTAGTACTACTTTGCTAATAAAAAGAGTACCCCAAAAAAGGATTAAAGATTTAAAACATTAAATTAAAAAGAAATAAGACGATCGCTTCGTGAGACGTCTAAAGAATGGCCCTTTAAATAAATTAACTGGACTCTTTATGAGAAACTTTTATAAGAGAAAGCTTCGTGTAATTGGAGCCGTGATAACTTTGACAATGCTGTCCATTTCCTGCTTGATTTATGAGACATCTTTTATATTACCTCGGCCGGGAAATGTGAGGTGTTTGCTTTTGTTTTTCGTTGAACCTTTCCATTTATACCTTTGTTTTCTATTTCGTATATAAATAGTTATAGTTAAACAGTTGTTTGAATATCCGAATAATTTGTTTGCTAATAACACACATCCCCGTCTTTTGTGATAAAACGTTTTGGTCCGAAATAATAACAAGGTCCTACAGTTTTTTATTGGACACAAAAATATAAATGAAGAAACAACGTGCAAAGTTTCTGCTTATTTCTAAAGAAATCTTTGGCAGCCGACCCGCTATAGAGGTAGTAAAAAATTTTAGCCACTAATTACACAAAACTATATTTTCATAATTATAAAACTTTAATTATCATTTTACACACATTTGTTTGTTGTAGGTCTGTTGACCTAGTGGTTAGTGACCTCGTCTTCTATACCGGAAAACGTACGTTCGATTCACACTCACGAAAAATCTTTGTGTGATGCTCATGATCATTTGTTCTGTGTCTGGGTGTTATCACTACATAGTATAAAACAAAGTCGCTTCCCGCTGTCTGTCCCTATGTATGCTTAAATCTTTAAAACTACGCAACGGATTTTGATGCGGTTTTTTTTAATAGATAAAGTGATTCAAGAGGAAGGTTTATATGTATAATACATGCATAATATAGTAGAGGAATACGGATAATCTTAGAGATTTCTAATGTAAGGTCGTAAATGAACCCATTTTTTGAGCTTTCATTGCAAACGCTGGCTGAACCCTATGAGATAGATCAAAATAATGTACTACAGTACTGTGCACCTTAAAAAGATCTACAAAAAAGTCCGCGATGGCATATGCCTATCTCTTGAGGATAACCCACAATAACCATTTTTATGAGCGATTAAGCGATTTTAAGCAATACTGTATTAATCCTTATCCAATTAAGTACCTTTAATAAATTGTGCATGCAATATAGATAAATATTGCCCTTTTCAGCATGTAATTTAAATGGATATTTTTGAAGATATTACAAATTTTAAATGCAGGGACATAGCGGTTGCGGCGGTACCGGCCGGAGGGCCGCGCGGGGGCCGGGGTCGTGCCTATACCAAATAGTGCGTCCAAGGCTGTGCTTCGCCTTACAGAACTTTATGATTGTGTATTTATATTTACTATCAGCGTTGCACCCGAGCAAAGCCGGGGCGGGCCGCTAGTTTATTTATAAAAAGAATGTATTTAGAAATATATAAGTATGTTTATCGGTTGTCTGGCTACTTCAGTACAAAATCTGCTTATTTTAGGATCAGATAGCCGTGCGTGAGATTCTGAAAAAAAAAAAGTTGTTATATGCCATCTACACCTTCGTCCATCGAAATGTAACTTGCAGCTTGAGCTAAATGTGCAGTGTGCATATCTAAAATTCTAGTCTAAATGACAAAAGGTGGTTTCAAAAATAAATCCGACATCTTTTTTCCCTGAAACTGAACACAAATTACGACGGAAATGTAATTCTGTGTGGAGAATTAATTTGACTATCTTGTTACCCGCTGGGAAATTAATCAAAAAATACATTAGGAACAGAAAAAGCCGGCTTCCTTTGTTATGAGAGAACACACTGCTATAAATTAAGTTGCAAAACAGAAAATATTTTGGTGAGACTTCCTGAAAAGAGTATGGTTATAGCCTCAACACCTTTGTGCACTGTCATTATTGTTAATGGCGATGTGGGTTTTGAATAATAAATTGTATAAATTAATAAACTAACCTAACTACATAAACGTAAATGCAGAAATAGACACTTTTTAATTCAGTTAAAACAATTGAAGGCAAACATGATTACGTGGTCAAAGCAGTTAGTTACCATACCTCTCATTTAGCTAGTTGGATGGTAATAATTATGTGTTTTAGTGTAAACTAGACAATGTATTGAAGCTTATCTTAAGGCCGACCTAAATACGTACGTAATGAACCTAGTGATTGAGTCGCTAAGGCGGCAATCAATACAGGCTTATGCCCTGGTACTTGCTCAATTTACAAGACAGCCTAATAAATAGGTCGAACGTTTGGTACCTATAGATACGAGTACAGTATTGATGGCGAAAATCCTTCTATAAGGTACAATACAAATTTGATAACAGATATATATCCAGCATATAAACATCCCACAGTTGGGCACAGACCTCTTCTCATATCGAGAAGGCCCCAAGCATTGATCACGACGCATGCTCACTGCGGTTTATCGATTTCAGATTCAGGTTTCCTCACGATGTATCAATTGATTTAAAAATGAATAAGGAATTAATTAGTGATATTACTTGCATGAAGAACACTTTTAATAAGTATTGCATTTCCCCATCTCTGCACGACCCGTGAAAATTCCATGAGCATCACAGAAAATCATAATTCATACGCCATTACTCTTTTATCCAAATTTAATGCAGAAAGCGTAAAATCTGAGCTATTTATTTCGCGAATGACAAATGACTCGACGTTTTTATGCTCGACGAGAATTGGTACACATTATGAAAGAATTTTTAACGAAAATATTTTTGTCAGACAACAGTAACTGCGCCACCATCGCGGGACGAACGCACCGCCGCCGTCATATGTTTTTGATTTTGTTCTCCTAATACCGGCCGCAAATGAACGCAGCTACCTTTGTTCTTCTAACAAAATAAGTGAATGATAAAATATAATTCTAAAAAAACTGACTTCAAAATAAGCCTTATGAGGTTCACTTATGGATTCCACGGACAAAAGTGAAAAAATTAATTAATTAGACCAAAATCCCATAACATTTCAAAGATAAAAAATAACATCGAAGTCGGTTCACCCAGTCAAATGTTCAGTGGTAACAAACATTAAAAAAAACAGAAGAGGATTGAGGACTGCCTCGTTGGCCTAGTGGTTCTAAGCGCGACTGCTACGCTAGAGATCCTGGGTTCGATTCCCAAGTCGACCAAGGTGTTTTTCTATGTAATTCTCAGTAGCAGGTCGGAGTCTGAATTTGTGCCCGGTTAGTGACAGTAGGCTCGCCCCCTATTACATGGGTCCTAAACATATCGGCGATCTGTGGGTGTACAAATGATACAGGTGTGAAGGTATGTTATGTATTGTTATGTTAGAATTGAGGATCTCCTCCTTTTTTAACGAAGGTGGTGCGCCCGTTTTCCGGCGGTGGAGTCGTGTGCAAGCCCGTAGATTTCCATTAGACCATTTGATCACGACACACACATCTGAAAATTTTGATCCACTGTTCTATCTGTAGTCAGTCCTTTCTATTGTTTGCCATCCATGTTCTATCACTTGGGTGCTACTTTTTAGTATTTAACCAATGTTAGACAAAGCAATTTCCATTGCGCTTAAACTAGCTAAGCTTTACGTAGCATATATCATCATCACGCCTGTATCCCCGAAGGGGTAGGCAGAGGCGTACCAATGTGTTCACAGTTCGCCGATATGTTTAGGCTATTGCCACTAACCGGGCACAAATCCAAACTCCGACCTGCTACTGAGAATTTCACAGAAAAACCCAATAACACCTTGGTCGACTCGGGAATCGAACCCAAGACCTCTAGCGTAGCAGTCGCGCTTAGCACCACTATGCCAACGAGGCAGTTTCATGAAAGCAATTTCCATTGCGCTTCAACTAGCTAAGCTTTAAGTAGCTACTACGTATGAGTTAAACTTCAGCCGTCTTTCATTGATAAAATATTTAATTATCCTGAAGGAAGGTTTAAAAAATACATTGGTATCGTCCGCTGATCTAAAGGGTACCTTTGAAAGATTTTAATCAACCCTGTCAAGATGTTTTTTCTCTTTTGAATCATGAGCTAAGAAGTCCCTTAGTTGATTGTCTTTTGTTTTTGTTAAACATCTAATTGGCCCAAAAATATACGAATCCTTTGTTTTTGAGTCTCATTGTTTATAGGGTAACCAACAGATTCTCATGTTGAAAAAAAAATAAACCTTTTTTATTTGAGTTTTGTTTATTCTCATACTATACTATCCTCATCAATAAATCTCATCAAAATTAATGTAAGATTGGACACTATGACATATCTACATATTTCTATATACAATTTAATTGTCATGTACGATCAAATAATAATATCCTAGAACATCTTTGAAAATAAATTTAGTTTGTTGTAAGATACAAAAAACTAAATGCAACTTGGCAATATCCAGAATCCTTTTTAATAAACTAAAAATACCAGTTGTTTTCTGTGTACCTTTTCTTCGTGGGTCAGTAATAAAAGGTCCTACCAATTCCTTGCCTCATCCCAGTGAGAGTGAGCCTTATTCTATTTGGTTACACTTGACCCAAAGCGGAAAAGGAAATTCCATTTCCTCCCGCCTTTCCTCTTGATATTTGCTGTGGATACAAAAAACCCAACGTTTACATAGATTTTTCGAATTAATCCTTTTTTTGGTGGTGCTTTATTTGACACGGAAATCAACTTAATTCATTTTTACTAAAGTGGTTTTTTTTTTGTAGGCGAGAGATTTTTTCCAATGATATCGCGATGGCAGCTTTAGACAGTTTTCAAATTAGCCGACACGATATTGGGGGCAAGTAAATGTAACACAAACTTAAATCCTTCTTTCACATCGTCAGATTTTTGAATAAATAAATCTTTTTTATTAAAACACAATTAAATCTAATGTAAGAACAAACTCTAACTATACTAAAATTAAAACTTACATAAATAAAAATTAACAAGCGTCAAAAACTCATCGTCATCCTTGTCAATGGCGGGAAACGTGCCCAGAAGGCTGGCTGCATTGCCACGTTGAATGGCTATGCCGATTCTCTGTGCAAGGAACAAACCAGCCCTCTGATCACGAGATATTTGTATTTTTTTTTTCAAAATTAGAGACGCGCTTCTGGACATGCCATTTGTGTTTGATATGTCTCGTGCCTTAGACTCGTCACAACCTATGAGCGATAGGTATATATGAGTCTATTAATAAATATATGAGTGACACAAGAACACGTATTATTGTATTTTTAACGCTGAATACTATTTTGTAGAAAACGTTTTAAAAATTAACTAATTTTTATTTTTTGATCTTTGTCAGCGCTGGCACACGTAACATGGTCACATTTGTTCTTACTTGTAATCGTTTCGAACCTACAATCTTTTGCACGAAAACCCGTTCACTGTACCAGAACGGCGTTTAAACAATGCTCATTGTAAATTGAAACAAGGAATAAACTTAGTCTTATTACACTGTAATAAGTAGGATCATGGCGCTGAGTTTTGAATATTACACGTCCTTTTAAAAGATACTTAAGCGAACATTACTTTATTTGTGCCGCGAAACCTTTTTGTTTTTTTAAAACTGAATTTCTAAACTGGATGTCACGTCATGAATATTTCATGGAATACTTTACTTTGCTTACTGTTCGTGTTTTAATTTGAAAGTGTCCTGAAAATGTTTTTATAATGTTTTGCGAGAGCTGTTTCCCAGAGGGTCGGTAAGCACAAGCTTTCGTTTGCATGCTCCTGAGCTCTTTGTTTTTAACCTACATTTAAAAAGGAGTGTGTTTTTTCCTTTTTTTTATATCGTTATTGAGCTCAGTTTAAAAATATTGTTGCTCAAACTAAATTGTGTTATAAAACAAAAAAAATATATATAAATCGGTGTAAACAAATTTCCCAGCACATAGTCGAACCTTGTGCATTATCTACATTGACAATCAGCACTCGTTGAAAAAGAGTTTCTAACAAGGTTACCCAGCATAATACTCAGCAAAAATGTCCCGTAATCTAAACGAAAGTAAAATCTAAATAGACAAAGAAATAGGCTTAACAAGATTTCGTTCCGTTTAATCAGGCCGAGTCGGTTCCAAAACACGGTCGGAAGTGTGGCTGGCAGGATACCAAGTTACCCGGGTACGTTTACCCGGTTCTTTTACCCGGTTAAAATACTGCTCTGATTTCGTAATACGAACGTTTTACTCTTAGGTGCTAAACGATAATTCATGTTCGAGTTTTGAAGCGACTGGTAAAAAATAGTCCTGAAACAAGTTTGGTTACAATTTTACTGAACTTCTCTCAAACGACTGGACCGATTTTGATGAAATTTTTTGTGTGTGTTCAAGGGGATCTGGGAATGGTTTAGATTCACAATTTTGTCCGCTGGACAATGTTTTTTTAATTAATTTTTAATTTATTAGTAGTTGTTGATTTTGGAATTTTACATTGGATTTTACATTGGATCCGACAGACGGCGCTACCATCGCAGTGTCACATTTTAAATTATATTCGAATTTTAATTTTAGTCTGTCCCGACAGTTAGCGCTGCGATCAAATTAAAAAAAAGTTTTGTTATCATTGTGTTATTGTAGACCATGTAGACAGGACAACGTCTGTCGGGTCCGCTAGTTTAGTATTATAAGGCTAAGGTTTTCTTCGACTATTTTTTGTCAGATTATATTCTTTGTCTACTTGTCTGCTAATGCCCAATATGGCTGAACAGTTTTTAAGTAGACTGTACTCACCAGCAGATGGTAAAAATAGCTTTGGCTACTTGGATTTTAGAAACATAATAAGGTTCATTTTCTTTTACTATTAAATTATATTTTTAATAAACTGCCTCGTTGGCCTAATGGTGCTAAGCGCGACTGCTATGCTAGAGGTCTTGGGTTCGATTCCCGAGTCGTCCAAGGTGTTATTGGGTTTTTCTATGAAATACTCAGTAGCAGGTCGGAGTTTGGATTTGTGCCCGGTTAGTGGCAATAGGCGCGCCCCCTATTACATGGGACCTAAAACATATCGGCGAACTGTGGGTGTACACTGGTACACCTCTGCCTAACCCTTCGGGGATATAGGCGTGATGATATGTATGTATGTATGTTTTAATTATGCGGATAAAGTCACAAGTAACAGAGAGTAACTATATAAGGTAAAGTATATAAGGTAGGTACATTTACCAACATGAATGTCCCAGCGCGGCAAAAGTTGGATCAAACATTTCTTGTAACTCAAATACTGGTGCAATCATAGTTCCTGGGGCCGCACCATGAGCAGACAGTTGCCGTTGAGTGAGCGGGACAGCGCTATGCGCAGTGTAGCGCGCCGTCTCGCTTCCACAACCGTAACAGTACTGCTACAACAGATCATAGTACGGGGCCAGGTCTTTAGTTTCAAAGCTTAAATTAAATGGGATACCTACACAAAAACAGGATAGTTTATTACTTATTTACAGTACAGAAAGTTTATGTAGAAATGGGATCCATTTCAATAAAAAAGTTTGGGCAGTTCGTGATTGAGATTGACATATACGGGGAAAAGAAAACGTAAGTCTTTCCTTAAACTATAAATAGTAATAATGTATCACGTAAATCAAATACAAGTACTGAGTTTGTGTTCCTGAAAATTGAATTGTAGCTTAAACTCAATTACAAACATGACAAAAAGTACTAACAATTCATAACAATTTTCATCAAATCGGTTCAGTGGTTAAGCCTCCAAAATGGTAGACAGACTAAGGCCTGGTTTAGACGATGCGAGGAATATCGTGCGAGTAGCTGTACACTGCGGCACTTGCACTGTATGTTGTTGTAAGTGATCGATTATAGACGGCAATGTACTGCAACTTGTACGATTTTTCTCGCATAATTTAAACCAGTCATTAGTGTCGCACTCCTCATGTTAGTATGGAGTACGTTTAATTTTTCACAAAAACAAAGTGGGAACTGCTTGTCGATTCTGTAAAACTCACTCAACAACTCGCAACTCACTTCGCTATTCACTTACACTTCGCATCACATTCCAAATGACCTTGATTTTGCATTCTGATAACATCACTTAGGCGGTTGCGAAGTGAAGTGAGTTCCGAAGCGAGCAAAACTGCACTAGTGATTGCCACACTCAACAAAATTTAATTCGAGATTTATCGGTTTTTTTATTTTACTAGTTTTTGGCTCAGAATTTTAGCTGTTTTGATATTTAAATCAAAATTTCTTATTTTAAGGAATTTAAGACGGCTAATAAGTAAACAATACAGAGAAAACTCTAAATTCGTGCCGTGAATATAATCTACATAATTAACGATAAAAATGACTGACAGTCAATATCATTATTAATCTGTGGTCAATATTTATATTATTAATCTTGTGAGTTGCGTTGTTTTGTTCGAGTTTGGTTTGATAATAATTGGAAAATAATCATGAAGTAAGTATATATTCCTTGTTGTATTAATTATAGAAGTGTTTATTTTGTTTTCTAATCTGGTTCTAATAATGTTTCAGTCCAAATGAGACACGTTCCTCTCACCCATCGTCGGCTCAGGTTGAAACTCTGGTAGAGTTTATGGAATAACAATATACAAAACTTAATGACTGCATAGTATACCTACAGACTAAGAAGAAGCCAGAAAAAATAAAACATAAACATTCTTCTAAATATTAATTCTAATCGGAAAATAATACATTTCAAAGTCAAAGTCAAAAGTTTTATTGCATACTAAGTGTACATTAGATGTTATAAAAATATGTGGGACTTATTACTTAGTTGCCTTTTACAAGCATAGCAATATAATTAATACCTATTATAAAAATCTAACACTCATTCTAAAACAATTAGCATCTAATAATTAATATATTTATCCTTTAGAGTTTTAACTTTTTTTTTTGGTTTTATCTAATTTATTGACTCTATATAATTTCATACTTAATAACTAGCAAAAAACAAAGGGTATATTCTAGGTACTTATAGTTAGGTATTAGCTGACACACAGCTACAATAGGGATATAAAAGAACATATTTATATACATAGTTTATATATTCATATGTTGTAACTATATTAATAATTATTTAGTAATTTATTGTTCCTATTTATATTTATAAAAATTGTTATTTTCAAAATATTCCTTTATGGAGTAGTAACAATTCTGGATTAAATAATTTTTTAGTTTTCTCTGGAATGCTAATAAATATTCTTGATTTTTTATATCTATTGGTAGCTTGTTAAATATTTTAATTGCCATATAATATGGACTTTCATTTAACATTTTAATACGGGATTGTGGTAAACATAATTTATTTTTGTTACGGGTATTGATGTTATGAGAATCCTCTATTTTTTTAAATGTGTTAATATTTTTATAAACAAATGTGCATATATCTAGTATATATATTGATGGTAGCGTTAATAGTTTAAATTCCTTAAAGTATGGTTTACAGCTTTCTGTATTGTCTATTTGAGCTAGGATTCTAACAAGTTTCTTTTGTATTATAAACAGATCGATACAATTGACACTGTTTCCCCATAACATGACACCAATTTTACAAACACAATAGGTACCCATCAATATATTCAGGAATTACTTGTCGTTTCATTACCTACCTAGCTAGGCACCGTCTCCAAAATAATATTAAATTGTATTAAGTATAGGTTAATAGTAGTTTAGGTTCGGTTTATTAATGTAGGTAGGTAATAAACTTCATTCCGGTTAAACTGCGTAAGCAGTTTTGTGGGGCAATGTAATGTAACCTAGTGTTAAGATTTGAAGAAAGTAAATAAATAAATCTAAATCTAAAATAGTATTATTTTTAACTTTGAGTGCTTTTATTCATTTTTGAAATCGTTTTTTTGCAAAAAAATTTTTTTCACTCGTAAAATATATGCTTATTTTTGGATCGAGATTGAGTGCGAAGTGAGCGTCGAAGTGACTTAGGAATAATCTTACAGAATGCCAGATAAAACGTCATCTCATACATTATCTGTCAAAATCTCGTATTTGATTTAGTTCAACTCGCAAACACGATCGCAAGTGTGGCGCTAGTGCAGATTCGAATTATCAATCGAGTTACAGAATGCCAATCAAGAAACTCACTGCGGATTCAGATTCGAATTTTAGAATGAAGTCTTACAGAATCGCACTACTGCATGCAATTCCTTAGTTTCTCTCAAGCGTTCGATTCTATGTGAAACAATGGCGATATTTCATTGAAAACTTTCTGAATGGTCCGGCACGATATTGTTCTGAACGTTATGAAATCGTGAACGTGACGATAATTAAAAATATAGATTTTTACGCTACAAACAAAAAAGGTTCTTAAAGAGTTCTCCACTCCTAATCGAGTCAGAGGAGTTTTGTCAATATTTTTTTGTTTTACGGGCGTGTGGTCTTCTTTTATATGTTTGACGTGTTTTTCAATGTCTGTGTGTAAGTCTGTTACATCGTAACTGATAAACATAAATAGACTGATCATGAAACAGTTATTATTGTATGAAATAAATATAATAATTATCTGCTAAGTATTTTGGAAGTTCACAATAAATGTGAAAATCAATATTGTTACAAATACATTTGCATTTTACTACAAATTATTTTTTTTTTTATATTGATTAAGATAATTTTGTGTCAAAAATGTGTTCTAAAGGTGCCCTAAAAACACATAACGCCACCGCAATAATAACCTTTCGAAATTTCTAAAGAAAACGGCGAACAAAGCCGCGGGTCTGGGCTAGTTAAAAAGTAATCATTACGGAAATTGAAGCTGCCGCCTGAAAGGCTAGACGTTGTACCAAGTTAGCTCTCACCTGCGTCGGGAGAGTTCAAATTCCCTTATCCCATTACACATTATCATGCTTCACGAAAGTTAAAAAGTTAGCGAAACTAGTATGCAAATTTGATCTCTATTGCATTACGAGTATGTGTTATTTGAAAGTTGGTTTGATGTAGTTTTGTTTTTGGCTCCATTTAAATTAATGGTCACAAAATATTGTTTATGCGACTGTATGTAATAGCTGAATTAAAGCTTTCATCAAAATAATTTATATTTACCAGCATGAAAGGTAGACAGCTTTTTACACTTTCCGAATCAGCTAATGAGATATTAAATAAAAGCATTTGTCGAAAAACATTGTTAAAAAAATAAAAGCAACATGAAAGTTCTTTCTCATTCTTAAAACGATTTTGTATGTGAAACTTTTTAACTTTAATCATTAAGCGTTGAATAAGAACAGGCATTAAATAAACCTTTAAAGTTACAAATAAAACAAAAGTATAAACCGAATTTCACAGATTTTGATGAAATAGTAAACAGAATTTCAAATCAATTTGATTTTCCGAACGTGTTTGGTCGCCGTTGAAATAATGACGTCCTTTGGGCCGTCTGATTGCATTTCGGTTTGAGCTAGAACCCGTTGAATTTTAGATTGCACGTTATTCGTAACAGTGACGAACGAAAATCGACCTTATTGTCACAAGTAATAAAAGCTAGTGTAAGCAAAGAAAATAGGAAAGGAAAACGTGTGTGCATATTTCAATTGTGTAAAGAGCTCTTTATATGAAAAATAATCAATTTGATTTTAGGCATTTTTTTAGTTTGTGTTTTTGAAGCTCAGTGATTGTCAATTCTTTTTTTATATCATCATAAAAGTTGAAGTCGAAATGAGCGTGGACTTAATAAAACTATTACTATAAATTTTCTGTGAACAGTGACTTCAGACATGATTTAAATCATAAGCGATTCGATGAACCACAAATCCACGGCAAAGTAGTGTTTCCCAAAATAAAAGTTATTAGAGTTGAACTTTCTCTGCAAAATAAAACAATTTTGAAACCATTGCTGGGATGGAATATATTCTTAGATAATTATTTTAAGGTGTTCTTGATGATGATAAAATCTCGTCTAAAAATGCTAAGTACTAACAAAAAGCGGTCTCCAAATGTTCATTACGTCATCATTAAGCGCAGCAGTTCCAAATGGGTGACGTCACGGACGAGCGAGCCAAATTACCAGGCAATTCAAACATTGCGGCTTGTACATTATTATACCTATCTATTAAGCCTCGTAGGCCTAGTGGTGCTAAGCGCGACTGTTACGCTAGAGGTCTTGGGTTCGATTCCCAAGTCGACCAAGGTGTTATTAGGTTTTTCTACGAAATTCTTAGTAGCAGGTTGGAGTTTGGATTTGTGCCCGTTTAGTGGCAATAGGCTCGCCCCCTATTACATGGGACCTAAAACATATCGGCGAACTGTGGGTGTACATTGGTACACCTCTGCCTACCCCTTCGGGGATACAGGCGTGATGATATGTTATGTTTTATTAAGCCCGTGTTGTCCCACTGCAGGGCAAAGGCCTGTCCCTTCTCGACGCTCTTCTGTCTTGAGTTAGGATGGGCTGGTCCATTCGGTACGAGTCTAGTTGTTCTCCTCCTTCTTCTCTTCTGTTAAGCTGTCTTTTATAGAAGTTAAACTTTACTATTGTAGTGAAAATTGTTTCATTATTTACCACAACCACGCAGTAAAGGAGAATGACCAAGTGACTATGGCACTTAGTATCACTATCAGTCAGTATTGTGCCATATCTTAATATAAAGTATCATTAAGGTACTTTTAAATACAGTAATTAATCTTTTAATCATTCCCCTCATTTTGCCGTGGTTTTGAATTGAATTAGGCTAAAATCGATTATTTTTACGAAACAATTTCACAGACTTCATCTTGTTAGATTGAGAAAAATCAAACAAGCCTAACTAAAGTATTATTATTGAGTTTTTGCAGAGGCCAGGTAATTTATAAGTTGTGCTAGCAGTAGGCGGGAGTCTTTTCGACCTAGTTTATTCTGCTAGAATAGGGATTACTTATTAGTACCAAGTCATCAACATATTAACAATTCTATTGGTATTCGAAAAGTCCATATACGAGAGTGACCACTTAGGTACTTCTTTACTGGCTGGAGGCCTTAAGGTCATCGCCAAAAGTCCGGTGAAGCAGTCAAAGCCTGCGCTCAGCTGCAACTGCAAATACCTCTACCTAAAAAAAAACTAGGTACTTCTTTCTTGTCTAGATGTTTCTGTTCGTCAGTCTACTGACAAAAAAAATAATAACTAGAAATGCGAATCACACAGGCATTTTAAATAAATACCTCAGATACTCTGAACTTAAGTTTATTCAATAAAAGTGTGGTAGGTACACATGGCTACACATCAAGTTCTACATTTTCATGCACATATTCGTCAAAAATGTTTTTAGTAGGGTATTTGTGGTTTTAAATATTAATCATAAACCCCCGCAAATACTGGCGCTTATAAGTTGATAAATACCTACCCTACATACAAAACAGAAACTTTTATTTTTATCAGTTTTTTTTTACCGAGGAAGTTATGCCTGTCTACTATAAGATATAGGCTTTTAAATTATAAAAATGAATTATTGTTATCACCAACTTAATTTGGATTGCAAGCGATACTGGAAATGGTCATTCTCTTTTCTTTAACACTTAAGGCTTTATAAGCAGCCCTTGTCAATACACTGCTGGGCATAAGTGTATTATTTGTCGTGCAATTTTCTCCGGTCCTGTCCGCCAGTCTTATCCAGATTGAGCGACACACCGAAACAGATCGGCCCGAAACTTTGGTATGTAAGAAAAGTTTCGGGTCAGTCTGCTGCAGCGGTCCGACTTACAAACCCGGAATATTGAGAAGGTCCCCATCAACGTTGTCGGTTATAATATAAACATTTATACCATTCAGTAAATTCAAGAAGGTTTTAATAATATTATGGCCCGGTTAAAACTATGTAAATTAATTACCACCGGTTTGGTCCCACGGTCCCAAATCAGTTTTCCCTCATAACGATATTTAAACACTTACCGCTGAGATTTAATAAAATGTTATGGATAATTAATCTCTTTTAATCTGATGGTGAATGAGTTTACAAGTAGAGGAAACGAAAAAACTTATGAAAATGATGCTAAAAATGTTTTAAGCAAGAATGGAGTGAATGATGAGTATAAGAGAGAAAATCATTTACAATATATATGGCAGGCCAAAATTGGATCAACTCTATAGTTAAGCTTAAAACCAACCTACCAACTACTTCAAGCTGTTACTATTTGAATATGAGAGCCTAATGGCTCGTACCCATATCGCTTTTATTAATCCCAAATATATTGTATTTTAAACACAATATAACAGCAAAAACATATAAAAGTTCCAACCTGCTGTAAATTCCTATCATTTTGAAATACATGTCTGGGTAAGCACGGCGTACATTTTGCCAGGTACTCATTAAAAACTCGATGGAGGCCTAACAAGGCGTAACTCACGCTTCGGGAGTCAAAAGGGACGCACGCATGAAGAATTACTCTAACGTAGCCGTTCATAGTTGCGCTTATAGTAATTGGGGCTGCAGTACCGACATACTTATCTACAGTATACGCGTATAGTGGCCCGATGACGATTTATTTTTGTAACTATTCATACTAAGGTAAGCTTTTTCAAGCGCTGGCGTCATTTCAATACATACATATCATCAGGCCTGTATCCCCGAAGGGTTAAGCAGAGGTGTACCAAAGTGCACCCACAGTTCGCTGATATGTTTAGGTCCCATGTAATAGGGGGCGAGCCTATTGCCACTAACCGGGCACAAATCCAAACGCCGACCTGCTATTCAGAAATTCATAGAAAAACCCTATAACACGTTGGTCGACTTGGGACTGGAACCCAAGACCTCTAGCGTAGCAGTCGCGCTTAGCGCCACTAGGCCAACGAGGCAGTTGTTTCAATTACATTTTTAAATAATGACTTATTTAAGACAACATTTAGACACACACACATTTTTTGTAGATAATGATGTGTTCTGCAAAGTCGTAGTATATTACTTAGCGTAGCAGCGGCGCACGCGATGTAAGCGATTTTTAAGTCAGTTTTACAATAAGTAAGGCTTGATCATTTGAAACAGCACCAGTCAAGTTATTTTGTTTTATTTGAGTTTTTTCACACCTATATTTTGTGTATCGCATATCTTATCACCGGCTGAGAATCCCCGCGAACCATGTTGGCTTACAATGTATAAAAGTTCACCTATCTACATAGGTGACTACATGACTATTAATAATAGAATATAGTTAAAAATATAAGTTATTATTTCCGAAGAATTTACATCTGTTCATCATCATCACCAAAAGCCCTTGTCCTCCCACTGCTGGGCATAGGCCTTTCATTTCTCGTGCTATTCTCTATGGTCCTGCGCCAGCCTCATCTAGACTCAACCCTTTTACTATATCGTCAACGCATCTTGCTTCTGGACGACCGACGCTTCTTTTGCCTTGCCTTGGCCATCATTCCGTCACCGCGCTAGTCCACCTGCCGTCACTTCGTCTGGCCAGGTTACCTGCTCAGCTCCATTTTGCCTCGTTATTGCGGCGCCGAAGTGACAAACTCAGTTCGTTTTCGAAGCTCTTGAAGTGAAATCTGTTACCATGTAGTTATTATTTACATAATCTCAACACAAAAATAGTTTACAGAACGTGTGAGTCGACAATGTAAGATTATGTTTACACAAGCCTCCTGCCTCGATGTTTGTCCATTGTCTGCACGAACAATGGATGTATTTACACACAAGTCTTTAGTGATAATTGCCAACACTAACATTTTTAACTGAACATGCGTTTAATATATGGAAAACTAGCTGTGCCCCGCGGTTTCATCCGCGTTAATACCTAGGTATATACTGTTCCTGATGTCTTTATAGTTACTTTGTTATACGGGGCGGAAAAAAAAAAAAACAAAAAATTAAGGGTTTTGATAATCGGTCTACCCGTTCTTGAGTTATGAATGTACGACGTCTTTAACCCCGTTATTTGATTTTGCTATATCTCCTAAAGTATTTATTTAATTTGCATGGTGTCAAGGGAAAAAATAATCTTCATGAAATGCTCAAGCCTGTATTTGTATAAATAGCGTTCCAAGTTAGCGCTGTATAATTGCCCATTTTTCAAGTATTTAAATGGATGTAGTATTACTATGTTATCCTTAAGAGCTGGACACATAATATAGCGGACTTTTCTGTAGATTTATGTAAGATACAAAATCACACCATACATTATTTTGTTATATCTTAAAGGGTTTAGGCAGCGTTTTCGTTAAAAACTCCCAGACAACTTATTTTTTTCGACATTGTCAACAATTATCGTTACTTAAACGCTTTTACCAATATTGACCGGGATAAAAAGTAACCTATATGTTAATCCTGGGTATAACCTATCTACATACCAAATTACAACCAAATCGGTCCAGCCGTTTTTGCGTGAAATAGTAACAAACATCCACACATCCAATATCCATTCTCACATATTTTCACATTTATAATATTAGTAGGATGTAAGGACCCCGACAAAATTTATAACGTTTCTGATAATTTTCTTAGCGGAGATTTCTTTTGTCAGTGTTTTCGAACAATAAACTTCATTATCAATCCATTTGTTTCGGAGATGCGATGCTACAGGCAAACTGTTGGATGGAGTTGAAACATAATTAATTCGAAATATTAGTTGCAAACAGAGGAATAATTGCATTTGTGGATCAGCCGACTTTGGATTAATAGAACCGCAGTATCTGAATAGAAGTACTATTCAGATACTGCGTTTAGTTCAATTAAATAAGAGGTTCAATAAATGTTTCCAAGTATAGATACATATAAATAAGTTTAAAGACTGCCTCGTTGGCCTAGTGGTGCTAAGCGCGACTGCTACGCTAGAGGTCTTGGGTTCGATTCCCGAGTCGACCAAGGTGTTATTGGGTTTTTCTATAAAATTCTCAGTAGCAGGTCGGAGTTTGGATTTGTGCCCGGTTGGTGGAAATAGGCTCGCCCCCTATTACATGGGACCTAAACATATCGGCGAACCGTGGGTGTACATTGGTACACCTCTGCCTACCCTTCCGGGGATACAGGCGTGATGATATGTTATGTTAATAAGTTTAAACTGTTATAAATATAGTTGTCTGTTACACAAGAGCGCTATTATCGCCAACAAACTGTTGTGCAGTTTGGCGATATTTTAGGTTATATATTAAATAACGTCCATTTTGGTAAATAAATAAATAAAATAAAGAAGTTGTTTGTAAGATAGTAATATTATATCTTAGGACAACTTTACACACGGCCATCTGATCCAAATGGGCAGAGCCTGTATAATTATGAAGATACATAATAAATAATATTTTATATAAATTACGTCCAGACCCAAAATCATACTCTTCTCACAAAGTTCTGGGTGGGAATCGAACCCACGGGCTCCGTGTTAGCAGTCAGTACCCCTTACCACTAGACCGAAAGGCCATTGTAACGAAGTTCTGTAGTAGGTGGCCTACTTAATACTCGCTGTAAATATCACCAGGCTGTTCTGAACAAAGGGTTGCCTCGGTGCCGCGTTTTTAATTGAGATTTTTTATCTCTATTCTCATATTGTTGTCATTTAGCTTTTGGCAATAAGCTGGGAGCAAGCAAGGTCGGTTTTATTTACGCGCCCTAGTTTTGTTTTTAATTATTAGTGCAGCTGCGTATTTAATGTAGAATATGCCTTTTTCGGGATGTTTTTAGATAAATTTGATGGTGCGTTTAGGCGTTGTTTCTTTCATTACTACGTGACATAGTACAAGTGTTGACGCATTAATCATGTTATTGTAACGTTAATCAGTGCTATCTACTATAAATCAAAATAATGATTTCAGCTAAGATCAAATCTTAAGACTAGTCTAACGTCTCACTTAGTCACTAAAAGCCTGCTTATTCATAAAGGTGATATAAACATCCGACACTTGGTATTTGAAAATGAATAAGGAAGTTTGGTAATACTCAGTTTCGATGCCGGTCAAAATCTTAACCCTCCCCATTTCTTCGCGAGCTACTTAAACAAAATTCAATTAAAACCCACTTAAATATCGACCCTTTTAGTATTAAACCCGCCGATACCCGCAGACACATAACAGGGCCAATTAAACCGAGACCGAGACAACAAAACGCATAGTAAAATATCTTGAAAAAAATTAAGGAGCTCAGAGAACCATTAAAGGCGTCCTTTGAAAGGATACATTAAGTTTTTTAAGTAGCCTTCTGTTGTTACAGAGCGAAGGAACATTATTATTGCACTCATCGTGAGTCGCCCTTAAATAGATCCCGCCGGGGAGTAAATAAAAACATTTACAGAACGCGCACGGGCCTTGGAAAGAGAGGAAGTGTTTAAGTGTTTTTGAGAATAAAACACCTCTGACGTTATCCTTATGGGCTAATTATTTGTCAGAAATCAACGTAAAACGAAATAGGAATATCGAAAAAAAAATAATAAGCCATAAAGCTTATTCTAAAGTCTAAAAAATTATGAGGAATTACTAATGTTAAAAAAATATGGATAAGGAATTTTCAAAAAAAAATTTGCATGTAAAGCACACATAATATTCTGGCAAGAAATATAACCATTTATTACTTATTGGTTTCTTAGATTTACGCGAATGTTAGACATAAAAATAAAACTACTTTCGACGGATTTTTTCGCGGGGGACTTGAAATCTAAAGCCTAACCTAACCGCGAAAAAAACCGTAAAAAGTAGATTTATTTCAAGATTGATAACTTTTTAAATTATTACATTATAAGTATTGTAACCTTATGTATATTATCATGTTGATACATAGGCGATCCTACTTTATGAAAGAAAATAAAGTGACTTCGTGTGCTTAGAAACCTAGTAAACCTTAGAAACCTAGTAGACATGTCATTAGGCTGGATTCATCCCATATTTCCATCCACGCATACCATATGGATGGCATTACTAAATCATAGAGCCACCACATCTTACGCGTATACACGCTCATGTCAACCGATCCCATCTGCTTAGGGCTGTCCCATAATCATATATTATTCACGACGCACGGAGTAGCCTCGTAAAGCCGGCCCGGTTATCTGGCAGCCCTTAAGTAAAACTTTAATCGACTTGCATCAACTCTAGCCCATAAATTCCGATATTTTTTTGATAATTTACGTTTTATGATAGTACTATAGTTTTTATTAAAGAATTTGATGTTTGTCGTATAGATGCCAATACGCTTGAAATCTAAAGTAGGTAAGATGTTTTGGGAAAAATATATAAATTGTCACAAAAGACTGACTGTCGAATAAAATAATAAAATAGGGTAGATGACTAGGTACGAAAAGTCAAAATTTATTAAGTTCGTCGTTTACATAGTCAAAATATAACAGACAAGTAATTTTTCTTATATCAATTCAATTAAAAATAGCAAGATAAACCGCTTTAAAGTTCAGTAGTAGGGGTTTGTGACGTCACGGCTGGGTACAATTTATGCTAAAACGTGACGTCACCCAGGAATTTAAATCGCTGTATCTTCGTCATTCTTTGTCTACGGGACAAAACCAAAAATACATGTCTAATATATTTTTTTATCTAAAAGATGGACTAAAAAATAAAAATTTGTCATCATCCCTATTAACTCAGTACCATATATTACGTATTCTATGTATTTGTGACGTGTAAAGAGAGCTCACTCGCGTGCTTGTGAGCGATAACACAAAAGCAAAAGAAATGCCTGTACTACAGCTTGTTAGTTTCGCAACTGAAGACGGAAATTGATGACGTCATTTGTTCACTACGTACATACAGGGTGTTAAGAAAACCCCGTCAAACCCGAAAGGGTGATAAGGTTCACAATCACACGCCCAAATACAAGATTAAAGGACTATTCATGATAGAAACTATAATAATGATCTTTTTGCCGAGAAATTCCCAAATATTTAGGTTCAAATAAAAAAAAAACAGCCATTTTAGTTGGTATTAATTAGAGGTCTTTTGTTTGATCATTTGACGCACCTGTGACAAAGCCAACTCCTTATCAACTTATGAGAAAAAAAAAATTGCTTATAATATTTTTTTAAGCTTTTCCTATTATTTTCGTTAATCAGGAATCAGATATAGATAGCAAACAATACCTTAATGGATTGGATGATTTTCCTAACACACTTTATAGGCTATGCTAGGGGTATTTGTACAAACCTTAGTCTAGGCGACATCCGATGCTTGCTTGAGACACTTCATACGATGCTATTTTCACCCTGCTACGTCGTGTGATCAATCAATAGCATCAAGAACAGGCTTGTGGCCAAGATTATCAAATCAATAAAAAAAAATACGATGATTTAAGATAAATAAGAAGATACTTTAAAGTTCAGGAGTGGGGGTTGGTTAAGTCACGGGTAGGTACAATTTAACAAGTATGTAAGGAATCGAAGATTATTTCGCTTCATAAATTATCATGATATATATATACCTCACAAAAGTCCTATCTTACTCGTATTTCTTCTTCTTCTTAACACGAAAAGACTCATATTTCAACCAAAAACTTAGTCAACCTGTTGAAAAACTGTATTAAAGTTTTGTTCTTACGTATGCTACTTGATATACACAAAAAAACCTATTTAGAATTTTGTTCACAATAACCGAAACATTCATATATTTATAACAATAATAATTTCAGCCTATTACAGTCTCACTGTTGGGCACAGGCCTCTGCCCATATAGAGAAGGCACGAGCATTGATCACCGCTCTTGCTCAATCACGGAAAATACACTTACAAAATTAATAAGTTGATTTGACTGAAACTGCCTTGTTGGCCTAGTGGTGCTAAGCACGACTGCTACTCTAGAGGTCTTGGGTTCGATTCGACCAAGGTGTTATTGGGTTTTTCTATGAAATTCTCAGTAGCAGGTCGGAGTTTGGATTTGTGCCCGGTAAGTGGCAATAGGCTCGCCCCCTATTACATGGGACCTAAACATGTCGGCGAACAGTGGGTGTACATTGGTACACCTCTGTCTACCCATGCGGGGATACAGGCGTGATGATTGTTTAAAATTTGACTGAAAAAACTTCTTCACTTTTAATCTTGCAAATATTACCTCTCCGATTTACGAAGTGTTAGCTTCCAATATCTGGGAATTACACAAACATTTGCTCGTAAAACGCTTCACCTCGTCTTTCAGTTTACTCAGAGCTAAGCGCTCGCTGCAAGTCGAACCCAGATTTTCAGATGTTTCCAAACGAATTGAAACTGAAACTTAACAGTTTTCGAAGTGAGCACTGTAGTAACGAAAATCCCTTGAAATATTTTACTCAACATTTTCGACATTTGATTTCCAGTCTATTTTTAACTGGTTTCAAAAAAGGAGGAGGTACTCATTTCGACTGTATTTTTTTTATGTTTTGCCTCATAACTTTCCACTGGGTAAATTGATTTTGATAATTATTTTTTTTATTCAAAATCTCATGCTTTGAGTGTGGTTCTTTCTATTTCAAATTTGGTCCAGTTTTGGCAGTATATAAGAAAAAAATACAGTGTGTTGGGTATCGATATCTAATTACAAAAAAAGTAAAAAATAAGAGATTTTTTTTTATAACCAAACTTTTTTTTTCTCCAATTTGGGGGTGAGATTGGCGGCATCGTCTCAGGTTCCGCCAAATAATCATACAAAAGGCCACCATTAATAACGACGAAAATGGTGGTTTAGTTTTTGATTTATCTTCATATTTAGGGATTTTGGAGGCTATTTCAAAGTTCATTATTATTGTTATTATCATGAATTTTCCAAATTTAATATTTGATTTGGGCATGTGATTGTGAACCCTATATCACCCTTTCGGGTCGGACAGGGGTTTTGTAACACCCTGTATAGGACTTATATTAAAAATGTTTTTTTTTTTGTTATTTTTTTTTTTAATATTGTTACTATCATAAATATTTCAAGTTTTATATTTTTTTGGACTATCATCAGACGGGGTTTTCTTAACATACTGTATACATTTACTCAGCAAGATTCTTTCTTTATAATTCCCTCGTTGTATCTCATTTCGTTGCTCGCATCGTGTGGCTATCGATTTATGTTAAACACGGCGTTATCGGCTCCGCATTAGCGACTGAATTTAAAGTTGAAACAATGATGAAGGCCTAGTGTCTTCCGATTGAATATAACTGTACTAGTGTACATGTAGAAACTCATATCTTAGAACCAGTTTGCCAACACTAAATCATTTTATTCGGCAGATAAAATTCACGTCTGATTTTTTTCAACCGAATTAAAAAAGGAGGAGATACTCAATTCGACAGTTTTATTTTTATTTTTGTTACCTCTGATCTTTCGACTGGGTGAACTGGTGAACTTTTGATGAGTCTTTTTTTATTTAAAAGGTTGTGCTTCCCGTGTGTTCCCATTTTATTAGGCCCATTTATGACGGTGAGATCCATAACACAACCATATAAGAATTGTTATGAAGTAGGTTTTTCTGGAATAATTAGGTATTGATGAACTGTTAAAATATCAAAACAATTTCTCAGATTAAATTATCTGTCGACCTAAAAATCGGCCTTAATCATTCGATTGAAAAAAATAATTGTTCTGTGACATTTCCATAAACCTAAAAATCAAAACATGCAACCCACTTCAACATTTTCAAGTGCGTCATAAAAGTAGATTTAAATAACAAAACAATTGACGGAAACGAAACGCTTTATGTAGTTGCAATAAAAATAAAAATAGAAAATGAAATGCAACGAATATGAAATATGCAATGAATGGACGTCAACAGGTGCCGTCAACTTAGTTATCAGAACGACGGAAACTTCATGAAACCGGGCTTTTCACTTTTACCTTTAAATACCACAAACTTTTTATTTAGAAATAAAAATTATTTAGAAATGAGAATGTTATTTTCATGGGTGCCTTTTTGAATACGACACAAATAGACAATGATTATTGAATAGTAGGCAATGATATTATAATAAACAGATATGTTACACCCATACAAAACAACCGAAAAAAGTGTTCCGCGCAGCAGCGGCAGCTCACATGTCAAAATGATACAAAAGAGATAGCGCGATAAAACCCATAAGAAAAAAAGAGACAATTAGTGTTGTCAATTACGCTTCAATCTAAACAAACGTCATAGACTAACAAATTTAACGAGACAGAAGGTACAAACCGCGTCTACTAAATTTGTATCCACGGTTTGTGCCTATAACAACTAAGCAACACTACTAAAGGTAGGTAGGTGAGAAATAAATCACGATGTTAAAGCGACAAAGTGGAAATAGAAATAGTTTTATTTTAACATTTTCTGCGATATATTAAGGTAATAAGGGTAAGCTATTCATATTTTCTTTACCCACACATGACATGTTTAATGTATAATTAAGTATATCGACTATTTCAAAAAAACAAATGATTAAATAATCCAACATTAGAAAAAAGGAAAACAGAACTCTGGGGTAATGATGACTTTAATGCCTAATAGTCGCATCTGTACTTTTATTCTATATGTGTGCGATCACGCGTCCTTGTCGTCCTCACGACAAAAAATGTATTTACCGTCTCTTTCTTTTTTCTAACCTCCAATTATCAGAATATTAGGAAAATAAATAAAAAATATTATTAAATCGAAGTATATTGCGTATTTACATGTGGTATGAGATTCCTTGTATTTTATTTACTTCGTCATCATAAATGATACAGTTTCTGGATACACACAATGACATTTAAAAGCTTTTATGTAAATTTCGTTCGAGTGTGTCACTCGTCGAGATGCGTGACGCAGACTAAGGCAATACGTCTCCATTAGGACGTTTTCGAGTCTTCACGATTGCGCGCTAACAACATATCTGTTTATTATAATATCATTGATAGTAGGTAATAAACTAAATAGTTAACGACAAAAAGAAATTAAAATATCAAAAAAGAACTATTAACACCTGCCGTAAATATCACTCAAAAATTAGTTTTTTGTCCCTTGAAAACATCTTGAAATAGTAGATACACTAAAGTATATTATTAAATTTTAATGTGACTTTTTTCAAAGTTATATGTACTTTCTTAACTATTCTAAGACACATCTGACTTACGGTGAAGGAAAACATCGTGAGGAAATCTGGATACCAAAATGTTTGATCTGACATCGCCAATCTTCAATGAGCAAACGTGGTGCTATCTGGTGGTACCTCTATAGGGGAAGAGTCCTGCGCCCAGCAGTGGGACGTTTATATGCTTCATTATTATTATAC
The DNA here is from genome assembly GCA_905146925.1 of Autographa gamma. Taxonomy (NCBI): domain Eukaryota; kingdom Metazoa; phylum Arthropoda; class Insecta; order Lepidoptera; family Noctuidae; genus Autographa; species Autographa gamma. The sequence continues at coordinate 1,146,315 of LR989849.1, read as the reverse complement.
ACATTATTAGAACGTTTTTCTTATCAAATACAGTCAAAGTAATTTGATAAAGTTAGCAAATGAAACTTTAAATTAAATAGAACCAGCACGTAAATAACACTTACCGTGTTTTGTGATTGCAACTCGTTTTAAAGAAATGCGCGCCCATTGGTTCCTAGAGTTGCGTGGTGCAATAGCTATGAAAATAGAATGCAGGGGAAGTACCATGTGCTCTTAAAACAGGAATGTTGTGCTTGAGCAAGCGGGACAGCGCTATGCGCAGTGTAGTGCGCCGCCTCGCTTCCACAACTGCGACAGTACTGCTTTGAAAGATCATGGTACGGCCTCTGGTCGCAGGATCAAGTCCTTTCCATACCATTGGCTTTGACCGAACCATACGTATTCTCATAAAAAGATAGTTGCCGTATCGATGGTTGAAAATTTTAATATTTGTAGCACTGAATCGTTTTTTCAATAGCATAGGTATTGAGTAAAATAGAATTGCCTCTAACTTGAATATATACTTACAGTCTACTGTTATGTAAAAAGTTCAGTTCAATTAAAAACTCTATAAGCATATTAACTACAAAAAGAAAATACACGACCCTAAATTATTTTAATTGAATACCAACACATAACTTTCTGAACACAAATTCCTGTGTTTTCACTCACGAAACTTTCATTGAAACGTAAAATCAAAATCCCGAGCCCTACAAGTCAACGTACACATATTTTCGAGCAATTACTCAAGTTTCGCCAGCTTAAATCATTAATTTCTCTTGTCACCTTTTATGTAAATCAATCCCTTTAATTTCAACCCTACTGCCCGTTATTTAAAGAACGATTTTCGCTGCACCTAACTCTCAAAGTTGAACACGACCAAAGCAAAATCAACCCTAACATTTTAAAATTACTATACAATTTTACTCACAAGTGTCTTCATATTTATGAAGCAATAAAACAAAATTGAATCTTGCACCCCTGGGTTAGGGTCGAATTTCGTTTGGGTGTGGATTTGTAAGCCGATGCCAGAACGTTACACTGGCGTGCAAAACAAGTGGTTGTTATGAGTACCCGCCGTAATCTAACACTGCTGGCCACGATCACACCTTTTGTTCGTTACTTTACACGATGTGTACATTTACGCATCACTTACACTTTCGCCTGTTTTGATTTAGTCTAGATTATTTGATAAAACATAACATAACATATCATCACGCCTGTATCCCCGAAGGGGTAGGCAGAGGTGTACCAATGTACACCCACAGTTCGCCGATATGTTTTAGTCCCATGTAATAGGGGGCGAGCCTATTGCCACTACCGGGCACAAATCCAAACTCCGACCTGCTACTGAGAATTTCATAGAAAAACCCAATAACACCTTGGTCGACTCGGGAATCGAACCCAAGACCTCCAGCGTAGCAGTCGCGATAAGCGCCACTAGGCCAACGAGGCAGTTCATTTGATGATTTGACCATTATTTGATGGTCCTAGATTATCTAGACTCTAGTGGCATCCAGTCATTTTAAATTACAGATTACAGAGTCTATAAGAAAAAAAAATCCGAGACAGTGATAAAAGTGAAAAACCCTAGTTTGATATGACACAACCAAAAATAAAGACTTGACAAAAAATGCTGACAAGAAAACCAACTTGGAACTACTCGTAAGTCTTATAAGGATTCCTAAGGCTCCCACAGTCACAACTAGAATCAAACTCGATCACACGGAAATCACCAGGTTTAAAATAAAATAAGAATCATCAAAATCCGTCCACCAAATTATAAAAACTGTGGCAAAAAAAAAACTAAATGAATACCATTTTGTTGTAGGTTACTAAAAACCAACAGACGTTCATCAAACACACCTTTTGAACATATATCACGCTTACAATAAAAACTAGAGAGTCATACTTTGATATGGGTAACACATGATATGACGCCGGGTCGCACTGAATCAGACGGCTATTTATTTACTGTCAATACCCTGATTCACGAATGTCAGAAATTGTGTCAAGTAGGGATGACTTGCCTTCCCAAGCTTATATTAGCTTCAGATACTTGAACGGGAACATGGGGGCTGTAGAAAGCTGTCAAAACATAATTGGCAATTTGATCTTTGAGATTATCACAGGAAAAGCCAGTAAAGATTTTAGTGACTAATCGAAGTGTATGTTATGAAGTAAATCTACAGCTACCAGATTGAAAAACGATTTCTTTTTTTTTACATTTATCTATTTGAAATAATATACTATTACAGTAATCCATTGCGATACTCTACAAACTTAGGCACTATAATTTATAATCCATGAAAAAAATAAATAATAAGAAGAATAAAATATTTTAGTTTTTTTTTTATAATATATTTTTGTGCTTTTTTTGTTTATTTCGGTAACAAGTAAAAATATAAATATAATGAAATTTGATTAAAATTTGCTCGCGAAATTGAATCACAAACATTTCCGAGACTTCTGACATTTCCGAAATAGCTTCACCAGTAAATCCAAACTAGCTCGTCACGTGTCCTAAATAAGACACATGCGACTAGAAACCAACAGTCTAAAAGGCTAAAACTGTTTCGACAATTTGGAAGGCAAACAGCGAAATAGGCGAGAGATGCGAACACACGGGATCCGTGTTGCGGCCGCAGTTACGGCAAACATTCCGCTGTTCCACCACTATTTGCGATACGATGTAACTAAACGCATGCAATCGCTGGATTTTTTAAATGGCTCCTATACTTCAGGTCGTTTTAAAACAAAGTACAGCCAGATTTAGGTGAGATATTTTCGTTTTTAACCTAATTCAAAATGTAGGTTCTAAAATCGATTTGTTTTCGATAGGAGCTCAGAGACGTCGATTAATGTCAGTTCCTTCTTTAGTAAATTGTCACAAAATATTTCTCTACTTAAGTTCTCAAAGTACAAGAAAAGAAATTCGAATTCCGTAGATCCTGCCTGCCATTTCGTTACATGAAGCTCACATTATCTCAGTATCCCGTAACAACTGAATAGAGCGTACGTCCCGAACATTATATTACTCCCCAACCTTCCGCGAAGTAACAGGGAAACAAATAAAAGCGCAAACGTTGTTATAAGTGAAGTTAACAAAGTCGGGACTATCATAAATCGCTTGTTCGTACTGTATACAAAGGAGGGTGTTCAAAAATTAATTTCATATGTGCCTTAACGAACTCGATTCTACAGGCGTACGGTAATTGTACCCTTACTATTTGCTTGCGAGCCCGTCTTTCGAGAATTGATTTTCTCACGACGCGTATTTATAGAAGAATTTGTTAAAATTCTCCCAAAAAATTTACTTTAAAATAAGTTTTCCAAGGTTTTCTTATGGATCCCTCTGTCCAAAAATTAGACCAAAAAGTACAACACGGAAAAAAACACAATTAAAAAAAAACGGTCAAAATTGGTTCACAGAGTTAAAAGTACTGCGGGAACAAAATATAAAGAAGTCGAATTAAGTACATCCTCTTTTCTTGAAGTCGGTTGGAAATAATAAAACAAGTTTTGAATTTGTACTTGCACGTGATGTTTTAGTCCCATTATCCGTCAACATGATTCTTGAACTTTTAGATTAGTTGTTAAAGATGATGTTAGTATTTGATAATGTAATTATATATTGTACCTGAAGGCCAAAAGGCAAATGTACAGATCACATTACTGTATTACTTTATTGGTCTTTAAATTCGTCCTGCCATGCCATCCAGTCAAACCTTACCAACTGATTCACTTATTTTTATGCTTAAATTAACATGTAACATATGTGTACATGTTTCAAACAGATGATTTTGATTTTGGTTGATCGAAAAAAAAACCAGAATGTAAGATTACAGAAAGTAGGGTTACATTGACTATAAAAAAATCCTCCCATACAAGAATCGCTCAAATGGTAGGGGCAACCTAATCACTAATTACTGAGCTAAATGACTCCATTGTTTCAAATATTTTACTTTGCTCGTAATTTTGTACACCCAGATATCTGTATAGCCAGTCGGCACTCGCTTACCCCACTGTAACAAGTAGCAATTAATCTTCACGTTCTGGAAAAAGGGAATTTATTCCCTTGGCGTTAGAGTTTCATTTTACTTTGTCTGGTGGAATCTTACTAAGTGATCATAAGAATGTATTTTGTGTGCACCACGTGGTAGTGGTTTCATAACATAAGCTGCCGTTTGGTTAAATGCCTCTGCGCGACGTGCCGTGCTCTCGTACCAGCTTGGGACGATACTCGTGTGATCTACCCATATTTCTTTACAAACTGTGCGGGTTTGTCCATTTTCATTCCAAAGAAGTTAGCCTGAAAACGTTTCAATAAAAACCACAATTTTGTCGTAGAAATATGTTCAGAGAAGCATCGTTCACGATCCCAAATATTAAATCGTATATTACGACCTAAAAAAAGAACCTATCCGTTGAACAGCTACCCCAAAATTGGAGTGGCTTAATACCATAAAACGCAAAATTATCCTTAAGCCTGCAGCATAAGGTCGGAATTACGTCGCTTTAATTAACATTTCGTGAGTTTATACCCCATTCGTTAAATCATTTGCGTAAACCCATTGCGCGCAAAATGATTTTATACATAATTCGTGTTCGAGCTTAGAGAGACATTACCATAAATACTGGTGAAACAATAAATTGTAAGGTTATCAAAAACGTATTAAAAGCAATGCGTACTCGGTAAGGCTTGGGGTAAAACCTGGAGGATTTTGATGCCTTTTGGTCATCCTATTTGGTCGATCCGTCTAATCTGTACAATCATTGATCGCATGATAAATGTAAAAAAAAACCTAATTCAATAATAGAAGAACAGGGCTCCTGTTTTTAATAAAATTCATATGGACCTGTGAGGTAGAACTCGATGAAATAGTAATTATTGAATTTATTAGAATTAGTTCGATTCCCACCCGGCACAAATGTTTGTGTGATGAGCACGATCATTTGTCTGGGTGTAATTTATCTATAATATGTTTATTTATTTAGAAATATATAAGTATGTTCATCAGTTGTCTGGTTACCATAACACAAGCTCTGCTTAGCTTGGGATCAGACAACCGTGTGTGAGATGTCCCGGAATATTATTTATTTATTTTTATTAGTACACAATTATATCTAATATAAGAACAAACTCTAACTATACTAAAATTAAAACTTACTTATATAAAAACTAACACGCGTCAAAGAACTCATCGTCGTCCTTGTCAATGGCGGGAAACGTGCCCAGAAGGCTGGCAGCATTGAAATTAATTTACAATTGCCGTAGATATAGCGTAACATACATACAAAAAAACATACAACGAATGGAGAACCTCCGCATTTGAAGTCGGTTGAAAATAGTAAAATCTCAAGCATTTTTTTAACATTTAAATTTTTACTGTCTGACTATTAAGTTTTCATTGTTGAAGCGATGGAGTTATTTTGAATAAAAGGATAATACAACGCAGTAAAAAAAAAATCGCAAAAAAATATACTACGTTGACGCAAGAGCATTCGTTTAAAGAAATGTCTTTATACGACTTTTAGTGTCACTTGTTTCGCGTTCAAATCTACAGGAATAAATGGATTAACACCTGCCTGTTTTAATTTGTAAATATTTACAATACGGTGTGTAGTGTTTGTGCGCGGAGGGGACGTGATTGGCATCTGTTCCGCTTCCAATTCCGTTCGGAAAACATTTCCGAATCGATGGTGTTTTGTTTACGCTGCTCGTTTTAATATTTAGTTCAAACAACTGTTTTTGTTGAAGATCTATTGTGCTCTTTTGTGTTGGATTAAACGCATGATATATACGAGAATATTGTGTGTGGCTGTGATGTAATAAAAGTTGTTGTCATTTTGCGCAGTAAGCAGTGTTTTCAAACAAAAATCTAAAGTTACGTGATTTCGTTATGAGAGAGTTAATTCAGACGAGTATTATAATAACCATTTAGGAATTATGGTGATGTTACCTCTAAACCAAAATATCACGTTTTGTTACGCTCTATGTTAACATTCAAAATTAAAAATGTAATATTTGCTAGCAAGCAAGCTGTTTAAACAACCACAAACCAATTTCCAGTTACTCGTTTATTTCAACCGAACACAGCCAGTACAATGCTCTAAAAATTACAACAGTGATTGTAAACTCGAAAAGGCAAATAAAATAGGAGCCCTTCATTATTTATTCAACGGCGATCGTTCGAGCCGTGTTAGGCCTATAAATATTTCGAATGCCTCCTTTCGTTGAATTTCCGAATTGTAAAACGATCGACACGAGATTGTTATAGGTATACAAAATGAAGGTTTCCCCAAGAGCCTTTGTTAGTGTAGTCCACTTTGTGTAACGCACTTCCGATACTTTTTCGTATGTAAAAATAGTCCAAAATTTGTTTTAAGGTGGCTTGATTCATGCAAACCTTTGACTGGTCTTCTATTTAAGATTTTCTGATCATGCAATCTTGATGGATTGGTGACTAGGGACGCGTAGTTATACGACCGAACTTTAACTATAAACTTTTAAACTATCGCGCTGCATGTTTATTGTAATATTATAGAACGGGGATTAGCGCGTACATGCATAAATACCTTAAAAACATGGGGTAGATGAAAAAATCATCAACGCCTTGCACGGAAGAATGACACCGCATCTCCAGTCTGCTTGCGACCACGGCCGGTGTAACCCGGTCGAAACGTCAAGCCCTTAAGGTATTTATGCATGAATGCTCTAATCCCCGTTCTATAATACATATTACAACGAACTTTAACTTTTATCAACTTTTAACCTGTTAGTTTGATTTTGTTTGATGTAATGCAATAATAATGCTAAACCGCCAGAAAAACTTGCAAACTAAGTTACTTTTTTAGCTACCCGTTATTTATTCGACTCGGTAATTTATTGATTGCGGATCAATAAATGACCGAGTCGAATAAATAACAGGTAGCTGAAATTTCAATCCCATCAAAATCGATTAGTTATTTTAAGTTTTAAAATCAAAATCTTAAAAAAAAAGATAAATTAAAAAATGTAATGTATAATTTTTTCATCTGCCAAGGCTTTTGCCCAAATTATGTTGGTGTCGACTTCCTGTTTTGCTGAATTCAGCTGAACACAGTACTTTACATGCAACATTTTTTTAACAAAAAAAAGTCTAATTCAAAATAAGCCTCACATGGTTCTCATACACTCACTGTGTGCGTATGCTAAACCTGACGGACTAACGAAAAACATCAAATTTGAAATAAAAAAGGGTCATCAAAATCGGTTCAAACAGTAGTGTAGCAAACAAAATAAAAATTACAGTCGACTTGAGAACCTCCTCCTTTTTTGAAGTCGGTTAAAAGCAACTATAGAGTAAGTTCAACTAAACACGCAGGTGTATCTCCCAGTGGTGAAACCCCAAACTCACACACGTAGCAACAGTTATCAACTTTAATGGGTAGCGGCCTTAGAGGAGATAACTAACTTTAGAGTGCGTATCAAGGTATGAACTGTCAGAACTAGTATGAACTAGTTTCCTCGTAAAAATTGTATTAAAACAAAGTGCGTCGTTTTAATACTTTACTTTGAATATCTCAAAACGTTATCTGCGTAAACTTTTTCCATTTTTAGTTACTTAAGTACCGGATTAAGCTAAATACAACCGAGGCATAGAGCCAACTTTGGCTCGTTCTGGCTTCCATCACGTCCTGGAGAGTGCAAGTGGTACTGCAGGACGGGCAGTACAGAAGGCGCCACATTCACATGCCACATGTGCTGGGTCGTGATCCCCACTTGTTTACGATTGCACTCTATAGAGGTGTCTTTACTCTGTGGTACCGGGGCTGTCACCTGTTTGCTGCCAATAATTCATAGTTAGCTAACTGTGTGGGCTCCTAACTTTAGTTTTGCGCCCAGTTTGCCCCGAGGGGAGGGGGTCCATGTTATTGTGTATCATGATTCACTATAGGATAGTTCATCATGACGGTGTTAAATAATAGAACTAAAAATAATAGTTTCATTATTCTCAGAATTAAAAAAATAAATTTAGAAAGTTATTTATTAAAAGAATAACATATTCACATTAATTTATTTAAACTTTTTGCAAAAATGTGTACTTAGGCCGACTACACAACTACACATTAATTCAAATAACTAAAATATCTTCAACCTAAATTAGATTTTTTCGTTGATTTTGTACACTGTAAATAACTTATTTAAATGTAAATAAACTAAGTTTAGCAATGACAGTTAAGAAAATAATTTCCATCATTTAATTCCTGAAATCTTTTATTGATGTACTTATATCTATAAAAACCTACCTTTTTATAAAGACTATACAAGATTATAAACTATTTATTATTTTTAATGCTAACTCCTTCAACCTGCGTGGGAACGACTTCTCTAAATATAAAATGGCGTCCATCCCACCGGATCTAGTTATAAAGTTAGATAACATAATTAGTGTTTAATAAGAAGTTTCTAATTGCTCGTCAGTCTGCGAGCAACCTTGTTGGAGGACGAATAGGTCAACTTAAGACATGAAAACCTCAAAGATGATGTGATAAACGAAATTAAACCTTACTCCTAAGGAATAAGAGTGCTCATAGTGTGCCTGTTAAACAGTGGACTGTATAAACTGCCTTTTTGCTGAATTGTTGTACATTGATTTTATTGGCATGCTCATATGCGATAATATTTATCTATAATATGTATGTATTTAGAAATATATATGTATGTTTATCAGTTGTCTGGTTACCATAACACAAGCTCTCTTAGAGCCTAGCTTGGGATCAGAATTACCGTGTGTGAATTGTCCAGAATAATAAAATAAAATAAAAATAAAATATATAAAAAAAACTCTTAGAGAGTTAAAGCTGAGCAAATCAAAAAAACCTTTTAAGGTCTTAAAAAGTACCGGAGAGACCATTTACCACTTAAAAAATGGTAAATGGAAACATAATTAAAATATAAGCATACATATATCAAGCTAGAACATTATCTATGTATACCGGAACGTTCCCAGTTTAATCTCGCCGGATCCGGTTTGAAACCGGTACCATCCGGCGCTGTCCGGCGCTATCCGGTGCTATCCGGCGCTGACCCGATTGTCCTGCCGCGTAATAGTTTCCCGATGGCCGACCAAATTGAACATTTGCTTGTGACGTAATTGTCTGGTTTCTTTGCCTATAACCTCCTTTTATTGGAGTCGGTTAAAATCGATTTAGTTTTAAAAATATCGGATTGGATAGATCTCAACCGATATGTATTGAGTTTCTGCAAAAATACAGTTTTTTATTACTATTTGATTCGATTTAATTCGGTTTTTCACTAAAGCTTAATTAAATGAAATCTATCTATCTATCTATACATAATAATATAATAAAATTGTAGAAAAGTGGTGTCTGTACAATGGAAATATATATAAAAAAAAGTAGCAGGGGTTGTTATTATATCGATGCCGAACCCGAATTTGTAATAAATTGTCTTTTTGTAATTGTTTGTCTGTGTATTTGTGCACGCTAATATCAGAAACGGCTTATTCGATTTAGATGCGGTTTTCACTTATGTAATGAAGTAAGCTTCACTTAACATTTAGTGTTTATTTCATGTTAATCGGTTCATAAATAAAAAAGTTATGTCATATAACGTTCTACACAAATAGCACTTTTCACAAAAGACTCATTGATACGCTTCGGCATCCATGCGAACGAAGTCGCGGGCACAGCTAGTCTAATAATATATTTGAATTCGAAAGAAATAGCACACGTATTCTGAATTGACAACAAAACCCTTACTTTCCCTTTACTCTTATTTGTATACAAACGAAATTTTAAATGTAAAACATAAAATAAACAAATTTGATTCAGCTACATTAAATCTTTCGTTACTCGGAAACACAAATTAACCTGTTATTCGTTCAAACAATCGAATTGAATATTGTTTTATCATAAATGGAGAATTAATTAAATAAAAAGATATTATTTTCGAACCCGAAAGCTTCAAAGCAAAACGAAAGGAAATTACTTGTAATACATAATATATTTTAATAGCAAAGATACACGGATTAATTCAACAAAGAGTAAGTTTCATGAATATGTTATTACTTACTTCAAAAGGTTAATTTCAGTTGGATATTTCAATTGCGTTGTATCCAAGAGTTAATTGGTATTTGTGTGGAAGGCTCTGCTAATTTACTGAGGCGTTGAAAGATAATTCTCCAATATTTCCGTCTTGTCCTGAGTACTGAGTGCATGTATCAGGGTGTGAGCAAGCACTAGTATGAACCAGTTTTGTCGTAAGAAGAGTATGAGCACAGAGCGTGGCGTCTTGATTAAATTAAAGTATTTCTATTTCAAATTGGCCTTTTTTAGGTCTTTTAAGACATTAAATTACGGACCCTAGCTGCATGTTCCAAAATTTCATTCCTATGGAGAAGAAACGGCAAGCAATTCAAAAGGTTACCTTAAAAAAAAGGCGTAACATAGTTAAGAATACAAAATAAACTATATCAAATCATAATGTTATCCTAATAATATCAAAATCACTCACTACTTTCGCAGTCTGTCGCTAGGAAAATAACACAAAGCTATACATATATATGACCGGCAAATTTTTATTCGGCTGCAATTAAGCGCCTAAACTTAATTTCTTAACTGCCTCGTTGGCCTAGTGGTTCTAAGCGCGACTGCTACGCTAGAGGTTACGCTTGGGTTCGATTCCCAAGTCGACCAAGGTGTTATTGGGTTTTTCTATGAAATTCTCAGTAGCAGGTCGGTGTTTGGATTTGTGCCCGGTTAGTGGCAATAGGCTCGCTATTACATGGGACCTAAACATACCGGCGAACTGTGGGTGTACATTGGTACACCTCTGCTTAAACCTTCGGGGATACAGGCGTGATGGTATGTATGTACCAAACTTCCACGTAACGCAAGTTATGATAGTATATGACACTTGGCGTGTGCTTGCAGAAGTAACTTCGTCGCAGGTTAGCAGCAGTGGTTGGAAGTCTGTGGTACATAGTATCTAACTATTTCCGATGTACTCCTAGGTGGTGGTTCTATTTGCCGTTTAGAAGCAAACACTTTGATTAATAATTTGTCTATCTTTTATCTATAGCAAGATTGTGAAAATTAGGCTGGAAATAATGTAAAAATCATCTATGTAGCTTAGTGTAATAGACTATTTATAATTTAATTGTTAGGTTGGGAGCGGTCCCCCAAGGTGACGTATCTGTTTTAGAATATTAATACATACTTAGGTATTTTAAGATTGAGTTTTTTTGTTATTGTTTTTTACTTTTTAAAGGGTACTTATATTTTTGTGTCGGGGTTTTAGTCAAAATTATTTTTTTTTGTAAAATGTTACAAGTATTTCTGCCATTTGGTATTCCGCAGCTGCAAATTCGTGTATTTTATTAAGTCACAATATTTTTTACTGTAGTAGGTACTATAAAGATCAGTCTCCTTGAAGGTTTTTCTCTGTATCTTACACGGATTTTTTCTTAACTGTTTAGCATCAAGATAACAAACTGCTAGAAAAATTTTAGCAAAGCGTCTTCCTTGGGGATGGAACTGTACGAAACAGCGTATGAATGCATTCTCATATACTCGAGTTTAATATAAAAATCCAACGTAACCTAGAGCCGTTCTGAGTCGGAAATGATTTGGGTCCCCCGGGGCTCGTAGATTTGAACGAGTCAGCCTAGGAGTGGGCCATAAAATAAACTAAACCCTAGCCCTTGGGGCCAGTAGATGAGTACTCGTACCTTGATGCCGACGAGTACGCTTCATTTTAACCGAATACAAATGTTTTAAATATTCCGTGCGATATGACTTTTTCTTTTCATCTTTCTTTTGTAAATATATTTTTTTATATACATATATAATCTATATGCATAACATAAAATATTATCACGCCTGTATCCCCGAAGGGTTAGGCAGAGGTGTACCAATGTACACCCACAGTTCGCCGATATGTTTAGGTCCCATGTAGTAGGGCCGAGCCTATTGCCACTAACCGGGCACCAATACAAACTCCGACCTGCTGCTGAGAATTTCATAGAAAAACCCAATAACACCTTGGTCGACTTGGGAATCGAACCTAATACCTCTAACGTAGCAGTCGCGCTTAGCACCACCAGGCCAACGAGACAGTAATATATATACATACATTTTAAAGATAAATTACACCCAGCCACAGAGCAATTATATATCAGTATAGCAGTCAGGGTCAATTACCAGAAGACCAACAGGCCCGTCAAAAGAATAGAATAGAATTATTAATAATAATATGTTATTGTAACTTATTCTGAGAAATTCAAATTCAAATTGTTTATTTTGTAAATAGGACTACATACAATCACTTTGACACGTCTTCTTAATCTAGATGAGGTTGACCAGCGCCAACACGGAACGTGGTCCTACCCACACTCAATACTCAATACTCAATACGTTTATTGCATTCCACAAATGTGAACTTAGGTGGTAGGTACATTAAATTTTAATATACAATTAGTTTTGGATCATTGTGGGCCCTGTCGGGCCTGTCGGCCCTGTCGGGACTCCTTAACTGTGAGCGTTTTAATTTCTGTTTATTCTCACGGAAGGAGTCAATATACATATAATTATACAAATAATTTTATAAAGTCTATAAAATAAAGAAAAAAAATGTCACGAAAAAAATTGTCTACACAAAGCGAAATAATACACCAAAATTGAGATTTTAGGGCTGACACAAAATGAACATGTAAGGAACTGTTTTCAATCTAGAATTGTATTAAAAAATTGTTAAAAAATTGGAGAGTGTATACATATTGAGTTCTGAGGTTTACGCGAATGTTAGAAATTGAAATAAAACTACTTTTACGGCTTTTATTTCGACACCTTTGCAGGTATCATGGTCACGGGCAGACTCAAATTTCAAGTACAAACCGCGATAAAATCCGTAAAAGTAGTTTTACTTCACGAGTATATACATATTATTATTGCTCGTGTCTGTACATACTCTCCTACTCTCCTCACATTGATGTGTTTTCTAGTATAATAAAGAGGTAACAAAGAATTGTATTTCGTATTCTTTTACCTCATGATGCCCGAGGGAATAACAATGGTTAAGGCGCGGTGAAAACAATGACTCTGAAGCCCCAGGGTTCGACGCTGTCTTACAAAAAGTACTGTTTATTACCTTATTTAGAAGATATAATATTATACCTTTCATGTATCTTGAGGTTCCCTGAAGGGTCGTTATCGAGAAAGTAGCTTATTCAACTAACAATCGATTTCGTTAGATTGATAACTAGCTGTAGCCTGCTATCCTGCCCGCGTGTTCAAAAACAGCTGTAGGTCTGTTTTTTTTTTTATAATAATATTCCGGGACATCTCACACACGGTTATCTGATCCCAAGCTAAGCAGAGCTTGTGTTATGGTAACCAGACAACTGATATACATACTCATACTTATATATTTCTAAATACATACATATAATTGAGAAATTACACCCAGACACAGAACAAATTTTAATGATCCTACTAATATGATAAATGTGAAAGTTTTTGAGAATGGATGTGTGGATTTTTGTTACTCTTTCACGCAAAAACTACAGAATGGATTTTAATGAAACTGTACAACAATATAGCTGACACATCGGAATAACACATAAGCTATAATTTATAAAGATAGTGTATGTATTGTCATTCACGCGGGTGAAACCGCGGGGCACAGCTAGTATAAGAATAAAGAATCAGACTAAGAATAAATGTTATTGTTCATAATTACATTGTTGCTTAGGATTAGGACAAATAACAGGTAATTATTTAAATTTTGAAACAGTAGATAACAATGGTCCCCAAACTAAGCCAAAACCTGTATCTTGGGGGCCGGAGTGCGGAAGGTACTTGAATTACACTCTTCGTTGGGTGTAATACTAGGTAAACAAATATTGTTATAGTAGAACAATTTATAAAAAAATCTGCCTCGTTGGCGTAAGCGTGCTTGTGGCCTAAGTGGTGCTAAGCGCGACTGCTACGCTAGAGATCTTGGATTCGATTCCCAAGTCGACCAAGGTGTTATTGGGTTTTTCTGTGAAATTCTAATTAGCAGGTCGGAGTTTGGATTTTTGCCCGGTTAGTGGCAATAGGCTAGCCCCTTACTACATGGGACCTAAACATATCGGCGAACTGTGGGTGTAAATTGGTACACCTCTGCCTAACCCCTCGGGGATACAGGCGTGATGATATGTTAATTTATAAAAAAAATAATGTGGTTATTTTTTCAAATAATGCATACTGTATTAAAATAAATGCCTTTCGTATGACGAATCATACCCCATACTTATATCACTACATCAGGAGGTAAAAATGCGAGAAACTTTCAAACTAAACGCACATCTTTATAACTAGAAATGTATTCCTTTAACAAACGAGTGATATCACAAGATACCGTACAGAGAAATTTCCTTAACGACTACACAGGGTGTGTTTATCGCACATAACGTTACGTAAAGGGTGTGCCTCGAGCTACCCCGTCCATGAAAGAGTCTGCTTCAGAGTGCATTGTAATTGCTGCGATTATAGAAACCCCACGCTTTAATTTGCAAAGGACGGAGTATTCAAAGGGATCACATTTCTAGAAACGACGTTGAAAACACGTTTTAGCTTTACATTGAGGAGTTTAGTGCTTTATCTCACTTCCCATGCCGACTAATCTTATGAATACGAAAGTAAATTCATCTCTGACAGGCTGTTACAGATTCACGGGTAAACTATGTAACTTATTTTGATAAAATTTGGTTTGAGGTTAGCTTGAAAGCAAAGAAGAATAATTTAATACTTTTTGTCATACAAACCGATATCGACGCAGGCATATCGCGGGAAATAAGTAGTTTTATATTAGAAAGCTAGTCTTCGCATCCGGAAAGTGACAGTCACAATATTTAAAAGGAAAGCGGAAACAAAATAATGAAACCAAGTAAACGTGAGAATAATTGAAAGACGTCGAAATTCGATACTTCATTCTTGTCGTATAAAGGCCTGCACGTTAGGCACTTGTCCCATTGCAGGCAATGCGCGAGTATCGAGTACAGCAAGTATCGAGTACAGCGAGTATCGCTCAGCGAGTGTATTTAAAGTTCTTGTCGCTGCAACAAACAAATGCTGTGAGAGTTCTCATCGGCCAATGTGAACAGTTAACGAGTTATTATCTAGCAATGCATAAAACATAACAAAACATAACATCACGCCTGTATCCCTGAAGGGTTAGGCAGAAGTGTACCAAAGTACACCCAGCGTTCGCCGATATGTTTAGGTCCCATGTAATAGGGGGCTAGTCTATTGCCACTAACCGGACACAAATCCAAACTCCGACCTGCTACTGAGGATTTCATAGAAAAACCCAATAACACCTTGGTCGCTTAGCACCACTAGGCCAAAGAGGCAGTAGTTATGCATCTCCTTTATTTACACGGGATCTACATCTTGTTGTACGTTTCTTGAGTGATAATATAGTCGATAGTCACTCGTTTTCTCGCCGGCTATGAGACAAATGCCTGAAGGTGGTTGCGGACGTTATTGAGAAAATCTGAATTTCATGCGGTTTGCGCTGCCTTAGACAACCTGAAATGCAATGTGGCCATTATTATAGAAATTAAAAAAAAAATTCACTTAATCTTTGCCGTCGTAAATTTTAATTAGCAATGCTTTAAGTGACTTTATCAATTTGTATATTAATTCTTTTAATATTCAAATTATTATCTACATAGTCTGCATTAAAAGTACATATTTTATTATATTCTGCATGAAAATACCTGCATACCAATATTAACAAGATGCCTTACTTCACTCGAAAATCAAAATTTACGTGTAAAAGAGATAGCATTACATTCGTAATAAGAAAGAAAAAGACAAAACATTCCTGTACAAAATGTTAGTCAAATATTTTCAGACGTATTCACTGCTGGGTTACGTTTCGAAAGGTTCAAGGTACTTTACAACCAATTAAAATAACATGCCAAATACACTAAGGCAATCGTTAGTAATTATAAAGTTAGACAAAAATGAACCGTAAAGCGTTGTCATAAGATCGTTATCAATGGTAGATTATTATGATTATTGTTAGGTTGACTGTACATCATGAATTTAATTCACAAATTGACTCTGACCCTTTTCAAAGTAAGACCACGGCGGTTGGACGTAATTTTCATAATTTTAATGGATTCTTTGTTATTTTTAGGCTCAACCTAATGCTTATATTAAATTGATATGATGTTTAGCCTTTGGGCTTATTTACATAAGGATCCAGTTTCATTTGATCATCTTTATATATATAATTCTTCTGTGAGTGTGTATGTCACTGAACTTCTCTCAAACGACTGGACAGATTTTGATGTATTTTTTTTGTGTGTGTTCAAGGGGATCTGGGAATGGTTTAGATTCACAATTTTGTCCGCTGGACAATGTTTTTTAATTAATTTTTAATTTATTAGTAGTTGTTGATTTTGGAATGTTTTACATTGGATCCGACAGACGGCGCTACCATCGCAGTGTCAAATTTTGAATAATATTCGTATTTTAATTTTGGTCTGTCGCGACAGGTAGCGCTGCGATCAAATTAAAAAAAAGTTTTGTTATCATTGTGTTATTGTAGACCATGTAGACAGGACAACGTCTGTCGGGTCCGCTAGTGTTGTATAAACTCTGTTGATTATAACTTTTAATTTTTTAGATACTATCTTTAGTGATAATTTAGGTGGAAGGCGCAACGTTTAATAGTGAGAATAAATGAATTAGATTTTTTCTTGCTAAATAAAATAATAAAAAAAAAGCTTATTTATTCATACTCTAATATATTTTATGTATTATTTATCTTAAAATCAAACTAACCAATAACTGTAGTCATAAACTTTGTTAGTATTTTCCATATCTTTACAGCTATATAAAACAAAGTTGAATTAGTTACACAATTTACAACTTAATAACAGGTATACCGATTTTCATGTTGTTTGATTTTTAGAAGTCTTTTCTCCTCAAATAACCTTAAATTCATCGAAGAAAAAACACAGAAAGACCGGCCAAGTGTGAATCGGACTGGTGCACGAAGGATTCCGTACCAACGTTGTATGAAAGCCCTCACAAATATTTTTATTTTTGATGTTTTAGCGGCAATAGAAATACATAATTTGCTAAAACTTCAACTGTCCAGATATCACGGCTCTTTATATAAGTCTGGTGACCGACTGACGGACAGAAAGCTAAGTCGTAATGGGGTCCTGTTTTTAGCCTCTGGCTACGGTACCCTAAGAGATGAAGATTCTCTAGGGGCTACTTACGCGAGTGTAACCGCGGGCCGCCGCTAGTATTATGATAAGTCGAACTACAATCTCCAAAAGTCAAGTAGTAATAAAAACAAAGTAGTGCAAAGACAAGCAGTAATAAAAAACTATCCGAGAGCATCCCTTTAAAAGAATGGACATCAGATAAAAGATTCAGAAGAAATCCCAGCGTCCCCGAGGGTTCCGCTTTCT
Source organism: Autographa gamma (assembly GCA_905146925.1). Taxonomy (NCBI): domain Eukaryota; kingdom Metazoa; phylum Arthropoda; class Insecta; order Lepidoptera; family Noctuidae; genus Autographa; species Autographa gamma. The sequence goes on along the minus strand of LR989849.1, from coordinate 1,128,847 downwards.
AAAGGAAAGGATTTATTCTTAAAGAAAATGTACAACGATACTCAAAACAAAGGCATACTTACTTTTTACACAATTAGAAAAACCGGTCAAGTGAGACTTGGCCACGTAAGGGTTCTGTATAAGACAAAATAGCTGAATTTAATTTAATTATTTGTCGAAAAAGAGATGGATGGATTGTCTGAAAGATGATATGAGAAAGAAAGCAATGAATGCTGAGATGATGGGAAGAATGGAATGGACCACAAACGGGAACAGGGCAGAGAGATGATGATGATTTAATTTTGTTGTTTTAGCCAAATTGGTGGGATTGCAGGTAAAACAAAGAGACGTTGCTAGTTAAATAGAAGCCTTAATTTCAAAGCCATTTCGGATTAAAAAACTTAGAGATAGGTAGTCGAATTCGAAAGTTCTTCTTCTTTAGTAGGGATCCACCCGTCTTGGTCTCAAGCGGGTGGCGCAGCAATTTGTGCTATATTACTTAGGGATAACTAAAAATAAACATAACATAACATATCATCACGCCTGTATCCCCGAAGGGGTAGGCAGAGGTGTACCAATGTACGCCCACAGTTCGCCGATATGTTAAGGTCCCATGTAATAGGGGGCGAGCCTATTGCCACTAACCGGGCACAAATCCAAACTTATAAAATAAATGGAAAAACAATAGTTGCTATGAATTTATTTGCTACCAGCATACAACTTTTTCTCTTTATAATATTGGTATAAATAACCATATACTGAAACTTAGCTTAACTTGTCCACCGAAAAAATTTGAAAAAGATTTGTCATTTATTTCAACAGCACCTGGTCTTTTTTTTTTTGATAGAGAATCCTCGCAATAAGCCTGAGCGCAGGCTTTGACTGCTTCACCGGACTTTTGGCGAGGACCTTAAGGCCTCCAGCCAGAGCAATAGGAAACAACTAACTACGTCAGCAACGTCCACTAAGGGTACCCCCTGCGGGGTTCGGACCTCGAAGCGTCTGGTTAGTCGGTGTATAAATTCTTAAGACTCATTTCGCCGATACTGAAGGGTAGAGAGGGGTAAATACATATCGATAGTTAGCCTTAGATTGATTTAAGCTAACTTTAGGTGGGAGTGGGCTGGTTACGTTGCGCGCATGCACCTTTACCGACAGACAAAGATCGTCACCCACTACACGCCGGAAGGACATCGCCGTCGATGTCGTCCGCGGCGAAGGTGGTTTGATGATATAGTCAGTTATGCGCGAAGCACGTGGCCAGATATCGCAAAATACCGACAGGGGGGAGGCCTTTGCCCAGCCATAAAATCTAACGCAGGCTATACTACTATAATATTGAAAAACTTCAAAATAGAGCATTTTTGTTTTGCAAACAGTTTTGTTTAGGCTTTGCCGATACTTTTTCATACCAAAGGCACTTTAGAACTTACAAACTCGTCATTAACGTATAAATGCCTTTAAGTAAAAGCTTACTTGAAATGAAAACATTTTGATTTTGGTGGAAAAGATAAACCTTTTGCATTTTTTATACCAATTGAATTCGTGCTTTATTTAAGCTCTGTTGATTGATTTCAATATCGCCTAGCAACTAAATGAAACTGGACGCCCATCAATAAAATGATCGTGACAAACGTGGCTCCTATGTACTTAGGACAAATAAATTTATAATAAGTAAACAGAACTGACAAGCTTCCTGATTATTTGAATATTGATTTATTCTCCCTCCGTCTCTTGAATCTTAGCTTCTATTTAATATCACGAAGAAATAGTACTAAATTGTAACGGTCATGAATTGCTACATACATTTAAATCCAGTTCAATACATCAAACAATATCACATTTCAAACACAGGAATCTAAAAACAATAAAATATTTAAACATTTCCAATATTGTGCAAGTCTAATATCGTATGTCGTAAATTTTTATGATTCTGTTCCATGTTTTATAACTTTATTTATATAAACCGCTAGTCGAGCACGTTTTTGGACCAAGTGAAAAGTCAATTTCATAGAAATTTGTTTTATGAAGACATTACAAGTCTTGTTTTGTATTTCAAGGAAGTTATAAAATAATGTTTCGATTGTTACCAGCGCTGTTCTTGCTAGAGAATTTGATTATAGTTAGGTCTTACATTAATAATGCTGTGGTAAGAAATACTGTTCTGAAATTCGCGGATTTGGACGCTAGTCATAAGCACGACGTTGGCTCAGGAGAATATCCCTTCGTCGTTTCAATAGTCTTGATGGAGCAGGAGACGGTGACCAAACACTGCACGGGCTCGCTGATAGCCCCGGTGTGGGTGCTCTCCGCCTCCAACTGCTACTACGACATGTTGGACAGAAACTTCTTCGTCTGGTACGGTAACTTCACCATAACGCCCGTAAAAACAAAAATGTACACGAAAGTACAGAAGATTTTCATACATCCGTCGTTCCTCAGCACCGAGTTCACTCGTCCTGGATACTTCTTCGGTGATAATGATATCAGTTTGTTACGCATCCGAAAAGTAGATCTGTTCACTTTCGGAAGACTCTCCGCCATCGACCACATGAAGATGGCCGGCCTTCCTGTCACGTACGTCGGCGGCGGCACGAAGAACAAGCAGCTGGACGTGAAGTACGGCGTGCAGCCGCTGCAGGTCGCCGAGGGCGTCGTCATCAAGTGCGGCCTGACGCTCACCATGTGGTCGCAGTACATGCAGTGTGTCGCCCCCAAATGCTCGGAGAAGTCGCATCAGCCGGTGCACGGCGACTCCGGCGGCCCTTACATCTACGATGGGAAAATTATGGGAGTCATGTCCGTCGGTTACCAGATTCCGAAGAGTTTCATCCATTCCCATGGACTAACGCCGATCAGTCCCTATAGAGAGTGGATTGATCGCGTGACACTTTCGAGGAAGAAAAACATTAGTTAGGGGTTAATAAGGGAAGTTACAATGAACAATAATTTTAGACGAGAGTAGTTAACTTTAAATAAATCGATTGTTTTAGGACGAAACGAAAAGTCAACATGTGTATTTGCAGACATATTGTATGTTAACAACAGCTGTATTATAAATGTCTTCCTCACCGATATTGGTTATCTGCGCTGTAAATATTTCATTGCAGTATTCAGCCTTAGTACGATCTATTTCTTCAGTGTCTTCGGCAAGACTTCGAATGGAGGCCTTTGAGTGATAACAATAAAATTCGTTTGGAGTTTAGAAGTGTCTAATTTCAGTGCAACTATGTCATTGTATTGTATGATTTGAAAGCAATAAAGCTGTTATATTTTTAAACAAAGCTATGTGTTTGAGTGTTACATTTTTTTTCCTTTTTTTTTTTAACTTTTTTCTTAAGCTATACTTAAGCAGCCCTGCCGACTTGGACTATATTGGCATTAGGCAGCTATGTACTTTTAGAGAATTCAAGTTTACTCCATATCAAGTTACATAACTCTTACTAGGTCTCATGATTTGGCAATGAAAGAAAAACAAACATACCTCAGACCGACAGAGGTTCTTTTTTTACGTAACTATCTTTTTCTTCTATATTACAAGTATGGATTATGGCGTATATGTATAATAAAAGGCTTATTCAGCTTCCATTCATCTCTACAACTTGTCATCTCAGTATTCACTCCTTTCTTTCTCATATCATCTTTCACACAATCCATACATCTCTTTTTTGGTCTTCCTCTGCGTGTATTCCCATCCACATTCATACTCATAATTCGTCTAGTTACGTGACTTTCATCCCTCCTCATCACATGTCCATACCACGACAAACAGTGACCTCTCATCTTTTAATTCATGGGCGCTATTTTCAACGTTCCTCTAATATACTGATTTCTTATCCTATCCAATCTCGTTACTTCAGTCATCCATCGAAGCATTCTCATTTCACCAACATGTGGTGGTGTGTCGATTCAGATTTATTGACAATTGTTCTTCAAGAATGTATTTGAGACGTAGTACACATAGACGTACCGTAGCTCCATTTATGAGTTGTTTTAAATTTAAGAAAACCGGAATTTATTTTTATAGGTCAACTTTACGATGCACAGAAAGTGGTTCCATATCGATTGTAATAAAAAGTAATCGAAAAGTTACGTCGCTATCATTGGTCTAGCAATATTGTTGTACTCTTGAACAAAAGTAGAAAAGCTTTGCTAGTCCAAATTATTGAAATGTTTATCTCAAGAATAATAATTGTCTCAATAATTAATAGCCCACTTGTACAGTCAGCCAAAAAAGAAAGTTTAAGAGTTTATAATGGTCGTGACCGCGCGGAAGGTGAATATCCATTTGCTGTGATGCTAGCTATGGCCGACAAAGATAATGTGATGAACACATTGTATGCATTTTGCTCGGCATCAATGCTGACTAAGACCTGGGTATTGACGGCATCCCACTGCTTTTGGGACATCGACAACAAAGTCTTATTTGTTTGGTATGGTAACTACACTGGACCACCGGCTGAATCTAAACTGCTTTCCAAAATTTTCAAAACATTTTCTCACCCAGGATTGCGATACATGGAATACATAAACCATGACATATTTTACGGGGAGAATGACATCGGTTTGGCACATAGTCAAGAAACATTTTTACCTAGCTATGGAAGAATTTCACCCCTTGATCGCAAGTACCTGACAGGCTTGCCAGTGGTGTTCGTTGGAGGTGGCTTTTCCCACAAAAAAGAAGAATATCAACCGCTGCAAGTAGGCGAAGGGATGATCGCTGAATGTGGACCAGAGATCCGTAGGTGGTCGAGGATGTTCATATGCATTACAGCCAAGTGTTCTCAACGAGACGAAACGATGGCGCACGGCGACTCCGGGTGCCCTGTCTTGTACGACGGTCGCATTATCGGAGTAAATTCACTTTATTATGTTCATCATAATCAAGTTTTATGGTCAGGAGTGAACCCAGTGAGTCCGTACATAGACTGGATCACTGCCACCATACAGTCAATAGACAATAAACTATAAAGAAACTGCTTATTATTTTGGTTGTATGCGTTAGATAAAGTGCCTTTGATCAGGCAGGAGGAGATGAGAAGTATATTATGTTACCGGCCAAACCCGATTTCAGGACAAACTAGTTCTTACATAACAAGTTACAGAGAAGGGTCACAGAGAATACAGTTTCGTAAAACATCATTCCCAATTAAGACTGAAATGGTAATTAATGATTTATAAGCGTCATTACTATAACACTATCATACAATCCGATCCCCCGCATTATATCCAGTAGCAAAATAACAACACTAACTTAATTTAAAACATTTTACGTAAGCAATATTTATTTTTTTGGTATTTTCGTTCCCGGTTACGAGAAAACCTTTGGATCTCGCTTTCCCTATTCGTGATAATAAAGAGACAACAAGAAAAATCGAATGGCTTGAACAGGTTGAAATTAGTTCGAACCGGAGTAATTTATCTAAAATATGTATGTAATTAGAAATATATAGGTTTGTTTACCAGTTGTCTGATTATCATAGTACAAGCTCTGCTTAGTTTGGGATAAGAAGACCGTTTGTGAGTTGTCCCAGGATATTATTATTATTTCGAAAGCGTGTTCTGTCAGTGTTTCGAAACTGGCTAGTTTATTAGCTTAGTGTAGTCACAAAGATGTTCTCGTATGTAAGGTTATTAAGTACCGACAACGTTATACATTGTGTGAATGTAGCTTGTGCTTGTTTGTTGGGTTGCGATTGATTCCTCTTTTGTTTTGTCGAACTATTGTTTTGTAGTTGATATCGTTGGTTGTTTATACAACATATAAGGTATATTTCTATTGATAAAGAGTTTATTTTTGTTTTATACCTTATAAGCGATACTGTAAAACTTGTTATGATATTTGACGTTTGTTAAAACACGTAAATATTTGTTACCAACTAATTGAAAACTTTTCTGTAAGATACATCCAATTTTATTCATCGCTTTAAACAAATTTACTCGTACGATAATATTCTCCTATACTTTTGTATTGTTGTAACGTGAAACGGGTAACAAATTCTTCTGTTGGAAGCCGTAAGGAGTAGCGGTCCCAAGAGTGTGCCCTGAGGGACTCCGCACTCAATGTATAAGAATTTCACTTGACTGACTTACCGTACAATGCTTTCGACTTCTTATTTTAGTGAATACTTACTTGTTATGTCAGGAGTTTTGGTATTGTTTGGGTACGTTGTGGAGAAAAGGGTCACTTGTTCTGTAAGGGTTGATTGTGTAAGTAAGACGTTTATTTCGGAACCCGGACTAATGTTTGAATTGAATTCGTAATAAACCAGTTTTTAGATTTTTTCGATTAAGAGGCAAACTGATTTATATTATTTATATTTATATTGATACATATTTTAATATGACGATAACGTCGAAATATGTTGAGTAAAGACTTTAAGATATACTAAAACTAAAAAATTACTACTATTTATAATAATTGTAATAATAATAAAATATATTGATTTTAAATGAGAGTATGATTTAAAAAAGAGATATAGTAATTAATATTGAAGCTTTTTACGACAAAATAGATTTATTAAATATTTATAAATAGTTAAACCCTATATTCTCTATTTCGACAAACCCCACACCCTATTAGCATAGTCTGGTATTATAAAGATCAGACGGAAAAAAGTCACTCAAACAGTTTATCTGGACAAGATTGAATCTTTTTACACAAGAAATTCAATTGAATATATTTATGCATAAAAGGTCTAGGATAGTAACGGGAATCAGGAGGCTTTGAGGGACCGAACAATTCAATAAGAAACTCTACTCCATCCGTTATTCGCGTCACGTATACACACTAAAAAAAATATAGCTTTTCTTTCGTGATATTTGAATATCTGTGCTCTGTTGAAGTTAGTTTGTTATAAACATTAGGATTTGTGATTTGTTTACTTTGTATCGAGTTTTCCGCCAATTCGTCCACTAAGTAGGAAATGATTTACACTTACATTAATCATTATAAATTATTGTTTAGAATACACACACACACACATGATAAATTTCAAAAGCAGCATCCAAAACGGTAGATTCATTGAGGAGCTAGATATTATCGCTTATTCTCGCGTTAAAGTACCACATTAGTGGGATTTTATACGGTCCATAAATATTAAAAATAAAACCGCCCACTTGAGTCCTGTCCGTATTGATTCACGTTCACATAAAGGCTCCGTATTAAAGATTGTCGCAATTTATAGACTCGACCAGAGACATTTGATAAATGCGGAGTATTACCTCACTTTATAAGGCCTTTCTTTGAAATTGCACTCTTTAAATAATTTTGAATGTGTAAATTGGTTAATTCTGTACCTCAAGTATGGTTTTGCACTTCGACAACACGTGTTAATTTTTTTCCTTATAAATATTGGAATTCACACACTTACGTTTTTACGTATTATGATTTAAATAAAATTCTTGACTGAAAGTGAATTTGAATCACAGTTCTAATTTACTATAGCTACAGATAAATCCTCACTTTAAATAAACTGGTAAAGATCTTCAATGTCTCTTCGTGTGTACTTTCCTGCCAAAACACACAAATAAATATAAATAACAACAAACCCGTAAGTGAAACCATAAATTCATTTCATTGGCAAATAAGAATATAGGCCAACAACAATACATTCTTTATTTCTTGTCTGGTTGACGCATGTTTCTATTTAGGGGACGAAATGTAAAAGCCATCATAATCCCTTTGTGGGAAAAAGATGGCGCGATTATTCTGTATAGCTCCGTCTCGCTCGCACCTGGTTCGCACTTGACCTTATTTACCCTTGACAAATAAACCCGAATACGAAAGATGACACCCTTCTGTGTACATAGCCTTACGAATCTACAATAGTTGCTGAGGCCGTACCATGAGCTCTTAAAGCAGCACTGTTGCGGTTGAGTAAGCGGGACAGCGCTATGCGCAGTGTAGTGCGCCGTCTCGCTTCCACAACCGCGACAGTACTGCTTTAAGAGCTCATGGTACGGCCCTAGGAAATTGTATTGAAGGGAATATCTTGTTTACATTGAAAAGTACATGTTTCGTTTGGAAAACATTTTAGTTGAAGATAAGAGAACTTCAGTGTCCAAGTAATATAAGTATCATCATAAAAATCGGCCCAACTATGAATCAAAGTCGAGCATGAGGGTTGTGTCATACAGGATTTATGAATTTAAAATGGCCACTTTTATTTATTTTAGATTATTATTTTGGCAGCAATGGAATAAATTCTGTGAAAAATTTAATATAAAACTTTCTGAACTAACTAACTTTATTTTATAAGTGTTTAAACGAATTGGAAAATTCGTAGTAAGTTAAAAGAATCGTGTTTTGTTTGAGAGGCAATCGACGCCGGGTGAAAAAGTAAGTGCAGATTTATTGTCGCGGAGTCGCGGCTCCCCTCAGCACTTGTCTCGTCGGTTGGTACAAGTGATAAGAGCAAATACAAACTCTTTTTGACAATCAAAAATCAATAATTAATTTTCACTTAAATGTAAAAATAAAACCAGTAAATAAAAACAAGGATCTTGCTGATATTATTTTATTATTGCCTTAATAATTTTTGATTTCGATTTACAATTTTATTGAGATAGATATCGCGTAACAAACGTGTTGAAAATAAAGTAGGCTATAGTAAAATATTTTAAAGGTTACTTTAATAGTCCCCCCATGTGCTTACCCTTCACCGTTTCGTAAGTCTTCTAGCTGTAAGAGAAAGAACGGCGCAACTAACTCCCTAGCAGAACTGTCTCTTATTATATTGAAACATATTATTTTTATTTTATTAAGAAATTTGTGTCTTAAATAATGAGCATTTAAATAATTAAATCGCAAAATAGGTCAATCTCATTAGTTTTGCTATTCGTCATCTGCAGAGCCTTTTCCCAACTATCTATATTATTTTACATGGAGCGACTAAGTATCAGACCCTTGGTAAGACTAGTTGTCAGAATTGACTTAACGAGTGCCAAAGATCAACGTATGACAGTCGGGACCTACGGTTAACGTGCTATCCGAGGCACGGTAAGTTTAGAAAACGGTCACTCATCCACGGATGCGTGCGTCAACCGCGGCTTGATCTGTATTATTGGTCAAACCGTACGGCTTACACAAAGCCACAATGAGTTATGCAATTCAAGAAAAAAAAACCATCGTCTGCCACGAGCAGATCCATGATACCTGCAAAGGCGTCGAAACGTTGGGAACTAAAATTCAAATACAAACCGCGATAAAATCCGTAAAAGTAGTTTTATTTCAATGTCTAACATTCGCGTAAACCTCAGAACTCAATATAAAAAAGCATATCAACTGTCTCAGCGTTATTGTACTATATTATTTTCATTTTACATTATTTTGCAACGTTTTAAAGTGCTATTTCTAAATAGCTGCTGCTTGCAACTTGTACCACACGCGAACCTCAAAGATTCGTCTTCAGCAAAAAATAAATTATTCTTTTCTTCTGAAATTACATTCGTCGGCGTTTACGACTTGCATGTAACAATACGAGGAGACGGATTTATTTACTTATATTAAACATTCATGGTTTGATAGTGAATGTGTATGACGGTTTTGGGAACTCTTATCTATTTCGAATGATTTTTTATGCGAAGGTCGACTGTTTTTCAAGATACTGTTATAACATGGAAATTATATTTATTAATATAAAAATTAAATCTAATATAAGAACAAACTCTAACTATACTATAATTAAAACTTACATAAATAAAAACTAACAGGCGTCAGAATCTCATCGTCGTCCTTGTCAATGGCGGGGAACGTGCCCAGAAGGCTGGCAGCATTGCCACGTTGAATGGCTATGCCGATTCTCTGTGCAAGGAACAAACCAGCCTTCTGATCACGAGTAGATACTGTTTAAGTTTTCTTTTGTCTAGTTAGTAGTGTGGCTGAGTTCATTGTTTTTTGTTAGTAACTCTTTATTTCAACAGGTTTCTTGGTATGAATTTGAAGACGACCTCCATGGTTGAGTAGCGTACGCACCGGTTTCAAGGTGTCGCTAGCTCTGAGGTCCCAAGTGCGATCGCCGGACGGATCCATGTAGAAAAAACCTTTTACACAATTTCCGGGTCTGGGTGTTTGTGGTACCTTCGTTGTTTCTGAATGCCATAACACAAGTGCTGTAGTTACTAACTTTGGGCTCAGAGCGATGTTTGTGATGTTGTCCTATCTAAGAATTTAAATGTTTTTCTAATATTATGTCCAAAATGTAGTTAAAATAATTGATACAATTGTTTTCGTCTGGAATGCTTCTTATTTTATTTTTATGCTTTAAATTATGATAATTAACTATTATAGAATCGCTAACCTCGTCATTACAATTTGATTAGTTTTCATGTTTAACAGAATCAGCTCCATTTTATTGTGTGTCTGCGATGGAGTTGTCGAAGATATTAGGATTCAGTAAGTTATCTGTTATTTGCACTCGAAATCTCTACTACTCACTTTTTTATTGGATTCTATCGATCGGCGCGCGACTTTGACATCTTGCTTTTTTAGTTTTATCTTGATCTTGATGTTTGTGGATTAATGTAAGCTACAAATTGTTATACACTTAAAAAAAAAATTGGCGGAAGGGGAAGTATTAAAATTATGCAAAATTGTATCTGTAACACTCGTTATTGTAAACTTTTAAAAAAGTTGAGCATATGAATTCTAATGACATTTTTAAATCAAGACCTAAACTAAAGGTTATTTTCTTAGGACATCGAAATCTAAAACAAAATGTCTCGATAAATCCTCCACTATTGTAACACAAAGAGTCCTTTGAGTTGCAAGACCTTAATCAACTGCACCGAAGTAAAACGTACTCTAAACACAGTCCTGTTTGACTAAAGAAACAAATAGACACACAAACACACAGACAAAAACACTCCATTCCGTTTGTGTTCGAATCAGATGCAAATAAACAATTTAGGCGCTACGTGCGCTACGCTAGTTCTACGAGGCTACGCTGCTACGGTTCTACGGTTCTACGGTGCTACGGCTGTGGAATAGCTTTGTCTTGAAAAATGCTTATCGATTCGTCGAGTGAGTTGAAGTAGTTTTCAGATTTCTCTTTATTTTATTTAGTCTAGAACTTTCTACCTTTCTATATAAAAATGGTGTTGTTTTTCTTTAGTAATAATAATACAGGTTACGATGCTACACCACGATATTAATCATAGTTTAACTCTGTTACAGATCTGAATTTAATAGTCAAGTAGTTTTAAACTAGGATAAAATGCTCGTTCATCTTGGAAGCCAAGAACTTTGTGAACGCCGCGAGGAAAACACGTTGTTATAAAGTCAATTTATCATAAGCGGTTTTATCAAAAGAACAGTATTTTTCTGGTTCATTTGAAAAAATAAACGACTTTAGACTTTGCCTGTAACGGTTGCTGAAACGAGAATTTATTATATATAAGCAAGGTTAAAAAAAAAGACCGAAATAAATAAAATTCAGACTCGATAAACCAATCAGACACATGACGGCAAAATTCTAGATTTGGTCTTAACCAACATACCCAACGTAATAGTTACTAAACCCAATGACCTGCTTAGTAAACTTGATTCCTATCACCCTAACTTACTAATAACAATACCGTTCTCAAACATAAACCAATTAAAATCAAAACATCGCTCTGGTAACAATTTTTTTAAGGCCGACTATGATGGAATTCAAAATTATCTTAAAAATATTAACTGGTACGATACATTCCATAAATGTGTTGATGTAAACAAAAGAGTCGATTCCTTCTACGGAGTGTTACAATGCGCTATTGATGAGTTTGTGCCGAAATATACAAGAAGAAAATCTAAATTCCCTTCTTGGTATACTGATTCGCTTATTAGGGCCTTGTCAGAAAAAGAGAAATATAGACAAAAATACCGTAAACATAAAAATCCCAGAGACAGACTTACCTTTGAGCTGCTTCGTACTCGCTGTCATACGTTAATAGATACTTGCTACAATACATATAAATGTAAAATTGAAAATGATATACCTAAAAATCCTAAAGCATTCTGGCGCTTCATAAAAGATAAACGTCGAGGAGACTCTAGCATACCTGCCGAAATGTTCATGAATGACCAGGTGGCTAGTAATGGCACTGAAATTGCAAATTTATTCGCTGATCACTTTGTTTCCGTTTTTAGTCAAAACGCTACACCTCATAATAGTTATCCCTCCGAATCAACAGGTATCGATAGTATTATAAAAACTTTAAAGTTTACGGAAGAAGAAGTTTTAAATAAACTCAAACACTTAGACGCTTCGAAGGGTCCAGGACCGGATTCTTTGCCACCCTCATTCATAAAACGCTGCAGCCAAGAGCTTGCATTGCCATTACAGTGCATTTTTAATTCATCTCTGGAGGAAGGGATTTTCCCTAAGTTGTGGAAGCGTGCTAAAATAGTGCCAGTTTTTAAAAAAGGTGACCCCTCAAACGTTAAAAACTACCGCCCTATATCAATCTTATCGTGCTTTGCAAAAATATTTGAGTCTCTCATCTGTCCAGTCATCACTCGTCATATAGACAAAATCATATCACCTAACCAACATGGATTTAAAACTGGGCGCAGTGTTGAGACAAATCTTGTTGAATTCGTATCTGATGTGACTCTAGCTCTTGACAAAAGGTTAGAAGTGGATGCCATATACACGGACTTTAGCAGTGCGTTTGACAAAGTCGACCATTCTCTGTTACTAGCGAAGCTAGAATATAATGGTATACATGGTTCATTGCTTAACTGGTTCTCGTCTTATCTGGCTCATCGATCGCAGATTCTTGCCGTCAATGGTTACGAATCTTATTCATACTATGCTGTTTCAGGAGTTCCCCAAGGTTCTCATCTAGCCCCAATTCTTTTCTCACTCTTCATCAATGACTTAACAGACGAAGTCCATCACTGCAAATATTTAATGTTTGCTGACGATTTAAAAATTTACAGAACCATCAGTTCAAGTGAAGACGCTATACTAATTCAACACGATTTAGATAGGATTGAGCGATGGTGCAACTCGAACCTAATGACGCTTAATGTTCAGAAATGTAGTCACATACGATTTTCCAGAAAAAAGCATACAAAGACTGAATCATATAAAATAAATGGAATTCCTGTTGAGTCTGTGAAAGAGGTGCGGGATCTTGGGGTTATCATGGACGATCAACTTAACTTTAGAAGTCACATTAATAGTATAGTGAATAAATCAGCACGGCTACTCGGGTTTCTTAAGAGAAGCACTAAAGGTTTTAAGCTTGTACGAACCAAAATTGTTTTGTACAATGCACTAGTCCGCAGTCATTTAGAATTTGCTAGCGTGGTGTGGAGCCCGCATTATGCAGTACACTCACAAAGGGTAGAAAGTATCCAGAGGGCTTTCACGAAGCACCTAGCATATACCTCCGCTAAAATTTCTCCCAGGTGTCCGTATGAACAACGTATTCAGTTCTTCAATGTTGATGCTCTGCGCGATCGTCGACTCACGCAGGGACTGTTATTTCTGCACAAATTAGTTAACAATAGACTAGACTGCAGTAAGCTAGTCGAGCGTACTGCACTTAAAGTTCCTTACAATATACCCAGATTTCCTATTACCAATATATTCCACGTTCAGTCATCTAAGTCAAACATAGAGTGAACTCCCCAGTTAACAGACTCTGTCGAAATATGAATTCGTTTGTAAAATCTGTGCCAGATGTTGACATTTATCACGATTCCTTCAAAGTCTTTAAGGCCAAATTACTGCATTACCGAAGAACGCAACTTAACTAATTCGTAGTGTTTTTGCAATTAAATAATACAACTATACTATATATTATATAAGTCTTGAATTTTTGTGTGATTGTCATCTGATAGGTGTGTGTATTATTTGTTGTTTTTTTTTTTTTTTAATCTTGTATTGATTTTGCTCCCACTGTACCTATTTATTTTACTTTAATATTTTTTTAGTTTTTGTTATCTATCCGGAAATAATTTATTTTTGTTTTGCTTTCATATATTTTTAATTTGATTACTTGTAATGTTATGTTGTAAGTTTATTTTAGTTTTTCTTTTCTTTTATCAAAATTTTAATAAGTAATAAATTCAATGTTATTACTTAGAATGTTGGTCGACCTATTATTGGCGACTGTGTAAGCCTGATGTTTTTTTTGATCATTTTTATGTAATGTTTTATACAGAAGCTGTTGGTTTGCCTTTAATAAATAAATAAATAAATGAAATAGCATATTAAACACTGTCTTGTGACATAAAATATCGGCTGCGTTGTAACACACACACACACACACACACACACACACACACACACACACACACACAGACACACACCCACACACAAATGTACTTTGTTATACATGCCAATCAAAATCAAACAAACAACCAATTTCATCGAAAAGTGAAACAAACAACCTCATTCGCTAACCTCATTCGCTATTCACAAACGGTATTAAAAACACAACTATCTGTATCTATAAAACCGGGACAAACATTACTCCCATCGGGAATAATACAAAGGATCTAACCCTGCAATGTAACGGTACATACATTTATTTTTTTAGCACATTTGTTACGGGTCCTATCACAGACCCCTAGGGGGTTAATTACGTGAATTCATTGCTGGTCGGTTACTCGGATCGAATGTAGGGTTGACACATTTAAATAAAACTTTAAAAGTAGCAAAATTTTGCCTTCGATTTTGTCAAAAATAATATTATTGTAATTGTGAATAAAACGAATCAACATAAACATAAAAAAAACTTCAATTACTTCTTGGGAATCAACAAATAAACAATTGTACATAAAAAAAACTAAAAATTAACATCAAATACTTCTTCTGGTATTTCTTCTTCTTCTTCGATTTTGTCACTGAAAATGTATGTGTACAAAAAGTAATGATGATCAAATTTTTTATTTTAGTAGGACATGTATTTATTAATACACTGTTGGTTAATATTGGGATAGGCACCTAAAGTATACATATTATTATGAAACTATAGAGTGAGCCTATCAGAGTTTAAACCGCAAGCACTAGTGTGAACAAGTGTTGTCGTGAATTATGTATGAAGATGGAGCTTGCCGTTTTAATAAAATCTATCTAAAACACTAATATTATTCTAACAATGTCAAAACCATCGATATTTTCTTATATAAGTTTCACGTTGCGCGAAAATTAACTTAAATGAAAAACGAAATGTACTAGGTTCAGACTAAAAACTGCTCTCGCTTGGCACATGGGGAACCTAGCGATAGTAGCAGTCTATGTATATACTACGTCGATGCACCTAAATAATGCCTGATGACAGTTCAGATCAGATACGGTACATAATAAAAATATAATATCCTGGGACAACTCACTCACTCACGGCCATCTGATCCGAACTAGACATAGTTTGTAGTACAGGAACGCAAAAACTGATGAGCATACTTATATTTTTCTAAATTTATACATTATTATACAGGGTGTTACAAAACCCCTGTCCGATCCGTTAAGGGGTTGTTAGGTATCGATGTCTGATTACAATAATGTAGAAAATAAATGAAAAAAAAATATATATAATCTATTTCTTTTTCTCTAAATTGATAGTGACGTCGCAGGTTGTGCCAAATGATCATACAAAAGGCCACTATTAACACCGACGAAAACGGTGGTGTAGTTTATGATTTATCTTCAAATTTAGGGAATTTGGCGGCTACTTCAAAGTTCATTATTATTGTTATTATCATGAATATTCCAAATTTAACATTTTATTTGGGCATGTGATGGTGAACCCTATATCCCCCTTTCGGGTCAGACAGGGGTTTTGTAACACCCTGTAGATACACTACAACCAGACACAGAACAATTGATTAAGCTCAGCACACAAAGATTTGTAAGAATTATTACGACATATATATAATCACGCCTCTTTCCTTTGTAGGGGTAGGCAGATACACTTTCACTTACACACTTGTTTCGCTTCATCCACTTTCATTATTCCTTTCATACATGCTGTTCGGTCGGCATGATCATGTAAAATATACGATTGGCAACCCTACTGTGAATAGATTTAAATTGCTCGCCGTCAATTTTGTGGCCACACTTTTGACGAAGCCTCGAGACGCTTCAGACATGTTTGGTTTTGCCGAAATAGAACCTTCTTGTCCCCTAGGAATATCGTCAAGTGCTATGTAGTAAGGTCGCCTGAAGGATTCGGTAGAGAGCTGAAAATATACTTACTTATTTACTGGAGATTTCTTAACCGACTTCAAAGAGGAGGAGGTGTTCAATACGACTGTATTTTTAGTATGTTTGCTACCTGTGTTTGTCATCACATGTTTGTTACTTTCGATTGGTTGAACCAATTTTGATAATTCGTTTTATATTCGAAAGCTGGTGCATCCAGTGTGTTCCCGTTTTGTTCAAATTATGACAGTGGGATCCATAAGAAAACCATATAAGACTTATTTTGAATTCTGTTTTTTTTTGTAAGTATTATTTATATTTACGTAAACCTCCTTCATTCGATCAGAATTTAGAATGAATGCAAATAAGTTTTTTAAGGTGTAACCCATATTTTTAATTCATTGATTATAGCATATGCTGCGTTGGTGACTTTCTTGGTATTTTACTTCAGTGCTACTAATTTCCTTTAATTTTTTTTGTAATTATTATTTGTGTGCTGTACCACATCAATGTGTTTTTTTCTTTCTTTGATCAAAGAAATAATTAATAATAATAATATTCCGGGACATCTCACACACGGTTGTCTGATCCCAAGCTAAGCAGAGCTTGTGTTATGGTTACCAGACAACTGATAAACATACTTATACATTTCTAAATACATACATATTATAGATAAATTACACCTAGACACCGAACAAAGGATCATGCTCATCACACAAACATTTGTCCTGGGTGGGAATCGAACCCACGACCTCCGGTATAGCAGTCAGGGTCACTAACCACTAGACCGACAGGTCCGTCAATTAAAAGTTGTGGTTGAGTAAAGTATGTCATCTTCAACAATCTCTCATTCCTCAATGACTCAAACAAGCGTTAACAATGTCTAACTTTAGAATACATATCATCATCACGCCTGTATCCCCGAAGGGGTAGGCAGAGATGTACCAATGTACACCCACAGTTCGCCGATAGTTTAGGTCCCATGTAATAGGGGGCGAGCCTATTGCCACTATCCGGGCACAAATCCAAACTCCGACCTTGGTCGACTCGGGAATCCAACCCAAGGCTCTAGCGTAGCAGTCGCGCTTAGCACCACTAGGCCAACGAGGCAGTCTTCTCTTACTTTAGAATGCCTTCGTAAAGTCACTGCACAACCGAACTTATAAGTGTCACAGATCGAGCGGTCTGCAAATACGTTGGTATTTGATTACACGGTGTCCCAGACATAGAGTAAAAAGTAAAAACTATAGAGAACGTTTATCGCTAATAGCCCATAGTGCCGAGCGTAAGCACATTTGGCTGTATGTAGTGCATTTGTTTACTGATTTAAATTATTTTCTGTGCCAGACGATTATGCGAAAATATCTATTCCGATAATATTAGGATTTCAGATAGTTTTATAAAAACGTCGCGCTTTGTTTCGATACTATTTCTTACAACCAAAAGAATTCACACTCGCTCACGGTTCATACTCTGATACGCACTCTGTAGTTTCTTATCTATCCTCTAAGGTCCCAGCGGGGTACAGTGACAGCTAGCGGGCAATCCTGCCACTTAAACGCTAAATGGCTCGTCAACAATACCCACAGGTATTCCATGACATACTATGAATACTCGCTATCCATTTCAGGTCGCTTTTACAGGTGAATATGAACTTAGTTCAAACTAATCTCGGTTTTCGCTAATTTCATTTTAGTAAGATAAATTTATTGAACGTCGTTTAGGCAAAAGCTATGGAATTTGTGGATTCAGCAGAATGACTATAAAACGAATATGCACAGTGGATTTGTCGGCTATCAATATTTAAAAAATCAAATTGAAAGTATAAAAAACCCCCGCGACAAAATCTATGTACCTTATAAAAAGTAAAAAATATAAAAAAAACTCGTTTTAATACTTCGTAATAAAGTACGTCGCGTTGGGGGACCCTTCTCTTTTTGCGTCGGGGGTTAAAAAGACAAAATGACGTGTACTATAAAAAAGTAGAAGTTACAAGTTTTCGAAGTTAGTAAATGAACCGAGCTATCCTTATTTCATTGTTCTGTGACAAAAGCACTTTGGCTTCGATAATTGTTAATATTTTTACTTTACCGGATAACCAAGTAACACTTAATTTATCCCCTAAAATAAAACTTATCATCCCGCCTGTATCCCTAAAGGGTTAGGCAGAGGTGTACCAATGTACACCCACAGTTCGCCGTTATGTTTAGGTCCCATGTAATAGGGGGCGAGCCTATTTCCACCAACCGGGCACAAATCCAAACTCCGACCTGCTACTGAGAATTTCATAGAAAAAACAATAACACCTTGGTCGACTCGGGATCCCCTAAAATCGTCTCTAAAATTTTATCACAGACTAGGTATTTACTATTTAAGAACTGAGTTTAAATATATGGTGAAATCGTCTATTAATCCAATTAAACTCGTAACGGGGGTGGGCTCGCGGTCGCCATGTCACACGATTGAGACCAACAGTCCACTGTTTATAATCATCCGCTAAATATTAACACGTTGTGATTCCCGTTGCCATGACAACGTAATGGATTTAGATTCTGATAGATGTGTGAATACATTCTTGTAGTACATACGTGTGTATTGTTTATTTGAAAAAAAATATGGAGTTATTATTTTTATTTATTTTTATCTATATAAATACAAGTAATTTCATGATGGGAACTTTGTCCCATCATGAATTATGCCATATGTCATATCCAGCCTATAGTCGTATAGAAAAACCGCATCATAATCTGTCTGTTTAGAAAACAATAGACAGACAAGTCAAAATTCAGGCACTTTTTTTGCTTTGAAAGTTAAAAATGTAGTTTCAAAAAACAGGTATAAATTCTACATTTCTTAACCCATTATTTACACGAACAGTTCTTTTCTTTTGGCCGAAGTTTTAAGCGCAACTTTTAGATGCAATATGTTAATTTAATTTTCCAGTTCCTTCGGACTTGGTCTCAGCCAAGACCAAGTGAAGTCGGCCGTAAGTAATTGCTAGCAAACTTCACGGTTCAGCTATTTTAAATGCATGTCAGTGAAATAAAACTACTTTTTACGGATTTTTTCGTCTTGACCTAACGAACGCCATCTCAGTCTGCCCGTGACCATGATACCTGCAAAGGTGTCGAAACGTCGGGACCTAAATCTAAAATTAAAAGCGCGAAAAAATCCGTAAAAAGTAGTTTTATTTCAATGTCTAACATTCGCGTAAACCTAAGAAACCAATATGCATGTCAGTGGTCGGTCAGTGTACTGGTCTTGTGCCTTAATGTCGTATTCAGATAAGCCAAAACAATACAATAAAATCTCAATGAACTCTCCAGAGAATGATCGTAATGACCAATTAATGATCGTAATGACAGTTAGCAGAATACCAATGATCGTAAAAATTACCAAATCAAGAAGGTCATTCGGTCAATTCAAGTAACTCTAAAATAGATGAATCGGGGCCCTGATAGTGCAGTCCCGTTTATTTATACAAATTATGTAGAGGCTGTGTCGAAACCATTTTGTGATAACGAAAAAGGAAAGGTATGTTTTCAGAGGAATACGAATAGTGTGAAATATGGTGTAACTTGTTTAGATGAGTATGACTTTTGATAACTAAAAATAAACGTGTAATGAAATCGATTAGACGAATGTTTTTAAAAGTCATGTCATAGACAAATATAAATAAATAAATGCCGACAACATAACATACATTGTTCTAAACCCAAAGCAAGTTGCAAACACTTGTGTTATGGAATTCAGATACAACGAAGGTACCACAAACACCCAGACCCGACACAATGTAGAAATATGACTTTCTAAATTGACCCGTCCGGGGATCGAACCCGGAACCTCAGAGCTAGCGACACCTTGAAACCGGTGCGTACGCCACTCGACCACGGAGGTCGTCAATATGATATGAATATAAGAAAAACGACGGGTTGCACTCCGAAAATGCCGGCAGAAGTAAAAGCTTGAATATTAATGTTGTTATTTATTGCGCTATCGTACACAAACATGACATCCGTCTTAAGAATTTTCGATCAGGTCACGTGTCCTGACGTGAGATTAAAATATTTACCCATTAGAAAAAAAGTGTGCAAGGCCGCTAAAGAAGTTTACACTTCACAAATGTTTAAATATTAAGAGTTATATGTGTTTGTTATTGTGAAGAACAGTTTTTTTTAAGTTGGTTTACGTGACGTTCGTCTTGAAATGAAAAAACATTAACAGAATAATATATTGTGACATAAGCAATAATAATCATTGAATTTCATCGAAAACTTTAATATACAAATAACATAAAAACTTACAACACACGGCATACGAACTGAATATCTCGACTAGACTTACAAAATCAATTTTCACTAATAAAACGTATAAAAATAATGTAGACAACAAAATTACAATACCGAATAAGAGGAGAGGCACGTTCTAGCTCATAATTTTCTTCTCCGATTCCATTTAAATTTGCTTCGAACTAGCGAGAGCAAAACCCCGTAGTTTTTGCCAGACATCGGAACCAATGAAATGTTTTAGATAGAAAATTTTAATGGAGGTTTTTCTGCAAAACCTCTGATTTTCCTCATAAAAGTAGAAGTTTCGTCTGATTAGTTTTGAAAACTCCTGGTAAGTGGCAGGTATTATATTTTCTTTTAACGTTGTCGATTAAATTCTAATTTCTAACTTTGAATTTTCGATATTTATTTTCAATTTTATTAGGAAAATACTCAATTATACAGTACCTGATACGTACGGGGTATAAGACTACATAAATACCTCTTTTGAAAGTATTTCCTTATCAAATCTTCCAAAGGTGTCTCAATCTTCTATACGTATGAAATTATACGCCACCTCCATTTGTCCTTGGGCGATCGATCGCTCGCTAGTCAGTTGTTTGAGTCGTGCTCCTGTCATGCTCTGACTAAGCCCTAGCGTACACTGAGCGCGGAATAAATTAACTGCCATTCATTATTCATTACATTGTCTTTGAGAAAGAATAGGTTTATCGGATTTTCGACCTCTAATATATAGCGTTGCTTGTTTACTTTCGGTTCTGAGTATGTTTAATAGTAAATGAGTGTTTTTTAAATGGGATTGCTTATCTTTGACGGGCCTGTTGGTCTAGTGGTTAGAGACCCTGACTGCTATACCAGAGATCGTGGGTTCGATTCCCACCCGAGACAAGTGTTTGTGTGGTGAGCACGATCATTTGTTCGGTGTCTGGGTGTAATTTATCTTTAATATGTATGTATTAAGAAATATATAAGTATGTTTATCAGTTGTCTGGTTACCATAACACAAGCTCTGCTTAGCTTGGGATCAGACAGCCGTGTGTGAGATGTCCCGGAATATTATTATTATTTTATTTTTTAGTAAATTTTTTTTTTTTGGCAATCTTGGTTCTGATATACATACTTGACTACTTGACTTGAAATCATTATCTCTTTACCAACTTTCTTTTTAGTTTTATCTTTATTTTTACAGATTCCTAGCAAGTGTTCATAGTAAATAGGAAATCATTTTCTTTATTTGAAAAAGAATTAACTTTAGTTTGATTGCAATTATTTCAATCTGACCGGTCCTAAATCTTCCGTAAAAATCAGAACATTTTATTCCAAAACTCTTAGTGTATACCTTCCCTTAAATCCACATGACAGCCTGTTCCCCCGAGGATGTAGGGACAAGCCTACGTGTTGAATTCCTTTTCGAGTTCATTCGTTCATAAAAAATGAACACAAGACACAGGACGATCCACAGGTTGATGAGATTGGAGATCGAATATAGGAACGATCCTCAATCTTATCTGTAGACGTTATGGATAAAAGGATTACAGAACCTCCTTTTAGATTGACGTTCTCGAATCACACAGTTTTTCAAGAGAGAAGATTTTTGGAACAGATTTTTATGCGGTTTTTTCAGATGGTGAAAAGACTTGCCTGACTTGCCTGGACTGCCTCGTTGGTCTAGTGGTGCTAAGCGCGACTGCTACGCTAGAGGTCTTGGGTTCGATTCCCGAGGGGACCAAGGTGTTATTGGGTTTTTCTATAAAATTCTCAGTAGCAGGTCGGAGTTTGAATTTGTGCCCGGTTAGTGGCAATAGGCTCGCCCCCTATTACATGGGACCTAAACATACCGGCGAACAGTGGGTGTACATTGGTACACCTCTGCCTATTTTTATGTTATGTATGTTGTGAAAAGACTTTTGGGTAGGTCTTTTTGATTGGCGAGCATAGTTTATGAAGTCTTTGTGTAAAGTCGATTGGCTTTTATTTAAGCATCGCACTATTAATGATATAGTTATTTTAATCATTTTGTATTAGGGGTTTCTTTTGCGTACCTAAAAAAGCGAAGTAAGTTTCTAATATGAGTTTGATTTTTTTTTTTTGGTAGAGATCTTTGCAGCTAGCCTGAGCGCAGGCTTTGACTGCTTCACCGGACTTTGGAGTTTGTTTATCTCGGTCATTTTATAAAATGACGCTTTAGGAACCAACTCCAAAAATCGTAATTTCAATGTTCAATTCTTTCAAGATGATATTTAAAATTATGACGTATGCTTCTTAAAATATCTTCATTACTGCCTCTTGCTTTCTCTTTGATCCTTAATACATTAAGATCGCGGCCGTCAGAGGAGCGAACGTTAAGCAGCTTACCGTCTCCCTTCGATAATTCCCGCCACTTTTACGAGGAGAAAATAAAAATTTAATCTTTATCACTCTGACGTTATCTAAAGGGAAATCATTTTGGAGTTCCGTATTGAAATGGTGGAGCTCGAATGCAAATTTATCATGATTTCTTTTCTGTAAATGATCAGGTGATTTTGAATTGTATTTAAAAAAAGGCATACATATATATCATCACGCCTGTATCCCCGAAGGGGTAGGCAGAGGTGTACCAATATACACCCACAGTTCGCCGATAGGTATGTTTAGGTCCAATGTAATAGGAGGCGAGCCTATTACCACTAACCGGGCACAAATCCAAACTCAGACCTGCTACTGAGAATTTCATAGAAAAACCCAATAACACCTTGGTCGACTCGGGAATCGAACCCAAGACCTCAAGCGAGCAGTCGCGCTTAGCACTACTAGGCCAACGAGGCAGTCCAAAAAAGGCGCTAATTTTAATTCGTTTTTATTTTTAACTGACTTCAAGATGATCTTCGAAACTAAACTATTTCGAGTGTTTGTCACTCGGTATCTCCAGAAATTTTCGAAGTTAGTTTTCATTTAAGTCGGTTCTCTAAACACCTATGTATAATCAAATATATAATGTGTTCAGAATGGTAATTATGCTAATTTTAATCGATATTGCGCCACATTTTTGTGAGTACCATCACAAATTAAAAGCCTCATAACAATTTTTAATTTCAACCCTATACAGCAATCGAATTCCCCGAAATAAAGCATTCGTGCAATGACATCCGTACAGTCACGAGAAAAAATATGTATAAGTCGGCGGCGGCGTCGTCATACGGCGTCGTCAGTTTAAAAACGTTTGCAGTTATGTAATATTCCTTATGTAGAAGTCCAAATCTATATTGCCGTATCACTTTAAAATATGCCACAGCATTTCATCGACAATTTAAACGCCAAAAACATAATGCCGCGGTAAATTGAAGAATTTAGTTTTGGAGGTTATCTGGCACGTCAAAAACGCTAAGGTATCCATAGACTCTGGGTCGTGAAGGATTCCTGCAGAATATGTAATTCAAAATTTGTCTCGAGATTTTAATGAACATGGTCACTCTAAATAACACTAACGTCGCATTATAACGATTGAATGAGTTGTCATTTTGCCTTCGGCATATTACATGACTGCAAACGTTTTTAAACTGACCGTATGTAAGCTGCGGAATTATACTATTTGTCTGCGACATATACATGTAGCAAAATTATAGAAGGAATATTTTATATTAAGTAGTCGTAACTCAAAAAGAAAATACCTAGATGATTAAGAAACTGTTTTAAATAATTTTTTTCATATTTTTTTTTACAATGCAATTAAAAATCCTTGCTAGATTACTTTTGCTCGTGACTGTACAAGCTCGAGGTCAATTGATGTCGCTTCTGTGCGTGTCACCGACGTTAATTCGATTGCTGACGAGCCAACTCCTAATGGCAAGAGAATTCCTCCACTTGACACTGACATCAAAGAGGGAAACTCAACCTTATGGCTATCGGAATAGAGGCGATTATGTTTAAAGAGTTATGACGTCGTGGTTGACTGTTTAAGTGATTTTAGGGTGTACGTGAAGTGGATCGAGATGAGACATGGCCGGAAACTCATGGTTTAATAGTGAAAAGTTATATGGGAGAGTTTTTTTTTTTTTTTTCAAATTTCCTGATTTTCTGCAATATTTCGACATGCTTTATTCGTATAAAATAGTTATAATACAGAAAATTAAAGTAAAAATTAAAATTAAAAAAAAAAATGATAAAAAAAAAAACGTTTTTCAGTTTAATGGAAGCGAAGCAAAGTTTGCAATAGGTACAACAAAAAATTGTTTTCAATTGCTTTGTAAAATTAGCTATCATAAAATATATACGTTAAATTTGTTGGTATAAGTACATATTTTACAGAGTCACTTTTAATTTATTCTTTATAATTTCTCTTTGAGTTTTAGTGTAACGTAATACGCTTTGTGTCGGGGATAGCGGGTCCCGTCGGTGCTAAGTGCCTACTTCGCTTACTCAAGTGAGAATCCTATTATTAATCTCAATGAATTTCATCTTTCAAGTTGTTGATACTGAAAATGGTTTCGTATAAAAACTATTTGTTTTTGACGACGTTTCTGGGAATAAAATATATATTACATGCGTTTTAAATTAGTCACTGTTCATTTTTAAAATTCCTTGTGTTTTTTATGTGGTACATTATATTTTATATTGTACTAGCGGCCCGCCCCGGCTTTGCTCGGGTGCAACGCTGATACCAAATATAACACAATCATAAAGTTCTGGGGCCCGAGTCGGCTATTGACAATTGTTTCAATCGTCTGAGTGGGTGGCGTTAGTAGGTCCATTTTAGGATAATTAGCATTCTACTAAATGTCAGAAAGTCAAAATTGGCCGTCCCAATGGCCAATTTTGACGTTAAAATTACGTTTTACCTACGTAATTATCCTAAAATGGACCTACTAACGCCACCCACTCAGACGATTCAAACAATTGTCAATAGCAGACTCGGGCCCCTATAGGGCGAGCACAGCCTTAGAAGCATTTTTTGGTATAGGCACGCGCCCCCCGGCCCCCGCGCGGCCCCCTGGCCGGTACCGCCGCAACCGCTATGTCCCTGCATTTTAAATCTGTAATATCTTCGAAAATATTCATTTAAATTACATGCTGTAAAGGGCAATATTGATCTATATTACATGCACAATTTTTTGAAGGTACTTAATTGGATAAGGATTAATGCTGTATTGCTTAAAATCGTGAATAAGTAATAAATTAAGGATAAAAAATGGTTATTGTGGGTTACCCTCAAGAGATAGACATGTACCATCGCGGACTTTTTTATAGATCTTTTTAAGGTACACAATACTGTAGTACATTATTTTGATCTATCTCGTAGAGTTCAGCCAGCGTTTGCAATGAAAGCGCAAAAAAATTGTTGATTTACGACCTGACGTCAAAAATCTCTAAGATTATCCGTGTTTCTCTACTATATTATGCATGTATTATACATATAAACCTTCCTCTTGAATCACTCTATCTATTAAAAAAAACCGCATGAAAATCCGTTGCGTAGTTTTAAAGATTTAAGCATACATAGGGACAGACAGCGGAAAGTGACTTTGTTTTATACTATGTAGTGATGATAGTGATAGTGATTTGAACTGAAGATTGAAACCTAAAGGTGTAATATAGAACCTTACTTTAAGCGTGATCATATTTGAAACACTCATTCTGCCCATAGAAATAAACCACTTTCTTCAAGTAAACTATATTATGCACCATAATTAGAACGAGAAATGAAACATTTATTTTCAGTTGTGTCTGTTTCCTCTGATTACTTTCTTGAACAAATTATACCAATTTCATATGATCCCGCATTTCCGCAACACCCTGTATAGGTACAATACGTCCACACCCTCTATCGTGTTAAGTTAATTAAGGCTTTACCTTTGTTGCAGCCCAAGCCCCCCGCAGACGAATCAGGCTGCTCGGCTATTTAGCAGGAGGTGAGTCTACTTACATATACAACTTATATTCAGCAATTGTAAGTACACACATATTTTGATCTTTTATTTGACTGGCCTGCTGGTCTAGTGGTAAGTGACCCTGCCTGCTAATCTGGAGGTCGTGGTTTCGATTCTCACTCATGACAAATCTTTGTGTGATGAGCATGATCATTCGTTCTTTGTCTGGGTATAATTATCCATGTGTATCTTTTGAATTCATTATAAATTTGACTTGAAAGAACAGCAAAATAATAACGTCTACACAAATTGCAAACGAAACACATTTCGCAAATGATGTTCTACAACAAAAATAAATGAACATGTAAGCCAATATCAATAGTATCATCTTCAATAAATATTCTATGTGTACCCGACATCGGTGTATTTGCTCGCCGGCGCTCTCCGGTTTAATTAATTCCATGAGAAACAGTAAATACACTGCCGTACACAAATAGAAAAGTGTATGTAAAAGAACGAATATCATATTTGTCTTTCGTTTGAGAAACATTATCGTAGTAACGTATTAATTAATTTTGATTCAGAAGGTATTAATTAGATTCTACTGTAATTATTTGCGATATTTATATGTTTATAGTTTATACTAACTAAATTGATTTTAGAATAGAATAGAATATACTCTATTGTACATCTAATGTTATAGATATTATAGAACTTAATAATAGTACGCTAAACCCTTTGACGTACTATATACATAGAATGCTATTATCGCTAGTTTTCCCTTGTGCCAAGCAGAGCAGTTTTTAGTCTGAACGTAGTACATTTCGTTTTTCATTTAAGTTAATTTTCGCGCAACGTGAAACTTTTATCGAAAAATATCGATGGTTTTGACATTGTTAGGATAATATTAGTGTTTTATATAGATTTTTTAAAAGCTCCATTTTCATACATAATTCATGACAAAACCATTTCACACTAGTGCTTACGTTCGAACTCTGATAGGCTCACTCTGGTTCCTTATGTATACTCTAAGGCTAAACCTCATTTGCCCTTAGCTACTACTCGTATTCTGCGACTTTGTCTGCTTATTTTGGTGTGATGATCTTTATGTTTTGTACGGAACCCTAATAATTTTCTTGAATGAACACCTATATTATGTCTAATGGTTCTCTATCGCGTCACCTAACTTTTTTATCCATAATTTAGTGTGACATATTGTTTTTCGTTCTAATCATCATTTGTCCGAATGATTACTTACCCGAACTCAATATCACATAATATCACATGCCATAAAATTGAAACCCCTAAATATAATATGTCCGAAATCCGTTCGTCATAATTATTACTATAAATATTATAAGTATTATTACTATATATACAAAAGACATAAATCTGTAAAGAATATTTTTTTTTCAGTTTTTTTTTCGCTATAACTTTCAGTAATCATATTGCTTCAATTAATAACGTTGTTACTTACTATAAAAATATAGGTGGGTACATATGTCGTCGCTCGCTTCGCTCGCTCTGTTGCAAGGTTACAATATCTAACCTAACCTATTGATCTCTATCTCAAAGTCGAACCTAACCAGGAAATGGATTTTTAGGCCTATGGCAGTTCGATACTATTACATTACACCAATTGAATATTCGATAAAATGCATTTTTTGTTTTTCAACCTAACCAACAAAATAACAAATTTTGAATTAGGTATATACGTTGATTGGAATATTGTAATGAAACAAATTTATGAATATTAAAGTTATTTATTGAAATTATTATGTGTTTTGATCATTAGTTCAAACAAAGATATTAAATCAAATATTAGTAAAATTATTTAAATCAATACTTAGGACATATGAATTTAGGTCATGTTCTATTAGGAGATTTAATCATTATAGTACTCAATAGTATGACAGAATACTTTTAGAACTAAAGATAATTATGTGAAACAAAATTTCGGGATTTTGATCATTATGGTTTCTGAAGTTTATAGCAAACGTGTTATGGATTATGATTTTCGGCCAAACAATATTAGGAGAAGAAAGGGAGTACCATGTCTAATACTTACACACTAAAGGTCAGGACAATAAAGGTCTCATTAAAATCATAGTAGTACTTTAGTACTTTAGTAGGGTAGTACTTTAAAAATGGGTGTGTAAAGAAAGTCCTCCACTTAATTACATTAAGGATTGAAAATTAAATAAATTGATTATAAATTATCACCCATACAATTTTCAGTAGATCTGTCATGAAAATATAACAAAAACAAGCAATAAGCCAAAAAGTCACTTTGTAAAGTAACAATGAAAGAATTCAAAGATAAGAAATGATCGCGAACATCAGGCTGCCCGCCCACGTCCGATAATCACGACCGATATTTTGTAGGACAAAAATAGACCACACCGAAAGCAATAGTGCAACGCAACCGCAGAAATAAAATCGGCGCATCCCGGCCGATGTTTTCTCTCTTCTGTTCCTCAAAAGACAAAGATTCCTCTGGAAATCCACCTTCCTTATTATATTCATGAGATTCTCTTTGTCCTGACGTGCTGCTTCCTCGATAGCCACAGACAAAGAGATATCCACAAAATCAGTCCTAAGAATCGGAGGAAAAATCGGCCCGATTATCTGACCTACAAAAAGTCGTGCATGGTTGGGCAGCGTCAGAATGTATGAACATTATGTATCGGGCACAAAGCCATCTGCGACCCGTGTTATCTGGCGACAATGTCAAACGTAACGAGATAGGGGCGCTCTGTTCCCAGTTAAATGTCTGTTAATCTGTGCAAATATTGTGTTACAATTAATGTTTTAAATTAACACAATTTTATTTTTATGCGATTTCAAAAAGTGGATCTTATTTCGATGGTAATTTTTTTTTGTTTATCAACCTCTCTCATCGCTGTTCACAGTTATTTGTGTTCAGTGCAATTTGTATTCGTCTTTACTACTCGTCATCTCAGCATTCACTCTTTTCGTTCTCATTTATCATCTTTCCCACAATCCATACTTCTCTTTTTCGGTCTTCCTCTGCATGTTTAAACAATCTCAGTTTAGTTTAACATAAACACATAACATTAACTTGTTTAGTTTTGTGACCGATAATAAGGATAGTTTAGAAAAATGAAATCTGTTTGGCATCTTTAACCTAAGAGAGGCTGCCAAAGTCATATAAGTCGATTTTTCTTATTTGTTTACAAAAACTATCCATTTTTTTTAAAGAATTTACATTATTACAATACATTTATGATGAAATTTGGTTTGTAGAAATATATTATTTGCCTCCTAGGCAAGTTTTGAAAGCACTTTTGGAACCCATCTTGGTTTTAGCGATACATTTGATGACGACGACGACAATGACGACCTCCGTGGTCGAGTGGCGTACGCACCGGTTTCAAGGTGTCGCTAGCTCTGAGGTCCCGGGTTCGATCCCCGGACGGGTCAATGTAGAAAGTCACTTTTCTACATTGTCTCAGGTCTGAAGGTTTGTGGTACCTTCGTTGTTTCTGAATTCCATAACACAAGTGCTTAATAGCTACTTACTTTGGGTTCAGAACAATGTATGTGATGTTGTCCGCATTTATTTATTTATTATTTAGACCAACGGACAATGTCTTATTCAATTAATATTCTTCTTGGTATTTGAAAACTCAGAAATAAATCTCATTCAAAAACACTGGGCCATGAATATCCCCAGATAATAATATATTACCTTTTCCATAAGCTCTCATTTTTTTATCCCGTGATAGAGAAATGGAAAGGTACTAGAGAGGTTTTTGTATTGCAACGTAACAGACAGTAAATAAAAAAGTAGGTTCTATAGAGCAAGAGCCTCTTTGATACGAAAACCTGTAGCAAAAAAGCTGGACGTAACAAGCCTTTATAGCTAAGGCTTTTTTTTACACCCATTTTGAATTTTAATTTTAAGCGATAGCGTTTTGTTTTAGCTCCGTACCGTACCGGTTTTGTTCGCCTTGTCGAATACTTTTAGCGAAGCAGCTTGCAATTATGAAAATACAGGTTATTAAGATAAATGCCTCGTTGGCCTAGTGGTGCTAAGCGCGCCTGCTACGCTAGAGGTCTTGGGTTCGATTACCAGGTCGACCAAGGTGTTATTGGGTTTTTCTATGAAACTCTCAGTAGCAGGTCGGAGTTTAGATTTGTGCCCGGTTAGTGGCAATAGGCTCGCCCCCTATTACATGGGACCTAAACATATCGGCGAACTGTGGGTGTACACTGGTACACCTCTGCCTAACCCTTCGGGGATACAGGCGTGATGATATGTTATGTTCAAAAAAATTACTATTAAAACTACTACTATACTTACTAACTACTACTACTATTACTGTGAGGTAACTTTAAAATTAGGTGCCTGTTATTACTACAAGATGTCTGAAACTTTTTTTATATAAATTAGTCAATAGTCTGTGTATAAGATACAAAAAAAACAAGATGTTAGCATTGAATCACATTTGTCCTAAAGTTCAAACCGGTGGTATCACAAACATGACATTGAATTGAAAACTGAAAAATCTCAACAATAGAATCTTCAAACGTTTATAAAGGTACTAGCGGACCCGACAGACGTAGTCCTGTCAACACGTCTTTAATTTGAAAATTTCAAACTTTTTTTAATAAGCTAAAACATTCTGGACCATTTTGATGAAAATTATTATTCAAATGTTATGACAATATCTAACGTCATTACACAATGATAACAAAACTTTTTTTTTAATTTGATCGCAGCGCTAACTGTCGGGACAGACTAAAATTAAAATTCGAATATTATTTAAAATTTGACACTGCGATGGTAACGCCGTCTGTCGGATCCAATGTAAAACATTCCAAAATCAACAACTACTAATAAATTAAAAATTTATTAAATAAAACATTGTCCAGCGGACAAAATTGTGAATCTAAACCATTCCCAGATCCCCTTGAAAACACACAAAAAATTTCATCAAAATCGGTCCAGTCGTTTGCGAGAAGTTCAGTGACACACTCACAGAAGAATTATATATATAAAGATAATTAAATGTCTTTTTTATGAAACCTATGATACACACATAAACGCAGACAAAACTGTTATAAAAATAGACACATACAGAGAAACCTATAAAATAATAACTGCCGTCGCGTCGGACTTAAAAAGACTGAAATGGTAGTGATTCTAAAAATGTCTTATAAAATATTGAAGCTTTTCAATGGAAACGGAACCGTTTTGCAGGCATCTCTCAAGTGCCGATAGAGAACTATTCTCTTAAAGATTGTTTTCTTTTCAGTTCTCTGAGATATTCATTGATTTTAAAAATCTTTCCACTTTCCTTCAACCATGCGCAAGTGTATAAAGATTTTCTGGCAATTTTAATAAAAGGTTGTTTTTGTTGACTGCCTCGTTGGCCTCGTGGCGCTAAGCGCGACTGCTACGCTAGAGGTCTTGGGTTCGATTCCCAGGTCGACC
Organism: Autographa gamma; assembly: GCA_905146925.1. Lineage (NCBI taxonomy): Eukaryota > Metazoa > Arthropoda > Insecta > Lepidoptera > Noctuidae > Autographa > Autographa gamma. The sequence goes on along the minus strand of LR989849.1, from coordinate 1,097,133 downwards.
AAGGTGTTGTTGGGTTTTTCTATGAAATTCTCAGTAGCAGGTCGGAGTTTGGATTTGTGCCCGGTTAGTGGCAATAGGCTCGCCCCCTATTACATGGGACCTAAAAATATCGGCGAACTATGGCTGTACATTGGTACACCTCTGTCTAACCCTTCGGGGATACAGGCGTGATGAGATGTTAGGTTGTTTTTTCACCGAGTTAAAAACTTTACTTATTTATTAATATTGAGAGTTAATGAGCAAGCATGATAAAAGCCCGTGAAAAATATTAATTAAAAAATGCCATTACAAAAAGAATGCAATTACACCGTTAAAAGCATACTCACATCAATTATAAAATTGATCAAAATACTTCCCGTTATTCCATGTAAAATATAACAAAAGAAGTGACAAAATCGTACAGGAAAACATACTTTATGTAACAGGGAATTGAATTCAAAGTCTATTGACAGACTTGGTATGCAGAATAATACTCGTTTTTGAATAAACTCTAAAAATGAGTTTGTATCGCGTTTTATATAAACATTGGCTCTAGTGGGTTGAACTTTTAAATTGAATATCATACGAATTTAACAGCTGAATACAGAATAACAAATGCATTAATAACATTCCTTTTTGGCAGTGTAAAAATAGCAATACGCTATATTTTTTCCTATTTTCCAGTGTGTAATAATTTTTCAACCATTTATTGGTATCCGATTAAAATGAAATTTTGTTAAGTTTTTTTTTATAGAGGTCTTTGCAGTTAGCCTGAGCGCAGGTTTTGACTGCTTCACCGGACTTTATTTTGTTAAGTTATGACGATACAATTTTATGGTACTTTAGAGCTGGTCTGATGATGGATCCCAAAGGCGGCCATAGGTACGTTGTCACACAACGACGCATAGTTTCTGGGCTTGTTTGATTTGTCTTTACTAATACTAAGATGAAGAACTACCTGTTTTTTAACCGACTTCGAAAAGGGAGGAGGTGCTCAATTCAACTATTTTCATTTGTGTTTATTACCACATTACTTTCGACTGGGTGAACCGATTTTGATGATTCATTTATGTTTGAAAGCTGGTGCATCTCGTGTGGGCTCCATTTGTTCCAGTTTTGAAAGTATCCTACATTCAAAACACCTTTAGAAAACCATATACGACTTAATCTTACATTTTTTTTTGTTATTAAAAGTTGTTGTCCAAAAATATTTTTTTTTGTTTTAAATACACATATAAACGCAATACCTCTAATATGACGTAATATGGGTTAAAATTACAAAATGTAATCATATCAGTAGTCTTAACTCAAACCGGGGCTGCCCACTGTAATTAGAATTTACGGTCCAATATAACAGAATGCCCTAGACTTTAAGCCTTAGTCCTACTTAAAATAACAATAATCTAGGTAACAAGAATTTCTTATACCTAAAACGGCCTTAAATTTTGATTTTAATAAACATATAATAATTAATAAATAAATTCAATAATTCTTACAAACAAAACCGACAACAAGTCGTACATTTATTTTTTATGGATCCTGTTATCAAATCGGGACCATAGGGAAAGCGTCAGATTTGAAATAAAAAAAGAAAAAGTACAATCGGTTCATAAAAAGTACAGTAGAACTGTCTACCTCCTCCTTTTTTACCTTTCAATACAAGGTATGTAGGGCACACCTAGTATTGAATGAACCTGAATAATCATAACATTTATAATAAACATTTAAATTAAAATGTAAACAAAAACATTACTTTTGTTTATCTTGTATAATTTGTATTCCCTTTCAATATTGTATCACATTTGTATTTCATACCGGTGTTGTATAAATCATAAAATATTTGATTTCAATTTTAATACAGTTTAGTTAATTACGTTTATGTTTTTACTGAAACAGTAAAAAATTGGTAATCCGTTCATTTGCATCAATACCTTCTTTTTTTTTTTTTTTATAACCCGTATGTGTCCCACTGCTGGGCAAAGGTCTCCCCCAATTTGCTCCAAGCTGTTCTGTCTGGAGCCATCTCCCACCAACCCGGCAGATAGCGATCGATGTCGTCGCGCCAGCGTCTTTTCGGCCTACCCCGTTTTCGAGTGCCGGCTCTAGGTACCCACTCAGTTGCAAGTTTCGCCCATCTATCTGGACCCATGCGACTCAAATGACCAGCCCAGCTCCACTTTAACTTAGCTGTCTGAACACCGACATCAGCAATTTGCGTCTTTGAGCGAAGGGTGGTGTTTCGTACGCAATCGGTTCTTTTAACATCCATACCTCCTAACATTATAAAACTGATAAATACTCAGACTGTCTTTCTGTTAAGCTTTAACGGCTAAGCCACACAACCTCTTTTAATTAAATTTGGTATGAAAACTTAAACCTACATATTATTATTATGTATATGTATATTATATACTGCGATAAAATCGGTAGAAAGTCGTTTAATTTAAATATGAGTATCCTTCTGGGTACGTTTCCCGCCATTGACAGGGATGACGGTTTTATTTTTAGTATAGTTAGAGTTTGTTCTTATATTAGATGTAATTGTGTATTAATAAAAAGAGAAGAAAAAAGAGTATTAAGATAACTTATAACACAAGAATGGACACAGACTACTTTTTGCCGCAATGACAAATACGCGGGCGGAGTCACGGGCGTTTTCTACTATTCGATATTTTAAAACATATAAGGGGTAAGAAAACATCGTTAGGAAACCTGTGGTTAATGGCCTGTTACCTTCCCGTGGGCGGGCGGTATTCTCCACCGCTTTGTATTGAAAGCCTTTTGTCCCGGAATGAGGCTCTATCAGCCCTTAGACATTATTATCTTTAATATGAAAGTTTTTGGGGGACTTAGTCATAGGAGACACAAATGACTTGGATGCTAGCCAACGAATATGGATTGGCCTTTACTCTAGAATTAGTATGTTATTTGTGAGATAACAATAATAAATATAAGAGTAAAAATACAAGAAAAAAAATGAAAATTGTTGACAAACAATGTACTGAATAGATCTTGATTAGACAGCTTAGGAACATGTTGATTACGTCAGCTATGTTAAGCATTATATTCGGTCCAATTATTAAGGAGCTTCTATATCACAAACAGACACAAACAACGTCAAATATATAACCCTTCTGTTGTAATCATCTGAGTAGACATTTAAGAAATATACGTTCATTCAATCACTTAACTAATATGACTCGATTATGTAGTTATAGTACTTTCACTAAAAAACAAATAAAGCAAAGTTACATGCAGACTTTAAGCCACTTCTGTCCCACTGCAGGTGTATGCCACTCTACTCTCCTTATACATCTTTCCGGTTAATGCCGTGGTCATATACTCCTTATCAAAGAAGACCAGCTCATCCCGCCATCTCCGTCTGGGCTTATCGCGATGTCTCTTGCCATTTAGTCCCAGTTTAGGGACCCATTGGTCGTCAGACATGCGGCAGATGTCTCCAGCCCAGTTCCATTTTAGCGTAGCAGCTTTCGACGTAAGCGATTTTTGTGTTGGATCGGATGTTTTTACTTTTGTTTGTACTTTGAACCCGGTCTACTAGTTAAATACCTAGAACACTTCGTTCCTCTGTGGCAAATATACTAAAAATACGTTACTTAAATCCCGACCAATTTAAAATAAATCAATCCTACTTCGTGAGCTACCTCAATACATAAACCCACACTTGTAACAAAACATGTTAACCCTAAAAATCCACCGCAACATAAAATACTCTAAACTAAAGCTCCAACGCGAACTAAGCAACCTTACATTAAGCTGACCCTAAATTCAACGAGATTTAGTGTTATTACCCTGAATAGAAACTATTTGAAAATTTCCAAGCCGAGATTCGTTCTATCATTGTTTTCCTCCAATATATTAGTAACCGATATTCCTATAAATAAACTAATGTTTCCAAACTGTTTAGAATTGCTGATACTCGAGAATTGTAGGGTTACCTAAGTGGCAATGTGGAGGATAAAGGCCTGTCCCGATGGTATTAAACTTTATTGTTTTTATTTTATGCTAGTAACACACCGCTCGCTTTTTATGGTCGCCTAGTACTCTTGTTGAGACGTCTGCAGATATCCTTACTAATGTTATAAATGCGAAGAAAGTATGTTTGGTGTTCTGGATGTTTGTTACTCTTTCACACAAAGACTACTATATGTATTTAATGAAACTTTACAATAATGTAGCTTACATTGGCATAACACATAGGCCATATATAATTTATAAAGATAGTGTATGGTCGCGAACCCGCGGGGCACAGCTAGTCTCACATAATTTTTTCTTTAGAGCCTATCACTGGTTTTCAGGACTCAATAAAAATATATTGTACTTAATAACTTGAACCCAAATACACTAAAGGGAATAACAATTAAGGTCACAAACACTACCGAAAAGATAAAAGGTAATTACCATATCTTTGGGTAATGTCCCGCGGTATCGGTTACCGTCCATGATATATTGGTAATATCAATAACGATAACCGTTTGGGGGTTATAATTGAATGGAGTTTCGTAACTGTTATAATTACCTATTCCATGCGTAGTTTAGGGTTAACGGATTATGGATTTAGAAGATCGTGTTGTAGTATTATTTCCTTTATTCTTCAATAAACATATAAAATACATTTTTAAATATATACAAAAAAAAAAAACAATATACAGGTATACATTTAAAAATATAAAATATAGTGTCCAACCGGCCTCGGGACAGGGTCCAAGCTGCCGGTGGTTAGGACTCCAGAGAGAGGAACCTCCTCACAATACGCGCCGTGTCGAGAAGTACCGCTTTCTGAATCAAACCCTTCACCCAGGTGCCTAGCGAGAGCCTCTTAAGGTGCTGGTCGAGGCTCTTGGCTATTATGCCGTTGGCTGTAACGACTATCGGGACAATCATTGCTGCATCCACCTCCCACATGTCGACAACCTCGTGCGCTAAATCCAAATATTTTAATTGTTTTTCTTTTTCAGCTTTCACGAGGTTCCCGTCATGCGGAATAGTGACATCAACAATGATTGCCCGACGCTCCGATCGATCTATCACCACTATATCAGGCTTATTGGCTACAATAGTCCTGTCAGTGATGATAGATCGGTCCCAGTACAGAGTGACACGACCATTTTCGAGAACTGGGTCGGGCACATACCTGTAGTACGGCACCTCAGATTCCACAAGTTTGTATCTCAAAGCAAGCTGCTGGTGGATAATCCTGGCCACTTGGTTGTGCCTGTGCAAGTATTCGCCGTTAGCAAGACGAGAACAACCCGAAATAATATGTCTCAAGGACTCACCTGGACAGTGACATGCCCGACATATGTCAACTGTACCGTCCTTTATGATATATTTCCGATAGTTATTCGTCATGATAACTTCGTCCATAATTGCACAAACAAACCCTTCGGTTTCTCCAAAAAGATCACCGAAGCGTAGCCAGGCTACGGACGCTAAGAAATCTACATCGGGCCCATGAAGGGTCCGGTAGTAGCGCCCGTGGAGCTCCTTGCTTTGCCATACATCCTCGCGGTCCTTGACACTCAGTACGACAGGTTTGTGCCAGTTCTCTTTGCCTAAGGAGAGCGGTGTGAAGCCCTTATCCACTAACACCACATCTCGATGCATCCCCACGTCGACTTGGAGAAAATACTCCCTGAGGTTACATACCTCGCGATTATGGAGGGTCTTAGCATTTAGAAAGCCTCGACCCCCGCATTTCCGCGGGATATATAACCTCATTACTGAAGAGCGTGGGTGATGCATTCGATTTGCGGTCAGCAGTGTTCGGACTCTCCTATCCAGGGCGTCTAACTCAGTCTGAGTCCACTTGAGTACACCAAAGGAGTACATCAACACTGGCATGACCCAACCATTAAAGGCACGCACCTTGTTGCCGCCTGATAAAACACTTTTTAAAACTTTGTTCAAGCGGCCAAAGAAACGTGCCTGTAATGATTGTTTCACATCAGCAGCGTTGATACCTAACGCCTCTGACATACCCAAATATTTGTAGGTCTCCGTTGCAGAGAGAGACCTTAGGTTTATGGAATCCGAGAGCTGTATACCCTGGGATTCCACAATCCCACCTCGCTTTACATGCATGACCGCACACTTGTCAACACCGAATTCCATGCTGATGGAATTACTGAAGCTTTCAGTTATCTTCAGTAATTTCATCAGCTGCAATCCATTGGTGGCAAAGAGTTTAAGGTCATCCATGTATAGCAAGTGGGAGATTACCCGGCTCCCTCTCCTCAACGAATAGCCCAGCCCCGAATTCTCAAGCAAAGTGCTTAGAGGATTCAAGGCCAAGCAGAACCACAGGGGACTCAGACTGTCGCCCTGGAATATACCCCGCTCAATCCTAATTGGTTCCCCACCCTGTTGGATATCCCGACATCCTGGATAGTGAAGAACCGTACTCCACTGCCCCATACATGACATCAAGAAAGCGCGTAGAGTTGCATTAATTTTATACAACTCCAGCACCCTCATGAGCCATGTATGCGGCACCGAATCGTAGGCCTTCTTATAGTCTATCCAGCATGTCGACAGATCTTTTTTAGAGCGGCGAACCTGTTGGCAAATAGCCGTGTCAATAAGGAGTAGCTCCTTAGTGCCACGGGATCCACTCCTACATCCATTCTGAGAAGCAGACATAATAGAGAAACTAACGATATGCTCGTTAATTTTTGCTCTCAGAATGGACGTAAGGAGCTTATAGACCGTTGGCAAACAAGTTATTGGCCTATAGTTCTTTGGATCCGTAGCACTACCTGTTTTGTGGAGCAGATGGGTAGATCCTGTAGTCAAGAACTGTGGGAGCGAAGCCGATTCCACAGCAGACTGGAATTGAGAAGCCAAGCAACTATGTGAACTTCGAAGCCATTTTAACCAAAAATTTTGCAGTCCGTCCGGCCCCGGCGTTTTCCAGTTTGCCATCGGACGGACTGCATTGGCTACGTCTTGGGGGCTGATAGTAATTGCCCCCATCTCTTGTATTGGTTCACATACTTGCTCAACCTCTCGTATCCAGTCGCCTTCGGAATGGCTGACAGGCGCCGACCAGATACTGCGCCAAAACGAATTTGTGGCATCACCATCCGGCAGGCACCCGCCATCCATGGCTGACACCGGCCGCTCCCACAGTCTATGTACCCATCTTTGATCTTTCTGGAACATGCGATTCAGGTGAAATCGTTCCGCCCGCCGTTTATAGCGTCGAATACGGTTTGCCCATGCACAAACTTTTTGCCTAAACAGGTCGATGCGCTCTGTAACGCGGGCAGTATATTCACTGGGACTAATATCAGTCCCAGCATATGCACGCCTTACAAAGCGCATCACGCGTGGTCGCGAATTTCCCTGTTTAAACGCTTTTAGTTTTGCAATGAGTGTCCTAGCCTCAGCAACACGCTGCTCGATCCTGCACTGCCAAGCTGGTACGGCTGGTTTCGGTCGTGTAGCTATGTTACTATGACACATTGCAATATTAGCTACACGACATGCCGTAAGAGCTGCGCAGTACAAAATCGAGTGCGTGTCCCTAAGGTCTTCACTGCTCTCAAAATAAACAGGGAGCAGTGAATCTAGGGCACCCATTATCGCTTTGTTGCGGTTATGCATGGGCAAACGAGGTAATCGAGGCCTCTGGTCGGGCGGCGATCTCCGATAAACCCGAATCGCATCCTCCAATGTACTCCTTATTAACTCAGTGCACTGGGTACTTACAGTTATAGCCCCATCATCCTCTTCCCCATCAATAGGGGCGGTGAGCGGAGCACAAGAAACTGGCGCCGTCACTGGCAACGAGGTGCTGGCGGCAGGGCTATGCTGTATTTCGGAGCGCAGTCGATCAAGCGTAGAGTCATCCAACATATGATTACGCTGGATGACCCGCACTTGATCCGACAATCGTTGTGCCGATACGCTGACACCCGGTTCAAGAGCCTGAAACAGAGACAGCATTCTCGCACGGTACGCAGTGAGGTTAGTTCCTCCCTCTGTCGCCCCGTAGTATGCGCGCATGACGTTCTCATTTATTCCGAGAGTCCATTTCATGCGCCGCACAACACCACCGGGAGCGGGAGCCCTGTTCGAGGCCGGTTGGCCTGAGGGCGCCAAGCTGCTCGGTGGCCGGCGTCTCCCCTGCCGACGCACAGGTGTTGGCGACGTCGGCGGGGAGTAGTACTCGTCGCTGGAGCTCGACGCGACTGCAGGTGCCGGGGCTGGAACATGGTCCGGCAGCTGGGAGGCGGAGCTCGGCGACGAGTCCGGAGGTGGTGGGCGTGCTGCTGCTCGAGCTTTTTGTCTCGTCAACATATTATTGTTATAATTTTCTCTGGTTTTATATTCATCTGATTCTGTTTGACGTATGTCATCTTTGTCTGTTATTATGTTTTATATATTGTAAAAAGTAAAACAGTTAAAAAAGTATATATATATCGATGAAAAACAAAACTGTTTGCACCAGATAACGTTCTTGATTTATATGTATTATAAATATGGTAGAAATATTATAATTATTTACAGAGAAAACTAAAATGCGGTGTTGACGTTGACGTTTTTTTTTTTTTTTTTTTTTTTTTAGTATTATTATTTAGTAGTATTATTATTATTATATTGCTCTGTTTGCTACTGGGTAATCATTTAAGTTTAAGTTTTATTTTAATGAATCAAGAACGATTAACTAAAAGAGTCTATAAGGCGAGTGTGAATGAAAAAAGGTCAGGTCAAGAATACCCTAAACCAAAGAGCATGTATGAAGGAAATAATAAAAGTGGACAAAGCGAAACAAGTGTATAAGGGTCGTAGCAATTGGAAATAAGTGGTCTCTGCCTGCCCCCTACGGACGAAGGAGGCGTGATTAAATGTATGATGTGGAAGGACAGCAAATAAAAAAAGTTTTTTTTTTCATGAGATCTTCATTACTTGGTGCATAATCAAAAACAATTGATTGACTGATTAGATTGTAGATCGATAACATCATAAATCCCATATATGGTTCTATATTAATTACATTGAATTTATCACTTATGTGAAATCAATTTTCTGTTATTCTTGTATCCTAATAAGTTTCTTCAATTCTCATTCCTTTATACTAACACCAAGGTTCAGTTTAATATTTGTCGTCTCAAAATCTTAGTTACCGACCCCAACAATTACTTGCCTCACTTTTCTAGTAACTTCAACTAACACGATCCCAAGTCCAGCGAGCATGTCAATACCTCCCGCGAGGCCTGTCTTGCCTCCATTACAACCAAGTTCCATTTTAAATACCTATTCGTTCCGAGAACTGGGACAAACAAAGAAACTTCTCTCATTTATAAAGCGCGGAAGGATTGAGCCGGTGTTGCCAGCCACCGGTAAATAGCTGTGTTGCCAACTAATTAACTCGCCTGATTTAATGGAATTGGATTAACGGGGTTGCGGACAAAGTCTTGCCTATTTCATGTTGACTCCCTTTTAAATGGGAAAGTTGGATGTGATTTTTGACATTTGATTATAACGGTGGTCTGAATAAATTGGGCTTGATGAATCGTTTATATTCATCGTGTTTGTTTAGTTGTGTAGACACATTAGTGGGCGCCTAGATGTTGTTTATGTTGAGTCTTTGGGTCCCACGTATTTATTCTTGTCTAAAGTAAGACGCTAACTAATTGTGAATGAGGCCGATCAATAGGCCCGCCTCTATTTGTCTGGCGACATGTGGATTCAGGACACATTAGAAATCTTTCAGTAAATAAAGAAGGGACATTTATTGGCGAATGTTCGACGTTTCTTAGTAGGGTTCTCAATATAATAATTCTGTTTTATCCATACCATGATATTGACCAGATATTGACAAAAAAAAAAATTGTATTAAAAAATACCCAAATAAGGTTTTCCTTAAACTAAGATCAATTTGAACCCTCCCTGTCCGTTTACTTTTAACGGTCAAGACTTTTACTATAATATAACTCAACTGTTTTAATATTCATTGTAAATTTTTTTTCATCACCAACATTTATAATACTAAAAAAATTAACAGTACATTATAAATCGTAAACCTGACACTTATTCTGAGAGCGAATTTACTTTCTGAAAGTCATGGATAAATGTAAAGAGACCCAGCGGCTAAGCACTCCACTCTGGCTCTCGAAGTACCGAGTTACAATCCAAATAACAAATATTAAACGCTGAAAGCCAGTTCAGCTGTTGTTCCAATATTATTTTATATTCACAGACTGTGTTTATATTCGGCCGTTTTTAGGGTTCCGTTACATAATGCTGTGAGAAGATGATCTTAGTAAGTTTCCATAACATTACATTTATAATTTAACATACCATCACGCCTTTATCCCCGAAGGGACAGGCAGAGGTGACACCCACAGTTCGCCGATATGGTTAGGTCCCATGTAATAGGGGGCGAGCCTATTGACAATAACCGGGCACAAATCCAAACTCCGACCTGCTACTGAGAATTTCATAGAAAAACCCAATAACACCTTGGTCGACTTGGGAATCGAACCCAAGACCTCTTGCGTAGCAGTCGCGCTTAGCACCACTAGGCCAACGAGGCAGTTTCCGCAGGCAGAGAAATGAAATTTTCATATTATTTCTACTGCTGCTATAAATATATTATTATGTTCAATATTTTGTACATTTCTATTTTTTCCTGGATTCCAAAATTTGCGATCTCAAATCGCCAATCTGCAGTGAGCAAGCGTGGTGATCAATGCTCGAGCCTTCTCTATATGGGAAGAGGCCTGTGCCCAGCAGTAGAACGTTTATAGGCTGAATTAGTATTGTTCTTATTATTATAAATTAAAATGTCTCATCTTTTGTACGGAACCTTTCATTTGCTACTCCGATTCTATTTCGTTTTATTATATCTTGGTATATATATTCTATTTGTTAATCTGAATTTATAAGGAAAGCATGCGGCGTTTTCCGTGAAGGAACTAAGGCACTTAGATTTTATTACAGTACGATGTGCTTTTGTTTTGAGTATCCAGTGCGTTCTGCGGAATAGGCGAGAACACTCGGACGATAAAATTTTCTTCAATAATTTGGATTCCAGATGTTGTTATAATAGAATTGCTTATGTTTTCTATATCTAAGGAAAGGAAATATAATTTCAAGATAAAAATATATTTTTGTGTCAGATCAAAACCTTAGGCGCAGGCCAGACAGAAGAGACGTAAGACGCAGACAGGACGCGGACATTTGTCTCTACCGCGTCCCTTTCATACAAAATGTATAGAAGCGTCGCGCCCGCGCCCCGTCTCTTCTGTATGTTTTGCGTCGCGACGACGCAAAACATACAGAAGCGACTCTTCTGTCTGGCCTGCGCCTTAGACATACCAAATTACTTTTTCAACAATAACAGCACCTTTCATTTGTAAAATAAGTTAACTCCCCACTTTCTTACCTAAATCATTATTAGATTAGGAATCCATTAATAAATTGGCGCCCAACCGTAACAACGAATTTCCATAAAAATGCTCGTTAGTTCGAACAAAACAATTAAAGAAATGACGGAATATAAAAAAAAAAACGGTTGCGCTTTGAAATGAGAAAAACTAATTTCTTAGGCCGAGGCAATAACCTAAAGTTTTTAAATTGGCTGTCTGGGAATAAAAAATAGAAATAAAATCTAGATATTTACGTCAAATGTTGTTATTGAACATGTAGACATATTTGTTCGTATCGTCGTCATTAGTAGAAAACATAACCCTTCTTGGCAGTCGGGTAATAATAAATGCGGACAACATCACATACATTGTTCTGAACACAAAGTAGCTAATAGAACTTTTGTTATGGAATTCGGAAACAACGAAAGTACCATAAACACCCAGCCGCGAAACAATGTAGAAAACTGGATTTCTACCTTGACCCGTCCGGGGATCGAACCGGGAACCTCAATGCTAGCGATCACTTGAAAACTGGTGCGTACGCCACTCCACCAGGGATCAATTTGTAATTTTATTTAGCTTTAGTTATTTGACGATCTATTGTCTTAAATAACAGATGTTAATTAATTTAAAATTATATAGCTAAAGCTAAAAATTTCATATTTTGTATTACTGTTTTCAACCAAACTAATCGAATTAAATAAGACTTTATTTACAATAACATAAAGTTGGAATTTGTATAAGTGGAGAAACAATTTCCAAGAATTTTAAATTCACTGTAGTCTTCAGTGCATAAAAAAATGTCTGTTGTTATTTGACATGACAGACCTGTTGGTCTAGTGGTTAGTGGCCCTGACTGCTGTACCGGAGGTCGCGGATTCGATTCCCACTTAGGACAAATGTTTGTGTGATGAGCACGATCATTAAAATTTGTTCTGTGTCTGGGTGTAATTTATCTTTAATAATGTATGTATTTAGAAATATATAAGTATGTGTATCAGTTTTCTGGTTACCATAACACAAGCTCTATTAGAGCTTAGCTTGGGATCAGATTACCGTGTGTGAATAGTCAAAGAATATTATCATAAGTATTTTTTTTTATCAAGCGTCTTCATTTGTAAACATAATATACATAATATATTCATGTAGCTCATACTGTATTTGTTTCCTCATACGACTTATTTTCCCTACAAAATTTCATTTAAATAATTGTATGTATTTCACAAGGCCTGTATAATCCCATGAAAAAGAACCCCAGAGTATATTGTGGACGAAAAAAGGCGGATATTATCACCAGTTTCTTATACATTGTATGTAATTATATTTTAATTTTGTATTCTATAATAGATTTAAAATCAGCATGGTAGATGACAAGATCATCATCGTCCCTGCCCTGTTTCCAATTATTTGCAGTCGGTGCAGTGCGTATTCAGCTTCCATTCATCTCTACAACTTGTTATCTCAGTATTTACTCCTTTCTTTCTTATATCATCTTTCACACAATCCATCCATCTCTTTTTTGGTCTTCCTCTGCAGATGACAAGATATGAAAAGTAAATATTTAACACGTATTTTTTATTTTATCAAATCATTAAAAATTACGAAGATAAACCGCTTTAAAGTTCAGAAGAGCTTGTGACGTCACGGGTAGGTAGTAGTACAATTTTGCTTAGACGTGACGTCACGCAAGAATTGTACTAGCTGTATCTTCATAATTCTTTGTTTACAGGACAAAAGAAAAACTACATGTCAATTATTTTTTATTATTTAAAAGATGGACATAGAAATAATAATTTGTCATCATCTATATTATTTCGATTAAATCAACCAACGAAAAGAGACCTTTCTCACCAGACATATTATTTAAGAAATATTTTGGTATAACTACTCCAATAATTTCTCCCTATATATCTATTTTCTTTAGTTAGTTTTAGTTAAGTGGGTGTACGTTTTGACCGATAAAACTAAGCCACGTCGGTCCGGGATGGATGCCTACTGTCTATTTGTGAATACATTGAGACCCTTTTGAAAAGCACGTTAAGCTTTTAGTCCCGTCTGTCATACATTCATCTATTCTGACAACCAGTCTTACTGCAGAACTCTGTGAAATAGATTGTAGAGGTCGGATAGGCAGTCGTTTCCCGTAAAATACAGTATTCAGCGGAATTCGGTTAGACTGGAAGCAGACTGTAACATAGCTTGAGAAAAGGCTTCGCGGAAGAGTATTTATATATGAATGTTGTAGAGATAGATTTATTAAATCAGTATTGAACATATTGATTTCTGAGGTTTACATGAATGTTAGGTATATTCCACTTTCTACGAACCATTTTGACTGCCTCGTTGGCCTAGTGGTGCTAAGCACGCCTGCTACGCTAGAGGTCTTGGGTTCGATTCCCGGGTCGACCAAGGTGTTATTGGGTTTTTCTATGAAATTCTCAGTAGCAGGTCGGAGTTTGGATTTGTGCCCGGTTAGTGGCAATAGGCTCGCCCCCTATTACATGGGACTTAAACATATCGGCGAACTGTGGGTGTACATTGGTACGGCTCTGCCTACCCCTTCGGGGATACAGGCGTGATGATATGTTATGTTATGTTACAAATCATTTCACCCAGGTGATATGATGCCGAGGTGAATTGAGGAGACACAAAAGTCTACTTTGTTCACCTGGGTGATATCAACCAGGCGAACAAAGTGGAATATACCGAATGTTAGACATTGAAATAAAAATACTCTTATCGATTTTTTCGGCGGTTAATATTTTAGTTTTAGGTTCCTACGTTTCGATACTTTCCTTTGCAGTTTAGAATATCTTCACAAAGTATAAAATTAAGTCGGATCCAGTGTCTTCGTTTAGATCTTTTACACTACTCAACAGATTTTATTGTTTCTAGCAATAGAAAAAGTGATCCAAAAGGTAGTTTTTATGTAACATACAAGGAACAGCAAAGTATATATAGTATAGAAAAGTCGAGAAATACCGAATACCGGGTACTACTGTAGTATAATTATCCAGCCTGTAATTTCCCACTGCTGGGCACAGGTCTCTTTCCATATAGAGAAGGCACGAGCATTGATCACGCTTGCTCTCTGCGGATTGGCGATTTGAGATCCCAAATTTTGGAATCCAGGTTTCCTCGCGATGTTTTTTGAGTTTCCTTCACCGTTTGTGAGAAGTGTCCTCGAATACTTAAGACAGTAGCCACACTCGTACTTGCTGATTGCGGACCTGCAACCTTGTAATACAAATCCGTTCATTGAAACGCTAGGCCAGAACATTAATTTATAAAATTCATTATTATAACAACTACAAATCGTTTCGCTTAACGAGACTAAACTAACGAGTCAGTCAACTAAATATTCGGTGTTCGGTCAAATATCTGACAGCGGAATCAATTTGCGAGTCGCGCTCTAATTAGGCCATTACCGGCAGTGTGCGGCGACAATACTCGCTTGATTTCAGGCCCTTCTCCGGCTGATTTCAATTGTTTACACAGTTTACCGTAAATAGCTCGTATTGGACATTACATAATGGTCACTATTAAAACGAATTTTGGAGTCAAATACATTCACATATCTATTCATTTAATCTTCATAGTTGGTCTGTGAGTAATGTAAATGTTTTTCAAGGTCAATTCTGGGGTTTTCTAGGTGACATCTGATGTATTTAAGCATTGTTAAACAATGTCTTCCTGAAACCTTATGAGTAGTTATGCACATAGAGAATTATTACGAAAAAGAACAATTCCATGAAAGAGACAAAAACAGAAAACTTCTTGTTTAGAAATAGATTCTTCGCAGTAATTCTAATACCTTTTAATAATTCCAACAAAAAAAACAACGACTTAAAAATAAGTAATACATTTATTTCTTATTTATGGATCCCATTGTCAAAACTTGGACAAAACACGGGATGCACCAGCTTTCAAATAAAAAAATATCATCAAAACCGATTCACCCAGTCAAAAGTACCATAGTAACAAACATTAAAAATACAGTCCAATTGAGTACCTCCTCCTTTTTTAAATTCGGTTAAAAAGAGACAGATATCTAGCAAACGCTTTTTGCAAACACAAAACTTCTTTATTAATACACAATGAAATCTTTATTAATACACAATGAAGAATAAGAACAAACTCTAACTATACTAAAATTAAAACTTACATAAATCGAAACTAAACGGCGTCGAAGAACTCATCGTCATCCTTGTCAATGGCGGGGAACGTGCCCAGAAGGCTGGCAGCATTGCCACGTTGAATGGCTATGCCGATTCTCTGTGCAAGGAACAAACCAGCCCTCTGATCACTAGTAGATTCTACCAAACGTTTGGAAAGTTCTTAATTGTGACATTGTCAAATTAGTACATCAATTTTATACTTATTTATTTATTTATCTTACCTTTTGTGTTCATCTTTACTGCAACTTGTTACAAACCACAACAATCAGATTGTAAACGACTGTAAGCTATGAAAATGACACTCCTACAATATCGTTGTTCAATGAATAAACAAAACCCATTCAATTGTAAATTATTGAAAACTAATTGAAACGGAATCAATTAATTGATTGCAGAGTATTGCTGTGACGTTACATCGATGAAACAAATGTTCATAAATTCTCTCCGGGAATATATTACGTTTTCGTTAGCATTTCAAAATGACTCGATATTAATTAATGTGGCAGAGGGATTGTAATTAAGAGGTTGCAATGAATCCTTTTTGTGCTTTTACGTGAAATGGTATGCGATTTAACTTGGATGAATAACCACAAAAATAATTTAATTATCGAAAATGGCGGCGATGTGGTTCGCCACCCATCACGTCTCATTTCTCGCGGGTTCGAAAAGTGGCCCACGGAGAGCCGCTTCGCTACGTTGAATGTAAGAGGAGGAATGGATGGTAAGGTGGATGAAGTTTGTCAGATGATGATGTTGAGATAAAAATTAAGAAAGGTATGCCGAAATTGTTTGGCTATGTCGAGGGACTAAATGAAGAACAATTTACGAAAAAAATGTGATTAAAAGGTGGCCAAGTCAAGAATACCATAAACAGAACAGCATGTATGAAGGGAATAATGAAAGTGGACAAATATCAAATAAGAATCGTAGCAAGTGAAAAGAAGTGGTCTCTGCCTACCCTACAAGGGAAAGAGGCGTGATTATATGATATGTATGTGTATGTATGTGTGAATGTACGTTTCGAGTTTGTTGTATAGTTTTGATTGAATTATTTTTGCCAAGGTTTTATTGGGTTTTTCTATGAAATTCTGAGTAGCAGGTCGGAGTTTGGATTTGTGCCCGGTTAGTGGCAATAGGCTCGCCCTCTATTACATGGGTCCTAAACATATCGGTGAACTATGGTTGTACATTGGT
Organism: Autographa gamma; assembly: GCA_905146925.1. NCBI lineage: Eukaryota > Metazoa > Arthropoda > Insecta > Lepidoptera > Noctuidae > Autographa > Autographa gamma. Next base: position 1,080,383 of record LR989849.1, on the reverse strand, counting down.
ACACCTCTGCCTAACCCTTCGGGGATACAGGCGTGATGATATGTTACGTTGGTATTAGCACTATATGCTTCATGACGTAATTTGGTATACAGTTTGTTTATAGCTAGGATTAACTTATAAAGTTATAATCCAAGAGGTATGTGGTATGGTCTTGTACGATGATTATATGACATTTTGCTCGCGTAGACGGTATTGGAAAAACAATAGTGAGTATATTAAAGCACAGAAAAATATTACAGTCTAAAAAGTTATATAGCTTTAACTGTTTAGGTATCAGCAAAAAATAACGAACTCACTAGCGCAAATGTAAAACAAAAACAGCAATAACGCTCAACCTAGCTCGCAATAAAAACAGAGGTAAGGCGAGCTACTAACGAACGCGATTCGCGATCATAATAAGGAAAAGTCAGTCAAAAATAATTATACAAAAATTAAAACTGTGAGTAAATCTTCAATCATGAATGTCGTTCAGCTGTTTAATTCATTTTGGTTTCTTAGGTTTCACGCGAGTGATAGACATTGAAAAAAACTGCTTTACGCTGTCTGTCCGTTACTTTAACCGTGACCATGATAGCTGCAAAGTTATCGAAACATCGGGACCTAAAATCTTGTTTAGATCTTTTTTTCTTGCTAGTTATACACAGCAGTGAACGCGAAAGGCCCACTTACCCGACTCTGCTCCGAAGCTCACCGTCACCTCTGCCCGCGGTCCACGCGACGACAGCCAGGCGAGCTCAAGAAACAACTGTTGCGGTTGAGTAAGCGAGACAGCGCTATGCGCGTGTAGCGCGCCGTCTCACTTCTACAACTGCAACAGTATTGCTTTAAGAGATCATGGTATGGCCCCACAACATTTTGGGCATTTTGCGCGATACGTCGGCTACCGGGCAGTCTGACAGCGGTAAGCTTGATGACAGCGACCTGTCTCTTTATCGATGTTGCCAATACAAAATATATCTAAACTGCACGACCTAAAGCCTAAATTCGACTGATTTTATATTTGTTGGCTGGGAACAGAGTTATATAAGACTCCCTTAACTTCGTATGTCGTGATCAAGGGGTATCAAAGGTGTAGACTAATTAGCACTGCTGGGTGTTCGCTCGAATAAATCTTTAGAAATGTTCCTTGAGTAACGTTTCAAGAGACTTTGAAGCTTCCCTTAATTAATATTAGCATCTAGTGTACTGCGTTTGATTAAAATTATTTATCTATACAAATTAAATATAAAGGGTAAAATTATTAGGTACGATACTTTAGATTACAAAAGATAAAAAGTCACCGTTTGTCGTGGTATGGACATGTGATGAGGAGGGATGAAAGTCACGTAACTAGACGAGTTATGAGTATGAATGTGGATGGGTATACATGCAGAGGAAGACCAAAAAAGAGATGGATGGATTGTGTGAAAGATGATATGAGAATTAATGATAAAGAAAGGAGTAAATACTGAGATGACAAGTTGTAAAGAGGAATGGAAGTCGAATACGCATTACGCCAACCCCAAATAATTGGGAACAGGGCAGGGAGATGATGACGATCCTTTAGATTGCAGACTATTTTTGATACGATGTTTTTCTTCATAAATGATTATTAGAATTGAGTTTGAAAATTAACTGAAACAAAAACTTTGATTGTGTGTTAAATTGGCTGGGTTAGCGCATATGAATCCCAGTTGAACCATTAGAAAAAAACACTCGTCGTTTATAACCCTATTTTACGGCGTTGTTAACATAAATATACTCAAACAAAGGACAGCCAAAAAATAGTACGCGTAACGAGTAATTTATTACTGGTCCGTCGGGTACGGTACGTGAAACAACTTTCCGACCAGAGTTACGATTCGGACCGACCCACCGCAGTCGGAGGTGGTCCGAAGTTCAAGGGTTGCTTGGGTTTGATTCGTGCAGAATTTTGGCTATAACTCTTTATGCTAAGGGTCCTTTCATGTAACCGATATTCGGTGCAAGCTGTGCCCCGAGGTTTTGCCTATGTTAATTCCTTTTTTATTGACTTAGCGATTTACACAAAAATGTACAAACAATCAACTTTGACGAAATTTATATGAGAATTCTGAAATATAGAAAATCGATGTCATTTTTTTTTTTAATATTCAACACTCTCCTTTGACATCATGTAACAAACATAAAAAATAAAAATAGACTACTTGAGAACCTTTTTAAGTAGGTTTTAGTTATGCTTTTACAATCCAAATCGTTAATTATCTCAGTGCCAAATTTCGTACTAATTCGTTTATCCGTTTTGCAGTGACAGAGTAACAAACATCAATCTATACAAATATCACATTTCTAATATTCCTACCATGACTCGAATATGTGCAAAAATCCTTTCAACAGTATCGTATGCAAGTTTGATTTTCCGTAGTAACTCAGTTTTCGTATGGTTTCATACAAAACCTTTTCACCGGGTACCGTATTGTTACAGGCGAAATATTTTTTAGAAGCAACAGACAAATGATACTAATACCTCTTTTGTTTTTGATATTCTTTTAGGCATGTTCCCTTGTACCTATGTATTTTTGATGGTTTTATGTCATATTCGATTGACGACCTCCGTGGTCGAGTGGCGTTCGCACCGGCTTTCAAGGTGTCGCTAGCTTGAGGTCCCGGGTTCGATCCCCGGACGAGTCAATGTAGAAAGTCACTTTTCTACAGTGTGTCGGCTATGGGTGTTTGTGGTACCTTCGTTGTTTCTGAATTCCATAACATAAGTGCTTAATAGCTACTCACTTTGGGTTCAGAACAATGTATGTGATGTTGTCAGCATTTATTATTTATTTATATTCAGATAAATGAACTAAGTTCATACAGTAATACGAAGGTTATTTATTTCGAATGCAGTGATTTTTTTTTCTGATGATAACGCCGTGAATTTTCCTATTAAATATATAAGTTCATACGTACAAAAGCGGTGGATAAACACTGAGGGTGTACATGTATAAGCACACTTTACAATGCTTGAAAAAGCCTTTTCCCAAGGTATATTGAGGTCGGCTTCCAATTCAGCGGAATACCATGTTACAGAGTACTGCATTTTTTTTACAGTTGAAATTCATTTATGTGCCAGTCTTGTCTCCCCATAGTAGTACGAGCCACCAGAGCCTTGAAAAAAACCGACCTCAAAATAAGTCTTATATGGTTTTGTTACGGAGTGGGTCGGAGGATGGTTTTTAAAAAACTATTTATTACACTAAAATAAGAATATATTGACTTATCAATTACGTATTACAAAGATAGTATGTCCGACGGAAGTCCAATCCAAAACTGAGGAAAAAACCATTGGAATCGATAAAGAAAACAACGACGGTTTCATATTGCATTGACGTCAATGCAATATGAAACAATGCAATCTGAAAACTAAGCAGTTTTAATTTATATTTTAAGTAATAGTTATTTCGATATAACAACCCCCCCGTTAAGTTCGATCATCACATTTGAAAGTGATGAGAGATGTCATTAATATGTGTTAAACCTTGGGCGCTAGATTGGATTCACGTCGAGGCATTACAATAGGTATATATATTATGTATTCGCTATATTAATTACAAACATAAGAATAGAAAAGGTTACAATGAAACATCGAGATTTTTACTATTTTTAAGATTAACCTAAGATAAGAAGACATGGAAATAGCTAGTAAGGAAACAGAACAATTACTCTAAAATTACGATCATTACTATTGATTATCTTTATTTAATATTTCATACCAGACTTATGAAAGTCGAGAGTAGGGTTAACAATAAAGTAACTAAGATACTATTTATTAGTTGAAATACAATTATTAAAATATAGATTAGATGATAACAATGTAGAAAGACCCAACCATGTGCATTCATTACAAATTAATTATTGTGGGTTTTGCCAAACAGGATGTTTCTCTTAATAGGGGTTGGCGTCACCCGCATGCCTTCTACAGAATCTGACTCGTCCTCATTGCTTGTTGTTACTGTATCGGCATGAATTACGGTTTGAGAACCGGGAACTGAATTATTTTTGTTATTATAACATTGATTGAATATTTGAATGCAACATGGGGCGTTAGTTGAAAGAAGGAGCTTACGGCTCTTGTATAGGATGTATAACAAAGTTAATACAGAGATGCATAGGCTAAAAGACAAATAATGAGTGCTGTAAGTTTGGAAATGAGATGGATTTTCTATTTTATTAATCTCTTCTTCAAAAGAGTCCAAATGTATACTGGCTCGTAATAGTGAATCGAGGTTGTCTAAGTTGTTAAGTTTTGAATAGGGTAATCGCTGTAAAGTTTTATTTAACTTGGATCGCTCACAACAATCATCTTGTAAGATATTGAAATTGGATATTTTATTAGTAACATTTCCAATAACTGTTTCGCCTACAGCGGCAAATTGCAACGTTTTGTAAAAAGCCCTACAGTTCCTGGGCAAGGTCAAGATACCGGTACCAAACAAAATAACGTCGGAATTTATATCTTTATCATTACAAGTTACATGACACTTGCCAGGTTCTGATTGTACAAAAATCCAGCGGTTTAGAGTTAATTTATGAAATAGATCGATTGAGCCGTGAATAAGTTTTGTTACACACATGTCAGGGAGTTTACTGATTACATCACTTAAGAAAATCGTTTCACACGTAGGATTCGCGATCGCTGAAAACACATTAGTTAATATGCACACATAACACTTATCACTTATTACTTTACACTTGTCTATGTCTGTTATGAGTGAGTAAAACATTCGATCAGCTGTGATCGCTACATATGAGCTGGTTGGCTCGATAAGAATGTAGGTATCGGGTTTCGACATATCGTAAGGAACAGGTAGGGGAATTATCCTATACAGGTCATAGGCTTGTGGTAATATTAGAGGGATCTTAACAACAATAATAACTTTATTTAAATGGAAAAAACACGCTAGTTGCGAAATATCGATTAGCCCGTGTATATTCTGCAACGTTAAAGGTATAGGGAGTTCATAATGGTTAGGAATATTGTTCCTATGCTTATCTAATTCACTATACAATTGGTGCGGGCTGAGCACCGTCGGATGCAAAACGTTGAGTTTCGCGAAAAGAATTGCATTATTAATATCCTCAATATCGAAAGACAAGGTCATTATGATAGACTCTAGTGAATGTAACAAAGAACTTAACTCGGATTTAATTTCTAATTTATCGTTACTATTTGTTACCGTTTCTAATATTTTATGGATTGTTTCTAAATTTCGTAATATGTGATTTTCGTTTTCATTCACCTTAGATATAGTGTTATTGAAGTATGATATAGTCGACTTAATTACGTGAATGTTGTCTTTCATGAGGTGAGCAAGGCGTTTTTCATCCGTCTGTACTTCTTCTATGGCTTTTGAAAATCTTAGCGCATCCTCAGAATCTAAAGTGCCAAAAATAGTTTTCAGCAGTGAGCCACCGAGGTCCATGAGACCTCTTTTAAAACGCTTGTTGGGTTTTTCATCAGCCAATAAATACGATATAGAAGAGAATTTGCTTACGTTAAGAATGTGACGATTTTTTAAAGCGGATAACGAATTAATACAGTCGGACTGTATTTTAAAAGAAGTTAATGTGTTGCAAAATACGTTCAGTTTTTCAAATAAAAATTCGACCTTATCTAAATTAGGTTGTACATGACTTATATCTACGTATGCTATTACATTCCAATCACTATTAGTAAACTTAATATCTAAGAGCTTATCAAAGTAGAGGCCGGGACTGCTGACGATAGAAGAAACATATTCGCATGTGATCGGCGATAGCAGCGTCGATCTGAAATAACAATGAAGCGCTCATGTATCATTCGTTACGTTGTTAATTTTATACTGTTACGTCACCGGCCGGCTTGATTTCGTCGTAGTGGTGACGTACGTGTTTACGGTTAATAAGTAGTGTAACAGAATGGTTGCCATTTAACTTTATTATCTTGTAAGGACCTTTCCATACTGGAGATAGTGCCTTATTCTGTTTATGGTGGCAACGGACGTATACCATGTCACCTGTTTTATAGGATAATGGTTTTGTGCGGGAATCATAATAAGTTTTAGATTTCTCTTTAGAGGTTTGAATATTTTGGAGAGCCTTCTGACGACTGTAGTATAGTCGATGATTAAGAGCCCGGATGTAATCCGTATAGGTGTTAGTATCGAGTGTATCGATACTTGAAGGTAGGTAGGGTTTGAACCCGAAAAGCAATTCCAGGGGTGAGTAACCTGTGGTGCTATGTATATTAGAATTATATGCTATCATAGCACTAGGGATATAAAGGTCCCAAGTATGTTGATTCTCACCTATATAAGATCTGAGATACTCTTTTAGAGTGGAATGACTGCGTTCAAGGGCACCGCATGTCTGAGGGTGATAGGGAGAAGCGAACACGTGTTTAATGCTAAACAGCTTCTCAAGTTGTTTGAAGACATCAGAGCAGAAGTTGGTGCCTTGATCGGATATTATTAGTTTAGGGATTCCCATATGGGATATGAATAGGACTAGAGATCTCGCAGTTTCTTCTGCGGAACAGGATTGCATAGGATAGGCCTGAGAAAATTTAGTTAAGTCATCTTGCAAAGTAAGCAAAAATTTATATTTGTGTTCATGTGTTTCAGGGAGCGGACCGACTAAATCAAGATAGAGTTTTTCATTAGGTCGAGATGCTGTGGACGTGATAATCATGGGGGCCTTATTTGTCTGCCTAAGAGGTTTATTAATTTGGCAAGAGCGGCAATTTTTCACATGATCCTCGATATCTTGCCTCATGTTTTTCCACCAGAATTGGGTTTTGATTCTTTCAAACATGCGCGAAATACCCGGGTGGCCAGCCAGAGGAGAATCGTGATTATCTCTAAGAATTTGTTTGACCTCGTCAGGGGTCGGGTATCGTATAGAATTACGGTAGATGTTGACTTTAATGTTTGTGTTGTGAAATAGAAACGATAAAATATTATAAATTTTCGTGTAAGATAGTTTCGTATAAGGATCTGTAAAGTCTGATATAGCGAATTCTTTTTCTTCTATGTACCAATACTTTATCATTTCTCTATAGTCGCGAAGGAGGTTAAATATGTCTTTGTAACTCATTTCGTCATAATGATTTATTTTTAGAAATAAATGAGTGAATAAATGATTATCGTTAGAAGTGGAGTAGTAGGTGTTTAGTTCGCGTTCTATGTCGCAAATATTAGGTTCGCTAGTGGAGGCGTCCATAATATCCTTGCAATAAGGCACAGATTCGTCTAGGTCAAGGGATGTCGGATAAGCAATAAGTTTACACTTCGCTTTCATCAATGACTCGTTGTGTTCTCGGATGACGGTGTCGAATGACACATCGGGGTGTTTTATAATTTTAAGGAACTGCTCGTAAGTTTCCGATATGGATGGTGAATCGTTTGAGTCTTCCTCGTTATTAGATGTCGGTGCCGGATTGCAGATAATTGAATCGGAAGCTCCGTTATCTTGTAACACATTTACAGGGAACCGAGATAAAGCGTCAGCATTTGCGTTTAATTTACCTTTCTTATAAACGATTTCGTAGTCGTATTCTTCGAGTTTCAAACGCCATCGAATAAGCCTAGATCCTGGGTCCTTGACATTGAAAAGCCATACTAAAGGTTTGTGGTCAGTAATTATTTTGAATTTTCGACCAAACAAGTAAGGGCGAAATGTTCTTACCCCGAATAAAATTGCTAGGAGCTCCTTTTCAATAGTTGAATAGTTGCCCTCGGCCTTATTTAGGGTGCGCGATGCGTACGAGACGGGTTTGTCAGAACCAATTGCGCCCTGAGAGAGTACTGCTCCTATCGCATAATTAGAGGCATCAGTAGTTAAAAGGAATGGTTGCGTAAAATCAGGATACTGAAGCAGAGGCGCTGAAGTTAATTTGTCCTTGAGGGTGGTAAACGCTTGTTCTTGGCTATGCGACCATTGAAATAAAGCGTCCTTTTTCAGAAGGGCGGTCAATGGCTTAGTGATTTGGGAGAAGTTATTAATAAAACGACGATAGTAGCCGACTAGCCCTAGAAATGATTTTATGTCCTTCGGATTCTTGGGAGTAGGGAATTGAGAGACGGCTTTGACTTTCTCGGGATTTGGACAAACACCCTTATCTGTGATTATATGGCCAAGATAAGCGACCTCGCGTCGTAAGAATTCGCACTTGTCCGGTTGAAGTTTTAAATTAAATTTTCGGATGCGGTCAAAGACTAACCTGATTTTTTCCATATGAGATGTCAAATTACTGCTATAAATTATGACGTCATCAAGATACACATATGCGTGGAGGCCTTGGAGACCAGAAAGAACAGTATTCATCAACTTCTGGAAGGTTGATGGGGCGTTTTTAAGCCCAAAAGGCATCCGCAAGAATTCGTAGTGCCCTGTAGTGCTAGAATTAGTGTTTATTGAGAACCCCGTTTTTTGTGCGTCTAGGGGGTTCATTCTGATCTGATGGAAGCCACTTGACAGGTCCAATGTGCTAAAATATTTCGAGTGGCCTAACTGATCTAAGATATCAGTGATAAGCGGCAAGGGGTAACTCTCAGAGACAGTGACGTCGTTCAGACGGCGATAGTCTATTACTATACGCCATTTTTTTTTTCCAGAAGCGTCCATCTTCTTAGGGACTACCCAAACAGGCGCGCTCCAAGGTGACGTTGACGGACGTATAATATCTTGATCGAGCATCTTGCGAATTTGTGAGTCCACTTCTTCTTTGTGGCACTCAGGGAAACGGTAGGATTTGACGTGAATAGGGGGCGCATCGCCCGAATCTATAGTGTGCTCGATCGCGTTTGTGAATGATAAAGGCTCACCCTCTAAGTGAAAAATGTCGGTGTACTCAGAACAACATTCTAGCAAGGCATCTTTTTCTTCGGAGTTTAGGTGAGTACAGCGTATTAGATTTAATACCCTTTGTGGTCTGTCAGATTCAGAATAGGATAAAGCGTTAACGGATTCCGTGGTGATATCAAGTTCAAGAGGTGTTAACTGGACCTTAAAATTTCGGACTTGGATATCAGAGTTAGTAGTATTTAATACGGTTACATTAATTCTTTTATTCGGTTTTATAGTTACAAGACAATTTGCAATATAAATACCTTCGCTTATTGAGTGATCTAATAATAGGCCCTCATTGTTTTTATAATGTTCACGCGAGTAATTAGACACTGCGCATTCGATGACCGCTTCGGAGCGAGAGGGTATGACGTAAGTCGGTTGAATATAGTTTATGTCCAGACTCTGTCCGCTAATATGAACCGATTGTGAAGTGTAGTCTATATTGGCCTTGAAATAATTTAAAAAGTCGCTACCAATGATACCGTCGTATTCTAAATTAATATTATCGTTAACTACATGAAATTTATACTCGTGGCAATTATTATTCCAAATAAAATTTATTTGACACGTACCTAAAGTTTCTGAATAAGTGCCAACGTTATTAAAGCCTTTTATCTTCGCTATTTCGTGAGACAATTCAGGCACTTTGCTTAGACTTGACAGTTTGACCAAACTAATACTCGCTCCCGTATCTATAAGAAGACACAACGGATGAACAGAAAGGGAAGTACTTATATATACGTGTGGCAAAGATACCTTCTTCGAGTGTGAAGATATCTCATAGACAGGAATTTCAGGATTAATTTTAATTTCCTCTTTAGTGTAGTGCGACACATCGGATTCATTGTGAGAGGGAAGGTTAGGACTCAACGATACAGGGACTCGGTTAGAATCGCGTCGAGGTGAAATGGTATTTTGACTCGACGGAACAGCGGTTCTCTGTGAACTGCGTCGAGATGAGACAGAATTTTGACTCAGCGAAACAGGGACTCCTTTTGGAGCATGCTGAGGTGAAGCAGGCTTTTGACTCAACGATTCAGAGGCTCTTGGAAGAGTGTGTTGAGATGCGATAGGGTTTGGACTCGACGAGACAGAGACTCTCGGAGGAGTATGTCGAGATGAAACAGAGGGATGACTCAACGAAACAGGGACTCTCTTTGGAGCAGGTTGAGATGAAGTATGGTTTTGACTCAACGATTCAGAGACTCTCGAGAGAGCGTGTTGAGATGAGATATCATTTTTATGCAATTTATGTGTAAAGATACGAGTGCCTAATTTATTCGGAAAACGACGGCACGTATTCGCAGTCCGAGGGGTTAGTTTAAAGAGTTATTGGAATCGTCACCGTTTTCACAAGGAATATTATAAGGTGTCGGTGACGGGGCCGATGACCGTGCCGATGACGTCGGCGACTCGAATGTAATATGATGCATCGCAGCCGGTCTATCGCGATTCTCAGAATTGGATGTATTACGCCGTTCATTATTATATTTTCTTTTGCGACATTGAGTAATATCGTGACCCCTATTTTTGCAATATTTACAGAAAAGTTGAGACCCCGAGTTATTAAATGATGTTGATGGTTGAGGGTCCGACGGAGCATATGGTTGACCCGTGCGCTTTTGTCTCTCCCGGCATTCAGAGTCCGAGTGCCCGGGTTTACCACAGATCCTGCATTTAGGTTTAATAGATGTTTTATATACGAGGTTTCTCCTCCGTGTGGTGACGGACCTCCTCCGTGTGGTGACGGACCTCCTCCGTGTGGTGACGGACCTAAAGAATACGAAGGTCACCACCCCATCTCATCCCGTGGGTGTCGTAGAAGGCGACTAAGGGAAAATTGAGCAGAGCCAACAATCACTGCTTAGAGAAGGAAAACTCGAGACCAAACCCTATGCCAACCCGTCTGGCCAGCGTGGCATTAGTAGGCCGAAACCTCTGATGGAGCCACACCTCACAGAACGGCCCCCAGTTCCCGGTAGTCCCGCTATTCCCGGCCAAGGTAGCGGTCGCGGTAACGGCGGGACAGGGGGTGCTAAGAATCTCCGGGCTACGGGAGGCTACCACCACCTCAAAAAACTGACCCTGGCGACGTATAACGGACGAAGTCTACGGCTGGACCAACACCTCACCGAACTCGAAGTAGAATTAGGTCGCATAAACTGGCACATTTTGGGGTTATCCGAAATCCGAAGACAGGGGGAGGACACGATAACCCTTGATTCAGGTGACCTGTTCTACTACCGAGAAGGTGATAGGCCCTCCCAGGGTGGTGTCGGTTTCTTGGTCAACAAGTGTCTCACAAGCAGCGTTGTGGAAATCAGTAGTGTGTCGACAAGGGTAGCGTACCTCTTATTGAAAATCACCGACAGGAAGTTCCTGAAGGTGGTGCAGGTATATGCGCCGACCTCGACATACTCTGATGAGATAGCCGAAACCATGTACGAAGACATAGCGAAGGCACTACATGGTACCAGGAAGGCTCACTACAACGTTGTTATGGGAGATTTTAATGCCAAGGTGGGAGTACAAGAACGCGGCGAAACGATAATCGGACCTAACGGCGTGGGGCGCCGAAATCACAGGGGCCAAATGTTGGTCAACTTTCTAGAGTCCCAGGGGCTCTTCTTAATGAATTCCTTCTTTAAGAAGAAGCCCCACAGAAAGTGGACATGGCGAAGCCCCGATAATGTGACGAGGAACGAGATAGATTTCATCATCACGGACAAGCGGCATATATTTAGAGACGTCTCGGTGATCAATAGGTTTAATACCGGTAGTGATCATAGACTCGTCCGAGGCTCTCTAAATATCAACCTTAAGGCTGAAAGAGTTAGGATGATGAGACCTACTCTCCGACCCACGCTGCCCCAAATAGCTTTAGGTTCCGATAAGTTCCAGTTGGAACTCCAAAATCGTTTCGCACTGCTGGAAACCACGGACAATGTTGACGAAAAAACCGACACAGTGGTCAAAACGCTACAGAGTGTGTCTCGAAGGTTGTTCCCCGGAAAACGCGGTAAAAGGGAGTCCAAACTCTCACCAGAGACTCTCGAACTTATGAAGGAAAGACGAGAAACGCCAGATGCCCAGATGTCTTCGTCAGATAGGCGGTCCCTAAACCTGAAAATCAGGAAACTGACGCGACGTGACCTCCGACGCTGCAGCACTCGTAAGATCGAGGCTGCGATTGAGCGAAATAGAGGCACCAAAGTCTTCGCTCAGCAATTAGGCAGACCCCATCTGGCGAAACTGAGGACCGGGGATGGCAGGACCGTCACCTCTAAGTTCGAGATTCTGGAGGAAATTGAGAGTTTCTATAGACACCTATACGCATCACGGACGACTAAACCACCGAGACAAGGCGTAGATGACCACAGAGCCCCACTCACGCGCCATTACACCGAGGACATCCCGGATGTCGACCCGGGCGAGGTAGAGGCAGCTCTCAGACAACTAAAGAACAACAAGGCGCCGGGTGATGACGGAATTACGACCGAGCTCCTTAAGGCCGGTGGGACCACAGTCCTGAAAGAGCTAGCGAGTCTCTTTAATTCCGTCATTCACCAAGGCTTAACACCACAAGCGTGGAGTGGGAGTGCGGTGGTTCTGTTCTTCAAGAAAGGAGACAAAACCTTGCTGAAGAATTACAGACCTATCTCACTCCTGAGCCACATTTACAAGTTGTTCTCGAGAGTAGTCACTAACCGCCTCGCTACAAGACTCGACGAGTTCCAGCCACCAGAACAAGCCGGGTTTCGAAAAGGCTTTAGCACCGTAGACCACATCCATACTGTTCGGCAGATTGTGCAGAAAACCAAAGAGTACAATCAGCCGCTGTGTTTGGCCTTTGTGGACTACGAGAAAGCCTTCGACTCCATCGAAACTTGGGCGGTTCTGGATGCCCTGCAACGATGTCGTATTGACTGGCGCTACATCGAGGTGCTGAGATGCTTATATGACACCGCCACCATGACTGTCCAGCTCCATGACCGTAAGACGAATCCGATCGAGCTGCGTCGGGGGGTGAGACAGGGGGATGTTATATCCCCAAAGCTGTTCACCAACGCGCTCGAGGATGTCTTCAAAACTCTGGATTGGACTGGACGGGGTATAAATGTGAACGGTGAGCACATCTCGCACCTTCGATTTGCCGATGACATCGTCATAGTAGCAGAGTCGGTGGACCAGCTAAGCGAGATGCTGCATGGCCTAAATGAAGCTTCACGACTGGTCGGTCTTGGCATGAACTTGGATAAAACCAAGATCATGTTCAATGAACATGTCAGGCCGAGACCGATATATGTCGAAGGATCGTTGCTCGAAGTTGTTCAAGAGTATATCTACCTAGGGCAGGTCATCAAGCTTGGTAGAAACAACTTCGAGCGGGAAATCGATCGGAGAATTCAGTTGGGCTGGGCAGCGTTTAGCAAACTTCGTCGAGTCTTTTCTTCGCCTATACCGCAATGCCTGAAGACCAAAGTGTACAACCAGTGCGTCCTACCTGTTATGACTTACGGTGCCGAAACGTGGACATTAACGGTTGGACTAGTCCACAAATTTAAAGTTGCACAGCGGGCTATGGAGCGAGCTATGCTCGGAGTCTCTTTGAAGGATAAAATTCGAAATGAGGTCATCCGACAAAGAACCAAGGTAACCGACATAGCTCGTAGAATTAGCTTGCTGAAGTGGCAATGGGCTGGCCATGTCTGTCGAAGGACCGATAGCCGTTGGAGCAGACGAGTCCTAGAATGGAGACCGCGGCTCGGCAACCGTAAGGTAGGACGCCCGCCCGCCAGGTGGACCGATGACCTAAGAAAGGTCGCTGGAGGGGACTGGATGCGGAAGGCGGAGGACCGGGTGTTGTGGCGTAAATTGGGAGAGGCCTATGTCCAGCAGTGGACTATGATTGGCTGATTGATTGATTGATTGATTGATTGATACGAGGTTTTGGATCTTTTCTTCTTCGAGAGCCACGTTAATCGCATCATTAAGTGATTTTGGGTTTCTGCATCTGACATTATTACTAAGTCGTAGATTTAACCCTATAGTGAAATGAAATAATGCCAAGTCTTCGGTCATAGCGATACGACCGGGTATATCCCTTTTTAAGGATTCGGAATTAAAAATTTCTGATTGAAGATCGGTAAGGCAACTTTCTACACGAAGTGCGAATTGCGCAACAGTTTCATTTGCCGATTGCTTGCACGACTGTAAATCTAGCAGCAAATGATTGTAATGTTTTCTCTCACCGAAATTTTGTTTAAGGAAACATTTCAATTGATTGAAATCCTCGAATATTTTATTAGAGCATGCGATCTGAGCTTTACCTTCTAGGCGCGATAGAATGTATTTTGTTAATAAGATGGTTTGACTCGGTGATGCTAGATCCAAGGCGTTCTGGCAATTGGTGAGAAAGGCGGTAAGAGTTTCACGCTCTCCTTTATAAGGGCTAATAAAATCACAAAGCACCTTGATAGGAAACTGTTCGCTCAACGCAATTTTCGCTGTTTTCTTAGAGGTAGTAGTTTCATTAGATTCTGTCGACATTATGAACTTAAAAGAAGATCGTAAAAGGTAAATGTGTAACACAAATATTTAAGTGTGGATAGGATTTACGATATGTGATACCTTAGGTAATAGGAATACCTACTAGTAATTTAGAATGTGGTAGCGATAACAGCAAATCAATGTGTTTTACTCACAGACACAGGAACACGAAGTCGATACGCATTTCTTGGCACTGGGCTAGCACGATTACTGGAGCAGGAGTACAGCGTCGCGGCCAGCAGCAGCAGCGACGTCAGGGACAGCGCGGGGTGGCGGCGCACGACACCTGAGCGTGATCAACGCTTACACGTGGCAGCACCACGTGGCAGCACCGCGTGTCAGGGCGGCAAGGGCAATCACCCGCTCCTTGCGGCGATATCACGATGACAGAGCTCACGTATGTTGAGCCCTTCGGAGATGGAAGCAGCGAAGATTCTGGACGATCGGCAGGCTTACGCAAGAAACTCGTAAGGCTTACTGTCGCGACTCGTCTTAGGGAGATGGCACTGAGTTTGTCGAGGTGTGGTTTTGCTTAGCGAAAATAAGGACACCCCGGAGTTGGATTAGTTCGTCGGCAACGTGAAGTTCGTAGAAGGTCACTTTTCAGTTTTTAGGATAACCACGACCCGATAGGGAATACCAGTGGAACGGTTACGACGATATCAACACTGGTATCCCACTTCTGACACCACTGTTACGGAGTGGGTCGGAGGATGGTTTTTAAAAAACTATTTATTACACTAAAATAAGAATATATTGACTTATCAATTACGTATTACAAAGATAGTATGTCCGACGGAAGTCCAATCCAAAACTGAGGAAAAAACCATTGGAATCGATAAAGAAAACAACGACGGTTTCATATTGCATTGACGTCAATGCAATATGAAACAATGCAATCTGAAAACTAAGCAGTTTTAATTTATATTTTAAGTAATAGTTATTTCGATATAACAGTTTCCTTATGGATCCTATTGTCAAAAGTGGATGACCAGCTTTCAAATAAAAAAAGAATCATTAAAATCGGTTCATCTAGTCGTAAGTTCTGTGGAAATAAAAATCGAATTGAGAATCTGCTCCTTTTTTGAAGTCGATTATAATGACTCCGACTTCTTTGACAAAACACCTAGTGTCATCCTTGTTGGCGTTACGGGTCCAACCGAAGTCTTAAAATCATAATGCACAAAGCACTCTACCTGACCTCCACAACCCTTTTTACGGGGTGTTTACAGAAATATAATTACCAAACTGTTTAGAAATTCTAAACATGGATTATCATGAGAGATCCCGACCGGATGTGACGTAATTTACTCGTATCCAATTAGGCTGTTTGGATCGTTGTTTCAACGATTCACTTGCTAATGTATAAGTTAATTATATTTGTATAATAGTTTTTTCTAATGGAGATATTTAATTTGGTGATCCCTTGAAAAAAAAATGCCACAGTTCAAGGTGTTTCAGAGTTCAGAAGAGTTTCAGTTTTCTGATACAAAAGTTGGATCTAAATGCAGATTAAGGCAGATTTTATCTGTTTCTTATAAAATACCTATTTAGTGTTTACATATTATCAAAAAAGCTAGTAAATACATTGAAATATTTTTATTATATTACTATTTTTATTATTACATACGATACGCTTGGCGACGACCATTTGTACTTAGAAATTAAAAAAATATTTTTCTAAATAAATCGAACTTTCAAAAGTTTAAGGAGTACGTTAATTAATAGAAAACTAAATAAAGAGATCAAGGAATTAAACTTCATTCCTTCGTAACGTTAAAGCCGGGACTTTTCTCCGACGCTCTTAAATTATGCAGGCTAATAGACTCGTCGCTACCTCGGACGGCTATCTGCTATCGGCTATAGGCTATAAGCTATAGAGCTAACAAGATTAGCCAATCACCTTGAAAGATGCTGATTGCCCAAAGTGCGGACGCAACAGCAGGTAAAGGGCATTCAAGAAGGCGTTATGCAACCAGCGCCCTCATTACGTATCTTAAAGCGATAGCAATTGACGGCGTTCGTTTAATTATTGCAGTTATCCATCTTACATATAAATGAATCGATAAATGTGTTGGTAAGCGCATAACTCAATACCACCTGGACGGATTTTGCTAATTCTTTTTTTGTTGTGTTATTCATAATCAGAAAAAGATTTATATTAAAAAAAAATGAAAAAATGTTCGGAAAAAATTAAGTAATGATACCTTTGTTACGATAGTGATTTGTTGGATTCATCTGAGGCATCGGGAACGGGACCTAGGTATTCATGCGGGTGAAACCTAGCACAGCTAGTTATTAATAATTATAATCGACTTCAAAAAAGGAGGAGGTACTCAATTCGCCTGCTTTCTTATGTTTGCTCCCCCACAACTTTTAACTGGATTTTTATTTTAGTACTTAAATCGATTTAAAAAAAGGCGGTTAAAAATTTAGGCAGTCGCTTTCCTTTTGTGAAACACGTAATAACTACCTATTGAACTACACTGTCCCGACATAATCCCTATGTGAGGGGTAATTCGTGTTTTCAGTACCTAAATGATGAATAATTTAGTTAGTAATATCAGTTTTGAATTTGGCTGGCGGTGTGAGAGAATTTTGAATTTTGATGTTCATTACTGCCCGTAATGAGGAAATGCATTGAACCGATATTGTTCATTTATTTTGCGGTCTATTAATCTCCTATGTTCGCTAAACCTTTGAAATGTAATATTATCAATAATTTCACGTCAAAAGGATATCATTTATTGGAATTTTAGTAATAGACTTCAAAAAGGAGGTTTTGAAGTCTGTTAATAAAATTCGTCTCTTAGAAGTACTCTCAAATTTTGACTCTTTTTTTTTAAGTTCCTCAGGACTTTCCTCACTTCGACTGTTTTTTTTTTAAGTTCTTTCCTCAGGTCTTTCGGAAGGGTGAACAGATATTGGTGATTCTTTTTTTATTTGAAAGGTGGTCTTTTCCGTGGAGCCCCTTTTTAATTTGGTCCAGTTCCGTTACAAGGATCCATAAGGTAACCATATAAGAATTATTTTGAAGTCGGTTTTATTTTGTAAGAATTATTGAACCATGTTTCGCAGATTCTTTTGATACGTGTAATGAATCCTATTTGTAAATAAAAATTTATATAAATTGCAGGAAAGAACAAAATACTACTATAAAAATTAATATTACTTTTATAAAAACCGAATTACTGAAAGGAGTTTTATGACATTCATTTCGTAAATGAGGTATCGAGGAAAATTTATGAAATCGAAACTCAATGACTGGCATATTGAGTAGCAGACATACAAAAATAGGCCTGTTTTGATGACCTCCGTGGTCGAGGGGCGTAAGTTCCGTTTTCAAGGTATCGCTCTCTGGGGTCCCGGGTTCGATCCCCGGACAGGTCAAAGGAGGAATCCACTTTTTTGCATCTTCTCGGGTCTGGGCGTTTATAAATGTTACCTTCGCTGTTCCTGATTTAAATAACACTAGCTTTATATACTCACAGGGTTCAGAGCAATGTTTGTGATGTTGTCCGCATTTATTTATTTATCACTACGATAGCCTCCTACGAAGTCGATTTAATGTCAAGCTTGTTTAGTCTAGTAAGATATTAACTACATCAAGACACAAAATGAATGATAAATCAATGTTAAGTAGCGGCAAGTCTACGTCTTGAGCATAGAGTAAAAAAATAAAATATGTAGAGTGCGCGAGTCGATAAATTTAAGCCAATTGTACCGAGCGAAAACAATTTTTTGATTGTATCTAGTACATTCGTTATCGATTTAATCTATTTTCCGTGAACCGACCAAGACGTTTATGCGAAAATAGCGATAGTTTTGATAATATTAGGTTTTGAGATAGGTTTATTCAAACCGCGCGCTCTGATTTGATACTATTTTAGGACGAAACTAGTTCATACTAGTGCTCACGGTTCATACCCTGATATGCGCACTCTGTAGTTTCGTATCTATCCTCTGTGGGCTTGGCAGTAGACCAAACACGATACGTGGTTGTTACTTGTGCCATGCGAGCATAGATCGATATTATCAAATTACTGCCTCGTTGGCCTAGTGGTTCTAAGCGCGACTGCTCCGTTGGAGGTCTTGGGTTCGATTCCCAAGTCGACCAAGGTGTTATTGGGTTTTTCTATGAAATTCTCAGTAGCAGGTCGGAGTTTGGATTTGTGCCCGGTCAGTGGCAATAGGCTCGCCCCCTTTTACATGGGACCTAAACATACCGGCAAACTGTTGGTGTACATTTGTACTCCTCTGCCTAACCCTTCGGGGATAAAGGCGTGATGGTATGTTATGTTATTAAATTAGTCTATTCATCTTAACTGACCTTATTTTATATTGTCTGTTTTTGATTTTTGGCCCTTTTAATTAATATTATTTTACAACTTTCCCTTTTCTAGCTTTTGGCATATAAAGTACATAAATAAATTCATAATGACTTAAACGTTCAATTTAAAAAGATTTGCTTATGATATAGAACAATAAGTTTGATAACATAACCACGGTATGGTACTTTGGAGTCAGAAATATGTATAGTACTTGTCTGAGTTCAAATAAAATTTATTTTTTCTTCAGGATTTCTTACAAATGTCGTAAACCTATACAGTCCGTATACTAAGAAATGGTTGCTCGAAGATTTTCATATCGTTTGATCTCAATTTCATGCGAATTATAATAGTCATGGTTGGATAATTCTCGAGTCTTATTAGCAGGCAGATCTGATTAATATCTAAATTTAATTTCACTAATCTGTCTGTGAATTTCTAAATATAATTGTGAATAATATTTAATTAGCTACTGATTCACTCACTTGGTAGAAAAGGTTCTACTTGACTTATGTTGGCAAAAACCACGCTTTAAATACCAAAACACTTGTAATTTTCGTCTGAATAAAACTAAAATGGATTAATAAATAAATAAATAAAATAATAAATAATGCGGACAACATCACATACATTGCTCTGAACCCAAAGTAAGTAGCTGAAGCACTTGTGTTATGGAATTCAGAAACAACGAAGGTACCACAAACACCTAGACCCGAGACAATGTAGGAAAGTGACTTTCTACATTGACCCGTCCGGGGATCGAACCCGGGACCTCAGAGCTAGCGACACCTTGAAACCGGTGCGTACGCTACTCGACCACGGAGGTCGTCTTTTTTTATTAATGATCTATCTTGAAAGTATTATGAAGTACTAATGAGGGAGTCACAGTCCGTCACACTTCACTGCGCAGCTCCGAGTGTAGCTCAAAAGTGCTATTAACGTCGCCAGAATAAATCGCTAACGACAGGCCTTCGCTCACACCGAAGCGTAACATTTCAAGATTAAGTATATATTAATACGTAACTCCTGACAAACGGTGAATGTTTTCTACATCGTTTGAAAATGAAATCGCCAATCCGCAGAGAGCAAGCGTGGTGATCAATGCTCGTGCCTTCTCTATATGGGAAAAGGTCTGTGCTCTTCGTGGGGCGTTTATAGTCCGGTATTATAATGGGTAACTAAAACGACATTTATGCAGATTATTTTGTGTTGCTATGTATTCTTATTTCTTTTAATAATTTCCTTCAAATATTATTAATTTATAACTTTTCGATAATTCATTTTGTCCAATAAAGCTTTGGATTTATTTGGCATACCATAACGATTAAACCAGAATTATTACGTACGGTCTAATTTTATCCCGAAATCGCAACAATAAATAAACATAAATACGAAAACTATTGTTATGCAGTAATAAAAGCACACACAAAAAGCAGTATGTTTATTTAGCGTGCAAATTCGGCTGTCAAACACAGCAAAACCATTTCCAATAAAATACATTTAAATTCTTTGAACAAAATAACTCAAATACCAACCCACGTTAACATCAAAACCAAATTCGAGGCTAAAAATACAAAATAAAAGTTCATTTCGCCACTCAAAGGTTAAATTTTAAAATAAACTTTTGACAAAGCAAACTATTTCGTAATAAATGCGTGCGCGGCTAGCTACAAGTTATTTAAAAAGTTAATGAAACACGAGCGAGCATACCGTCACTGGCCGTGTTATAACGCTCAGCAACTTTTCACTGATAAAAGGTATTCGAACACAGCGTTGAAAGAGTTGAAAATCATTAGGATACATACACACAGCAGCGAAGGATAGAACAAACTTTGTTCGGGTATTACATTTTATGTTCGGCACAAAATCGTCTGCTCGGCATCATTTCGTCGGGTCAACGATCTTACTTGTCCAAGTTAGTTCACAAACATGTCTATTCAATATATTATTTATGGACGACCAAAATCAGTTCAGATACGCCTACGTTTACACAAATATCTCTGTTAAGTACATACCCTAGACTCCGCACTGTAGGGTCTGGGCTGTTTGTACTGTCGTGCGTGTAAACTGTATCGGGTTACCTTTGATTTTGACAGGACTAATAGCTGTTTGTAACTGTTCCAAAGACGATAATTGTGGCTACATGGGGAGGGAGAATTGACCACTTCGGTGGGCAAGCTGTAGTTCATGTAAGATCTGTTTAGATGTATGATTGTGTTTCACTACGATACATGGCTGAATACACCTTTCACACGAAGATACCTCAAATCAAATGATGAATGATATTGATGGCCTGTTGAGGCCTGTTGAGCTACGCGCCTACGGTTTGAATCCCACCCAGGACAAATCTTTGTGTAATGAGCTCGATAATTTGTTCGGTGTCTGGGTGTAATTTACCTATAGTATGTATGGTGTGTTTAGAAATAAGTAAGTAAGTTCATCAGTTGTCTGGTTAACATAACACATTAGATAAACGTGTGTGAGTTGTTCCGGAATAGTATTATTTTTAGAAATTAGGTTAAATAATAAAGGGAATAACATTTTAAAATTCCATATAGAATATTACAAAATATTGCCCATTTGGAAAAAGAAGTACATTTGAATATAGTTCCCGAAGTTTGATGATCAAATATTTTAGAGTTATATTTACAATTTTCTACTTAGTTTTGCGAGTGTTTAGGTAACTATAGTCTTTTTCCACTCTTGTAGACTGAGACTTCGATTTAAAACTTTGTTCAATATTATTATTCTTCAAAGAAATACGTTGAAAAAATGGATAAAAATGATTTGAAAATGTGTTTAGCTAATGTTGTCGTGTAGAGCGTGACATGTGTACTTCACCGGTTGAAAGTTATCCGTCTGTCAAGTAAGATTACGTGGGTTTTTGCATACTGAATCCGCTTTTAGAGATTCCGACCCGGGCTTGATTTCCAAACTTCTTTCTTACGTAACAAGTCTATTGAAATCAGTCTGATCTTACGAAAAATAATTTATCCTTATGAATTATGGAAAGTTACATAATCCAGACACAACTTCTTTTCTTTGTATGTTCTCTCCAGCAAATATACTAAATAAAATGTTTCGAGAGCACTTCAAAGTCGTAAAATTGTATAATAGACTAGCTAGCTTCCTCAAAGTAAGAGTGAAACAAAGCACACAAGCTTTAGCGTGCATCGATGTATATATTTCAATTACGTAGACCCGTGCTGTACTGAATGTTGTATCTTAGTGTTTCGTTGAAATAAACGAAAAAAGGTAGATTCGGATTCATTAGTAATCAATCATCGATCATTCAGCCAATCATAGTCCACTGCTGGACACGGTCCTCTCCCAATTTGCGCCACAACACCCGGTCTTCCGCCTTCCGCATCCTGTCCCCTCCAGCGACCTTTTTCAGGTCATCAGTCCACCTGGCGGGCGGGCGTCCTACCTTACGGTTTAGAAAAAGTAACATGATCTCAAAATGCAACAGGAAAGAAGATCCGGTTGCACCTTTAATTTTAGATGAAAACCAAAAAAGAAATGGGTTGATTGTAAAAAAGATTGTGAGAAAGGAAAGAGTGAATACTGAGATGCATGGAAGCTGAATACGTATTGCACCAACCATAAATAATTGAAGCCAGGGTGATGATGATGATTGAAGTCTATAATTTTGCAATTTAATTCTAATACCTGGCAGTGTTTTTCGATGACTGGCCTGTTGGTCTAGTGGTTAGTGACCCTGACCGCTATGCCAAAAGTCGTGTTTTCGATTCCTACCCAGGACAAAAGTTTATGTGATTAGTATAATCACTTGTTCTGTGTCTGAATATAATAATATAAGTATGATTATCAGTCGTACAAGCTCTGCTTAGTTTTGATCAGGTGAGTTGTCCCAAGAAATTAAAATTAAAATCAAGATATTTATTTATTGACTAAATACAGTTACAACCAGTCTTACTATGGGATACTGTGTTTCCCAGTAAAATGGGTTGTGGAGGTCAGATAGGTAGTCGCTCCATGCAAAATATAGTATTCAGCTGAATCCGGTAAGACTGGTCGACCCCAGCATAGTTGGGAAAAAGGCTCGGGAGATGATATAGCTATGGAATAGTGAAAGCTTGAAAACTTGATGAAGTTACAGAAATAGGATTACAGGCTTTCAGTCGAGATAACGTGTTTTACTCGCCGTGCATTACCTGAGCCTTCACGACGCTCGATGAATCAAATAGCTTTCCAATCTGACCTGGTTTTAAACGAAGTTTAAACTAGAGTTTTTACATAGAATATTTGTATTTAGTTTTTTTTTTTTTAATAATTATAATGAAAATAAAAATTATCAAGTAACTGATTCATATAAAAAAAAAACTAATAATAATAAAATCGATAACGTGTTTAATAAGTATAGATGTCGCAAATAATGTATCTAAATGGTGATTGAACCTCGATAATATGTCGTGAACACTACATTATAAAACCCCAATAGGTATACAAAATTAAATTCTATATTTTTCTATACAAAAATAACTTTGCTTTCGGATATATTTCTGAGAGTAGTGACATCACTGTTCAAATTAACGTGAGACATAAGTTAATTCTTTAGTAGTCACTCTTCCGCTGGATATGAACCGACCCCTAGATGCTGTCTTTTTTGTAATTTGACGTTTAATAAGTGCTACTTACTAGCCTAAGTTCAAAAGATTTTGAATTTGTAGTTATTTACTTGGTTCAACATAAAATTTACTCATAAAGCATTGAATATTATAAGTTCGTGAAAATACACCATTCATATTTAAATAGACATACATATATTAAGACAACCTCCGTGGTCGAGTGGCGTACGCACCGGTTTCAAGGTGTCGCTAACTCTGAATCCAAGATTCGATCTCTGGTCAATGTAGAAAATGACATTTCTACATTGTCTCGGGTCTGGGTGTGTCTGTACCTTCGTTGTATCTGAATTCTATAACACAAGTGCTTTAGCTACTTACTTTGGGTTCAGAACAATGTATGTGATGTTGCCCGCATTTATATATTATATCGTCAGGCCTGTTGGTCTAGTGGTAAGAGACCCTGACTGCTATACCGGAGGTCGTGGGTTCGATTCCCACCCGGGACAAATGTTTGTGTGATGAGCACGATCATTTGTTCTGTGTCTGGGTGTAATTTATCTATAATATGTATGTATTTAGAAATATATAAGTATGTTTATCAGTTGTCTGGTTACCATAACACAAGCACTGCTTAGCTTGGGATCAGACAACCGTGTGTGAGATGTCCCGGATTATTATTATTATTGTCTATAATCTTGAATATAAGAATTGAATATAACTTGTTCGACGCTTCGGTCAGATGGAACTTACATACTTAAGTTACTTCTCTTGGAGATATGGTATCTAAAACTTGGAAAGATTTTGAATTTGTTTCAACTTGAGTTCGTTGGAGGATGGAAGTATGATTCTGTTTTCAGATGTTTGTGTAACTTTACCGTTTTTCTTTAAAAGTTGTTTTTGTCATTTAATAAATTTATCCAGAAATTATGTTACATGAAATTATTATTTTATTTTATTCAATAGGTACACATACAGACAACAGATCAAAACAATACAAAGTAGAAGCCTTAGTAATATAAATTGAGTGAACCTGAAGTCCAGTTACAACTGTACACAACATTCAAAAGAGTGTACTACGTGAGCTCGACAAATGGATGTGCGATTAACGCTTATGCGACAAAACTGTACTGCGACTCACCGTAGTTCGAATGCACGCTAGTGCGACACACTGAAGATCGACATCTCGCTAGTGCGACAAACGATTGCGCGACAGTAGTTCGACACTACGGTAGTGCGACACTACGGTAGTGCAGTACGTTGGTGCAGTATTGCAGTAGTTTGACACCTAGCAAGGGTAGTGTAGTACGTTGATGCAGTATTACAGTAGTTTGCTGAGATAAATTTTGAATTACATATATTAAATAAGTAGATACCTATTAAATAATCAAAGGCCGTCGCTCGCTTCGCTCGCTCCATTGCAAGGTCACAATATCTAACCTAACCTAACCTATTGATCTCTGTCACAAAGTTGAACCTAACCAAGCAATGGATGTCTGGGCCTATGTCGGTTCTATATGTTTATGTTCTATTTCTTCATATCGCACTAGCGAGATGTCGATCTTCAGTGTGTCGCACTAGCGTGCATTCGAACTACGGTGAGTCGCAGTACAGTTTTGTCGCATAAGCGTTAATCGCACATCCATTTGTCGCGCTCACGTGGTACACTTCATTCAAAACAAACAATGCTTCGTTTTTACAGGCCGAAATTGGATTTCAGTTATAATTGTGTGTAGTAGTGCTATATATATTTTTTTTACAAATTATTTATTAACAAACTAATTATGAATAAGACTTAAAGCTGTATGTTTTAATAGTAGTGACTTTTTAATTTTATAATTTTGCTTTTGTGGGTTTGTTTATAATTTATCAAGATGTTTTTTAATTGTTTGTTATTTGATAAAATTAATAGTCAATTATAAAAATAAGTAGTAAATAATTTTTAACATAAAGAAAAAATACAAAAACATAATGTTATTAAAAATTATATGATTATTTAATAACAATAATAAAATAATAATTTAAATCATAAAACATTTTTTTATAAAAATTGTTTTGTAATTAATATTTTACTCTTCGGTGTGACTTGTAGCCAACAGCGCTCCTTTTATGTATTACTCGAGAAATTGAACAAAAGTGCATTTTGTAATAGGTAAGCAGTATCGAAGTATTGTTAGGTCTTAACAATATTGCTTGACTATCAGAAAATATTGGTTTCTTAGGTTTTCGCGAATATTGAAGTTGAAATAAAACTATTTTTTAACCGACTTCAAAAAAAGGAGGAGGTACTCAATTTAACTGTTTTTTTATGTTTGTTACCGCAGAACTTTTGACTGGGTGAACCGATTTTGATAATACTCTTTTATTTGATAGTGATTGCCGTGCGGTCTCACTTTGTTGGTCCAGTTTTGACAACGGGATCTATAAGAATTAAGTATAAATCTTATGTATTGTTAATATATTACAGATTCTGTTGCGGTTTATTTTCGATTTTAGATCTACCTCGAGACACCTTTGCAGGTTGGTTGTAAAGTACTAAATTTAAAACAATCGCGCTGCATGTCTTAGTAATATTATGTAACGGGAATCAGTGCATTATAAGAAACAAGTAGTTTTATTCCAATATCAGATAATATACCTGTCTCGTTGGCCTAGTAGTTCTAAGCGCGACTGCTACGCTAGAGGTCTTGGGTTCGATTCCCAAGTCGACTAAGGTGTTATTGGGTTTTTCTATAAAATTCTCACTAGCAGGTCGGAGTTTGGATTTGTGCCCGGTTAGTGGCAATAGGCTCGCCGACTATTACGTGGGACATAAACATACCAGGGGACTGTGGGTTTGCATTGGTACACCTCTGCCTAACCCTTCGGAGATACAGGCGTGATGGTATGTTATGTTATGAAAATATACTTGTTAAGGTGTTGTTAACAGCTTAGATTGTTCTCAGTTTCTTGAATAGTGTTTATAATGATACTTTTATTGGTATTATTTATTAAGACATTTTTTTTTCATTTTAAATAAATTTCTGAAATGAATTCTGTTTACTTTATACATAAAAGGAAATAAGAACGAAATAGATTATACATTTAAAAAAGTCTCTTCCTTTTTATATTATTACAAATTACGTTTCTTTATAACCAAGAGAATATCACGATGATTCCAGAAAGGTTTTATTTCATTTGCTTTCAATATAATTTTCCTTGTATAAGGTAAATGTATTATATTATACTAAAGGCTTCTAAAAATGTAATAACAGCTCGCGGAAGTCTTGAGAATGCTCAGCTATTCGTGAATATTGGAAATAAGTGGCTTCCCCTATTGAGGCAACGATTCATAATATTGTAGAAATGCTGATTCTATTTTGTTTTTTGAGGAACCTCGAAAGCGAAGTCTTTCACAATCAAATTTTGAGACGTTAACGGGGTGTCTAGAAACTCCTGTCCGACCCGAAAGGATGCAGGGGATTAACATACACATGCCCAAATTAAGAAACTAAAAATTATTTTGAAATAAAATTTAAAATGATTTTTTGGGGGTCTTTTGTTTGGTAATAAGGTAGCATCTGTAACGAGGCCAACTTTTACCCTCGAATTTAAGAAAAAAATAATTTTTAGGTTATAATTTTTACTCCACATTTTTGTAATCAGATATCTATACCTAACAACACCTTAACGGACCGGACAGGGGTTTCTTAACATCCTGTATATCTAGGCGGCGTGTTTGATGTCAGTCGCTCGATAATCTTAGAAAAAACATGTTTATATAAGACATAAGAACTAAAGAAGTCACATCCTTTTATTTAAACAAAAAACTTTATTTTTTCCATCTGTAAATTAAAGTATGTATATAATTATTATTATTTTTTAATTTTTAAGTCCTTAAAATCTAGCTAATTTCATGCATTACGGGTCATGCTCGGAAGTCAAGCTTGCAAGTAGGACTATATGTATTATAAATCACTTTTACAATGTCTTCCTAAGCTAGATGAAGTCGACATTTCCTGACTACCCTGAGAAGAAATGTCGAAACTCAGGGGTCTTAGTTTCTTATATAGTCCAAATATTACAATTATAAAAAAAGAAGTATTTCCATAAAACACCTACTACTTCTTTAAAAACATGGTAATTTATTTCATAGCTCTGCTAAGTATTCAAGTTTTACCAATACCAATAAACAGAGTTGAAACACGGGGCAAACAAACAAAAAAAACTAAAATTTTCTGCTAAAAGAAACATTAGGTACTAAATGTACTAAATATATGCGGACAACTTCACATACATTGTTCTGAACCCAAAGTAAGTAGCTGAAGCACTTGTGTTATGGAATTCAGAAACAACGAAGGTACCACAAACACCCAGACCCGAGACAATGTAGAAAAGTGATTTTCTACATTGCCCCGTCCGGGGATCGAACCCGGGACCTCAGAGCTAGCGACACCTTGAAACCGGTGCGTACGCCACTCGACCACGGAGGTCGTCTAAATACAAGATATATCTGAACTACACAGTAATTAGAGAATTAAGTGAATGAGGTCATACTGGATCATCGCGTAATCCTTAGAAACGCTTCAATTTAAACAAAAATATACCCAAAAGCATTTTAATTACTTTTAAAGCTCCCTTGTTAGACCTTTATTATATATTCTGAACAAGACAGGGATTACCTGGTCCCCCTACAATGTGCTCCGTCCCCTTCTAGCTAATCGTTAATTATATTTGTCGTCTCGCTTCCTCTTACCTGTTTTTGACATGTGGATGAGAATGGCGACCTGTTGGATATTTTGTTTTGTATCATTTTAGTTAGAGAAAAAATTGTAGAGACAGTCTTGGAAAGACTAAAAAATATTAAACGGTATGTTCTCGGTAGATTACTACTCAAATTACCTTATTTTATCCCACTAAGTATGTAGTTAGGTTTTTCTTTTTAATTATAACTAACTTGTATCATAGTTAATCCTATATAAAAAAAAAAAACTTTTATTTTTTGGTCTTTATAACGATTAAATTAAACACAATCATCTAAGCCTAAAATAAAAAAATCTTAAATTACAGAGAATCACTATTTTATAAATCTTTTACGCAAAAACTAAAACGAATTTCAATAAAACATAGCGCAAAGATAGCTCATAATGTATATTAACACTTTATACACAAATTTAATCGGGAACGGGAACTAAGGAGGTAAAGCCGCGGAGCTCAGCTAGTAAGTTAATAAAACACGTTTGCCTACCCCTTCTAAGTTTATGAGTTAATACCTGAGCGACTCAAACGCCGCGCAATAAGACATTCTCAAGACTAAATTTATAATGAAGATTCTAGCCGACTTACACCTACGCAACTTTGCCGATCTACAAACTTATCATCTGCTTAGCCTTTTGTCAAATGAGTTTGAGTCCGCCATTTAGATAATTAAGATATAATAAACACGTATTTTTTCTTTAATGTAATCAATAAAGAAATACGCAGATAAACCGCTCTAAAGTTCAGGAGTGGGGGCTTGTGACGTCACGGGTAGGTAGAATTTGTGCTTAGAAGTGACGGCACGCAAGAATTGTACTATTTGTTTGCACTTATTTGTTTACGGGACAAAAACACGTGGCTAATATTTTTTTAGTATCCAAAAAAGGACATAGAAATATAAATTTGTCATCATCCCTATTCCTATCTCTAGCTGGGAAAACTATCTACAGGTATAATTAGTGAAATGAGCAAATTAAAAATTTCATCATCATCATATCAGCATGTTGCAGTCCACTGCTGGACATAAGCATCCCCCAAGGAAAGCCACAGCGCACAATCCCGCCCTTTGCATCCAGACACTGCCAGCTGCCTTCTTCAAAATATTTTTACCATCGATTAATATTGTATTTTCTTTTTTAGTAACTAATATTTTACAAAGCCATTCCGGACCTGCATCAATAGGTTTATGGGTTTGAAAACATAAATAAATAATGAAAACAAATAATTTAATATTTATGTGAATCTAACACTTAAAGTGACCTATCGGCTAACGGCTAACACTGAGCGGGGTCGATCGTAACTCAAACCATTGCAAGTAATTGAGGACAATTTTGTTTTGCTTTGAGATGAGGCCCAATGCTATGTGTGTTAGACCAAAAGTGACGACACGCAGCAATAAGCGGGGTCAATCAGACATCGCCATCTAGTTTCGATTTGGGAACTAAAACTATGCAAGTAGAAGAAAAGGAAAAAAAAAACTTACAGACACTTCCAACATATTATTTGGTATGTTTTGATAATAACACCGCCATTACAAATTAAAATGAACTTTATGCCTTATACAATAAGTCTGATGTTGCTCTGTAGACATGTTTTCTTTCATAAGTTTGGGGATTATCTTGGAGTTTACGAAGAAAGGGGAGTGTGTTACTTTTGTTCGTTGATGCTTAGTGAAAAGTTTTTATCTTGAACGAGAAGCATTTCTCTCGATAAGGTTGTAAAGCCCTACTTATTCCTTGATCGTTTGTTAACACGTGAAATATTATGCGTGTTCTATAGTTGTTTTTTTTTGTCCCAGTGCAGGGCAAAGGCCTCTCTGCCCTCCTTCCATTTCTCTCTAGTTAGGGCCGTGGTCATCCATTCCTCATCAAAGGACTCCAGTCCAGCTCGCCATTTCCGTCTGTTTTCATTTAATCGTGGTATAAAGAAAACAATATCACGAGCTAACAGCTTTTCTCTCATGAATAATAAAGTAGAGCTTTGAAATAAAACTACTTTGTACGGTTTTTTTTGCGGTTTAATTTTAGACTTAGGTCCCGACGTTTCGACACTTTTGCAGGTATCATGGTCAATATATGAAAGTAGAACGAGCAACATCTTCTGTCAAGACGAACGTCATCTAAGTCTGCCCGTGACCATGATACCTGCAAAGGTGTCGAAACGTCGGGACCTAAATCTAAAATTTAACCGCGAAAATACCGTAAAAAGTAGTATTTCAATGTCAAACATTCGCGTGAACCTTTAGAAACGAATAAGTAGAGCTTTGATAAACATGTTTTGTTACATGTGGTACGATTACTGTCTTCGTCATTTAATTTTAAGTCTTGATTAGCCTTTTGGTGAAGTGGTTAATGACCCTAACTGCTAACCCGGAGCTTTCGGTTTCAAATCTCACCCAGGACAAATCTTTTTGTGATGTGCATGATCATTACTGATTGCATTTTTGGCATCAGTTTCGATCTCTAATCCCCCCCTGATAGTTATTTTGAAAAATATTTCATGTACAGAATTTACCTCTTTACAGATTTATTATAAGTATAAATAGATTGTGGTTTACCGGTGTACAATAAAGAAATAAATAAATAACCCTGTGTACTTCTGACTGCCTCGTTGGCCTAGTGGCGCTAAGCGGGACTGCTACGCTAGGGGTCTCAGGTTCGATTCCCAAGTCGACCAAGGTGTTATTGGGTTTTTCTATTAAATTCTCAGTAGCAGATCGGAGTTTAGGTTTGTGCCCGGTTAGTGGCAATAGGCTCTCCCCCTATTACATGGGACCTAAATATATCGGCGAAATGTGGGTAACTCAGTACATTGGTACACCTCTGCCTAACCCTTCGGTGATACACGTGTGATGATATTATGTTATGTGTACCCCTGGACGGTGACGTTCCTATTAATGAAGAAGTAACTTTGATTGATAAAGGCACAGTATAAAGTAGTTACAGTGAAACTACGTCACAATGCTTATTGTATGCGGGCGAAGTCGCGGCACAAACTAGTTTCTCTTAATAGCCAGTGGAGGGAGATAACGATTAGAATGGAACCACTTTATGAGTTTTGTGTGGCTGTCTAGATAGATTCCTTAAATCCTATAGATTATTATCTTTGGTTTATTAAAAATCATTCTTTACGAGTGGCGTGAGCACCGGTTTCCAAGGTGTCGCTAGCTCTGAGGCCCTGGGTTCGATCCCCGGACGGGTCAATGTAGAAAGTCACTTTTCTACATTGTCTCGGGTCTGAGTATTTGTGGTACCTTCGTTGTTTCTGAATTTCATAGCACAAGTGCTTAATAGCTATTATCTTTGGGTTCAGAGGAATGTATGTGATGTTGTCCGCATCTATTTATTAGATATTAATAATGTTCTTGAACTTTTTTTTTGTGTTACAGCGAGGATGATGAACGGGTGCGAACGTCGTTCAGTGGCGTGCTTGTTACTGGCGGTGACGGCCGTGGTGGCGGCGGCGTCGTACGACCGCGAGCGCCTCGAGATCGCGAAACAGATCCTCGAGGAGGTGCCCCTCATCGACGGGTCAGTACCTTCCTTATATATACATAACACACTGCAGTGCTCATATCTGTGTATGAACCACGAGTTATAATATATTTACTAAGCATAAAAATGGACTGGGCCGGACACGTGCGCCGAATGTCAGAAGGACCGTGGGCTAAAGCCTCTACAAATTGGGTTCCCAATAGACGAAGGCCGCGTGGAAGACCCAGGCGAAGATGGAGGGATGAACTAGACGCATACAGGAAGGAGTGGCAACAAATAGCAAACAATAGAGACTTGTGGAAGGAGGAAACAGAGGCCTTTGCCCTGCATAGGGACAGTTTAGGCTTTAAATAATAATAAGCGTAAAAATAGTATCTCAGAACCTAATAAAACAAACCTAATGTTACAATATCGGATCCTTAGAATATTTTCTCACGAAAGTCTCTCGCTGCTTGGAAAGTAATTAAAATCTATACACAAATTTGCATGCTCTTGCCAAAATGGGTTCAAGTGATACGCGCATTCCATAGTTTTCTTGGAGATAAAAGAGAGAATTATTTTTTAACAAGTTCAGTATTTGATTGCCTTACTTGTGACGTGGTCGCAGAGCGGCTGCTTACGACATCTCTGGTTCGTATTGGTTGGCCGAAATATTTAGTCGGTTTTTATATAAATATTTTTTAATAGCGATACAGAAAATATAGCTAAACTCCATAAATCTAAGACTTAATAAACTAGAGACATCGGCATCATCTTTTTTCCTCTGGAACCGTGGTGGTATTACGTTGAAATTAATTATAAAAATTCCATGGTTTATGAACAAAAACAAATGAGTTATTATTTATTGCAGTAATATAAATATAATCTAGAAGCATGCTCCTATTTTCCTTTTTGACGATACATTATTTTTAAAAGCACAAGTATCGTCCTAAACTTGTTATTTTGAAAGTATGTTAGTCGCATTACTGATCGTTAATCCACATAAGATGAGCAATCGTCAAACTAGTATGAATGTATCATGAAAGAAACAAAGAAAAATCATTTATTCACCATGGTTATGACGCATAGTATAATGCAACAGGAATAAGCGCGTACATCCATAAGCACGGGTTTCGACCTCCGGCTTCTTGCGTGCCATTCTACTATCGACAACGGCCAATCTAACTCGAGCGAACATGTTTAACAAAAAGACCTTTCCAATTAAAAATATTCACAAGATTTTATGTAAAATATAATTGTAAATTTCGATAAATGAACGACCGTTTGCGCCACATCTCGTGATGTGACGCAGGCTTTCGACTGTGCACGTTACATTTCTCTATAAAATAAACTTGAAACCCAAAAAAAAGGTAATGAAATCGTATCGAAGCAAAAGAGAATCAAAAAATTTCATAATAAAGAGATCATAGATAAAATTATACAAAAGACCACTAAAAGACTACGTGAAGAAGAAGAAGAGAAGAAGAAGAAGACTCACTTGTTTCGAACACCAACTGCGAACGCATCATAATAATATGTATAACAAGCGAACAAACAAACTCTACATCTTTATAATGTTAGTATAGATGTATCGCAAGGACAGCGGTGTTAAAATAAAATAAAAAAACCATTAAAGCCATTCTCCTTTATTTATCTGGACTCGGTAGCAACCGACGCAGCAAGAAGCATTATTTGTCATCTGTCTCACAAAAAATCATGAATATTATCATCAAACACAGTTGGGTACAGCCACAAACATTTAATACTTAAAAGTTCACTGTAACCCCCAACATAGCACTGATGCATCAGGTTTCTAGTAATCGTCATATTAGTCGATGGCAGGTCCCGGTGCTTAAGGATCCATATTATTTTCCATAACAGTATGAATCCAGTCGATATAGGGACTGATCGCGGCGTAAGCTATTTCCCAAATTTCGCTATCACTACCAAACGAACATACTCCAATTATGCGTCCATCGTACAGCAAGGGCCCTCCGGAGTCCCCCCTATATGACGATTGCTCTATATTGCTACACTTCGGAGCAAGACAAATTATTTGTTTTGATGTTCTGAAGTCCTCAGGGCATGTTTTGATCATAGCTTCACCGACCTGCAGGGGCCTTGTGCAATCATCTCCTGGTCTCGTCTGGTCCGTGAGTCCTCCACCGACGTACGTCACCGGCAATCCAATCATCGTCTGGTGATCGACAGCACATAGTTTCCCGAAGCTGTTGATACCATCTAACCTATTCACTAGTAATAAACTTACGTCATTCTTTAACACGAACTGGGGTTTTGTATAAATTGTATAAGCTGGATGTACATACATTTTCCTCACTTTACTATTCGTTCCCATTGACATATTAAATATAGTGAAATTAGTGTGCCATATAATTAAGGAGTTGGGATTTCGGTTGAACACGCAGTGTGCGGCGGACAGTATCCAGTGTTGGGAAAGAGCGGATGCTGTGCAGTGCCTGCTTATCACGTATCGTGTTTGTGCTTCTTCATGTACTTCTCTAAATTTCATCAATAGAACTACGAAGGGGAATTCTCCTTCTCGTGCGTCCCAGCCATGCCGGACACGTAAACGAGTTTTAGACTCACAAGTTGCGATCAAGCTTAGCAGGAAGAATATCATAGTGATCCAAATCATGGTACTCGCTTGTGAAGTTCTGAAGTGATTACGTTGGTTCCCTATTCAACAGAAACTGATTTCACAAGTCTTAAATTCGCGGTACTCAACGATTCAATTTTATGTGATTTATATCGTGTTGCAACTTTATGAACTATAAATCATTTATTTGATCACAGATTTAGAGTCGCACCACGTGGATTTCGAAATAATTGGAAAAGAACTTTAATATTGTATGAGCATTATGTTGCACTAAACATTGCGCTGCGAGAGCGCAATGTTTAGTTTACTACGGTTTTTTGTACGGTATTCTTAAATTGAACGAAGATCGTGGTTAAATCATATGTGTGGAGAACATCCATTCGCAGGTCTACTTTAATGAGGAGATGTCCTGTTGCAAACAATTCTATGCGGACGACAAAGGGACCATCGGTAGTAATGAGTTTATACAGATAATTATTGTATTCGGCCAGTTTGGTAACTGTTAGCGCTGTATGCGCCTGTTCTTCTGGTGTGTTATTGGAGAGAAATAAGACTGTAGACGTGCATTGTACACTGGTTTTAATTACTAATAATTACTAAAACTAAGTAGATCTGTGGTCTGTGCGCGCGTGCGGTCCCGGTCGGAGCGCACGGTAATTTGAACGAGGCTTCTGTCTCTGCATGGGGCGCTGGCGTCTGTCGCGCTCCCCTCTCCCGCGCATGCGCTGTTGCGCGGCGATGAGGCAAGTGATGGTGGCACCCTGGGCCGCCTGTGACGTCGAAGTCTGAACAGTAACCGACAGTTTAGTTATCGTCTCTGATACCCCAACACGTTCATGGGCAGCATGCAGTCACTGTCTTATACCTTCGTACTGCAGATCAAAGTGATCCGAATGACAGATTCAATCAGAGTTATCTATGGTGATGTAAGATTCAGGCCATAAGAAATATTAATTTATAGTGTTAATCAGACTACTGGTCCGTGAATCCACATAAGATGAGCAATCTTCAAACCAATGTGAATGCACCAGTCACACTCCTAGCAATCAGTTGATAACTAAAACAGTGGCGTGCATTGGTTTTCGGCCATGGTAGGCACAGACTCGTACGTACTAAGTACGTATGTACTCGTATGGCCAACTTTACCGTAAATATGCAAATGAACTCCCAAAAAATTGGAACAAGGATTATTTTTGTGGACCACAGGGTAGGTACATTCAGATCTAGCGAACGCACACCGAATGCGCTGCTCGCGCTTGCAGTTAGGTACTGCAATATGTTAGTGCGCCTCCCCGACGCAACTCACGCAAAGGTCGGTAGTGCAAATTTTAGTAATGCCGTCTCCGAACTTTTCGCGAGCAGTACGCGCGGTGCTCGCGCGGCGCGATCAAGATCATAAGTCTACTTAAAATGCACGCGCGCAGCTCGCGAACTATTCGCTAGCTTAATCTACAAACCAATTTCTGATTGAATCACTATTTCAACTTGTAGGTATAAGTTTATATAAAACAATCTTTGTAAAGCTAACTGCGAACAGCAGCCGAATCCGCGATTGGACTCGCGACGAGCAAAGGGTCGCGGTGCGGAGAGCCTATGGTTGAGGACTCATATTTGTGTATTATACTGAATAAGAAAACGAAACTGAACATAATAGTAAATATATTAAGCCATAGCCAATATGACCATCCGAGATCAACATTTTTCGTACCTACGTTATGTAAAATAGCCAAATAAATAATCAGACGTATTATTTTACGTGCCAACATATACTATTGTCTTGTATGTTTAATTTACTCCCATTTTTAATAAGATTGTAACTAAAAACAATCACTTAATATAATCATCTACTACAACAAAATGTTTTCGTCGTAGTTATTCTCGTAGGTATCAATTCACGCAACAATTTCGTATAACAATCAAGAAACGACGAATAACATAAAAAGAACAGTTCGTCCAGCAGCACACCGCTAGTCAGGCAATATTTTCTAACATTTTGAGTTAATAATTACTGAGAGCCTTACCTTTTAAGTTTTGTCAACAAACCCCATCTGATGCTATTATGCTATATATGCTATCAAACATATTTCAATTTCGCCACAGTCTTAACATTCATACACGTAGCTGTTTATTAGTGCTCCTGTTTATTAAACTACAGCCACTTCACAAAATAACAATTAATAGAAACTTGTTACGAAAGACAAGACGAAAACAGGCGCGCGAACTATCAAAAACTTAATAAACAATCTGCCATAGATAATAAATATCGAAAAACGATCAAGTTGCAACACAGAAGTAAAACAATAAAAATATTTATTAAAAATAAATATTATAAACATTAATAAATAAGTAAATAATATTGTGATAATTAATTATATAAGTAATAAGTATTTTAAAACACAATTTCATTTAAAATACAATAATTACTGGAATAAGAATTGACAAGTGCGGTGAACAACCCAAAAGACTTTTGCTCCAAAACGAATATGAGAGTGAAAAGAAAGTAAAAGGACTGAGGACTGCGAGGACTCTATAAGTCTATTGGCAGGTAGGCTAGCTTACTGTAAGTGTAAAAAATTACGTATGTCAAATGTCAAAGCACCACTCTTAGCAAAAATAGGGATTTTTGTTTTTGTCGTATAATAAAAAGTCAAGATGGCGGGGTATTATTTTCCGTTTTTGAAGTGTGCGTGCGTATATGGACAAGGAGATTTCGTTTGAATGTGTGAGTGTAAACTAGGCACAACTGTCGCGAGCCTACCTCGTAACAGATTATTATGACTGAATGAATTTGAATTTGACATATGTGACGTCATGATTTGTTTTTTATTGAAATGTTTGGTTAGAAGTTTTACTGCCGTTTTATGTTATGATTATGTATGATGAGTGTTGTTGTATTAAAAGAAGATAGTTAGGATTTTTGGAGGTAAGCTCTGCTTATTTGCCTATATGCTATGCACGCCACTGAACTAAAACTAGATGATTCGCCGTGTCCACCTGAACATAGTCAGATTTGAAATAAATAATTGCCGAAGGGTACCAAGGTGCAAATATAGAATTTGGATGCTCCTTGATTTCAACTGTTTATCGCACTGCTCTCGAATGCAAGTAGCGATCTGTAGAGAGGGCTAGCGCGCGATGAAATCGAATCAAATTATTCACGCCTGGCTGTAGTAGGTGATTTGCTATTGCCGATTTATTGGTCTGACGGTTCTTTAAAGCTTTGATGTACTCCTTGAGCCCTTCCACTATAGTGCGTTTGCTATGTACGACTTTTCACAGCTACAGTCGATTTAATAGACACCCGGCTGTTGCCCACCATGTTGTGCACCTCTCCACATACCTTACTTTTGCTGTGCCCGAAATGTCCATGATTGTGTCCTAATATATGTTTACCACATAACCTACATTGTGAAATGCAATAAAGAAATGAGAGTTGAGTTGAGCATGTGTACCTAAGCCCGCGGAGTGTGGACTACTGCCCCGATCTTCTTTGTAACCTCTCTGACGTATGCCATGTACGCTCTTTGTCTATTTACGTCTGGATGACTGACCGGTAGAATTATATTTACTGCAGGCCTAGCAAGTTACAAACGTTTCGTATAGATTCTCTTTCTACAATAATAGGGTACCTATAGTACTACTTTTAAATTGTGAATAATTTCTTCATTGAAGGCGACAACGCACAACAGACAGGACTGATTCAATCGCTCGTTCTACAATGAACAGAAAAAAAACCTATACTTTAGTCTATGGAAAGCGTTTCGCGAAACGTCAAACTAATGTCAAAGTCACAGTTGTGTACTTTGCGCGCGGGCTGAAGTTTTGTTTTGAATTTTTAAGAAAGGAATAATTGTTTATGTGTTAAAAAGGTAAGCAATATAAGGTACAAGTTCTTCTTATAATTGGTTGAGTATAATATAACAGTGTGGAATAAAATTTTACACATAACTGTCAGTCGAAATAAAATGATATCGTGCATTTAAATAAAAGATACCTTAATGCACAAAAATTTATGAATACATTACGTTGGATACAGCCACAAACGGTTAATATTTAAAAGTTCACTGTAACCCCAAACATAGCACTGATGCATCAGGTTTCTAATAATCGTCATGTTAGTCGATGGCAGGTCCCGGTGCTTTACTTGGATCCATATTATTTTCCATAACAGTATGAATCCAGTCGATATGGGGACTGATCGCGGCGTAAGCTACTTCGATCACTTTGCCAAGAATACCATACGAACATACTCCAATTATACGTTCATCGTACAGCAAGGGCCCTCCAGAGTCCCCCTTATATGACGATTGCTGTATATTGCTACACTTTGGAGCAAGACAAATTATTTGTTTTGATGTTCTGAAGTTCTCAGGGCATGTTTTGATCATAGCTTCACCGACCTGCAGGGGCCTTGTGTTATCATCTCCTGGTCTCGTCTGGTCCGTGAGTCCTCCACCGACATACGTCACCGGCAATCCAATCATCGTCTGGTGATCGACAGCACATAGTCTCCCGAAGCTGTTGATACCATCTAACCTATTCACTAGTAATAAACTTACGTCATTGCTTGACACGAACTGGGGTTTTTTATAATATATATAAGCTGGATGTACATAAATTTTTCTTACTTTACTATTCGTCATCGTTGACATATAAAATGTAGTGAAATTAGTGTGCCATACGATTAAAGAACTTGATTTTTGTTCGAACACGCAGTGTGCGGCGGACAGTATCCAGTGTTGGGAAAGAGCGGATGCTGTGCAGTGCCTGCTTATCACGTATCGTGTTTGTGCTTCTTCATGTACTTCTCTAAATTTCATCAATAGAACTACGAAGGGGAATTCTCCTTCTCGTGCGTCCCAGCCATGCCGGACACGTAAACGAGTTTTAGACTCACAAGTTGCGATCAAGCTTAGCAGGAAGAATATCATAGTGATCCAAATCATGGTACTCGCTTGTGAAGTTCTGAAGTGATTACGTTGGTTCCCTATTCAACAGAAACTGATTTCACAAGTCTTAAATTCGCGGTACTCAACGATTCAATTTTATGTGATTTATATCGTGTTGCAACTTTATGAACTATAAATCATTTATTTGATCACAGATTTAGAGTCGCACCACGTGGATTTCGAAATAATTGGAAAAGAACTTTAATATTGTATGAGCATTATGTTGCACTAAACATTGCGCTGCGAGAGCGCAATGTTTAGTTTACTACGGTTTTTTGTACGGTATTCTTAAATTGAACGAAGATCGTGGTTAAATCATATGTGTGGAGAACATCCATTCGCAGGTCTACTTTAATGAGGAGATGTCCTGTTGCAAACAATTCTATGCGGACGACAAAGGGACCATCGGTAGTAATGAGTTTATACAGATAATTATTGTATTCGGCCAGTTTGGTAACTGTTAGCGCTGTATGCGCCTGTTCTTCTGGTGTGTTATTGGAGAGAAATAAGACTGTAGACGTGCATTGTACACTGGTTTTAATTACTAATAATTACTAAAACTAAGTAGATCTGTGGTCTGTGCGCGCGTGCGGTCCCGGTCGGAGCGCACGGTAATTTGAACGAGGCTTCTGTCTCTGCATGGGGCGCTGGCGTCTGTCGCGCTCCCCTCTCCCGCGCATGCGCTGTTGCGCGGCGATGAGGCAAGTGATGTTGGCACCCTGGGCCAGCTGTGACGTCGAAGTCTGAACAGTAACCGACAGTTTAGTTATCGTGTCTGATACCCCAACACGTTCATGGGCAGCATGCAGTCACTGTCTTACACCTTCGTACTGCAGATCAAAGTGATCCGAATGACAGATTCAATCAGAGTTATCTATGGTGATGTAAGATTCAGGCCATAAGAAATATTAATTTATAGTGTTAATCAGACTACTGGTCCGTGAATCCACATAAGATGAGCAATCTTCAAACCAATGTGAATGCACCAGTCACACTCCTAGCAATCAGTTGATAACGAAAACTAGATGATTCGCCGTGTTCACCTGAACATAGTCCGGAGAGTCAGATTTGAAATAAATAAATGCCGAAGGGTACCAAGGTGCAGATATAGAATTTGGATGCTCCTTGATTTCAACTACTTATCGCACTGTTCTCGAATGCAAATTGCGATCTGTAGAGAGGGCTAGCGCGCGATGAAATCGAATCAAGTTATTAACGCCTGGCTGTAGTATGTGATTTGCTATTGCCGATTTAGTGGTCTGACCGTTTTTTAAAGCTGTGAGGTGCTCCTTGAGCCCTTCCACTAAAGTGCGTTTGCTATGTACGACTTTTCACAGCTACAGTCGATTTAATAGACACCCGGCTGTTGCCCACCATGTTGTGCACCTCTCCACATACCTTACTTTTGCTTTGCCCGAAATGTCCATGATTGTGTCCTAATATATGTTTACCACATAACCTACATTGTGAAATGCAATAAAGAAATGAGAGTTGAATTGAGAATGTGTCCCTAAGCCCGCGGAGTGTAGACTACTGCCCCGATCTTCTTTGTAACCTCTCTGACGTATGGCATGTAAGCTCTTGGTCTATTTACGTCTGGATGACTGACCGGTAGAATTATATTTACTGCAGGCCTAGCAAGTTACAAACGTTTCGTATAGATTCTTTTTCTGCAATAATAGGGTACCTATAGTACTACTTTTAAATTGAGAATCATTTCTTCATTGAAGGCGACAACGCACAACAGACAGGACTGATTCAATCGCTCGTTCTACAATGAACTTAGAAAAAACTTATACTTTAGTCTATGGTAAGCGTTTCGCGAAACGTCAAACTAATGTCAAAGTCACAGTTGTGTACTTTGCGCGCGGGCTGAAGTTTTGTTTTGAATTTTTAAGAAAGGAATAATTGTTTATGTGTTAAAAAGGTAAGCAATATAATGTACAAGTTCTTCTTATAACTGTTTGAGTATAATATAACAGTGTGGAATATAATTTTACACATAACTGTCAGTCGAAATAAAACGATATCGTGCATTTAAATAAAAGATACCTTAATGCACAAAAATTTATGAATACATTACGTTGGATACAGCCACAAACGGTTAATATTTAAAAGTTCACTGTAACCCCAAACATAGCACTGATGCATCAGGTTTCTAGTAATCGTCATGTTAGTCGATGGCAGGTAGCGGTGCTTTACTTGGATCCATATTATTTTCCATAACAGTATGAATCCAGTCGATATGGGGACTGATCGCGGCGTAAGCTATTTCCCTCGTTTCGTCATCACTACCAAACGAAGATACTCCAATTATGCGTCCATCGTACAGCAAGGGCCCTCCGGAGTCCCCCCTATATGACGATTGCTCTATATTGCTACACTTCGCAGCAAGACAAATTATTTGTTTTGATGTTCTGAAGTCCTCAGGGCATGTTTTGATCATAGCTTCACCGACCTGCAGGGGCCTTGTGTAGTCATCTCCTGGTCTCGTCTGGTCCGTGAGTCCTCCACCGACGTACGTCACCGGCAATCCAATCATCGTCTGGTGATCGACAGCACATAGTCTCCCGAAGCTGTTGATACCATCTAACCTATTCACTAGTAATAAACTTACGTCATTGTTTGACACGAACTGGGGTTTGTCATAAAATGTATAAGCTGGATGTACATAAATTTTTCTTACTTTACTATTCGTTCCCGTTGACATATTAAATGTAGTGAAATTAGTGTGCCATACGATTAAAGAACTTGATTTTTGTTCGAACACGCAGTGTGCGGCGGACAGTATCCAGTGTTGGGAAAGAGCGGATGCTGTGCAGTGCCTGCTTATCACGTATCGTGTTTGTGCTTCTTCATGTACTTCTCTAAATTTCATCAATAGAACTACGAAGGGGAATTCTCCATCTCGTGCGTCCCAGCCATGCCGGACACGTAAACGAGTTTTAGACTCACAAGTTGCGATCAAGCTTAGCAGGAAGAATATCATAGTGATCCAAATCATGGCACTCGCTTGTGAAGTTCTGAAGTGATTACGTTGGTTTCCTATTCAACAGAAACTGATTTCACAAGTCTTAAATTCGCGGTACTCAACGATTCAATTTTATGTGATTTATATCGTGTTGCAAGTTTATGAACTATAAATCATTTATTTGATCACAGATTTAGTGTTGCACCACGTGGATTTCGAAATAATTGGAAAAGAACTTTAATATGGTATGCGCAATGTTCAGTTTACTATGGTATTTTGTACGGTATTCTTAAATTGAACGAATATCGTGGTTAAATCATATGTGTGGAGTATATCCATTCGCAGGTCTACTTTAATGAGGAGATGTCCTGTTGCAAACAATTCTATGCGGACGACAAAGGGACCATCGGTAGTAATGAGTTTATACAGATAATTATTGTATTCGGCCAGTTTGGTAACTGTTAGCGCTGTATGCGCCTGTTCTTCTGGTGTGTTATTGGAGATAAATAAGACTGTAGACGTGCATTGTACACTGATTTAATTACTAATAATTACTTAAACTAAGTAGGTCTGTGCGCGCGTGCGGTCCCGGTCGGAGCGCACGGCAAACTGAACGAGGCTTCTGTCTCTGCATGGGGCGCCGGCGTCGGTCGCGCTCCCCTCTCCCGCGCATGCGCTGTTGCGCGGCGATGAGGCAAGTGATGGTGGCACCCTGGGCCGCCTGTGACGTCGAAGTCTGAACAGTAACCGACAGTTTAGTTATCGTCTCTGATACCCCAACACGTTCATGGGCAGCATGCAGTCACTGTCTTATACCTTCATACTGCAGATCAAAGTGATCCGAATGACAGATTCAATGTGAGTTATCTATGGTGATGTAAGATTCAGGGCATGAGAAATATTAATTTATAGTGTTAATCTCGACTACTGGTCCGTGAATCCACATAAGATGAGCAATCTTCAAACCAATGTGAATGCACCAGTCACACTCCTAGCAATCAGTTGATAACTAAAACTAGATGATTCGCCGTGTCCACCTGAACATAGTCAGATTTGAAATAAATAAATGCCGAAGGGTACCAAGGTGCAAATATAGAATTTGGATGCTCCTTGATTTCAACTGCTTATCGCACTGCTCTCGAATGCAAATAGCGATCTGTAGAGAGGGCTAGCGCGCGATGAAATCGAATCAAGTTATTAACGCCTGGCCGTAGTAGGTGATTTGCTATTGCCGATTTAGTGGTCTGACCGTTTTTTAAAGCTGTGAGGTGCTCCTTGAGCCCTTCCACTAAAGTGCGTTTGCTATGTACGACTTTTCACAGCTACAGTCGATTTAATAGACACCCGGCTGTTGCCCACCATGTTGTGCACCTCTCCACATACCTTACTTTTGCTTTGCCCGAAATGTCCATGATTGTGTCCTAATATATGTTTACCACATAACCTATATTGTGAAATGCAATAAAGAAATGAGAGTTGAATTGAGAATGTGTCCCTAAGCCCGCGGAGTGTGGACT
Organism: Autographa gamma; assembly: GCA_905146925.1. Classification (NCBI taxonomy): domain Eukaryota; kingdom Metazoa; phylum Arthropoda; class Insecta; order Lepidoptera; family Noctuidae; genus Autographa; species Autographa gamma. The sequence continues at coordinate 1,036,811 of LR989849.1, read as the reverse complement.
ACTGCCCCGATCTTCTTTGTAACCTCTCTGACGTATGCCATGCACGCTCTTTGTCTATTTACGTCTGGATGACTGACCGGTAGAATTATATTTACTGCAGGCCTAGCAAGTTACGAAAGTTTCGTATAGATTCTCTTTCTACAATAATAGGGTACCTATAGTACTACTTTTAAATTGTGAATCATTTCTTCATTGAAGGCGACAACGCACAACAGACAGGACTGATTCAATCGCTCGTTCTACAATGAACTTAGAAAAAACTTATACTTTAGTCTATGGTAAGCGTTTCGCGAAACGTCAAACTAATGTCAAAGTCACAGTTGTGTACTTTGCGCGCGGGCTGAAGTTTTGTTTTGAATTTTTAAGAAAGGAATAATTGTTTATGTGTTAAAAAGGTAAGCAATATAAGGTACAAGTTCTTCTTATAACTGTTTGAGTATAATATAACAGTGTGGAATATAATTTTACACATAACTGTCAGTCGAAATAAAACGATATCGTGCATTTAAATAAAAGATACCTTAATGCACAAAAATTTATGAATATATTACGTTGGATACAGCCACAAACGGTTAATATTTAAAAGTTCACTGTAACCCCAAACATAGCACTGATGCATCAGGTTTCTAATAATCGTCATGTTAGTCGATGGCAGGTCCCGGTGCTTTACTTGGATCCATATTATTTTCCATAACAGTATGAATCCAGTCGATATGGGGACTGATCGCGGCGTAAGCTATTTCCCTCGTTTCGCCATCACTACCAAACGAAGATACTCCAATTATGCGTCCATCGTACAGCAAGGGCCCTCCGGAGTCCCCCCTATATGACGATTGCTCTATATTGCTACACTTCGCAGCAAGACAAATTATTTGTTTTGATGTTCTGAAGTCCTCAGTGCATGTTTTGATCATAGCTTCACCGACCTGCAGGGGCCTTGTGTAGTCATCTCCTGGTCTCGTCTGGTCCGTGAGTCCTCCACCGACGTACGTCACCGGCAATCCAATCATCGTCTGGTGATCGACAGCACATAGTTTCCCGAAGCTGTTGATACCATCTAACCTATTCACTAGTAATAAACTTACGTCATTGTTTGACACGAACTGGGGTTTGTCATAAAATGTATAAGCTGGATGTACATACATTTTCCTTACTTTACTATTCGTTCCCATTGACATATTAAATGTAGTGAAATTAGTGTGCCATATAATTGAGGAGTTGGGATTTCGGTTGAACACGCAGTGTGCGGCGGACAGTATCCAGTGTTGGGAAAGAGCGGATGCTGTGCAGTGCCTGCTTATCACGTATCGTGTTTGTGCTTCTTCATGTACTTCGCTAAATCTCATCAATAGAACTACGAAGGGAAATTCTCCTTCTCGTGCGTCCCAGCCATGCCGGACACGTAAACGAGTTTTAGACTCACAAGTTGCGATCAAGCTTAGCAGGAAGAATATCATAGTGATCCAAATCATGGCACTCGCTTGTGAAGTTCTGAAGTGATTACGTTGGTTCCCTATTCAACAGAAACTGATTTCACAAGTCTTAAATTCGCGGTACTCAACGATTCAATTTTATGTGATTTATAGCGTGTTGCAAGTTTATGAACTATAAATCATTTATTTGATCACAGTTTTAGAGTCGCACCACGTGGATTTCGAAATAATTGGAAAAGAACTTTAATATTGTATGAGCAACATAAGCGAGAGCGCAATGTTTAGTTTACTACGGTATTCTTAAATTGAACGAATATCGTGGTTAAATCATATGTGTGGAGAATATCCATTCGCAGGTCTACTTTAATGAGATGTCCCGTTGCGAACAATTCAATGCGGACGATAAAGGGACCATCGCTAGTAATGAGTTTATACAGATAATTACAGTATTTGTGTAGTTTGGTAATCGTCTCTGACAACCTCGACCCGTCCTTGGGCAGCATACAGTCGCTGTCTTATACCTTAGTACCGCAGATCAAAGTGATCCGAATGACAGATTCAATCTGAATTATCTATGGTGATGTAAGATTCAGGCCATAAGAAATATTAATTTATAGTGTTAATCAGACTCAGTAGTCTGATTAACACTATAAATTATGTGGATCACGGACCAGTGAAAGAGTAGTCTTAAAAGAGTAACCTCTGGAGTTTCTTGCCGGTTCTTCTCCATTGGAATGACATTTTGGAACCTGCAGTAGAGTCAGTAAATTTAACGTTTTAAAAGAGCCTTAACAAGGCCTACTTGAAATAAAAATATTTTGATTTTTATTTTGATTTTTGAGTGTCCGCGAATCCATAAGATGAGCAAATTTAAAAAAATAAGAATGCATCAATCCTAGCAATCAGTTGATAATAAAAACACCCTAAACCGAAGAGCACCTATGAAGGGAATAATTAAAGTGGACAAAGTAAAACAAGTATGTAAGTGGAAAAAATTGCTCTCTGCTTACCTCTACGGGAAATAGAACTTTATATGTGTACAATAGCATGTACTACAAAATACACAACGTATAATAATTTTGTAGAAAAACGTATAATGATTAGGAATAATTATGAAGTATATGAAATAGCAATTGCAGGTAATAGCACATTTCGTTATGTTCATTTAGTAAAAGATAAATATGTTTTCTCATTTCATATCATGTGTGTGTAGTGTAGTACATAGAAACCTTTCTTTTGAATCACGCTATTCATTGATGAAAACTATATCAATATCTGTAGTACCGATTTCATATTAACTGGGTAAAACTTAAGAACCATATCAATTACGTAGGTTTTCAGACCAAAAACAAATCGCATTTAAATCAGTCCTTCGTTTAGTAGCTACAAAAACAGACACGCTACGAGAATAGAAAAAAAAAAAAAGATTACGATGACTTGAAAATTGCTATTGTTATTAAAGTTATCAAATTTGTGTTTCAAGCAATGGAATAACAAAATTGACCTACAGAAATTGAACCGTTTCGTTTTGTCTGCAGGCACAATGATCTTCCTTGGAACATCAGGAAGTTCCTTCGCAACCAGATCAATGAGTTCGAGCTGAACACCGACCTGACTGTGGTGGAGCCGTGGTCCATCTCCAAATACTCTCACACTGACCTTCCGCGGCTGAAGCAGGGAATGGTGGGAGCCCAGGTTAGTTCTGACTTTTCATCATCATTATCTGCCTAGCTTTTCCCCAACTTTGTTGGTGTCGGCTTTCACTCTTACCGGAGTTTTCTGAATACCGCTTATCTGACCTCTACAACCCAATTTACTGGGTAGCACAGTATTCGATGGTAAAACTCGAACTCACAATTGACACAACGAATGCCAAAGATCAATGTACGACATTCGGAACCTACGGCGTAACGTGCTTTCCGAGGCATGGGAATGCCAATACAGGGATGCAGTATTTGATTTTAAGGAATTTATCAGATCTAGATGTACTTCCTTTATTCCACGAAAAGCGATTTTTTGTTGTTCACTAAATTTAACAAAGATTGACGGGATGCGTAGTTTTTGATGAGGTAAGAAAATAAATAATACGTGATTAATATATTTTTTTTTTATGAGACATGTTTTAATAATAAAATTAATCTACCCACCATATTGAATGTGATAGCCGTACCACTGTCGCTGGGAACTTAGTCAACTAGTACAGCTATGGTATTCTCCGAAGCAGGAAAAACCAAAGTATCGCCGATTTCTTGATCGGCAATACATACCGAACACGATATTCTCTTTAAATTCTAGTAATACTATAATTCGTTATAGTTGTTTTGGCCCAAAATTTACACATTTTCTTCGTTCTTCACGATTATGGAAACATTTATCGCTTTTGGACAAAGTCGATCAAATTATTCGGTCCACGTTAACGACTATTTTCAACGTAACGTTCGACCCAAGTTCGGACCCAAGCCACATAGTTGTAAGTGTTTGTTGTTATATTAGATTTAATTATTCAATTTTAAATAAAATAAATTCTTATATTTCCTTCCACGAATAGGTTAATTTTGCCGTTGTTACTAGACTTGGAGCTCCTGCGTGGGGAAACATATTGTTTATTTTTCTCTTGACTGGCCGGTTTGTCTAGTTATACCGGAGGTTGTGAATTTGATTCCGACCCAAGACTTATCTTTGTGTGATGAGCATGATCATTTGTTGTGTGCCTAATTTATAAATAATATGTATGTTCATCAGTTTTCTGATTACCATGGCACAGGCTCTGCTTAGTTTCGAATCAGGTAACTGTGTGTGCCATGTCCATACAATACATAATAATCCAGCCTACAAACGTGCATTGATCACCATCCTTAAATTGCTTATTTGCGGATTGATGATCTTAGATCCCAATTTTAGAATCCATTTTTCCTCACGATGTTTTACTTCAACTTAGTCTTTTCTCTTCTTCCTTCCTTCGTTTGTCAGAGGTGTCTCAGAATAATAAAGATTTCTAATAGTTGAATATATAATAATATTTCTACAACACTCTCTACTAACGAGCTGAATATAACGATATCAAGAGGAAATGTTTCGACTAAATTGTTTGTTTCCGTTATAAGCGTTTTGTTTGTAAACACTGTTATAATAGGAAAAAATATTCCTTATCTATTTTTGTGGCAATCCGGTTAGTGGCAATAGGCTCGCCCCCTATTACATGGGACCTAAACATTTCGGCGAACGGTGGGTATACATTGGTACACCTCTGCCTACCCCTTCAGGGATACAGGCGTGATGATATGTCATAAGTTGCTTTCGTATGTATATTCAAACATTGGTAAAGCTCAGATTGTACATAATAAAAATATTAAGCATTAAACCTCTCCTTAAAAATCATGAATGAAATGAAAATCCAATCATCTTTTTTTGATTGTTTTTTGATTTGTTGAGTCGACCTCGCTTTAGTTTGTAGTCGGCGTCTGTTCAGTTACAGGCTCTGTACGGACGAGTCTAGCGATGATGTTGGTGTCGACTGGAGAGGTGACACTTGAGTTGTCTGCGTCATTTGGAGAGATGGCACGTGCAATGGTGTTTGTGTTGTTTGAGGAGATGACTCTGGTGGTGATGTCAGAATCGACATCGGCAAGGGCGACACTAGTGTCGATGTTAGTGTTGAAGATGGCGATACTGTTGTTGAAGATGTGGACGTTGTAGTTGTACTTTCTTCCGTAGCTAAAGATGTAACTTCGCTCGTTGTTGAATTTAAGAAAATTAAACCTGATGCAAACGTATGGCAGTAAAATGGTAACGCTTTAAAATCGAATGTTCTAGTTATTTTGAGGCGAGTACGAATTTTATTATTTTACACGACTATTCTGGATAGTAAAAGCCATTGACGATAAGTTCATTTTAATGAGTGCGGGTTAAAACGAGAAGATATTTAGTAAAAATTCTGACGAGTCTGTCAATCTGATAATATAATTGATGGCTCTAAATTACTAGGTTGTGGAATATTCTACAAAACCTATTTCAATAAGCATCAATCGTGTGAATATTTCCCAGCATAAACCATGAACGATAAACGCTGGGCGAATTGCGTTATTCATCACGTGGAACATATCGGCGAACTGTGGGTGTACATTGGTACACCTCTGCCTGCAGTGATGGCCTTAAAACTATGGACACATTTATAAGGGTGCTATTTCGTGGCGTTTTTCATTTTCCTTCAACTGTAGACCAACGATCCAAGTAAATCCCAGACATATAGTAGTGAGCAAAACACACGATTCTGTATCAATAAAGCCTGAAACTAAGACAGTTACAGTACGTACTGGTCTTCACGGCAAGAAATAACCTTGAAATATACATGTAAAACGAGAAACAAAAACCCGGCGTCGTATTACCAAACCAGATCGCTAACATATATCTATACCTAAAAAATAACCCCTGAAAACGTTCGGACGTTATAAATTGTACCCAATAACTCTTTTGGAGGCAGCAAAAATATTTATTGCCCGCATAAATTCAAATTAGACCCCAGTTTGCGACTGTGGGTGCAAAAACACACCGATCAGGGTGAAAGGGGATTTTTACCCTTTCTATAGCCACCTAACCCACCCTAATGTATGACACGCGTTTGGTTTTATCAACATTATGTAATTAAAGTTTCGATGGAATGTTTTTGGTTGCCTATACGTAATAATATTAAGTAAAAATTACATATTATTATAACCTCAAGCGAAAGCAAGAAAAAAACAAATCTTAAAAAATAAATAAATTTAAAGAATTAAAAAACCCAACTGCATAATAAACACTAAATAAAAACTGAAAAGTAAAAAACAAGACTACGTAATTGACTGTAACAGTTGGGACCCATAATGAATGATTTCATTTGATACCCATATTGTAGCAAACATATTTTTTTATTTTTTTCACCTCATTCTGTGGCACCTCGTGGCCGCCATGTTGGTTTTTGTTTGACGTGACATATGTAAGAACACTTGGGTAATCGATACGAATCCAACGATACCCTAATTATCGAAATCCATTCGGCCGTTTCGAAGATATGAGGTAATAAAGAATATTACACACATACATACAAGATACGTGCGAAAAACATAACCCTTCTTGGCAGTCGGGTAAAAAGATCTTTTTGTTTTAGTACAAATGAAATACGTAGCGATATCCTCAGAAAAAAGAACAAATCGAACGCAGGAAATTGTATCTTAAATCAGCCATTATATTACACTTCATTGGGCTTGAACGAAAGCAGCTTGCAACAGTATTTATTTAATAGAAAAATATCGAAACATTTACGGCAATAAGATTGCTCGTTTCTTTAAGAATTTTATTCTTCTCTTGTGCTTAGGGATAATGGAGCATCTGTTTCTCCATTACAATTAAAAACACTTGTAAACTAATCATCGCAATTTAACCTTTTTATTTTTTAAAGTAACTTCAAATCTTCTGTATACTAGTACCACTATAAATATAAAAATCTCGAATTCGACTGACATACGAGTAAACTGACAAGTACAGATTTTAACATGTTATTTTCAACTTGCTCGTATAACAGTTTTGGAACCAAATAAAAGGGGCCGAAAAAAATTAACAGAACGGATTAAACTAAAATCGCGTGCCATTATAAAAAGGCAAACGAAATTTCTAAAAACAACATTAGTATTGGTAAAACAAAACGTCGTGAGGGAACCTGGATTTCAATATTGGGATCTGAAATCGCTAATACGCAAGAGCAAGCGTGGTGATCAATGCTCGTGCCCTCTTTATATGGGAAGAGGCCTGTGTCCATTGCCCAACAGTGGGACAAAAATGCTACATTTGGTCTTGCTGATAAGAATGTTACGGGATTCGGTTTCGAAAGGTCGGATTCGGATGTTTTAATGTCGAGTAGATTTTGATTTTGGCACGCAAAGATTTTGAAGTCTTTTTTAACACCAGATGCAGAAGGGGTTTGGCGATCTCTGAATCCGGAAAACTGACGTTCATGGCGATCTGACCATCATTTTTAATGTTATCAGCTATTCTCTAGTTTCTGGTGATTTCTGTAGTGCTATTCTGTAACATTATTTTCATATCTCGACATCGAAATCCGCGGTGAGATGTCAAATACGTATTCTCGAATTTGAATTCTAAATCAAGGCCAACTGGGTTCACTTTTGAAATGAGCGTTATTGTCACTCAGGTGAAGCTCGATACCGAAATTATTTACATGATAGGCACACTGATCTTGCAGAGAAAATTGCCATAAACAAAGTAACTCGTAGCCTAAGTTCGAACCTCCACCAGAACACGATATTTCCGATTCCAGAAACCAAGTTTAAAATATTTGGCCAGAAGAGTGGTAGCCCTAGAGTAAGAGCAATAACGCCGGACTATTGTACCTCACGCGACCGATGTATAGGCCGATTGCTAAGCGATTCTCGTTTCACGCGATATTTTACGCCAACAGGTGCGCGCGTTTCATTCAAGATGGAAGCGGTTGGCGATTTATATTCATGGTTGTCTGTAGCTCAAGAATAGGGGCCCTTTTTCAAGAAATAATAAATTTCGAAAAATATGAAATATTTTGCCTTTGATCGATAGTTTTTCATTCCTGTTGTATTGCATTTATCTGTAGGCATATTTCAGATTAGTGAGGCCTAATTAGTGTTATGATTTCATAATTATTTATTATCTACTATTTTTTTTTGTAAGTATGACTTGGCTACATATTTGGTATTTTAAGCGGTCTCCCGACGCAGAGAGACAAGTCAAACTAATAACACCCCTCTTTTTATGTCGGAGGTAAAAAAGATAATAAAAATATGTTTAACTCAATAAGACTCATTAACTTAAGAATAATAGGCTAATTTTGCTCCTAGTTCCATCCAGTTCTGATATTTCTTTGTTCCCGTCGACACCTGCTTAGCGCGGTCCTTACTTTCAGCCCATTAATCGCTCGATTGTCTTAAGCCGGAGTAATCCTCCACTCAATTGCGCTATCCTCTACAGATCAGAGGTTTAAGAGGTCTGATTGAAACCTTCCGGTAGAAAATGTGTTGAATTTTTTTTGTAGAAACAATTCTACAATAAATTTTACTTCTAAAATGAAAACTGTGTAAGAAAATGTTACTGAAATTTGTGATATTGAGAATTTGCAGTTACGAAAGAGCGTAACTATCGCAAGAAATATAAGTCTATACAATAATTTATTCAAATAAATAAATACTTTCAATAAAGTGACATTGGTAGTAGGCTCGAACCTGCACCCACGTGCACCCAAGTTCGATCAATAAACCCCTACGCCACCACGACTTACTCTAAAAACTCATAAATTAGCTTCGCCCTCGCTCTCGCCTAAGGCCATGGACAGACAAACAAATGACACGCGAACATACATAACTATCGTACAGCGATCTATCTACCGGGACAGTGACGACCTGATTCCTACAAACAAAGCATTAATAGCATAACTTTGTTTAGAAGAATATCCTCTAGGTTCGCTTTGTAAATAGGGATTTCTAAATTGTGTAACATATTGTTAACTTCTATGTAGGAGAAAAGCAGAGAACGAACGACGAGTAAATACAAATTTTCGAAAAAAAAATAGATGTTGGGACATAAAAATGTTGTATTTATATCCAATTAAATCTAATATAAGAACAAACTCTAACTATACTATAATTAAATAAAAACTAACAGGCGTCAAAGAACTCATCGTCATCCTTGTCAATGGCGGGAAACGGGCCCAGAAGGCTGGCAGCATTGCCACGTTGAATGGCTATACCTATTCTCTGTGCAAGGAACAAACCAGCCCTCTGATCACGAGTAGAGTCTACCAAACGTTTAGAGAGTTATAGTATTTATATTATTTCAATATTTCCTAAAAAAATATATCAAGGGAACAGTTTTTTAATCAATTATTGCGATGTTTAGTCATTCAAGAGGAAGGTATGTGAGTATAATTCATTAATATTTTGTCTATTTGCAAAGTCGGTTTCGGTCACTAATATTATAGGTAATCTTAAAATGATCGAACAAAAACTGAAAATAAAATTTGACCTGATATTCTTCCGCCAACATGTTCCCTTCCCCCAAAAGTTACTGAAGTTTTAATTACATTTGTGATTTTGCATACAGTGTGTAAAGCTAGACATGAAACCGGTTTATTCCGTACCTTTGCTTATTCGCCCGGTTTTTAACTAACCTTTTGTTAGTAAGTGTATACAGGTGTCGCAGATTGGCCAGTAATTACCACCTCATATTGGGTCGCTATGTAAATTCCAGTAATTTCAGTGCCGATGGGCAAATGGAATGAAAACATGGACTATTGTGTCGGGCACAGTCACTTAAGTGCTATTACAATTTCAATGACGGGCCTGTTGGTCTAGCGGTTAGTGACCCTGACTGCTATACCGGAGGTCGTGGGTTCGATTCCCACTCTGGACAAATGTCGTGTGATGAGCACGATCATTTGTTCTGTGTCTGGGTGTTATTTATCTATAATATGTATGTATTTAGAAATATATATGTATGTTTATCAGTTGTCTGGTTACCATAACACAAGCTCTCTTAGAGCTTAGCTTGGGATCAGATTACCGTGTGTGAATTGTCCAGGAATATTATTGTTCGTTTGCAACTGAGTTCAAAAGTCGATTTTTCATGTTTGGGTTTATTTTTAATGATATTTTTGCTATACACATATAGCAGAACGGTAGAAAGGAGAAGAATCTACACAGATATGAAGCTGTTTAGTAGGTTAAGTCAAGTCATTTAAACCAAAGATACGACGGTCAAGAATTACAAAACGTAAGCAATAAAAAAATATAATAAAAAAACATGCCTGCCAAGTCAATATTTTTTTAAATACCTAAGTGATCTATAAAATTAAGACAAGTATAATTATAATTGCAGCCGGGGGATTAATTTTAAAAATGTTGACTTGATAGGCGTCTTTTATTTTTTTTATTTACGACCATTTAGTGACACATAATATTTTATAGAACGCTCAAGCTGGCAACAAACAACACAAAAAAAAGTTCAGAACCCTTTGCAGGCGATTCTGACTCACACTTGACTATTTTTTATGTCCACATAGCCTATGACACTCAGGATACTTCAAAGCTTCTAATAATACCACAAACATTGAAATCGGTCAAGCCTTTTAGAAGTTATGGTGGAATAAAGAAACTCACAAACATACATACATACATGAACCCTGAAGACATAACACTCCTTTTTGGGCAGTCGTGTAAAAAAGGTCATTACTCCATCATAGCCAAACAGCTACCAAATCTATGTCAATTACAGCCGCAATAGGGTAGAGCCACATACAAACAGTTTGTATTAAGGTCAACGGTATCATAATAATATAACCCTGAAAAATAGCGGCTATTCGACCAAACAGCGACTGACGATAAAACGGAGTCTCTTTGTAGAACTCGTAAAAATTTCCTCAAGTTCTTATCTTAGGTTCGAAGGCTGTAGAGGAGGGAGTACTGTATTATGTTTTATGAGACTAATAGGTAATGATGATTGAATGTGATTTGGTTGTTAAAATTTGATTGTTTGTTAAAAAGTTAAATTGAATAGTTGCTAGTTATGTTTGTTCGTATAATGCATCGCGAAGCCAAAACCAATAAGGCCATATAAATAAATAAATCCACTGTCGGTAGGTATTCAGCGTGAAAATCGACTGTCTCGTTGGCCTAGTGTTTCTAAGCGCGACTGCTACGCTAGGTCTTGGGTTCGATTCCCAAGTCGACCAAGGTGTTATTGGGTTTTAATATGAAATTCTCAGTAGCAGATCGGAGTTTGGATTTGTGCCTGGTTAGTGGCAATAGGCTCGCCACCTATTACAGGGTCCTAAACAAATCGGCACATTAGTACACCTCTGCCTTACCCTTATATAGATAGATACAGGCGTGATGGTTTGTTATGTTATCTTATGTTAAATTGATAAAGAACAAGTTGTCTTGCTGGGCCAAATATAATAATTACCGTTCTATAATATTACTATAAATAGCAGCGCGATAGTTTAAAAGTTATCATCCTAGTAGTAGTTATTTAAAACTGATTAGAAGAAACATAAAAGAAAATAATTTGATTGAGTTCCATAAATTCGTGCAACGTTGCGAGGAATATACACGGGTCCTCATTGGCTCACCTAAACTTCTTCACCCGACATTCTTCTTACTAATGATTTGTAATCCGAATGATCACTCTTCGTAAATATTTTCATCCTAAAGTTTCATTCATCCTATTTCTAGTGCCAGGGCGATGTCTATAACACTCATGTTTCCGAATATTACATACATACATATAATCACGCCTGTTTCCCGTAGGGGTAGGCAGAGACCAGTTTTTCCCACTTGCTACGATCCTTACATACTTGTTTCGCTTCATCCACTGTCATAATTCCCTTCATACATGCTCTTCGGTTTCGGGTACTCTTGACCTGGCCTTCTTTCAAGACGTCTCCGATTAGGTCTCGGAACGTCCGCCTAGGTCTACCCCTTCCACCTTCCGAATATTGTAATTTATAATATAATAATAATAATTATTATTATTATTCCAGCCTTTAAACGTCCCACTGCTGGGCACATCTTCCCATATAGAGAAGGCATGAGCATTGATCACCACGCTTGCTCTCTGCGGATTGGCGATTTCAGATCCCAATTTTGGAATCCAGGTTTCCTCACGATGTTTTCCTTCACCGTTAGTCAGAAGTGTCTTAGAATAATTAAGAAAGTACAATTTATAATATCATTAATGTAAATATATTTAAACTCCTACAGTTTTTTATCATAACGCTTTCATCCCTGAACGTAATTACCATAATATTTTCACTCATACTCTGAAAGAAACATTTAACAAGTGTAATAAAAACATATTCGGGTAAAAGATGACGTATGTCTGTACATAAGTCGTCGCTCGCTTCGCTCGCTCAATCTCGTCACAAAATCTAACCTAACCAAGCAATGGATTTCAGAGCCAGTTCTACACCAGTACATAACACCAATTGCATATTCGATAAAATATACGTTATACTCGTACTACCTGAACATTACATTTAATGAATATAAAACTGATTAATACCGTGAATATAAAGAAATCTTAACAAACAATATATGACTTTGAATAATAGTGAAAAAGATAGTTATGTTGAGAAAGTATAGGAAAATAAAAGTATAATAGATGTTTATTGCCACTGATATTATGAAATTGAATGTTTCGGAAGTAAGAAATTTAGGAGTTGTGATTGTTAGGATAAAAAAGGGGTATGAAGAACATTTTTGGGATTTCTAATTATCGGAGTTGAAAATTTAGGTGAACTTTATATTAACGATTTATGAATAACCTACAAAGTACAAACCTACTTATCATGGAAGATCCTCATTAACATCCTCCGCCCTGGAGAAGGCGAAGGAGTATGCTGTAGTCTTAGGCACCTCGCGCACTAGACGGCCACGACCAGTGGCCGCAACGATTAGATTTACTAAGTAGCTAAGTGCGCGACGTTCATATGGTTTCTTAAGTAAATCTGATCGTTGCGGCCACTGGTCGCGGTCGTGGCCGTCTAGAGCGTGAGTTGCCTTACCGGCTAACACCACCGGAATGCTTCTCCCTTCCCTCATGCTGATGACTAAGCGGGAAAGCAATGCAAACTACCACGACTTCCAAACAGGAGGCTCCTTTCTGGAGCTACAACGATGACGATTGTGAGAAGAGAGTGGATCCCCACTCTATCCTCATCGTTGTATCTTTACCTCCCCCTTTCACTGGTAAAGAGCGCGAAGCACCGAGCGCGCCATTTTTGGCCTTTATTGTAGGGCAACAGACTTCCCCAGTCCCCACGTCCGCCGCCAGTGGCTAATTATGGTGGCTGAAGAAGGACATTGTCAGGAGCGCTGATTGGGAGGTCGGATAGGAACTCTCGCTGTCCGTTTCGCGCCTTTCAATTGTCAGCCCTTCTCCTAGCCCTTCTAAACTGGGCGTGGATTGGCTTGACCAGTCGTTTGAAAAAAAAAATATATGGTGCTTGTTTATTTTAAAGTCGGGTTCAAAAAGATTGTCAGCCACTAAAGTTATTATAGTTTTATTGAAATATATAATTAGTTTAAGAAGTTCGGTTTTCGACTAAAAAATAATCCGTTAACAGTCTAATCAATTTATTTAAGTGGCACCACCCGACGTACGCTTAGTTTATAGTTCAAATATTACTGTATACATAACTCGTAATCTACAATAGCCATGTTAATGGATGGCAGGTGTTATTTGATCGTATTTGTGTTGCATAACAGCGTGAATCCATTGTATATACGGACTTATCGCCGTGTAACCTCCCAATAACATCCCATCTCCATATCTTAAATATTTAGCAACTCCGACTATGCGGTCATCGTACAGCAAGGGCCCTCCGGAGTCTCCGGGCAGTACCATGTGGAAGCGGTTGACACATTTCGGAACAATACAAATCATGTTCACTTCCTCCCTACAAGACACAATCCCAGCTTCACCGACCTGCAGAGGCCTGAGTTGATCATCTCCTGGTTTGTTTGTCATGCCACTGCCAACATACGTGACTGGCAGTCCAATCAAGGACAAGTGATCGATTGCTGATAGTCGTCCGAAACTGTTGTTAGGTAATTTGTCTACAAGCATTAAACACAAATCATTTCGCTCTCTTATCTTGAGTTTGCCCAAAGACTCAGGCAAACGAATATATCTTGGATGTATAAAAAAATTTCTAACTTTTTTAATGAATTTATTTCCTATGGGGGATGTAGTAAAGTCGGCGTACCAAAAGTATACATATTTCAGTGGCTTCCCGTCACAGCAGTGCCCCGCAGTCAGTACCCAGTCTTGGGATATTATCGATCCTGCACAAAATCTCTTAAGTATTTTTTTCTCTGGTCTTGATGTGTCATTTATATTCTTCAAAAGTGCAACAACGTAAGGGAACTCTCCCTCTTTCGCGTCCCGGCCGTCAAGTATACGAAGTTGAGATTTAGACTGGCTAAATTCGTTCAAGCTCAGAATAAAAATAATTGCAGTTATCCGAAACATGGTACTCGCACGATGAAGTGCTTAACAGTTACGTCTTAATTTGCAATTGAAGCTGAAAGCATTCCAGGGGTCGTAAATAAACAGTAAAATAAAATAAATCTATCATGTTTTACATCTTTCATCAGTAATAAAACATATCGATAAGGTCCATAGATTTCGCAACATGAGCCGTTCTGATTGCAGTGTGAATTGCGCAACAGTATTTTCAGTAGGTCGTAGTAGTTTTGCGCCGTCGTCGCGTTGGTTTGCTTAAAATCTTAAGTAATTTTTGAATTCGTTTTACGTGTACAGTTGAAAACATAATTTAGAACTAAACCTCTTATGAGCTAGATGTAGTAGCATGTTTAAGGAGCATCTGTCCGACTTGGGACTGGTTTACGGAGAGGCGGGGCGTCGTGCGTCGCGAGCGGCGTGGCGTCTCGCGGCGCGTCGGGCGTTTTTTCTGTTTCCGGAGGGGCGGCGCGTGGAGTGGCACGCATCATCGCACGCGTAAACACAAACTTATAGCAATATACGACGGTGTTCATAGAGAGGCGAGGCGGGAAGGGTGGCGGTGCACGCTCGCCTCGATCAAATCGACAAAAAGTCGGATTTTTAACATATTTTTATCATATCATACTCCATTGCGACGGTGACTACGTCTGTGTTGCGCGATTTCTAAATAAGACTGACAGAAGATTCCGCCTCGGGCATAGCTTCATCGAGAATTGCCGCTGCGTGCGCCGCCGCGCGCCGCGGTAAACGCCGCGTGGAACGCGGCGGTGCAATCCATGGGGTCCACCGCAAAAAACGCCCTATTTCAAACAAATGCGTATATAATCGCTTCTCCGTAATGCACTCATACAACTCTATTTATTTGAATTCAGTGCGACCGCGCCGCTCAACGCAACGCCCAACGCCCCGCATCTCCGTAAACGAGGCCTTAGAGCGAGTAGCGAGTAGAACGATGAACTACAAAACGAGTCAGCGAGAAGCGAGTATGTAGTTTGAATAGTTCTGTCGCCGAGCGATGAGCGAGTGAGTTAGTGCGACAAGCGATACTCGCTCGACTTGCTCGACTCGCTCGGGTCATTCTATACTACTATAAAGGAAAGGAGGGCAAAATAGAACATGTCTTTAAAACTCAGATCATAGATGACGTGCGCGCGATTTAAAATGCACACGGTGCCAGGCAGTTTTGCTAGTAAATATTAATTATTATTATGTTTACAGTTTGTGTATATAATTATATTTTGACATAGAAAATGGTTAAAAGTTTTTAGAAACTTCAATATAAAATTGACGCCGAGCTGTGAGATGGCGAGCTTTTGGGCAAGATGGAGTTTTGTATTTAAGGGCAAGTTTTCTTGTAAAACCATAAACATCGTTGATTAAATAACCATGACAAATCTTTAATTTCCAACAAGTAACACCGTGATTACAAAAAGAGAGAGTTCTCGCCGGTGAGGTGATCAGTCGGCGAGTAACTATTTCTATATGCATCCTAGTTAATAATGCATATTATTTAGTAAATGAATTCCTTGAAAAAATTTAATCACAATGTGAAAAACAAAACAGTGCCACTTTATAATAAATGTACCAAAAATATAACTTTTTTGTGACTGGACATAAATGCTATTTCATATAACAAACGGTTTGCATAAAACCCTGTCTGATCCTTGATGGTAAAGGAGTTACCGACATCTGATTCTATTTGACTTTTAATTAGCAGGACAAAAAAGAGGAACCCAAAGGAAAATTCTCAAATGGTAGAACAGAGAGTCGGCGTTGCATACATGCTGTTTTTTCCGGGGAAATCCTCATGGACATCCTCCACCCTGGGCAAGGCGGAGGGGTATCCTGGACTCTTACAGGCTAAAACCACCGGAATGTTTCTCCCTTCCCTCATGCTAAAGACTATGCGGGAAAGCAATGTAAACTACCGCGACTTTCAAAAGGGAGGCTTCTTTCCGGAGCTAAAACGATGACGGGAGTGGGGGATAGCTTTACCTCCCCCTTTCACTGCTAAGGAGGAGCGCGGAAGCACCGAGCGCGCCATTTTTGGCCTTTATTGTAGGGCAACAGACTTCCCCAGTCCCCACGTCCGCCGCCAGTGGCTATTTATGGTGGCTGAAGAAGGACATTGTCAGGAGCGCTGATTGGGAGGTCGGATAGGAACTCTCGCTGTCTGTTTCGCGCCATCTTTGAACGCCATTACCTCGTCACAAAAGACGGTAACAGCGCTCCAAGCTTCCTCGCTCCCGACCATCGAGGCTACTACGGCCGGAAGCGAGAGTTGATCCTGAACCAATTTTAAGCCAAAGTTAAACATTAAAAATATTGAATTTGTTCCATTTTAGATAAACTACAGAGTATTTACATGTTTCGGTTTTGACCGCTCTTGAACTAGAAAATTTTGGTCCTTGTTTGTTTGAAAGTCGTGTTAAAAAAGAATGTCAGCCAATAAAGTCATTATAATTTTATTGAAGCATATTATAATAAGTTTCAGAAGAGCGGTTTTCGATTAAAAAATAATCCGTTAACAGTTCAATCAATTTATTTAAGTGACACCACCCGACGTACGCTTAGTTTATAGTTCAAACATTACTGTATACATAACTCGTAATCTACAATAGCCATGTTAATGGATGGCAGGTGTTATTTGATCGTATTTGTGTTGCATAACAGCGTGAATCCATTGTATATACGGACTTATCGCCGTGTAACCTCCCAATAACATCCCATCTCCATATCTTAAATATTTAGCAACTCCAACTATGCGGTCATCGTACAGCAAGGGCCCTCCGGAGTCTCCGGGCTGTACCATGTGGAAGCGGTTGACACATTTCGGAACAATACAAATCATGTTCACTTCCTCCCTGCAAGACACAATCCCAGCTTCACCGACCTGCAGAGGCCTGAGTGAATCATCTCCTGGGTTGTTTGTCATGCCACTGCCAACATACGTGACTGGCAGTCCAATCAAGGACAAGTGATCGATTGCTGACAGTCGTCCGAAACTGTTGTTAGGTAATTTGTCTACAAGCATTAAACACAAATCATTTCGCCCTCTTATCTTGAGTTCGGCCATAGACACAGGCACACGAATATATCTTGGATGTATAAAAAAATTTCTAACTTTTTTAATGAATTTATTTCCTATGGGGGATGTAGTAAAGTCGGCGTACCAAATGTATGAATATTTCAGTGGATGTCCGTCACAGCAGTGCCCCGCGGTCAGTACCCAGTCTTGGGATATTATCGATCCAGTACAAAACCTCTGAAGTATTTTGTTCTCTGGTCTTGATGTGTCATTTATATAAGCCAAAAGTGTAACAACGTAAGGGAACTCTCCCTCTTTCGCGTCCCGGCCGTCACGTATACGAAGTTGAGATTTAGACTGGCTAAATTCGTTCAAGCTCAGAATAAAAATAACTGCAGTTATCCGAAACATGGTACTCGCACGATGAAGTGCTTAACAGTTACGTCTTAATTTGCAATTGAAGCTGAAAGCATTCCAGGGGTCGTAAATAAACAGTAAAATAAAATAAATCTATCATGTTTTACATCTTTCATCAGTAATAAAACATATCGATAAGGTCCATAGATTTCGCAACATCGCACGTTCTGATTGCAGTGTGAATTGTGCAACAGTTTTTTGAGCAGGACATTTTGCGCCGTCGCGCGTCGCGTTGGTTTGCTTAAAATCTTAAGTAATTTTTTGAATTCGTTTAACGTGTCATTTGAAAACATCATTTAGAACTCCACCTCTTATGAGCTAGATGTAATAGCATGTTTAAGGGACCTGTCCGACTTAGAGCGAGTACCGAGTAGAACGATGACCTACACAACGAGTCAGCGAGCAGCGAGAAGCGAGTATGTAGTTTGAATAGTTCTGTCGCCGAGCGATGAGCGAGTGAGTTAGTGCGACAAGCGATACTCGCTCGACTTGCTTGACTCGCTCGGGTCATTCTATACTACTATAAAGGAAAGTAGGGCAAAATAGCTTCGCTTTAGTACAAAATGTATGAGAGCGTTTCCACCGCAGCGCACGGACATGCTACGCAGCAATTGACGTCATAAACACACGCGTAGCTAGCTCGAATAAAAAATATGTACACACATAATATTGTTAAGAAATTATTATAAGAATAAGCAACTATAAATAGGAGGTACAATTAATGTTCCTAGTATACCTATATACATACATTTAAGTTGTGATGATTAGTATAATTTATGTAAGAACTAAGTTATTTATAATACAAATAAGTAAAACAGACGTTACTAAACAATAGCTAAATTATATTGTTACTCGGAAGCGCTATTGTCTATATTATAAAAATAATATATTGACTTTAAGTAAAATATTTTTTTTTATTAAAAAAATATTTGAACCATTTAATTTTCAAGTGTCATCTGTCAGTATGCATTGATTGCTAGATGGCAGAAGAGATTTGACAAAAAATCTCACTAATTTTGTTTAACAATTTCGCATATTATTATGTATACATTTTTTTGCTCGTGACTGTACCCAATGCATAGCTATGAGCTGTGTGGGCAACACATCCGTGTGCGTGCGCCGCCGAGGAAACGGAGACCGACGCCGCCGAACTAATCAACCCACGCAGCAGAGGTGAGCCACGCATCCGTGCACAGCCTGCGCAGCGGTGGGGTTCCGGCTTTATGCTAGTAAATATTAATTATTATTATGTTTACAGTTTGTGCATATAATTATATTTTAACATAGAAAATGGTTAAAAGTTTTTAGAAACTTCAATATAAAATTGACGGCGACCTGCGAGATGGCGAGCTTTTGGGCAAGATGGAGTTTTGTGTTTAAGGGCAAGTTGTCTTGTAAAACCATAAACATCGTTACTTAAATAACAATGATAAAACTTTAATTTCCAAAAAGTAACACCGTGATTACAAAAAGAGAGAGTTCTCGCCGGTGAGGTGATCAGTCGGCGAGTAACTATTTCTATATGCATCTCCTTCATTTACACGGGATCTATATCTTGCCGTACGTTTCTTGAGCGATTTTATAGTTAATAGTTACTCGTTTCTCGTCCGTAAGTGAGACAACTGCCTTATTTACGAAACGTGCAGTGACAAAAAAAGTTTTTTTTTTTTGTGTGTTATCAACTTCGTACATTCCTACTTACACTCTACACTTATTCAAAACGATACCATAAATAGACACGCGAAGCAAGTGTTTGTGTGTTTCATTACGAATTACTTTTAAGAAGTAATAATATTTGTGTCAAATAATGTCATATCAGGCCACGAGGAATGCGTTTGTCACCGAGAGAGAATCATCACAGACATCATTACATTATTAAGGTTGGGGCACGCTTGTACCACCGAACGAGATTACGAGAGTACCTACAAGCAGTTTTTCATAATAATACGGCATAATGAATTTCAAGTCCCAGCTCTATCTTTAGATTATATTTTTACGAAAAGGTGTATGAAAATGTAGAACTTGATAGAGCTACCCAGCTGTGTACCTACCACACTTTTATTTAATAAACTTATGTTTGAGTATTTGCAGTATTTATTTAAAAAGCCTGTGTGATTCGCATTTCTAGTTATATTTTTTTTACATCTGTAGACTGACAAACAGAATAATCTAGCAAAGAAAGCAGTACCTAAGTGGTCCCCGTCGTCCATCGACACTTCGAATACAATTGGAATTGCTAATAACACATGTTGATGACGAGGTACTAAACAGTAGTCACTGTTCTGCAGCATAAAGTAGGTGGAACCAACCCCTACAGCTATCACAACATACAGATTACCCTTTTCGCGGTAAAAATTAAAATTTTAAGTAAAAAATTAGTTTTTTTTTCAATGTCTAACATACGCGTAAACTTAAGAAACAAATATACAGATTACCCTTAGATTGATTTTTCTCATTCTAACAAGATGAAATCTATGGAAATATTTCATAAAATAATCGCTTTTTACAACTATTTTAATTCCAAACTACGGCCAAATCTGGAGAATTATTTAAAACATAATTACTGTATTTAAAAGTACATTAATCCTACTTTATATTAAGATTTATAACATTGTGGCACAATATATTTGATAGTAATACTAAGTGCCATAGCCACTTGGTCATTCTCCTTTAATTGAGCCCAGATTGATAAAATATGGTGTCCCTCAGGGGTCTATACCTATAGGACCTCTACTATTTCTCATTTATATAAATGAATTGCCTAACGCTATTTACTACCCCATCGTTATATACGAAGTGACGGCGCAGCTATTTCTGCAAACAATACAAATAACCATAAACACCGCAATCATAAAAATTAGTAACAAGTTATTGCCTGATATATTAAGAACCTACAAATGGTATTTTTCAAAAAAATAAATAAAGACGTCCTAGTTAATAATGCATATTATTTAGTAAATGAATTCCTTGAAAAAATTTAATCACAATGTGAAAAACAAAACAGTGCCACTTTATAATAAACTAGCGGCCCGCCCCGGCTTTGCTCGGGTGCAACGCTGATACCTACACTATATATCTGTCGCAGACAAATAGTATAATATGGCATTTTACATACGGCGTCGTCAGTTTAAAAACTTTTGCAGTTATGTAATATGCCGAAGGCAAAATGTCAAATCATTCAATCGTTATAATGCGACGTTAGTGTTATTTTAGGGTGACTATGCTCATTAAAATCTCGAAAAAAAATTGAATTACATTCGTCGTCGTCGCTCGCTTCGCTCGCTCTGTTGCAAGGTCACAATATCTAACCTAACCTAACCTATTGATCTCTGTCACAAAGTCGAACCTAATCAAACAATTAATTTCTGAGCCTATGAATATATGAATATTCGATCAAATACATGGTTTTTTGACCAAAAATACTCTGCAGGAGTCCTTCACGACCCAGGGTCTATGGATACCTTACCATTTTTGACGTGCTGGATAACTTCAAAAACTAAATACTTCAATTTGCCTCGGCATTATGTATATGGTGTTTAAATTTTCGATGAAATGTTGAGGCATATTATAAAGTGACACGGGAATCTACATTTTGCCTTGGGCATTTACATAACCGCAAACGTTTTTAAACTGACGATGCCGTATGTAAAATGCCAAATTATACTATTTGTCTGCGACATATCTACACGATCATAAAGTTCTGTAGTGCGAAGCACAGCCTTCGACGCACTACTTGGTATTAGCACGCGCCCCCCGGCCCCCGCGCGGCCACCCGGCCGTTGCCGCCGCAACCGCTATGTCCCTGCATTTTAAATTTGTAATATCTTCGAAAATATTTGTTTAAATTACATGCTGTAAAGGGCAATATTGATCTATATTACATGCACAATTTATTAAAGGTACTTAATTGGATAAGGATTAATACTGTATAGCTTAAAATCGCTTTTTCGGAAAAAAAGTAATAAATAAACGATAAAAAATGGTTATTGTGGGTTATCCTCAAGAGATAGACATATGCCATCGCGGACTTTATTGTAGATCTTTTTAAGGTGCACAATACTGTAGTACATTATTTTAATCTATCTCGTAGGGTTCAGCCAGCGTTTGCAATGTAAGCGCAAAAAATTTGTTCATTTACTTAAATCTCTAAGATTATCCGTGTTCCTCTACTATATTATGCATGTATTATACATATAAACCTTCCTCGTGAATAACTCTATCTATTAAAAAAAACCGCATCAAAATCCGTTGCGTATTTTTAAAGATTTAAGCATACATAGGGACAGACAGCGGGAAGCGACTTTATTTTATACTAACTACTATGTAGTGATGTACCAAAAATATAACTTTTTTGTGACTGGACATAAATGCTATTTCATATAACAAACGGTTTGAATAAAACCCTGTCTGATCCTTGATGGTAAAGGAGTTACCGACATCTGATTCTATTTGACTTTTAATTAGCAGGACAAAAAAGAGGAACCCAAAGGAAAATTCTCAAATGGTAGAACAGAGAGTCGGCGTTGCATACATGCTGTTTTTTCCGGGGAAATCCTCATGGACATCCTCCACCCTGGGCAAGGCGGAGGGGTATCCTGGACTCTTACAGGCTAAAACCACCGGAATGTTTCTCCCTTCCCTCATGCTAAAGACTATGCGGGAAAGCAATGTAAACTACCGCGACTTTCAAAAGGGAGGCTTCTTTCCGGAGCTAAAACGATGACGGGAGTGGGGGATAGCTTTACCTCCCCCTTTCACTGCTAAGGAGGAGCGCGCCATTTTTGGCCTTTATTGTAGGGCAACAGACTTCCCCAGTCCCCACGTCCGCCGCCAGTGGCTATTTATGGTGGCTGAAGAAGGACATTGTCAGGAGCGCTGATTGGGAGGTCGGATAGGAACTCTCGCTGTCTGTTTCGCGCCATCTTTGAACGCCATTACCTCGTCACAAAAGAAGGTAACAGCGCTCCAAGCTTCCTCGCTCCCGACCATCGAGGCTACTACCTACGGCCGGAAGCGAGAGATGATCCTGAACCAATTTTAAGCCAAAGTTAGACATTAAAAATATTGAATTTGTTCCATTTTAGATAAACTACAGAGTATTTACATGTTACGGTTTTCACCGCTCTTGAACTAGAAAATTTTGGTACTTGTTTTTTTGAAAGTCGTGTTAAAAAAGAATGTCAGCCAATAAAGTCATTATAATGTTATTGAAGCATATTATAATAAGTTTCAGAAGAGCGGTTTTCGATTAAAAAATAATCCGTTAACAGTTCAATCAATTTATTTAAGTGACACCACCCGACGTACGCTTAGTTTATAGTTCAAACATTACTGTATACATAACTCGTAATCTACAATAGCCATGTTAATGGTTGGCAGGTTTTATTTGATCGTTTTTGTGTTGCATGACTGCGTGAATCCATTGTATATACGGACTTATCGCCGTGTAACCTCCGTATACTGTCCAAGGATTATGTTCTTCAGTAATTCCACCAGTGCATACTCCTATTATGCGGCCCTCGTACAGCAAGGGCCCTCCGGAGTCTCCGCTCAGTGCCATATGGAAGCGGTTGACACATTTCGGAACAATACAAATATAGTACACTTCCTCCCTGCAGGACACAATCCCAGCTTCACCGACCTGCAGAGGCCTGAGTTGATCATCTCCTGGTTTGTTTGTCATGCCACTGCCAACATACGTGACTGGCAATCCAATCAAGGACCAGTGATCAATTGCTGACAGTCGTCCGAAACTGTTTATAGGCAACTGGTCTACAAGCATTAAGCATACATCATTGCGTAAACTCATAAATTCAGAGTCAACAAAATTTGGATGTATAAAAATTTTTCTAACTTTCCTTATGAATTTATTTCCTATGGCGGATGTAGTAAAGTCGGCGTACCAAATGTATAAATATTTCAGTGGCTTCCCGTCACAGCAGTGCCCCGCGGTCAGTACCCAATCTTGAGATATTATCGATCCAGTACAAAACCTCTTAAGTATTTTTTTCTCTGGTCTTGATGTGTCATTTATATAAGCCAAAAGTGCAACAACGTAAGGGAACTCTCCCTCTTTCGCGTCCCGGCCGTCACGTATACGAAGTTGAGATTTAGACTGGCTAAATTCGTACAAGCTCAGAATAAAAATAACTGCAGTTATCCGAAACATGGTACTCGCACGATGAAGTGCTTAACAGTTACGTCTTAATTTGCAATTGAAGCTGAAAGCATTCCAGGGGTCGTAAATAAACAGTAAAATAAAATAAATCTATCATGTTTTACATCTTTCATCAGTAATAAAACATATCGATAAGGTCCATAGATTTCGCAACATGAGCCGTTCTGATTGCAGTGTGAATTGCGCAACAGTTTTTTCAGTAGGTCGTAGTAGTTTTGCGCCGTCGTCGCGTTGGTTTGCTTAAAATCTTAAGTAATTTTTTGAATTCGTTTTACGTGTACAGTTGAAAACATAATTTTGAACTGAACCTCTTATGAGCTAGATGTAGTAGCATGTTTAAGGAGCATCTGTCCGACTTGGGACTGGTTTACGGAGAGGCGGGGCGTCGTGCGTCGCGAGCGGCGTGGCGTCTCGCGGCGCGTCGGGCGTTTTTTGTGTTTACGGAGGGGCGGCGCGTGGAGTGGCACGCATCATCGCACGCGTAAACACAAACTTATAGCAATATACGACGGTGTTCATAGAGAAGCGAGGCGGGAAGAGTGGCGGTGCACGCTCGCCTCGATCAAATCGACAAAAAGTCGGATTTTTAACATATTTTTATCATATCATACTCCATTGCGACGGTGACTACGTCTGTGTTGCGCGATTTCTAAATAAGACTGACAGAAGATTCCGCCTCGGGCATAGCTTCATCGAGAATTGCCGCTGCGTGCGCCGCCGCGCGCCGCGGTAAACGCCGCGTGGAACGCGGCGGTGCAATCCACGGGGTCCGCCGCAAAAAACGCCCTATTTCAAACAAATGCGTATATAATCGCTTCTCCGTAAAAGCACTCATACAACTCCATATATTTGAATTCAGTGCGACCGCGCCGCTCAACGCAACGCCCGACGCCCCGCATCTCCGTAAACGAGGCCTTAGAGCGAGTAGCGAGTAGAACGATGAACTACAAAACGAGTCAGCGAGAAGCGAGTATGTAGTTTGAATAGTTCTGTCGCCGAGCGATGAGCGAGTGAGTTAGTGCGACAAGCGATACTCGCTCGACTTGCTCGACTCGCTCGGGTCATTCTATACTACTATAAAGGAAAGGAGGGCTAAATAGAACATGTCTTTAAAACTCAGATCACAGATGACGTGCGCGCGATTTAAAATACACACGGTACCAGGCGGTTTTGCTAGTAAATATTAATAATTATTATGTTTACAGTTTGTGTTTTTAATTATATTTTATTATAGAAAATGGTTAATAGTTTTTAGAAACTTCAATATAAAATTGAGGGCGAGCTGCGAGATGGCGAGCTTTTGGGCAAGATGGAGTTTTGTGTTTAAGGGCTAGTTTTCTGGTAAAACCATCATCATCAGCCGGAAGACGTCCACTGCTGAACAAATGAACGACAACTCGCCAATTGCATCCACCGGGTGCCAGCCACTTTGACGATATCGTCAGTCCACCTGGTGGGAGGCCTGCCAACGCTGCGTCTTCCGGTTTGTGATCGCCACACGAGAACCTTTCTTCCCCAACGGTTATCGGTTCTTCGAGCGATATGGCCTGCCCATTGCCACTTCAACTTGCATATTCTTCGAGCTATGTCGGTGACTTTAGTTCTTTGGCGAATTTCCGTATTCCGGATCCTGTCGCGCAAAGAAACCCCGCGCATAGCTCTCTCCATAGCTCGTTGAGTGACTCTGAGCTTCTCCAAAAGGCCAACCGTTAGCGACCACGTTTCAGCGCCATATGTCATCACTGGCAACACACACTGGTCAAAGACCTGCGTCTTCAGACACTGCGGAATTTTGGACGAAAAGATGTCGCGTAGTTTCCCGAACGCTGCCCATCCGAGTTGGATTCTTCGGGCGACCTCTTTGTCGAAGTTGGACCGGCCTAACTGAACTATCTGTCCAAGATAGACGTAGTGGTCGACAACTTTGAGAGTATCATTCCCAACAATAACCGGTACAGGTGCGACATGGACAATGTACATGATCTTCGTCTTGTCCATGTTCATTTTAAGACCCACCTGTTGGGAAACGATACTGAGGTCGCTGAGCATAGTATTAAGCTCCTCCAGCGACTCTGCCATGATCACTATATCATCGGCAAAACGAAGGTGAGTGATGTATTCGGGATTGATATTGATGCCGAACCCGTTCCAGTCCAAGAGCTTGAAGACGTCCTCCAACGCACTTGAGAACAGTTTCGGAGAAATAACGTCTCCCTGTCTCACACCACGCTGCAGTTGGATTGGCTTCGTGCTCTCGTCCTGTAACCGGATTGACATGGTGGCTTTACTGTATAGACACTTCAACACCAGCTCGATATACCTATAGTTGATATGACATCGCTGGAGGGACTGCAATACAGCCCAGGTTTCGATCGAATCGAAGGCACAAACGCAAAACACAGTGGCCGACTATACTCTTCGGTCTTCTGTATAACCTGGCGGAGCGTGTGAATGTGGTCTATGGTGCTAAAGCCTTTTCGGAAACCAGCTTATTCGGGAGGCTGGAAGTCATCGAGCCTGCGTTCGAGACGGTTCGTAATGACCCTCGAAAACAACTTATACACATGGCTCAGGAGCGAGATGGGTCTATAATTCTTCAACAAGGTGTTGTCGCCTTTTTTGAAGAAGAGCACCACCACACTCCTGTGCCATGATTCTGGCGTAGTACCCTCGAGTATGACGGAATTGAATAGCCTCTGGAGGACTAAAAGTACCGGTTTTCCACCCGCTCTCAGAAGCTCCCTTGTAATTCCGTCATCACCCGGCGCCTTGTTGTTTTTAAGTTGTTTCAGAGCCACTCTAATCTCGTACAGGCTGATGTCTGGGATATCCTCAGTATAGTGCCGGGTCAGTTTGGCTCTAGCGTCCTGAGCCACACTGACAACGGGTTTACGTGTCGAAGTGTACAGCTGCCCGTAAAACCTCTCGAGCTCCCTCAATATCTCCGGTTTCGATGAGATGATACTGCCATTGTCGATCTTCAGCTTCGTCATTTGGCTTTTCCCAACAGAGGAATTTCTCGCGAACACTTTGGAGCCCTGGTTCCGCTCAATTGCGTCCTTTATACGGGCAGTATTAAAGGAGCGCAGATCGTGACGCGTGGAGTTATAAATTCGTCTATTGAGATGACCGTATTCCGACATATCAGCTGAAGATTGCAGTCTCATCTCATTCCGGGCTTCCATTAGTTTAATGGTTTTATTGGAGAGCTTCTGAGGTTTTCTTCGGCGTGGGGTCCTAAAGAACTGGGAACCCACTGCTTGGACAGCTTCCACCAACTGGAAGCGATTACGCAGTTCGAGTTGAAAGGTTTCGGGATTCTGGATTTGGGCAGGACCTGGACGGAGCGTGGACTCAATCAGACGAGATCGTTCAAGCTTTACATTGATATTCAGTGTGCCTCTGACAATGCGATGATCGCTACCGGTTTTCACCTTCCCGATCACAGAGACATCACTGAATATACGCTTCTTGGTCGTCATGATGAAGTCGATCTCATTTTTGGTTGAACCATCGGGGCTAATCCACGTCCACTTCCTGGATGGTCGCTTCTGGAAGAAGGAGTTCATCAAATAGAGCTCCTCCTTCTCCATAAAGTCGACCAGCCGCTGGCCCCTCTGGTTCCGCTGCCCATATCCAAACGACCCTACTCTCAACTCATCGCCATTCTGAGTGCCCACCTTAGGTAAAACCATAAACATCGTTAATTAAATAACAATGATAAAATAAATTTTGTTACTTCAGTCACTAATTCCACTTTCGGCCTCATTTACGGTGGGTACAGAAAGCAATTTTAGAACATCAGGATCTAGAGGACTCCGTTTTCTCTTCATTATAAGCCTTAAGCTGGTTATGAAGCGGACTGATGATATAAGAAGCCTATTAAGTAGGTCGGCATTGGTTTCTATTCGTGACGTTTTTCTAGTGAAGAATTCCTATACTAATATCTTCGGTTATCTTTGTTTCTAGCCTCTTGTGCCTCTTCCGATAACTGGCCAATCGGTAAAATACACGAAGCTATGACATCGCGGCCATGAAATAAAACTTTGTGCACACTAACTGGCATGTTATACCACGAGTATTCCCTAAGATACAGGTTTCTGGTTTCTTCTGTGTAACTATTGAACGAATCTAAATCGACTGTAAAACCAGACCCTAGAGTTTCTAAAATGATATGAAACCTCGTTATTAATTCTAAATTTATCCCGGTAATATCAGCTGTTATTGTAGCACCTCTAAAAAATCGGCGTGCTGTGTTGCCATCATTGGTATTACCAGCTTGCTGAGTCGGAAAATCCACTAATAAACCCAATTCATTTCGGAACCGTGTTTGTATGTGTATCTTCCTTGCCTTAACCTTATCTTTATTTTCATGACCTCTAACTTGCCACATTTTTATATCAAGTCTGTAGGCGATATGAAGGATACATTCCATAAACCTAATCCAGGAA
This sequence comes from Autographa gamma, assembly GCA_905146925.1. Classification (NCBI taxonomy): domain Eukaryota; kingdom Metazoa; phylum Arthropoda; class Insecta; order Lepidoptera; family Noctuidae; genus Autographa; species Autographa gamma. The sequence goes on along the minus strand of LR989849.1, from coordinate 1,008,260 downwards.
TGCAAAGGAGAAAGCCCGAAAGACAATGCAGCTTGATCGAGAGGTTTCATCAAAATAAGAAATGGATTATTCATCTCTGAAGGCTTTGCTCCACATATATAGCAAGTTTGAGATGAGGACGAAACAACAGATACGAGCACTACATATTTTGCCGTCTATCATAGTCAGCATAAAAACTGGTTTCACTAAAATCTTAAAGTTATCTAGACTTACTTCGACGGCCGACAGCATATTGATTTGGTGTTGTATTGTGTCAACCTCTTGTCTAATTAATGAAGTAGTCTCTTTAGCAAAGTTAAGTCTAATTGGTCGACAGTACCTTGTTGAAGAAGGGGCTGGATTTTGCCAAACTATAATATTATTCTCTTCAACATTCAACCTTAACTGTATAGGTACCATGGATATGCTGAAAAGGTTCTCATCAAATTTATTTTCTGAACAAAATTTTTGTTATATGATTTTTGTTGTGCTCCATCACAACCCCACTTAATTAACAGTGACAGTTCCTTTACTCCACTATGCAATTTCTCAATTGACCCAAGAACCTCTTTCTGAGATACACAAAGTCGTTCGATACTGTGATCAACTAATGATTGCAGGTCACACGTTGCAGTTGATTCTGTTACGGTTTTATTAGAAGGATAACATTTCTTCTTAGCCTCTTTTATTCGGTCATAAGATGGCAATAAGTTTTTTACCAATTTATTTATCCTTTTCCGTATTATATCATATTGATGTGTTGATAAATCAGCATCTACCATCATACTTAATGCTTCATCGGCCGACACAGTCACTTGAACGCTTTCGCTAATCATTCTTTTACATACGCTTCTCATGACGGAACCTCTCTTAGGTGAACTCATAGAAAGTTCTTTTACGAGAGCTGCAGAGTCCCTTTTGCCTGCTTTTCGAAGGTTACATTCATGTGCAATCATTATTTCTTCAGGGCTAGTAGATGATATCAGATTAATAATTTTGCGTTTTTTTGTTTTATCGCAACATTCTACAAAACTTTTGTGTGGTCTTCCTGGTGAATGGCAAGATGTAGATGGTATTTCATTTAAAACATTATCTGGTAATTTAATGCATTCATTCAACCAAGTTATATTCTTGTTTAAAAAGCGTTCACGATGTCTACCGCTTGCTGTCCATTTTTCGTTAAATTTGTTACATAACCTCCTTAAAAAGAACTTAATTTCATTTATAGCACCTTCCGAAAATTGTATTTGAGGGTAATTACCTATTAAAAAAATAAAAATAGCATCAATTCGCTCCTTTTTCACATTTGAGGCCCAAATATCAAAAAGTTGTTTTTTTGTAATTTCGGAGGTCATTCTGAAAACCGAAAAATAATTATAACAGTCGCAGAAAATCGCAAGTTTTATCAATTGTTCTCAAAAGTTAAGAATCTAAATCATAAATTGAAACAATAAAAACATCGGGATATTTAAGTCATTTTTTTTTATACACCTTTTGTTTTGAAAATCATCTCTAAAAAATGCTTAATTTAACTGTACTTTCAAACGATGTTATTAGATCAATGTTTAACTATTACTTAAATAAAATACACTCTAACTTACCTTGAAAGATATACACAATATAATAATAAACCAATAAACAAGACTATACGTTAATTTGATTAGTAATCTCAAGTGAAGATGACACTTTAATGTTGTTGTTCGTGTTGTAAGGGTACAACAATTATTATCTACCCATTTCAAAATTTTTTATTTATTTTTTTAACCTACCTACAAGAATTTGTGAGTGTACTACGTGAGCGCGACAAATGGATGTGCGATTAACGCTTATGCGACAAAACTGTACTGCGACTCACCGTAGTTCGAATGCACGCTAGTGCGACACACTGACGATCGACATCTCGCTAGTGCGACAAACGATTGCGCGACAGTAGTTCGACACTACGGTAGTGCGACACTACGGTAGTGCAGTACGTTGGTGCAGTATTGCAGTAGTTTGACACCTAGCAAGGGTAGTGTAGTACGTTGATGCAGTATTACAGTAGTTTGCTGCGATAAATTTTGAATTACATATATTAAATAAGTAGATATTAAATAATCAAAGGCCGTCGCTCGCTTCGCTCGCTCCATTGCAAGGTCACAATATCTAACCTAACCTAACCTATTGATCTCTGTCACAAAGTTGAACCTAACCAAGCAATGGATGTCTGGGCCTATGTCGGTTCTATATGTTTATGTTCTATTTCTTCATATCGCACTAGCGAGATGTCGATCTACAGTGTGTCGCACTAGCGTGCATTCGAACTACGGTGAGTCGCAGTACAGTTTTGTCGCATAAGCGTTAATCGCACATCCATCCGTCGCGCTCACGTGGTACACTTAGAATTTGTAATACGTAGCTGTGACAAATAGGGTCTTAGGTACCTAACTATATTATCAATTATTAAAATTTATATTTTGATTTAAATCCCCCTAGATTGCGAGATTCCCACACTGTGCGGTGAGGTGATCAGTCGGCGAGTAACTATTTCTATATGCATCTCCTTCATTTACACGGGATCTATATCTTGTTGTACGTCTCTTGAGCGATTTTATAGTCGATAGTTACTCGCTTCTCGCCCGTAAGTCGGACAACTGCCTAAACCTATCTACGATCTAGGAAGCACTCTCATTTTTTTTATATTTTAATCGTTTAAGTTGTTTATGGTTGTTACTGTAACATTCAATCAGACCCCCCGGCAAAACATTGTTGTATAATTTTGTGTTACACTTTATGTTCAGAGGAGAGTTTATTCCGTCGCCATGGTGACTAATGCATGATTTAACATTATGTACGACTACAAAAATGATGAGACTGCCTCGTTGGCTAAGCGCTGCTACGCTAGAGGTCTTGGGTTCGATTCCCAGGTCGACCAAGGTGTAATTGGGTTTTTCTTTGAAATTCTCAGTAGCAGGTCGGAGTTAAGATTTGTGCCCGGTTTGTGGCAATAGGCTCGCCCCCTATTACATGGGACCTAAACATATCGGTGAACTATGGGTGTACACCTCTGCCTAACCCTTCGGGGATACAGGCGTGATGATATGTTATGTTAAAAATTTGTGTTATGTTAAAAATGATACAACTTTAGATTACCGAAAATTGTTTAATGCAAACGAAGTGTAGGTACAGGAGAGATGGTGGAAATATCAGCATATTTAAAGAACTAAGTTGCCTAAACAGACATTGCAATTTAAATTGTAGAAATCGAATCCAAGAAAGAAAACATAGAATTTTTTTTCCTTTTTCTTTTTAAAAAAAAAACCCGCCCTTCGTTTCATTTAATGTTAATTTTTGGTACATTTATTATAAAATGGCACTGTTTTGTTTTTCACATTGTGATTAAATTTTTTCAAGGAATTCATTTACTAAATAATATGCCTTATTAACTAGGACGTCTTTAAACTTTTTTTGAAAAATACCAATTGTGGGTTCTTAATATATCAGGCAATAACTTAATACTCATTTTTATGACTGCGGTGTTTATGGTTATTTGTTTTGTTTGCAGAAATAGCTGCGCCGTCACTTCATATATAACCATGGGGCAGTAAATAGCGTTAGGCAATACGTTTACATAAATTACAAATAGTAGAGGTCCTATTAGTATAGACCCCTGAGGGACACCATATTTATCAATCTCGGGCTCAATTAAATTTTATAACTTTTTTGTAATTGGACATAACTGCTATTTCATATAACAAACGGTTTGCATAAAACCCTGTCTGATCCTTGATGGTAAAGGAGTTACCGACATCTGATTCTATTTGACTTTTAATTAGCAGGACAAAAAAGAGGAACCCAAAGGAAAATTCTCAAATGGTAGAACAGAGAGTCGGCGTTGCATACATCCTGTTTTTTCCGGGGAAATCCTCATGGACATCCTCCACCCTGGGGAAGGCGGAGGGGTATCCTGGACTCTCACAGGCTAAAACCACCGGAATGTTTCTCCCTTCCCTCATGCTAAAGACTATGCGGGAAAGCAATGTAAACTACCGTGACTTTCAAAAGGGAGGCTTCTTTCCGGAGCTACAACGATGACGGGAGTGGGGGATAGCTTTACCTCCCCCTTTCACTGCTAAGGAGGAGCGCGCCATTTTTGGCCTTTATTGTAGGGCAACAGACTTCCCCAGTCCCCACGTCCGCCGCCAGTGGCTATTTATGGTGGCTGAAGAAGGACATTGTCAGGAGCGCTGATTGGGAGGTCGGATAGGAACTCTCGCTGTCTGTTTCGCGCCATCTTTGAACGCCATTACCTCGTCACAAAAGACGGTAACAGCGCTCCAAGCTTCCTCGCTCCCGACCATCGAGGCTACTACGGCCGGAAGCGAGAGATGATCCTGAACCAATTTTAAGCCAAAGTTAGACATTAAAAATATTGAATTTGTTCCATTTTAGATAAACTACAGAGTATTTACATGTTACGGTTTTGACCGCTCTTGAACTATAAAATGTTGGTTCTTGTTTTTTTGAAAGTCGTGTTAAAAAAGAATGTCAGCCAATAAACTCATTATAATTTTATTGAAGCATATTATAATAAGTTTCAGAAGAGCGGTTTTCGATTAATAATCCGTTAACTGTCCAATCAATTTATTTAAGTGACACCACCCGACGTACGCTTAGTTTATAGTTCAAACATTACTGTATACATAACTCGTAATCTACAATAGCCATGTTAATGGATGGCAGGTTTTATTTGATCGTATTTGTGTTGCATAACAGCGTGAATCCATTGTATATACGGACTTATCGCCGTGTAACCTCCCAATAACATCCCATCTCCATATCTTAAATATGTAGCAACTCCAACTATGCGGTCATCGTACAGCAAGGGCCCTCCGGAGTCTCCGGGCTGTACCATGTGGAAGCGGTTGACACATTTCGGAACAATACAAATCATGTTCACTTCCTCCCTGCAAGACACAATCCCAGCTTCACCGACCTGCAGAGGCCTGAGTTGATCATCTCCTGGTTTGTTTGTCATGCCACTGCCGACATACGTGACTGGCAGTCCAATCAAGGACAAGTGATCGATTGCTGACAGTCGTCCGAAACTGTTGTTAGGTAATTTGTCTACAAGCATTAAACACAAATCATTTCGCTCTCTTATCTTGAGTTTGACCAAAGACACAGGCAAACGAATATATCTTGGATGTATAAAAAAATTTCTAACTTTTTTAATGAATTTATTTCCTATGGCGGATGTAGTAAAGTCGGCGTACCAAATGTATGAATATTTCAGTGGCTTCCCGTCACAGCAGTGCCCCGCGGTCAGTACCCAATCTTGGGATATTATCGATCCAGTACAAAACCTCTGAAGTATTGTGTTCTCTGGTCTTGATGTGTCATTTATATAAGCCAAAAGTGTAACAACGTAAGGGAACTCTCCCTCTTTCGCGTCCCGGCCGTCAAGTATACGAAGTTGAGATTTCGACTGGCTAAATTCGTTCAAGCTCAGAATAAAAATAACTGCAGTTATCCGAAACATGGTACTCGCACGATGAAGTGCTTAACAGTTACGTCTTAATTTGCAATTGAAGCTGAAAGCATTCCAGGGGTCGTAAATAAACAGTAAAATAAAATAAATCTATCATGTTTTACATCTTTCATCAGTAATAAAACATATCGATAAGGTCCATAGATTTCGCAACATCGCACGTTCTGATTGCAGTGTGAATTGTGCAACAGTTTTTTGAGCAGGACATTTTGCGCCGTCGCGCGTCGCGTTGGTTTGCTTAAAATCTTAAGTAATTTTTTGAATTCGTTTAACGTGTCATTTGAAAACATCATTTAGAACTCCACCTCTAATGAGCTAGATGTAATAGCATGTTTAAGGGACCTGTCCGACTTGGGACTCGTTTACGGAGACGCGGGGCGTCGTGCGTCGCGTGTGGCGTGGCGTCTCGCGGCGCGTCGGGCGTTTTTTCTGTTTACGGAGGGGCGGCGCGGGCGCGTGGAGCGGCACGCATCATCGCACGCGTAAACACAAACTTATAGCAAAATACTACGTTTTTTATAGAGAAGCGAGGCGGGAAGAGTGGCGGTGCACGCTCGCCTCGATCAAATCGCCGCAAAAAACGCCCTATTTCAAACAAATGCGTATATAATCGCTTCTCCGTAATGCACTCATACAACTCTATTTATTTGAATTCAGTGCGACCGCGCCGCTCAACGCAACGCCCAACGCCCCGCGTCTCCGGAAACGAGGCCTTAGAGCGAGTAGCGAGTAGAACGATGAACTACAAAACGAGTCAGCGAGAAGCGAGTATGTAGTTTGAATAGTTCTGTCGCCGAGCGATAAGCGAGTGAGTTAGTGCGACAAGCGATACTCGCTCGACTTGCTCGACTCGCTCGGGTCATTCAATACTACTATAAAGGAAAGGAGGGCAAAATAGAACATGTCTTTAAAACTCAGATCACAGATGACGTGCGCGCGATTTAAAATACACACGGTACCAGGCGGTTTTGCTAGTAAATATTAATAATTATTATGTTTACAGTTTGTGTATATAATTATATTTTATTATAGAAAATGGTTAATAGTTTTTAGAAACTTCAATATAAAATTGAGGGCGAGCTGCGAGATGGCGAGCTTTTGGGCAAGATGGAGTTTTGTGTTTAAGGGCTAGTTTTCTGGTAAAACCATCATCATCAGCCGGAAGACGTCCACTGCTGAACAAATGAACGACAACTCGCCAATTGCATCCACCGGGTGCCAGCCACTTTGACGATATCGTCAGTCCACCTGGTGGGAGGCCTGCCAACGCTGCGTCTTCCGGTTTGTGATCGCCACTCGAGAACCTTTCTTCCCCAACGGTTATCGGTTCTTCGAGCGATATGGCCTGCCCATTGCCACTTCAACTTGCATATTCTTCGAGCTATGTCGGTGACTTTAGTTCTTTGGCGAATTTCCGTATTCCGGATCCTGTCGCGCAAAGAAACCCCGAGCATAGCTCTCTCCTTAGCTCGTTGAGTGACTTTGAGCTTCTCCAAAAGGCCAACCGTTAGCGACCACGTTTCAGCGCCATATGTCATCACTGGCAACACACACTGGTCAAAGACCTGCGTCTTCAGACACTGCGGAATTTTGGACGAAAAGATGTCGCGTAGTTTTCCGAACGCTGCCCATCCGAGTTGGATTCTTCGGGCGACCTCTTTGTCGAAGTTGGACCGGCCTAACTGAACTATCTGTCCAAGATAGACGTAGTGGTCGACAACTTTGAGAGTATCATTCCCAACAATAACCGGTACAGGTGCGACATGGACATTGTACATGATCTTCGTCTTGTCCATGTTCATTTTAAGACCCACCTGTTGGGAAACGATACTGAGGTCGCTGAGCATAGTATTAAGCTCCTCCAGCGACTCTGCCATGATCACTATATCATCGGCAAAACGAAGGTGAGTGATGTATTCGCGATTGATATTGATGCCGAACCCGTTCCAGTCCAAGAGCTTGAAGACGTCCTCCAACGCACTTGAGAACAGTTTCGGAGAAATAACGTCTCCCTGTCTCACACCACGCTGCAGTTGGATTGGCTTCGTGCTCTCGTCCTGTAACCGGATTGACATGGTGGCTTTACTGTATAGACACTTCAACACCAGCTCGATATACCTATAGTTGATATGACATCGCTGGAGGGACTGCAATACAGCCCAGGTTTCGATCGAATCGAAGGCACAAACGCAAAACACAGTGGCCGACTATACTCTTCGGTCTTCTGTATAACCTGGCGGAGCGTGTGAATGTGGTCTATGGTGCTAAAGCCTTTTCGGAAACCAGCTTATTCGGGAGGCTGGAAGTCATCGAGCCTGCGTTCGAGACGGTTCGTAATGACCCTCGAAAACAACTTATACACATGGCTCAGGAGCGAGATGGGTCTATAATTCTTCAACAAGGTGTTGTCGCCTTTTTTGAAGAAGAGCACCACCACACTCCTGTGCCATGATTCTGGCGTAGTGCCCTCGAGTATGACGGAATTGAATAGCCTCTGGAGGACTAAAAGTACCGGTTTTCCACCCGCTCTCAGAAGCTCCCTTGTAATTCCGTCATCACCCGGCGCCTTGTTGTTTTTAAGTTGTTTCAGAGCCACTCTAATCTCGTACAGGCTGATGTCTGGGATATCCTCAGTATAGTGCCGAGTCAGTTTGGCTCTAGCGTCCTGAGCCACACTGACAACGGGTTTACGTGTCGAAGTGTACAGCTGTCCGTAAAACCTCTCGAGCTCCCTCAATATCTCCGGCTTCGATGAGATGATTGTCGATCTTCAGCTTCGTCATTTGGCTTTTCCCAACAGAGGAATTTCTCGCGAACACTTTGGAGCCCTGGTTCCGCTCAATTGCGTCCTTTATACGGGCAGTATTAAAGGAGCGCAGGTCGTGACGCGTGGAGTTAGAAATTCGCCTATTGAGATGACCGTATTCCGACATATCAGCTGAAGATTGCAGTCTCATCTCATTCCGGGCTTCCATTAGTTGAATGGTTTTATTGGAGAGCTTCTGAGGTTTTCTTCGGCGTGGGGTCCTAAAGAACTGGGAACCCACTGCTTGGACAGCTTCCACCAACTGGAAGCGATTACGCAGTTCGAGTTGAAAGGTTTCGGGATTCTTGATTTGGGTAGGACCTGGACGGAGCGTGGACTTAATCAGACGAGATCGTTCAAGCTTTACATTGATATTCAGTGTGCCTCTGACAATGCGATGATCGCTACCGGTTTTCACCTTCCCGATCACAGAGACATCACTGAATATACGCTTCTTGGTCGTCATGATGAAGTCGATCTCATTTTTGGTTGAACCATCGGGGCTAATCCACGTCCACTTCCTGGATGGTCGCTTCTGGAAGAAGGAGTTCATCAAATAGAGCTCCTCCTTCTCCATAAAGTCGACCAGCCGCTGGCCCCTCTGGTTCCGCTGCCCATATCCAAACGACCCTACTCTCAACTCATCGCCATTCTGAGTGCCCACCTTAGGTAAAACCATAAACATCGTTAATTAAATAACAATGATAAAATAAATTTTGTTACTTCAGTCACTAATTCCACTTTCGGCCTCATTTACGGTGGGTACAGAAAGCAATTTTAGAACATCAGGATCTAGAGGACTCCGTTTTCTCTTCATTATAAGCCTTAAGCTGGTTATGAAGCGGACTGATGATATAAGAAGCCTATTAAGTAGGTCGGCATTGGTTTCTATTCGTGACGTTTTTCTAGTGAAGAATTCCTATACTAATATCTTCGGTTATCTTTGTTTCTAGCCTCTTGTGCCTCTTCCGATAACTGGCCAATCGGTAAAATACACGAAGCTATGACATCGCGGCCATGAAATAAAACTTTGTGCACACTAACTGGCATGTTATACCACGAGTATTCCCTAAGATACAGGTTTCTGGTTTCTTCTGTGTAACTATTGAACGAATCTAAATCGACTGTAAAACCAGACCCTAGAGTTTCTAAAATGATATGAAACCTCGTTATTAATTCTAAATTTATCCCGGTAATATCAGCTGTTATTGTAGCACCTCTAAAAAATCGGCGTGCTGTGTTGCCATCATTGGTATTACCAGCTTGCTGAGTCGGAAAATCCACTAATAAACCCAATTCATTTCGGAACCGTGTTTGTATGTGTATCTTCCTTGCCTTAACCTTATCTTTATTTTCATGACCTCTAACTTGCCACATTTTTATATCAAGTCTGTAGGCGATATGAAGGATACATTCCATAAACCTAATCCAGGAATGCAAAGGAGAAAGCCCGAAAGACAATGCAGCTTGATCGAGAGGTTTCATCAAAATAAGAAATGGATTATTCATCTCTGAAGGCTTTGCTCCACATATATAGCAAGTTTGAGATGAGGACGAAACAACAGATACGAGCACTACATATTTTGCCGTCTATCATAGTCAGCATAAAAACTGGTTTCACTAAAATCTTAAAGTTATCTAGACTTACTTCGACGGCCGACAGCATATTGATTTGGTGTTGTATTGTGTCAACCTCTTGTCTAATTAATGAAGTAGTCTCTTTAGCAAAGTTAAGTCTAATTGGTCGACAGTACCTTGTTGAAGAAGGGGCTGGATTTTGCCAAACTATAATATTATTCTCTTCAACATTCAACCTTAACTGTATAGGTACCATGGATATGCTGAAAAGGTTCTCATCAAATTTATTTTCTGAACAAAATTTTTGTTATATGATTTTTGTTGTGCTCCATCACAACCCCACTTAATTAACAGTGACAGTTCCTTTACTCCACTATGCAATTTCTCAATTGACCCAAGAACCTCTTTCTGAGATACACAAAGTCGTTCGATACTATGATCAACTAATGATTGCAGGTCACACGTTGCAGTTGATTCTGTTACGGTTTTATTAGAAGGATAACATTTCTTCTTAGCCTCTTTTATTCGGTCATAAGATGGCAATAAGTTTTTTACCAATTTATTTATCCTTTTCCGTATTATATCATATTGATGTGTTGATAAATCAGCATCTACCATCATACTTAATGCTTCATCGGCCGACACAGTCACTTGAACGCTTTCGCTAATCATTCTTTTACATACGCTTCTCATGACGGAACCTCTCTTAGGTGAACTCATAGAAAGTTCTTTTACGAGAGCTGCAGAGTCCCTTTTGCCTGCTTTTCGAAGGTTACATTCATGTGCAATCATTATTTCTTCAGGGCTAGTAGATGATATCAGATTAATAATTTTGCGTTTTTTTGTTTTATCGCAACATTCTACAAAACTTTTGTGTGGTCTTCCTGGTGAATGGCAAGATGTAGATGGTATTTCATTTAAAACATTATCTGGTAATTTAATGCATTCATTCAACCAAGTTATATTCTTGTTTAAAAAGCGTTCACGATGTCTACCGCTTGCTGTCCATTTTTCGTTAAATTTGTTACATAACCTCCTTAAAAAGAACTTAATTTCATTTATAGCACCTTCCGAAAATTGTATTTGAGGGTAATTACCTATTAAAAAAATAAAAATAGCATCAATTCGCTCCTTTTTCACATTTGAGGCCCAAATATCAAAAAGTTGTTTTTTTGTAATTTCGGAGGTCATTCTGAAAACCGAAAAATAATTATAACAGTCGCAGAAAATCGCAAGTTTTATCAATTGTTCTCAAAAGTTAAGAATCTAAATCATAAATTGAAACAATAAAAACATCGGGATATTTAAGTCATTTTTTTTTATACACCTTTTGTTTTGAAAATCATCTCTAAAAAATGCTTAATTTAACTGTACTTTCAAACGATGTTATTAGATCAATGTTTAACTATTACTTAAATAAAATACACTCTAACTTACCTTGAAAGATATACACAATATAATAATAAACCAATAAACAAGACTATACGTTAATTTGATTAGTAATCTCAAGTGAAGATGACACTTTAATGTTGTTGTTCGTGTTGTAAGGGTACAACAATTATTATCTACCCATTTCAAAATTTTTTATTTATTTTTTTAACCTACCTACAAGAATTTGTGAGTGTACTACGTGAGCGCGACAAATGGATGTGCGATTAACGCTTATGCGACAAAACTGTACTGCGACTCACCGTAGTTCGAATGCACGCTAGTGCGACACACTGACGATCGACATCTCGCTAGTGCGACAAACGATTGCGCGACAGTAGTTCGACACTACGGTAGTGCGACACTACGGTAGTGCAGTACGTTGGTGCAGTATTGCAGTAGTTTGACACCTAGCAAGGGTAGTGTAGAACGTTGATGCAGTATTACAGTAGTTTGCTGAGATAAATTTTGAATTACATATATTAAATAAGTAGATATTAAATAATCAAAGGCCGTCGCTCGCTTCGCTCGCTCCATTGCAAGGTCACAATATCTAACCTAACCTAACCTATTGATCTCTGTCACAAAGTTGAACCTAACCAAGCAATGGATGTCTGGGCCTATGTCGGTTCTATATGTTTATGTTCTATTTCTTCATATCGCACTAGCGAGATGTCGATCTACAGTGTGTCGCTCTAGCGTGCATTCGAACTACGGTGAGTCGCAGTACAGTTTTGTCGCATAAGCGTTAATCGCACATCCATTTGTCGCGCTCACGTGGTACACTTAGAATTTGTAATACGTAGCTGTGACAAAAAGGGTCTTAGGTAATAACTATATTATCAATTATTAAAATTTATATTTTGATTTAAATCCCCCTAGATTGCGAGATTCCCACACTGTGCGGTGAGGTGATCAGTCGGCGAGTAACTATTTCTATATACATCTCCTTCATTTACACGGGATCTATATCTTGTTGTACGTCTCTTGAGCGATTTTATAGTCGAAAGTTACTCGCTTCTCGCCCGTAAGTCGGACAACTGCCTAAACATATCTACGATTTCAGGAAGCACTCTCATTTTTTTTATATTTTAATCGTTTAAGTTGTTTATGGTTGTTACTGTAACATTCAATCTGACCCCCCGGCAAAACATTGTTGTATAATTTTGTGTTACACTTTATGTTCAGAGGAAAGTTTATTCCGTCGCCATGGTGACTAATGCATGATTTCACATTATGTACGACTGCAAAAATTTGCCGGGTTAGTGACAATAGGCTCGCCCCCTATTACATGTGACCTAAACATATCGGCGAACTGTGGGTGTACATTGGTACACCTCTGCCTAAGCCTTCGGGGATACAGGCGTGATGATATGTTATGTTAAAAATGATACAACTTTAGACTACCGAACATGGTTCAATGCAGACAAATTGTAGGTACAGGAGAGATGGTAGAAATATCAGCATATTTTAAGAACTAAGTTGCCTAAACAGACATTGCAATTTAAATTGTAGAAATTGAATCCAAGAAAGAAAACATTGTCAATTTTTTTCCTTTTTCTTTTAAAAAAAAAACCCGCCTTTCTTTTTATTTAATGTAAAGTATTGGAAAATTTATTATAAAATGGCACTGTTTTGTTTTTCACATTGTGATAAAATTTTTTCAAGGAATTCATTTACTAAATAATTTCCATTATTAACTAGGACGTCTTTAAACTTTTTTTGAAAAATACCAATTGTGGGTTCTTAATATATCAGGCAATAACTATTACTCATTTTTATGACTGCGGTGTTTATGGTTATTTGTATTGTTTGCAGAAATAGCTGTGCCGTCACTTCGTATATAACCATGGGGCAGTAAATAGCGTTAGGCAATTCATTTACATAAATTACAAATAGTAGAGGTCCTATTAGTATGGACCCCTGAGGGACACCATATTTATCAATCTCGGGCTCAATTAAATTTTATAACTTTTTTGTAATTGGACATAACTGCTATTTCATATAACAAACGGTTTGAAGAAAACCCTGTCCTCCGATCCTTAATGGTAAAGTAGGTACCGACATCTGATTCTATTTGACTTTTAATTAGCAGGACAAAACAGGAACCCACAGAAAAATTCTCAAATGGTAGAACAGAGAGTCAGCGTTGCATACATGCTGTTTTTTCCGGGGAAATCCTCATGGACATCCTCCACCCTGGGCAAGGCGGAGGGGCATCCTGGACTCTTACAGGCTAAAACCACCGGAATGTTTCTCCCTTCCCTCATGCTAAAGGCTATGCGGGAAAGCAATGTAAACTACCGCGACTTTCAAAAGGGAGGCTTCTTTCCGGACCTACAACAATGACGGGAGTGGGGGATAGCTTTACCTCCCCCTTTCACTGCTAAGGAGGAGCGCGGAAGCACCGAGCGCGCCATTTTTGGCCTTTATTGTAGGGCAACAGACTTCCCCAGTCCCCACGTCCGCCGCCAGTGGCTATTTATGGTGGCTAAAGAAGGACATTGTCAGGAGCGCTGATTGAGAGGTCGGATAGGAACTCTCGCTGTCTGTTTCGCGCCATCTTTGAACGCCATTACCTCGTCACAAAAGACGGTAACAGCGCTCCAAGCTTCCTCGCTAACGACCATCGAGGCTACTACGGCCGGAAGCGAGAGATGATCCTGAGCCAATTTTAAGCCAAAGTTAAACATTAAAAATATTGAATTTGTTCCATTTTAGATAAACTACAGAGTATATACATGTTACGGTTTTGACCGCTCTTGAACTAGAAAATTTTGGTCCTTGTTTTTTTGAAAGTCGTGTTAAAAAAGAATGTCAGCCAATAAAGTCATTATAATTTTATTGAAGCATATTATAATAAGTTTCAGTAGAGCGGTTTTCGATTAAAAAATAATCCGTTAACAGTTCAATCAATTTATTTAAGTGGCACCACCCGACGTACGCTTAGTTTATAGTTCAAACATTACTGTATACATAACTCGTAATCTACAATAGCCATGTTAATGGATGGCAGGTTTTATTTGATCGTTTTTGTGTTGCATGACTGCGTGAATCCATTGTATATACGGACTTATCGCCGTGTAACCTCCCTTTAACGTCTTGTATCGACGTTTTAAATAACAACCAACTCCAACTATGCGGTCATCGTACAGCAAGGGCCCTCCGGAGTCTCCGATCAGTGCCATATGGAATCGGTTGACACATTTTGGAACAATACAAATCATGTTCACTTCCTTCCTGCAGGACACAATCCCAGCTTCACCGACCTGCAGAGGCCTGAGTTGATCATCTCCTGATTTGTTTGTCATGCCACTGCCAACAAACGTGACTGGCAGTCCAATCAAGGACAAGTGATCGATTGCTGACAGTCGTCCTAAACTGTTGTTAGGCAATTTGTCCACAAGCATTAAACATAAATCACTTTGTTCTCTTTTGAATTTGGACATAGAAATATATCTTGGATGTACAAAAAAATTTCTAACTTTTTTAATGAATTTATTTCCTATGGGGGATGTAGTAAAGTCGGCGTACCAAATGTATAAATATTTCAGTGGATTTCCGTTACAGCAGTGCCCCGCGGTCAGTACCCAGTCTTGGGATATTATCGATCCTGTACAAAATCTCTTAAGTATTTTGTTCTCTGGTCTTGATGTGTCATTTACATTCTTCAAAAGTGCAACAACGTAAGGAAACTCTCCCTCTTTCGCGTCCCGGCCGTCAAGTATACGAAGTTGAGATTTAGACTGGCTAAATTCGTTCAAGCTCAGAATAAAAATAACTGCAGTTATCCGAAACATGGTACTCGCACGATGAAGTCCTTTACAGTTATGTCTTGATTTCCTATCCAATACAACATGATTTCTAGAGGCGTTAATTTACAGTAAAAAATAAATCGCGATATCAATGGAATTTCATTTTTTATTTATTTCATCGGTAATAAAACATTTCGATAAGTTCCATAATCATTTTGCAACGTGAGCCGTTCTGATTGCGGTGTGAATTGCCCAACAGTCTTTATGAGCAGCTCAGTTTGCGCCGTGGATTTGCCTAAAATATTTAATGTTTTTTTGTTTGGGCTGTTTTAAACTGCAGCAAAGCCTCATCTTGGCCGCTTTTTTTATTGATCTCTTAACTGGCTTTTCACAATGTTCCTATTCATTAGTTGTTGCTGGCGAATTTGTCCTCGTGAATATCAATTATCGCGGTTGGATAAATTGCAATTGTTGTCGAGTCTTGGGTTTTAAGCCTACTCCATAATATTTTTGGACATTGGACATAATCGATTTAATAAGATAGATAGATAGTCATAAACTCGTGCTTCATCTTCTACTCGTATACATATTAAAATACGGCGAGACCAGCTGGTTGAATAAACATGAAAATGTACAGAATTAAATCAAAAAATAACAATGCAACAGATTAATCGTTGAATTTTCCATTGAGACAGTACGAAGTCTGCCGGGTCAGCTAGTTTTGAAATAAAAACCGTACCCAGTCACCAGAGTTGACTCTTATTTTGAATGACGTAAGACGGATGCATATGCAGACGACCTCCGTGGTCGAGTGGCGTACGTACCGGTTTTCAAGGTGTCGCTATTTCTGAGGTCCCGGGTTCAATCCCCGGTCGGGTCAATGTAGAAACTCACTTTTCTACATTGTCTCGGGTTTGGGTGTTTGTGGTACCTTCGTTGTTTCTGAATTGCATAACACAAGTGCTTAATAGCGACTTACTTTGGGTTCAGATCAATGTATGTGATGTTGTCCGCATTTATTTATTTATTTATATTATACGAGTAACAATTTATAGAAGTCAGTGGAAGTCATTTCAGTCATTTTGTGGAGTAAAATTAATGTCCTAAAATAATAATAATCATAATAACCTGGGACAACTCACACACGGTCATCTAGTACCAAACTAAGCAGAGCTTGTACAATAGTAACCAGACAAATAATAAACACAGAAAGAAAGAAAAAAACATTTATTCGCCAAGGTTATGACGGATAGTTTAAATCACGGAACAGAAAAAACAAGTGGAAGTGCAATACGCCAAAATGACTATAGGAACCGCTGTCGCCAAACTCACACAAATAATCCGATAATAACATATGCACTACAACGAAATAATCCGTATGATTGGTAGTTTTAAATTTAAACAAAATTAGCCTACATCACAAAAAAAAATAAACCCTGACTTTATAAAAATAAGGTTGATTTTGCATTAGCAACAATACGTATTTACGGTCTACAGTCACACTAAATTCGATGGACGAGTTAGTTTCGCTACTTGTCCATAGATGGCGATATATAATCAATATAAGCAATTATCAACATAATTGCTTTAGACATACGGTTGACAATGGCGTGTCTCTAACGCTACTCGGCCAAGGACACACCACGTATTACATTTAAATTCTTTATCGATATCGATAGATACCCGATTTTTGTTCAAATACGATAAATACGACTCGTTGGGAGTACATTTATTTATTTGTTACACAAACCGTTGTACCTTTTAAACCATTAATTAATAGACACACAAGACTGACAGACAGATAGGTAAAGGGCCATGCCCAAGTTTCATAGTGAGTTTGGCCCAGAGTGCACACTTATGATATGATGTCTTAAATTTAATATAGATTGTCAACATGTAATTAAAGAAGAAATCAGATAAATAAAACTTCCGGTTTTATAGTAAAAAATCGTCTTTAATATTCTGCATATGTTGAAATTCTCATGATTCTCGTGAATTAAATGGACTTTTTGCCGTGAAACTTGAAGAAAGGAAGTGCAGTGTCGATTTCACGAGTTTTCATCTATCCACCGGTGGATGAATCAGGATTTCGCTTGCCGGCCGGCCTCCAACAACGCAAGGACGCACTCTCTATCCATTTCTCTTTCATGCTTGTGACTTTGGGAAACCTGAAACAATTTTTTAATGAAGGTTAAAGAATCTATTACCTACTGTTTGTAACACTCTGTGTGTTACGTCTCAGTCATTAATAAATTATAATAATTATGTTACTATTTAAAACATTGATTATATTTTTGCTTTATACCACTTAAACGACCATAAATTTACTTAATATAAATTTCGTGTATGAATTAAGGCGACCTCGTACCTATATTGTAATGCAAAACGAAATAAATAAAAATAACTGTTTGGGTTAAGATAGTTATTCCTCGTATCGACATCAATCGACAAAATCAATTTTCGACTTGACCACATCACTACATTGAGTAGCGAAGGTCTTTCTAGAATGTTCTATGGAAAAATACAATCGAAAATAAACTTTGTGTTTACTGCATAAGGTTTATTTTGACTAACCGTTCTATTATTTTTTTGTAAATTTTAAGATGATATGATTTTTATTAGAAAACAATAAAAATCGTACTTACCGATGATACGAAATACCTCTAAAACGGAACAATACGGCATATTTAGGTAAATATTAATTTGTCACGAGACGAGCAACTCGACACGATGGCAGACGCAACTGGGATCGGTTAAGCGCAAGTTATGCGTAACAACGCATAATTGTGACACGCGTGCCACGCCTACTTAGCACTTCCACCTGTTTTTTATGTTCCGTGGTTTAAATACACATAGGAACAATAAAATGAAACAAAAAATAGAAATAGGAAAACAATTATGTGTCACAAGGACGCGATGTGTGGTGCTCTGCCGCAGAGCCACCATTTTAGAAACTGATCAGTTATATCCTAAAATGATGTACAGTCGCCATCAGATATATTGTAGCAGACAATGTGACCAAATACTTCTGAACAATTTAAAATATCAATAAGTTCTATTCGCTACAAGTTACCATGAATATCTATATCATCTGAACATTTATTACCTCGTTAATATCTGAGCAGATGCTTGTCAACAATTTCTATACAAACTACAAACCAAAAATATCTGAACACTAACATCGTCATCAAGTGTATCTATGCAAATGGGGTAGTCGGTGGTCTTAGAATTCTGAACAGTTGAGGAAAAATTGCAGTAGGAAGTGTTTCCAACTTTACTATAAATACAACATAATAATAAAAAAAAAATAATGAAAAAATCATACAATTAATTAATAAAATCACCTACGACTCAATAACAATGTCTATCTTCAATTCCTTTTCTCCGTATCCACCTTCTCAACGTCTTACTAATATATCATCCTTACACCCCTAAACCCTCTAAAAAACTTCTTTGTTGTATCATTATAAGTATTGGATTAGGAGTTGTATCTATTATCGGATTAGTCTTAGTATTAATTAGGATTAATTTAAATACTTATTCCTCTTTGCTCCCTACACAGGAAGAGTTTGAATCTCCTAGTGTACTTTTGGCTGATCTCAAAGTTGGAGATCAGATTAAAATATGGTACTTGGAAAATGTAAGTCAGGCTCCTTTAGATGGGTATATATTCTGGGATTATCTTAGGGTGATTAATTGTAAAGATCCATATACAACTACAAGTGATCAACCATTGATTTCCATAACACCAACACTGACTGAAAACTTCATGGACCTTGATATTGATACAGAAGATGATTTTGTTCAACAAACTATAGGACCGTACAATGAAACTAATATTTGTCAACAGAAACCATGGGATCTTTACAGATTATTGAGAACCAGATGGATTCAAAAGGCCACTTTTAATGCTCATTCTACAGGGTTAGTGCCTACCTACAACAACAACACATGGACTATACATCACCATGGAGAGGAAAATTTTGTTCACTATTCCCTTGTGAAAATACCAAGCTATCACCATCCAACATGTCAATTTTACAAGGATTATTCCGTTAATGCACTTGTGACCAAAGTTACCTCAAGTTATTCTAGATTGCTTGTGTATCATGATGGCTCCAGTGTAACATTAATAGCCGGAAGTCCATCAGGTCAATGCTTCATTGGTGACTCATTAATCACGGTATACTGGATCGTGACAGGTCATTTCGTGATTTTAGAGAAACTAGGAGTTGATACATCAGGGGGAACCATGCCAGTGTCCTCAGTAAAATCCTATCCCTGACCTCCACCATGACCTGAATCATCTCCACAGTATCTAGAATACTAATAAAAAAAAAAAAAAAAAACATAATATATGTATATTGGAACTCTGTTGCTAATTTATATATTATGATGACTGTCCGTTTATAAGATATTGCAGTTTTGATTCATGGCATGTCATGTTCAATGTGTCATGCAATGACAAGCAACGTATTATAGAAATTGGATTATTGATTTCAATTAATGTAATATGAGTTCATACCGTATAGATGCTGAATTGAAATATAAAATAATTCAGTTAAAGGATGATGAAATATCCGTAAACGATATTGCCGATGAGATAGGGATAACCGTAAGTATTATAGCGCTAAACGGTAAAAACATTTAACATTTAACACATTATGACTCATGTAAAATAATTTATTTCAGAGAAATACTGTATATTTATGGCTAGGAAGATGGCAACAAGAGGGTACTTTGAATAATCATGTATCATTTGGTCGTCCGCGTGCAACAACCAGAAACCAAGACATGACAATTCTAGACAAGGCCCGAAGTGAAAGATTTATTAATACTACACAGTTTTCAAGTACATTTCAAGTATCCAGTAGCACCGTAAGAAGACGATTAAAAGAAGGAGGTTTACAAAATAGAGTACCAGCAACAAAGCCAACTCTCACACCAAGGCACAAAATGCAGCGGCTGCAATTTGCGGCCACTTATTTAAATCACAATTTTGATAAAATTATCTTCATAGACGAGAAAGTTTTCTGTTCATCGGATAATGGCAGATTGAGTTTGTGGAGACCACAAAATACACGGTATTTGGAGCAAAATGTGCTGCCTAATCACCGGAGTGGTCGTATTACAATTGGATTCTGGGGATGGATGTGCAAAAATGGCCCTGGTCAGCTTGTAGAAATAAGCGGACGAATGAACTCAGTAAATTACAAGGAGCTTCTGGAAGATACATTTCTTCCAGCTGCTAAAGTATTTTATCAACATGAACACATAACGTTCATTCAAGATAATAGCTCAGTGCATAATGCTCGTACATAAGCATGGATTAATGAACAAAGAGAGCTTACTTTAAACAAACTACCGCCAAAAAGCCCAGATCTCAATCCCATTGAGAACTTATGGGGTAAAATGGTGCAAGAGTGGGATGGGAATCAATGTCGAACAAAGGAAGCATTAAGACAACATGCAAATAACGTTTGGGAATCTTTCAGAGGCCGAAACTTTTGTGAAAACCTTGTTGGTTCCATGCGGAAACGGTTACAAGATGTATTGAATGCAGAAGGAGGTTACACAAAATACTAATATTTTATAATACTGTATAATATACTACTTATGTTGTCATAAATAAATAATTTTTCATTTTATTACAAAACCATGATCTATTTTCTATAAATAGTTTGTCATTTACATTAATAATCGTTGCATCTTAAACAAATGATAGTTGTCGTTTTTGATTCCTCCCCTATATCACGCAATAACGAACTAGGTGAGCTCAGCGTTTGCTGCGTAGATACACTTGACGATGTTAGTGTTCAGATATTTTTGGTTTGTAGTTTGTATAGAAATTATTGACAAGCATCTGCTCAGACATTAACGAGGTAATAAATGTTCAGATATTGATGGTAACTTGAAGCGAATAGAACTTATTGACATTTTAAATTGTTCAGATTTATTTAGTCACCTTGTCTGCTACAATATATCTGATGGCAACTGTCCGTAAATCGTACACAATGTACGTATTCCGTTGTCGCTGTACGTGCATTAGGTAATGATGAAATAGACATTGATTGTGGCTCCGCGGGAGAGCATACTCTCACTCTAGCAGAGCCACACAGAACATGTGCTCAGGCAAGATAAAAGCTAGTGTTTATTGATGAAAACTGTTGTACGAAGAGTGTTTAAAATATCGGTATTAGACAGTAGTGTTATTTATTTCAACTTTACTAAAAGTTTAAAATATAAATTAATTCGGTTAAAATTCAGGTATAAGTGTAATACGAGTTATTAACTGTAAAAAAACCGCAAGCTCGACAAACTTTTATTTGTCAATAAAGACAGACTACATGAATCGCAATTTAATAAACTATTCTCAACAAGCCCGATACAGACGTACAATCCTAGCACATAACGATACACGATGCCCGCTGCCTGTTTGTCCAATCAATTCACGCCGACACACCTCGAGCAAGCACGGTAGTGATAACACGTCGCCGCGCAATGAATTATTCAGGACCGTAACGAACCCACTCCCCACTTATAGTGCAAGCAATTATCTCCTTGACCGTGATTGGATTTCACGTGCAAGTCAATTATAATGACCGTCATTTCCGAAGCAGACGCTATTGAAGTTCCGATCACACGCAACGCTTCAGTCTATACGGAGTCCCGGTATTTTATAAACGCTATAATGTTCCCCAAAAGCTCTTATTGGAATATTATAATTTTATCCTCGTTTAACAGAACTGCAACTCAACATACATTAATCCATTCAGTGGACACCTAGGACTTGAAAGAGGAAGTAAATTAAAATATTGATATTTCAAAACCTATTCCTGACTATTCGTTCTCCATATTCTTCGAATTGTTTCTTATAGACCCATATTTTCTTCGCGTCGGACATGCCCGCGAAGGTGGCGCCGCCGAGCCAGGCCACGGAGTAGGATTCGGTCGAGTCTATCACGTTGACGGGCCTGTTTATGAGGGCTTCTATTTCGGTACCCAAGCGCCTCGTCATGCCTGGGATGGCAGCTGACAGCCCTCCGTGGAACACTATAGCATCGTACAGCTCGGTTTGCAGCTCCGCGTCACACTTCGCGACGGTGGTAACGAGAGCCTCTTGTAGAGACATGTAGTTGCTCTGATTCCCGAAAACCAATTGGGGTTGGAAATACAATTCAGCGGCTATAAATGCTTCGTCGCTGACATCAATCACCTCGCCGCTCGGCAGTTGGTAGTTCCTTGTATATTCTGAGCGGTTTCTTGGAGTGCTTGCGTTGTCTGTGACGTACAAACAGTTTTTCACGACCTCGTTGACAACTTGGGTTGTTTGGTTGCCAAAATCGAGGCCCCGCTTTAACAGGCTGTCGGTAATGTACTTTGAGATTTCGACACCGGCGAGGTGGGTCTCCATATTAGCGTACTTGATGGAGCCACCTTCGTAGACTGGGTTTATCTCTGTGACATAGTGACCTAGGTCCACGGATAGCCCTGTGGTGAGCCCTGACCCGTACAGAGCCAGCACGCTCTGGGGCTTCACGCACAGCGCCGGCGCATTAAGGCTTTCGAAGAATATCTCGCAGCATTTCACTCTGAAATTGAATAATTCAGTAAGTTCCAATTTCGAAATCAGCTTTCTAGCGATTATGCCACAAATTAAGAAAAACCCTTTGGACACATATAATTATTGTGACCCAATTAATTTATTAAAAAAACAAATGAAGTAAATATGTTTACTACGTCGCTTTTCGATACTAGTAGTAGATGAACTGAATTATTAAAAAAATAAAAACAAAGAGTGTTAAATGAAACCATTTATACGATATGAAAATCAAGGTACTATTTAATTAAGGCCATTGGCCACAAGATAATTTGTACCGGTGGTTACCCAAGCCTCCGCTACTTGGCGAGTTTACTTTCCAAATGACTACCGCAATTCAAAACCACAGAGAGCTAGCGTTGGCACGTGTACACAGCTTAATGTGAATGAATTGAATTATTATTATCAAAATCATATAGTTATTTCTTATAATCGTTGTTATGATTCTGTGCCTGATATCGCCAATCCGCAAGGAGCAAGCGTGGTGATCAATACTCGTTCCTGCTCTATATGGGAAGAGCCTTATGCCCAGTTGCGGGACGTTTATTCGTCGGTCTATTATTATAGGGTGTGCTTTAGTAAGATAATAATAAAAAAAATAAAAAAAGATTGCCATTAAGATTTCGCAGGCGTGTTTTTTATTTGTTTCACTATTATTATTTTATTTAGTACCTTTTAGTGATAAATAATATTTTATTGAGCGCTCAAGCTGTCAACGTACTACACACTCACAACACACGACGAAAAAAACGTAAGGAAACCTTTGCAGGCGATTCCGACTCACACTTGAATTTTTTTTATGACCATTGTAATCGGTCAAGCCTTTTAGAATTTATGGTGGAATAAAGAAACTCACAAACATACATACATGAACCCTGAAAACATTACACTCCTTTTTGGGCAGTCGTGTAAAAAGTACCTAAAGCAAGGGTTCATTTCATTCCTTTACTAGTTCATTCTATTATACACGTGCCAAATCCATAATAAGAGTAATTTCAATAAAAAAATATAAAAAAATGTCGTCTATTGAACGCCTTTTCAGTACAAGCCTTGACTTATCGCTTTGGGACAATGAAATATATTGAAGCCACAATGGCGATCGGAATTATAACGATCGACTATATTTTAAACGTACATCGACACTGAAATTTCTACCTTAATGCCCTAAAAAGAAAGCACTAAATATGGCTGAACACCGATGTCGAATGGATCGTAGGTACTATAAAATTTATTTTCAAAGGTAGAATAGAATAGAATAGAATAGAATAGAATAGAATAGAATTTTATTTTTGCAAATATGGGTTACATATGATCTTAAAAATATACTTAATCTAGGTCAGCCATATCTTGCCATTCGGCATGCAAAACAATTAACACAAATGGTTTTAACTAAATAGTATACAAATTAAATATAAAATGAGACCTGGCATAAAATTATAAAATGAGATCAGTGATCAATTAAACTAAGTTATAACTTATCAACTAAATAATTTTAAGTAATACTTTAATGTTTTAATAATAATAATCAGTTTATACATTATATTATGCCAATAGAGAGTATATTAATCGTACTTATTACCTAATTTAAATCAATGTCAATTTTATCTGTTAAAAATTCAGATACATTGTAGTATGCTTTATCAATTAAAAAATTACGTAACCGACTTTTAAACAATATTGTATTTGAATCTTTCCAAGTATTTGGCAATTTATTGTAAATAATAGGGGCCATGCAGTAAATACTATTGCGCTTCAGCGTTGTCTGACACGATACTAGGCATAATTTACTATTGTCGCGCCTGTTTCTAGGACAGACATCAGCTAGTCGTTCAAAACGTGACTGATTTTGTTTGACAAACATAGCTGCTTCAAAAATATAAATACAAGGAAGTGTCAGGATCTTGTATTGCTTAAAATAGGGTAGGCAACTGTCTGTACTTTTAAGTTTAAACATAGATCGGAGACATCTTTTTTGAGGTAGCGAGATCATTTAAATTTGAGCTTTTATTTTTTCTTGTAACTTAATGGAGTCAGTTCGAGAAGGCTTTACGATCGACTCGCGAGCTGCTCGTGTAATGCTCGTTCGTCGGATGTGGACGCACCCTAAAAAAAAACATCTCCCTTTCAAGTATTGGTTTCTTAGGTTTACGCGAATGTTAGACATTAAATAAAACTACTTTTTACGGATTTTTTCGCGGTTTATATTTAGATTTTAGGTCCCGACGTTTCGACACCTTTGCATGTATCATGGTCACGGGCAGACTGGGATGGCGTTCGTCTTGACAGTTGACTTGACAGGATGTTGCTCGTTCTACCTTCATATTTTAACTAATTATTTGAGTTCCGACCTACGCAATATGAGCTCACTGTGTCTTGATGTCTTGCAGCGCTGCTCTTGGGTTTGGCTTTGAGTTTATGTATTATATATTTAAACCGCGAAAAGATCCGTAAAAAGTAGTTTTATTTCAATCCCTTTCAAGTAATTAAAAATGGTGAGCAATATTATTAAGCTTTAATGTATCAATAAACAAATTGTATATGTTACGACACATCGGAAATTAAAATAGAAAACGGAATATTAAACTCGTTATTCAACGTTCAGTACCTGTACTACGAGCTCTATTCGGACGACTGTTGCAGTCGCTGGAGCGAGACGGCGTTATGCTGTACGTAGCGGTGTCTCGCTCCAACACGGGAACTGTTCGTCTTTCAGGTTTCATATTACAGGTGTGTAGTTGTGGAAGGCAGGAAATTGAATGTCGCGGGTAGATCGCACTAGACGTTTAGTGTAATCTTTTAGCTGCGGTTGGGGACCAGTCTCCTTTAGAATACTGCTATACGTTCAGAGAAATGAATTTAGAATTCCTCTCCATGCTTAGCAATGCAGTTTTTTTTCTTTGTTTTTCACTTGATATTACAAGAACTTACTGTGGATCGATATCAGTTTATTTTTGTTAGTGACCCTGACTGCTATACCGGAGGTCGTGGGTTCGATTCCCACTCAGGGCAAATGTTTGTGTGATGAGCACGATCATTTGTTCTGGTCTGAGTGTCATTTATCTATAATATGTATGTATTTAGAAATATATAAGTATGTATATCAGTTGTCTGGTTACCATAACACAAGCTCCCTTAGAGCTTAGCTTGGGATCAGATAACCGCGTGTGAATTGTCCAGAAATATTTATTTATTTATTATTTATTTTGTCATCCATTTGGTAGGTAGGTGTATACTTCGGGAAAAGATTCATATAATTTTTAAGGAAATTCTTTCCTACGTAGGTGTTTTTTTAACATTTCACTCTAAATCTAAACATTCTGAAAGTGGTACTACAAATATTATTTATGAGACCGCAACGCTACATATTTGCGAATACATTTTGAATCTCGCTCTGCAGAATATAACGCCCGGTTAAACATGCCTTTAAAAATATATTTGAATATTTTAACATAAAAACTACAGAAGAATTGAAACCGTCTTCTTTTTTAAATTGCTTAGTACGCTGATTGATAAGTGATCATATTAAAAATCTAAAACATTTAGATAAATAAAAATAACAAGCATTTTCACTCGTTTGAAGTTTTCTCCCAAGGCGAGCAACATGATGTTTGGCAGCCAATAATTGTCTTTGTAAATTGAACTATCAAAATATGTATTTATTTAATTATGAAATCTGTTTTATTTACAATTAAATACTTATATCGAATATAACAAAAAATACTTACAGCTATACTAAAATGAAAACTGAAATAAATAAATCAAATTATTAAACAACTAAATAATACATTAATTTTAATTCTGGTAGTTTCAGAGATTAGTGCGTTCAAACAAATAGTTCTTTGACTTTCAAATATTGACTTTAAATATGTTGTTGAGAACAAATAAATGAATAATTGGACAACTTATAAATAGGATAGGTAGTGACGGGCCTGTTGGTCTAGTGGTTAGAGATCCTGACTGCTATACCGGAGGTCGTGGGTTCGATTCCCACCCGGGACAAATGTTTGTGTGATGAGCACGATCATTTGTTCGGTGTCTGGGTGTAATTTATCTATAATATGTATGTATTTAGAAATATATAAGTATGTTTATCAGTTGTCTGGTTACCATAACACAAGCTCTGCTTAGCTTGGGATCAGACAACCGTGTGTGAGATGTCCCGGAATATTATTATATATTAGGATATAAATTTGCAGTCTTATAAATAGGATATATTTTTTTTCTTTCTTTCTTTCTTTCCTTCTTTCTTTCCACACAAACAACATGTGATCAAAAATATGAATCATTATAACAAAAAAACCAACTATCCAAATCAGAAACCAAAAATTTACCAACCAAAACGACTTTGTGGTAACATTCAAATCTAAGCGTTCAACTTTACCAATTATGATGCGGGCACAAGCATTACCATAGGCCGAGACAAGACGGACGAATTTCTTGTATAACTCTATTTAAATTTAATCATGGTCTCAGAAAATTGTCTCGTAAGAAACAAACTCCAATTGTATTCATAAAGACTCGTTCCATCAACATTTTGTTTACTAAAGTTTGCGAGTTGTTTGCCTTTGCATGTTTTTATTTATCTTTGTACGAATAAATAATGCGAAGCGTGAGTTATAACATCAAAATTACTTATTGCGCGACTGGAATATATCTCATTGGTAAATATTTGAAGTAAGAAGACCTAATATTAGTTCTTTTTTTTAATTGTTACCACTACTTGCATAACTAGATTATTAATCATAAGCTTTATACCTAAAGCAAAATCCATAGTAACTCAAAAACGGTAGGCTCCATTTTAGCGACTATATTTGTCGGAATCATCCCCAAAAGCATCGGATAATGTCACAAAAGAAACTTGCTTTCGCACATGAAACCGCGGGGCACATCTAGTGTTAACTGTTGAGGCAGAAACCTACTTACGTGCCGTGGCGTGGCGTGACGCGCCAGAAGCATATCGGTTTCATACATTTAATATGGTTAGAGACATATTTGCATGTCAACACGACACGACACGTAAATGTGTTTCTAACCATATCTTTATATATATAATTCTTCTGTGAGTGTGTATGTCACTGAACTTCTCTCAAACGACTGGACCAATTTTGATGAATTTTTTTGTGTGTGTTCAAGGGGATCTGGGAATGGTTTAGATTCACAATTTTGTCCGCTGGACAATGTTTTTTTAATTTATTTTTAATTTATTAGTAGTTGTTGATTTTGGAATGTTTTACATTGGATCCAACTGACGGCGCTACCATCGCAGTGTCAAATTTAAAATTATATTCGAAATTTAATTTTTGTCTGTCCCGAAAGTTAGCGCTGCGTTCAAATTAAAAAAAAGTTTTGTTATCATTGTGTTATTGTAGACCATGTAGACAGGACAACGTCTGTCGGGTCCGCTAGTAAAATGTATGAAACCGATATGCTTCGGGCGCGTCACGCTACGCCACGACACGTAAGTATGTTTCTGCCTTTAGGGTTCACTGAGCAACACGAGGCAACCCATCCATCACACGTCGAGCCATCATTACTGATTGATTCTCAACCATTAGTTATACCACGACAATGCTTTATTACAACGATCGGGTCACAAATTATCATGCCGCTATTAATGGGTCAACATTGAACTGATCGGGTTAACTTGTTTGTGATTAGGCATCTTTGGAAATATCGAGAAAAATAACACTGTACATTGAACATTTATTAAAGCCTCGAAGGCGAGCGAGGAAGTTAATTTTTATATATACATTTACATAATAATAATATACAATAATAATCCAGACTTTAAACGTCCCACTGCTGGACACAGGCCTCTTCCCATATAGAGAAGACACGAGCATTGATCACCACGCTTGCCCTCTGCGGATTGGCGATTTCAGATCCCAACTTTTGAAATCTAGGTTTCCTCACGTTGTTTTCCTTCACCGTTTTTCATAAGTGTCTAAGAATAATCTTATATATAAAAATGAATTGCTAAATGTGTTGGTAAGCGCATAACTCAATAACGCCTGGGCCGATTCCACTAATTCTTTTTTTGTTGTGTTAGTTATTATCAGGAGAAGGTTCTTATGAAAAAAAAATGGAAAATTGCGCGGAAAAAAAAAAGTCATTACCGGCCAAACATAAAGGCACCGGGAACGGGACCTAGGTATTCATGCGGGTGAAACCGCGGGGCACAGCTAGTTAAGAAATAAATTTACATAAACACGGCATAAATTTAGAATCAATCGGAAATAAGGAAGGAAGTCAGATCCCACGTCAAAGAAAAAGTCCTGATGATCTTCAAACGGTTGCTCAGAATAGAATAACATTTCTAAGTACAAGGCTAAAATTATCTTTGACGAAAATCGTATCCGAAAATCTCATCCGTTTAGGAGTTACGATACCTCAGACCCGTTAAACTTATAACAGCCCACTTTTTGCGTCGGGTGTTAACAAAAATATACATACTATACAGCTGGACAAACAAAGCCACCGTGGCACTGCCGCACTGCTGTCGAGTTTGATTTGATTGAGTGCTCCTCTTTTTTGAAGTCGGTTTAAACAACTGACTACGGCGGTGGCGGTGCGGCGGCCGCTCGTACAATCAAAGGTAACCAACACTCAGCGGTCAGTCCGTCGACCACGTATTGACATCTGACAGCTGTCAAAGCTGGCGGGAAAAACGTCAAACCTACAGCACGACTGTGGCCAAAATTCTCCGTCAAAATAAACAACATCACGTTGCCAAATAAAACAGCTATTCCCATGAAAACATTCATTACGACGAAATGTACGTAATAAATGGGAATTAGCACAAATTAATATATTTGTATAGCGCTGCATAAACGAATTTACTAGTAATATGTTTGTGCCCCTGATTTCCAATTACCGGGCGAAAGTCATCATTCACAGTTCGGTGTATCGGGAATTTTATGATTGGTATAACAAAACCAATGAGCGAAAACTTTATTTCATCAGGGTGCATAACTGGAATTAATTTAAATATGCGTAAAATTTTGCTCTGACGTGACGTCACGCCAAAATTGTAGTCACAGTAACTCCACATTTTTTGTTTACGGGACGAAAAGTCTTAACTACTTTTTACAGATTTTGTCGCGTTTATTTTTACGTTTTAGATTCCGACGTTTCGACACCATTGCAGGTATCATGGTCACGGGCAGACTGAGATGGCGTTCGTCTTGACAGTAGATGTTGCTCGTTTTACCTTCATAATTCAACCAATTATTTGAGTTCCGATGGACGCAATATGAGCTCATTGTATCTTGATTGGTTTTATTTCAATGTCTAACATCGTAAACCTATGAAACAAATCCTATCGAATATTTTGATATAATAAATATATCGAAATTCATCATATTTATTAAATTAAATACGCTTTAGTGACTTGCTTCTGACCTCCATACTCAGGCAGACGTGACAATGCATGCGCTTCGGACATTACCCTGAATTGTGACGCGCAACTAAGTCTTCATGTAGTCTAGCCCAAAATCTACATACATGCATACATATAATCACGCCTCTTTCCCTTGTAGGGGTAGGCAACACTTCTTTCCACTTGCTACGATCCTTACACACCTGTTTTGCTTTGTCCACTTTCATTATTCCCTTCATACATGCTGTTCGGTTTATGGTATGCTCTTGATGTGGCCTTTTTTCATTCACACTCGCCTTATACACTTTTTCGTCAATAGTTCTTTTATTCATTCTCTCGACATAGCCAAACCAGCTCAGCATACCATTCTTTATTTGTCTCAACATCCATCATCTGACATACTTCATCCACCTTACCATCCATTCCTACTCTTACATTCAACGCAGCGAGGCGGCTCTCCGGCCTCCGGCCCAAAATCTAGTCACACTAAAAAGATCTGTCTTTATGTTTGTTGCGTAAAGGCTAAGTAAATGAATGAAAATACTTTATTTATTACTTACTGTGCCCCGCGGTTTCAAACGCGATAGAACCTACCTAGTCAAAGTAGGAACATTTTTATTGAAATAATTTTCCTAAATAGAATAGAGTAGTCATAGTTAAATCCTTACAACATTAAACTATCTAAGAGTGAAAGTCGCATCAAAATCGGTCCAACCGTTTCAGAGATAAACCGGAACAAAACAGCTAGAAAAATAATTATAAAAAAAAGTTTTACTTTCTATGCTATCTTTTTCATTTTCAATAAGTAAAAAACCGTTAATTTTGAAATTACGAACAGACACTTCCGTTAAATTTATTTTTACAGACAAGTATTTTTTTGTATTGTATTCTCTGTAGCTCCTCCTACCTATTCTCTTACACAACGCGAGTAATCGAAGTTAAATCGATCTGTAAGCATACAATAAAACTCAGCACATGGTGAAGAATTATTGCCGCCCGATTGCGAACAAGTGAAGCGCGACTGCGATGGAAACGTTCATAACAAATTGCTTGCAAATAAATCGTTCATTCATTCATTCAATACTATTTAGAATGAACGCAATGTGTTGCGGTATTTTCAGGCCGATTTACATCAAATGAGTGAATGCTCGTTTCATCTGCGCCGCATCAAATTCTTTGAAATTCTATATGAATTTGATAAGGTTGGGTAATGAGCGTTCCCTCGTTTGGTGTGAATCGGCTTTTAGACTTTTACGAACTTATTTAAGTTTATGCTGCCTCGTTGGCTTAGTGGCTCTAAGCGCGATTGCTACGCTAGTGGTCTTGGGTTCGATTCCCAAGTCGACCAAGGTGTTATTGGGTTTTTGTATGAAATTCTCAGTAGCTGGTCGGAGTTTGCGTTTGTGCCCGGTTAGTGGCAATAGGCTGGCACCCTATTACAAGGGAATTAAACATACCGGCCAATTGTGGGTGTATAGTGTACACCTCTGCCTAACCCTTTGGGGATATAGGCGTGATGGTATGTTATGTTTTTTTTTTAGTTTATACTAGTGATTGCCCTGTTTGTTGAATGAGGGTCTAATTATATACCACACGCGTTCATCTGATTCGAAACTAGACAAAAATGAACTTTAGGAATAAGAAAATATACATTAAGTATGATTATCATTAATTGTCTTTTATATCTTTGTAAATAAATAGCACCTAGACATAGAGAAAATTATCATGCTCATCACACAAACATTTGTTCTGCGTGGGAATCGTATCCACTACCTCTAGACAAAAAGGCCACCAGGTTAAAAAAAAGCAAATACACATAATATGTGAAATTTTCTTACAAACTTTGATAATATATTAGCTTGAGTTATTGTTCAAACCTATTGATTTATCCCTAAACCAATTTACTCGCATTACTAAAAATACATAATCACTTTGAAAAAGTCAAACTAAAATAAAACAGAATAATAATAATAACAATCCTTGCCCATAAACGTCCCACAATGGGCACAGGCCTCTTCCCATATAGAAGACACGAGCATTGATCACCACGCGGGCTCAATTTCCGATTGGCGATTTCATTTCCCAATTTTGGAATCCAGATTTCCTCACGATGTTTTCCTTCACCGTTTGTCAGAAGTGTCTTAAAATAATTAAGAAAATGTACTTGCCCGGGTTCGACCCTACTAGATCGTACATACAAAAATATAATATAATTGAAACAGTATACATACTTGTCTGCTAAGGTAGTGGGCGGTGCACAGGCGAGCATCACTGCCCGATCCTCCGGCGCAGCTTTCAACTCCCGATAGAACACATGATGCCACACTCTTTCCATATTATCCCAATGTACGATCTTGCCCTTGCGCACCGGGTAACTAAGCTCCAATTCTTCAGCTCTATCAACGGCATCCGTCCCTATATACACTTCGTAGTGACCCCTCCCATAGCTGCCGTTGAGGTATTTAGGTCTACCAACCACGGTCCTGAAAATGGAAACCGGGTGGTTGTCGCAAGCGAACCCAGCTTTGATATTGTGACTACCATTGTCGATCACAACGACGGGCTTCGTGAAAGGCATTTTCGATTTCTGACGTTTGTTTTTATGACAGGAATTATTCGATATTAAAAACTCCTTTTTTATAATTTGAATGGTGTATTTTGACAGCTCAATAAAGAAGGTTGGACATTACTTAATAAAGATATTAGATAAGGGCTCATTTTCACTAGTGAACAGGGTCTGTTTTCAGAGTAGGCCGCATGCTGGATAACGAATAGTGAAATTGCATCAGTCGTTGTGTCATACCCCGAATACGGGACCTATCCATTTGATAAAATAAACATAAAACATTACATATAACATACCATCACGCCTGTATCCCCGAAGGGTTAGGCAGAGGTGTCCCACTGTACACCCACAGTTCGCCGGTATGCTTAAGTCCCATGTAATAGGGGGCGAGCCTATTGCCACTAACCGGGCACAAATCCAAACTGCAACCTGCTACTGAGAATTTCATAGAAAAACCCAATTACACCTTGGTCGACTTGATCGAACCCAAGACCTCTAGCGTAGCAGTCACGCTTAGCACCACTAGGTCAACGAGGCAGTTTTCGATAAAATCAGGCAAAAAAACTTGACCTTTAAAATAGTCATCGAAATGCGAACATTTTAAGAGAATTCCACGAATTTATAATCTTAGTTTAACCTTAACCCGAGTTTAAACAAAGTTTTGAAGTTAAGTTAATACTCACTTGGAAGTTTGAGTCGTGAGATAAAAACAGGGGCGGGTTCCACGTCACGTAGTTAAGTTACATTCAAGCAATAAACTGGGATTACAAAGTTTGGAGGTAGACAAACATCTTTTATATATTTGGAAAGTTTGAGTTTGGTGTAATAAAGACTGTTTTTATCTGTAATTACGAGCATAATTTTATATGATTGAGATTAAACTTTTTTATCTTCGTTTCAGATAGACTCGATTAGATATAATTAAAAAAACGTCACAAGAAACTAAAGGTATTATAAATATAACAGAAAAAAGAAACTTGAAGAAGTTTGCCTTAATATACGGTCCTATCCTCAAAAAAATCAGTTCTGTCATTCCGGATAATCTTTAAAAATAAAATAACAAATAAATAAATGCGGACAACATCACATACATTGCTCTGAACCCAAAGTAAGTAGCTGAAGTACTAGTGTTATGGAATTCAGAAACAACGAAGGTACCACAAACCTCCAGACCAGGGGTAGAAAAGTTTTTCTACATTGTCCCGTCTGGGGTTCGAACCCGGGACCTCAGAGCTACGACACCTTGAAACCGGTGCGCCACTCGACCACGGAGGTCGTCAAACTTTGAAACTGCTGAACCGATTGTGATGGGACTTTAATTTGCAGATAGGTTTACGTAGTCTGTAAGTGAAAGTCGCGTTTTTATTTGTTTATTTTGATTTATTTGATAATACCTAGAACTAATACTTTGCTAATGTAAAATACGTTATTCAGCTGAATCCGGTATGAGTGGTAGCCGACCCCAACATAGTTGGGAAAAGGCTCGGGAGATGACATAAAACTAACAGGTAGAAGAAAACAGCTAGTATCTTCTTAAAACAGACTAAAAAGATCTTCCTAATACGCCGTCTGCCCAGTGTGTGCCATCCTTTAGCGTCGCGATAAATTACAGCGATTTACCACTACTCCGAATAGCCGATATACTTTATTCTATGCACGGAATACGATATATTTGTGCAGGTACTCTAATATTTTAGTATCATCACGCTTTTTAGCTAACAAGAACGTTTAGAGATTTATTTTATGACTTTAAAGTTAGGATTTCATTCATAATATAATATCCTGGGACAACTCACACTATGTGAAAATCATTATGTGATGAGCACGATCATTTTTTCTGCGTCTAGGTATAATTCATCTATAATATGTATGTATTTAGAAATATATAAGTATGTTTATCAGTTGTCTGGTTACCATAACACAAGCTCTGCTTAGCTTGGGATCAGACAACCGTGTGTGAGATGTCCCGGAATATTATATTATATTATATTATTCGTTCATTAAAAAATCCACTGCTAAACTTATATTATTTTTTTAGCATTTCTTGATATAACGAGCATAAAAGAAACGACACGCGGTAAGCAACGGCTTTCAAATAAAAAAAGAATCATCAAAATCGGTTCACTCAGTCAAAAGTTCCGTGGTGAATAAAAAAAATAGAGTCGAATTGAGTACCTCTAAAATACATCTGGTTACATTTTTTATGTTAGTTTAGTATTTTGCCTTTGTTCCATAACATCTAATATATAAAAATGAATTGCTAAATGTGTTGGTAAGCGCATAACTCAATAACGCCTGGACCGATTTCGCTATTTCACTTTTTGTTGTATTAGTTATTATCAGGAGAAAGTTTTTAATAAAAAAAATGGAAAATTGTGCGGAATGTTTTTTAAGGAATCCTAACCTTTGTTTCGATAGTGATTTGTTGGATTCATCTCCGCCCAAATAATATAAAGGCACCGGGAACGGGACCTAGGTATTCACGCGGGTGAAACCGCGGGGCACAGCTAGTTAGTTATAAAATAGCTGTAATATAATTATGAAACATTGTTATTTTTTAATTAGCAGGAGACTAGGACGCTAATTAGGTAGGCATATTAAATTACGTAGTTATTATTTCACGCTGTGTTTTATAAAGCTTTTTGAGCTAGTAAAATATTATAAACCGAAAGTTTATGTAAATAGAATACATTACACATATTATATTACATACATACATACATACATATAATCACGCCTCTTTCCCTTGTAGGGGTAGGCAGAGACCACTTCTTTCCACTTGCTACGATCCTTACACACTTGTTTCGCTTTGTCCACTTTCATTATTCCCTGCATACATGCTGTTCGGTTAATGGTATGCTCTTGATGTGGCCTTTTCTCATTCACACTCGCCTTATACACTTTTTCGTCAATCGTTCTTTTATTCATTCTCTCGACATAGCCAAACCATCTCAGCATACCATTCTTTATTTTCGTCTCGACATCCATCATCTGACACACTTCATCCACCTTACCATCCATTCCTTCTCTTGCATTCAACGCAGCGAGGCGGCTCTCCGTGGCCCACTTTTCGCCCCCGCGAGGAACGAGACGTGATGGGTGGCGAACCACATCGCCGCCATTTTGGATAATTAAATTATTTTTGTAATTATCCGTTGCGTTCCTGCGGGATAAGGATTTGGGAAAGGATATATTATGTTGGAAAGGATAACAAGGTAGGACGGGATATAGGATGCTACCATCACGGAGGTACAATGAATGTGACAGTAACAGCTAGGGCAGTCCGGGGTCGCGTACCCGTGGAGGATCTAGCCAAGTGTCGGACAGATAACTGGTAGATCCACCCCCTGAACACTGTATATATATATGTGTATATTATACAGAATATATAATATTATGATAAGAGGGCTGGTTTGTTCCTTGCACAGAGAATCGGCATAGCCATTCAACGTGGCAATGCTGCCAGCCTTCTGGGCACGTTTCCCGCCATTGACAAGGATGATGAGTTCTTTGACGCCGTTTAGTTTTTATTTATGTTAGATTGATTTTTTTAGTATAGTTAGAGTTTGTTCTTATATTAGATTTAATTGGGTAATAAGTAATATTGACCAATTTCTTGTTGGTTTAAAGAACGGAATCGTATCGGTTTCAGGTTCAAACTCAGGCTAAAAACCATGCGATTTTTTGTAACTACCATTTTTTTATGAAACAAAAAATGATTATTCAATAATAATTATTACTAAACTCCACTATACAAACTGAAAACGTATTATTTTCCAATTGTTCTAGAAAAATAATTAAAATCCAATGTAGGACAAAATCGTCGACAAAATCGATACCAACAAAAAATTCTGATCCCCTTCTCTATATAAGACGCTCAGAGATCGTACAATTTATTACAAACCGAATTAAGTCCGGTGAAGCAGTCAAAGCCCGCGCTCAGGCTAACTGCAAATATCGCTACCAAAAAAAAAAAAATACAAACCGAAATTATTTTTTAAACTACACATAATTTATTTTCAAAGTAACAGCCTGAGAACAAAATCCTTTCACACGAATAGAGGAGAAACAAATTAAAATCCACCGCAATGGGATTCAAACGCAATTAGGGAAACTATATGAAACATTCGTGTGCTCATTAACCGCAGAAACAGACGAAACAAACGTAACCTTAGCTTTGGAAATGCATTTCAGAATCATTTCAGTAATAACAATTATTTAGAGAGAGCGTAGTTTTCGTTTGTACACGGATAAAATAATTGAAGCAATGTTTTAACTTAGTATTGAAACAACAATAATAATAATAATAAAAAAGAATAAATAATAATAATAATATTCCGGGACATCTCACACACGGTTGTCTGATCCCAAGCTAAGCAGAGCTTGTGTTATGGTAACCAGACAACTGACAATCAATATTATTACTAGTTCTCACGGTCTGGGTTGATGATAATTATTTGAGGGCAAAATTAAAATCATGGGCTCGTTTGGAATTAAAGGAAAGTAAAATGAAAAATAATAAATTTAGTTAAAAAAAAACACACACAGATATAAATCAATTGATTCATATAGAATAGTTTTCGATCCACAATTGACTTTGATATCGTGTAACAAACATACAAAATAAAATGAATTAAAAACCTCCTCTTTGTGAAGTCGGATAAAAATAAATAAAGGCTTTGTTTCGTTGCATCTATTTATGGACGAATCTGTACTCTTTTGAATATTGTTTTCGATGAAAACCCTTTTGACATATGACCTTTTGGATACAATTCTTTATGTTATAAAGGTCAGGACATCTCTAATTTATTATTAATATTTAATAATAATAATAATAATCCAGCCCCTACTTATTACTTTTCTCTATGATCCAACTTATAAACGTCCCACTGCTGGGCACAGGCCTCTTCCCCTATAGAGAAGGCACGAGCAATGATCACCACGCTTGCTCTCTGCAGATTTGCGATTTCAGATCACAAATTTTGGAATACAGAATGTTTAATATTAGGATTAAATAAATAAGCATTTACATTAAAATTAATCTTCCATCTGTAATCAGGTTTCATTCGAATAATCTGATTTGTTTAATGTTCGAATGATTTTCGCTGAACTGTTAATATGTTATTACTTGTAATGCTACTAAAGCCTGATATACTATTAATTCATTAATGTATTTATTTCATAATTCAAATATAAGTTCGTTATTATATTGGCAATTTCTCGGAATTATAATAATCCATAAATAGCTTGTAATTAAATCTGATTTAAAAGTGACCTTCAAATTATTATTTTTCCTTTCAGTTTACGGATAATTGTAGGAAAATTCATTTAGTTCAACATTTCCAACTCATGGTAGAATTTGGCATTTAAGCCGGAACCCCACAGCGGCGCACGGAGAGGCTGTGCACGTGTGTTCAGCTTCGCTTTAGTACAAAATGTATGAGAGCGTTTCCACCGCAGCGCACGGACATGCTACGCAGCAAATGACGTCATAAACACACGAACGTAGCTCAACCCACGGCCGTGCGACGCATCCGAGCTGCGTGGGTCGGCCATTTCTCTGCGACCCACGACTATGTACAGTCTCGAGCAAAAATATGTATACACATAATATTTTTAAGAAATTATTATAAGAATAAGCAACTATAAATAAGAGGTACAATTAATGTTCCTAGTATATATGTTACGGTAAATGTGATTAATTGAAAATTATTAATAATAATCACATGTTTTGGTAATTATTAATAATTCTCGACACATATTGGTAAAAGTGATAAAATAAATAAAAACCCAATGTTTTTTGACCAGCAGGTATTTATTTATATTATTCACTCTTGCCCTGACATATACACTGACTTATACATATAAACTTGGTTAATGTTTCTTTAATTTATAAAAATATATGTGATGGGTACATACGTCGTCGCTCGCTTCGCTCGCTCTGTTGCAAGGTCACAATATCTAACCTAACCTAACCTATTGATCTCCGTCACAAAGTCGAACCTATTCAAGCATACTAAATAATCAGCCCCGCAACCCTTGGCCACTTATTACATTTATCACTACTAGGGTTAAATTATTAATAAAAACCGACAAATGTGATTAATTTATCACTTTTACCTCGACTTTCGGTAATTATTAATAATAATCGATAATTATTAATAATCTTCAATTAATCACATTTACCGTAACATATATACATACATTTAAGTTGTGATAAGTATAATTTGTGTAAGAACTAAGTAATTTATAATACAAATAAGTAAAACAGATGTTACTACACAATAGCTAAATTATATTGTTACTTGGAAGAGCTATTGTCTATATTATAAAAATAATATATTAGCTTTAAGTAAAATATTTTTTTTATTAAAAAAAATATTTGAACTATTTTATTTTCAAGTGTCATCTGTCAGTATGCATTGATTGCTAGATGGCAGAAGAGATTCGACAAAAAATCTCACTAATTTCGTTTAACAATTTCGCATATTATTATGTTACATATTTTTGCTCGTGACTGTACCCCACGCATAGCTATGAGCTGTGTGAGCGACACATCCGTGTCCGTGCGCCGCAGTGGAAACGGAGGCCGACGCCGCCGAACTAATGAGCCCACGCAGCAGAGGTGAGCCACGCATCCGTGCACAGCCTGCGCAGCGGTGGGGTTCCGGCTTTATGCTCTTGTAACATGTTTCAATTATATAACAAAAATACTTACGGAGATTTTTTCTTGTACCAACAAGTTACTTTTGAAACATATATGAAATTCATAATACCTATTATTATATCCGACAGAACTGAAATGGACCTCAAAATTTTCTAAAAAGGCAAAGCAGAAGTCGGCTTTGGCTTACCAATTCTTTATTTTACAAAACTCTTACACGATTTCCATCACCTTACAGAATGGAAACATTAAAATGATAGTTTAATGCAAATACAATCAGATAGTTAAAAGAATACTGAGATGATAAGTTACAGAGATGAATGGAAGCTGAATACGCATTGCGACGACTCCAAATAATTGGGAACAGGGCAAGGAGATGATTATAGATTAAAAGAACTTATATTTGACTCTCTCCGAGCCCGAATCTTCATACTCGTCTCTCGTAAGCCAGAACTCCTTGAGGTTCGGTAGCGATGCCAGCATGGACCCACCAGCCCAAGCGGCGTATTGCCGCTTCGACATGGCGTCAACCCTAGCCGTGACGTCTGGATGGTGCATCTTGACCCGCTTCGTGAGCTCCTTCGTGAACCGGTCGACCAGACCCGTGATCATACTCGAACCTCCCGAGAATACGATGTTGTTGTAGAATATGGATCTGGGGGAAAAGTAGTTTTTTTACACACACGGTTCTGATCCTAAGCTAAGCAGAGCTTGTGTTATGGTAACCAGACAACTGATAAACATACTTTAATATTTCTAAATACATACATATTATGGATAAATTGCACCCAGACACAGAACAAATGATCATGCTCATCATACAACATTTTTCCTGGGTGGCACTAGACCAATAGGCCCATCAAGTTGAACGATTCTGAGGTACAATAGAGAGATAATCTATAGCAAAGGTTTTACCCAAATACTGTTTTACCATTCCAGTGCCTCTTAAAACTAGATGTCAAAAACCAAAGGTATAGTATCTTCTAATTTACAGTTTAAAATTTACTTTCTCGTTCTATAGTCTAGTCTTATTTTTTCTTTGTAGTATCGGAAACACTAAAAACCATGTAAGGGTGCGTCCAGATGCTCACGGGCCGAACGTGGGCTGTTCGTGTAGGGCTCGGTTGGTGCGCGTTAGTCAGATCTGGACGCGCCCTTAGGCTGAATTTGGAGTACCGATTATCCAGTTAAAATTCACGTTTTCGTCCAAAAGCATTTCAGACACGTGTTCATCTAATAAACATCAAAAAGCTGATAAATTCAAGTTTAAATAAATTACCTATACTCCAGATCACACAACTCGATACTCCTGCAAATAGTATCAGTGATGTTCTTGCACTTGAGTCCTGCGAGTTCAGGCCGGAACAGCACCTCTGGGCACTGGAACCGCTCCTCACCGATGAGGATGTGCTGGCCATCAGGCAGCAAGTACTTCACCTTCCCTTCGCCGTAACCAGCCGTGTTCGCCAACTCTTTCTCGTAGTCTTGGGATATGTAGCAAATCTCTTTCTGTAACAAAAATATTTGGCCAATATCTAGTATCCAGTGGTGAAAAGTGAGCGAGTTTTATGTATTTTATCCAAATCAAAAGACTATCATTATAATAATACGATTAGCTAAGATTATTGTGATACTAGGGATCCTTTCAACTACCACTAGGCCAGATTTTACCAAAACTAAATATTTTTATCCAAGGATTTCTTTTAATTAATGGCAGATCTTCAATACAAAATCTGTAAGACGCATATCATCTCCTGAATAAACATTATCTGTTTATTGTTCTATCAGTCCTTACCTATCAACCATAACTTTGTGAAACCTCACCTTAATTTTATCCAGCACATCAATCTCAAAAGGCGTCGTAAACGAATACCCAGTCTTGAAGAACAGACTCTGCAGCCTCTCCGTGAGCATCTTACCAGTCATAGGCGACATAACTGTGGCATACTTCAACGGGAACCCCTCGAACACTGGGGCAGCATACGAGCAGTAGTAGCCGTTCTCCCAAACGACGCCGGAAGTGCGGCCGCTGGCGTGCAAGACGAGGGTTGGAGACTTCGCCATGTATAGGCTCTCGATAGCAAAAGATTCGAATAGGATTTCTGCCATCTTTTCCCTGAAGTCATAAAAAAAGAGATTTATTGATTGAAGACTTGGGAGACTTTATTTGTAACCTTGTTTAAAAATACGACTTCTGTGATTCAATGTTCAACAATTCGCTATGTAGATGTAATGTAAAAAAGTGATTTTCAACATTGTCCAGTCCGGGAATCGAATCCGTGACCTCAGAGCAAGCGACACCTTGAAAACCAGTGTATATTAGACTCGACCACGCAGGACGGCATTTTAGATTACAATCACTTACTTATAGTTTTCAGGCAAAAGCGGATGCACAGCATGCATGACTTTAGAATTTTCTGGCGGCACGTGCAGCTCTTTATAAAACACGTGATGCCATAACTTCTCCATCTCATCCCAGTTCTGGATGAGGCCTTCCCTGACCGGCCACACCAGTTTGGAGATCCCTCGCTTTTGGAT
Source organism: Autographa gamma (assembly GCA_905146925.1). Classification (NCBI taxonomy): domain Eukaryota; kingdom Metazoa; phylum Arthropoda; class Insecta; order Lepidoptera; family Noctuidae; genus Autographa; species Autographa gamma. Next base: position 966,438 of record LR989849.1, on the reverse strand, counting down.
GGCTTCGGCGCCGCAATAGATGAGAGGGATGCCGTCGACTAAGCCTTGGCGACGGAATCTGACGACAAACATGAACACGGAATAAAACGTAGTTTAGACAATGCGAGAAATTTAGTGTGAGTTGCAGTACATTGCCGGGACGCGATGCTATGGTGTTATAAGGGATTGATTAAAGACGGAAATGTAATGCAAGTGGTACTATATTTCTCTCTTCGTCTAACTTGCAAATGACTTCTTCATGATTTGCTTGTCAGGATATTATTTTTTTATTCGGCATTAACGATATATCCTTACTTTAAAGACAAAGTTATATTCGTAATTTTTCCGACAATAATTCTGAATTCCATAACATGCTTTCCCAAAGGTTCAATATTATAAAATTACTTTGAATGACTACGAAAGTAACTTAAAACAACAAAATCCAACGATCATTATACATAAACCTGGAACAAAAAGTTTCGAAACTTTTCCTCCGTAGTTCATCGCAAATTCTATGAAAGTAGTGTTGAAAACCATCCCCAACTTGATCCCGATCGAAGTTGGGACTCGTTGTGCATTTGTTTCACGAGTCGACACTTACACAAATAGACTGGTGTGGGCTGGTGCAGGTCGGTTTAACTTTATCAAGTCGCTGTTAGGTTGAACTAAATACTGACATGTTGTAGTGGCCGTGCAGTTTAATGAACGGATTTGCATACACAAGGTTGCAGGTTCGAACCCCGACAAGTACCAATGTGGCTTTTTCAAAGTCATATTATGTACTTTCTTAATTATTCTAAGACACCACTGACAAACGGTGAAGGAAAACATCGTGAGGAAACCTGGATTCCAAAATTTGGAATCTGAAATCGCCAATCCGCAGAGAAGCGTGAATGTGTGTGTAAAAAGAAAGGCTTAATTCATAATCTACAGTACCTCATACAGGAATAGATATAAATAATATTAGTTGAGAAACCTGAAAAAAAAACAATTGAAGTTATTTTTATTTTATCTCTGAGCTATACTTAGGAAATAGTTAGGGCAAAAAAATTAAAGTATCACATAGCAGATACACGAAAAAAATTAACCGTTGAAATAAGAAATGATTGCTTTATACACAATTTTTTTCTATAACGAAGTATTGACATATAAAACTCAACAAAAATTGTGTCTACGGATTAAAAAAACAAGGGCTTTGATATAATATTTGTTCTGAAACATAACTAGGGTTGTTTTCCTATCGTATTGGAATAAACGTCCGGGTTACAGCTGCGAATGTTCCCAAGCTATAAAAATAGCACAAAACAGCTATTGTGGCGAGCGAGAAATGAATTATGTTTTTCTTCTTCTTTCGTAACTGTCTATTGTAAAACTTTTAAGTTGTTCCCGTAAATTCATAAGAAGATTTGGTGAATCGAATTCAATGTTTGTTATTTTATTTATTTTAAAACTGATTGTGGTAAAAACATTTTTTTTGCGAAATTGACTATTTGATCCACTCGTTCTTTTATTGTGTTCATAGAAAGGACGATACATATTACATTCTGAGTAATCATTTTTAGCGAAATTGGTTGTTGTCTTCAACCTTTGCACTTTTCAAAGCGAAGATATCTTTTTTTAATTATGTTAATTCCTTCAATCAATCAAGTTACATTTCAACAACGAAATGAAGAAAATTTGTTTTTATATTATATGAAAAAAACACCCATTTCGAAGTCGTTATGATAAAAACATACATACATACATACAGATTCAACTGAGAACCTCCTTTTTTTGAAGTCGGTAAAATAACAATGTCATAAAAGATTTTAACCAGACAAAGTTTCGGTCTGCATTTCTATTCGCGTTGTAAAGTATATTTTTACGATCGTCGGAAATACAAGTGCAGTAAGAGTGTGTTTTCAACTCCGACGCAGTTTACAAAGAAAAACTGCACACAATGCTCGGAACAGCCGGAACTATTCTTATTGTAACCCAACTGGGGCCGACACATATTGGTGCACCGTTGTCATTCGAGTTTACTTCTGTATTCCAATTACTTTAAGCTTTTAAGTTTCTATTACTTCACCATTTTGTTTATTTGGTCGTTATAGTAAATTGGTGCTTCACTAGTGTATAATAAACTCTTTATTTTGTTCAATTAATTTATCTTTAACTGTCTTTTCCAAGCGTGGTGATCAATGCTCGCACCTTCTATACTTAGGATTATAGAGTGGCTGCATTATTATTATTTCAACTTTCATTTACTGTACAATTTAAATATACTAACTTAACTATAATATATATTACTATATTTACATAATATATTATCCATCATATTTTTTGATGCTATAAGTTACAGATTTTCTTAAGTTATAACTTTCTTGTGTTTTTTCTATATATAATAATGAATAGTCTAGCTTAAAAATCATTTATGTAGCCTTTATTTACCACAAGTTTATAGACAAACAAAACCTCTTAGTTAGTAGTTAACTGTACGGCAACTTTCAAAGTAACCTTTAAATTCCAAAACGCACTAAACAGACCTTACCGAAACCAACATCCTTAATACCGAGTCCATCAAAAATAAATTCTTTTGAAACTGAATTCTTCCGTAAAGTAAACACATTCTTCAGATTCGCAAAGTTTTCGTGAATGAAACAAAAACTTGTTTCAATCATTCTTGGTATCTTAAAACTTTCCTTCACTTGACCATTTGTTTACAAACATTGTGGTAGAACCCAACAGAATTTTTAACTACGAACCATAATTGATGCTACTTGTTTGGATATTTTGGAAACTTTTATATAAAGGAATGTTTGCTTTATTTTTGAGAGGAATAATAATTTTATTATTGTCCCAAAACCTTTGTATTTCGTGTTCTTTTTTTATTGCTGAGTCATTAACATGCAAAGGCAAAATTTACTGAATATATATTATCAAGTTTTAATAAAATACTGTATCATCATCATCATATCAGCCCGGAATCACCCACTGCTGGGTATAGGCCTCCCCTTTTTTCTGCCATTGTTGTCTGTCTTGCGCGTCCCTCATCCAGGTGGTTCCCATTGCCTTAGCTATGTCATCAACCCAACGTGCTCTCGGTCGTCCCTGACTTCTTCGCCCTGTCCTTGGCCACCATTCAGTCAGAACCCTACTCCATCGGCTGTCAGTACGTCTAGCTAGGTGTCCTGCCGTAAAATACTGTATGTTCTTATGAAATCCGATTTTATGTCTCAATCTAACAGAATGTAATATCATGGTTTTTTAGGACTTCTTTCTAAAAAACGATTGTCAATTTAAGAATCTCCAATATTAGCAACAAACATAAATCATAATCGGACCATTTCCTTAGGACCTATCAGATCCCACAGACAGACAAACACGTCATACTTTACAACAGCGTATAAAAAGTACCTTCAAGGACTAACCTAGCTACTGTGGTGGGTAGCACAGCTCTTGGGAATGCCTCTCCAGCGAAGCCCGCCTTCATATTCTGCGAGCCAGCGTCCATTACCACGCATAACACATCGTCACACATTTTGCTTATTTTCTATAATTATGAGAAAAGGCAGGATTCCAAAAAAATATGATCTGTAATCGCCAATCCGCAGAGAGCAAGCGTGGTGATCAATGCCTTCTCTATATGGGAAGCGGCGACTTTACACTGATTTTATTATTATTATTTTATATTCAAGTAACATTTGTTTCTCAGCAATGACGTGTCTCGACCTTCGAGATTTTGTGTAGTTTTTATTAAATGGTTGTTTGTGTGACATAAGGTTACATTGACAACATAACGAGAACTAAAAAAAACGAATATATATGAAATCCATTTCCATACTTAATATTTTATGTTTGAAAGAATCTTTGTTACGCTTTCGGGACTAAACCACTGAACAGAATTTTTAGAAACTTAGTATTTGGTTGGATCCTAAGAAAGAACATATTATTTATTTTCAGGCATAATCGTGCCACTGCAGAGCATAGACCTCCCTTTTCTAATTCTCCCGATCCTGGGCTATTAATATATTGAATAGTTTTTTATACCATAGGCATTTGCCAATTTTTGAAGAGATAGCTGACAGCGACGCGAGTGGATCCGCGGGCAACAGTACCACTCTAAATATCTGAAATATTCTAAGAATTCGTAATCGTCTTACTGCAAGCAAGGATAAAAGTTTTCCACAAGTCTTCAGAACTGATTGTAAATTCTGATCCTTAATCGATAAAAGGAAAGGTTCTGAAAGCCTTCGTCTCTGAGTTTGAGTCGTTTGTACGCTCTTTGACGCATTAGTAGGTGGGATCTTGTTTACCGAATATTGTTGGGTGGTAGAACCTCGTTTGATCGGCTTACCAACGTTTAACGGTCCTTCAAATCCTATTTACGTTTGAACATGGTGTTAAGAAAACCCTGTCCGATTTGTTAGGGTATTGTTAAGTATCGAAAACTGATGCAACTAATGTAAACAAAACATTGGAAAAATAGAAAAAAATCTCATTATTTGAGTGAGATACAAAAGGCCGCCGTATAATACCTACGAAAATGGTGTTGTAATTATAAATTGTGTGTATGTAATTATAATTAATAAAAGCAGCATTGCTTTAATCTGAATTTAGGGAATATCGTATAAAACATAAACGTTTTTTCGAAGTTCATTATACTTGAAACTATCGTAAATATTCCAAATATATTTTTTTATTTGGGCATGTGATTGTGAAACCTATATCACCCTTTCGGGTCGGACAGGGTTATCTTAACACCCTTTATAGTAAACAGAGTACTCCAAATTGTATGGCGAGAACAATAATCTTGGTACAACTTACATACGGCTGTCTGATTCCGAACTATGAGAAGCCCGTATTTTGGCAACCAGACAACGTAAGCCTTGCATATATAATGCGCTTAAAACAATAGTGTTAACAAGAGCGTGAAGTGCTTAATATCGAATATGGGATGCTGTGTTACACAATAAAAGTGGGTTGTGGAGGTCAGATCAGCAGTTTCACGTAAAATATTGTATTTAGAATTTGGTAAGACTACAAGCCAACCCCAACATAGTTTGAAAAAGGCTCGAGAGATGAGTAATAATTTTCTAAATACATATATGTATAACTTGTTTGTTTATAGTAAATTGAACTAAATTCACAAAGCTCATTCTAAATGGGAATCGGACCCACAAATAATAAATGAAAAAAATAAAAAATTGTAAAAATCGTATGTCATCTCCATAGTTTTCCTTGTCTTGTTCACAGTTCTGGTCCGCCTTCGTGCCGTGCGCTACTCAGAACAAAGACGCCGTGCAGCTGACTCTCGAACAAATCGACGTGATCAAACGCCTCGTGGAGAAGTACCCTCATGACTTGCAGTTCGCTACCTCAGTCACAGGTAAGACTTTCTTAATATTTTATCACAAGAAGATTAGGAAAAGAATATGTCTTTTTATTCATATTCATGTATTTCATATAATATTAATAATATTCCGGGACCTCTCACACACGGTTATCTGATCCCAAGCTAAGCAGAGCTTGTGTTATGGTAACCAGACAACTGATAAACATACTTATATATTTCTAAATACCTACATATTATGGATAAATTACACCCAGACGCAGAACAAATGACCATGCTCATCACACAAACATTTGCCCTGGGTGAGATCGAACACGACCTCCGGTATAGCAGTCAGGGTCACTAACCACTAGACCAACAGGCCCGTTATTTCAGATATTATGTGTTGCAGGCAAATAGTATGATTCGTCTGTTTAAAAACGTTTGCAGTTATGTATTATGCCGCTTGCTCTCATTAGCAAAAAGATGAATATCAACTTTTAAATTTCCCTGCTGCATGTTTATTGTAATATTATCGAACGGGGATTAGGGCGTACATGCTTATATACCTCTGTTTGCGACCACGGCCGATGTAACCCGGTCGAAAAGTCAAGCCCTAAAGGTATATATGCATGTACGCGCTAATCCCCGTTCTATAATATTACTATAAAAAAGATTAGTGTTAAACGTTTATCGTGTCTGACTGTCTGTAGTCTGTCTGTCTTGGACATTATAGCTTCTTAACAAACTGACCGATTATGATGAAGTATTTTTCCTTTTAAATCTGTCAAGACTGCCTCCTTGGCCTAGTGGCGCTAAGCGCGACTGCTACGCTAGAGGTGTTTGATTTGATTCCCAAGTCGACCAAGATGTTATTGGGCTTTTCTATGAAATTCTCCGTAGCAGGTCGGAGTTTGGATTTGTGCACGGTTAGTGGCAATAGGCTCGCCCCATATTACATGGGACCTAAATATACCGGTGAACTGTGGGTGTACATTGGTACACCTCTGCCTAACCCTTCGGGGATACAGGCGTGATGATATGTTATGACACGTTATGAAGATCTGTTAAAGGTCAATGTGGTCATTGCCGTTTCTTAGCTTATTTTTTTTTAATAATACAGTTGCATTCAGAAATGGATTATAGACACTTTTTATTTCAAGACTAGTCTTTTATAACAGGAACTTTAACTCCCTCAAATCTGCTTTCCATTGTGGAAACGTTTTCCCAGTATGAATGCAAAGGATCGGAGCGTTGCTCACAAACACTTTATGATGCATTCAAACCATTTTAAATGGAGCCCAAGTTTGAAAGACCTTTTTAAATGTAAATTAAAATGTTTCAAATGAAAGCTTTTGTTTGAGTCGGTATTTCATGTTGGACTAGAGGACGGAATGGGCTTAACTCAGTAGGTGAATGTTGATGATATTAAAGTGCCGAAAATATAACTATAAAGCCGGAACCCCACCGCTGCGCAGGCTGTGCACGGATGCGTGGCTCACCTCTGCTGCGTGGGCTCATTAGTTCGGCGGCGTCAGCCTCCGTTTCCACTGCGGCGCACGGACACGGATGTGTCGCCCACACAGCTCATAGCTATGCGTGGGGTACAGTCACGAGCAAAAATATGTATACTTAATAATATGCGAAATTGTTAAACGAAATTAGTGAGATTTTTTGTCGAATCTCTTCTGCCATCTAGCAATCAATGCATACTGACAGATGACACTTAAAAATAAAATGGATCAAATATTTTTTTTAATAAAAAAAAAATAATTAAAGTCAATATATTATTTTTATAATATAGACAATAGCGCTTCCGAGTAACAATATAATTTAGCTATTGTGTAGTAACATCTGTTTTACTTATTTGTATTATAAATTACTTAGTTCTTACATAAATTATACTTATCACAACTTAAATGTATTTATATATACTAGGAACATTAATTGTACCTCTTATTTATAGTAGCTTATTCTTATAATAATTTCTTAACAATATTATGTGTGTACATATTTTTGCTCGAGACTGTACATAGTCGTGGGTCGCCGAGAAATGGCCGACCCACGCAGCTGGGATGCGTGGGTCGGCCACGTGGCTGAGCTACGTTCCGCCTATTCGAGTTAGCTACGCGTGTGTTTATGACGTCAATTGCTGCGTAGCATGTCCGTGCGCTGCGGTGGAAACGCTCTCATACATTTTGTACTAAAGCGAAGCTGAACACACGTGCATAGCCTCTCCGTGCGCCGCTGTGGGTTTCCGGCTTAATGAATCATATACGAAATGTATGTAGAAAATCAGACTCAAGTTAGTCGAACTTTTTGGTCTGTCGAGTAACCTAAAATATAGTAAAAATAAAACAAAAATGTAAAATAATCAATTTTATTTTATTGTGTCAATTAAATAAATTAGAATGTTTAGCTTATCTCGTTAACATATCTTTTTCTTATTGTATTTTACATAAATAGTATGACAATTTTAATAAAGACGCAGAGATAAGTACAATGCAAGTAAAAATTTCGTAAGTTTTTAAAATTACCTAACGCTTTTAGCTATTACCATAAAATATTTTTTAAAACATATAATCATAAAACAAGCAAATTGAAAAGTGTGGTTTACGATTTTATAAATTGATTGAACATTGGAGTTACATAATAAATATGAATTTCGAAAGCGCTGTTGCAATGTTTTGCATTGAAACAATATTTCTTGTTATAAGCGAGATTTGTTCGTCGAAGCAGCACCTTCGGGTGCTGCTCGCCGGGATGCTGTCGAAGGAGAGTTCCCATACGTTGTGAAGCTGTTCAGGAAGTTCAAACCAGACTAACCCATCCACGTAAGATTTTGTACCGCTTCTGTCATCGCCCCGACCTGGGCTCTCACCGCAGCCCAATGCGTCAACACAGAAAAAGCCAAGAAGATCTTCATTTGGCATACAAACTTCACCCAACCACCACTAAAAAGCAAACTCTATAGAAACGTCAAGAAAATCATTCAGCATCTAACGTATAGCATCATTGAATACGACGACGATAGAATTTGCGAGATGATATATGTTTGCTGCTAACTGACGTGATGTCAACTGCCGGCATTGGGAAGCTGTCAGCAGTCGATCACGACACGTTAGAGGGTGTGGCTGTGACGTAAGCGGGGGGATGCACGGAAGACCCGATGAACGACAGGTTTAGAACTCTGCAGGTAGGGAAGGGAGCTATCGTGGCGTGTGACACCAGGGTCCAAGAGCATATAGCAAATATGGTGTGCCTCGCTCCGAAGTGTAACAATAAACAGCTGATGGCGTATCCCGGCGACTCGGGCGGTCCGCTGCAATTCGAAAACCGTATAGTGGGTGCCTGCTCCTTGGTCAAATTTCTTCGGTTCGCTGCGAAGAGTTTCCACACAGCGGTCAGTCCTCATATCGATTGGAATGCATATGTTATGCGAAGATATGATTATCCCGTCTCCGATGATGCGACAAGACCTTAGCTGACAACCGAACTATTGAACGAAAAGGCACATTCGTTGGAAACTGACACAAAAGATACCGACTAAAATGATGAAGCAAAACAAAGACAGCCTCGAAATTCAAACTTATTGTATTAACATAATATTAGACTAAGGTTACTTACCTATATAAAGACGATTAACTTAGCTTAGGTTAAATATACTACTTTAATGCCCCTATTGTTTTTTATTTTAGTTTATAAAAAACTTAACCATAACATAATCATCTAGCACTACTAAATCTACATCTTAACGAAAAATTACTACATAAGCAGATCCTTGTAGATTACAAGGACAAAAGTTGATCATTATACAGGAAGGAGCCGTGAGCTGGGGCAGTTTTCTATGCGTACCTCCTTGGAAACCGCTCTCCTTTGTTTTCAGCTGGTAACAGTTCTCTGGGTGGTAGGACTCAGTTTCTGTAAGACTCTCACGTTCAATTCGAAGATACCTTCTTTTTTTCTTTTTTCGAACCATTTTGCCTCTATTTTCAATTTTTGCAAAAAAGTCTAATGAAAAATTATGTTTATCGTTAAAAAAATGGAAGCTAGATAACCAAAAACAAACTGAATAAAAATACACTTACAATTATATAGTGGAGAAATCAATTTCGTATCATGAATAATAATTCTTTAAATATTTGCGACCAGCGAAAGAAAATCTAACAACCGTATGATAAATTTTTGGCCTAAACAAGTCACCGAGTAACTAGCTTTTGAGATTACGTAACTTTAGATTATGTTGAATATACAATATTCAAATTTAAGTATCACGTACTAAAAAAGCCACTAAAGTATATTACATTACATAATATTCATTCGAAACCGTTTATGCTAGTTTACGCAATAGCTCAAATTTAATATTTGTTGACTTTAAAATTTAATGTTCTTTATAAACACACGTGTCATGTTATGGTTATTAATATTATGTTTTCTAAACTCCAATGGCACTGGCAAACGTTTGAAGACGAGTCTGCGAATCCTTGACGGGCGCGACGCCAAGTTCGAAGAGTTTCCATTCGTGTTAGTGATCTACGCACTACCGCACTTTCGCCTGGACTTATACTACAGGCTTTGCACCGCTTCAGTGATAGCCGACAGCTGGGCCCTCACCGCCGCCCACTGCCTCTTCGATGAACAACCAAACCAAATATTCTTAGCCTTCGCAAACTTCAGCAGGTATCGCAGAGTCAAAGTATTCTCCAGAGTCAAGAAGATCATACTCCATCCCTCGTTCGAGTATAAAGAAGGAATCGAGTTCACTTTACGCAATGATATTGGATTGGTGTTGATGCACAAGAGGATAACATCGGCAATCGGGAGGCTGCTGCCCGTGGACCACTTGACGATGATAGGGTTACACGTGCAGTACGTAGGCGCGGGGACGACCAACAGCCCCAGGTTGGACCATCTCCGGGTCTTACAGGTCGGCGAAGGAGGCATCATTAAATGCGACGAAGAACAAGAGAAATTGTTTAAACAAATCATATGCATTGCACCGATGTGCTCGAAGAAACTACAGATGCCATGGTACGGAGACTCCGGCGGGCCGTTACTGCACGATGGCAAGATTGTGGGCGTATGCTCCTATTCCTCGAACACGTCTCGATCGTCGGACGCTGCTTTCGCTCCAGTAAGTCCTTACATAGATTGGATTGAAAGCATAATGCTGGATTATGAAGAAGAGATACAAGATCAACAAAATATTAATAATACTATAAGTACTGATACAACTGTTCAATAAATATCTTGCTCTGAGGTATGGCTTTTCATGTCACTTGGACTGATATATTAGGTACATAAGTATGTCAGAAGCGTTAGAAATTTAAGATGCTGACTTGAAATATTCATTAGAGACGTTTCTTAAGACGCCTAAACACTAGTAGTTCGTGCTGAAAAGTGTTTGTCAGGTGGCAAGGAGATAAATGCCTTTAATGGTTGGGTGCGGAGGCCCGTTGCGTATTATTAATAATAGTAACGTACATGGTATCCTCCCGTCCCTAGACCAAGCTGGCCCGAGCCGGCCAAACTAGCAATAAAAATATGTCCCTAAAAAATAAAAACTTGATCCAGCCATCCCTTGCTGTTTTGCTTTATTAAGATTGTTAGCAACGCACTAAGTCGAAGTCCGAACCCCGCAGGGGGTGCTCTTAGTGGACGTTGCTGACGTAGTTAGTTTTTCCTATTGCTCTGGCTGGAGGCCTTAAGGTCCTCGCCAAAAGTCCGGTGAAGCAGTCAAAGCCTCGGGCTAACTGCAAAGATCTCTACCAAAAAAAAAATGGTTGGGTGATGCCAGTGTTTATGTACTCCTTTGGTATACTCAAGTGGACTCAGACTTGGATAGGACACCTGCTAACCGGAAATTGAATGCATCACCCACGGTCTTCAGTAATGAGGTAATAATAATATGTCCCGCGGAATGGTGGGGGTCGAGGCTTTCTAAGTGTTAACTTTTGGAAGTATTTTCACTATTTAACATATATACATATATATAATCACGCCAGTTTCCCGTAGGGGTAGGCAGAGACCATTTCTTTCCAATTGCTACGGTATAAGGTATATTTATGTCTGTTAGGAATAACATAAGATACCAATACGCATGTATCCCCGAAGGGTTAGGCAGAAGTGTACCAGTGCACACCCACAATTCGCCGATATGTTTAGGTCTCATGTAATAGGGGGTGAGCCTGTTGCCACTTACCGGGCACAAATCCAAACTCCGACCTTCTACTGAGAATTTAATAGAAAAACCCAATGACACCTTGGCCGACTTGGGAATCAAACCCAATATCTCTAGCGTACCAGTAGCTCTTAGGACCACTAGGCCAACGAGCCTGTTAGGAATAAGCTACATTAAATAATGGATTTAAGCAAGGATGCATTAAGCGACATTCAATTAAGTATCTTGATTACATTGCATTTAATATAAATCAGTATGGGTTAAATATGAATTATATCTAAATATTTTAGACGATCTGAGAATTATAAAAAGTTTCGTCGGTCGCTATGGTGTATAGTGTTCCGTGTGACTAAGTACCTACGTCTGAGCCAGCCTGCAATCTCCGCAAAATATTTCTTTACAATGACCACAAGTCCAGTATGGTTTCTTGGGTTTACTCGATCAATGTTGGGAAATAATTTTGTCGCGGTTTATTTCAGAGCCAGCTCAATCTGCCCATGCAACCTGCAAAGGTGTCGAAAGAGCAGATTTATTTCATAACTGGAGGGTTTCTCACGCGGCAGTTATATGTCGAGCTTTCGGGAATAACCTCTAAGAAATGCTATTTTTTTTTAATAATACACAATTAAATCTAATATAAGAAAAAACTCAAACTATACATAAATTAAAACTTACATAAATAAAAACTACACGGCGTCAAAGAACTCATCGTCATCCTTGTCAATGGCGGGGAACGTGCCCAGAAGGCCGGCAGCATTGCCACGTTGAATGGCTATGCCGATTCTCTGTGCAAGGAACAAACCAGCCCTCTGATCACGAGTAGATTCTACTATTTTATAGTTAGAGTTTGTTCTTATATTAGATTTAATTGTGTATTAAAAAAGATAATATAAATAGTTTGATAATAACTCTAAAAGTGATTTACAGGTATTGAAACAGTCTTAAACAAAGAATAATTTATTTGAAAAATGTGTAACATAGATAACAGGGTGTGAATAGTGTCTAATATTAGCTTGGGTAATATAGGCTGCTGAATAGTAAGTGGTCCAGTTTTTATAAACTTTACATTTATAATTAAATCAGGAAATATTTAGCCAGGATGTTGCCCATTGGGTTCCGGATGGATCTATTACAATCTTACAAACAAAATTATATGACGACTGACAACGTGGTAAGAAATTAATCATAAAACAAAGCTCTTGGTCAATTCAAACCGCAATCCAAACGGCTCTTGTTGCGAAATGGTTATCGGCAATGTCAACTGCAGCAATGTTTTATTATTGTTGAAAGAAATAAAAAACGAAACTCCATAACAATCACAATTGAGTTTTTTACCTGTTCCTGAAATTAATTTCTCTCGAATAAAAAATCAAGATATAACTGTAAAGCTTCATCGTGCGAGTACCATGTTTTGGAAAACTTCAATTATTTTTATTCTCAGCTTGAACGAAGTTTGCCAGTCTAAATCAGATCTTCGTATATTTAATGGGCGGGACGCAAAAGAAGGAGAATTCCCTTATGTCGTTATACTTGTGCAGTTTGACAATCACACACTGATGATGAAACAACCGAGAAGGGTTTGTACAGGAGCCATAATATCCGAAGACTGGGTACTGACCGCCGGACAATGCTGTAAAAATGAATTTATGCCACCGATAGATACCATGTACCTTTGGATCGGTAATTTTACTGAATATCCTTCATTAGGAAGTAAATTGCTTAAGAAAGTAAAAAAATTGATTTCACATCCAACAAGCGGCTCTTCTTATTTCAATCTCAGAAATGATATTGGATTAGCGCTTGTGGAGAAGTTGCCAATAAACAGTGTCGGGCGACTATCAGGAGTCGATCATTTAACCTTGATTGGACTGCCTGTCACGTTTATTGGCAGTGGTCGAACGAACAAACCAGGAAATTATCGACTCATGCCCTTGCAGGTCGGTGAAGTTGGCATCGTGCCCTGCAACGACCCAAGAAGAAAGGAGAGCTCGATTTGTACTATTCCGAAGTGTGACGACCGATTGAATAATGGACTGCCCGGAGACTCCGGAGGGCCCTTGCTGTACGATGGCCGTATAATTGGAGTAATGTCTGGTTTATTACCTAACAAAGGAAATGCTACGAGCTCCATAGCAGTATCCACAGCGGTTAGTCCTTTTCTGGACTGGATCCATCTCGTTATTCAAAATAAACGAGATCAAATCACTCGTTCTAAACCTTCGATCAATAAAAAGGCTATTGTGGAATACGACTCATTTAAGTAATATATGGGAACCATGCTCGCGCTTATAGTTATTCTGTGATGAGAGGCGAAGGCAAGAAAATAGGTCTACCGTCATCATTTAGTAAATATTTGTATTATAAATATATTTGTGAATAATAATAACCTTTAGTTACGCAAATAAACTGAGAAAAATTACAATACATTTCGTCTTTTGTTAAACACAAGCGATTTCAGCATCTCTAACCGTACTAGACGATAAATAAATGCGATCAACATCACATACATTGCTCTGAAAATTAAGCAAGTGGCTTAAGCACTTGTGTTATGGAATTCAGAAACAACAGAGGTACCACAAACAGCAGACAAAAACAATATAGAAAAGTTTGATTCTACATTGTCCCGTCTGGGGATCGAACCCGGGATCCCAGAGGTAGCGACGCCTTGAAATCCGTGCGTACGCCACTCGACCACGGAGGTGGTTATATAATAATTAAGATAGAACTAGTAAATATATTGAAATTAAAACAGAATTTTTTAAAAAGAAGTTTTATTATGACCTATTTAATACTAGCACCTTGACCTGGCGTCGCTCGGGTTGACCGTTTTTTTAACAGTTTAGGATAAACGTGGAGTAGATTTACTTCTAGGTGGGCACGCCTCTTGCGCACTTTGGTGCTTCCTGCCTCGCCGCGTTGACCGCTACGTTGCGTGAGACTTGTCCAAATTGACATTTTTAAATGCATAATATCTCTTGAACGGAACATCGGATTTAAATAATTCGTAATATTTTATATTTTGAATCATAAAAATGATATGTAATATCAAACTATATATATTAACTTTTTTAATACACAATTAAATCTAATATAAGTATATAATTATATCTAATATATTATAATCTAATATAACTACACTAAAATTAAAACTTACATAAATAAAAACTAAACGGCGTCAAAGAACTCATCGTCATCCTTGTCAATGGCGGGGAACGTGCCCAGAAGGCTGGCAGCATTGCCACGTTGAATGGCTATGCCGATTCTCTGTGCAACGAAATAAACCAGCCCTCTGATCACGAGTAGATTCTACTATTTTATAGTTAGAGTTTGTTCTTATATTAGATTTAATTGTGTATTAAAAAAGTTAATATAAATAGTTTGATAATAATTCTAAAAGTGATTTACAGGTATTGAAACAGTCTTAAACAAGGAATAATTTATTTTAACAATGTCTAACATAGAGGAATAGATAACATGGTTACGCAACTTTTAAATTGTAAAAGAATACTTAGATGTTTCTGCAAAAGTACAATATTTGGACATGTTCTTTAATATCCTAGAACATTTTTTGTTTAAATAAGCGTTTTTGCAGCGCAGGCGATGAATTATATTCTATAGCAAAAACTATCTATCGGCGGTTATTCTATTGAAGTCTTAGTGAGGAACCCTAATTCCCAGTCTATCGGAGTTCACCTGAATACAATTATACTATTATAACCTTTTTCATGGGGTGAAATAGTATCTATCCCATGTTTGAACTGGTTGTTGGGTAAACACTTCCAAATATTAGTGCACTAAAAATTTAAAGTGTATGTAAGCAAAAAAGCAATTGCTTTAAGCCGGCAGTAATCACTTTATTTGCGGTCTACTTGCAATACCGCACAAGGCAGTATAAATTTATTATACTATAACAAACACGTAAAACTAAATCATAATATTTTTACACAAAAAAAAACTTTGAAATCAATTTCCGTTGAAAAAAACCAATAGAAGCATTTGAGGAATTCTCAATTTCGCCATGTTGTGGATGACCGCAATAATTTGTCTTGTAATTTTAAACGACTTTTGTGAGCCTAAACCTCGTGCAGGTGTACGGCACGGCCGCGACGCGCGAGGTGGCGAGTTCCCGTTCGTAGTGTCACTTTTTGAAATGTACGGAGCAAGCAAAGGGTCCGAGGTCTTCAGGTTTTGTACAGGATCCCTTATATCTCTCGACTTGGTACTGAGCGCTGCGCACTGCGTGATCGATACACCTCCGAAGTCCTTATTCGTTTGGCACTCCGACTTTACAAGATCACCTCTGACCACGAAAATGTTCGCGAATGTTACAAAAGTCATTGTACATCCAGCTTTTCTTGATCAAGCAAAGAATGGTATGCTCAATGATTTGAGTTTGCTATTTGTGAACAAGTTGCCTTTGGACTGCTTTGGGAGACTTTCAGTCGTCGATCATTTATCGTTGGTAGGATTACCTGTGACGTACATTGGCAGTGGAAGCATGGACAACACTAGGCGAGGAAAAGATGTTCTCAGACCATTGCAGGTCGGTGATGCTAAGATCGTTACGTGTTCGGGGCAAAAGGAAAAGCAGGCCATTTGTATTGTTGCGAAGTGTAACGATATACAGCATTCGCCGTGGGTCGGGGACTCCGGAGCGCCCTTGCTGTACGATGGACGCATCATCGGAGTGTGCTCTTCTGGAATCAACAATGTTATAATGATGGACGAATCCTACGCCGCAGTCAGCCCTCATATAGATTGGATTAATAAAGTTATGAAACAAAAATACGATCCAATCCCACCGTCTGCTAAAGACGAAAAGTATAGTATTTTATTTGTTTAATTACATGCTATTCTATGGAGTTCATAATTCGTTAGTCCTTGTATACGATAGTAACAATACTCTTAAAAATTTAAGTATTATTTAAATTGGTCTAAAACTAAAGTGTGTTTTATTGTTAACTTGTGGCCCACGGCATTGTGTGCGTGTGTGTGTGATTAATAATTAATGTAATGATTAATATAATAAAGGATATCTATAGTAAAAGATATCTTCAAACACAATTTATACACTGCCCGCCGACCGCAAACTGAAATTGAAATTTATATCAAATACTCAAAAGATATAGGTCGCGTCAGGTAAAAAGAACGCTGGCGGAAGGTGGGGAGGGTACGTTTGCGCATGAGTATACAATTCGGCAGGCGAAGGTCGTCCTACGAACCAATAGCGCACCGGCAAACATGCGGCTCGTGCCCCCCCGCACTTCATACCACCAAACAGACCGATAAATCGCGTTCTGCGCATCTTGACAGCTAGCGTTCTTTTTACGTGACGCGACCTATACAGAAGTTTCGTTCGCATGAACTCAGATCTTGTAATTAGGTACAGCGACAAAAACAAAATATAGTTGATCCGTAAAGCAGTATGACATAATTTTCTAATCAATTTAAATGTGAAAACTTATATCCAGAAGTTTAAATTTCCTCCAAGTTAAGACAAGTTGAGCCACGCTCTGTTCGCGCTCTCAATTACATATTATTAAAACAATCTATTGTTTGAAAGTTATATTATATACTTGCTTGACTATACAAAGACACTTCTGTGCAACGGTGAAGGAAAACATCGTGAAGAAACCTAGATTCGTCTGCAATGAGCACGCGTGGTGATGGTGGTGGTGATCCAAGCTCGCGCCTCTATATGAGAAGGGGTCTGTGCCCAGCAGTGGACATTTATAGGCTGGATTATGTAATATTCTTTTATTTAAAATTTAGTGTTAGAAATTGTCATTAATACATTTTTTATTAAGCCTTCAATCTAGCGGATTAAAAAAATAAAAATCAATTATAAGATTAAATTAAACTATTCGATTGAAATCCGTATTATGATATCGAAATCCGATTATGTGCCTCGACTCCATTATTTTAATTTCACAAAAGGAATATTTGGGTGGATACAACTATCTATAATATAAAAATGAATCGCCAAATGTGTTGGTAAGCGCATAACTCAATAACGCCTGAATAGATTTCGCTAATTCTTTTTTTGTTGTTTTAGTTATTACCAGGAGAAGGTTTTTATGAAGTAAAATGGCGTTTATGCGGTTTTTTTTTAAGTAATCTTGACCTTGGATACCATAGTGATTTTTCGGATACATCTGAGGCACCGGGAACGGGAGCTGGGTATTCATGCGGGTGAAACCGCAGGGCACAGCTAGTTATTTAATAAAAGTAGAGATTATATTTATAAACTATAACAGTTTTTACAGCGTTCGCAGATTTTTTTTCCTATTTGTCAATATAACGAATCCGTATCTAACCACACTATGCCGAAATTACGTCGCGTCATAGCGTACAGCGTAACATCGGCCGGGCGTAAGTTCAGAGGCAACTTATTCTGTGATCACACATTAAAGAAAGTAATAAGAGAAATTCTTTGTTTTACGTCTGTCTGTCCAACTGTGTAGATAACATGACACAACGCCACGACAGCGACTCGACACTCTGAGTACACACACAATGTTGCGGATCTCTGCCGCGTAAGTTCGGCACTTATGGTGTGTCATATCAGCTGAGTACGTCGGAAATCAGCCGCCAAACTTCGGCCGCGTAACTTCAGCAGTGTGTAGTGTGCAGACACTAGGCCGCGTGGGGTGGCAGAGGTGACGGAGCAGAATTGTGTCTACGAAACCACCGTCATTTGTTTATTATTTATTTTTACAGTTAGCGACTAACTATTTACATATCTCTTTTATTTGCCCGGTATCTACATCCTGAGCGATAAAATAGTCATACTTACTCGTTTCTCGCCTGCAAAGAGACAAGTGCGTCGGTTGTTTTTTTCAATACTAATGAAATTACTTTTCTTCCAGATATTTTGGAGGCACACAGCGCTCGGCCGCGTCGCATCGCGTCCTTGATCGGCATTGAAGGGGGACACTCCATCGCCAACTCGCTCGGAGTTCTACGCGCCTACTACACCCTGGGCGTCCGATACATGACCTTGACTCATACGTGTAACACTCCATGGTAAGTCACTACGCTATTACTGAGCATTACCTATAACAGTAGTGTGAAAGAGACAAAGCGACTGTGAGGCCAGTGGCTATCCTTTTCTCATCCGATTCATGGCTGGGCACAGGCCCCATTCCTCCTTTGATAGAGCGCTGCTCGAAAATTCGAAATGCTTCGAATAAAAAAAAATCCGCCAGGGTCGGTAGTGGTCTGCTAATTTCCACCAATCACAAGCCAGTAGCTTTGTTTCTCATTGGTGGATATTGTCACCAGGACCTCATGCGACATGCAAAACTAGCGGATTTTTAAATCTCGCTCATTCTTGGTCTTGTGTCAAGTTCGTCCCGCCATATACTTCTAGGCACGCCACCAGGACTTATAAACTTTTCTGGTATCCTTTAAGTATATCGATGAAGCATGCTTAAGCCGCGGAAAAGTTGCGCAAAAGTATTGGTCACACGATCGCTTTTTCTCTTTCTAAAGAGTATTTTTTATGTGGGTATTGCTCAGTTAATTCTCCTTACACTAAGTGTCGCGAACGCGAATATTTTCCCTAATGTGTCATCGGCGAAATCAACATAGAAAATTTTAAGGAATTTGACAAGAGACATCGATTTGATCATTACGAAAGTACTTGGTACTGACCACTTACATACTTTAAGCATGATATGCATCTCAAATTTGAACGCTTTAAGAATAATCTTTAGCTATGGTTTATAAATACCATCACGCCTCTTTTTCGTAGGGGTAGGCAGAGGCCACTTCTTTCCACTTCCTACGATCTTTCTGTATTTACGGTTGCAAATAATTATTTGTAATTACATAAGTTTTCATACAACAAAAAACTTACAACTATACTAAAATTAAAACTTCTAATATAAATAAAATTAACGTCAAAATATTCAATCATCCTTGTCAATGACGGGAATCGTGCCCAGCCGGCTGGCACGTTGGTCGGCAGGTCTTTTATAAGAATTAATTTAATAATACATCTATTAGTAAAATAATAAAAGAAAATAGCAGTTATATCAAATTAATTGACAATTTATAATCAAAACGACAATTCAGATCCACAATATTTTAAATGTTTAAATTGCTTTAAATAGGAATCGAATCCGAAACTTTGAATTCAGCCGACGGAGCAAGTGGTTACGTATTTAGCCACATACCGAAGTTGCAATTAATGGTCACGGAAACGGCGAGACAAGAGAAAAGCCATTCCGATGCTCGTTCAAGTGTTTCAATGAAATTCAGTTAGTTCCCACTAAATTGAGGTTTCACTATTTATGCCCGATATTCAATTAATAACCCATTGAGATGTTCTGACTATTGTATTGTGCTTAAGTAAAAATATAGTAGGTTTTTTTATGATTACTTTCAATCTTTATGTTGAAAACAAATCTTTCATACGGCATCCATTCTTTGATTATTGTGAAAAGACGGGCCTGTTGGTCTAGTGGCTAGAGACCCTGACTACTATACCGGAGGTCGTGGGTTCGATTCCCACCCAGGACAAATGTTTGAGTGATGAGCACGATCATTTGTTCGGTGCCTGGGTGTAATTTATCTATAATATCTATGTATTTAGAAATATATAAGTATGTTTATCAGTTGTCTGGTTACCATAACACAAGCTCTTCTTAGCTTGGGATCAACAACCGTGTGTGAGATGTCCCGGAATATTATTATTATTTACTTTGTATGACTTTTGTCCTCCCTTCTGAAGGGGTTTTATATATCTAATCACACGGACCGTAGTCAAGTGCAAGAAGAGGTTATGCTAGTGTAGTAGTGTATGATGAAGAGATGGATGATGTGGTGAAGAATTTGCGGGTGAGACGACAGGTATTAAGTTTTGTTATTATTATAAAAGGTTAAGGGGTTTTTGTTAGAACCCTGATCTCTGAAACTATCATTCAGACAAGCTTAAAATCTTTTTGTTTTTGATAGCCCATACAAGGACGGTTAGTTTCTTATACCGGGTGTTTTCTGAAAAACTAGATTGGTGTCAAATAATTGATACAAAAAATTCAATTAACTAATTTTGATAGAAACTTTTATTTCTGTCACTTTATGAGATGTTCTTTACACCTCTTTTGGATAGAGATACCCTTATAATAACACTCTGTATGGGCTATTAATTTCACTTTACTTCGCTGAGAAGAAAAGTGAAAATGGTACAGCTAGTGAAATATTATAAGTAATTAGACGACCTCCGTGGTCGAGTGGCGTACGCACCGGTTTTCAAGGTGTCGCTAGCTCTGAGGTCCCAGGTTCGATCCCAGGACGGGTCAATGTAGAAAATCACTTCTACATTGTCTCGGGTCTGGATGTTTGTGGTACCTTCGTCGTTTCTGAATTCCACAACACAAGTGCTTTAGCTACTTACTTTGGGTTCAGAGCAATGTATGTGATGTTGTCCGCATTTATTTATTTATTTATTATTTTATTAAATCGTAATTTTCTTATAAACTTTCCCAAACTAAAAGTCCAGTAAAAACAGTCTGAACTCCATAGGTTCCATAAATTCGGAATGTCGACGTATTTTCAATACGAAAGAACTCTTAATACTCATTAATACGAAGTTCTTATTAAAACTAAACAAAGCGAGTGAAAGAGTGATAAATATTTCCTTTAATATTGTTCGGGAGATCGAAATATTTTTAGATGGTAATAAACACTAAAACAACAAACTTATTTATGAGAACTGAAGTTTGTTAATCTTTATTGGATTATATTGTTACTTGTGTAATAAACTTCAAAGTAATATTGTCGATTATTGTAGTTGTTTTACGATTAATGATTGTGAAAAAATAATTGTTAATATTTTAAATAAATGTAAAAACTCTAAATAGACAAAAAATATGTATTGTATGTGGGCCACCTCTGAGGTTGACAGAACAACGAATTGAAAACCTCTTTTGGAAGTCGGTTCATAATAAATTTTGTTTTTAATCATGTAGGCAGCAAATAGTCAATAGTATTTATTCGTCTATTGGGGATGACAGGAATCTAACCAATCAAAGCTTATAACTCGAGAACGGGTAGACCCATTTTCATGATATTTGATTTGTTGGATTCGTCTCCACTCCAAATAGCAGGATAACTATAAAAACGTCAAAAATAAATAATCTTCCGGAAAGCAGAGTACTTATGCGGCTGACTTAGTTTTTTTATTACTGTGATCAATATTTTAAGTTTAATTTCTAAAATAAATATTATTATTTTAAAATGTATTGAAATAAAACTGGAGCGACGACCTCCGTGGTCTAGTGGTTTACGCACCGGTTTTCAAGGTATCGCCAGCTCTGAGGGTTTGATCCCCGGACGGGTGAATTGAGAAAATCACAATATTTTTTCTCATTGTCTCAAGTCTGGGTTTCATTAGTACCTTCGATGTCTCTGAATCCCATAATACAAGTGCTTTAGCTACTCACTTTACGTTTTGAGCAATGTATGTGATGTTGTCCATATTTATTTTAACTAACTAGCAAACCCGGCGAACTCCGTTTCAATGTAACAACAGATTTTTTTTTGTTTTTTTATTTGAAAAGGATTTGCTATAAACCTCACGAAGCTCGACACCTTTCCAACGAATGCAAAACCGTGGCAATCGGTTCGTGCGTTCTGGAGTTATAGCGTCAGGCAGGAAACCCCGACTTATTTTTATATAGTAGATATTAAAACTTTTTTTGCGGATTGTATCGTCTTATTATATTTAGGTTTTAGTTCCCGAAGTTTCGGTACCTTTGCAGGTCTCATGGTCACGAGCAAACTTGTTTTATTACAATGTCTAACATTCATGTAAACTTCAGAAAGCTATCTGTATAAATATAGACAAGAAAATATGTGATAATGGATAGATGTTTGTTACTCATTCACATAGGAAAAAATCAAACTCTTTCACCCCTATCCCCGGTCGTCTGTTCTTGTACTTTATACCTTACACCAACGTCACAAAGTCCATTTTCCAATGATCGATTCACACAAAACACAGATACGCTACCCACACCATAGTCACTAATTTCAAATTAAGCTTTATGCCTTTATAATACAGTTTAAAATGCATTGACGACATGGAAACCTGAAAACGATATCTGTCTTATTATGTATAGCTATTGTAAGGATAGTTACCCCATAGTTTGTTCTTCCGAAATCTCAACTTGGCTATTATACGATTCAAGTCAATGACGTCACGAGTAAAGTTACACAATAGATACATTAGTTAACAAATACATTCACTTTTGCTCGAATACTCGAACACACGAGTTTGGATGACGTTTGCAAATGTGCTACGTTTTTAACCGACTTCAAAAAATGAAGGTTCTCAATTTTCGGTATGTTTTTTTTTTTTGTATGTATGTTAAGAGAAATGGAAGCCAATAGGAGAACGATTTAAAAATGTATATTCAGTTATTTTCTTTTTATTGATGTATGTTATTATGTTTAAACAATTATTTATTTTTGCATTCGACCTGTGATAATGACACATGCTTGAATAATAATGTATGTTTATCAGTGGTCTGGTTACCATAGTACAAGCTCTGCTTAGTTTGGGATCAGATGAATTTGTGTGAGTTGTCCCCGGATATTATTATTTAAGAGAACATAGGATACCACGAACAACGGGAAACAGCTAGATACTTAATACTCGGAACAATCGATTCTGTAACATTCTCCGAAGCTACTCATACATCATTCTGTAAGTAACATAGTTCACAGAGAGTATTAGCACGTGTGACATACAGAGTGTTACCGAAGAGTATATCAATCCAAAGGGGCTGAAGAGTACATCTGGTATAGAGGAAGTTTACAATTTTTTTTTCTCAAAATGTTTTTGTTAATAATTGATGTCTCATTTTTCGTGTCAATTTATTTAACTTTGAAAATCATAACCAATGAAGCAATGTATCGTTAACATTTAGCAAGTGACGTTTATTATAATTTTTGGTGATATTTGAGAGGTTTGGAAGAAGAAAGGAGAGGCTTTTGCCCAGCAGAAGGACCTTACGAAGGCTATGAAAAAAAAACATGATGCAATTTTTTTATAATAATATCAATAATTAAAGGTGGTGTGATGATTTAGTCACTACTAGTCGGTTATGCGGGACGCACGTGGACAGAAATCGCCAAGAACGAAAGGTTTGAAAGAAGAAAGGGGAGGCCTTTGCCCATCTGTGGGATATAAAGTAGGCTAATAAAAAAAAAACAATAATCTAAGTAACTCATTTTGACATGAAATTTTGCCTCTATACCAGATGTATTCTTGATTTTCTTTGGATAGATATACCCTTTCGGTAACACCCTACATAGGACTACATATAAAATGTAATCCGCTTATCGGGAGAGTTCTTCGCCTTGATAAGTAGTGCCACGTGTAATGCTAATGGTAGTTACTTAATATGTACAGGATGTTACGAAACCCCTGTCCGATCCGTTAAGGGGTTGTTAGGTATCGATATCTAATTACAAACAAGTAAAAACAAAATGGAAAAAAAATATAAACAAAAATTTTTTTTTTCTCCTATTGCGGGTATATAATAGTAGGTAGTAATAATAGAGTGACGGCATCTTCTCAGGTTCTGCCAAATGATCATACAAAAGGCCACCATTAATACCGACGAAAATGGTGGTGTAGTTTTTGATTTATCTTCAAATTTAGGGATTTTGGAGGCTATTTCAAAGTTCATTATTATTGTTATTGTCATGAATATTTCAAATTTAATATTTTATTTGGGCATGTGATTGCAAACCCTATATCATCCTTTCGGGTCGGACAGGGGTTTCGTAACACCCTGTACATGATACTAATAGCTCTGTATGTAAAACAGTTACTTGGAATTTACTAAAGAGATTAAGCTCAAAATAGTCTCGAAATTTCGATGTCTCTGAATTGTGAATTCAAGTTTCGAGCTCCTATTAACTGGCTCGAAACTTTGATTCACAATTAATCATTATGTTTTTTTTTTTAACTAACGATCTTTTGTGATGTAGGTAATATATGTAATGTGCTCGGCACATTTTAATGGTATTTTTATCAAGCATTTTCACTTTAGATTGCCAAATAAACTAAATGTAAAAATGTTGAATATTTGACTACGAAAACACAATTTTTTATAAATAAATCTAGGTTTACACAGATAGATTCGAAAAGACACTTTTAAAGTACCATAAGAATCTCTTTGTCAGGAATTATATATGTGAACTCGAAATGACACATTCTTAAACTCGTGGTCGAAAAACTCAAATACTTATTTCAAGCTAAATAAATCAATTCATATGGACATCATCCCGAACATATCCCTGTACTCAAAGTGGCTAAAGCACTTTTAAAATTGAATGCAAAGACAACTAAGGTACCACAAACACCCAGACCCAGGACCACGTATAAAATGTTTTACTCAATCAAATCCTCGATCAAAATTGGGACCTCAGATCTATCAGAGAGAATAGTTACTGAATTACCTTTTTTTCATCTATAATAATCCAGCCTCTAAACGTCCCACTGCTGGGCACAGTCCTCTTCTCATATAGAGAAAGCACGAGCATTGATCACCACGCTTGCTCACTGCGGATTGGCGATTTCAGATCCCAAATTTTGTAATCCAGGTTTCCTCACGATGTTTTCCTTCACCGTTCGTCAGAAGTGTCTTAGAATAATTAAGAAAGTGCATATACTAGTACTTAGAAAAGTTACATTGGTACTTGCCCGGGTTCCGGGTATAACCTTGTGCATATAAATCCGTTCATTGAACCGCTAGGCCACCACCAAATTTTTTTATTCATATATCGTTCTTAGTCTTAGTTGAGTCGCGAATTCTGTCTAGTTATCTTCGTTGGCAGTTGGCTGGTCGATTCGTCTTGTTTAGTCAATTCTGAGTGTTGAGCCTGTGCCAGAAGTGGTTAATTGCGGCGTTTGCCAGTCTAAGGCCTCATTTACGGAGACGCGGGGCGTCTGGCGTCGCGTGTGGCGGGGCGTCTCGCGGCGCGTCGGGCGTTTTTTCTGTTTACGGTGGGGCGGCGCGTGAAGCGGCACTCATCATCGCACGCGTAAACACAAACCTATAGCAATATACGACGTTGTTCATAGAGAAGCGAGGCGGGAAGAAATCGACTACAAGTCGGATTTTTATCATATTTTTATCATATCATACTCCATTGCGACGGTGACTGCGTCTGTGTTGCGCGACTGACAGAAGATTCCGCCTCGGGCATAGCTTCATCGAGATTTGCCGCTGCGTGCGCCGCCGCGGTAAACGCTGCGTGGGACGCGTCGGTGCAATCCACGGGGTCCGCCGAAAAAAACGCCCTATTTCAAACAAACGCGTATAAAATCGCTTCTCCGTAAACGCACTCATACAACTCCATATTATATTTGAATTCAGTGCGACCGCGCCGCTCAACGCAACGCCCGACGCCCCGCGTCTCCGTAAACGAGGCCTTAGTTGGACTGGGGCTCGATGTCTCCAACTATATGTATGTACCGGTATGATAGACACTTGAATGACTAGAAGCTATTTTCTAAAGATGAATAAATATAATCATTCGTTTGTATATTGGTTTCTTAGGTTTACGCGAATGTTAGACATTGAAATCAAACAATTTTTTACAGCCCAGGCCCAGTCTGCCGTGACTATGATACCTGCAAAGTCGAAAAGCCGGGACCTAAAATCTAAAATCAAACCGCGACTTAATCTGGAAAAAGTATTTTTATTTCAACATTCGTTTGTTTCTAAGAAGGTTTCTTGTGAATGTACTGACAAATACTGACATGATATTCACACTGCTTTTTGAATTGAATGCAGTGAAAAATACACAGTTTTTTTTAAACAAATATGAGACTCCGTAAACCAACTGAAATTACATACAAGATAACATTTATTTTGTGTTACATTGCGGCCGACTCACATTTCATGGCATTTTTGGTTTATTTATTTATATCAAACTTTTTGCACTGTTGCACAAAGGCGAACTTAACGCCTATTGGCTTTCTCTGCCAGTCAACCTTAGGGTGATGCAGAAACAAATCGTGGTAGTAGCAAGAGCACAAAATGGAAAATTGTGTAAATAAATTATTCATATTTAACACAAAAATACATACAAATAAATAAATGTACACTTAGTATGCAATAAAACTTTTGACTTCGTTTGACTTTGTTTGACTTCGTTAACGTAAACCAATCTCGAAATTTGTTTATCACTAAATTAAAACACTTAAACGTTTTACGTCCACAAGGGGTAGGCAGAGGTATACAAGTGTACACCCACAGTTCGCTGGTATGTTTAGGTCCCATGTAATAGGGGGCGAGCCTATTGTCACTAACCGGGCACAAATCCACACTTTGACCTGCTACTGAGAATTCCATAGAAAAACCCAATAACACCTTGGTCGACTTGGGAATCGAACCCAAGAAGCGTAGGAATCGCGCTTAGAACCACTAGGCCAACGAGGCAGTCAAACATACATACATACATATTATAGGTATACAGTGCTAGCACTAAATCCAAGTCCCACCTCTAAGGAAGATTTACAACCCAACATCGTGACATGTTAGGGTTAATTTATTAAAACAAGGTCAAAGAGTATAGAAAAACTATAGAGTGCGCATGTCATGGTATGAACAGTAAGTGGAAGTGTGAACAAGTTTCGTGTTAAAATTTTCGAAAAAAAAATGTTTTGAAAAAAAAAACATTACCTAATGTTATCTTACTAATATCGACAGCATCGAAATTTTCGCATAAAAGTTTGTCGTTGCGCGGGAAAAAACATAAACCAGTAAATGAATCTACTACATACAGCCAAAAATGTGCTTACGCTCGGCGCAATGGGCTTTTGACGTTGCTATATGTTTTGTTTTATTAAATGACAAAATTCGATGTGCTTCTTACTATGAAATAAATACATAAACGATTAAAATAAACAGAATAAAAGTATCTTATCTCTTAAAACGCAATAGTTATAAAAATAAATAATCTAATCGATGAATTAATTTAAACATTAAAATGTAATTTTCTACCAATTTCTTAAAAATTAAGTTGCAGAATGCAACAAGCGTACATATATTGCAAGTTAAAAAAAGCTCGTAAAATAATCAAAACGGGTTCACACATTCAGTATCAAAGATCTCAAAGACGACCGACCTCTTTGTTAAAGCGAAGACGCTTAACCAAAACCAACAATACTTTCCAACTTCTAAATCTAATTTAAATAATGTGTAGACTAAAGTCACGATTCTCTCTACAATGTTACGACGAGTGCCGAAATTTGTCGGAAACACCCGAGCGACGGCATTGTCATCTTGTAATGGGGGGTTTACACAGTGACTATAGGCGCTCGGTTTTTGCCGCGCGACGAATATCTTATTATATAATATAAATTAAAGCATTTATTGATTAAATAAAACATATTAATAAAGTAATTAAACAAACCAAACTGTGTGTCAGTTTGTCGGCGTTTATCTAAGTAGTGAATTGCATCTAGCATTGCCAGACGGCCCGATTTTGGCGGGTCAATTTTTAAATCCAAATTAAGTGTCCCGGAAGAGACTCAGTCCCGCTTTTCGGTAGTGAGTCTGCTGTGAGCAGACGACGAAGAATCAACTTGTAAATTTAAAACATCAGATTCTAATTTAAATACATTTTCTATGACAAACATTGCTGCCTAGGGTTAACTCAAATAAAACAATAAATATTCATCACAACATCTTATTCCACACTTTTTTACATCCTACTTTCGACAAAAGAAACCCACGTATCACAACTAAAAAAAAACGCCTTGCTTAATTAAACAGTCCTTCTAGTTCGATCGCGCGTGTAAACCGCCCGTTACTTACATTTGGTATCGACAAGCTAGGCTTTGAGAGATGAACTGTACTCGTGTCTTCTGACTCAGGGACATTCTTATCCTTTCACCACTAGCTACAGTTTAGCCCCTTTATTGACTGAGCTACGTTTTTTAACTGTTTTTTTTTAAATGTATTTTGCACTGATGCTCCTTGGTATTGTATAACCGAACATTGATGATTTTACCCTCCGACCGCGTTAGACGTGTCGGTCTTTCAATCAGAGTGTCTGTTTCTCTGTGTGTTTGTGTGTGTGTGTGGCATCTTGTCTTCTAAACAAGCCGACTGATTTTGAGCCGGTATTTTTTTGTTAAAAAACAGTCATGGTGGACATGGTTTAGAATTATGACGTTCGATTTATTTCCGACTTTTCTTTAATTTTAAAGTTATATTGTTATGTAAAGAGATTTTTATGCGTCTATGTTTTTAATTATTAATCTGATTCAAGATTAAATCGATTTTCATTCACCAGGATTAATGAGCGTTGATTTTTTACAAAGGAAAACTTAGCTTTGACTTCAAACAAGACGGCCTCATTTTGACATTATGGAAGTATACATCGCTTGCTGTAGCTTATTTGTGCAAATAATTAACGTTTTACCAGTGCAATGGATGTGGTAATGATAAATTAGTAGATTAAGAATTTCTTTTACTAACCTGTATGTAATGGTTTTTTTCCCAAACGTATTTTTTTAACGTAATATGAGTTATTTTTTCTATGTACCACAAAATTCTGAATATGTAAGGTATTAAAAACGTTATTTTTTTCCAGTTCATATCAGCTTTCCTACAAACAAAAAAAAACCATCTTAATCGGACCATTCCTTCACGAACTATAATGCCACAGACACGCAACAACACAACTCTTGCTCCATTAATAAATAATAATAATAATAATTCCAGCCTATACACGTCCCACTGCTGGGCACAGGCCTCTTCCCATATAGAGAAGGCACGAGCATTGATCACCACGCTTGCTCTCTGCGGATCTTGTTCCATTAGAAAAGAAAATGCGAAGCTCTCGGCACACAGGACAGACAGCCGGTTACCCGGTTACCCGGTTTCCGGGGCATGTGGGAATGGCGTAAGGAATGTTCAACCGGCTGTGTCGACACAGCTTACTGTTCGCGACCGAAGGCTTCAATATAAAGCCATTTAAACCAGCTGTCGTGTTGCTCTGCACTGAGAAATAGATTTTAGCATAGAGTATAGATATACTATAGAGTATCAGGGTATGAATTTTAAGCATTAGTATGAACTAGTCACATCGTAAATCAAAAATAAATCAGTAAACAACTGCACTCTATAGTTGTAAACTGTTTTAACCTCCATGTTGATTTTGAAAACACTAAATAATATGAAGTCAATTTGAAAAGTTTCAGAATTGTTAACTCACTTCCAAAGGAGGAGATTGTCAATTCGACTGTAATATTTTTTGTTTATATTAGTTGCGTTTTATCTTTGGCAACTGTAGGTGGATTTCACAATCTTGTATTCAATGAGTTATACCTCTGAGGTTGAAAAATGAATAGCGTTAAAATCGAATCAATTGTTAATTTTTTAAGTGTAAGTAATAATTATAGAAAAAAAACCGGCCTATAAACGTCCCACAGCTGGGCACAGGCCTCTTCCCATATAGAGAAGGCATGAGCATTGATCACCACGCTTGCTCTCTGCGGATTTCAGATCCTAAATGGATGGAATCCAGGAGAAACAGATAAAGAAAACATATCGAGGAAGTGTCAATTATCGAATCCAAAAAATGATTGTTTTTTTTTTTGTTAAATCTTATGTATTTTCTTTTCAGAAATATAACAGTTACATTTATTAGATAACTTTATGCTAGGAGGTCACGTCCGTGATCGAAAATCGTTTCGACCTTTTGTCAACACATTAGCAGGATTCGAATCGTTCCAAAGTGTCCCTCGGGCCTTTTGGACCTTCTCAGTAATTGACCTTTTCATGGTGTCCGTATGTACTCAATGGCTTTTAGTATTGTATGATTTTCAACCGACTTCAAATAGAAGAGGTTCTCAATTCGTTTGTGTTTTATTGATTTTATATCTACGGATTAGAGATCAATTCCAAAACTTTTCATCGATATATCTCATATAGTTCTGTTTTTTTTTTCAATTAATTTAGTTTTTTTTACATTTATCTACTAAATCAGTTATACTTCGTCTAACATAAAGATTGTCGGATCACAGGTGTTCTTTAAATCATTCTAAATATGTATTTTTTTTAGATCATAGTGCTCCTCTATAACATAAAAAAAACATACCTTACATCAACCGATCACTGTCAATTTATAAAAAAAAGTTGTAACACTTTATATACATATAGGTTTATAATCTCAATCAGGCTAATGCCAGTCGCGCGACACTCTCGCTACACCGTAAATCACTCGGCGGCAATACGTCACAGTAACGTTACAGTCTATGTACCGGTGTTATGTCAACCCCTAGCTAAGGTAATGGTCCGATTGCGGGCGGGAAGCGAGACTGTCGAGTACTTTATCGCTCAAGAAACGTGCAAGTAAATCCCGTGTAAGGCATTCGTCTCATTGCGTGCAAGAAAACGAGTAATCATGGACTATTTAATCGCTCAAGAAACGTACAACAAGATGCAGATCAGTAAGGCAGTTATCTCATTGAGGCCGAAAAAAAAGTATCTATGTAATCCCGTGTAAATAAAGGATACATATATAAAGAGTTTCTCGCTGATTGTTTCCACTGGCCGGAGGGAACTCACTTAGAATTTGTTTATTGTGGCGCGAAGAACTTTCAAAAATATACGCGCTGAGCGATACTCGCTCAACGCCCGCAGCGGGACAAGTGCCTTAGGGATCTAGGTGTTTACAAATGTATAGGCCGGATATTAGGAAGGCCGAATGCCGAATATTTGGTATTCGTGATACATTGGTATGAATATTCGGGCGTTTGTAAGATTTATTTATTGTTTTTGCCCTTTGATAATTTTGTTTATCGGCGCAAAACAAGCTTAAAGGGTTTAAAGAGTGGTTCGACTTTACTGCGTATAATTTTTTGGCTAAATTGATTAAATAAAGTTTAAGTTGCTGTTACTTTACAAAGAAAATCTCCTTCTCTATAAAAATAAAAAATAAAGTTATCTCACTACAACTCCCGTCCCATACAAAATAATTTACCTCGAAGATATACGAGTGAGCAAAACAGTATCCATATCAAACGAAATAAAATATAAATCATGTCATATGAACACAAAAGAGCCAACACTTAACAAGACACTCCCAAAAATATGTTGACTCATAACAATTCTGTATGAAGCAAATATTCAGCCAAGAAATATGACAAGCCAAATAACAAATGCTCAGAATGAAACTATTCTTATTAATATTATCAACGTGAAAGTCTGTTTGGATTTATAAATAAATAATAAATGCGTACACATTGCTCTAAACCCAAAGTAAGTAGCTAAAGCACTTGTGTTATGGAATTCAGAAACAACGAAGGTATCACTTACACCCAAACGAGACAATGTAGAGAAGTGATTCTCTACATTGACTCGACCGAAGATCAAACCCGGGATCTCACAGCTAGACACCTTGGAAACCGGAGCGTATGCTACTCGACCACGGAGGTCGTCAAAATGTCAAAAAAAAAAGAACGTTAACTTTGTGATATGCATAGATGTTTGTTGCTCTTTTACGCACAAACCATTGAACGGATTTTAATGAAACTTTACAGTGATATAGTATATACATCAGAGCAACACATAGGCTGTAATTTGTATTGATAATATGTGACCAATATAAGCATATTTACGCTAGTGAAACCGCGGGGCACAGCTAGTTGTACACGTAACTAATCTGGCGTCAGACACCATCTTTATAGTCTGGGAGTTGTGTTTTCTGGCTATGTCTTCTCTTAGCTAGAATATTAATACATTTTATGTTGTTTTTCTCTAATTAATTTTGGTAAACTCAGACTAGGAGACCAACATAATGGTAATTGGTAAATTTCACAATTAAAGTGTTCTCATGATAATTCCTATAGCCAACTTCTAAACAAGGTTACATTATTATAAAATATTGCAATGGTTTCCAGACGACATAAACCAGCGTCAAAAAATATTTAAAAAAAAAAGTTATCTCTCTTAAAATAAAACTGTAACTTTCCAAACAGAAAATAATTAGTAAAGAAATGTTAAACAGTTCTTCATATATAATCCTATCTCATCAAAAAACCTAACCATAACTGTTCTATTCTGTTTTTGACAGGCCTGTTGGTCTAGTGGTTAGAGACCCTGACTGCTATACCAGAGGTTGTGGGTTCGATTCCCACCCGGGACAAATGCTTGTGTGATGAGCACGATCATTTGTTCGGTGTCTGGGTGTAATTTATCTATGATATGTATGTATTTAGAAATATATAAGTATTTTTATCAGTTGTCTGGTTACCATAACACAAGCTCTGCTTAGCTTGGGATCAGACAACAGTGTGTGAGATGTCCAGGAATATTATTATTATTATTAATTTAACTACGATTCCACAAATTGACACACATATACACAAACAGACTCTTATGGCACACTCAACAACTTAATTATTATTCAAGTACATTCCTAATTCCAATAACTTTAGCAACACTTACAGTTGAACCAGTTACATAACAGAACTAACTCGTTGCTTAGTATGCTATCAGCTATCTGCTATTAGCTATTAGCATAGCGGTTCCATAATACAGACTCCTACGGCCCTTATCTGAAGACGGCAGTTAAGCGGAGCACCGCTATTGAACGTCTAGATAATATCAATGCCTAACTTAGGGTTACATTCTAGAATATGTATCGATTTCCTTAATCTAATATAACAAAAAACACAAAAAAGTACTAAAATTTAATCCGATATAAATAAATAAAACTAACACGCGTCAATAAAATCATAGTAATCATTGCCAAAAAGTTAATACACAATTAAATCTAATATAAGAACAAACTCTAACTATACTAAAATCAAAAATTACATAAATAAAAACTAAACGGCGTCAAAGAACTCATCGTCATCCTTGTCAATGGCGGGGAACGTGCCCAGAAGGCTGGCAGCATTGCCACGTTGAATGGCTATGCCGATTCTCTGTGCAAGGAACAAACCAGCCCTCTGATCACGAGTAGATTCTACCAAACGTTTGGAAAGTTCTTTGAAAAGATTTCGATTTCGTAAAAGTTAATTAAAATGTTTGTTCTGATTTTAATCAAAATATTCTGTTTAATTATTTTCTGTTTTTTGTAACGTTCCTTTAAGATATCTATGGCACACAGTAGAGTATTCAAATAAAAAGCAAATCAAACCAAAATGTTTTATCACTGTTAAGTAATATCTGTAATATCATGAATTCAAGTTTCTTCACCCTTTCTGGTCTGACTAGGTTTTCTTAACATTTATAGATAGATTGCTGTTGATACGATAATAAGAAAAACATAGTGCAATAGGATAGGCTTTCATACTCTAATCACATTCTTTATTTATTTATCATATATTTATTATAACTACTATTGCCTAGTTGGCCTAATGGTGCTAAACACGACTGCTACGCTAGAGGTCTTGGGTTCGATTCCCAAGTCGACTAAGGTGTTATTGGGTTTTTCTATGAAATTCTCAGTAGCAGGTCGGAGTTTGGATTTGTGCCCGGTTAGTGGCAATAGGCTCGCCCCCTATTACATGGGACCTAAAAACATATCGGCGAACTGTGGGTGTACATTGGTACACCTCTGCCTAACCCTTCGAGGTTACAGGCGTGATGATATGTATGTACGTTTATTATAACTAACATTTATAGTAATCGGATTACTGGGTCTAACGAAGCGGGCTCGCCAGCGAGGCGTTAACTATGCCCAGTTAACTTTAACTGAATTGTTCTATTAACTGTGCCAGTCATTTTGATTTGAAAAATGTTGGGATGAATTTAAGGCAAAAAATATCAGGTGTGTCATATAAAATCACTTTTCTACATTGCACATATTTTTTCTTGCATCTGGTTGTTTGTGAAGCCTTCGTTGTCTCTAATTTTAAGTGCAACCATGAATGTGATATTGACTTCAGTATTTTTTTATTTCCAACCAATAATGGCTTAGGTGTAACCATGCAAAAAACAATTTTATATCATTATCAATTAAAATAAAAATGAAATAAAATCTAGGTCAAAATGTTTTAATTCAATGTGATTATACTTTGATTGTTATGTGTTTTGTGCATCATATACCTAAATAAAATAAAAAATAAATCAATTTTGTGGTAATATATAATTATGTGACCAAAATTAAGGATTACACGAACATTAAAAAAATATTTACTATGACATAGATATTGCGTAAGATAAACACAAAAATAACATCCACTTTTTGAAATCGGTTTAAAAAATATACTATCAACCTAACATGACACCTTATTAGTATTTTTTCCTTAATGTGCAACGATCACAGCGGCATATTAAACCGGAATAAAGCGCTTAAAGCCGCTTATTAACGCTTGCAATCTTGTTTACTGAGCGCAAAGAAAAATGCAGCGCTTCAGTGCCTTTAGCGGTAACCTGTTAATTATAAAACCTATGAAACTTAGTATAAAGGTTTTATTAAAACATTTACGAGTATGTAGTTTTTTTTTTTTTGTACCTCGGAGGGTGAAATAAATCCTTATAGCATATTTGACGGGCCTTTTGGTCTAGTGGTTAGTGACCCTGACTGCTCTACCGGAGGTAGTGGGTTCGATCCGCACTCAGGACAAATTTTTGTGTGATGAGCACGATCATTTGTTCTGGTCTGGGTGTAATTTATCTAGAATATTTATGTACCTAGAAATATATAAGTATGTTCATCAGTTGTCTGGTTACCATAACACAAGATCTGCTTAGCTTGGGGTCAGATAACCGTGTGTGAGATGTCCCGGAATATTATTTTAAAAGGCCATCTAATAATTCATACACAAGGCTTTGATTCGGCGTATATACAGGTCTTTAACAAAAGGGGTGAAAAGAACATCTGGTATAGACTCAATTTACAAAATTTCTCTTCGGAATGATTTAATTTAATAATTGCTATCCGAGATTTGACAACAAAAATCAAGAAAAAACGTATCACCACACTGCCTACCTACTCTATACCAGGAGTAGTCTTCACCGCTTTTGGATTGATATACCCTTTCGGTACATCATTATAATTAATGCAATAAAGGAATAAACTTAAAACCTAATTAAATTATTTACTACTATTTAGGGTCATACGATCTCAATACGTTTCTCAGGTAAACAAATCTCAAAGGCATAAACATCTGTCTAGTCTTTTCCCAACTATATTGTGGTCGGCTTCTAGTCTTACCGGATTCAACTGAAAACCGTATTTTACATGGAGCGACTGCCTATCTGACATCCACAGCCCATTTTACTTAGCAACACGTCCCATAGTAAGACTAGTTGTCAGAGAAGGAAAAAGTTATGCGTGTTCATATATAATAATATTAATAGTATGTTGTATATAATATTACACCACACCCTGCATTTACTTGGCCCCAGCCCGTAAATGTGGTAATAACCAGCTAAAAGCTGTGAAAAAAAAAACTTATTCCATAATAATAATAATCTTTATTTTCACCAAGTATTACAAATTGTGTTACAAATTAAATATCTTAATAATATTAAATCAACAATACAGCTTTGCAGCCGAACTAGGACAGGTCCTGTATCTTAGCGTGCAGCGTCAACCCCTCGAATTTTTGACACCGAAATTTGAAACCCTTTTGAATAAATTTGAAATATATATATTGAGAACCTCCTCCGTCTTTTTCGTCGGTTAAAAAGATCAACATACTACAGTCGGGACCAACGGCTTGGCTTGCTTTTCAAGGCGAGGTAAATCTCTAAGGTTCTCTAGTGTTAATTACATTGCGTCGTTACTTACTGCGAGAGTCCCGGTCGGCCATCTGTTGGCAGCAACATATGTCAAATTATTATTACCTGTCTAGCTTATGAAGTTATAAAGGTATGTTATTTAGTATGGCAATCTCGTTATGGTTCTAGTAATAACTGTGTCGTGATGTAAACACATACGGGTATTAGAAATGTTACCTATTAGCTGAGACTGAGGAAAAAATACTGAAAAACCATGCTTAGTGAATAAAATGGCATGAAAATTATATTGCAACATTTTTTTGTATAGCTTAAAAGATAAACCTTCACAATATGTGTTTTTAATCTATTATTTAACTCCGATAACTTTAATAAGATAAAAAATTTAGTGTCCATAAATTAATTATTGATTGACAAAAATGTAAAACTCAACTTCTATTTAAAAAAAAACTACTGATTGAATCTAGGAAACAATCTCTGGATACAATTCACGTATCGATGAAATTAAATTATTTTGAAATCTATCCACTGTTGCTTGTTACATACCTATATACACAACCAAACTGAATCAGAGTTAAAAAATAAAAGTACAAAAACTATTTAAATAAAAAATGAGTTCTAAATTACTTTTAATAAACGTAGATACTCAATCCTTACAGAAGAGATAGCAAAGTGAAATGACACGAGGTCATCTCAGGTCAACTTGTTACATACGTCAGTGTCTGAGACTTGTGTCGGGATAAGCGCAACAAATGTCAGACGATTGCGGAGAGCGGGCTTAGTGGCGAGTTTAGCGGAGACATTATGTTTTTGTATAATAGACACATTAATTAAAGTGGGAATATATTGCAGTATTTTTTGACAAAATTAGCTGTACACGATTATCACACATTGTTACATATTATTATAACAAAAAAAAAACACTTACTACAGTAATAAAAAACTTTTTGTCAGAAAAAAAGACTTCAAAACTCGATAAAAGCACAAAAAAGTTAAAAATTATACTTTATCGTACGGTCTATATTAATTAATTTAATTTAAACTACTATTAACCTGTAATACAATTTAACAATTTTTGGAGTCGTACTCCACCTTTTTTTTTGGCGGTAAA
Organism: Autographa gamma; assembly: GCA_905146925.1. Taxonomy (NCBI): domain Eukaryota; kingdom Metazoa; phylum Arthropoda; class Insecta; order Lepidoptera; family Noctuidae; genus Autographa; species Autographa gamma. Next base: position 929,125 of record LR989849.1, on the reverse strand, counting down.
AAAGTGGTAATTTTTTGGACTTAGTGATATTTATTTGGGACCACTATTGACAAGCTGTTTTTTTTTTAATTAATCCACAAAAATCTCTTTTATAGCTTGTTAAAGACCGTCATCATCATGAACATCATCATTCATCCAATCATAGTCCACTGCTGGACAAAGCCCCTCCCAATTTGCGCCACAATACCCGGTCCTCCGCCTTCCGCATCCAGTCCTCGCCAACGACCTTTTTCAAGTCATCAGTCCACCTGGCGGGCGGGCGTCCTACCTTACGGTTGCCGAGTCGCGGTTAAAGACAGTGAAAACTAGAAACTTGAAGAATAGAAATTGCATATATGCCGTGATTTCCTCCCCCTAAATGTGCAAATTACACACACATCTACGTGTAACAAAATATAATATAGAAAATATCTAACAAGTACACAATACAATTAATCTTACTTAATTGCCTCGTATCTAAATCGCTTCGCGTATTTACAGAGGTGCAACCTAAATGTAGATATAAGGGTATACCATAGAGTAGAGAAAGTAAAAAGCATAGAGTGCGCGTAACGCTAAAAGGCCAATGCGTATGACATTCGTTTACTGATTTGAGCAATTGTCCGTGCAATGACAGATGTTAATACAAAGAAAATTGTGTTGGATCTTATTATGGTAATATTAGGTTTTAAGTTATTGTACAAAAGGACTTTTTTTACGGATTTTATTGCGGTTTGTTTTAAATTTTAGTTATCGACATTTCAACACCTTTTTAGGTAAGTTTTCATTCAATGTTTCACATTCCAAAGAAAGGAGTGAAAGCTGAGATGACGAGTAGTAGAGATGAATGGAAGTATGATTATGATGATTTCTAACATAACCAAAAATCTCAGAAGGGATAAAGTACTGAAAAAGTTTTGTAAAAAAAAATACAAACATCCGAATCGATAACCTCCTCTTTTTTTAGAAGCCGGTTAAAAAGACGCGCTCTGTTTAGCTACCATTTACCGATGAAGCTAGTGCATACTACTCACAGTTCATACCCTGCGCACTCTACAGATTCTTATCTATCCTCTAAGTGGGCGACTTAGGCAGTACAAACGAGATGGCATTTGTAACCGCCCCCGAACTAAATACTTAGAATTCTAACATCAAATGTGCTGCTTAATGCGAGCCATTTGTCTCGAGGGCCCGACTTAGATGTGAGGTGGACTTGTGGCGAATACGTAGTGATGTTACGGGTACCGATAATGTAGGGCTGTTATACTATCGATACATAACCTTATTGATATATGAAAAGGTTACAAGTATCGATAATTTTAGGTTGGTGCAAGTATCGATATTTAACCTTATTGATAAATGAAATTGTCTCGTTGGCCTAGTGGTGCTAAACGCGACTGCTACGCTAGAGGTCTTGGGTTCGATCCCCAAGTCGACCAAGATGTTATTGGGTTTTTCTATGAAATTCTCAGTAGCAGGTCGGAGTTGTGATTTGTGGGTGTACATTGGTACACCTCTGCCTAACCCTTCAGGGATACAGGCGTAATGATATATTATGTTATGGTAAGTATATAAATTATCTGATATCTAGTAAAAAATATTACAATCGGATTGAGAATACCTTCCTTTTTATTGTCACGTGGTACACCTTGGTAATGACGTAACGACTGACAAAAATCACGTTTGACAGTTTGGACCACGAAACTAGGTTTTCCAAGTTGTCTCGGTAATTTAATAGAATGGTCACCCACGAGCCAGCCGCGGCGAGAGCGGTTTAACTTTAAATTGGTCTATTCGTGTGGCTTGCACTTAACCCCTTCACTGAGTTTATAACTACATGATATTCTAATACATTGCTGTAGTGCATAGTGCATCTATTTAGCTAAATTTTGTGTTTGGATTTAGATATATAAGTCGGTTATTTGGTAATTCAAAATCATTTACTAACTTAGGTGATAAGACAGGATGATTGTATCGATAAGACATTCACTACGTTCTTTCATGTTTTAAGACGTCATTTTTCGATTGCAATTATTAAAAGGAGGAGGTACTGAATTCGTCAATTTTTTTTTTTTTTCGTTACTTCATAGCTTTTGACTCGGTAAACCGGTTTTGATGACTTTTTTTTTATTTGAAATTTGTTTCTTTCCGTATGGACCCATTTTAATATGCTCCAGTTTTGTAAGTGGGGTCCATAGGAAAACCATAAAATATAAGATATATGTTGAAGTCGGTTTTTATAATACTTTTTTTTGGAAGGTAACGTACTCGAGGTATTTTACATACATACATATAATCACGCCTCTTTCCCTTGTAGGGGTAGGCAGAGACCACTTCTTTCCACTAGCTACGATCCTTACACACTTGTTTCGCTTTGTCCACTTTCATTATTCCCTTCATACATGCTGCTCGGTTTATGGTATGCTCTTGATGTGGCCTTTTTTCATTCACACTGGCCTTATACACTTTTTCGTCAATCGTTCTTTTATTCAGTCTCTCAAAATATTTTAGTCTATAATTTATAAAGATCTGTTTGTCATTGTAAACATCAGCAATTTTTGTTACATTTTAGTAAAAAGAGCGATAAAAATAAATGTCACTGAATTTTCCGTCAACAGGACGTAATTAAACTTTTATCCGGTGTCGAGGCTCACTCGCGCCAATGACGAGGAGTGTTCTAATTTAAGTGAAAATTCTCAAGAATCCCGTAATGACTTAACAAAAAAATTCGAATGCTGTCAGCTGAAGGCGATTACAAAAACGCCCTATCTCATAATAATTCACGAGCAGCCACTTACCACGTTGTCCCCCTATTTCCTTGTAAGGCCCGGACTCCAGCGAAGCGGAGATGAACGGAGACGAGATGTTTTTAGCTAAAGTCTGGCCAATCTGAGACTGCGTTACTTATACATGCCAGTTGGTCTTGATTTGTATGGAAAAAAAACTGTGTTAGACATATTATCCATTGTAACCTGACTAATAAGTGATGGTGAATAGTTTGCAATATAACAATCATATGTTTCTGTTGACCGAACCTTCTAATGGTTAGTAACCCTGCCTCCTACACCGGATGTCGTGAGTTCGACTCCCACCCAGGACACATCTTAATAATCATCATGAAATAATCCTCTTTATCTGAGTATAATTTACCTATAATAATTTATCAGTTGTCTTGTTACCATACCACAAGCTCTGCTTGCTAAATTATTACTACATATTATGTGAAAATTACATACAATCATGCCTCTTTTCCTTGTAGGGGTAGGCAGAGACCACTTCTTACGACTTGCTACGATCCTTACACACTTGTTTCGCTTCGTCTACTTTCATTGTTCCCTTCATACATGCTGTTCGGTTTATGATCCAAAATGTCCAAAATATGAGACAAAATTCTTCTAGTTATTAAAACCACATGTCCGCCCCGCTCGTCTTCTCCGCTTTTGTAATCCGGCCTAAAAGGTCGACGGATGGGAAATAGCAGAAAATTCAATTTAGCTACAACAAAGATAAAGGCTCACAATTAAAATATCCAGAAAGAAATTCACTTAAGAGTAACAAAGTAAATATTTAGATTAAAGTAAGATTATTCGGGAATTTCTTCTTCTACCTTAATTTAAGAGATCTTGTCGTTGGAGCTATCAAGGATAATTACGTCGCCTATAATAAGACTGAGACTAGCGACATTTAGCAGACTTTTTATTCGTCGTTTTGTTTTTTGTATAGTAATTTAATTTGTGTATAAAAATAATTACATACAATCCACACCCAATTTTGCTAGCTGAATAATATCACACAAAATTTTTCGTCCTGTCTTCAAACATTCAGCAAACTACAAGTTTTTGAACGAATTGTGGGTATACTTAGAACTAGCTAGAAAAGTAAAGTTATAATCCTTTGTAGGCCATAAATGTAGTTCAACATTTAAGGCCTAAAGAGGATTATAAAATAAACTCAAAACTCATAATAATTCTAACAAAACAAAAACCGACTTCAAAAAAAGTGTTATTTCTTATGGATCCCACTATCGAAACTGAACCAAAATTAAAGGGATCACACTGGAAGCACCAGCTGTCAAATAAAAAAAGAATCATCAAAATCGGTTCACCCAGTCAAATATTCTGTGGTAACAAATATAAAAAAACATACGAATAGAGTACCTCCTCCTTTTTTAAAGCCGGTTAAAAAAGCAGAAACGATTTCTCAGTTATCACACTCAATCAAAACACGTTAATGGGAATTGACAGAAGGTCCCTGCAATTACAACGCTTGCCCCGCGGCGCTGCCTGGGGTGAGAGTAATCAAACAACCGAACCGATGCAGTATACACTACGAAACACGAGCTCCGTGTTTTCCAACTACCTGTAAGGCGGGATATCGGAGAGACAATTAAACACAGAGAGAGTCGGATCAATACTAAACTTTATTAAAATAATAAATGATTAATAGGGTTACAATATCCACAATAAGGCTAGTTACATACTTATAGGTTGGCTACACACCACATCTCCTTCCCTTGGAGAAAAAAAAGTAAAATTATAATATGATATTACTTTTTTTTTTCATTTAAACACAAATAAGTGTATATAATAGCTAAACATAATAATAGCTAAAGCTAATACATAAATGTTTTGATTATATGTTTAAACTAGTATGAAATGATAATTACCTATATCTAAGTGCTAATAAAGTGTTATTCAAATACAACTTATAAAGTATGGTAAATATAATTAACTTGATTTAAACAATTTAGTACGATTCTTATGTACTAGGTCTATTTTTCCATTTTTATTTATCTGAACATTTGGTGGCATATCTTTTATTACGATATATGGACCAGTATAGATGCTATCCAACTTACTACAATTTTCATTTTTTATTAAAATTAAATCACCTGGTCTATACACTATAGGGTTAATATTTTTATCGTAAACAATTTTTCTTGCTAATTTACTTTTAAGTAGATTTTCCCTTGCCTCCTTTTGAGACAGCTGTAATCTATACCTTAATTCCAAAGGATAACTATCGTGATTATATAGTGGTTCCACTACGTTGTTGTTTAAGTTACTCGGCAGTGAACACACTTTACCAAAGACTAACTCAAAAGGCGTGAATTTAGTTTCCGTATGAACAGATGTGTTGAAGGAAAAACACCAATAGGGAAGCCATTGGCTCCATGCTTCTGGGTGATTATCTGTTTGTATACGCAAAAAAGAAATTAAATTTTTATGGGAATTTTCTAACGCCCCTATACTCTGATGGTGGTAAGCTGTAGAACTCAGAAAATTTATTTTTAAAAGTTTACATACCTCTTGAAATACTGAAGACATGAATTCAGCTCCTCTGTCTGTTGCGATCTCCTTCGGTAACCCGTAGCGTAGAATGAAACTATTAACTAGAGCTTGAGCTACCTCTTCCGATTTTTTAGAAACAAGAGGATGTGTCACAATATATTTAGTCAACTCACACTGTATGGTAAGTATATAAGAGAAATTGTAGCAGTCCCTATCTATGGGTCCAACTAAATCTATAAATATTTTGTCGAATGCTGACGTTGCCGTTGTAGTTACAACCATTGGCTCTTTTACATGTCTAGCATATTTTTCCTTTTGACATTTCGAGCATTTACTTACAAAGTCTCGAACGTCTCGTTCTAACCCGGGCCAGTAAAAATATTTCTTAATGTTATTGACCATCCTTCTCATGCCTGCGTGGCCACTTGTAGGCAAGAGATGGAAGTCGTTTAGAATAACTTTCCGGTCATCTTTGTCATCTATTCTACGAACATCATTTATTATGTATAATCGTGGTGCGCACCTATCGTTTAACGTTTTAATCTCGCTTAGTAATTCTTCTACGAATATATTATTTTCTCTATTTTTTATAATACATATTTCGTCGACATTTATTAATTTGCAAAATTTATTCAGCTCCCTCACAAATGCGGCTCGCGTCAGTTGTGATCGGAAGTCCGGATTAATATAAATTGTTAACTTGCTTTTTTCGTAACAAAACGCGTTTCTTTCTACAGTAATCTTATTTTGTTTCCTTAAGATATCTAAGTGTTTTTTTCTCTATGAATCGAAGCTCGACTGCTTCTTTCGGTTTTGTATAACTCCCTAGAACACCTGGTTGATCAGGCCACGTGCTGTCAGAAGCTATGCTATCCTGAGGGCTTTTCATTTTCCTCGCCTGCGCCCTAGTTGTTACATTTACATGAGGCTCACTCATATTTTTTAAATCTTCTGATGTGAAAGAAATTCGTGACAAGGCATCTGCTGCCGTATTGTCCGAACCTTTAACATACTCTACAACATAGTCATACTCTTCTAGTATCAGTCTAAACTTCATAAGTCTACTCGATGGATCCCGCATGTTAAAAAGGTAAACTAATGGTCGATGATCCGTCAAAATTTTGAATTTCCTACCGTATAAATACGGACGAAAATATTTAACTGCCCACACTATCGCCAATAACTCTTTTTCAATCGTTGGATACCGCTGTTCTGCTTTGTTCAAACTTCTGCTTGCATAAGCTACTGGTTTATTATTTTTATTACTTAAAATTGCGCCAATTGCATAACCTGAAGCATCTGTTTGTACTATAAATTGATTAGTTTCTGAAAAATCTGGATACTGAAGTATTGGCGGAGTAATTAAAGACTTCTTTAAAATTTCAAATGATTTGTGACAATCCTGATCCCAAATAAACGGTACATTTTTTCTGCACAATTTATTTAAAGGGTAGGCTTTTTCCGCAAAATTTGGAATAAATTTTCTATAGTAATTTACAAAAGCAGTAAAACGTTTGACTTCGTCAGTAGACTTTGGACAGGGATAGTTTTTAACAGTTTTAATTTTCTCCGGATCTGGTACTACTCCCTTACTTGTGACTACGTGTCCTAAATAAAGCATTTCCTTTTTGAAAAATTCACATTTTACCGGATTGAGTTTTAAATTAACTTGTCTTAACCTTTCAAATACGTCTTGCAAATTTTTCATTTTTTCCCCTAAATTGCGACCAAAAACTACCAAATCGTCTTGATAAATAAGGCACTTATCATATGATAGACCTGCCATGGCCATTGTCATCATCCTTGAGAATGATGAAGGACTGGTTTTAAGTCCCATTGGCATTCTAGTCAACTGGTACTGACCAGAACCAAAAGCTGTATACTTTCTACTATCCTTTTCTAACTCTACGTTATGGAATCCTTGATACAAGTCTAAGTGACTAAAGTATATGCAACCCGATAAGGAATCTAGAATTTCCGTAATGTTGGGGAGAGGAAACTTGTCGTCCTCAATACAATTATTCAACTTCCTGTAATCTATAACTAATCTCCATTTTTTCTCGCCGCTAGAATCTAACTTTTTTGGAACTAATAACAAAGGGCTACTCCATTCGCTTCGACACTCTTCTATAATTCCTTCCTGTAACATCTTTTCTATTTGTTTATTAATCTCCTTCTTCTGAGCATGAGGCAATCTGTAGGGTTTAGAAAATACAGGTGTCACGTTGGGTTTGAGAGTTATCGAATGTTTGTAAATATTCGTAGTTGTTAACCTATCCCCCGGTAAATAAAATATGTCATTGTATTTTGCACATAAATTCTCTACGCACATTTGCTCTTCTTCATTTAACTGTTTTAATTGTAATAAAGTAAACAATTCCTTAACCCGCTCTGCGTTTGATTCTGTTTGTGAAAAAGAACAAATGTTGTAGTCGCTAATACTATGTATAGTTGGTTTAATATCTTGTAAGGTAACGTAATCCTCAGTTGTATTTAGTATCCTTACTGGTATTCTACCACATACTGGCTTTACTAACGAACTAGCTAAATAAACTCCATCGCTGATATCCGACGCGCAAACTAAGCATTCGTCCTTAATGTCTGTCGAAATGTAATGAATAGATTCGCACCTTGGTGGAATCTCTGTATAATCACAATCTTTATTCATGGGTATGTCAAATAAATTATTATGAACCGTTAATGTTATAATGTTATGATTAAAGTCCAATACAGCATTATACTTAGTCAGAAAATCCTGACCGATGATGCCATGCGCCTTAATTGGTAAGTATTCAAATACATAAAACTTATGTCTCAAATGATAACCATTTAAATGTAAATTCAAGTAACAATATCCGATTGTTATGACTTTGCCCCCGATGCCATTTATAGAGATGTTTTCTTTGTAATACTCGATCTGTTGTTCCAGAACATGTTTATATTTTATGGCTGAAATTGATGCACCGGTATCAAGTAACCATTTGAATGCACGGTTGTTTATGGGCAAGCTAATTGAACAATTACTATTGCATGACAACATTTTATTCACGAAAAAACTTGCTGTTATTTTTATCACAATTAGTTGATTCCGCATTTACTTCCGGTTCCGACGATATAACCCGAACGCTATTATTAGAATTGTTGTGACGCATCCTTTGATTTCTATTACTATTATAGTAAAACTTACCCCTATATCCAGCGCGGTTGTGGGTCGTTCTCTGGTGCTGTTGCTGTTCGCGATGCCCGTTCGAACCACTACGACGACCATTGCTGTTGCTATGTCCACCTCGGTACGGTCTACGCTGCGAATAATTCTGGCTAGCGTGACCTCGGTGACCTCGTCCGAAATTTTGCCTGAAACCCCTTTGAAATCTATTGTTATTATTGTTATACATACCAAGTATTTCACCTGCAGTTGAGGCTGAGGCCATCTCCTCATCTTGCGCCCCCTGAATCGCGTCCTTGAGCGTGCTGTAATTTCGAGCTGCTATTATTGTGCTCAACCGGCGGTTTCGCAGCCCGTCGGAGAATTTTTTAATAGCATACTGCTCATTCAAAGGTTTTAATACTTTATAATTTTCTGAATTCCCGTTTGCCTGTGAAACCGTCAGCTGAACGAAGAGTTCAGATATCTCCTTACCATAGTCCTGTATAGATAAATCATTTTGTTTCATAGAAGTTAATTTAGATTGCAATGCCGTAGCTGATTTTTGGGGTAATAATATCTTTTTCATGTCGTCCACTAAGCTCTCTACATCAAAATAATTTGAATTTAATCGTAATTTTGCAGCTTGGGATAATCTACTTTTAAGTACGAAATTAATTAATTGTTTTTTACATTCTGGTGCTGATAGGGTGGAGCTATAATATTCAATATTATCAATTAATTGCTTAGTGTTGGCCTCCTCATCAGTCATGAGTGGCAATAAATTTAAAGCAGTTTTAAGTTCAAAGGTAGTCATTATTACAGACTTAGTAGGTTTACACAATTCAATTACCTCAGCATATAATTTCTGAAATCTATCAATATACTTATAAATTAGGTCTGTATCATCAGATGTCACTTTACCTTTCTTTATATCGCTCGTAATTTGAGTTACATAATACGAATATTTCATAAAAATATCATTTGCTTCACAAAGCTTTCTGGTTAATATACTTCCAGTTCTACGAGTAGGTCCTATTTTAATTAGATAAACTCTTATGTCTTTTATATCATTACATAATATTTCTAAATCTGTGGCCATAACTTACCAAATAAGTTTTCGATTCCTATCACTGGATACATCTTCATATTTATCTAAAGGTAGCATTGATATTTACCCGTTATTTTATGCCATGATACTAGTATAATGAATATTATAGTTTATAAACATCTGGTTGCCTGGTAGCCGAAAGTTGGAAATAACATGTCCATAGATGTATGAATCACTGGATGCGAAACAATAATAAATAATTCACCGTGATATCCGCTACAGTTCAACTATTGATTTTTATTTCCGGATTTTAATACCGCACTTTCACATATTAATAACACTTCACAAGCACTATAACACATTGGGTTGAAACCGTATCATTTTCTCGTAGGTAGGTGCTGGTATTGTAGCGTAGCTAGACTTCTCCCTCATTCACGGCCGATTTCGGAAGTCTGCGCAGGAACGAACGCCGAAGTGTATGGTGGTGTATCTGCTGGTCAATCCATTGAAGGTGGCATTTCCGGTAAATTCTGTATGTGCCATAGAGTATCGCCAATGCCATCAAAGTTAGAATTATGAGCAAAATAATATTAGTTGCTCCCAAATGGGTTTGGATCTGTTCCACAGAGGCTTGGTTGCTGCCCCCAGCAGCGTTTTGCGCTAGGATGACTTCCTCCTTAGAAGTATTGGAGCCCATCTTCTTCACAATATACACGTACCACTTTGGATGTAATCAAACTGCAGGACACCCACCGCGCGCAGTCCAGTGCGAATAATTCGATGAACATTATTAGAGCAAAGTCCGAATCCGTACAAATATGGTGATGGAATTCTAAACAAACCGAGCCACTGCCACGCGCTTCGGCAGAGTCGCCATGTAAGGCGGGATATCGGAGAGACAATTAAACACAGAGAGAGTCGGATCAATACTAAACTTTATTAAAATAATAAATGATTAATAGGGTTACAATATCCACAATAAGGCTAGTTACATACTTATAGGTTGGCTACACACCACATACCGACACTGTGTCTGAAATTACTCGCGAAGCCAGAGATTTTCGACACAGAGTCTCGTGTGTTTATCCTTTGAAATTTGTTTACACAGTAAATTGGTTTGAGATGTTGAAATGTCGCACTTGTAGCAGGTAACCTTAGTCTTAGAAATAATATGAATAATTAAATTTGCTAGGATACGGAGAATTACTTAAGTGATTAAGTTGATCTTTCTTCAAGAGCGAATTGCGTGAGCGAGTAATTAGAAAGTATAATAATTCCAGCCTATAAACGTCCCAATGCTGGGCACAGGCCTCTTCCCATATAGTGAAGGCGCGAGTATTGATCACCACGCTTGCTCTCTGCGGATTGGCGATTTCTGATCCCAATTTTGGAATCTAGGTTTCCTCACGATGTTTTCCTTCACCGTTAGTCAGAAGTGTCTTAGAATAATTAAGAAAGTACATATAACTTTGAAAAGTTACATTGGTACTTGCCCGGGTTCGAAACTGCAACCTCGTGCATACAAATCCGTTCATTGAACCGCTAGGCCACCACGACTTTTATTAAAAAGTATGCCTATAAATAATTTGAAACAGAAGAAAACAGAACAAGTCCAGTAAGTATTTAATAGAAGAAATATTTGTAGCCCAACCCCAAAATTCCCGGACGGAATTCCCCGAAAACCGAGTCGAAAGGATAATCTCGAAATAGGCGAGAGAATAAAAAATATAAGTGGGTATACTTGCGCTAAACCCAAAAGCCTGTTGAGTGTCAATCAATGGCATTACGTTGGCCCCGAGTCCCATGCATTACTATCCTTTAGTACAACTTTACTGGGATATCCTCTTAACGCGCCTTTTGTGATAAAACCTACTATATCTGCCCCTTGCCTGCTTCTCACTGCTTTTCATTTCAATTGACTAAGTAATCCTGGTTTATTAACAGCTCTTGAACTTCAAATTCAGTACAAGGCTGTCCTTGTTCGTTTTTCTTCGTTTTTCTTTTGTTTAACCTTGTTCTCTCCGGGGTTTTATCTTGAATTATGTGTTTAAATTGTCTTTTGATTATAGTCGGAATTCTTTCGAGCCATTTACCTAAATTCAGATCTTTAGGTTAACATTAAGAGTGGTTTAGAGATCCTATGGTAACTACTACTCCGTTGTTTGGTAATCAATCTTCGTTTTGAAATAAAAGTATTTGTTTTTTTATTAACAATACTAAACTTAAATCTAATATTACAATAAACACTTATAATAAAATTAAAGCTTAAATAAAAATGACACGCGTCAAAAAATCCAATGTCATCCTTGTCCAGTACAGATCAATGCTCGTGGCTTCTCTTTACGGGAAGAGGCCTGTGCCCAGCAGTGGAACTTTAGGCTGGCATAATAACCAGTTATTAGTCAAAAAAAAAACCATCTTCAATACAATTAGTTGACACTCGAAAATAACCAATTAACAAAACAACGATATCTTTCACCTGTACAAACAAAAACATAAATAAATGACAACAAAATATCTACCTATAACAATATCTGACATCAAAGTTAACAATTTATACATTATATGTCTCGGTAATATTTTATTATTCCTTTCTTTCCCTTTAGATCGTTTTTACAGTATCCGACACGATGTTGGGAATGTATGAAGAACTAGCTGCGCCCCGCGGTTTCATCCGCATGAATACCTAAGTTCCGTTCCCGATGTCTTTATTTTATTTTCGACGCGGAGACGACGTCTTTTTTGTCTTGTTCAGGCTTTTTTTTTCTCTCCGTTTGAACCATTTTCGTACTTCAAGATATATTTTAAAAAGTGAATTAGCGATATCGGTTCAGGTGTTCTCTAGATTTGTGCTTAGCAACACATTCAGCGATATATTTTTTTAACTTATTGATTAATTCATTAATTTTTCATTTTATTCGGTCCGAGATAGCATAGCGTTTTCATAATTTTTACACATTTACTTGCCCCCGATATCGTGTCGGATAAAGTAAAAAGTGTCTTATTCTACAGTTTACCTCCCCGCGCTCCCCGCGCTCCCCCCACCCCTTTCCGCCTACATTTGACAAACGAGGTGTTATTTCATTTATAAGAGAAATGGCGCTGTTTTGGCGATATGAAAAAATATTCTTATCTCGTTCCTCTTACATTTATTTACATAAATTAATGTATACGTAATGCATGTCAATGTTTCTGAATTTATGTTTGCATTCTCAACCGACTTCGAAAAGGAGGGTGTTTATTAGAAATTAAGTATTTAATATTATTGAAAGTGGTACTAATAGGACTTAAAATCAGACATGTATATTTACAAAAAAAAATCATTTTACCGAATCTTCTTCATAGAGCCTTTTCAACTTACAGAAAGCCGCTAATTTTATCAAAAGTGTATCGAATATTTTAAAGATATGGATAAAAGATGTATTCAACAGTTTCATTAACCAAATACATTACATAATATACATTAAATCAATTATAATCAGACGATACTTAATAATCTGACATCTAATCTAAATGTGGCTTATTTCGAAAAGACAGACATGTTATGCCTTTCCGTTGCTCTTTACAAAGTAGCTACTAACGTGGTTCTAACCATTACAGAGGCCGTACCATGATCTCTTAAAGTCGCAGTTGAGTAAGCGGGACAGCGCTATGCGCAGTGTAGCGCGCCATCTCGCTTCCACAACCGCTACAGTACTGCTTTAAGAGCTCATGGTACGGGTACAGGTACACATATCTAAGTTTAAAAGCAAAGTTTGCGATGGACTTTCCACTCTGATTATTCAGGAACTTACACATGAATAATTAGTAGACAGTAGCGTCCTGAAACTCAGCTAATAACGATCGAAGAGGTTGCAGCGCTTTTATTAGAACCTCTTTTTTGAAAGACTGTTTTCCAGCGTATTTCTCGTTACCCTAGAATATTGACTCTTTACCCTAGAATATTGGCTTTTTATTTTACACTAAAATTTGTTTTAGAGTAGGTGAGAGACAGCCTCGTTGGCCTATTAGTGCTAAGCGCGACTGCTACGCTAGAAGTCTTGGGTTCGATTCCCAAGTCGACCAAGGCGTTATTGGGTTTTTCTATGAAATTCCAGTGGCAGGTCGGAGTTTGGATTTGTGCCCGGTTAGTGGCAATAGGCTCGCCCCCTACATGGGACCCTTAACATATCGGCGAACTGTGGGTGTACATTGGTACACCTCTGCCTTACCCTTCGGGGATACAGGCGTGATGATATTTTATTTTTCCGCCGATTCTTAGTACCGATTATTACCTACTTTTTGGAGGACGTTTGCGTTGCACTATTGCTATTGCAGTGTTCTATTTCTATATACACTTCTCATCAAAAAAATCGAAACACTTTCGTTTTTATTGTTTTTGTCCTAATTTTTTACAAAAGAGAATTAATTCCATGAAAAAAAAAACATTATTGTGTAGCTGGCAGTTTGGTCATACAGTAAGAAGAAAAAAATCAAAATTCGAAATTAGAATTTCATTTGTTTATCCTATAAATGAAATTAATCACTGTTTTGAGACAAATGTGTATTTAGGGTTGGAGTACGTTTCTCGTTTAAAAACTAAAAATTAGCGCTTGTCTTTAAACTTTTTGTTTCTTATTTAATTTACTGTGACTTTGGGACGTCTGAAAAAACTTTTTTTTCTAAAACATATGGATACTTCGCCCGCAGAAGCCGCCCAAGTGGTGGCATTGCTTGATTCTGGACTTAGTCAGCGTGTTGTGGCTGCAAGATTGCATCTAAGCTTATCATCTGTTTATAGAGTCTACAAACGCTATCGGGAGACTGGTTCGTTCACGCGCCGTTCAGGATCTGGCAGGAATCGGGCCACTTCTGAGCGAGATGATCGATTTATTGTAACAACTTCTTTACGAAATCGACGCCTTAACGCTTTTCAACTGCAGCAGCAGCTTCGCGTTGTACTAAGAGTAGCTGTAAGTGACTCTACAATAAGAAGAAGGTTGAAGGAACGCGGATTGGCACCGCATAAGCCAGCGAATGGGCTGAAATTAACTGCAGACCATCGAAGAGCGCGCCTTAACTTTGCACGCGAGCACCTAACTTGGTCATACTTTCAGTGGAGCAAAGTACTGTTTTCTGATGAGTGTAAAATTATGCTGTATGGTAACGACGGAAGGAACAAGGTCTACAGAAGAGATGGAGAACGCTTTGCACAATGCTGCATTGAAGAAAAGATCAGCTATGGTGGCGGTTCGTGGACGGTTTGGGGAGGAATCAGCGCCGACGGTAAGACAGAACTTGCCTTTGTATCTGGGCCAAGGCTGCCTGCACTAAACTCTCATCGGTACATCGAACAGTGTCTTGAACCTCATGTGATGCCCTATGCACATTTTATTGGCAACGACTTCATATTCATGCACGACAATGCTAGAGCTCAAACCGCGGGCGTCGTACGAGATTATCTTACCGAAGTCGGTATCTCCATTATGGTATGGCCAGCAAGAAGCCCGGACATGAATCCCATTGAACATCTATGGGATGAATTAAAGAGACGAATTCGAGCAAGAGATCCAGCCCCAGAAACACTTAGCCAGCTGCAAAATGCAATCCAAGAGCAATGGGATAATATACCACAACATGTGATCGTGACTCTCATCCGATCGATGAAGAACCGTATGGAAGCAGTAATAAGAGCTCGCGGAGGGAATACAAGTTATTAAATAAACGTTTCTTACTTTTTTTTTCATTTACGCGTGTTGTTTTACCCATTTCCTTCAAATTCCATACAGGGTAAAAATTACTCATTATACAAAATACGAAACCTATGAAGAATTAATTTGAATTTAGAACATTAACATTAGGATTTAAAAACCTCATACTACTCACTATTAAATAACATTTTATATTTATTCCTAAATATGCACATTTTTCTGATAATCCTTGTCAAATCATAAACTGCGAGGTGTTTCGATTTTTTTGATGAGAAGTGTATAATCTTCTTTCCTACAAAATTAAAAATTGGTCACTCGATTATGACGTGGGCAGGCAGCCTAAAGAAAACTCAGATATGACATCGTTGGCTTATTATTAACCTTAAGAAGAGTGTGTCTTTAGGTAACTTTTAAATTAATACATTTTTCATTTGAAGATATTTCACTGAGCACATCTCAAAGGGTTTTAATTTCACTGCCTCTGTTTGATTAATATTATATTTGGTATCTGATACTCAACCTTCCTCCGTAAAGTAATTGCCATCTATCACAAAGACGGTAATTTAATTAAAATAATAAATGGTGCGACAGAAATTTAATACGGTACACGATATTTTAGAGCATTTCGAAGAAGATCCCTTTTCGGAGGGAATTAATATTTAAGCTTATCAAACCTTGCGACCTTATATTAAGGTGAAATGTTTTTATTTGAAGTAATTTAGTATACTTTTTGATGACCTCCGTGGTCGAGTGGCGTACGCACCGGTTTCAAGGTGTCGCTAGCTCTGAGGTCCCGGGTTCGATCCCCGGACGGGGCAATGTAGAAAATCACTTTTCTACATTGTCTCGGATCTGGGTGTTTGTGGTACCTTCGTTGTATCTGAATTCCATAACACAAGTGCTTTAGCTACTTACTTTGGGTTCAGAACAATGTATGTGAAGTTGTCCGCATTTATTATTATTATTATTACTTATTCTAACAGCACAAAGTTAGTATTAGCATATTTAATGAAACATAGTATCCGTAGCCTTTTCTCAAGCTATGTTGGGGTCTGCTTCCAGTCTACCGGATTCAGCTGAACACCGTATTTTACTCGAAGCGACTGCCTATCTGACCTCCACAACCCATTTTACTAGGTAACACAGTATCCAATAGTAAGACTGGTTGTCAGAATTGAAAAATGGTACTAATCAAACTAAATTTAATATGTAAGACATTTCTACACTTCTGAGAAACATTGATTTATATCACATTTTCAGATCACTCAAACACTTGTTTTAAACAGTTATATAACAGTATTTGGTCGACAAGTTTAACTTTTTGGCAATCGATTTCAATGAATAACAGTTGAAAGTGCTAAAGGTAACAAACATAAAAAATATACAGTCGAATTAAGTACCTCCTTTTTGGAGTCGGTCAAAAATAAAACAGTCAAATCAAATCAAATCAAAATATTTTTATTTCTTGTAAACCAAAAAAAAAAAGGCGCTTAAGAAACGTTACGTTAAAACTACTGACTCTAGTTGCTCGGTTCCAAAGTGTCTTTCCTATGAAGGAGAGCCGGCAAGAAACTCCATAGGTTACTCTTTTAAAAATAAACTTATTACACTCAACATACCTTTATCAATTTTTGTCCCTACATCTTCTAGACGTCAGTCAAAAATAAAACAGTAATCTTGTATTGTTATTTCCAAGTGGTCCACTGTTAGATCTATCTGGAATGTGTTCCCAATAACATATGATAGCTTATTTCGGAGAATGAATGTTATTTCGGATCGCAGACCTAACTTCATTTACGTCGGGCGGAAAGAATTATTGGTTCTGTGATGTCGGGACTTTCCGATATAGCTTTCGTAGAATTGCAAGTGCATGTTCGAGGTAATGATATCCGATGTCTTGTTGTTCATCTAATGTATTGGTATTAGATTAGTTTTGTTCGTGGAATAGCGGAATTAAGGGAGATTGTATTACGGGATACAATGGAGTCGATTTTATTTCTGGATTAAGTGGATTTTAACTTGAGTGGTGTCATTACAAATACAATTGAAATACAAAATGTTTGGTAATTTGTTACAACAATGAGTGGTTATGTTTCGGGATTCTTTTTAAGCAATTTTGCCTGTCGGAATCCGCTCTTCCATAGAAAAATAAGTACAACAGTAACGTTTATAATTAAACTAATTAACTACTTAGGTATTGAGTTTGAAAATTGGATTTATTTTAATAGTAAGAATAACACTGATTAAAAATACAAAATAATAACCTTTATGGAATCGTATTTATAAGATAATAAGATAAAATCTAAAAATGTATAACGTTAATTATAAAACATTATTTATTTTACACCATTAAAGTAAATAATAGCAGTCTATAAACGCCCCACAGCTGGGCACAGGTCTCTTCCCATATAGAGAAGGCACAAGCATTAATCACCACGCTTGCTCATTCAAATAATTTAAGTTTTAAACATATTTCTATGCCGTATTATATTTGCATTTGTTATATAAAGTAAAGATGTAACAAAAATAAAATAAAAATTTCATGAAATTAATTTCTAAATTCATGAACAATTTTACTAACACACCAATTTTACTCTTTCTATTTGTAACAAGAAAAACTATAGGAGTTACTACAGTACAATTTCCAAAGTAAGGTCTGTTAACTATCAGAACAGCTAGGATACTGCAATGCTTATAATTTAATCACCAGACAGAACTGTACATTTTTAATTGAATTGTTAAGGCGTTGCACGAGGGAAAGAAAGATGCTGAATATTGAAAATTAAATTGGAAGACTAGGTTGTAAAGTTTTTGTGTTACCTGTAGATATTTAATTTTTATATTTATGCGAAAAACAATTTCCAAATTGTAATAATAATATTATTTAAAATATCCGTCTGCATACAAAAAATAACAGAGTTTTGCTGGTAGTTGTATTAACTATATTAAAATAATTATTGAATTATCTATTTCGTTTGTAATAATAAATCTACAAGCAGTTACCACATATAATAATACAAAAATTACTAAGTTCACAATTATTGGGCATACGATTTTTTTTTCTTTTTTCCTAATTTTATAGCTTTTTAATTTTTCTTGTTATTACGTATCCAGTATTTCATTTCCAGTGTTTAAAATATTAACAATCATAGAAATTTTAGTAAGGAACTTTTGAATGAAAACGCAAAACGTTTTGAAAGCCTCTCAAAATGTAAACTCAAAATAAAAAAAACTTTGACTTTGTACATAACGTGTTTAGAAAACAAATAATAAATAGAAAGCAGCATTTTAATTTGCGAAAACGTTACAATTCTCTCCGCCGCACCTGCTCAGTGTGGATGCAATTTAATTTTTCTCGAGATTCAACTTCGCGTAAGTTTCGAGACGCGCTCGAGAAATAGCAATCACTACGCCGCGGTACTTTGATCACAATATTTATCAAATTCAATTTTCAAATGTTTTCGAGTAGAAATAGAAAAAGAGCTATTTTTTATATTATTTACTTGGGACTACATTTACAACTGCAAATACGAACAAATCTGATAAAAAAATATTGAATTTTTGACAGTTTTCAAAATATTTAATGTGTCGGTCTGTCTACTTACGTGTGGCATCTCTGTGGCACCGTGCCTCCGAAATGGACCGATTATGACGAGTATTTTGTGTGATAGTGAATAATTCATTAACAACTGTTTTTATTCTTAAAGTTCCCTGTAAACATTCTAAATTAACATCAATATATTTAACAAAAATAAAAACATTTAGGAAAGCAATGGAGAAAATCGCAAAAAATAATCACAAAAAAGAATACAAAAATCGGAATTAAGAACCTCCTCCTTTTTTTAGAAATCGGTCAAAAATAGCGACATTTCCTTAACCTGCTTTTCCTCTTTACTCCTATTTTAGAAAAATGAAAAGTGTTAAATATAGCACGTTGTGATAATACTGGCGAGGAACAAGGAGAGATATGCGGAGTTGACGGCCAACCTCCAGTAGTGGAGAGGCACCGCAAGAAGAAGAAGAAGAAGATAATACTAAAGAATGTGCAACAAAAAGTGTCTTCTACATTCTTGTGCCTGAGACAAAAAATGCAGAAAATATGCATCGTCAGGGTATGAGAGAATTTCAAAAAGGAACAACCTGTATAATGTGAAGTGTGATAAAAGAAATAAAAATTAATACATGAATTGAAAAGTTGGATATGCTTATTTAATTTTAAGAATTTAGATTTAATTTATAATGAAGTGACCTATATTATTTAAAAACGGTTTTAGACGTTTTACAAAATTGGTATTCCGATTCGAAGAATACGGTGATTCGTGGTTGAAATAATACAGTACTATTATGAAACCTAGTTTAATTCAATATCCAATTAATTGTCTGGCCCCTGACTTTGTTTCGACATTCCTTCTTAGGATAGTCACTAAGGAAATGTCGACTTTACCCAACTTAAAAAGACGTGTAAAATTAATTGTATAGACCTATTTGAAAAATTAACAAAAATCATTTCATTTGTATACATAATTATTGCGCCAGTAAATAAATCACTTACCAACCATAATTATAAATTTTCGACTAAATACTTTAAAGTCATATCCACATTTCTATAATCCGCGACTGTCTTGTCCGTTATACAATATAGGAGCAATTAATTCCGTGTCGGGCTCCACACGATGCTTTTTAAATTTATTAAGTAACACTTTATGACGCTCAGATAAATTTCAAGCTAAACTTTCAAAGAAAATGCTTTAATATCCTACTAATATTATAAATGTGAAAGTTTGTGAGAATGGATGTGTGGATGTTTGTTACTCTTTCACGCAAAAACGGCTGGACCGATTTGGTTGAAATTGGGTATGTAGATAGGTTATACCCTTTATTACATATAGGTTACTTTTTATCCCGGTCAACAGGGGTGAAAGCGTTTAAGTAACGATAATTGCGCGACCCAAACGACCTATACGCCCCTTATAACAAAGTAACTATAAAGACATCGGGAACGGAATATAGGTATATACGCAGGTGAAACCGCGGAGCACAGCTAGTGGGAAATATTCTTCTACAAAGTTTCTCAAAGGATCTTTTAGTGTGGAGTGCTTAACTGCTTAATCATATAAGCGGAGACCTAAGCGCCTCTAATTAGGTCTGATACTAGATCAGATAAGGCGCTCAACGTTATAAAGACGGAATTAATATCTTAGTTTCATAGCGTCTACTTATAAGTTCAAAATGAAGTTTTCATATTAGCTTTGAAAATTTTAATCAGTTAGTTTTTAACCGACTTCAAAATGAAAGTGGAGGTGCTCAATAATAATAGTAATAATAATAATCCAGCCTATAGACGTCCCACTGCTGGGCACAGGCCTCATCTCATATAGGAAAGGCAGGAGCATTGATAACCACGTTGGCTCTCTGCGGATTGGCGATTTCAGATCCCAAATTTTGGAATCCAGGTTTCCTCACGATGTTTTCCTTCACCGTTTGTTATAAGTGTCTTAAAATAATTAAGAAAGTACATATAACTTTGAAAAAGACAGATTGGTACTTGCCTGGGTTCAAACCTGCAACCTTTGAATTAAACTAGGCTACCACGACACTACGCTCTCTACTCACTACTCAATACGACTGTATTTTTTTATGTTTGTAACCTTTTGACTGTGATGCAGGCGTGATGATATGTTATGTTATGCATAGCTGAATCGTGTCCAGCTAGGTGCATGGTTCAACTATCAAGAGGATTACTGTAAGCTTGCAGTAATCGATAATTGCGATCATCGTTCCGTTCTGCATCTATTGGAGCGACGCCAATCGACGCGTCATTGTGCTCCAACGTTCATACCGATTTATGATATGAAAAGCCTTGTTTTTGAAGCAGTATTAATAACTTAGTAAAGATAGCTTTTAAAGGAATTTGTACCAAGTTTAGAGCAATAAGATCAATGCTTGTGCCTTCTATGGGAAGAAGCCTGTAGTCAGCAGATCTAGGCTGATTTTATTATTATAAGACCCAATAACTTGATAGAACTTAGTCAATTTTTTTTAGTTTTTAGGAAGTACCGGCTATGCATTTAGGGTGGAATTATGAATATACTATACAGATATAGAAAGATTGATCTTATGCGATTTATATTTGGGTGTTATTTTTCGATAATATGTATTTACCGTATAATATGGCACGAAAAAAGGGAGGCCTATGCCCAGCAGTGGGAGGACAAGGGCTGTGGATGATGATGATATATTCACCTAGAAATAAGATATGTTAATAATAACATTAGTGCATAACTTAAATTGTCGTCCTGCTAAACATGTTTTTATCTCTTATCTTTTTGTCTAATGATCATTGCAAGTTGATTGGACTGTGTCGGTACAGTTTATCGATCGTGTCATTGTTATGATCCCAATATTAGAAGACATTTTGTAAAAGTTTCATCATTAATACACTAACGCATTATAAGCTGAGTGAGAAAGGGTGAATGTTTTACATATTACGTATTTTTCTGTTCAGATATGAATTGACTTCTCTCGAAGTAAGATGACTGACACTTTATTTAATTAAATACAATTAATTTCCTTCAACAAAAACAAATAAGCGCCCTCTTAGGAAATATAATACTATTCCATTGTTCAATAAAGCAAAGAAAGGAAAAACAATTTCTAACATCATATTAAAGAAAATAAATAGCATTATGTTGCTATTATCTTCGCTAGTTAGGTAAAAACAAGCTCCATTATAATACCGCTCGCTATTTTCTACTAAAGGCACTCTCCCACTAGGAGCATTCTCCTGTAATGTAACATGAGTAAGGAAGGAGAACCGAGCATTGTTATGCGCTTCTAATGATACAGTGTGATCTTGATACAACTTGTATATACGTTCCTTTTGACTGGCCTGTTGGTCTAGTGGTTAGTGACCCTGACTGCTATGCCCGAGGTCGCACAGACCTAGGAGAAATCTTTGTGTGATGAGCATGATAATTTGTTCTTTGTCTGGGTGTAAATTATATAAAAAAATATGTTTTTGGAAATAATAATAATAATAATAATAATAATATTCCTGGACATCTCAGAATGTTCCAACAAACCTAAACATATCATCACGTCTGTATCCCCGAAGGGTTAGGCAGAGGTGTACCAATGTACACCAACAAACCTTTAAGTATAAATTCATTTATCAAAACCACGATCAAGATGCCTTTCAAATTATCTCCGCAATTGAAACGACTATTAAGTCTTTTACATCTCAATTACACTTATAAAACTTCCGCGTACTAATCATTGTACCGATGTAATCGGATCGTTAGATCTTCTGATAAAAGATTCAGCGAACCGGGTCCGTACCGGGACCGTACCGGGACCGGGCTGGAGTCGGACCGGCAACGGAACCGGTTCTCCGAAGCTTAGCGCCGGAATCAGTGCCGTCGGAAACATCGCTAAGAAAGGAATAAAAAACGAATATGAGAATGTTTTGTGGGGAGTTGTGTCTTATTGTAGGTTTCTGTAGTTCAGCTTCAAAGATTGAGAACTGATTTTAGAAAAGACCTTTAAATATATTATTAAGAAGGTAGTTTCAGAAGCACTAAATTCTTCTTTTTTTTAGTCAACGTTCCTTGAATTCTGTTCGACCAAAAACTCGCAACTTGAATAATTATCTCATTTACTAGGCTTCCATCCATTATGACATGAGTAAAAATAATTAATTAAGAAGTATTTTGAAACCTCGTTGCAATAAGAAGGGAGTTATAAGTTTAACTTGTCAGTATTCCTCTCTGTGGCGTCGTAGCTTAACGAGTGGACCGACCGACTTTACGTAGTACACGATTCTAAGCTACAATGTGTCAAAATTGGTTTAGCATTTTTTGTTATTATATACACTTTTCTAACATGGGTCGGGGGCTTTTTATATGTAGTGTCCCAATACTTTTTCCTTTTTCTATTACTCAAAATCAATCCCTTATGAAGTGATTAATGCCAATACGCTGTCATCTCTCGTTTGCGAGTTCCGACGTGTTTAATGAAGATCAATTTAATCCGATATCTGCTCATTTGACTGAACATAACAGACATCGCAAATAATTTCTAATTCAATTCAAACTGCCGTACAATATTATATAAATCCCTCGCACACTCGACAAGTCAATAATACAATTAACTAATAGAATCGATCACACAAACCTAAAACAGTACTAAAACCAACTGATATTTCCAGTCAGCGACACGTCAAAATCGCATTAATTTCAATTCAATATACATCGCACGTTTGGTTGAATGTAACGCGGTTTGCGTAACAAGATTGCCGGCTGTGTGCTCGCGCTACGCGATTGGCTACCATCGGCTAATTTACGATGGTACAGATTGGATTCGCTGGGCTAGTATCGGGTTTTGCGTTCGTATATTCGCGGGAATATTGTTTGGTTGCAAACAAAGTCAAATTCAATAGGCCAGGCGGTTTATGATGCCAATGTTTGCTAGTTTGACCATTTGGTGTTGCAAAAGAGCTTATTTGTTTCTTTTAATAAACAAATAAAACGCTTCGGGTTTTCCTATAATATTGGCTCTCATCATATTTTGTTCTGATTAATTCTTCTGACAATTAAATAATGCGAATATAATACCTTTAAAACAAATTTCTCAACATCTGTCGTTTCAATATTTCGTAATATTCACTGTATATTAATCCCTTAAAATGAAAAGAAACTTTAGATACTGTTAAATCTACTGTCCTTTTCATACGATATTTTTTGCGTATTTGTTTGTTCGCAAACTTTCGAAAAACCAAGCAGTGTTTAAAACTTACAAATGCCTGTTTTTTTGTTAAATATCTCCTCCTTAGTACAAAAAGTCGATTACAAATTATATTACTACAAATCAACTAGCAGTCAATTACTACCCAAGCTAGTATTCGAAATCATCAAAACAGTTGACTACCGCACACATCAAGCAACACTCCGTCAAGAAATAGAAATACCATGAGCTCTTAAACCAGTACTGTTACCTTTGAGCGAGCGGGACAGCGCTATGCAATGTAGTGTGCCGTCTCGCTTCCACAACCTTAACAATCCTGCTTTAACAGATCATGGTACGGGGCAGGAAGGGGACTCGCAAGCCGTGTCATTAATCATTTCGCTTCAGTGACACACGTAGATACGGATGTCTGAACTGTTATTTGCTTGACTGACTATATGGATATGTCTAGTTCGAGAAATATACAGTGTATGTATATTTGATTAGGTTAATTAAGTATGCAAGATAAATAGAGCTACTACTTGATATGTGATTCAGCTGATACTCATAAATCTTTACAAATGAATAAAATTAAACTGTTTGTTTTTAAATGAGAATTGAATGATTTTCACTAAATGTTTATGAAAGTACTAGCGACCCGTCCCGGCTTCGCACGGGTGCAATGCAGATCACGTTCGTATCTCTCAAGTTGGATCGAACTGCACATGGTGTGCGAATTTTATTATAATCGGTTAAGTGGTTTAGGAGTCCATTGAGGACAAACATTGTGACACGAGATTTATGTATATTAAGATATGCGGTGAATACTTTAAAAATACTTTTAAATTTTTATGTGTTTTGTCTGTATGTTTGGTGCTAATCTCAGAAACGTCTGGACAGATGTTGACGCGAATTTAACTTGCAAACAGCCAATATTGTTAAAGTTAAAGTTGTGAGGGTTACCTCAGAACGTTCAATTCAAACCTAAAAAACATAGTCATATTAATTTATTCCTACTTTTTGAAGTCCGTAAAATAATATTTTGCTTTGTCCTCGCAAGTAATGATGATGAAAAATCTAAAATACTAATATTTTTGTACATTTAAAGTAAATTAAATTGTAATAGCGATGATTGATTTCATTTTGTATCGGAACACAATTATTGTATTCTGAGGTAAAAGTTTGAAACTTTTCATCGCGATACATAAAAGTTGCCGCATTAAATTGAAAACTGTACGAGATATTTTTACTCGAACAAAGATACTTGTCTCAGATATCAAAACAAACTTATTCAATTTAAGTTACTGAGTAACATTATTTACTTGTAGACTGTCTAAAAATATCAACAATATGAAAGGGAATGAAATTGTTTATTTCACAAATAAGATAAAATAATTTATTTTGTTTGCCTTACTGATACTAAACTGATAAAAACTGCGAAACATACTCATCATAATAATAATAAAGGCTGTATATATCAGTGCAGTGCGGAGCGCGCTCGGTTAAGGACGCGCCCACTGCATACGAATATAATAATAAATATTAATTTAATTATATTCGCGATTTGCGCGGCATAGGCCGACGCACGATACAATGGCTTTGAGTTCCGAGCAACTCATAGCTAATGAAGTGTTGGCGTTCTTACAACACGCCATCGACACCATGGACGAGATCAGCATCATCCAGATCTGCAAGTCCAATTTTAATGCAGAGGAAATAACTTCGGCAAAAACTCTGCTGTATAAGTCGGTCGGACAGATCGACAGAATGCCATCCCGCCGTAAGGACGACAAGGGTGAGAAGAGTCTTCAGGACATCATCAATCTCCTGAAGACAACGGATCCTGATGACGTGCCATCGTTTGTGGCGAAAAACTTAAACAAGTTGCCGCCAGTAACATTCGACCACGTTGATGTAACCAGGTTGCTCAAGGACATTACAACCCTGAAAGCCAGCCTGGCGGAAGTAGTGTTGAAGTTGGAGGCCTCGCAAGACACCATCAGTGAGCTACGTGCCGAAGTAACATCTTTGCGTAATTCGCTGGCCGTAAGTAGTTCACCGGAGGTCAATAACATCAACACGCGTCGCGGCGCATGCAAAGTCGTGTCAGCAAGTTTCATGAGCGCGACACCTGAGACACAGCAATCGCCTGCGTCCCGCCCCGCGCCTCCCCCCGCGGAGGTGTCGCCTGTCGTCGTGACGTCAACGCCTCAACGTCACTACGCCGCTGCTGCTGCCCGCCAGACACCCAAAGCGAGCAATTTATTGAGGGCCGAGAAGGCTACCGGGAGCACCCGCAACGAACGCCTTCCTAGTGCGGCTCTACCACGTCAGCCGGATGAAGAGGGCTTTACCAAGGTCGAGAGAAAGAAGAAAAGGCCTCTTCGTCACAACCTGTGTGGCACCGCACCGACTGAACATGTCCTGCGCCCTGCTGTTCCTGTGGCGCACGTGTATGTGTCCCGTCTCCACTTCACCACGAAGGCCTCCGATGTGGTGGAGTACTTGGAGATGAAAATGAAGACCCGGTTTGTGGTCGAGAAGTTGGAATCGCGCAACACAGTTAACTTCAACTCGTTTGTTGTACGCGTCCCGACCGATCGACTATCGGCGATTCTGAAAGAGGAGCTATGGCCGAAAGGGGTAGTATTTAGAAAGTTCCGCGGCCGCCGGCGTCCTCCGGATGTCACAATGCTTGCGTCACACTTCGCGAAAAAGTGACTTAGTTATAAGTTTATATTATTGTATGTATGTTAGTCTGTAAGGTATATATAATATGGGCCTCTGTAAGCTTTGTTTAGCATTGTTTTATATTGCCTGAAATAAATGATTATTATTATTATTATTATTATATAAATAATATCTTTATTTATACACAATTAAATCTAACTATACTAAAATTAAAACTTACATAAATAAAAACTAACAGGCGTCAAAGAACTCATCGTCATCCTTGTCAATGGCGGGGAACGTGCCCAGAAGGCTGGCAGCATTGCCACGTTGAATGGCTATGCCGATTCTCTGTGCAAGGAACAAACCAGCCCTCTGATCACGAGTAGATTCTACCAAACGTTTGGAAAGTTCTTTAAATAATAAATAAATTATATTTTATTTTTAACATCATTAAAAAAAATCCTAGCAGTTTCTGTACCACTGCAGGGGGACCTTTACATAATTACTGCTCTGAAATTACTCGGCAAACTAAAATCAAATCGATCAAATAATGCATGAATGAAATGAACACACGAATTGAATAGATAATATTCTCAAAATCATGCCATTCAAATACAATTATAACAACTACTATAGAGTGTTTCATCGAACAGTTCTTATTATTGTTATAATCCAGCCTATAAACGCCCCACTGCTGGGCACAAGCCTCTTCCCATATAGAGAAGGCACGAGCATTGATCATCACGCTTGCTCTCTACGGATTGGCGATTTCAGATCCCAAATTTTGGAATCCAGGTTTCCTCACGATGTTTTCCTTCACCATTTGTCAGAAGTGTCTTAGAATAAATAAGAAAGTACATATAACTTAAAAAGTTACATTGGTACTTGCCTGGGTTCGAACCTGCAACCTCGTGCATACAAATCCGTTCATTGAACCGCTAGGGCCACCACTACTTAATTTGTTATATTCAATACGTATGGAAAACACAGGGGGGGGGGGGGCAACATAACGTCGGACTCTAAGCCGATTACATTCGTAAACGTCATTATCGGTGTCTCTTGTCAGTGCATTGATAAACGGTGAATGTTATCAAAATTACAAGCGCTTTGCGAATAGCCAAATATATTAATTTTGAATGTCGTAGTCAAAGCAAGAGCTAGCTTTCAAATAGTTCGAGCTGTTTCGCGGAAATCGAATATTTGAGAATTTGTGTCGGTATAAGTTTGTCTAATAAATAACTGGAATTCTTTATGTTATAAATTTCTGAACGACTAATCAATATGAAAAGATTTTTTAAATCTCAAATAGAGTCCTGTGATTGGCTGTTCGTCTGTGCTGCAACCAATTACATTACTCAGAATCAACAACAGATACGGGACCGGCATTTCCGCAACAGATAATTTTTATTTGAGGGATAAAATAATGACGTCTGAGATTTTGTATTGCACAACTGTCAAAATTCAAAATTATTCTTCACATAAAATTATTTGGCATTGGAAAACCGACCTGAAATACAGCCGCCTTTCAGACACCGAGTTAAAATGCGAATAGAGCAAATCTCACGTAAAACTATAACGGAAATTAAAATGTCGAAAACGCCGTCACACACGCCTTACACGAGTAAATATAGAGACAATTCTCGCAAACCTCCCGCTGAGCACAACTAAAACATTTGTCTGCATTTACTGAAACAGCCAACTATTTTGAGAAGCCTAGCTTTGACTTCCAAAAAACACAGAAGTTCCACTCACAACAACTCACTAACAAGCAAAAACAAAAGAACATGTTATTGGTTTTTGCAAAATTATGAAATGAGTTGTTCAGAACGGAAAGGTTTTCCGACTTAATACGCGCTATCAATCATGTTGTTCGCAATATCCGAACACTTCCAGTCGTGTGTAACGCCTCGGAACATCCTGTATAGCTTGTTAGCGGGCGGTGATTGAGTGGCTCTTCTGTGTACACCTATATATTGTACGCAACCGTTGCCAAAGTAAGCGCTGCGAATGAACAATGGCGAATGTATCTTTCTGGTACATACGTATCTTTTTGCTGTACATTTGTTTCTCTTTTTGCGTCATTTATTCCTTCCTTTCAGGGCCGACTCATCGAACGAAGCTCCAGTGGCTAACGGACTGACCGAATTCGGAGAGGTAAGCGAATTTCAACCTTATTTACTGTGTGTTAAGAGCTACGCGAGTGTTTTGTTGCGATGGTACTGTATGGATGATGTTGCCGATTTGTTATGTAAGAAATGTTAAATAGAATGAGATGTTTGGTAGCCCCGAAGTTATGAGCTTGTCTATCGATTGCATTAGTTCGGGTAAATACGGTTCGATTCCACATACAGACTTATAAGAGATAGTTACGTATTATATGTTTAGTATTAACTGCCTCGTTGGCCTAGTGGTGCTAAGCGCAACTGCTACGCTAGATGTCTTGGGTTCGATTCCCGAGTCGACCAAGGTGATATTGGGTTTTTCTATGAAATTCTCAGTAGCAGGTCGGAGAATGGATCTGTGCCCGGTTAGTGGCAATAGGCTCGCCCCTATTACATGGGACCTAAACATATCGGTGAACTGTGGGTTGTACATTGGTACACCTCTGCCTACCCCTTCGGGGATACAGGCGTGATGATATGTTATGTTACGTATTCACAGAGCATGCAGCAGACATTATAAAATGGCTTAGTTTCCGCCTCATATTTCCTACGTAGATACATCTCTATCATACCACATTAACCCAGTAACATGGCAAGAAATAATTCCACATTGTTTAAAATTTATACGCTAGCAGTTTCAATGATTTTCTTACTAAGTCCACATTTAAAAGTGCGGAAGATAGTCCAGGAAGATCGTTTAAATGTAATGAAGCATTGAGCTTGATAAATGGTACACAATTCGTCTTTACTTCGAATAGTGAGAAGCAACCATTGTGGAACTAACCAACACATTAATAACAAAGCATTTACTCGAGAAATAAGTTTGTACTGACTACCGAGATAGATGAACTTTCTTGAAACGATTTTTAAATCTTCGGTGAAATACAAAGGAACATTATAATTTTCTAAAAATGTTTTGATTAGAAAATCTAAGCAAACATAATTAAAAACAAACTTATTATTGAAATGCATAAATAATTTCATGACGTTGTTTCAATTTGAATAATCAATACCTTGAATTTATTACGGTCCCACAGCTCTTCAAAGGTTATTGAATAATTTAGAAATTTTCTATAACAGTATGAAAAGATAATCACCTAATATTTTACTTACAAAAACAGCACTGAATTTAAAATTCTACGTTCCAAAAGTACTTAACTCAAGAGTTAATTAACGAACGCTAATCAAACGTGGTGACTATACGCTTAACAAAACGGCCAAAAATACGTGAAATATCTTCGCAAAGTCTAATTGGCCTAACCAAATACTAATCTAACAGAAAAGGAAATTCCTTCGGAAATTCAAGACTATTTGAATTCCACTAAAATATTTGGGGAGAACAAGAAACAAAATTAGGAAGCTTTTAAGGTCGCGAAATGTTTCTTTGTGTTTCGAATCGGTTAGGAGTTCCAAATTATATAATGGGGATAACAATTTCAATTCCCTTCCTTTTGGTCGATTCAATTTTTTCATAATCTCTCTCAAATTTTCAGAAAAGGTATATTTTAAATGTATTCTAACTACTTTTCAACATTGTTCAAGATTACTGTTATAATCAAATTTTTGATCGCATCACTGAATTCTTTATACGAAGCTGTCATCAAAACAGCTAATAAAAACTGAAACCTCATAAATAAGTTGTAAACGAGTATCGTCAATGTCCAACATTATCATCTTGCCGAGGAAAATGTTCGAGAATATTCGAAATTCCGTCATAAACTAGTATCCGAGCGCTTATTGCCGACATTATGCCGAGAACTCGTGGAATTGAAATATAATCACTGGCCCATCAGCTTGCTTCTCATTAGCATGTTATTAAATCGCCTCAAAGTCGGTGCAAAGCTAAATGAATGACCCTTCACGTACCGAGAGTACTTTGGTTCTTTGGGCCGGATTTCACCACAGCGGAAACGAGATGAAAGGAGCGGAGCTGAGTCAGACTCTAATGCGAATTTTGAACTTCGAATTACTATTGGTGTATAAAAAACTCAAGTAACTAAACGAATTATAATTATGACTGTGAATGAGTATACATGCAGAGGAAGACCGAAAAAGATGATATGAGCAAGAAATGAGGAAATGCTGATATGAGAAAGAGAAGAGAATGTTCAAATGACGAGTAGTAGAGATGAATGGAAGCTGAATACGCATTGCGTCGCCCCCAAACCCAAATAATTGGGAACAGGGACATGATAATGATTGGTTATGTAGAAAACTGCTCCGCTCCGCTTTTCACCGCTTTGGTGAAGTCCGGCCTTTTATCTAAGACGAAGTTGCAAGGTCTAGGCGTGTTTTCGTCTGGCCGTGTAAGCTCGGCATTACATTGTTATAGGCGGCTCGTGTAATTAGAGGAGATTCTCTTGTTTCTTATTATTGCATAGAAGTAGGGTTACTGAACTTTGTACGTACAACCTTGGTGGAACAGATTATGTACTCGACGCAATTTGGAGTAAGTTGTTTTGTTAGCGTTTTATTAAATGTTTATTTTCATCACATAACATACCATCACGCCGGTATCCCCGAATTGGTAGGCAGAGGTGTACCAATGTACACCCACAGTTCGCCGATATGTTTAGATCCCATGTAATAGGGGGTGAGTCTATTGCCACTATCGGGCACAAATCCAAACCTGCTACTGAGAATTTCATAGAAAAACCCAATAACACCTTGGTCGACTCGGGAATCGAACCCAAGACCTCCAGCGTAGCAGTCGCGCTTAGCACCACTAGGCCAACGAGGCAGTCTAATCATTACTTAGCAACAAAGGCCACTTTTTATGTCTTCAGAATATTATTATGTTAGGTATTTTTTATACCTCATTAAACGTCTATTTTTTACAAGAGTATTTTTTTCGTTCATAAGCTTAGCTTGAGTTTGTAGTCATTTCTTTCGAAAGGTCCCAAATGCCTAGGTAATTTTGTATCTTTGAAAAATACATTTTTGGAGGTTGAAATAATTTGGTTCTGGTATTAATGTTGACCATCCCTGTCCGAGTATTTAGGAAGATAAATGTCCGGACGGATTCGAGTAGTGATGTATGGCATCAATTAAGGGAATAGTTAATCGATGATATATCAAACTGGGACTAGGTTTCTACGGACAACTAAAATAGTTTGAATTTAGTTGTAGGAACAGTATATACTTCAAACATTTTTTGGTAAATTCTCATTTTATTGGTAAAGATGCATAAAGACAATCAAAATAGGACCACACTGGAAGCTCCAACTTTCAAATAAAAAATAATTATCAAAATCAGTTCACCCAGTCGAAAGTTCTGTGGTAAGAAAACATAAAAAACACAGTCGAATTGAGTACCTCCTCCTTTTCTGAAGTCGGTTAAAAATGTGATGTACAGACAAATTTTAATTTTGGTTTTTGGAATACCAACCTAACCTATTGATCTCTGTCACATAGTCGAACCTAACCAAGCAATGGATTTCTGGGCCTATGAATAGACCAATATTCGATAAACTACATGTTTTTGGACCAACGTACTGGACCTTATTTTTCATTATTTATTCAAATAATTTAACATAAAAAGTAAAAATAAATCATTTTTAAATTTGAAACTGCAGCTTTAACAATTATTTATTGAGATACACCGCAATTCTTAAAAATCTCTCTCTGAATAATATAAAACGAATAGTCTTTCAAGAATATTGGAAAAGGACGGTGAAATTAAGAAAATTGTTCGAGAACGCGGACCTTGAATAAGTAAGGATTAATCAGAGATTGCGAGAGAAAATAAAAAAACAGAGACTTATTAATTTGAAAGAGAATAATAATATGAAGACCATTGTTATTATAATTGTAAATTTTCCTACAGATTTGTATTTTTCTGTCTTTTGACCAAGTAATGAAAGGAAATGGAACGTTATTTAAATGTTTTGATATGTTTTTCTGTCTCAAGCTTATACTTGAAAAGTGACAGAGACAACATGATACTTTACTTTATCCTAAAATTGATTTGCGTTTGATTACTTACGAGTTACCTATCTTTCATCTTTTTTGTGGTATGCCTTCCTACCTTTTAGTATCAAATAAAGTCGCTTTTGATATCTCATCGTTAGATCTATTAAATTACTCAACAAATAATGCAACAGCAATTGATAGAGAGATTTAGAAAGAGAGTTTATAGATAATAGGGATGATGACTAATTTTTATTTTTAGTCCATCTTTTAGATAAGAAAAAATATATTAGACACGTATTTTTTGGTTTGTCCCGTAGACAACGAATGACGAAGATACAGCGTTTTTAATTCTTGCGTGACATCACGTTTTAGCATAAATTGTACTCAGCGGTGACATCACAAACCCCCACTACTGAACTTTAAAGCGGTTTATCTTCCTATTTTTTAAAGAAAAAATACGTGTCTGTTATATTTTGATTATCTAAATGACGGACTAAATAAATTTTGACTTTTTATACCTAGTCATCTACCCTATTATGTATAATACACGTTGCACAGCATAGTGCAAATAAGCCGAGAAATCCGCAAACGGAGTGTAGCCGCGCGGATCGTTAGTCTACTATAAATCAGCAATTATTTAAGACTAAATGCATGTTTGACACTATATTTCTAAACCCAAAATCGAAGGGGAGGTAACAAGTAAACCCGCGGGACAGTCGTAGTACCGCTCTTAGATATATCACGGGAGAGCAGATCGAAAATCTCAAGTACAGAAATAAATGCTGTCTAGACACACATATTGAACCCTACGAGTATATTCTGCAACGTATCTGACAACACTTTAGATATCAGATTTTATAAATAGAAGGTCTGGTTGGATATAAACATTTGATTGATTTGATAATATACTTTTTTTGTTTGATTTTACATGCTGAAGTGTTTCGAGACTACAAACCAGAAAAATTATAAGTATAGAGTGAAAATTAACTGAGTATAAAAATGGAGTGCGTCTTACGGATTATGAACAATAGAGAAGGTATGAACAATCAAAATCACGGAAATATAGTGTCAAACAGAGTACATCGTTTAATTTACTTAAAATTTTATATCTATATTTTTTTCGTGTCTAATCCCGGTAATATAATATTACTATAAAGAAACATAAATTATTATTATTATCCCGCAAATTACCGTAGTAGTCGAATAATCGGAGTTCTGATTGCTACATGTATAACACTGTTACCGCTGGCAGCTTTAGTTAAACCAATCGATTTCCCGTATCCTTAGAGTATACATAAGAGACTAGAGTGAACCCACCAGAGTTTGAACGTAAGCTCTAGTGTGAAATAGTTCTGTCGTAAATTATGTACGAAGATGGAGCTCCGTTTTAAAAATCTATCTAAAACACTAATATTATCCTAACAATGTCAAAACCATCGATCTTTTCTTATATAAGTTTCTCGTTGCGCGAAAATGAACTTAAATGAAAAACGAAATATACTAGGTTCAGACTGAAAACTGCTCTCGCATGGCACAAGGGAAACCTAGCGATAGTAGCAGTCTATGTATATAGTACGTCAATGCCCGTATCTAATGATGTTGCTTGCATTATAACGGCCATGTTGGCTCCTTGTGCAGGTCTAACGTAATTATAAGGCGTTGTTATCCTAACCCACTTTGCGGATAGGTTAAGTAAGATGCGAACCGAAGTGTATTGAACTGAGAACTAATTGGTTGGACGTATACGTACAAAAACAGACTTAATTTTTTATATAGGTATATTTTTTTTTTAATAAATGCGGACAAATTAATTAGCTATTAAGAACTTGTGTTATGGAATTCAGAAACAACGAAGGTATCACAAACACAGACCCGAGACAATGTAGAAAGGTGACAACTTGACGACAACTTGAAAACCGGTGCGTACGCCAATCGAACAGGGAGGTCGTCAAATTAAAAAAATATAGATTAATTTAACTTAATGGGACTACCTCTGAGGTATGCCTTATAGTTGTTTTAAATGCTTTTTGAAAAAGATCCACAATAACCGTAGATATCGCGTAACAAGCATAAAAAACATATACTCGTAGATGAATTTATTTTCTTTATAAAGTCAGTTGATTAGACTTATGAGTAGTTATGTATTCAGCTGAATCCAGTAAGACTGGTAACCGACCCCAACATAGTTGAGAAAACGCTCGGGATGATGTTGATGATGATGATTAGACTTATAATTCTATAATGACTTTCAGATATTTTTTATTATAATAGCTGATGGTTTAGACAATTGCTTCGCGATTGAAATAAATTATACGGGATCTCAAAATTAGGAACTTAAATAATTCGTACCCAATTTTTCGATTCAATTATTTGTCACCGAAAATGTATTTATTATTATCAGATCTGAAGCCATTTAGTGTGTGTTGAATAATTGGCACCTAACTTTTCGAATCAATAATTTGACGCCAAAATCCACATCAACGCCAAAATTGGGTTTTGCAGTGCGGTGATATTTTTTTGGTACAAAATATTGGACTTCAATTATTAAAAACATCTGATTCTGTTCTGAAATTTTGTAAACAGACTCTATACAAGATTTTCTCTTCATTCCTTTTGGATACATATGCCCTTTCGGTAACACCCTGTATAAACAGGTAGTTTGAAATAAGAGTTACGGTTTAGAGACCTTTACTGCCAAAGTTTAAATCTGGTGTTAATGTTATTTTGAATGTTGCATGTATCTATGATAGGAATACGTAAAGGAATCTTAGAAGTATTTATTCTGTTGTTTCCCAATAATCTAATGCGACTGCAGAGATAGTTGAGTATGGACTAGTTGGCATTAAAATTATTGATATATTAATATACTGCTGTGCTAGTGAGCCGGATTCTACCAAAGAGGAGTGAAGACGAGGAAAGCGAAACGATTCAAGCAAACTCAGGTCCAGCTCCACAGCGTGAAAATAAGAAACTGCTATTTGCACTCTATGCACTCTGCTTCGCTCATATCCGCTTTAGTAGAGTCCAGCCTATTTCCGTTGGTCCACCAATCTTAAAATGAGGTTTAACTGTCCCTACCTCTATGACTATTCAGAAACGTGACATCTAAAAAAACTTAAAGAGATATTTTTTTTGGTGAATTTTTCATTTTATAAGATGGAAAACAATCTAAGCTGTTCACTATTAATTAAGTTATAAGATATGTAACTATGCTATTTTATTTAATAAAAAATGTACGATAATCCCACACAGGGACTCAGAACTGCTGTGCTATTATGCTTTTGTGGCAACATCCTATCATCCTCTACGTTGTCAACAGAAAGTGGTTCGTGAGATGAACCGGCTCGGCATGATCGTGGACCTCTCGCACGTGGGCGAGAACAGCACGCGCGCCGCCATCAAGGTGTCCAGAGCTCCTGTCGTCTTCAGCCACTCGTCTGTCTACAGCCTCTGCAACCACAAGAGGAACGTGCCTGATGATATCATCCAGTCTTTGGTTCGTATATCAAACCTACTACTTGTACCTAACCTTTTTTCACATTCGGCACTAATTTTGACATTTCTGTCTTTGTGTGTGTCTGTGGCATCGTCTACTAAACGAATGTACCGATTGTGATAAACTTCTTTTTTAAGTTAAGTTATTCGAGATAGTTCTGAACAATGATTTCCGAAGTTATGTTCTGTATTTTGAAAGTAATCGGCAGTTTTATAAAATTTGCGGGGCGTTTCTGAAATTAGTTTAGCGTTATTTCATGGTAAATGTCGTACTATACGTGGTATGTCGTACATGCACCGACTAAATAATCCCCGGTTCCTATTGCTTTTGGTAGAACCCCGAAAATCATACACTGTGCTTGCCGCGTCGCAAGCATAAGCCTAGCCTATTCAAATTGAAAAAAGTTAAAGATAATCTAAAAACCGATTCTCGGGTGATCGAGACCCACCAGAATACTACTAGTTCATTATAACCTTTCAATTGATCCGGTATCATTGTTAAATTCACACGCAAACACACACACACATTTCGTCATAATAAATTGAAACCAAAGCAAGACGCAAGAAAGGGAAATCAGCGCCATCTATTGAGTACTAGAGGTGTTCGTAAAGATGTTGATTTGGTTCGATGGTCACGGGCAGATTGACACCTCGATATAATCCGTAAAAAGGTTATCTATTTCAATGAACAAAGATTTTTGTTGATCCTTCATCCCTGACGTACTAAATTGATTTATTTGCAGAAAGACAACGGCGGCATTATAATGGTGAACTTCTTTCCGGACTTTGTGAAATGCGCGCCCAACGCTACCATCTCCGACGTAGCTGGTAAGTAAGCCATTGTAATAAATAGATTTATGAATTGCATACACACCTAAACACATATAATCACGCCTCTTTCACTTGTAGGGTAGGTAGATACCACTTCTTTCCACATGCTACGATCCTTCTGTTAAAGCTCTTTCTGATGAGCTTCGTTGGTTGCTATCCCGCGTACGTGTCATTCGTTGGTAAATTTTTGTTTTTTAGGCTACGTGCGAGGCTCGATAACGAAAATCACAATTTCGGCAATACGCCCTGCCCCAAATGAGAGGCATATCCAAGTGAATTAAAACTGCAACTTATAGATAATAAGATAGTCATAACATAAGAAAATCGAACAAACCTTTTAGCTGCAAAATCCAAAATGAAAATAATTTTATCTCAAGGAGAAGGAGTTTAAGCTATTTCAAAACGTTCAATGACTCTGATTGCTAGTGATAGTTGTCATTCCTATGGAAAAGAACTGCCAAGAAACTCCATTAGTTATACTTATACAACAAAAACTACTAATAGCTTCATTGGTATAGCGTTTGTTATCCAAAAGCCATGTTTATTGTTCCACATACCGCCACCCAGCTGCTTATTTTCGTAGCACGCTTAGTTAAAACTTTTTAATTCTCAAAACATAGCTGCATAGCACATCTCTGGTAAGAAATCCACCAACAAACGTTA
Organism: Autographa gamma; assembly: GCA_905146925.1. NCBI lineage: Eukaryota > Metazoa > Arthropoda > Insecta > Lepidoptera > Noctuidae > Autographa > Autographa gamma. The sequence continues at coordinate 891,512 of LR989849.1, read as the reverse complement.
ATCTAAAATATAACGTTTCAGAAGCAATAACCATAAAAAATATCAGAATGGCTGCAAAACCTGAATGTTTGCGACATTCGGTACCTACTGATTTTGTTCTTACGTAATTTTAAACAATACGTCCAAGTCATGTTCATAATACTGGCGACACTTTGCATAGTAACGGATAATTGTGACGCACGACACGCGACGCGACGCGTTCACGACACGACTATCGAAGATACAAGAAACAATCATTCAAAGAAATCTTTAAGAGTGGAAAACGGTATTGAAGCTAAGGAAGCAGAGTTTCCGTTCGTGGTGGTTCTCATCCAAATCGATTATGACGAGGATGAGTTCCTAAGGGTATGCACTGGCTCTATGTTATCCGAGGAATGGACCATAAGCGCAGGACACTGCTACTGGGAGGAAGAAAATACATCCATTTGGTACAATAACTTTACAGAAAACCCTTTGGAAACGCAACTATATGCGCCTATACTAAATCACTTTCTCCATCCTTGGTTCTCGTACGTAAATACAACAAACCTTGAAGATGGACCTAACGGGTTTACCCATGATTTATGTTTGCTCAAAACAAATGTAATCCACAGGATGGCATATGCTAGGCTGTCAGTTATCGACCACAAATCGCTGTACGGTATGGCCGCGACTTACGTGGGTGGTGGGATGACATCATCGAATTTTAATGAGAGCATGCTCGAAGCGCCTCTTCGATTCGCCGAGGCTTTGATCAATAAGTGCGACAGAACGATTGCGCCACACATCGACGACAATCTGATATGTATCAACCCAAAACCTTCTAAGACCTCGGCGAGACTGTTACCAGGAGATAACGGAGGCCCCCTCATATTTGGCACAAGGATTATTGGTATAGCTGGGTTTTATACACGTGACACGACAATCGAAGGTACATATTTCTACTTCACACCGGTCAGTCCGTATCTAGAATGGATTTCGGAAACAATAAACCTCATGAGTAGCACTACTACTACTGCAGCGTCCGATGAAGCACTAAGAGTTGGATGTAAGTGTTCGTGAATAATAAACAAATCAAATGTTTTCCACAATATCTACTTCTACAACAACAGGGTTGATATCAAAGATGTTTTTTATACTACACTGCGATACTTTCCGTGTTTAATACAGTACAGTAAATTTTTCTAAAAGACGATTAATACAAACAAATAAAGCACCTTGGACATTGGTACCTACGTCGAATATCTGTCGCAAAGGAAAAGACATCGGTCATATTATGCACCCTGTATGTTCAAAGCACAGGAGGCATGAAAGAGACTGTGGGGCTAGAGGTGTAGACGATTGAAAATCAAAAACTATAGAATCTAGCACTTTGGTTATACGTTGACAGGTCTGTAGATTACAATACAGATTGTCAGCAGACCAAAGTCGTATTAAATTTAGAATTTTAAGTCATTGAACAACAGAGGAAATAGGCCTGGACCATGGTGTGAACCTTGAGGGACTCTCGAAACTACATACTAATACACATTATTTTAGTGTGCTGTTCAAACAAACCAGATGAACAATATTTCGTTAGTTTAAGATGTATCTTGTTGTATGTTAGTGGGTATTACTTAATGAAAAACACGGACCGTTGAAACCGGTCCGTCCTTTCGCGCCCAACAGCTAAATCATAAATAAAAATAATGTGCCAGCAACAAATCATATTATCACCATCAAAAATCGATAAACATAAAAACAATCAGAAAGGTAATAATATTAAAATCATTTGCAGTTTTCCGCGACAGAACCACTAGATTTTTTCTTTATTGAAATTTTAAGCCATACGACGGAGCCATGTTCTTAATACTGCCAATACTAATTATACTAACAGATAATTGCGGTGCACGGCACATGGCCAGACGTGCACAAGACATGAATATCGAAGATTACACGAATCTCAATAATTATAGTTCAAAGGAATCTTTAAGAGTGGAAAACGGTCTTGAAGTTAGAAAAGGGGCGTTCCCATATGTGGTTATTCTGATACAAATCGACCCTGACATTGGATTTCGCAGAGTATGCACTGGATCTATGATATCCGCGGAATGGACAATAAGTGCAGCATACTGCTACCGGAAAGATGAAAAAACATTTGTTTGGTTCGATAAATTTACAGAAGCGCCTGGTGATACAAACCAATACTCGCCTATACGAAGATTTTTTCTTCATCCTTCGTTTTCGGCGATCAATACATTGAATTCTAAGGGACCAACTAACAGTTTTAAGCATAATATATGCTTAGTGCAAACCAATGAAATCAAGAGGATGGTATATGGGAAGCTGTCAGTCATCGATCACAAGTCTCTGTATGGAGTCACCGCGACTTACGTGGGTGGTGGACTGACGTCATTGCCAGGAGATCAGAGTATGAACACTGTGCCTCTTCAATTTGCCGAGGCTTTGATCAGCAAGTGTGAAAAAACGATTGCGCCACACATAGATGAAAATGTGTTGTGCATTAAACCAAAACCCCCTCATTCCTCAGCGAGACTGTTACCATTAGATTTCGGAGGCCCGCTTATATTTGATACAAAGATTATCGGCATCGCAGGGTCTTACAGAAGAAACGAGAGCGTCGAGAGCATATATTCCTACTTTACCCCAATCCATCCGTACCTGCCTTGGATTACGAGTACGATGAGCCCTAGGCAAGGAACTACTGTAAGGCCCCATCTAGTAACACATGGTAGCTGTAAGTGTATGTAGCTTTTGATAAAAATTAAATGTTACAAACCTTTTTCTTACTATACTTGCCTCTCTAACCACAGTTCAGTATCATTTACATACGCGAAAAAAGACGAAAATTTAATTTTGCATATATACTAAACACCATCAAAACTCACTGTTCCTTGTTGCGTCTAACGCAATTTGCAATCATTTGCGAAGCATTTGCTAAACTATCTACTATATAAAAATAAGTCGGGTTTTCCTTCCTGACGCTATAACTCCAGAACGCACGAACCGATTTCCACCGTTTTGCATTCGTTGGAAAGGTCTCGGGCTCCGTGAGGTTTACAGCAGAAGAAAATTCAGAAAACAAAAAAAACTCATCTTTTAATCACCACGAAATGTTACGTAAAACAAAGCCATCTGGTGGCGAAACGGAGTTCGCCGGGTTTGCTAGTTTAAGCATATAAAGCAATGATTGTCACTTGTGCGTTGGACGCAACGGCAACCGGTTCGTTTGATGGACATGCGCATTGCGCGCAGAGAACTAATATAGACCAAGAGCCTGTGATGTTCTGACCATGATAATGTTATAAAAGCTGAAAGTTTATCAGTCAGTTTTAATAATCATGCTATTTGTGGAAGTATTAAAAGCCATTCCATTAAGTTGGAAGACGCTCTAAATCTTAAGACATTTGGAGTTTAATTTCGTAAGCTACAATAGCTGAATTTTACGCATATTCCTTAGGGGACTACAAAAAGACGGTTGACTGAATGATCATTACTTACTATCTCTACTCAGTGAGAAACATACTGTGTCCCAGAATCAGAAGTCCACTGATTCAACTAAACTATGGCATTCAAGTAACTAAGTACATACTCATTCTTCTTCATTCACACCTCATTGTGCTATTACTGTTGTGCTTTAACAATGACACAAAACCTTCTCCGTTCTGTAGCGGCTGAGAGGCAAATCAAAGTAAAATGTTGAAACGCAAAAAGCAAATGTAAATATATAAAAAGAGTTCTCAGAAACAATAAACATAAAAAATATCAGAAAGGTTATAAAATCGATATTATTTGCGACATTCGGTAGCTACTGCTTTTATTTATTTTATGAAATTTAGAATAACACGACCGAGCCATGTTCTTAATACTGGCGATACTTAGCATAGTAACAGATAATTGTGACGCACGACACGCGACGCGACGCGTACACGACACGACTATCGAAGATCATACGAGTCACAATCATTCAAAGAAACCTTTGAGAGTGAACGAGGGTATTGAAGTTAGAGAAGGGGAGTTTCCATACGTGGTGCTTCTGATTGAAATCCGTTATCGCTATGCAGTGTTTCGCAGGGAGTGTACGGGCTCTATTTTATCAGAGGAATGGACGATAAGCGCAGCACACTGCTTCCGCCAAGACGGGAACATATCCGTATGGTACGGTAAATTTACAGAAAGCCCTTTAGACACACACCAACACGCGCCTATACTAAAACATTTTCCTCATCCTTCGTTTTCATCCATTGATACATTGAAACTTAAGCGTGGAGCTAACGGCTACAATCATGATATATGCTTGCTGCAAACCAGTAGAATCGAGAGAATGGTATATGGGAAGCTGTCAGTCATCGATCATAAAACGGTGTATGGAGTCGCCGTGACTTACGTGGGTGGCGGAATGACGTCATTGAAGTACCATGAAAATATGCAGGAAGCGCCTCTTCAGTTCGCCGAAGCTTTGATCAACAAGTGCGACGGAACGATTGCGCCACACATAGATGACAATATGATATGCATTAAACCAAAAGACTCTGAGGCATTAGCGAGGCTCTTACCAGGAGATAACGGCGGCCCGCTTATATTTGGTACGAGGATTATCGGCATCGCAGGGGTTTATGTGAGGGACGAGACCCTCGACGGCCCATATTTCTACTTCACACCAGTCCGTCCATACATGACTTGGATTTCGAATACAATAAAACGTATGAGTACTACCACCAAAGCGTCTCGTGAAGCACCTTCTGCTAGATGTAATTGTACGTAACATAAAATCGATTGATTAAATTTGTTGCAAAATTTTGGTTGTTTCCTTCATGCGCCGACAGAAGTTTTACAGAATTGCGTTACGCCGAAAATATTTCATACTTAGTCCTTGTAATTTTATATTTTCTTTATAACAGTATCAAAGATAAGTCAGTAGACTTCAATAGAAATTATAAAGTATATAAAAAAAAAATAGCAGTTTTTTTCGGCTTGATCTGTCAACTGTCAGGAACAGTTGATATCATATCTTGATATACGGTAGTAAAAGTTAACTACAACCTTATTAGAAGTAACAAGTAAATATCCATTATTTAAGAAACAACTGATTCATCAATTTTTGACCATACAGTTTCAACACCTGAAAATGAAACAGGTTAAAATCCAAAAAATACACGTCGTCTTTAATTCTATAGATAAGTAAGGATCAAATCAACCTCACAGACATGGTAAACTAAATAAAGGGAAACCTTCTAATTTTAACTCTTTAGAAACAATGGGTATTACAACAGTTTTATAAGTAAACACTTACATGTAAACTATACATGGGTAGGATAAAGCTACGAATAGATTTGTATGTACAGTTGCAGATTCCGAACCGACAAGAACCAATGTGACTTTTTCAAAGTTATGTGTACTTTCTGAGTTATTATAAGACACCACTGACAGACTGAATGATGGCATCCCGAGTTAACCTAGACTCAAAAAATTACCAATGCGCTAATGAGCACCCGCGATGATTAATGATCGTTCCTTGTGTAGGTATATAGGAAGAGGCCTGTGTCCAGCTGTGCGAAATGTATAGTCCAGTATATAAAAAACAAGTAGGACGAAACATTGATGGCTAAATGAAAAGAGCAGCCTACTCACGTAAGCTACCCTTTTCACAATGGTGTCTTGTTACTATTGCAATAGTTACAGATTATGCAAAATTGGTCAGCTGACAAACCAATGATAATGACACTGTATGTGTTTAGTTGAATTTTAAATTGCCGTATAAAATTGATAGTAGCCAAGAAAAAAAATTCAAATGATGTAAATGTACCCTTATAAGTGCTGAAATATAGTATAAATAGGATTTAGTACTTAATAATTTCAACATCATACAGCAACAGTAAAAACATCCATACACTTTTAAAATATCAATCATAACAACAATATAAAGCCAATAACTTTGCACTTAATCTTTATTGTTTATTGTATTCAAAATCCATTCCAATTTAGTTAGAGACTGTTGTAAAGTATATAAAAGAGCGTGCTGTTAAATCTGACGTCTCTCACATCAAGTTTTGCGATGTCAATAGCACTTGTATCAAGCATGACTTGGTCTCCGTTATCCTAGGAATCTTCGTCATCAAACGAATGATGAAGAGGCAGAGCAAATGCTACTAAAGTCATGGATACCAGATCCTAACACCTATGGAAACTCGGCTGCTTTAACTTCAAGACCGTTTTCCACTCTTAAAGATTCCTTTGAATGATTGTGACTCGTATGATCTTCGATAGTCGTGTCGTGTACGCGTCGCGTCGCGTGTCGTGCGTCACAATTATCTGTTACTATGCTAAGTATCGCCAGTATTAAGAACATGGCTCAGTCGTGTGGTTTTAAATTTCAATAAAGTAAATATGTAAAATAATTTTGATTTTCATTTTATTACCTTTCTGATGTTCATTGTTTCTAAGACTGTATTTCATTGGCTTTTGTTTTGATGCTAATAGGTCCGGATGTGTGATGATCAGAATTGACTAAGCCACTAGAATGTATTAGTTTAAGTATAGTACACAAGATCCCTCTAGGTTTATACTTTGGTCCAATTTACCCTCTTCATGGAGCTAGGTAATCTAGTTTAATATTTTTATTGAATTTAATGTTGCTTCTCTTTTGCCAATAATCTAATTGTTTTTGTTGCTTTTCCACAGAACACTTTCACTACATCAAGCGCATGATCGGATCAGACTATGTCGGCATCGGCGGAGATTTTGATGGCGTCAATAGGTATGTTATCAGACCTTTTAAACTCATAACTATTATTGGAAGAAATTGGAAGAAAATGTTGCTTCAAGTTATAATTGATCACACAAAAAAACAATAAACTGGCTTCAAAGAAAAAAGAACAAATATACTCGATTGACCTTGATGAAATTTATTTGGGGCAACCTCAGAACCACTTCTTTAGTAAAACAATGTTTTTTTTTTAATCTGTCCCAATTGTGAAGAATACACATAGAAAACAAACATGAATTGAGAACTGAAGTCAATTCAAAATGTGGCAGATACTACTGAATGTGTTGACTATAGATAGCTTGGTGCTTGGAACATCATTTATTCTCCGAAATTGTACATATAATGTAATTTATAATTATCAATATAGGAAACTTGAAAACAAAAAAAATATCCAAACGCCTGGGTCACACTTCTTGTGACCCAAACGCTGGTTAGTTTGGTCAGAGAATAAGCATTGCTATTCAACGTGGCAATGATACCAGCTTTTTAAGCACACTGTGAGAGCGATGTGGTTGAATTTTAATACCGTAATTTAGGTTTCAGGTATAAGTATTTTTTTTTCTAGGCATAGGTATTTACATAATATTTGTTAGTTTTACGTACAGGTATACAGGCATAGATCTAATACAATAGTCTTTAATGATAATGTCTCTGCGTTCTAGGGTACCCCGTGGGCTGGAGGACGTGTCCCGCTACCCGGAGCTGTTCGCGGAACTCCTTCGCAGCGGGCTGTGGAACGTGCAGGAGCTGAAGAACCTAGCTGGCCTGAACATGCTGCGTGTCATGCGAGCTGTTGAGAAGGTGGGTCCCATCCTCATGATGCTATGGAAATCCTCATGAGCTACCTCCACCCATCTCCTCCATCCTTTTACTTGCGGGGTGAAAATCTACGACGACTTCAAACCACATCGAGGTCACGTCTGACTTCAATCAACGTCGAGGGTCCAACGTGGGGATATGTTGGACTTGCACCGCCAAAACACCCCGGTCCCGTCCTCGCCTTTGCTAGAGCCATGGGATAGATTAGCATTTCCAGTAGGCGACGATCCTTTAAGGACCCTTTCCAGAGGATTGGGTGTGAAATGTCGCTTCTATTGTGAGCAATTGCAAAAAATTGTAAACTATTGAAAAATGTCACTTGGTTACGGGGAACTTGCCTGTAGGAACACAAAGGTGATCAGTGATGGCCATATTTAGTTTTAAATTCTCTTTTTTAACGTAGCTACTTTTACTTTAACCTGTTTTAAGGTTGGGCATACAACAGTAGCTTGGTGTAATCTATTTTATGTTTTTTTTCTAAAAGCTCTAGATTTTTTTATTTCATGTATCTATAAGCAAAACCACAGCGTAAATATCTAAAATCAAATATAATTTTGCTCTTTATTTCAAAGACCGAGTAAGTCGTTTTCCCACAATGCTATTAAGTCACTAATCACGTTTATTCGTAGGTCCGTGACGAGATGCGCACCAACGGCGTCGAACCCGAGGAGCACCCCGACTCGCCCAACGACAACGGAAATTGCACCAGCAACGCTTTCTACACCGAATACGTGTAAATTGCCCACATCACACGCGACTGCAAATTAAACCCTATTTCTATAGCATAAAGTCCATTTTAAGTTAGCAATCGAAACGATATTCAACCAAATATGATATTTGGTTACGTCTTGATAATACAAAAATATTTGATATTCATACGTTATTTTGAGAACAGTTTTGATACGTACAACAATACTTATAACATCTGAAGTATTTTCACAAGTCCAAACTTTACCGTACCTAGTAGTTCAGTGCTCAAACAAGTAATTTTAATTATTCCAACGTTCGTTCTCAGACAAAAATAATTGCATTCTATTGAAGCGAACCACAATTTTAAAATGAACCTTGTGTACGAAATCAAGATTAAACTTGATTGTACTAAGAATCTTGGTTTTGAATGTTATTCTTAGTTGACCAAATCAAAGACATCGTTCGTTTTGAATTCATCTACAGATTTTTCTTTTTTTTGAATGATGCAAATACTATCAAGGATTAAGTTTTTTCAACACAGTAGGTACGAAAATTACACCTCTAAATAAAGTTGTGTGACGCAGAATCAAGTAAATCCAAAAACATTTCTGAAATTGCCGACGTTGTTAACAATATATCAAAAACTCGAATGACATTTTTATTCTCATAAATTAAATATTGGACGAAATTACAGCGGCAACACGAAAGATGAAAGAATATTTATGTTCGGAAAATAGAAATTTCGTGCCCCAATTTGCAGTCGCGTACAATGATACAGTCAGCGGACCGCGAGTTCAATCCGACAGTTTGATTCCAATTGATGTGTGTTTAACTTGATAAATGTCTGTATACCAATAAGCGACTATTCACACTTGCACGTCCGAAAAACCTGTAAAAAATTGTTCCATTCCACCTGAATTTTATCATAAAATCAATGATATGCACACTGTTATTAATACTGATAACGATAACACTAATTTATATCACAATGAAGTAATTAATACTATAATTGGTAATATCAAAAGCATTATATCCGATGTTTCATTTTACATGTTTAATTCGAAATCCAGTTTAATTGGAGGCTTAATGGTCGCCTAATCTATTTAAGCAGTATCAATGCATGGGAAAACAAGCGAGCAAGTGTGGACAGTCGGTAACCGAAGCCGTAGTAACGTCGATATGTCTCTGTTTAGTTTAATATTCAGGATAACGATTGTCATAATTCAAAAGCTTTGGGTATCCCCCGATGTTATGAAAACCAAGATTCAGTTTGGACCAAGATTCTCGGATATTAGTCCCATAAATCTACACATCTCTGCATTGACTAAGATCTTTTTAAACTTTTGAACGCTTTATTATTTCATTTCCATGAAGCAGACTGGAAAGTTGGAGTAATGAGAACTGCAACGGTTATAGTTCATAAATCTGAACATAGTTTTGAAGTCAGTGCAGATCTCTTCATTATGCGGGCTTAAATGTTCAAGACAATTAAGCGAATTAAGTGCAAGACTTAACTGCTAACTACTGTGGCTATCATATAAATTCTCATTATGATTCCACATTGAAATAGATAGGTTCATTCTTGGAACTTAAAAAAAAATCCTCAAAAAAATATATGTCATGATTTTTTATTAAAACGGTCCGGTCAGATTCTAAATTGGGTTTAGTACGGTTTCCAATTTCATCGTAATTCAATTATTTGAAATGATATCTGCTCGGCTGGAAATCAATTTAGTGCTAAACCGGCCTCAATTAATTATGTTGTACGATTAATTTTATGAAACCAGCCTTAGTTTGTGTTGGACATTTCACCAGGATTCGCATTACCAACTTTGTCGGAATTCGCGGTTGTATAATCGGGCGTATTTAAGTCCACATTAAATTGTAATACGTTGTTTAACAACCAGTGACAAGTGCTTTACAGTAATTATTTGGTATCCGATATCACTGTTCGTGGTGTATTCGATGGAGTGTATTTCGTTTAAATCAGAAATTCATTTATTGGTTTCAATCTGACCAAATTCCAGTTGACTTGATTCAAAAGGAAAGTTTTCTCTAAAGTTTAGAGACACTTACTCCATCCACAGATGCCAAATAACATCGCTCAAAGAATTAACAAGGTAGCGAGCGATCGGTCCATAATTTGACGCCTGTTTAATTTCCAACTCTGTTCGTTGTTGCGTCATGACGGATATCAATTAATTAATAGTTAAATACATTGTTACACAGAGAGATCATTAAGAGGATTAGTGGTCGTAATGACACACGCAGCGCTCTGTAATCCCATGCATTTTAGTGATCCCATCAAAATGTCCGTGTTTTTAACCGACTTCAAAAAATGAGGAAGTACTACGACGATATTTTTTTTCTTATCACTGGTTTTCGATAGTAATTTGGTCAAGTTTTGAATGTGGGATCCATAAGAAAACCATATGAGACTTATTTTGAAGACTTTTTTTTTTTGTTGGATTTATGCATTTACGTAAAGCTTTTGAATGATGACGATTGTTTATATGTGGTAACTGTATTAGATAATCAAATATATGTAATAAATGTTGTAGATGCATTAGGTGTAACACTGTGAACTATGCACTTCTCCTTGCGAATGTAGATGGCGTTCACTTATCACCAGCAAATCCTTTCGACTCTACTCTTTCTGATAATACGACTCTTTCTCAATTTCCTCTCATTTCCGACGGTTGCATTATCAGAGGAGATTAGATAGAGAACTCTAATTGGAATTAAATGATGGTTCTTATGCGAGAGATAAAAAACTTGGGTAAAAGAAAAAATATTTTATTTTACTATTGTAATTTAAAATAAAAAATAAACGGAACGATCTAGGAGCGTAGGTAGCGAATAAAATTTATAAAAAAAAACTTTTAAAATTTTTCGTCTTGAGTTTTTGATTCAGGTTTTTTATTGTTTAATGTTTCAAAAGGAATTGAAAGTTATTGGGTAATAAATTGTATCTGTTCCAATAAGGGTTTGTTAACTTCACCGCTTATTAGTAATTTGTGTGCCTAGTTATTAATAATAAGTTACCATCACTTTACGTGTACTGTATGAAAAATATTCTTACTTTAAGTTCAATTTAAATCGGACCGGAGTTTCGGAGGCTTAATAATCGGATGAGGGACGAACAATGCAAGTTATGAAAATAATAAAACCAATATTTATCAAACATCGGGGTTTAATGATTCGTGTTCAAGTTTTCAAGCATTAAATGCGAGCGGATCATGGAGAACAACTGTGGCCATCCGGCACGCGACCGGCACTGTCCGGCATCGGACCGGCACGAGAACGGCACGGATCCGGCACGCGACCGGCACGGTTCCGGCACCAGACCGGCACGAGACCGGCACGGATCCGACACGAGTCCGATACTCTCCGAACGCAAAGCTAAAAGCTAGTATACCATTTAGGGTAAGGTATAAAGTTGTGATCAAGATTGTAAGGCCAGAATGACCTAAACGTTTTTTATAACTTCTTAAGCAGTTTATTGTTGAAACTGTTTTCTTATGATTCGTTTTATAATTTTGTACTATAAAGAATTTCATTGCCACACGGAGGGTATATACATCAACTGTTGTCACCATGACAATACTGAATTCGACTTTATAAAAACTGAATGCTGTGAATTTCTTAATGTATATTTAAATAGGATTTTAATATATGAGGTGTAGAACGACTATTTCTTATATAATGTGACTGAACGATTTTTGAACCTATACTGATCTTTGATCTAAGGATTTTCTTCTAAAACCTGGTTGTTAGTTTGTGTCTGTTACCGTACACACGTGAATACCAAGCGCACTATCGGATATAAGATAAATACACATTAAAACACTAAATATGTAATTAGCCAACTTTACCTAAAACCGGTTTGCAATTTGAAACCATCGAGGGATTTTGACCGCAGTGTTGGGAGTGATAACTACCGCAAACCATTATAATAACCACTCCATATTTTGGGTATCAAAACAATAGAATACTTTATTAAAAATAACACAAAAACGAGAGTAAAACACAAGACAAAATAATGAAAAATATAATCAGCACAAATTGCACGATTTTTGAAGAGATCTTCCAAAAGATGAAAATAAATCAATAAGCTTGTATGATACAATAGTCTAGTGGTTAACTAGAAACTTTGCTGAAATGAACCGAAACCTGTAAAATTATGAGCTTGAGACCGAATTCCTGATGTGCGCTTGTCACAGTTGCGTGGCGCATTGCAACGTATCCATAACTTAAATCTCATTTAGACAATACGAGAAACACTCACGAGTACTATACATTGCCGTTTTTAATCGTACTGTACCGCCGTCACAGCTGCGCGGCCCCCGTTTTGATCGCATTGTCTTAATGAGTGGCATGACTACATGGTACAACCTTTGTGTCTATATTAAATAAGGGTTGTTTTAATTTCCTTCTACTTATTGTAAGGCGCCACGCTTCTGCCCTCTAGAATATTTATATATTTAATACACTTGGTAACCAATAAACACGTTTGCTGTAATGTATTACTCGTTTTATTTGATCACCCTACCTTTAAACAGTTTGCTATGACGGCCAATAATTATGAATCAAGTTTTTTTTTGGACGACAGTTCCTAAGGTTTTGTAATTTTATTTTAACCGACTTATAAGAGGAGGAAGTTCCATATTCTATGCGTAAATATTTCCCCCTATATCTTACGACTATTTAACGGGGTGGATTTCTAAATTGTAGATTTAATTATTTGACGTCCTCCGTGGTCGAGTGGCGTACGCACCGGCTTTTCAAGGTGTCGCTAGCTCTGAGGTCCCGGGTTCGATCCACGGACGGGTCAATGTAGAAAACGTTTCTACATTGTCTCGGGTCTTGGTGTTTGTGGTACCTTCGATATTTAGAATTCCATAACACAAGTGCTTAATAGCTACTTACTTTGGGCTCAGAACAATACACGTGATGTTGTCCGCGTTTATTTATTTAATTTACTTTTAATAATTTCCTATAACATTAGTTATTCTCGTTACACAAAATTTAAGTCAAACAATATCTCTATAGCAGATTTAAAGCCCTATTAAGCACTGGATCACTACAAGCTGTGCTCATGATGAATGCGCTAAAGAGAAATTTAATTTTCAGCTCGTTCAATCACAGTCCCAAAAATATTAATAAGTTGCCACCATCAGTCATCGACTCTACTATATTGTCGACAATGGAGCGAAAGGAACTTCATAAGTAAGTATTATTACAAAGACATTGAAATAAAATAAGTAAGGCTGGAATTATTATTACATAATTTAAAAATGTATGCTAATTTGCATGCCTCGATGGCCTAGTGGTTCTAAGCGCGATTGCTAGGCTAGAGGTCTTGGGTTCGATTCCCAAGTCAACCAAGGTGTTTTTGAGTTTTTCTATGAAATTCTCAGTGGCAGGTCGGAGTTTGGATTTGTGCCCGGTTAGTGACCTAAACATATCGGCGAACTGTGGGTGTACATTGGTACACCTCTGCCTACCCCTTCGGGGATACAGGCGTGATGGTATGTTATGTAATTGTGTATGTTGGTGTTGGGTTTGTTGGTTCGCCGATATGTTTAGGTCCCATTCCCATGTAATAGGGGGCGAGCCTATTGCCACTAAACGGGCACAAATCCAAACTCCGACCTGGTACTGAGAATTTCATAGAAAAACCCAATAAAAGCTCGACTTGGGAATCGAATCCAAGACCTCTAGCGTAGCTGTCGCGCTTAGTAACCGCTAAGCCAACGAGGCAGATTAATAGGTTAAAAAATATACGCATGTTTGATATCCTTACCATCCGTAACACGCAGACCACAAACGGATGTAACCTCTACGGTTCACTGAACAAGGTTAGCCCTATCAGACACCAAACACCGAGCCACCGAAATGCCCACACAAACAAATTAATGAGTTTATCGACATTTCAATTAACTTCGAATGGAAAATTGGTGGCATGGGTATGATTAAAACGGGACCTGTCCCACTGAAGAGGCTTTTGCGACGAAAAATGAGGTTTGGCATCGTAGCACTTAAACAATTAGACCAAAATTGATGACGTTTTTGGTGTGATAACTGGCGTAATCGAGATGGTTATATGCTCATGATCTGTCATCTGAGAATAATTATTATCATTAATAAATTGAATTGATTTTTAAAACTTCGGCATGAGATTCGATAAACTCGTTCGCTGAGATTGTAATTGTTAGGGTTCCGTACCCAAGGGTTTAAACGAAACCCTATTACTGAGACTGTGCTATCTGTCCATCCGTCTGTCACCAGGCTGTACCTCAGGAACCGCGATAGCTAGAAAATTTAAACTTTCACAAGTGCAAACACAAACAAATTTGAATATCCATGACATTTAAAATGAACCATTTAAATAAATGACTTTCAAGAAGTTTACTTCGTACATGATATAAAACACATTTAATCGTTAAAAGAAACACAAATTAAAAAACACCCACATGACACGATCCACCAACATGAATTTTGGCAGTGTCATTTTACACCTATTCTGACAACGCAAGACTCCATTTTGTTTTTTTTCTATAGCACCAGTGTGAACCAAAACCGAACTAGAATCGCTTAGACCATTCGGAATAGGGACATTGAATTAATTATGTAGGATTTAACACGCGTTGTAACGTTAAACAATGCATTTTGGAGTGTACTTGACGCATGTTCAGTTTGATAGCTAATAGGAGAAATTACTATAATCTGTTATTTAGAAATTCACGTTTTGTATTTAGTATAAAATGATTTTGGATTGAATATTTCATCATAATATTTGTTATTTCATCATAATTTTTTTAACATATTTAGTTGTTTTTTCTAAGACGGGGTATCCGGGCAACAAACCTTTTTACAAGTATGAACTTTTATATAATAATAAAACAGGCCTATGAACGTCCCACTAGGCACAGGCCTCTTCCCATATAGAAAAGGCACGAGCATTTATCACCACGCTTGCTCACTTGCGGATAGGCGAATTCAGATCCCAATTTTGGAATCCAAGTTTTTTCACGATGTTTTCCTTCATCGTTAGTCAAAAATATCTTAGGATATTTAAGAAAGAAAAAATGACTTAAAAAAAGTAATATTCGAACTAGAATATTACCTTTTACACAAAATTAATGTGCTACATACCTACAGAATATATAATCACTCCTCTTTCCCTTTTAGGGGTAGACAGAGACCACTTCTTTCCACTTGCTACGATCCTTACACACTTGTTTCACTTTATCCACTTTCATTATTCCCTTCATACAAGCTGTTCGGTTTCTGGTACTGTTGACCTGGCCTTTCTTCATTCCCACTCACATTAATCTAATACCCAGACAAAAATATTGCACTTTCATTTCAGTGCACTCCACAAAACCATTATGAAATACTTAGACATATAAAAGCGTAGTATTATTAAAATAGAAGAGCCGCCACAAATCTGTCTGGAGGGGAGAAGTTGCACAACTTATTGCAACTATCCTCGGAACTATGACAATTATATCTTAGTAGGGATGCGGACATGTTGGTGAAGAGATAGCGAGTTGCTATTATAAGACAAGGAAGATAATAACTTTGAAACTATCGCGCTACATACATAAATACCTTTAGGGCTTGACGTTTCGACCGGGTTACACCGGCCGTGGTCGCAAGCTGACTAGAGATGCGGTGTGAACGCTCAAGCCCTAAGGTGTTAATGCATGTTCGCGCTAATCCCCGTTTTATATAAGACTAGTAAGATAGTAGGATATTTATAATCTCAGCTTTAGTAGCGTATGTGTCGGAACAAACCAAACCTACCCTTTGATAAATGATAACTTTAAAGGTGTTCAGTAAAGCATATTCTATCTTTTATTATTGTTATGGGAATCGATATATCAGTTTTTTTTTTTGCATTGATCTTTTTAAAGATAGTCTGTTCTAAAAACTTTCATATTTTTGATTACCTATTCTTTCATCTATAGTATTAACAAAATTGCGCTTGCAGATGGAAAAAAAATAGAAACACGTTATTTGTGTATGTTTTCTGAAAGAAAACTGTCAAATCAAAGTATGACAAAAAAAAGTAAGAAACCTTGCATTAAAAAATGTTGTTATCTTTCAAAATACGGAACAGAACATTACAAATTATAGCTAAGAACGTCACGTCACAAAAAACAAAAAAAACCGCATCACGATCGGTTAATTCGTTTAGGAGCTATGCAACAGACAGACACACCGCTCTTTCAGCATCGACGGTAAAAAAAAACAATTATTAGGACACAATGCAGTCTTCCCATCCATATATATTATGTTCTAAGGCATAGAGCCAAGTAATAAAGCGACCGGTCGCACCTCACCCCATTCCAAAACCTTATACTCAGCGCACGAACTCTGCACGAGTACGCACGAATGAACACGAGTCCGCCCGAACGCACACGAGTCCGCCCGAACGAACACGAGTCTGGCCAATACTGCAGACTGCCGAAGTTTGACCACAGTAGTATAAGTTTGAAGTGATTATTCATATTAACATGATACCTGCAAGTGTTTTGAATGTAAATTTTATTTGAATAAGGTCGATTTATGTCTAACGAGCGAATGCCCATTTTATGCCCACTTCATCGGATTCTGCAAGAATTAGACAGGGTAGGGATAGAATGGGGGTTCGTTTGTTTGGTATAAATCGGCCTATAGATAGATATGTACCAGATAAAAGGCTGGAAGAAATATTTTTTTACTCAGGATATTTTTTTGCAATATAAAGTTCATTTAATAAGCATGATAAACAATGATATTCTAATAAACAGATATGTTATAAGCGTGCAATCGTGAAGACTCGAAAACGTCCTAATTGGGACGTATTGCCATTAACAACAACACTATTTGTCTCTTTTTTTCTTATGGGTTTTATCGCGCTATCTCTTTCGCTAGCTGCCGCGCTGCGCGGAACACTTTTTTCGATTGTTTTGTATGTGTATAACATATCTGTTTATTAAAATATCATTGATGATAAAGTATAATCATTTTTATTTTATTTTTCCTTTCACATAAAGTTATGTTAACGAACTACGGTCCAGCCGCTGCGAGCGTGCATTTCTGACAGGAGGTGGTCAACAGAAAGATTATACTTTAATGTGTAGAATTTACAAATATAATACTTTAAATTTTTGGTTACAATAACGAATAATACCATTAAAACCTATTCATTATGACATGTTACAGTGAATATAATACGATTTTACTTTCCGATAAAAATCACAACTAACTGACATGTGTCAGGATCTCACACTTAAGCGGCCAGACAATATCTGAAAAATGGCTATAACGTTCTAAAAACATGTACCACAACTGTAAAAACAAAAGAGACCTTTGTAAAGTATTGAATACAGCGTCCATTGCCGTCTGTATGTCAAACAAAAGAACATCACATTTACTTCAAACTTCCATTGAGCGTAGCACTGTCTGTTGCAACAGGCGTCTAAGGCTCAGCGCAGACAGGACGGAGCGCAGCGGAGAGGATTATATTAACATAACAAAACATATCATCACGCCTGTATCCCCGAAGGGGTAGGCAGAGTTGTACCATTGTACACCCACAATTCGCCGATATGTTTAGGTCCCATGTAATAGGAGGCGAGCCTATTTCCACTAACTGGGCACAAATCCAAACTCCCACCTGCTACTGAGAATTTCTTAGAAAAACCTAATAACACCTTGGTCGACTTGGAAATCGAACCCAAGACCTCTAGCGTAGCAGTCGCGTTTAACACCACTAGGCCAACGATGCAGTTTTATTAACACACTTGAAATTAAACTTTCAAATTATTAAAATAAAGTTCATAAATGATTGAACCTAACAAAAAAAATTCGCGCGTCCTCGAAGATACGTGGAAATCCCAGTTCAAGCATTTATGAGCTTTATTGCAATAACTTTAAAGTTTATTTTCAAATGCGTTAATAAAATCCTCTCCGTTGCGCTGTCTGTTGCATCAGGCGTCTAACTTGCAACGTGTTACGTTACGTGTTCGGTGAATGTTTCGCTGATGTTAACTGAAACTTTGGATGTTTTGGAGTAGATATTGATATGAAAGGGGTACTGTTTGAGTTTTGATGTTATAAGCAAATGTGTGAAGTTAATTTATTAATCAATAGATGTCATAATTTGTGAAAAGACTTCACGTTATTGATATTGAAAACTGTCAACTTGTATACGAGCAAAAAAGTTATGATTTATTAATATTATTTAAAGCCTGAATTGTCCCACTGCAGGGCAAAGGCCTCCCTTTCTTCCTTACACAGGTCTCTATTGTTTTTGATGTTTTTTGCCACACATTTTCGTGCGTCTAGTTCATTAAAAAAGTTAGTTTCGAAAAAAAAATATTTTTTTAGCTATCTCCAAACCAACTCTCTAAGACTATGTATAACATTCACATTAAGTACTTGTACATAAAAAAAAATATATATATACAGGATGTCCGGTAAATAGTCCGACAAACTGTGGTGGCTGATACTTTAGGTCAGGCCCTATCAAATGAACGCAACATATGTTCCCCGAAAAGTAACAGGTTTCGAGTAACAATGAATTTTCGAAAATTTTAGAATTTTCTACCTTGCATCAGACTTTTCCATTTTTCTTGCTGATTCATAGCTTTCGTAATACTTTTTGTGCATCAAATTAATCTTGAATAGTTACTCTATCCTTTGATAAGTCTCATATTTATCGGATTATTTACCGGACACCCTGTATGTAACATAAAGTCTAGCTAAAAATCCAAATAGCAAGCAATTCGATAAGCTAGCCATTTTATTAAAAGCCTACCTCTATTTCCACCATTAAAAGTACTTCTACTCCAGCTATTGAATAGGAAGCCAGTCCTGCAGAAATTGCACGTATTCTATAAAATTGCACTCGTCCGACACATCCGGCCGGTGCGACACGACCGACGCGTTCGATGCGACCGATGCGCCCGACGCAACCGTCTGGAAACACTCGCTAGGTTACACAACGTACGTTCAGATTTTATTTCTTCCTTCCGTTGGGATTTTCTACAGACACCATTATTGGGTAGTTTTTAACTGACTACTAGAAAATGGAGATCGGGACTGCAATATTGTCATAAAAATAATACACAAGGATTATTTTTGTGACAATAATTTTATTTATTAATATATATTTTATGCTCACGATACAAATGTCCTGTATGGGAATATTTTTATTCAGTGGTTTTTTTTTTCAACCATTAGCATCCCACTGCAGGGCAAACCCCTTCTTCCAATTCTCCCGGTTCTGGGCTATTGATGTTCATAGTATGCAATGCATAGAAAATAAAAATAAATAGAAAAAAAACATTTGTTTTTTTGAGACACATTATATTAAATTAATATTATAGAACGGGGATTAGCGCGAACATGCATAAATACCGATATTTAAAAGTTATTACATTATATTAAAATCAGTCACAAAAAAATACAGTGGAGAACTGACTTAGAAGGTTCATTAAATTACCCAGTCACAAAATTCACAAAAATATCAAACTACACACAACACAACAAAAACTTATAAATACTTGTAAAACAAATACAAGTCGGAGTAAAATTTTCAACCGACTTCAAAATGAGGTGGTTCTTTATTCGTCTGTATTTTTATTGCAGGCTACATAAAGTAAATGTCGATTTATTTTAAAAAAACTGGGTATACCACAGAACTGGTCCCAAATAATTGTATCCAATATAGTTTTTTTTTTTATTGAAGTCTCTTTAGTCTTTGTTAGTGTAAACTTCTTTTAGTACATTCATTTGCAAATCATATCAGAATGTTCTCTTTCTCTTTCTAATCTGTGTTTGTGTGTTTGACGTCATCTGCTTACTGATCCAGTCTAGGTAGGGGCTGATGGGCGTGTACCGCGAGTAGTAGGGTTCGACCTCCGTGGTAACCCCGACTATCATGTTACCATGCACCAGCGGAGCTCCGTAGTCAGGCGCCAGGATCGAGGTCCGAGGATCGTCATCAGCTTCTATATCAAAACATTTGTTCGCCACACATACGTTAGGCCCCGCGAAATATTTCATCGGACACTCAATAGCAACCCCTTCAGCTATCTTCAGCACGTTCGTATCATGAGGAACGAATTTCTCACCCTGTTCGTCTCCTTCGAATCTAGCGAACAGGTTCTTTTTTTTCTTTTTACGCTTCTCAAATGGTACGAGTCTTTTTCTGTTGACTTCGTAAATCTTAGATTTGTATACTGGCAAGAAGTTGAATTCGAAGATCTTGACCTGCCGGCTGATGATAGCCGTGTAGTCGATACCAGACAGCATCCCAACTGTAACGTTTGTTATATCTTGAATGTGCGCCAATCCTATGTTATTTGACTTTGGTGTTAAACGGTTTTTCGGGGTTTCCGGATTGTAGATGCTTCGGGAGCTGATGTGATGGATTCTTTTAAGTATCTTGCTGTAGGTAGCGGAGTGGGTGACCATGTCTCCGTAGCGGATCTTGCAGGCGATCTTCGGGAGGCAGTTGGCGGTGGTGAGAACCCAGGAGGTGGCGATGAGCGATCCGGCGCACAGGAAGTTGCGGGTCTTGGCGTTGCGGTGGATGCTCACCACGAAGGGGTACTCGTCCCCCGCCCGGAGGATCGTGCCCTCGCCGCAGGTCGCCACGACCAGCGCCAACGCCAACACTATTGATTCCATATCCACTGTTGTTCGAGCGAAATTGCTTTAGATTTTTATGGGTGATAAAGTTTTTATAGTTCGTTTCTGGTTAGTCCCGAGGAGCCTTGAATTATTGAACACTGCGCCAAATCTGACAGTTTCGGTGAATTGTAGTACAGCAGTGAGAGGACGACTTGTGTAGGACACCATCTATACGATATAATTAATTACCTTATGATTGAGACTAAAATAATAACTAGGATTCACCAGGTATCTACATGAATATCAATCTAGTGATCCAGCTTCACAATTTTCTTTAAATAATGTTTTAATACAAAGTTCTATTAATAAATCAAAGTCACTAAACATTAAAATTGCATGAAACGTGTTGAAATAGTGTTACATAAATATTCTTTAGTGTGTAAACTTATTTAAATTGTAATACACCAGTTTCTTTTAAACGCTTTACGCTCAGAGATTACTAAATAAAAATACATAAATGAAAAAGCCGATAGTAATAATGACGCCAATCTGAGATTGTCTATATTCTAGTAGTGTTCATAATTATAGATTTAAAAATAAACATAAGTTTATTTAATAGTTCAAATTCAAGTATTCTTAATTCAATATAAGCGACACAGTAGCACTTATCGAACGTCATAAAATAAAATAGATACCACCCCATTTTGATGATCAGTTACAAGGGTTACAATAACTGTAATCTGCAATTTATTGTCAACTTAAGAACAAATTATAAAAGTGTAGAAACTTTTCGTAGTGTAGATTACTTCTACTCATTATTTTCATACATACCATCACACCTCTATCCCCGAAGGGTAAGGCGGAGGTGTACCAATGCATACCCACAGTTCGCAGGTATATTTAGGTCCCATGTAATAGGGGGCGAGCTTATAGCCACTAAACTTTATTTTCAGTCTGTGCGTATGCAAAAATGGCCGTCCGAAAATGAATTATTTAGGTTGAAAACAATCTGCAGTGCCACCGCAATCCGGCTTCCGTTTGGTCACAAAGGCAGCTCGACGTCCGCCTTTGAAGGCCGAGGGTTTTCCATTACCAGTGACGGACACATGTAGCGAAATTTGTATCAAAGCAAACTGATTGCTGTATTACCTTAGTCGCGATGGCAGAGCGATAGCAAAACGACAGCAAAGAGCCACGGCAATTATTTTTATACCAGCATATCTAAAAAGTAATTCTAGGTAATTATAAACAGTTATTTGTCCAAATCTTCAAAAATACATGATTCTTCAAAAATAGCGCAAACTTGTGCACTCGTCGCGAGATGGCGCTGGTTGTTTCATGAACGTAAAACTCCGCATATAATAATAATAATTTTGGTTAATTGTGTGACTAATTTTACGTACCCTTTTACCACTGTCCGCAATATTTCCTTAAGTGTTGCTATGGCAACGGCAAGGGAAGCAATCTATTTACAATCGCATTGTCCATTTTATTTTTCCTTAAAAGCTGCCAAGGAATTGGGTTAAATGTAAACAGGGTAACCAATTGTAAATTAGATAGGACTGTTTATAAAATCTCGAACTGCCTCGTTGTGTGTAGTGGTGCTAAGCGCGACTGCTACGCTGGAGGAATCAAACCCAAGAGGTTCGATTCTCGAGTCGACCAAGGTGTTATTGGGTTTTTCTATGAAATTTTCAGTAGCAGGTCCGACTTTAGATTTGTGCCCGGTACGTGGCAATAGGCTCGCCCCCTATTACATGGGACCTAAACATATCGGCGAACTGTGAGTGTACATTGGTGCACCTCTGCCTACCCCTTCGGGGATACAGGCGTGATGATATTTTATGTTGTTGATAAAATTGTTATGCTATCGTTTGGTTCTTGCTAGTTACGTAATATCGTTGGTTCAGGTGTAGGGTGACTAGAGACAGAGCGTCGACAAAGCCTTACAAAAGTGTTCAATAACGAAAATGGTGGTGAGGTGAGGTACGGATCATTCCCACTGTATGCTAGAGGCATGTCTGTTTGTTTGTCTATGTTTGTTACGAGTTTAGATGTTCTTTGTTCTGGTGTTTTGGTTGTCTGTTGTTTTAGCTAATACACGAGAATGCAAGTCATTCTCGTGTGTAGATGAAATAATTTATTTATTTATTTATTTATTGAAAAAGGTTCACCAACAGCTTCTGTGTATAAGAGATTATTAATAAGAGGATAATAAGAATTGGACTTACACAGTTGCCAATTACAGGTTAACCAGCATTTACATTTGAAAAAATAATAATAATGAAAACATAATGAAAACATTACGTTTATTTTAGTTTCGTCAGATGTGAACGTATCCTTAGATTATATTATATGTAAATAATTTAAATAAAGTGCTACACCCTGAATCAAAAACAGACGTCTCTAAATATCTAGCATTAACAATTAAAGAAAATATTAACACTTCAAAACTTACTTTAAGCATATTAATTTCTGAGACATTCGGACTTTGATTTCTAAGGTTTACAGAATCTAGGTATTACTTTTATTTAGCAAATACCTACGAGAAAAGCTTATTAGATAAAGCTCTAAAAAATCTAATATTTTATAGGTCATACTGTAACAGTGCCATAATTATTCAATTTTACACACAGAGTAACTACTCCATATTTTTAATCAACAAACACCATGCGAGAATCAAACTCGCACACAAAATTGGCATCGACACCTTTATACCATTCAACCATCAGGGTTTCGATTCAGCTATTTTAAATGCATGTCAGTGGTCGGTCAGTGTACTTGTAATTTTGACTAATTAACCGAATTTAAAAAGGAGGAAGTACTCAATTCAACTGTACACAGACCGAAAACTGAAATGTATTTAAAATAGCTGAATCGAGGCCTTGATGGTTGAATGGTATAAAGATGTCGACGCCAATTTTATGAAGCGAGTTTGATTATCGCATGGTATTTGTTCGTTTTTTTATGTTCGTTACCTCAGTACTTTCGACTGGGTGAACTGATTTTGATGATTCTTTTGATATTTAAATTTTCCCTTTTTCATGTCCCGACTCCCGTTAAGACAGTGCGATCCATAAAAAAACCATATAAGACATATTTTGAAGTAAGTTTTTTTTTTAAGAATTATTTTCGTATTCAGATAAGCCTACAATAAAATCTCATTGAACTCCCGAAGAGAGTGATCGTAACCAATCAATGAAGGTAAAGACAGTTTGCAGAATGCCACTATCGTCAAAATGAAGCAGTCCATTCGGTCAATTCAAGCAACTCTAAAATAGCTGAATCGAGCGTACTTTCAGCTTCAGGATTGTTGCGTTGTGCTTTATACAAAGTTTTTTTGTTTACCTGAGTTGGCCTGCCAATAGAATGTTTGCCAGTCGCATGGTCGCAACATCCTTTATCGGTCATGGCTCGCTTTGGCGGGAAAATGGATTTCCCAACATCAATCTGACTGAGCCAGAGTGACGGGAAAATGGCGCATGTCACTGAAAAAGTTCAGTTTTTCTATGCTTTTGATTTGCAGGTAGAATTTTTTAGAAGTGGCTTAAAGGCTGGGCTTTGTTGATATACCACGGACGAAAAAAGGGGTAGGTGTACGTTGAAGGCTTAACGTTCAATAGTTCACTAATGTTATTTATTATCTTGTTATGTCTCAGATCTTACTTAATTAGATAAAAAATGTTATTAATTGTTATGACAGCGTCCTATTGGGCTTTGTTGCGCTGTTCAATGGTGGGCGTTCTGGGGTCGGTTCATATCTGGCGGTGGTGGCGTCTTGTCGGTCATTCGAAGCATTTGGCCTTACACACTGACCTAACGACGCGTTGGTGCGTCAGGTGTGAGAGGTTTGACGTTTTGTTGTGTGCTTGTTCGTTCTGGCGTTGCGCGGCCGACAAGACGCCACCACCGCTAGATATGAACCGACCCCAAATCGCCCCCCTTTTAACGGCGCAACAAACTCCCCAGTAATAATGCCTTTTCCGCCGGATATGAAACGATGCCTAGGGAGCTGTCTTTTGTAAAAAAAAATGACGTTTTATAAGTGCTACTTCATAGCCTAAGTTGATAAAAATAAATGATTTTTGATTTTGGTTTTTGATTTTGATTAATTGACAATTATTATTATAAAATAACTGACCTACGTCAAGGAAGCCGTATCCATAGTCCATTTTAATACTTGTGCTAATTTATTTTATTGATACCGACACAAATATCAACTTTATATGAATCACTTTAAAGTTCATTTTAGACTGACAAATAAACAAAACGTCACAAAAAATATGAAGTTACAACGCAATCTAAACCTTAAGGGTAGACTTTACAGTTGTTTTTCGTATACTCGTATTTGGTATAAAAATTGCGACCACAAAATAAAGAAAGCCATAAATCTTAACATGTGTGTTATACACAAATACGTTAATCCTATCCGAGGATATTATTCTCCTTATTCTCTACGAAATAGTTTGTCAATCTACTGCAAGACCATAGAGGATGGATGAGAAACTACAGAGTGCGTATCAAGGTATGAACAGTGAGCTAGTGTGAACTAGTTTCGCCGTATAAATAGTACCAAAACTGAGCGGCTCTTTTTAATAAAACTATATGAAACCCTAATGTTATCCTATTCATATAGAAATCATCGATGTTTTTAACCAACTTCAAAAAGGAGGAGGTACTCAATTCGACTGTATTTTTTGTGTTAAACTTTTTAATCACCGAGCTTTTGACTGGGTGAACCGATTTGATTATTCTTTTTTTTAAAGCTGGTATTTTCCGTTTGGTCCCATTATATTTTAGTCTAGTTTTGACAGTTGGATCCACAATAAATCAATATAAGACTTAATTTCAAGTCGGTTTGTTTATTGTTAGAAATATAGCATAAACGTCAGTCTTTGCACATAAAATGACTTTAATCAGTCAACGAATGTGCTACATACAGCCATGTGTTCACGCTCGGCGCATAGAGCTTTTAGCGATACTCGCACTCTATAGTTTTCACTTTTTGTACTCTATGTGCAAGCTAGTGTTGTTATAAGCAAGGAGATCGGTATCGAAGAGGAAAATAATTGCGTATCTGTCAAAATGCGTGGAGCGACAAAAACATTGTTTTATTGATATGAAAAATAGTTTATTCGTGCATAGTTGCATAGTTGATAATATAAACTCTTTTTATTAATGTCAGCGTAAAATATCTAAGGTTAAATAATAACGAAGTAATGAAGAAAAATTTGCCGATTGGGAAAACAACATAATGACTTCAGTATATAAGTTGCTACCTCCTTATTAGTGTAGTATCAGACATGCATCTTTATAGTACAATGTTCAATTAAAACATTAATGTTGATAACAAAGTTAAATAACATCTTACATATAAGGTCCAATTTACTCTACTTCCAATCCTTTATGTCATTTTAAACATCACCAATCAATCTAAAGTGAACCTTATCGTCGGCCACATAAAGTCGATATTTGATAAAACATGAATTGGTGGAAGAATTTAAATAGAAGCTTCGATCGTGTGTTATCACGGTTACATCGTCTCCTGCAGTTATCGTTATCGGCAATCGATTGATGTTAGCCGCAACTATGTTAGGGAGGAAAAGGGTGGAAGGGGAGGGAGCACAGTTAAGTGGGGATTGGATAGCTTAAAGTTAATACGGAAGGTAATTTGTGATAGAAAATTAAATGATTATTTTAGAAATCAAAGGAGAAGATATTAAGTGCCATAGTCACTTGGTCATTCTCCTTTCTTATCCTCGTATCTAATGACCAATAGACGAAAAAAAATCCATTTTTATTGATCTAAGGCGCAGGCCAGACAGAAGAGACGTAAGACGCAGACGGGGCGCGGGCGCGACGCTTCTTTACATTTTGTATGAAAGGGACGCGGTAGTGACAAAATATGTCCGCGCCCCGTCTGCGTCTTACGTCTCTTCTGTCTGGCCTGCGCCTAACTCTAAGAAACAATGCACGCATTATTTATACATTCGCATGTTTCATTATTTTAGAATAGTGTCAACTGATCTATTAAAACTGAGAACCTTAGTAAGAAAATGGAAGAATAAGTCACACAAACAAAAATAAGAGTATAAGATGAAATGCACACTTAATTAAATATTGCGAATTGACCACGCGCAATTGATCACGCGATATTGCGAATTGACAACGTTGCATTGGTTTCACGGTGTCTGACAGACTACCACCTCAGTCACAGAAGGTTAAGTTATAAATGTGTATTTTATTTTAATTTCTAAGTGTATAATTTTATTTTCAATTTTAAGATTGTAGCTATTTTAATTATAATTTTACTATACATATGCCAACATTGTCGCATTAGGTATTAACCTGTAAGGATAGTGTTGTAAAATTTAAATAAATAAAAACAAAATAAAAAATTAATAAAAATATACCGACTATTACAACAGACACAGCGCACGATCTCCCGCCCTTTGCATCCAGTCACTGCCAGCTGCCTTCTTCAGGTCATCGGTCCAAAACATAATGTATAGTATTTCTATATGCATAGAACTCTTGAATGCGATCCAAACGCAAGGATACCGGACTCCTAATTGATGACGACCATCGACGTATGATATGCATAGACTGCTACTATCGCTAGGTTCCCCTTATGCCAAGCGAGAGTAGTTTTTAGTCTGATCCTAGTACATTTCGTTTTTCATTTAAGTTAATTTTCGCGCAACGAGAAACTTATATAAGAATATATCGATTGTTTTGACATTGTTAGGATAATATTAGTGTTTTAGATAGATATTTTAAAACGGCAAGCTCCATCTTCATACATAATTCACGACAACACTTGTTCACATTAGTGCTTACGGTTTAAACTCTGATAGGCGCACTCTATAGTTTCAAATGCAACCTCGTTGATGACGACCTTATGGCATGCATGATAGGTCAACGCTCTCAAACTGTTATCAGTTTGAGAGAGTTTCCTCTCACGCAATCTATTCACCTTTTTCTCGGCTATTTAAAAGATATGATGTCACAGTCGATACTCTTTTTGATAAGAGAGAAAAAATGTATCATATAATGTATTCTTTATAAGGAATTTTCTATCTATGTTAGGAAAATAAACAAAAACATTGGTGTATGTACATTTATTACTAACACATCGAAACACACACATTTACAAACTCTTAATTAATTATAATCGGGTTACATAAGCCTTATATTAAACATATTTTTTTGGATTTTTCTTTTTTAAGATTTTTTTTAGCCGTTGTTGTTTTGGCAAAAACCTCTTGTACTTAAAACTAATGAGGTAGTTAGTTTCTTAAACTAATATAATACAATATTGACAGAAAACAGTGTTTTACGTTTAATAGTTATTAAAATCATTGACTGTCACACATTTAAGGTGGTAATTTTAGTAAATTCAAACATAACACACAGTTCTTTCTTAATATTGTAACTAAAAAAAATACTTGGAATTTTCACATCGGTCGAATACAGTTAAAAAAAGTAATGTCGACAAATTTTTTTTTTTTTAAATAGTTCGGTTGTGAGATGTACAAATTGTTTCATTTCTCAAATGACACATTGAGTACACTGTAAATGTTGGTAAGTTACTAAGTAGCATGACGGTGAGCGCGCCAAGCCACTCGTATATTACAACACCAATAAATTATAATAAAAAAATATAGTCAGTCTGACAATCTTAATCTTCAATTTTGAGGACCAAGTCCAAAAATTCCAAGTATTTTTTTATCGACTAAGGTTCTATTGTGCGTTTAATTACAAAAATATATGCCGGTTAAAATAAACTATTTTAAAAAGAATCTTTTGTTGGTATACTATGGTTTTCTAAGAGTTTAAATATGGTGAATACTGGTGGATGCTATGGAGTATGCTCCGATAAAAAAAAAACTGTATTAGCTCCCGTGATATTAAAATACTGTAAAATATGAATATACAAGATGCAATTTCTAAATGCCACTTAGAAGGAAAGTGTTCTCAAAACTAGGTAATAGAAAATTGCTCTTAAAGAAAACAATATTTGATTTAAAAAGAAACAAATGTGAAAACATTATTTTCCAAAATACACTTTTGTAAAAATAATGTTTGTTTCATTTAAAAACACAATATGATTTTCTTTAAGTAATATTTAGTATATCCAGTATTTAAGGTACTTACACTCAAAGTGGCCTTAAAAACTCCATTCTGTATATAGAAAAAAGTTCACTTATAAGAAAAATTAAGATAATGATATGTCAACGAGTATTATTCCTGGTTATTCTTAACTTAAAGTTTAAATAAATTTAGCGCCGAAGTGTATCAAATAATTGAGTGATTTCTAATGTTTATGGAATAGGTAAGTATGGATATGAATAGGGATTGAAGAAGACAGATGAAAATGAATGAAATGAGAATGTTGATATGGAGTGATGTAAACTGAACTGTGGATTGAATGATATATTAAAGGCAGTTTGATAGTGGTGGTAGTGACAGAAACTACAAAAAAGTCAATTCAAGGGATGAAGGGAGAAAAACCAAATGAATTTAAATGTAGATGAAGGTAAAAGAAAATGTGGATGGAGTCTTAATGACCCAAACTTGCCTGTTGGTCTAGTGGCTAGTGACTGCTATACCGGAGGTCGTGGGTTGGATTATAACTTAGGACAAATCGTTGTGTGATGAACATGGTCATTTGGTCTGCGTGGTGGTGTAATTAAGCTGTAATATGCTCGTATTTAAAAATATGTAAGTCTGTTTATCAGATGTCTGGTCGCCATAGTAGAAGCTCTGTTTAGTTTGGGATCGGATGACCGTGTAAATTGTACCGGGATATAATTGCAAGAAAGTTAAGGTAAATAAAAAATATTGAATGATATCAAGTAAGTATGAGCTCAAATGATAAACTAAAATGACCGGTAGAAGTTATAAGTTATTAATGATGATTGAAATGGAATTAAAGGAATAGTAGAAACACACACAGTTAATGAAACAATGAACATATAAATAACTATAAAGTTGATGAAATTAAAGGTTGTATTAGAACAGTAGCTTCCAGATATGATTTACATGTAAAAGGAAATGACTTGGTTATGACAGACAAAATAAACGTGAATTTATAAACCAGAAAAATAATGATAAAGCATACTGGTGATATTATGAAGGTGTTAGGATGATTATTTGTATATAGACTGTTTATGGCAAATTGTATGAATTATGAAGTCTACTTGTATCTTCGTATGAGAAGAAATAATATGACAGTAAATGACAAGAATGGATGGAGTAACGTGGAAGGCCAAGAAGAAAATACACAGATCAATTGAAGGAAAAATCAGAAGTGGAAACCTACAGGCAGCTGAAGGGGATGGCACTGGACAGAGAAAGACGGAAATTGCTACACAGACAAATGCAAACACTTAAATGATGGATAGAGTTGTTCTGTAGTAACTAAAATGGGGCAAATGTTATGGATGGTAATGTATTCTGTACTTGTGAAATATTCTGATTATTACAAGTTATATGGAGAGATGACGGAAGAATGACATTGGTAAAGAATGTTTGGTTGAAATAAAATAGAATGGTGAAATGGAAATTGATGATGTTGAAACAAATGAAACAAATGAAATGAGAAAATCTAGGTTTGAATTAAATGAATGATAAAAAATCTATGGCGTTGAAAAAAAATAGGTTAACAGATGAATGAGGATTATTGTATTTGTAATGACAGAAAAGGGTGAATATGATGATTCCGATGACAGAGATAGTCCCGTAACAAAGAAAAACAAACTAACTGATAACCATGGTGTACTAAATGGATATAACGAAGCATTGATGATGAAAATGGCTATTATAGATTGTTGATATTAAAAATAATTAGGTGGAAAAAATTAAATGATGTCAGAGTTCAAAACAAAAATGATGTTGAGAAAAAAAAGTGTTGGTCTATATCGTAAAAGCTATCTATAGCTAACATATACCTAACACTAAATTGTTCCTAATTAATAACAATACTAAATTCCTTGAGTAAGAAAGGTGTCTTAATTTCTACGGCAGTGGTAATTAAGCTGTTTACAACTAACTAATTATGATTATAACTAATATCTCTACCTACCTACCAATCTTTCTTAAACTATTTTTATATCTACTCTTATAACTATGTCCCACTTATTGTAACATATTTTCTATACTTTTGTAGTTTTGTGATGTTGTTCTATGAGTTCATATTTTGATATTAATTTTTAGTTTAATATAATTCTCGATAGATTGTAAACTGTCAACAAATTGTGAATTAAACCTTTTTGGTGGTCAAAAGTACCGATTTGAAGTCGGAATTTGTACTTTCAAATATATAGGAAATTCTTCCGTTATATTGTAGTATTTAATTTTCACGATTTATCAACAGCTTATAAAATAACAAGAATTATATTAAACTGTCAATTTTTACGATTGTTTTTACATTGTGGTTTCTAATTATAAATACGTTTCTGTTTTTTTTTTCCGGCTTATTTATCTTAAAATTATGTTATTCTACTTATATTAAATCTTAGGGATAGGGAAGCCTTAATGTTAAATCTTATATGCTGGACTATAATAGACATTCAAATTACAAGTAAATCGGTACTTATCAATATGTATCGGTAACAATAAACCCTAACTAGATTTATCTACCTTAACCTAATTTTTTTTTTTGACATTTTTTTTGTTTTTTTTTCTTAACCTACACACACCTTAAACTAAGAGCTATGTTTAATAAGTCCCAGCGATGAATAAATATAATAATTTTAATGTTTCCGTACTAAATATAATCTAATTTTTTTTTGTTTTTTTTTTATTTTTTTTTTGTAACCGTATCTCTCACTCTCAGCCTTAAGTCTCTGTTAGGAAAAAGGGAGGGATAGGTTAGATAGGATACACAGGAAAATTGAAGGGAAAGAGGTTACAGGATGTTACGTCACGGGAATAACATGAATGTGACAGCAACAGCTAGGGCAGTCCGGGGTCGCGCACCCGTAGTGGATCTAGCCAGCCGTCGGACAGACAACTGTTAGTCCACCCCCTGGACCAAACATAAAAAAATAACTATCGAATCAATGCCATAACCTATGTGACCATTATGAATACCTACTTCCTAAATAGCAAAGCAGTTTAAGCATACTAAACAAAGCAAACTAAATTGTAAAACGAACTAAACTAAAAAGACATTTAAATGTCTTGCGTCACATTTAAATGTCTCTTGTCACATCTACAAATGGAAGCTGCGGGATTACTTGCAAGAAAGAATATTCTCTCTGCAAGGATCGTGATTATCGCTCTAATGCTTACCGAAGCCAACACATCACTTACCTAAACGAAATCAATGTTCTAGTACTTATTTATGCTAATTTGTGGTTCACTGACGCGGATATCGGGATCTTTCGAATGGTTTCAAACTCTAACTGTATTTCACTAATCTAACTAACTAACACTAAATGCCACTAAAACACTAAAAACACTCAGTTAGAATT
Source organism: Autographa gamma (assembly GCA_905146925.1). Lineage (NCBI taxonomy): Eukaryota > Metazoa > Arthropoda > Insecta > Lepidoptera > Noctuidae > Autographa > Autographa gamma. Next base: position 859,145 of record LR989849.1, on the reverse strand, counting down.
TGAAACTAGATGAGATCCTTAAATATCCGCGATAGTAAACTGTACACATTCATACTCTCTTTTGCAACCATCTCAAAAACATACACAACATCTATCAGATACCTACAAATACTACTAAATTAAAGATGTAATAAAATAATACTAAACTAAAAACACTTTATCTTTGACAACTTTACTGTTTCCGGGCTAATTTTGTCAAAGATAATTTCAATTCAGAAGCTTTACTCGAAACTAAACTAAATGTCGTTTTAGTGCACAAGAGGCAGAGTACTCAAGTGCACTCGCTGTTCCTTCACTCACACATGGCTATGAGATCAGGCGCAGGACCAAGGGTTTTACGTGCGCTCCGAGGCACGGAAGGTAAATAACTTCAAACCCTATACGAGTTATACAGTTTGAAGGTATCACCTGAACTTCTAGGGAACGAAACCTAGTATTTTTCTAAGCTCAGACATAGGACTCTCGCTCAAAAATTACCGCGCAGTAAATTATCGATCAAGGGCATCCTGCCATCCATCACGAGAAATAAACGAAAGCGGTTTCTAGATCGAATGAAGCAAAAGTCGAAAGACTAAATCTCATATCACAACTGGAGAGAATCTTATGTCCAGCAGTGGGTTGGAGGCCAACGGGAGGGCTTTAGAGAGATAGTAACAATCCCAAATTTCCCAGCCTTGTAAGAATCCCTAAGACCTGTCCGTGGAGGTTTCTCTCGAAAACAGAAGATGGTATTTATCGTCATACTCGTGGCCTAGTCTGGTAACTTGCAGATGTCGAACTGATCGCTGTACGAGAAACAATTGAAGATGATGGCCATTTTGACGAGAACTTCGCGGATTCTGCGCTGCTTACACAAAGGACAGGCTTCCAAAAACTCTGGGTGTTTTAGCTCATTCATTGGAGTCAGATGTTGAATAGTAGCCATAATTGTAAAGCAAACAAAAAAAATGCTGTTTAATTACCGGTTTAGTTTAGTTTCAGACTAAAACTAACTTGGACTTGTATTTTTGTTTACCACGACGAGCAAAATTACCCAGGTATTTAGGCCTTATTCAACTGAGTTTCGGATAAAGATATAACATAATGTAACAGATTACTAAAATGACTGTGACGGTCAAAGCGATCATGGATCGACTCACAACGGTCAAGAACGAGCCATCGCTGTCACAGCAGTATTTAGGCATTATTATCTTATTATAGAACAAGTTTACGATGCCCTACACAACTTGAAGCAGGTTACAATCAACAGTAAAATTAAAAAACCTATCTTGACAATCTTACAATATTTAGTCAAGACTAAACTTAGTCTCCTTATTATAAGTAGTGACTAAAGTTAGGCAAATATTCACCAGTTCTCGTAAAACGTTTCGTACACACGTCAAAAAAGTTAATGTCAAACAAATGTAACACACCATGGATATTATTCGGGAAAGTCCAAATTAGTCAACCGCAATCTCGAATGATTTAGTCAATTAAATATACTCGTCGAAATCTTCACGAAGTTTCACGTCAATCTTGTTTTAAAGATGATACCGGAATGTACTAGGCAGGAGTAATATCTACCGGGAACGAGCAAGCTATCCGACAGTCCGACCTTTTGAAGTCCGATGTGCTGTTGTTAGTGCGGCCTCCTTTGTGATGCAGCGCTCGGCCGCTGTTGGCTGCCTCCGAGTAGACTCGCAGTGGATGTAGGATGCACCGATGTAGCGGAGAGGTGGGCTTGAAGTGAAGTTGTGCCCTAGAAATAAAGAAAATAATTAGTCAGGAGCGAAAATGCTCGACGGAAAAACTGCATCGTTGGCCTAGTAGTTCTAAGCGCAACTGCTATGCTAGAGTCTTGGGTTCATTCCCAAGACGTCCAAGGTGTTATTGGGTTTTCTATGACATTCTCAGTAGCAGGTCGGAGTTTGGATTTGTGCCCGGTTAGTGGCAATAGGCTCACACCCTATTACATGGGACCTAAACATACCGGCGAACTGTGGGTGTACATTGGTACACCTCTACCTAACCCTTCGGCGATACAGACGTGATGATATGTTATGTTATGAAGAGAAAATGAATGCTGAATAACAATTTGTTAATCAAAAGCATATTTTTATGTTTCTTTTCTTGTACTATACTTAGTATATTATATACAGTATTATTTTTATGATATTGTTACTATGTTATCTTTTGCTCTTATCTGTACTGTCACATTGGTACAGTGGTTGAAAGATCACATATATATGATGGGATATCAGTTTGAATCATTAACGGTCAAGGAATATGGAGGAATAGAGGAATAGATAAAATAACAAATTTAGACATATTATTATTATAAGTAACCTTTTAGAATCTACAGGTCATGTTTGGCTGTGAAAAGAAGGCAATTTACAGCTAAATTGCAAAATTATACCGTAAGCAACTTTTAATCGATTTTCAGTTCTATTCTACTTTACTTAACATATTATTAAAAAATCCTACAAAAAAAGTTCTCGAATCATGATTTAATTTTTCTTTTGGAGTTTGGGTAAAAGCTCTTCGCCTTTGTTGTACCCATCGACGTATGATATGCATAGACTGCTACTATCGCTAGTTTCCCTTGTGCCAAGCGAGAGCAGTTTTTAGTCTGATCCTAGTACATTTCGTTTTTCATTTAAGTTAATTTTCGCGCAACGAGAAACTTATATAAGAAAATATCGATGGTTTTGACATTGTTAGGATAATATTAGTGTTCTAGATAGACTTTTAAGACGGCAAGCTCCATCTTGATACATTATTCACGACAACACTTGTTCACACTAGTGGTTTAAACTCTGAAAGGCTCACTCTATAGTTTCAGATGTATACTCTAAGGTTGTACCATTTTGCTATGTGTATCCAACAGTATCCATAACATTGACTTAGAACACAAACTTCTCCCTTGTTCCACAGTATCGCTATGTGTATCCTTACTCTATACATAAACTACGGTTACCAACTCTCCAATCAGAGCCCACAGTCAATAGCTGCTCTAAATCAGTCTCGGGTATTATACTCGGCCGCGACATCCGCTCGATGCCTCATCGTTATCTGCGACCAACGGAAATTTGAATACTGGTGTGCGTAGGGAAATCTATATGCAGATATATATCCTGAGACAACTCACATACGGTCTGATCCCAAACTAAGCAGAGCTTGTGTTATGGTGACCAGACAACTGATAAACATAGGTAGATATTTATATATATTTGGAGTTCTGAAGTTTGCGCGAATGTTAGACATTGAAAACAAACTACTTTTTGATTTTGTCGCTGTTTGTATTTAGATTTTAGGTCCCGACGTTAAGACAGTCTGCCCGTCACCCAGCAGGTATCTACAAAGGTGTCGAAGTGACGACACGTATTTTTTCTAAAGTTACGAAGCTGTTATTACACAATTACTTTTATAAATGATTTTGATTTGTTTTGATAAGGGATGATATTTAATCGTATATATCAACAGACTAGCATAGATTGTCCACATCGAAAAAAAAAAAAATGAAACAGTCTATAAACGTCCCACTGCCGGGCACAGGCCTCTTCCCATATAGAGAAGGCACGAGCATTGATCACCACGCTTGCTCATTTGCGGATTAGCGATTTCAAATCCCATTTTTGGAATCCAGATCTCAAATGAATAAATAATAAATAAATAAATAATAAAGGTATATTTATTTCTCTTCCACAAATTACAGTACAGCAGTTTACAACACAAAGTTTAGTAATGAAACACAATAATTTGTGGAAGACTGATGCCTAAACTAAGCCGAGGCTTGTATCTTAGGACATCAGGCCACCACCACTTACAGATTAAGTAAACAATATATGTTGAGAGAGTTTAACCCATCAAACAATACAGACAGGAAGGAAAAAATACTTAATAGAAAGTGACATTTGCGCCACCGCGTGTGTGTGTGTGTATATGTAAGGGTGTGAAAGTGTGTGTATGTGTGTTTATGTGAGGGTGTGAAGGTGTGTGTGTGTTGGTGTGTGTGTTTATATGAGTGAGTGAGTATGTGTGTGCATGTAAAGTATCTATCTCAAATCATGATTGTATATAAAATAATTGTTCAGTCTTAAGGTAATCTAATGTAAGTAGCCATGCCGTAAGTTTTTCTTTACATTCAATTTTATTGTAATTAAAGATACCTAGCTCTTTGTTTGCTTTATTATATAGCAATGGTCCTCGAAACATGTAAAATTTTCCTCCAAAACCTGTTTTTACTTTATTTCTTTTGCAAATAGCATGGAATCTTCTAGCTGTGCATTGTTCCGTGTCAAATGATTCCATATCGCTGTGTTGCCTCATTATAGTAAGCAGTATATACAATTGCCTGACCGTCAAAACTTCTGTAAGCTTGTAGAGCTCAACTGTAGGAAATAGTTTGGGTTTAAAAAAGGCAACCTTTAAAATTAATCTTTGTGCTCTTTCTAGCTCTATCAATTTGGTTTTATCCGTCCCACCCCATGTTATTATGCAATACGTAATAATTGATTGAACTAATGCAAAATACACCATTTTTACTGTCTTAATATCAGTTAAGTATCTCAGTTGTTTAAATATATAGACCATTTTCCTTACTCTTTGTGAAACAGCATGTATATGTAAATTAAATGACAACTTATTATCAATCATGACACCTAGGTATCGCATACTCTGCGCTACCTCTATCTGCGGACAACTACATTGCAACATTGGAGGAAAAGAGCACTTATGTGCCCAGATGTGGAATCTGTCATGCAGGTCAAGGGTAGACTGCCTAATTGAAAATACAATGTACTTCGTTTTGTCAGCATTCAAAGTTAGTGAGTTAGCTGCGAGCCAGTGGGAGACCACATTAAATCCAGCTTGAGCCAAAGAGAAAACTTCGTCCCACGAATCTCCCACAAAGGTTAATGTGGTATCATCTGCATAAGAAACAATTTTACAGCCCTGGATTTCAAGTTGACACAGCTGATTTATGTAGCATAAGAACAGCGTAGGCCCCAATATACTGCCTTGAGGCACTCCATACGTAATGGGAAGTTCGTCACTAACGTTCTCATCAATTTTTACACACTGTTTGCGCTCAGAGAGATAATTGGCAATTAGTTCTAATTGATTTCCACGAATTCCCATTGAAAAAAGTTTGTCAATTAGGTTGGGAATAGAGACTGTGTCAAACGCCTTTGCTAAATCAATAAAAATACTCAAGCATTTCTTATTTGCATCTAAATTTTTTACTATGAAGTCGGTGAAATCATGGACAGCATCATCAGTAGATCTACCAGCTCGAAAGCCGTACTGTGATGGTGCAAGCATATTATAAGTTTCAAGATAATTTGTTAGTTGGCGGTTAATAATACGTTCAAACACTTTAGAGGCCGAACTGAGAATTGAGATAGGTCTGTAATTATTGACACAGTCTGTATCCCCGGCCTTGTATATAGGGTGCAGAATTGATCGTTTAAACGCTCTCGGGAACACACCGAGTTCAATACAGCGATTCAGGAGTTCCGTTAGTACTGGCGCTATCACATTTGCAACCACTTTGAGCAACTTAGAGGTGAGTCCATCCCAGCCTGGCGAGCAGTCACTTTTTAGATGTAAGATATTATTTGTGACCTCTTCACAATCTGTCTTGAGTAGAACAAAAGAGTTTGCTATTTGGTTACTTGTTTTATTTGGAAATGGAGGAACCGACGGAATCTGTTCAGCCAGCCGTGAACCAATGTTTGCAAAGAAGCTGTTCACCATATTAACTGCTGTTAGAGAAGAGTTATACGCCGATAAGAGCTCTTTGGATTTATTTTCGCTTTTAGTTGCAGAGTTGGTTACAGATCTTATAGTGTGCCATAGATTTTTTGTGTTATTTTTGGCCATTTGCAGTTGGTCTCGTTCATACTGGCGTTTTAATTTCTTTAAAAGATTATTGCAGTAGTTTCTGTAGCGTTTATAGGTTACTAAAAGTATATAATTATTTGGCTCTTTCTTAGCTCTGGTGTGCATGCCATCCCTATTTTTAATACAGCGTAGTAACCCGGTCGTTATCCACGGTTTTAGAATAGTTTTGCTGCGAGGGACCTTTAGACTTAAAGTATTCCCAAAAACAAGGTCGGATAACTTATTTAAAAAAGCTTCAGTTGCTAAGTTTAGGTCGTTTTCTGAGTAAATTGAGGTAAAGTCTATTTCGACAACATCAGCTGCAATACCCGCCCAGTTAATCTTTTTTTGTATTTTATAAGTTTTAGGTCGCCTAGTCCCCCAATAGTTCAAGCAAAATAGAACAGCAGAGTGGTCCGTAATTGAAGTTTGAAGATTAAACGTGAAAGCAGGTAATTTTGTGTTTGTTATGACATGGTCCAGGCAGCTGCTACCTCTGGTAGGACTGTAAATAGCTGGAAGAAGTCCATGGAATGCAGTAATATCTAAATAAGCTGAGCTGTTGGGATCTATGTTTAATATATTTATATTAATATCGCCAACTATGACAATGTTTGCAAAATGCGACAGTGATTCAAGCAGATTGTTCAATGATTGTAAAAATTTATCAAGATTCCTAAAAGAAGGTGGTCTGTATATCGCTAGAATCACTGTACGTTTATCGAATTTTACAAGTAGACAGTTTGCTTCCAATAAGGTAGGCTCCTCTATTTTACAATTATAATGTTTGTCATTTACCATAACAACCACTCCATCATTCTGATTACAATTCTTGTTCGTCTTGAATGAGTTATATCCCTTTAGGACCGGCAAATCAACCACTTGTGACAACCAGCACTCAGACAAAACAATAAGATCACATTGGAAATCTAATCTAGTTATCATCAAGTGTAGCTCATCAAAATTACGGTTAATACTACGTATATTCTGCTGCAAGACTTTAAGGTAATTGTCAAAATTAGGGATATAAGAAATACATTCTTCAGGATAGCAATGCACTGGGACAGATAACTGGAAGTTATCAATATCATTTAATAAGTTATTTATCGAATCGAATTTTAATATGTTTACCAGCAGGAATGCGACCACTTATAATGATACCAATTACAGTCAGAGCCAAGCACAACGAGCTCCCTAGATACAGTCGAAAAATATAGCTTTAAAAGATAAAAGTTAAACTTACGTGTGTAGATGTATGTGTTTAGTGTTACGATATATATAAGAAATCCTAAGAATACTGTGGAGTAGGTAAAACGAATCACAATTGCGATATGTAGTCATTGTTGCGTTGACACGTCGCGCAGAGTTTGTTCTGATTTCACTAAGATGTGCTTGGCGCCTTCATTTTTCCGTAGGAACACCTGGCCATTTTTCGTCCAACAAAACTTGTAGTTATTAATTTTAGCAAACTCCTTTGACGTAAAAAATAGCTTTCTTATAGTCGTTGGCAAGTATTCGGCCACATAGAGTGGGCGACTATCACCAGGCAAACCAATCTTCTGCGAATTTAACCGTTCATCTTTAGTGCACGTTTTGTTATACTCTTTCGCTAGAGTAAGAAATTGGTCTTTCGTTTGCACGTTGTAAAATTCAGTAATAATTGGCCTGCTTATCCCAGGCTTACCCGGCATTCGGCGTATATCCCTTATGTGGCTTTTATTTACATCCATGTTAAATACAGATCCAACTTTAGATATAACTTCTGTCAAGCTAGACGGCGACTCATTTTCGGAAAGCTGTGGGACATTGCGAACTTCAATAGTGGAGGGCCGCGAGAACTGCTGTAGGTCAAGGGTTTTTGCCTCCAATAAAAGCACTCTTTCTCTATGAGCCTGTTTATCTGTCTGTATATCTTCTACTTGTTTAATAATATCGTCATACTTCCCGTTCAAAAAAATAATGTTTTTTTCGATTTCTTTATTCGACTTTTGTATTTCAATATTTTGCTGTTTCAAATCCGCTAATTCCGACATCACTTTTGATAAGGTTACGCTTTGCTCATTAATCATTTTTGCAAACAGAGTTTCTTGCTCGTTTTTCCACGAAATTAGCATTTGCGAGATTTCATGCTTAAAATCTTCGAACTCATTTTTCGTAGGGGAGCATCCGGTATCCGACCTACAGCGTTTATACCGTGATGTTACGTTAACATACCCCAGTGTCTCATCAGCTACAGTTAAAGGTATATCCGAGTCCGACGCTGTTTGATGAATTTTTGCGCTTTGTGCAAGTGTGACCGGTCGCGGTGGCGTTCTCTGCATGCTGGACATATTGTTGAAGCGGTTGCGCGGCGGCCGACAGCGGGAGTCGTCACTCTTTATTGAGTTAGGTAGCTATACACACGGTCCCTGAGTCACTCGGACGAGCCGGTACGGTAAACCGGTAGTCTAACGGCAGCGCAAGCGACGCAATCGGAGCGAGCGCGCAATTATGATTACTGTCTTTGTCACTCACGAGGGCGGGGCTAATTAGCGATAAGCAGCGGCACGCGGCTTGTCACAAAAAGTTTAACTAAATTAAGTCCCTCTGACTGCCAGTTTAAGGTTTACAGTAGCTTGAATAACTTTTAATAGATTTTAAGTAAAAAACAAAACACGTCCACTCTCAACAAATATTTCGGGCGAAGGGAATAAAATAATTACGTTTAATTATTTAGTTCCCATTAGTTATTCTGAACCTGACGTGTCTGGGTTAACGCGTGTCAGAATTGAAAGGTGCACTGAATTATTGATTTTCAAGACTCGAGTATGCAGCGTACAATGATATTAAATATCCCACTAATAGGATTAGAGTTGCTCTGTTATAGGTTATGTTTGAGTTACCGATGTCAGGTGCAGTTAAATTGTTAGGGAGTTATTAATTGATAGCTTTAGAATTATGACTTTAAACCCGTTTTTTTAGATACGATAATGCTCTGTATACTGTTGGATAGGTAATCAATACCGAATATTGAATAGATTTCTTTTTTTTTTACGTTGATGTTGCGACCAATTTATTGCTCTAGAAATGAGTAAACTTCTCATTTTTGGAGACTAGTCAATTACTGCGTTATTGAGAATTATAAAAACGGTCTGTGGTAACTGTTCAGTATTGAATTTGGATTTAAATATGTGAAATGAAGCACTAAAAACAAATAGTTTTACATAGAAGACGTTGTAATCGGCCACAGGCAAAAAGCCTTATAAAACTCGAAATTTCGACAAATTTAAGATCATAAAGGACTTTAGTTGCGCATCACAATTAAATTATTTTAAACTTAATTTGCAGTTGCTAGTAAATACAGGTCGCAGAATATTTTTGAAAGAAAGTCGTGTGGCAGAAAATCGCAAAGCACAGCATATAATAATAGTGTCAGATATCGCTTTTTTATTTCACTATAAATGAACAGATAAGTGGGAAAGTTATTCATAGGAAAAGTTTTCTCAAAGCTTTTTAATTAAGAAAACTCTTGAGAAAGATGGACTACAACGTATTTCGATTGTGACAACAGGTAAGAAGACGATGCTTTTTACTTAAAACGACCGCTTTTAACTATTGTATGGTCAAAATATGAAGCCGCGGCATTTATGGACAGAAATAATTTTCCCATATTCTACCCAGAATAATATACCTTCTTAAAAAGGAATTTGAACCCAAATCTTCGAGGAATGTAAAATTACCTTGACTACAGAAGAGAGCGACGTCACCAGCTCCTGGCTTGCAGGCAGACTGCCGCGACTCAGCTGCCACCGTCCTGCTTCAAGACTGGACTTAGGAGCAACGAGGATACTTCCAACTGCTTCAGTAGACTTCCCAGTCTCCAGAGAGCTCCTGACGAGACCACGGCAGGTCGGACTCTGGAGGAAAATCCCAAAGGACCCCCCTTTTAAACCAAATCTCCACGTGATTTGGGAAACTTTCGTGCCCTTTATATTTCCAAACAATTGTAAGTTTGGAAAGTTTGTCATAATTTTTTTGATCGGTTTCCCTCGACATTAACCTTTAAAAATGTTTTAATTAGAAGCGGTTCAGATGGTGCGACTTTGCTCACGATTTTTTCGCACCCAAGCAAGAATCTTTCGCTTTGGTCATAGGGTAGGTATAATAACAAAATTGGTTTTGCAAGTATGATGTTTGTAGGTACAAAAGCAATGATTTTAGGCGCAAACTATGTCACTATGTTATTAACACATGCCTGCATACCAATCTAGATCATTTAATTTCCACATAGTCACGTTTATTTCATCAAAAAAAATTTGGCTGATCGTCAAATCTTTGTGTTTGTGTGCAGTACACGAGACAAAGACTGTTCTCGATATATCAAAATAAAAGGCATTACTGAACACGCATTAGCAGTTTTCACTACAATGATGATTAATATTTCGTAAACTAGTCACTGCAAATTAGTCTTACATAAGCTTCTATTAATTGAAAGTAATAGAAGCTACAATAATTTTCCTTTTAAGACTTTTTAGTCGCAAATATGTCGCACGTCTGGACCGAGCCCTTAACTCACGCGGCTGCCCAAATTCGATTGTTTGTTGCGACGCAATTGAAATTTCGAAACATTTTAAAAAACAAACATACATTTTTTTAATGATCTTTCATTATAACTACGCATTGGAAAATTTTCGAATTGCGCAAGTAAAAATCTGAGGTTTCGCTTTAGGGATCCTTACAAGAAAAGTGCAATGGGACCCTGTTACTAAGCACAGATCCGCAACACACAATTCGTCCATTTGTCTATCTGGCAGTGGGACGTATTTTTTAAAACTAAATTGCAAGAAAATTTGATTATTTTCACTGTGTATCGTTCGGCTCTTGTCACTCACAAACAATGAACTGCTACATTCGCAAAAAAATATGTAAAAGGGTGATTTAAAAAGGAGACGTATTTTTCAAAATTATTTTCCTCTTTCAAAGACTTGAATCTCGTTCGATATTACGGAACCCTTCATGACCGAGTCAGAAGCGCTCTTGCTGGTTCTTTTTATAGTTTTATAAGTCACATGTCCCATTTTTTTTTTTCGTCACATTGCTTGAGGTTGTCACGTTGTCAAACATTGAAAATTATGCTTTAAATAGTATTGTTGTTTTGTTAGGCATGTTGCGTAATATTTCAAATAGGATTAAAATTCTTGATAACATATAAAACCTCATTGCATTGACTTATTACTGGCATCAATAGTCTTAAAACATACAAGCATCTATAGACGTTATATACCGCTAGTATCGCAAATTCCCCATTGTGCTGAGCGTAAGCACTTTTTTGGCTGTATGAAGTATATCAATATTAAGTATATCAATTGACGAGCTTATTGGTCTAGTGGTTAGTGACCCTGACTGCTATATCGGAGGTCGTGGGTTCGATTCCCACTCAGGACAAATGTTTGTGTGATGAGCACGATCATTTGTTCTACGTCTGGGTGTAATTTATCTATAATATGTATGTATTTAGAAATATATAAGTATGTATTTCAGTTGTCTGGTTACCATAACACAGGCTCTGCTTAGCTTGGGATCAGATAACCGTGTGTGAGATATCTCTGAATATTATCAAATAAATTGCTGACTGATTTAAAAAAAAATCGCACAACGACGACCTATATGCGAAAATATGGTTGGTTTCGATATTTTTAGGGTAATATTAGGGTTCGGGATAGTTTTATTGAAACGGCACTCTCCATCTTGATACAATATTTTACTACAAAACTTGTTCATACTAGTGCTCGCTATTCATACCCTGACAGGCTTACTGAATTTCTTATCTATACTCTATGCATACAAGTCTTCACTTGAAAAGAAACATGGTTGACGCGAGTTGTTTTACTTTTTCCTAAACCCATTTTCCTGTTTCCAATAGCACCATTAGAGCCACAGTTCTAGAAATCCGTTTGCTTCCTAGAAACTCTAAGCTTTTCTCATTTAATTTAGTCATGAATGTCCTATGTGATTAGGTGATCATTTAGAATTACTAGGTTTTCTACTCAGAGCTACCAATAGAGATTTTAGTCTTCGTGAAAGATACATTAAATTAGAATGCAGTCTGCTTCAGGTCAGCTTTGATTATTCTCTCTAATTACAGATTTTTTTATAAAAAACAGGGGTATGGTATCTTTTTAGTTTTTTTTTCTAATCCCAGGTGTGTTCAGCATACATCCTACTAGACTAAAATGCCGCATATTAAGTATTTTCGATTACATTTTGACTAAGTAGTACTTGGTAGTCTTGGCCGAGATTGACTATGATTATGAATTTGAGCAATTTTGTTTTTTATTCATTAAAAAGTGAATATTTTCTCGAAAATTGACCAGATGTCACTCAAGGCTTTTTAGTACGATAATGCATCGACGTATGATATGCATAGACTGGTACTATCGCTAGGTTCCCCTTGAGCCAAGCGAGAGCAGTTTTTAGTCTGATCCTAGTACATTTCGTTTTTCATTTAAGTTAATTTTCGCGCAACGAGAAACTTATATAAGAAAATATCGATGGTTTTGACATTTTTAGGATAATATTAGTGTTTCAGATAGATTTTTTAAAACGGCAAGCTCCATCTGCATAGATAATTTACGACAACACTTGTTCACACTAGTGCTTACGGTTTAGACTCTGATAGGCTCACTCTATAGTTTCAAATGCAACCTCGTTGCGATAATGCGTGTTTTAGACTAAAATTTAGCTTGATTGTAACAACAACCAACTTTGTAGGTATAGTATTATTCAGTAAAGTAGGTTTAGGCTGAAGCAACACGGTACTAGTTAACTGCTTACTTACGAACTACAAGACGATTAGTGACTGATTTTGTATGCACTAAGTCACCATATAAACGGATAAAAGATATACTATGAATATATCTCTCATTTTACCAATTGAATTACAGTGTTTTTACACGACTGCCCAAAAAGGAGTGTTATGTCTTCAGGGTTCATGTATGTATGTTTGTGAGTTTCTTTTTTCCACCATACCTTCTAAAAGGCTTGACCGATTTCAATGTTTGCGGCATCATTAGAAGCTTTGAGTTATCCCGAGTGACATAGGCTATGTGAGAGTGAGAGTTATTCGAGTGCCATGTCAAAAAAAAACCTCATCAAAAATTATAATTACAAAATAAATAAAAAAAATCCTGCCATTTAAAAAAAAAACCGATCATTTAATTGCTGTCGGGGGAGTTGTACCTGTAATGAATTGTTCCAACCCCAACTACAATCAAATGATCGGTTTTTTTATTTATTTTGTAATTGTAATTTTTCTCTATACGATTGTAAAACTAGGTGTAAGTAAAAGCAATGCTCTTTACTTCTCTATGCAAAAAAATACGTACAGAATAAAACCACAATTTCCAACGGAATAAGTCAGCTGTTAATTAACTCCAAACGGCTGTTCCAAGGCGTTTAGCTTACGGATGTATTAAAGCTAGAATTTTAAGCTGGCAACTTTGTGCTAAAGTGTTTTACGAAGCACAAACTTCGTAGTAAACAGGGTTGCCAGATAAAAACTTTGCAGTTGGAACATGCAAATTAAGTGTCGGATGTTTCATGAGTTTGCCGTGAAATAGTTTTTATTGCTCATCGTGCCGTACTCAGAGACGTTAATGGATACTTAAAGGATCTCTTATTACCGGTTCAAGTAAGAACTTTCAAAATTCTTGCTTCACTTCTTCGTCTCACTATATAATCTCAACAAATATAATTTTAAAAGAACTTTGTCCACTTGATTAAGGTTTATGACCTATGAACAGACAGAAAAACTTTTAGTAACTATAGTGTTACCCCGTTAATGTTAATAAAATAGAGAAAAAAAAAATAGAATTACAAAACCTATTTTTAAAATAATATAAAAATAAGCTTTGATATTATATACTATTCTGTACAACTCATTGATATTGTTTTGCTTTCTGCTATATATGTCTAGTAATAAGATACGTTAGTGAAACGGTGAGAGGCCAGCTCCCAAGATACGAGATTGTCTCAGTTTGGGGTCGGCGTGTCACTTTTTGGTCGCCTCTGTACAATCATCTCTAATTATTGTCTTCAAATGGATGGTGCACCTATTAATTACCTAGTACTTTGTAGTTTAAGGATGTTTGTACTATTATATATATGAATAAAAAAAAGGTCGATCAGTGCTTAGATGCCCTATCGCACACTGCTACTATTTGGCCATTTATACCCAACCAAAACCCTTTAGTTATTCGACGTTAGATAAATCGACGTTATTAAAGAAGCAGAAAGTGAAATCGGAACTTAATGATACTCTTGCTCTTAGTTAATTAGTTTTCAATTATGTAAAGGTAAAATAATTAATAGGGTACAAAAGTTCAAGATATAAAATGCAATGAATTGATTGATTTCCAAATAGGAGAAATTATTTAGTGATCCACAAATAATGGGTAAAGTTGACAAAATAAATATCTAGTTGAACTTCAAATGTTTTAAAAGAATGTGTGAAATAATATTTCATAAGTTTCGAGACCAAATCGGAGACGTCTTGATAAAGGCCAGGTCCGGAGTATCCGAAACCGAAGAGGATATATGAAGAGAATAATGACAGTGGATGAAGCGAAAAAAGTTTCTAAGGATCGTAGCAAGTGGAAAGAAGAGGTCTCTGCCTACCCCTACGGGAAACAGGCGTGATTGTATGTATGTATGTATTTCATAAGTATGTTGAGGTCGGTCCCAGTCTTACCGGATTCAGCTGAATACCGTATTTAACATGGAGTGATTGCCTATATGACCTCTACAACCCATTTTACTGGATAACACATACCAGCATTTATCCGATACTGACGAAAGGACAATGTCAGAGTTCGGCTCACTCAATAAATTCACGCGGACACAATTTAACCTACAGCAAACAAAATTTAAATTTATAACTCCTTAGAAAATTTTTAACTATAATCTAGAAATCGCCGAAATACAGAAAACCTTCTGAAGAAACTACACAAAAAAACACATATTATCACGCCTGTATCCCCGAAGGGGTAGGCAGAAGTGTACCAATGTACACCCACAGTTCGCCGATATGTTTAGGTCCCATGTAATAGGGGGCGAGCCTATTTGCCACTAACCGGGCACAAATCCAAACTCCGACCTGCTACTGAGAATTTCATATAAAAACCCAATAACACCTTGATTGACTTGGGAGTCGAACCCAAGACCTCTAGCGTAGCAGTTGCGTTAAGCACCACTAGGCCGACGAGGCAGAGGCAGGCAAAAAAACTTCAGAAAAAAATTTGGGCCGCCTAAGTTACTATGGACATCAGAATCTGACATTGACCTGTCCAGTTAATCCATCATTCACAATAGAAGTAGCAAAATAATACAAAACATCAATATAACTACGCCAGCCCTAATCAGTGCAACGTAATGAAAATGGAAAAGTTCCGTCTGGGAATCGAAGCAGGAAATGTATCCGACCTAAAATTGGAAAACTTGTAAGTAATAGCTTGTCAGTAATTGGCTGAAGGCGCTGGCGGCTTCACAGGCAGTAAACAAAATTTGTAGAGCGAAATTGTTGTTACCGACCTGTGGTGAGACGAGATAGTTAGAAGACATATTTTTTTTATTAATAATAATAATAATAAATATTTATGCTAAACAAGCTCTATGCGTGAAGACTTGTAATTGGCTGTCAGATTATCATACTGTTATTAATTACCATTGTATTTAGCTGTAAGCCTTCCATAGTCTTTAAATAAATAAATACATAATCCAGCCTATAAACGTCCCACTACTGGGCACAGGCCTCTTCCCATATAGAGGAGGCACGAGCATTGATCACCACGCTCTCTGCGGGTTGGCGATATCAGATCCCAAATTTTAGAATCCAGGTTATTGTTTATGTTTAATTATGAATACATTGTCCATTCCCAATACGTTTATAGAAATGTCTGAAAAAATAAAGTTGAATAAATCGATTCTTATATTTTTAATCTGAATGTATATTTTATTATTTTTAAGTCTTTGCCAGTGCTAGTCTTTTTTTTTGTTTGTAATCGATGTGAAGAGCAGACTGAGATGAAACATCTTAAAAAACGATAATACAACTTATAAGTTATAAAAATAATCTTTTTTCACAAAACGGAATTTATATGAAATATCATGCAATACTTTTTAAAAATTTAATAATAATACCCACACATTTTTTAAGGAAGGAACAAGTAATGAAAATAATTGTAATAAGTAATTGTCCCTTATATTTTACATCCCTTCAATAAAAAGAAATCAGACATTTTACTAAAACTTATTGATGCGTATGAATGAGACAACGTCAGTGTACCCACAGACATCCAGAAACAACAGTATTGCGTAGCTCTCAGGTATTTACGTAACACTCTCCGAACACAAACTGAGTACTTTGTATAATGGTGTCTACACCGCAAATACATACTCTAGGTAGAGTCGAACTCGTCATTCAAACTCTCCTCTGGGTGTGTATACTAGTTGTGTTTAAATGTCTACGCTTAGGATACCTGCAAATATAATAATAATAATATTTTTTCCAGTCTGTAAACGTCTCACTGCTGGGTACAGGCCTCTTCCCATATAGAGAAGGCACGAGCATTAATCACTACGCTTGCTCATTGCGGATTGGCGATTTGAAACGACGCAGTGCAAATAGACAGTGCAAATATTTATTTCACAAATACAGTCTCTTAGTCCTGTATTATCAGGACTAAAAGACACTGTGACCCCCAAGTTTGTTTCGACATTTCTTCTCAGGGTAGTCAGTTAGGAAATGTCGACCTCATCTAGATTAAGACGACGTGTGAAAGTGATTGAATGTAGTCCTATTTGCGAAATAAAGAATTTGAATTTAAATTTGAAAAATTGTGGCGACCTCATTTAATAAAACATCGCATAGTATAGAAACTAAACATGCATCAAAAACCTAACACCGTTGCTTTCGAAGAGGATAAAGTATTTTTATAATACACTTTCAATGGAAATATTTTAAAGGAACAAATCTGAAGGGTCTGTCGGTCTAGTGGTTAGTGACCCTGACTGCTATACCGGAGGTCGTGGGTTCGATTCCCACTCTGGACAAATGTTTGTGTGATGAGCACGATCATTTGTTCTGTGTCTGGGTGTAATTTATCTATAATATGTATGTATTTAGAAATATATAAGTATGTTTATCAGTTGTCTGGTTACCATAACACAAGCTCTGCTTAGCTTGGGATCAGATAACCGTGTGTGAGATGTCCCAGGACATTATTACTATTATATATATAATAAATAGCTTCTATAGATTTGTTGTTTTTTTTTTTACTTTTTTTGTACATAAACGAAAGATTTTAAGAGATATCTTAAAACTAGTCTTCATAATAAAAGCAAAAGGTTCTCAGCTATGATACGATATGTTTTAAATTAAATCTTGATTTTCAATTGTCCTATGTTTTTACAATGCAATACTCACAACAGTAATTACTATCATCATCATCATCATCATATCAGCCCGGATTCACCTGGGTATAGGCCTCCCCTTTTTTCTGCCATTGTTGTCTATCTTGCGCGTCCCTCATCCAGGTGGTTCCCATTACCTTAGCTATGTCATCAACCCAACGTGCTCTCGGTCGTCCCTGACTTCTAACAGTAAAGTAACTATACTAAAATTAAATCTTATGTAAATTAATGAAACTAACACGCGTCAAACAATTCATCGTCATCTTTGTCAATGGCAGGAAACGTGCCTTATGTTTTAAATGCTACATTTTTTTCATCCAATATTTCGACATCTCCAAACAAATAATTTCCCAACCACTTTTCTAAGTACGCAATAATTTGTTTACAACGTGATCATATTGAAATCAACTTTGAAAAAGTAGTTATTCAATGTCCCGACCTCTAACTTTTTACTTTATAAGGCTTCCAAACAATTTTCTTTTCAATGTTATTTACGACAATGTTTTTAAAACCTTTAAATAAGGGTAAGGCCGCACTACGGTTTTTTCCGTAAGCGGTAGAACCGTGAAACCGCAAAGCCGCCCGAGACGCACACACTACGGTTAAAAACCGCGAAAATAGCCACGAAGCTAGTACTACAAAATTTGACGCGTTTTTTCCCTGCAAGCAAAACAAAACGCGGTTTTAAAATTCAGTCGCCGAAAAGGGATATTTTCCGCGACTGATTTTTAACCGTATTTTGTATGTCTCGGGCGGTTTTGCGGTTTCAAAGTTTACTGATTGCGGAAAAATTCGTAGTGTGGCCTTTGATTTAGTCTTAACGCAAAGAAATGTTTGACTTCAATATACATATATACATCTGAGTAGTAGTTTCTTGGCAACGAATATACTCTAGGCCTGTTGGTCTAGTGGTAAGTGACCCTGACTGCTATACCGAAGTTGGGGGTTCGAATCCCACCCAGGACAAATCATTGTGTGATGATCATGAGCATTTTTCTGTGTTTGGGTGTAATTTATCTAAGTACTAGCTGTGCCCCGCGGTTTCACCCGCGTGAATGACAATACATACACTATCTTAATAAATTATAGCTTATGTGTTATTTCGATGTATCAGCTACATTATTGTTAAGTTTCATTAAAATACATTCAGTAGTTTTTGCGTGAAAGAGTAACAAACATCCACACATCCATTCTCACAAACTTTCACATTTATAATATTAATAGGATAATATGTAGGTATGTATTTAGAAATACATAAGTATGCTGATCAGTGGTCTGGTCACCATAGTAAAAGCTCTGCTTATTTTGGGATCAAATGACCGTGTGTGAGTTGTCGCATAATATTATTTATTAATTATTTGTATCCATCGTATTATATTATAAATGGACCATAACAGAATTGAAAGCACGGCGCGAAACCAATAATTAAGTTAAAACAGTAATTAACTGTATGAAGTAAATAATTAATTGTTCATTACTCATTTTACGCCAAAAAAATCCTTTTATGATAATAATATGAAAAAGTAGTTACTTGCTTTTAAAAATTCTCTTGCTTTTAAAGAGGGACTCGTGGCTAAGTGTAAGCCGTACGGTTTGACCGATAATACAGGTATAGCCGCGCTCGCCGCGGTTGGTCCGTGGATGGGTGACCATTTATAACAAACCGAGACCCCTCCGTTTTTCGGAAAGCACGTTAAACAGTAGGTCCCGGCTGTCATAGAAAGAGCTTTGGCAGTCGTTATGTCAATTCTGACAACAAGTCTTACTGTGTTCCCCAGTAAAATGGGTTGTGGAGGTCAAATAGGCAGTCGCTCCATGTAAAATACGGTGTTCAGCTGAATCCGGTAAGACTGGTAGCCGATCCCAACATAGTTGGGAAGAGGCTCGGGAATGATGACTGGCTTTCAAAAATTCTGATTTAATTATAAAAAAATTAGAACTATTCGATAAAAAACCATCAATGAAATTATCATGTTTAAATTGCTTTCAAATGTGTACGTAATTGTTCAAAATTTCCAGAATACGGCTCCAAGTATTACAATAGTCAGCATTAATTAGTTTCCCAATTAAATAGTTAATTAATTATTAGTATCGCTGGAGCTATCAATATTTATTACATTTGTAATTTATTTATAACAATATAAGTACTGGTTCTGGTTGTGTGTAGGGTTTACCCCTACACTAATTAAAATTTAATTAGTTTCGTACAATTATTGTTTCAGAGTCAATGTTGTACCTACTCGTGTATTTTCAATAATAGTAACATTCACAATGAGTGTACTACCTAGACTTTAAAGTATAAATTATAAATTGAAACTGCCTCGTTGGCCTAGTGGTGCTGAGCGCGACTGCTACGCTAGAGTTCTTGGGTGCGATTACAAAGTCGACGAAGGTGTTATTGGGTTCTCTATGAAGTTCTCAGTAGCAGGTCGGAGTTTGGATTTGTGCCCGGTTAGTGGCAATAGGCTCGCCCCCTATTACATGGGACCTAAACATATCGGCGAACTGTGGGTGTACAATTGGTACACCTCTGCCTAACCCTTCGGGGATACAGGCGTGATGGTATATGTGAAAACAAAATCAACATATTTAAAGTTTTTTCTAAAGGACACCTTAGTATGGAAACTATACCCAAAGATTAGGAAACAAAATAAGGTGAAATGGACAGATTAATGTCTCTACTGTGGGTCGCATTACTGTGGGTATAGTCTGAAGTTACGCAAGAGAAGAGTGTCTGGAAGGATGTGGGGAAGAACTTTACCCAGTTTGAGACATTGTTCTTTAACCTACAATTGCTTAATATAGTTTTCCCTAAATATATAAACTGTTTATTTATACCCAAATCAATCTAATATAAGAAGAAACTCTAACTATACTAAAATTAAAACTAAATATGAATAAAACCTAACAGGCGTCAAAGAACTCATCGTCATCCTTGTCAATGGCGGGAAAAGTGCCCAGAAGGCTGGCAGCATTGCCACGTTGAATGGCTATGCCGATTCTCTGTGCAAGGAACAATCCAGCCCTCTGATCACGAGTAGAGTCTACCAAACGTTTAGAAAGTTCTTAAAAATATTGAATATATAATTACCCACTAGGGGTCTCGACGCACGTTTAATATAGTTTGGTTTATGGGCACAAGTTTTCACAAACCGGGTCAGATTATTCACAATGACCTTTTATATTTTTTTTGTAAAAATAAATTAATCGTTGTAGGTATAACAGTAAATCTTTTCATTAGTTTAATTAGGTCGGTTAAAAGTAATTTAATATTGGTCTAAATTGAAATTAAAAGTTTAAATTTCCTTTTAATTAGATTTAGATTCAGGTAATCTCAGAATCAAGAAACCGTAAAAAACTTTGTGCGTAGTTCTCTAAGTAGTTATAATTACTTGCAAAATTTTCCTGTTACTATTGTAAATAAACCGAAGCCAATGAAATGTAAGTTATAAAAATATGTTTACATTTCCTAAACATTGGAACCTTGGTTTATTATTTTTATTAACTGGAAAATTTCCATTGCTTTTGCGTCTTTGAAACTTAGTTGCGAAAGTATAGCAAAAACAATAGCTTTTGTGTATGATTATGATGAATTTTGTTTTCGAATGGAAATTTCGAGAATTTTTAATGCGCAGTTTCGAGTTCACCAAGCATTTACCAATGTAATTGAAGAGCGGGTCCTTCTAGCACAAGTACATTATTACTTAAAAGAAGGTCCCTGCGTAAGATCCTCAGCTCCTCACCTGATGTGGATATCAACCAGGTCTCCTTCAATGTCATTAAAGCCCAACTGCTGGAGTCTCGAACATCACAGCGCAATGTTTTTTAAAGATTTTTTAAGCTTAAGTAAGCTGCTGGTTTCCTGTTTTTTCTTTTACTTCTTATACATACAATTATTTTATTGTTATTTGTTTACTTTTAACTAAGATTATGTGTAAATTTAAGTCTTTCTTTTATTGTTTTCTTAGTATTCAAATTTTTCTTTAATTTTAAATACCATTGTTATCACTTTTCAAATGTAAATGGTGGTTAACCTGTAATTGGCAACTGTGTAAGTCCAATGCTTATTATCCTCTTATTAATAATCTCTTATAAACAGAAGCTGTTGGTGAACCTTTTTCAATAAATAAGATCAACAGTGAAAGTTCAATGGTTGAAGAATAAACAATTTTTATTTATTTATTTTATTTATTTATTTAACTCGTAAAAATGCGATCTCACATGTCAAAATATCTTTTAAAAGAAATGTACTAAGCCTGACATGATTGAGATAATTTTGTCACAAGTAAAATAAGTAATAAAATCCACCAACGTACAACATTTTATATGATTTATATTAACCTCCTACCTACAGAAGGTTATACCTCTCTTGAATCATCATCATCATCTCCCGAGCCTTTTCCCAACTATGTTGGGGTCGGCTACCAGTCATACCAGATTCAGCTGAATTATTTTGGTATACGTCTCTAAAATAATTTACTAAATCATTTAGTAATGTCGATTAAAAATCACACTATTTTCCTAGTATAAAAACTAAAAACAAATATTGAAAGAGAAAATATCATTAGAGTAGGTACATGACAAATTACACTAACAAATTGGAAATTCTATAATTTATTGTTAGCCGGTTTGAAACACCCTAATTAACCTCGGTACACATATCAATAGCCACAAATAACATTTACACTATGTTTAAATTAAATTGCCTCGTTGGCCTAGTGGTGCTAAGCGCTACTGCTACGCCAGAGGTCTTGGGTTCAACTGCCGAGTCGACCAAGGTGTTATTGGGTTTTTCTATGAAATTCTCAGTAGCAGGTCGGAGTTTGGATTTGTGCCCGGTTAGTGGCAATAGGCTCGCCCCCTATTACATGGGACCTAAACATAATAATATCGGCGAACTGTGGGTGTACATTGGTACACCTCTGCCTACCCCTTCGGGGATACAGTTGATGATATTTTATGTTAAATTAAATTAAATATTTTCCTTTATTACGAAATCAAAATTCACTCTGAATAACTTCAACACATTTTCATTTGAGAATCCTTTTGGATTCTCAAATGAAAATGTGTGATATCTACGGCAATTCGGTCCATGGTTCGATGGCGATTTACAACATACCGAGACGCCTTCGTGGTTTTAAAAAAAAACATGGACACCAAATTAAGTAGGGTAGGTATAAAACATAAATTAAAATATCACAACAGGTCTGTATAAAATTATATCTGAAAACACATAACATCTTTAGATACAGTAACGTATTCAATACTAATAAGATAAATATCTACTCAGGAACATTAACATAACTGCACCCTTCGCTTTTACAAGATGCATATGAGACTAGTAGCGCCATCTATTAGCGCCGCGTGTAAACATATTTTTATAGAGACATACGTTGCGAGTGCATAAGATTTGCAATGCGTAAAGAGTTAGATAGTATTTAAATACATAGCTAGGGCAATAAATCAGAATAATAAACATAGATATAATATAAAATAATAAACCGAACAGCATGTATGAAGGGAATAATGAAAGTGGACAAAGCGAAATCAGTGTGTAAGGATCGTAGCAAGTGTTTTTTTTGTCTTCACTATCGAATATGCAACATTACCCATGTGCGCATCAATACGAATAAAATAAGCTCAAACACTATGTATCTGCTATCAACCATTAAGGAGTTCCCTAAACTGTGCTGCACCTGCATCACGGACCTTGCAATGGCAGTCATTACCCATCTCGGTGTAGATATATTGTCAACACGAATAACATAAGCCCAAACACGAGGAAGTTAAGATGTGCCGTTGAGGAGTTCCCTCGATACTCTGTCGTCTCCATCATCAGATGTGCTGTAAACCTCCATAGTATTGAAGTCTCATCAGATATACACATAAATCTCAAGTTTTTAACCCATGCTCGCCTACAATTTTCAAGAGATGCCCTCGATTTCTCAGGGTTTCCACCATCAGGTCCTGACCTGATGACAATGGGACCAAATGACAAGCATACCCTTTCAAATAGAAAAATAATTTTTGAAATCGTTTCGGGCGTCTTTGAGAAATCAAGTAACAAACATAAAAAAAAATAAAAAAAATACAACCGAATTGAGAACCTCCTTTTTTTGAAGTCGTTTGAAAAATAGAACCATTACGCAAAATACGACCAAAAAAATTGCTGACGTATGATAAACAACGTGACTACCTGCCAATGTGATGGAAAAATTATAATATGCACGAGGCATATGACCTTAAAACTATTAACAATAAGGAAACCCAAGATTAACTTGCGCAATTCAAAAATTTTCCAATTCGCTTAAATTTTGTCGAAAATTCATAAAATAATGTGTTTGTTTAAAGAAGAGAATTTGTAAGCCGCGTGAGCTAAGGAGTCCGTTTAAAGGTACGACATAATTTGCGATTAAAAGTCGAGGAAGGATAAAATTATTTTCATACTGAATGGCAACTAAAGCTTATTATATGCTGATGAGTTTTCGAAATTCACATAATTTATCCATTAAGATTTTTTATTATCCAATGGACAAGAGACACAGTTCTTTGTTAGAATCTGATCTTGCGATTAATCGCAATAAAAAACGAGCCTGTAATTAAAACATAACATTTACAAATGTCAAGGAAACCGCTCAAAAAATTATGTTGAAACTTTTCAAAGTTCTCAGTCACAATTCAAACAAATATAAACATTACCAATTGTTTGAGAAAAAAAGGACCTCGAAAGTTCTCTAAATCACGTGGAGTTTTGGTTTAAAAGGGGGGTCCTTTGGGACTTTCCTCCAGAGTCCGACCTGCCGTGGTCTCGACAGGAGCTCTCTGGACACTGGAAGTCTACTGAAGCAGTTGGAAGTATCCTCGTTGCTCCTAAGTCCAGTCTTGAAGCAGGAAGGTGGCAGCTGAGTCGCGGCAGTCTGCCTGCAAGCCAGGAGCTGGTGACGTGGCGGTCATCAGTCAAGGTAATTATAGCACATTCCCATCGCAAAGCTTTGTATTCAGACTCCTTGTTATGTGCTGACTAGATGGGCACTTGTTTTTGAACTGAAATGCTCGCTCTTGAGCATTGGTTCCGTGGTCACGAAGTTTGTGAACCTGCTTCGTTGACTGTTGGCTTCACCTGACCAGGGTCCAATAGTCAAGCGCTTTCTTCTGCTTAGCGTTACGCTACAACAAAGTTCTCGCCAGTTCATCCACGTCAAAAAATCTTAAGCCCAACAGCTTTCGAACTGTTGGAGAGCTGTTCATGATATCCTCATTCGGTGTACGTTCGTCAGATCTGGACGCACCCTAAGAAATCGTTTCCTACACTAAAGTGACTCAATACTATAGTTCCATTTACTGCGAAATATTAAAAATTGTATCTGATTCTATATTATATGCTGTGCTTATGTTGCGATTTTCTGCTATTTGACTATGATTATTAAAATGTGCTATCGCCAAAGTCGCATCTGCAAATACAGTTTAATCAATATTTTCATGTTGAATACCGTCGTATGAAAACCAAATAAATTATAATCCTAATTAACTATTGATTGTGGGCTAAAAAATAAGTAAATGACAATAATTTACTTATTTTTCAAGACAAAGATGAGTAATTCTATAAACATAGGTATACTATTTTATTCTAAGGACATTAGAAAAAAATAGTATACCTAATCTGTTATTGAACTACTATTGATCGAGATAAACAGTATTTTTGGAAAAATAATGGGGAGATTTATGGCTAAAAAGAAGGAAATGTAACCCGATATTCTATCCATTCCTTCATGACGGTTTGCATCACTTTTTGACTTAAAAGAAAACCAAACCGATTCCACTTGGTACTATATCTGATCTTCCAAATACTTGAATCGTCACACATCCGAACTCTATTCTGTCTTTTGCGAACTTATGCTAACTAAGAAAGACGTTGATAAATATGCGAGTTCAATGTATATTTTTCACCCCAACTAATGGTACTTTTAACTTTCAGGGCACAACTTCACTTCAAGCCCACCTCTCCGTTACATCGGTGCATCCTGTATCCACTGTGAGTCTACTCGAAGGCAGCCAACAGCGGCCGAGCGCTGCATCACAAAGGAGGTCGCGCTAACAACAGAACATCGGACTTCAAAAGGTCGGACTGTCGGATGGTTTGCTCGTTCCCGGTAGATATTACTCCTGCCTAGTACATTCCCGTATCATCTCTAAAACCAGATTGATGTGAAACTTCGTAAAGATTTCGAGAAGTAAGAACTAATCGAAATAGTTAATTGACTAAACCATTCGAAAATTTGGTTGGCTCACTTGGACTTATCAGAATAGTATCCTTGGTGTGTCCTGTCTGCTTGACTTTAACTTTTATGAAGTGTATACGGAACGCTATACGAAAACTGGTGAATGTGTGTCTAAATATTTTTACCACCAAAGAGACTGATTTATTTAAGGCTTAAGATAGTAAGGTAGATTTTTAAGTAATTTAGTCGAAGTTATAATTTTAAGCTAGGTTTCGTCGATGACTGAATAGGTAGAAAGCAAATGAGTATTGCTAAATCGCTGGCCGAAGCACACAATAGTATTTGGATCAGAATATTTTACGGTGGACGCATTTCGCGTTCGTGCTAGTAGCCACATGTATCGTTGCGGATTTCTCGTTTCATTGTGTGGTCTGAAAAGACTTGTACAGAAAGGTTATCAAGAGTTGAAGGCTACCCGTGGTCTTCTTAAAAGAGTTTCGTTATGGTGTTCGGATCTGGTGGAAAGTATTCTGCATCTGTATACTCCTCAGTTTGAGTGGTGCCCTGTTGACTAGGATAGCTGTACCATTTGCATTGCGTGTGACGGCTTAGCCTCAGATCATGATGGGGATATTGAAATTAAGTGGAGGGACTTGACGATACCACCACATATGATTGCTCACAGTTTTGTGCGACCATCTGTCTCGCGTGTGTGATATAACATTTACTTTCATTCGAGCATCTTGCTTTTCTTGTAGTAGTCTGTGGGTAGATTTCACCATTCATTGTCATAATTAGATTGCTCTGAGCCCAAAATAATTAGCTCTTGTATTATCGAATTCGGATACAACGAAGATACCACAAGCACCCTGACCCGAATCTGTAGAAAATAGATTTTAAACATAACCCCGTCTGGGATCGAAGCTGTTAACGCTACACGACTGCAGTCGTTGGCTTGCAAGTAGAATGATTTCCTATAACGGGAAAACGATATGCAACCCTGATACACAGGGTACAAGCCGACCCCAACAACATTGTCAGTATGATTGTGGATAAAGTATTGCATGAAACATTGTCCCCGAATTGCACCCTTCTGAAATAGTGATTGAAAAACGTATGAGCGGTTCGTTCTTCGCATGGGACAAGCATTTGTGTCATCCACAATTGCTTGTTCCAAGTCTGAACGTTATTTTTATGAATCGAATGACTGTGATCCCCTGTGATAGTGATTGAAATGAAAAGTGAGAGAATTGTTTAAAAAGTAGGTTTCTATTCGTTGTGCAGTAACGTTTGTGATATGGTTTCGTAGTAAAATATGATTGTGTACTGTTTACTCTCGCGCATTTTAAGGATAATTTAATTAGTTTAAATCTTAGCAGAGTCTTTAATCATGAGCTAAAGTAACGTAGGCGCAAACGTAGTGACAGTTAGTAGTAGATAGTTAGATTAGTCAAACCTTTTTAGTCCGAAACAGTTTGGAAGATGTCGACAAATTCGCGTGAGTAAATCTTACATTCTTAGTAATATGTAGTAAGATATTAATTTAGTTTAGTTTATTAAAAACTTCGGTATAAACTTTAGTGCTATAGTCACATTCTTTGTTAGTAGAAAGGAATATTTTACCTCGCATATAATAGTTTCCATTTTATAGATCTGGAGCCGTACCATGAGATTTTAAAACAGGACTGTCGCGGTGGAGTAAGCGGGACAGCGCTATGCGCTTGTAGCACGCCGTCTCGCTTCCACAACCTCTACAGTACTGTTTTAAGAGATCATGGTACGGCCGCTATCTCACGATAGACATTGAGACGAACTTTATAGTTTTATTTTAGTTAGTTAGTTTTTTAATTTAGTTATAATACTTAGTTTAGTTAAATTAAACTAGGATAAGTTTATGCTTGGTCCAGGGGGTGGGTGTACCAGTTGTCTGTCCGACGGCTGGCTAGATCCACTACGGGTGCGCGACCCCGGACTGCCCTAGCTGTTGCTGTCACATACATTGTGTTCCCGTGACGTAACATCCTGTACCCGTTTCCCTTTCCTGTCTATCCCTTCGAACCTTTACCTATTCCTTTTATGAGAAAAAAGACTGAGGGTTAGAGAGATAGGGTAAAAAAAAATAAAAAAACAAAAAAAAATTGGTTTAAGTTATATTTTATTCATCGAAAAGACTTACTAAACTTAAGACTTAGTATTAAAGTGTTGTAAAAAAAATGAAAAAATATCAAAAAAAATATAGATTATTCAGTAGTTAAATCTAGTTTAAGTTTAGTTGATATGAAGATGCCCAATTTTTTTTTACTATTCCATTTTCATTCAATTTCAAAGTTAAAAAAACATAAAAAAAAACATAAAAAAGAGACATCAATAAAATTGGTAACATAATATCACCCACTAAATTATTGCACTATACTCTTGGCCAATTTTATAAATTCTTCTGATTCTCAATTTGTAGACCGTGTAAAACTAAAAATAATTATTATACAGCATAACATAACATATCATCACGCCTGTATCCCCGAAGGGGTAGGCAGAGGCGTACCAATGTACACCCACAGTTCGCCGATATGTTTTAGGTCCCATGTAATAGGGGGCGAGCCTATTGCCACTAACCGGGCACAAATCCAAACTCCGACCTGCTACTGAGAATTTCATAGAAAAACCCAATAACACCTTGGTCGACCTGGGAATCGAACCCAAGACCTCTAGCGTAGCAGGCGTGCTTAGCACCACTAGGCCAACGAGGCAGCAGATTATTATACAGCCTATGTGTTTTTCCGATGTACAAGCTACATTACTGTAAAGTTTCGTTGAAATCCATTCAGTAGTTTTTGCGTGTAAGAGTAACAAACATCCATACATCCA
Organism: Autographa gamma; assembly: GCA_905146925.1. NCBI lineage: Eukaryota > Metazoa > Arthropoda > Insecta > Lepidoptera > Noctuidae > Autographa > Autographa gamma. The sequence continues at coordinate 830,751 of LR989849.1, read as the reverse complement.
TAAACTTTATTCTAATTAGTAAGATATTTGGTGTAGTAGAGTATTTAGCTTAAGAAAGATTGGTAGGTAGGTAAAAATATTGAAGTCAATTATAATTAGTTTTAAACTAGATATTAGTTACACCTTTCTTGCTCAACGACTTAGTATTATTAATTAGTTATGATCGTTATAGAATTAGTAATATTTTAGGCATTTTTTTTTTCCTGACAATACATTCCAGATTTCTTTATCCCATCCTGAAAATAATGAAACCCAGTGGATTGAGTTGCTTATTTTTTTTTATTTTACCTCCATTCTACTTTCTTCATCTTCATTTTATGTTTTTGGTCATTTCAACTTGTTGCAGGTATATTTAAATCATGTGGAACTAACCATCTTATCTACATTTCATTTCAGGCCACTTTTTCTCTCTTCACCGACTACCCACAAAAGTCATCATTATCCGTTTACCTCATTACACATACGTAGAATCATATGATCAGCTTATAACCCATTTTTCTTGACACTGCCATAGATCTCCCATCATTTATTTAAGTCAAGCCTGATTATTTTTCATGTCCTTTGATCCAACTTTTTTTAAAATAACCAGGAATTATTTTATCATAATATGTGGAAACTATCCATCCATTTCATTTCAAGATCATGTTTTTTTACTACCCACATCTTTTTTTACTACCTTTTTCATTCACATTTTTTTTCTACTTACCTCTGCATCTACTACTCACAAAGTTATTACCATAAGCTTTTATCATTACACCTGCGTTTATAATTTTTTCTGGCACCTCCGGTAATTCTTTAACTATTTATTCAATTCAAGCCTTTACTTTTCTCAACCTTTATTATAACTTCATCTACAATCACTAATTATTTCACCATTTCATTTTATTTCTTCTCATTACCATTATCATTCTACCATAATTTTACCATGTAATTTAAATAAATAGGACATTACCATCGAACTGCAATCTTTTTTTCCATTTTAGTTACTACAATACAAGTCCAGCAATTTTTTTCACGTCATATTCTTTCATATATTACTTATTCATTAATTTCGCTTTATATAAAAACAAATAATTTCTTACATTAATTGATTCTTGAAGTACAGCATGCATTTTCAGATTACATCCATTTTCAACGACATTTTTCTTTTTAATTTACGGTCATACTTTACATCATTCAATATGTTTTCATTCACGTGAACTTTCAATAGATCTAAATTTTATGTTGTCTTCTTCCACATTTACAGTCAAATTCATCAGTATTTTTTCATATCTTACATTTTTAGTTTCCACTAACACTGCTTTTAATCTGTCTTTAGTATAAAGTACAATATACCAACCATACTGGACATCGTTCAAATCACCATTCGAGCATATACACGTTTTCTTTTGCCCTATTCATCTACATTTAAATTCACCAGTCACTTCTTCCCGCGTTTCATACCCTCATACCAATAAAAGATTTTCTTCTAGTTTTTCTCTGGTATCACTATCAAACTGGTCTATTATATCATTCAATACATCAACAAAACTTGAGACCATTCACGCCATACATACCTATAATCACGCCAGCTTCCCGTAGGGGTAGACAGAGACCACTTCTTTCAACTTGCTACGATCCTTACACACTTGTTTCGCTTCATCCACTTTCATTATTCCCTTCATACATGCTCTTCGGTTTAGGGTACACCTTTTTTCTTTTTTCTTCATTATCATTTAATTTCGTCAGTCATGTTTTTATGCCTTCCATTTTTCATACCTACTAGTCCTATAAACGATTTTTGTTTTACTAGTTTCTTACTACCGCCAATATCAAACTGCATCTAAGCATTCAATCCATCAACAATTTAGTTTCCATCATCACACATCCATCTCAAAATTCCCAGTCCTTTGTTTTCATCTTCTTCAAGCCCATTCGGATCCATACATACCCATTGCATAACTTTAAACATTTTATTTAATTACAAAATTAGTTAGTACTTCCACTTCGGCGCTCACCTATTATTAACTTTAAGTTAGGTATAATTAGATACAGTAATCGTTGACATATCATTATCTTAATTTTTATTATAGTTAAACGATTATTTATAGGTAGGCTGTATTTTGAATGTTCATAGAGAGATTGTACCCTAAATATCATTTAACCAGTTTTTATCGTTTACCAAAAGGAAATTTTATTTTATTTTCTACCAACTTCAAAAATTATCGTTTCTCAATTCGTGTGTATGATATCCATTATTTAGTTTAATTTTGTACCGATTTTCAAACCCCTTTTTTAATTCATCCCTTAAAAAAAAACTTTATATAGTTCCAGTAATTTCGTTTCTTTTTTCGTTGAAGTTGGTTTTTTGTTAGTTTTTTGCAATTAATTATTTCTATAACACAATAGGTTTAGTGTTTTTTTATGAAACTCAAGGTATGGAAATGTATGAGATATAGATATGAGAGAAACCACCAGCTTGTTCAACGTATAATATTCTAAATTAAACATAGTAATAATTTACAGAATAGGTACTGTAAATATAATTAGAAATTAAACGCACAATTAGTACATAAGTCATTAAAATAATACTTGGAATTTCTTGAATCGGTATACATGCAGAGGAAGACCAAAAAAGAGGTGGATTGTGTGAAAGATGATATGAGAAAGAAAGGAGTGAATGCTGAGATGACGAGTTGTAGAGATTAAATGGAAGCTGAATAATACCCCGACCACAAATAACTGGGAACAGGGCAGGGAGATGATGAATAGAACATAATAATTTTTATTATTTATTTATTATTGTAGTAACATACAAGTTTTTTTTATAATCAATAATTTTAATTAGCTACTGTTTTAAACCGATTCTTTAAATTCCAAGTATTATTTTAACGAAATTGATAATTTACGTTATTTTTATAAAATTGTGTTTATGTTATAATCAACATCTTGTATTGTAAAAGAGACTCATAATGATTACAAATTAAACTCAAAACACTATTTTATTTAAATAACGTAACGTAGTTAAAATTAATGCAAAAAAAAAAAAACAAAAAAAAAATTAAAAACGGAAAATTAAAAAAATATGTTTTAGACTCTGTAATTAGATTGTATAGTTAATTTAAGTTTATTCATAAATTATGTATTTTAATGTATTAGTAATAAATGTAAATAGCACCCTAATGTTTTGTTTATTTTCCAAACATATTTTATTACCAACCTATAAACGTCCCACTGCTGGGCACAGGCCAGAGAAGAGCCATATAGAGAAGGCGCGAGCATTGATCACCACGCTTGCTCTCTGCGGATTGGCGATGTCAGATCCTAATTTTAGAATCCAGGTTTTTTCACGATGTTCTCCTTCACCGTGTGACAGCAATTTACATAGATAAGAGTACTGCAATTTATCAAAATAATTAATTAAGTCAAAATAGCTTTGAAAAATCACACTGGTACTTGTGTGGGTTCGAACCTGCAAACTTTTGGACACAAAGCCGCACAGAATATTTATTTATGTATACTAACAAAAGTGGTGTGTCATAAAGAGATGGCGCAATTCGTATAGCTCTATCTCTTTCTACCACTATTACAATTTCACTCAAGCCACCAGTAAGATGTATTTAATCTTATACAACATAAACGATTTCATTCAAATTACCGTCATAATTCTAGTTTTATTGACTGTGGTCTTCAGTTTACCATACCATAGCAATCAACAGCCTGTGACTTACCGTAATGAAGGCTTTCGTTTGTCCTCCACTTCAGGAGGCTTCACATGTTCGAGTGCAGTCGAGCCTTCCACTTGAGCCTTCCACTGATAGATATGTTGCAGGTTGCTACTGTAGGACATTGGATGGGAATAATCACAATCAAAAATGATATTTTACTTAGGCTACAAAGTATTATTAAACGTCAAAACTATAACAAAAATTACAGCAACCTAAGGGTCGGTTCATATCCGGCGAATAAGGCAGCGCGCAACGTCGGCCACGCAACGCCAGTAAAATTTACTTAAAGTAATAACTAGTAACTGATCAATATTTCAGCCTCCGAGAAACGATTATTATTTTATAATTTTAATCTAATAGTTTGGTTTTGGACAAGTTCTATTGTTTTTTATTATAAACACCTAACAAATTTAAGTACACTTCTCCAACAAGCGCTTTTTATTTTATTCTTATAGTGACAATATTTGTTAAGTACTTATAGACAAACAGACGAACTCACAATGCGGTAATATAGAATAAGTGGCACTTGTAAGAGACCTTATAGAACAAGCCTTCTCTGAATTATAAGAGGTCTGAGCACTCAAGGTCGTGTGTGCCGCTTGGAAATCCGCCAAAGGGAATACAAGACAAATAAATAGTGTGGGAAGAGGGCGGCGGTCCAAGTCACAGGAGGAGCGGATATAATAAACAATGCGGACAACATCACATACATTGCTCTGAACCCTAAGTAAGTAGCTAAAGCACTTGTGTTCAGAAACTACGAAGGTGCCGAAAAAACCGGTACCGAACCCCTGACCTGAGAAATAGAGACCCTAAAACCGGTGCGTACGCCACAAACATAAATATTTTCCATTACATCCAAACATAGGTTTCTTAGATTTACGCGAATAATAGACATTGAAATAACACTACTCTTTTACGGATTTTGTCACGGTGTATTTTGATATTAAGTCCCTACGTTTCGACACCTCTGCATATTGGTATCATGGTCACGGGCAGACTGAGATGGCGTTCGTCTTAACAGTAGATGTTGCTCGTTCTACCTTCATATTAAATTAATTAATTGAGTTCCGACCTACGCAATACGAGCTGCGTACTCACTGTGTAGTGACCATGAAACTATAAATCAAAATAAACCGCGACAAAATCCGTTAAAAAGTAGTTCTGTTTCAATATCCCAATATAGACAAATTACACCCAGACACAGAACAAATGGTCGTGCTCCGATATTACTACATCGTGTGTTCGATTCCCACTGATGAGCATGATCCTTTATTGGAACCTATCTAATCGAGAAAAATTTAACCCTACCAACAAATAGCATATGTACTGGATTTAAGGGCTCGAGACTGAGGGTCTGCTTGGGACCACGGCCGGTGTAACCTGTTCAAAACGTCAAGCCCTAAAGGTATTTAAGCATGTACGCGCTCATCCCCGTTCTATAACATTACTACAAACAGGCAGCGCGATAGTTTAAAAACTTATGACTTGTACCAACCACCAAGAATCAGAGCCAAGGGGTAGAACGCAAAATGTTTTCCATAGTCTTCATTATGTGGTCGTAAATACGTCGGGGATTACCGACGAAACAAAAATATAAGGAAACCACTCTCTTTATATAAATACCCACATATCACTCGAAAAAAGATGAAAGAAGAATTTATCATGTTTATTTTGTTGCTAACTTGCCCTGCGACTTTGTCTGCATGAGTATATAAGGTGCATATAAGGATAAAAACGGAATCCTATAACTAAGACTTTGCTGTACGTCTGTCTGTTAGGCTGTATCTCTAAAACCGCGATAGCAAGACAGTTGAAATTTTCATCAATTATGTAGTTCTGTTGCCATGTTGGTGAGAATAAATACTAAAAGCAAAAATATTTGAATGGGCTCTTATACAACGGTGGTTCGAAAACTTTTGTGCGCGAGTCCGAACAGCACTTGACTATTTTATTTATTAAACGACTCCAATCATCAGCCAAGCCTTTACTCCAACCATTTTAGTCGGCTTCTAGTCTTACCAGATTCAGCTGAATACCATATTTTACACGGAGTGACTGCCTATCTGACCTCCACAACCCGGGTCACACAGTATTCCATAGTATGACTGCCAAAGATCAATGTATGACATAAAACGACACAAAATAAAGCCGCATTACGGTTTTTTTTCCGCAAGCACAATGAAAGGCAAAACAGCTCGAGACGCACACACAATACGTTTAAAAATCAGTCGCGGAAAAATCAAGCGGTTAAATCTGAAGCGGTTTAGCCGTAATGCGGCTTTAACCTCAGAGAAAAGAACTTAAATCCTAAAAAAAAAATAAGGATCAAAGATGAAATTTATATGAGACCACCTGTGATACCTATGCTATACATACATGGAATATTTTATGAAATCACTGATAAATTGCTGTACATCTATAATATAAAAATGAATTTCTGAATGTGTTGCTAAGCAAAAATCTCGAGAGCAGCTGAACCGATTTCGCTAATCCTTTTTTTTTAATATTCCTTGAAGTATGAGGATGATTCTTAGAGAGAGAATGAGAAAGAGAAATTAAAACAATTGCCAGAGTCTTAAAAAAATCTTCGGCTCCGGCCCATAAAGACGTTGGGAACGATCTTAGAGTATACATAAGGGACTAGAGTGAGCCTACCAGAGTTTGAACGTAAGCACTAGTCTGAAATGGTTTTGTTGTGAATTATGTATGAAGATGGAGCTTGCGGTTTTAAAAATTTATCTAAAACACTAATATTATCCTAACAATGTCAAAACCATCGATATTTTCTTATATAAGTTTCTCGTTGCGCGAAAATTAATTTAAATGAAAAACGAAATGTACTAGGTTCAGACTGCTCTCGCTTGGCATAAGGGGAAACTACCGGTGGTAGCAGCCTATGTATATGTCGCAGACAAATGGTATAATATGGCATTTTACATACGGCGTCGTCAGTTTAAAAACGTTTGCGGCTATGTAATATGCCGTAGGCAAAATGACAACTCATTCAATCGTTATAACGCGACGTTTGTGTTATTTTAGGGTGACCATGCTCATTAAAATCTCGAGGCAAATTTTGAATGACATACGTCGTCGCTCGCTTCGCTCGCTCTGTTGCAAGGTCACAATATCTAACCTAACCTAACCTATTGATCTCTGTCACAAAGTCGAACCTAATCAAGCAATGGATTTCTGGGCCTATGAATTTTTGAATATTCGATCAAATACATGTTTTTTTGACCAAAAATACTCCGCAGGAGTCCTTCACGACCCAGAGTTTATGGATATCTTAGCATTTTTGACGTGCCGGATAACCTCAAAAACTAAATACTTCAATTTGCCTAGGCATTATGTATATGGTGTTTAAATTTTCGATGAAATGTTGTGGCATATTATAAAGTGACTCGGCAATATACATTTTGCCTTCGGCATATTACATAACCGCAAACGTTTTTAAACTGACGACGCCGTATGTAAACACGCAGATTATACTATTTGTCTGCGACATATATAGTACGTCAATGGGAACGATACTTAGGTTCACGCGGAGCCCAGCTAGTTATACAAAGAGATCATTGAAAACCTCTTCTTCTTGCAGTCAATTTCACTTGTTTTCTATCCCTTCAAAGTAGTCTTCACCTGTTTTCGAGCCGTCAAACTGTGTCGTTCGAGTTTTACGAGATACATTATACCTTAGTATACCGTGCCGCTCGTAAAAACGGTACATTCTGTATGACACGATCTCCCGACGGTACTATAAGATACGGGGAAGATAATTCAATCTTTTAAGCACGAATACTAAGGTACAGTTTTATTGAGCTTGTATTTTTAATACTTTCTTCTAGATACATACCGTAAATAAATGTGGATAGCATCACATATTTTGCTCTGAACATAAGGCACTTGTGTTCATCATCATCATCATCATCAATTTAAGAGCCATGCTGTTGACGGTGTAGCTCTTTCCATTTATGTCTATCCTGTGCTAATTCCTGAATTATTGTTGTGTTATGGAATACATATATAACAAGGGATAAAAAGTGTTTTCTTACCCGTGCGAGGTTCGAACCTGGGATCATAGAGCTTTAATTAAGCAGCTTACCATGGCCGACGTGGAAGTCTATGAATAGACTCCGGACCCAAGTCGGCCGGTGTAAAGAAAATATGTATCGGTGGGGTTACAGCACATACGAGCCTTGTGAGTGTGGTACCTCTCCGCAGACCATGGGTCATTTGTTGAGCTGCCCAGCGTGTCCCACCAGCTGTACACGCGAGGACCTCTACAACGCTGCAGATAACGCTGTTCGCGTGGCTGAGTACTGGTCCACAAAAATCTAGCTACAATGCCATTGATCGATACGCTAAGAAGAATTAACAAGCAAACATTTATGGGGAATTTTAAATAATGAAACCATAATAAACATGTTTTATAAAACCAATCTAGAATTGAAGACAAAATCTATTTCAATAGCTTCGTGTATTGACATTTTTGTCCGGAACTGTATAGTAAGTGATAACCGATAACTTAGTAAAGTATGGTGTAACTTAATAACATTTTGTCGTTTACCATCCAGTAACGCGGAATCGAGTTAGGAAAGCTTTTAACTCTAATAATGTTCAGATGTCGGCAAAGGTCCAACTCAAAGAGATATTTAAAAGTTCTTGTAATAATTATGTAAAATACATAAAAATATATTTTCAATAAATTCCAAAAAGAGGAAATTGACATGTATAGTACAGAATTGACTGTATTTTAATTGTATGTACCTATGTCACGAAATATCTGCAGCAACTGAGAAACATTTTTTTATCGAAATCGACAACTGATACCCATTTAATAATATTCAAAGATATAATCGATAAAAATTATAGACATGTTTTTGTACCCTTAATTTTTAATGAGATACACCCTTGCAAAGTATGGTAAAAGCGCAGTCGCCAACGCCATCTAGTCACAAAAGATGAACTATGTGATAAATACTAATAGTAGCGTATTACGTAGTTCAGATTTCCTAACTAGATGGCGCTGAATATGTGCACGTGTAAGTTACATACAAAATATTATTGTATTTTTTTTTATTGTTCGATTGTATAAGATGCTTTAACATAATATTATATAAGGTTTTCTATAACTTTTGGAAGAGATCTATGCAGTTAGCCTGAGCGCAGGCTTTGACTGCTTCATCGGACTTTTGGCGAGGACCTTAAGACCTTCAGCCAGAACAATGGTAAAAATTAACTAGCAACGTCAAGTAAGGGCACCCTCTGCGGGGTTCGGATCTTAATAAGGCAAAGCAGGGAACAAGGGAGACAACAAGATCCTGGGACAACTCACACACGTCCATCTGATCCCAAACTAAGCTGAGCTTGTACTATGGTAACCAGATAACCGATAAACGTACTTATATATTTTTTAATTCATACATATTGTAGACTACATACTATATTCATAATAATATAATTATTCAATTTTTTATAAAAAAAAGTTCAAGTGTAGGGACATAGGTATTTGAAAAAAAGCACTCCGTGACACCTGACATCTGTTACAATCTTCATACAAGAACGGTTGAAAAATCACTTATTCCACACAGACTAACATTTCACATTTCAACCTCCAAGATTACCCTGTATATCTTTTTGTTTGAAATCACAAGATCAGAGATCACAAGCATCCACAACTATCATGTTAGTTGCTGGCAGGTACAGATGTAGTGACCGCGTTGAAAGTGTTGTGTATTACACTATAAATCCAGTCTATATGAGGACTGACTGCTGCGTACGATTCTTTCACTTTTGAAGTATCCATTGATCCAGAAGAGCATACTCCAATAATGCGTCCATCGTACAACAAGGGCCCTCCGGAGTCCCCGTACCATGGCTTTTGGACGTCATCGCTTTTATTAGCGCAATTCGCGACAAGACAAATTACATACTTGTGTTGTGCATCACAGGACTCGATCGCAGCCTCACCGACCTGCAGTTGCCTTATGCCATCACGTCCTGGGTTCGTTTTATCTGTACCTCCCCCACCGACGTAAGTTACAGGTAGTCCAACCATCGTCAAGTGATCGACGGCTAACAGTCTCCCAAAGTTGCTCAAAGCCAACGTTGCGACGAGTAACAAACTTACATCATTATGCAAAAGTGACTTGTCTTTTTTACGATTCACATAAGCTGGATGCACAATAATTTTTTGAACGGAGGATTTTAATTCAATTGGAACTGGTTGTGCAGTAAAATTTGTATGCCAAATTAGTAAGGAATTCATTTCTTTACCGACCACGCAGTGAGCGGCGGTCAGTATCCAGTTTTGGGATATAGCTGATCCGGTACAGAACCTCAGTGAGCTTGTATTACTCTTAAGTCTCAGCAGTACAACAACGAATGGAAATTCTCCATCCTTGGCGTCCCGGCCGTGTCGGACACGTAGATAAGATTTAGACTCACAAGGTTCGTCCAGGCTTACGAGAAACAATATCGCAGTTATCCAAAACATGGCGCTCGCTTGTGAAGCTCTTGAACGTATTTTTTTTTAAGTTTATAATTTCTTCTCAATAAAAATTGGTTTTGGATTCATTATTTGATGTGATTTTCACGTTGTTTCAATGTTATCGTTTGGTAAGTAATAAAACATATCGATAACTGTAGCATTTCACAATATTTACAAAACATCTAATTATTACTACCTGTAACCGCGACGTTGTTCGCTTATTATATCGGTCATCTTTATGAATATTTTTTTACTTTGATATAGAGGGCGAATGAGTTTCCTGTTTAGAACAAACAAATCGAATTTAGGATATTATTTATCAGTAAATGTTTAAAAGTGTACAAAACACACGTCCAAATCTCCAATATCTTGTTTTGCTAGATGAATGTTTCTATGTAGTCTACTATTCGCAAATGGAATGTGGAACCTAGAGTTTTCACAAAATATATTAAGTACTGACTAATTAATTTTATTAATGTAATGTAATAGAATAAAATAATTTATCGTAATTTCATATCAATTTGAAAAGAAATAACATTAACATTTAAATTAAAAAAAAAGATGTAATGTTACGTTTCTAATAAAAGTTTTTATCCAAAATTGATTTTTATTCAGAGCCCAAACACAGTCATTCTTATTTTCATTCTTTTTGAAATACCAATAGCCTATTTTATTCGATTTAACATACGCGTTTGATTGACTTGACCATAAAATGTTAGATTTCTATTATATATATAAATGTGGCAAACAGGGAATTCGTGGTCGAGCTCTGACATGTGTTGAAAGTTATTTAACATCTAGACAGGAATGCAAATTATCACAAATTTATAAAAATCAAAATACATCAGCATACATTCAAAGATAATATGGCGTCCCGCAAGGCAGTGTACTAGGGCCATTACTATTTTATTGATTAACCGTATAAAAACATCCGTTAATATCTGCAGTTCGCCGACGATTCTGGTCCTAATGCCATACGTCTTCCTTACCACGAGATTGTTGCAAGTAGTTTAAGGGTTTAAAGTATACAGGGTGTTAAGAAAACCTTGTGTGATCAGTTAATGTATGGTAAGGAAACGGTATCTGAATGCAACTAAAAAAATTCAAATGCTAAGAAGATAGAGACGGCGTCGACACAGGTGCTGGCAAAACATTAACAAAATGCCATAACCGATGAAAATGGTTCTGTAATTGTTGTTTTATCTTAAGTTAGCAGAAAAATGTTTTTTTTTTTTATTTTAATTAATTATTTTTTTACTATCATTAATATTCCAAGTTGCATGTTTTATTGGGGCATGCGATTGTAAAACTTATCCATAGGGGTCGTATATTATGTTGTATATAGATCGAAGAAACACCAAACTTAACTTATTATATGCCAGAAAAGTACGATAAAAGCTGCTATAATTAGGAAAAACAAACACTTTTGTCAAAACTCAAAAGAATGCTTATTTACAGAGTTAACTGCTAGTTCGGTCAATATGTGATATGTTTTTAAATTTCGTGCCTGTAGCTGCGTTCCTACTAGTGGCGCCAACTGGTGACGGCAATGGGAACTTTCTGGATTATCGATCGGCTTGACTGGCTAAGGTCCCTCAGAGTATATAAACTGAAGAGTGCCTAAATCAGAGTATGAAGCGTGAGCGCTAGTATGAACTAGTTTCATAATCATAATTATAGCAAAGTAAAGCGCGCCGTTTTAATAAAAGATCCCCAATGTTACTGATACAGACAAAAATTTGGAAACGGTCGCGGTACGGTGCAATGGGTTGTTATTGGTATACGCACATAATTTTACTTTTTAATTCTGTTATGACACGGTAGATATAATAAAAAAAGAGGGTGAATATATTTTCATTCTTCTTCAAAATTTATTTTATAATCTTCAAATAACCTTTTCTCCTTTTTAGTGTAACAAATAAAATACGAATTTTACAGCATTATGTCATACTGATACAAAGCAAGCGCCCTTGCTATGGCAAATGGCCCATATAAATAAGTTTTAAACAGATGTTGGGGGCGCTCATATGTGACCACTATCGACCGAAAGCGCGCCTTTGTGCAGAAATTCTGACATTAAAGTGACTTAGGTGACAGCTGTCAGCAATGACAAGCTACGCCAAAAATGTTCTTTATCCCTTGTTGGCCCATATTCACTACAAGCCCAATATTATGTCTTTGTATTGGCCATCAATTGACAACGCTTGGCCAACATTTATTGCCGCGTAGCTGAGTTACGGAGCGACAAAAAATGATTTACAATAACACCAATAATAATTATTATTACAATAACAGAGATAGAAAACAAATTCGATATTTAATAAAATAATAATTATAATTAAAAACAAAGACAACATTCAATTAAAATTGCAAAAGTAATTCCATAACATAATATCGTAAGAATATTTGAATTGAAAAAATAAGAATATCGTTTTTTTTTTTATTGATTTTGTTACTTTTAGGCAAACTGCACTGAACTTGAAGCAGAATGCAGTGTCGATCAGTGTTGCAAACTTTTTAAATAGACACCCCAAACAGCGGGAAATGTCATATCTATGTGGATAATTTTAGGAGGAAAAAAATATAGCTAAAATGAGGGAAGAGTGATTTTTATCGTCATAACTATATTTTGTGACCCAAAAGAAATTGGTTTAAAAAATAAAATGACACTTACTTAGAGAAAAGTATTAATTACTCACAGCCTGAAAGCTTTTAAAAGAATCCGATTAGTGTAAAATAAATGTTTCATCATCGACAAAAATGTGTGGATAAAGTAAATATTTTTTATCTTCTTAAAAAAAATGCAATGTTCAAAAATCGATAATCATAGTGATGGGTAATTTAAGATTGGAACGTCGGCACCAAAGTGCGGGGTATCGCGCTAATTGACACTGCTTGTCACTGACAATCGTTTAAAGTTTTCTTTAAATTCGTCTGCGTTTGATGTAAATTAAAGATAATTGCATTGTCTATTAAGTGTTTAACGCTTAACATTGCTCATAAATAAAGTGTTTCACCTGTGGCGCCTGTTATTTGGTAAGTTTCTCATCTACTCATGTTAATATGGAACTTTTGAAAACTGGCGAACTGAGTGCTTTTATTTACATACAATCATTGTGTATTTTAAGTGATTAACTTATATTTTTGCTCAAAAACGTGTTAGCGTGATTAGCGCGTCGCCAATTTCCCTATGAGAGGTATATTTGTGGTTTTTCGATAAGACGTGGGTGTTTGCACTATACGAAATATGATTAGTAGAGTCGCGTAATTCCTAATATTATTTTACATTGCCCTAATCATCTGTAATACAAAAATGAATCGCTGAATGTGTAGCTAAGCGCAAATGTCGAAAGCAGCTGAACCGATTTCGCCAAATCTATTTTTAGAAAATTGCTTGAATTACGAGATTGGTCCTTACGGTAATACTTAGAAAAATTAAAAATAAAGAATCGACTGTTACGCGGTACGAAGTCGAGGGATAATCGAGCAAAAAATAAATTAAAAAATTTGAACATTGATATATTTCGCAATTCTGAACAGACCTTCGTAAATAATATCCAAAAACAATCACGATCTCGTCAACTTAAAAAAAAAACCGAATCGCAATCGGTCCACTCGTAAGGCATCTAAGATGCCACGGATCGTCCGTCACGTCAATCTTATAAGAACGCTCTTTATACGTCAATGTCAATAAAAAAATACATTTAATTAGCGATAAATTACTAAAGAAAACGTTACAACGTCATAATTTCAATTGCTATCTTAAATTACGACTTACTCCACCCACAGAAAGTTGCTTTTACGTCACAAGACGCTAACGTTATTTTTTTCAAAAAAAATATCTATATTCTAATTCATCAGTTCAGCAACTCGACACTAGAGGCGCTGTTACCTAATTTTAATATGTAGAACGTAAAATATTCGCAAACAATTCCTTAACTGTTAAATAATCAATAAGCCAAGTAAAGAGGCAATTTAGACTTTGTGGTAGAGAAAATAAGGTTGTTTTTGTTCGCATTAAAATAATCAAAAACAAACGAACAAGTTGAAAATCGAGCAAATATTTCGAGACGTTTAATCGCGGTAAGATTTTGACACTGACAGCTAAAGTAAGATCTCATCTTGTTGACATGTCTCTAAGTACAGAATGACCATTGAAAGCGCATAATTGAGTCATATGCCACATGTCCGAACAGACGCCGTCTTTTGTTTTCGATTTTGGTATGCTATTACTGGCCGCCAACGAACGTAGCTACTAAATACACTACGAAGGAAGAATGATAATAATTGTAACAAAAAAAAGCAGACTTCAAAATGAGTCGTCTATTTATTTCTTACGGATCCCACTGTCAAAACTCGACCGATCGAAAATGAAATGGGAGCACACGGGCATCACCAGTATTGAAATAAAAAATAATCATCTAAATCGGTTTTAACAGTCAAAAGTTCTGTGGTAACAAACAGTTTGAGGAAAATACATTTGAATTGAGTACCTACCTCCTTTCTTGAAGTCGGTTAAAAACAAATGGCGCGGCTGTGTGGTTTAATCAACCGTATATTCAACACACTGTCCATTTTCTTCTCTGTAACGCGTTGTAGTATCCTTTTGAAGTTAACACCAAAATATTACACACTACACACTTTATAAAAAAAAAACATACTACAATAAAAATAATTATACTTACGTCATTATGTCCTTACTGGGCGCAAGAGTCCGACTCGCACTTGTCAATAAGACAAGTGAATGTTGCCCTAAAGCTAACTAAATCATTTGTCTACTTTACAGGCGAAGACCGGAGTCAGGCTGAGTGTCTGAAGCATCGCTGTCGGAGCAAGACCTTCGTTCTTCGTCCTACAAACATCTAGACTACATTACAGATTACCTGTGGTATGTATTTATTTTTATCATTTCACGACTATATACATAGGTTTTGCTAAGAGTAATTGTATTTCTTAACAAAATTGTATCTAAGTTAAGCAGCACTATGTCTATACCACCACGGATTGTAACCGCCTGGTTTTGCTGAGAAAAAAATCCGTAGGCCTTAGCATAAGTTAAGATTTTATCATAATTTTTTGGTATTGTAAAGATCTGATCTTATCGATATAAAAATACGGTCTGGTCTAGCCTAAAATTGCAACATGAGCGACAGAAAATGTCTGTTGTGTGTTCTAAATCTGATGGCCCTTGCATTACATTACTATAAACATGCAGCGCGATAGTTTAAAAGATAATATGACAATGTTATTTATTTAATACTAGCTGTCCCTTCAGACTTCGTACTGCTTCAATCGAGAAATAAAAGCCTAAACTTTTGTATCCGTTTTTTTTTATTTAATTCCGAGCATTTTCATATTTCTTCACCTTTTAAACGTTCCCTGGTCTTCCACAAATAATTCAATACCAAAATTAGCCAAATCAGTTCAGTCGTTCTCGAGTTTTAGCAAGACGAACGAACAGCAATTCATTTTAATATAATATTTTATTATTATTATTTAAAGCCTGAACTGTCCCACTGCAGGGCAAAGGCCGGGAGGCCTTAACAATAGAGACTTATGGAAGGAAGGAAGGGATTCCTTCCTTCCATAAGTCTCTATTGTTTGCTGGCGGGATGAACTGAACGCATACAAAAAGGAGTGGCAACAGACAGCAAACAGTATAATATATAGATGATAATAATAATTGTTTCAGCGGTTGCTGCCACCTTAAAAACTCTTTAGAAAGATGGACAACCTACGCCGCCAGCAGCGCTTGTCTGAAGAGATCCGTGAGCTCTCCGAGACGCTCGCAGCCATCCGCGAGAGGATCCGGGTGCTGAACAGGATCGTGCCTGACCACAGTCGCCTGATGACCATGCAGAGGCGAGTCCTAAGGGCCCTCCTGCCCTTCTACTTCCTACTGAAGGAGATGAGGCGAACCCTTCGCCTCCTAAGGGCCCCGTCTATCCAGAACTCGCGCGCCGAAGGCTAGATCGTTGCTTATTTTGGATGATTTTTGTGATAATTTATTTCGCTCAAAATTGATGCCAATTTAGAATTTATTTAGGTTATTGTTTTTTATTATTTTTGTAATGATTTACTCTTGTAATGTTTTAATTATGAGATTAGACGTTAAAAGAGAGAGTATCATCAAAGTCTGAGGTTGATTACTTAAATTGTTAAGAAGGAGTGTTTAAACATTAACGTGTCTGATTTTAAGTTGAATCTGAATTTTTACACTTATTTGCTTATGAAGATTTTTGCATGTATTGTTTATATTATATTGAAGAACATTTTTATTTATTAGTATGTAAGCTCGGTGTGTTGCAAATAATTTTGCAGTCTATATTTATGTGCCCATATATGGCAATTACTTAGTATGTACTGAGCTAAAGTAAATGTGATGTAACTCTATGGTACTTGACAAGCAATGACAAAAACAACATCCAGGTACTCGTTGAAATACACAAAAAGTTTCAACCAAATCGGTCCAGCCGTTTAGGAGTTGGATGACAAACATAATTACAATATGGTTACGCTATAAATCACATTATATTTACTTTAGGTCAGTTTTCAATAATTTATTCAAATAATTTGATGTTAGTCGATGTGTGTCACAACTCACAATCAAATATGATCTCATTAATATATCAAATATTCCATTTCCATAATTTGGTGTGAAGTATAACATTAATAATAAGCATAATTATACTTTGTGTAAGTTGCCCTGCGTTTCTGAAATGCTATTGAACAGACATACATTGTAATCATTTGCCAAAACAAGTTAGAAGCTTGGCTCTTATCTGAGATACTCACAACATTTTGAAAACCCAGGGTACATAGGATAAGCTCTTCGAATTTAAAAGTATTAATTTACTTTCAAAATTTAATGCTAATGAATGATTCTAGTCTCTACATTAAGGGGCTCGTGGCTAAATGTAAGCCGTACGGTTTAACCGATAATACAGGTTAAGCCGCGCTCGCCGCGGTATGTCCGTGGATGGGTGACCATTTATAACATACCGAGACCCCTCCGTGCCTCGGATAGCACGTTAAGCCGTAGGTCCCGACTGTCATACGTTGATCTTTGGTAGTCGTTAAGTCAATTCGGACAACCAGTCTTACTATGTGATACTGTTTCCCAGTAAAATGGGTTGTGGAGTTCAGATAGGCAGTCGCTCCATGTAAAATACGGTAAGACTGGTAGCCGACCCCAACATAGTTGGCAAATGCTCAGGAGATCATGATGATTCTAGTCTATTTTATACTAATTATTAATTAACGTCTATGTAACTGCATATCTAATAAATCTATATATTGTGAAACTTTTATCAATAAAGTCAATTGATGTGGTGTATTCGTCTTTCATTTTTCTCCAAGTTTTATGTTAATTTTATCCAATATTGCTTTAAAATTACTACCTATGCACCTGACTCTTATGTGATAGATTTTCGTGGGTTATTTCAAAGAAAACTATTTGCATATAATAAACAAGTGTATTTAAAACAATAAAATGACACATACATACATAGAAGAGACATAGATGACATTGGTGGCTATCGGACATTTTTTTTTTTTTTTTTTTTTCAAAAAAACAGTTTGTCTTTTTAAACCTATATTAATTACACAATACAAATGCATCTTCATGTAGAACTACTATAATATTATATTGTCATCCAAACTAAACAAGTATACAAAATTGCAGACTAAATCGGGTATCAATATCTGCTTCAAAATTTTATTGTAAGGTTCTACCAGTAAAAACTAACAATACATATTATTTGATTACATGTGTCATATACACATGTAATCAAATTGTTGATATATTTACCAATAATGTACAAATATAACAAATTAGTTTTTAAAAGAGTAACCTATGGAGTTTCTTGCCGGCTCTTCTCCATAGGAAGGACCTTTGGAACCAAGCAACTAGAGTCAGTTGCTTTTTACATTAAGAAATAAAAACATTTTGATCATAAAATCAGCTCAATAGAACCATAATATTGTATTGTCATCCAAACTTAACATACATACAAAATTTCAGCTCCATCGGTTAAAGATATCCGCATCAAAAATTGAGTTGCAAGCTTCCATCGAACAAACATACATACATTGCAAGTTAAATAAAAGCTTGTTTAAATAGAAATCTAATGTCTATTTGTTAGCTCTAGTAGTTACTAAACATTATGACTTACCTTCGTCCGTGTGTCACTGTGGGGTGCCAACTGAAAATCAGCGCTGGGTGTTCTCCACCTAGCATATGCTAAGTTGGTGACCTTTTTGGTACTGTATGCTGGACAACTCAACTGGTATTGTGTTCTTTTTTTAATTTGTTCATTATTTTTATTTTCCTTGTTTTGTATTTATGTTCTGTGTGTTATCTTGTGTACTGTACCAAATAAATGTTTTTCTATTTCTATGAATGATATGAGAATTGTATTTTGGTTATCACTAAATAAGATGTTTTTCTTTGGTAGAGAGTAGAGATATTTGCAGTTAGCCTGAGCGCAGGCTTTGACTGCTTCACCGGACTTTGAATAAATAAGGAGTACTCTTGAAATATGGTTTAAAAACTTTTATTCCTCATAAGAATTACAATATTTCAGAACTAAGATTAAAGGTTTACATTTTATGTTTAAATAACAAGTGTACAGAAAAAATGTTTTAACAGATAGGCACATTACACAATGAATATCATCAACCAAGCAAACACAGATACAAATGTGAAATAGTTACAACGTACTTGATGTGGCATTCAACGCATACTGAGTATTTTTATTTTAGTTGTTGGGCAATAAACAGTTACAAGTTAAAACTATACAATAAGTCCTTAAATTAATATTACAAACATGTAACATTGTCCACATACAAGAAAAATGTGACCAATTGTATATTTTTTTAAATAATATTAGGTCAATGTCCTGTTATTGCCTGAACCTAGCTAGGTAGCTGAAGACATGTTGACACACAGCAGAGTTAATAGACTAGCAGGCTACATCAATGAATATGTTGGTGTGAAATAATATTTCCGGACCATACACACACGGTCATCCGACCCAAAACTAAGCAGAGCTAAGTACTATGGTAACCAGACTGATAACACACTGTATTTTATACTTATAGGAGATTTATTATTTTTATTATTATTTATTTAATAAGGCACAAGGTACATTTATGAAATGTTCTTATCAATATGTGTCTGCACTGCAGTTTAAATACTATTAAAGGTATATACTATCTCTATGAGTACGCATAATTATATTAGGGCAATGTATCATTTAGATACTTTTTTAGTGTTAATTTACACCTAGACACAGAAAGCATGATCATGCTATCACACAAGGATTTGCCCTGAGTGCAATTATGTCTCTATTAGCAGTGAAGATCACTAACCTCTAGGCCAATAGGCCAGGCAGTCAAATCTATATGTAGATACATAAACAGGGTGTTAAGAAACTCTGTCTGATCCGTGTAGGTGTTATTGGGTAGCAATATATGATGACAAAAAAGTAAAAAAAAAACATAAGAAATAAACACATTAAAAAACAATTTTTTAATGTAATTTCGTGACAGGTGCTGCCAAAGAATCAAAACCACCAAAAATAGTGTAATAATCTTTGATTTTATCTTAAATTAAAATTCATTTTAATGTTAGTTACTTACTATCATGAAAACTCCATAATATTTTATTTGGTCATGTTATCGTGAAACCTATATCACCCTTTCGGGTCGGACAGTGTTTTTCATTTAATCACTTGCCAGACAGCTAGTATCCGTCAATAGATTTGGTGTAGAGTACATACAAATCTTTGGTGTCTTGTTCTTTATTTTATTAAGACTCTGCTATATCGGAGTTCGTGTGTTCGATTCACACCCAGTACAATTCTTTGTCTAATGAGCACATCCATTTGTTCTGTGCCTTAGATACTTAGAAATACATAAGTATGTTTATGAGTTGTCTGGTTACTATAGTACAAACTCCACTTAGTTTAGGATCAGATGACCTTGTGTGAGTTGTCCCAGGTTATCATTATTATTTGCATACCGTGACTCTAAAGCTTCCTGTACCTTCTGTAGGTCATTGAAGTTTGATAATAAGCAATAATAGCTGCCTCCCTGCTTTTTTTACATATTCTTTTGTTACTCCGTGATGTTAGAATGAAGATTTTTTTTGAAGTACCTCAGAGCAACAGGATCCGTGAATCTTCATTTCCAGGTAGGTTTTCTGAAATTTATAAACATATTAATTAATTGTTATTTACATTCTTCAGCCGCTTCGCTACGTTGAATGTAAGAGGAGTATGGATGGTAAGGTGGATGAAGTATGTCAGATGATGGAGGTTGAGATAAAAATTAAGAAAGGTATGCTGGGGTGATTTGACTATACTGAGAGAATTGATGAAGAAGGATTGACAAAAAAAGGATTACAGGAGAGTGTAAATGAAAAAAGGCTAGGTCAAGAGTACCCTAAACCGAAGAAAATGTATCAAGGGAATAATGAAAGTGGACGAAGCGAAACAAGTGTGTAAGGATCGTAGCAAATAAAAAGAAGTGGTCTCTGCCTACCCCTACAAGGGAAAGAGGAGTTTGCGAGGTTTGGCAACCTATTGTGATTTCGGCACCGCTCTCGAGAAAACCAGCCACGGGCAATTGAAATGGCGGAGCACGCAAGACGCCTAAAGGTTTAGTGCAGTGTGTCGTCATAAATAAATAAATGCGGACAACATCACACACATTGCTCTGAACCCAAATTAATTATCTTAAGGTGCTCCGTCACCGGGAGCAATCGCGTGTAATGTAACGTTACAGATTTGAGCATTACATCAGTGAAGGAGGAGAACCGACCATTACAATGCGCACCTTGTAATGATGCAAAACGGACATACATCAGTGGAGGAGAAGAATATGTTACATTACACGCCAATGCTCGTTAGTCAGGAAGGTATTATTGTAATGTAATGCTCAAAGTCGAATCCATAATGTTACAATACACGTGAAACACGTACATGGAATTCTGAATCAACGAAGGTACCACGAACACCCAGACCTGAGGCAATGAAGATTGGTTTCTACATTGTCTCGTCCTAGCAACACCTTGAAAACTAGTGTGTACGCCACTCGACCACGGAGGTAAAAAATGTATAACGCTTAATAATACCATTTTAGTAATGGTATAAGGCTTGTAAGTGCCAAAAGTGCGGTGTGAAAGGCAAGGAAGCGAAGATCGTAGGAGGACATTTGTTTTCAAAAAATCAAAATGTTGTTACCATAACAAAAGGTCTGCTTAGCTTGGGAGCAGATAACCAAGAACCAGTAAATAAAAAAATATTCTTTATTACTAGGAAAAATATATTACATTGTTTCGAGCCGTTTGGGGTTGAAACGCTCGGGTCATGGGGTCCGAGCGCACGAAATCTTTTGAAAGAACTTTCCAAACGTTTGGTAGAATCTACTCATGATCAGAGGGCTGGTTTGTTCCTTGCACAGAGAATCGGCATAGCCATTCAACGTGGCAATGCTGCCAGCCTTCTGGGCACGTTCCCCGCCATTGACAAGGATGACGATGAGTTCTTTGACGCCGTTTAGTTTTTATTTATGTAAGTTTTAATTTGAGTATAGTTAGAGTTTGTTCTTATATTAGATTTAATCATAAAAAATTGTACATCTGATACATGGGTATCTGATCCCAAGCTTAGCAGAGCTTGTGTTATGGTAACTAGACAACTGACTCTTAAGCGTAGTAAATGACTTTAGAAATTTTATTCATAACGATTCTACAATGCTCTGTCCCCTTCACGAATAGAGTAGATGAGTATTACAAGTCAAAATCAATTAAGTCCATTTAGATTATCAAAATATAATACACGCGTATTTTTTTCTTTTATCAAATAGGAAGATAAGTCGCTTTAAAGTTCAGGACTGGACTTGTGACGTCACGGCTTGGTACAATTGTTGCTTAGACGTGACGACACGCAAGATGTGTACTCACTGTATCTTCATAATTATTCGTTACCGGTACAAACGAAAAAAAACATGTCTTATATTTTTTGTATTGAAAACTGGACGAAATAATAAAAAATGTCATCATTCCTATTACAATAATAGAATATATTGGGTTTTCTTTTGGGATATGGTATGATATGTAAATAAAGTACCTTGAAGATTGATAACGTCTTATCACGACGTCCAATCGTTTAATAGTTACTTCAGTCTTGTTCCGCTGGGCATAGTTCTCTCCTCTGATGTTATAAGAGTATCAATCAGTTCTTTTGTGAAATGTCTTTGCTGGTGAAGGCATCTAGGTCTCCTTTAGGCACGTCTTCTGAAATTGATATATAAAAATAAATCAATTAATCTTTATATATACAATTCTTCTGTGAGTGTGTATGTCACTAAACTTCTCTCAAACGACTGGACCGATTTTGATGAAATATTTTGTGTGTGTTCAAGGGGATCTGGGAATGGTTTAGATTCACAATTTTTTCCGCTGGACAATGTGTTTTTAATTTTTAATTTATTAGTCTTTGTTGATTTTGGAATGTTTTACATTGGATCCGACAGACGGCGCTACCATCGCAGTGTCAAATTTTAAATAATATTTGAATTTTAATTTTAGTCTGTCCCGACAGTTAGCGCTGCGATCAAATTAAACAAAAGTTTTGTTATCATTGTGTTATTGTAGACCATGTAGACAGGACAACGTCTGTCGGGTCCGATAGTTATTATATAAATAATTTGTTAGTTTTACAATTGGTGGAATGAAGTGGTATCTGTCTACAAGGGAAAGAGGCGTGATTATATGTATCTACATAATTGTATATCAGGATAATAAAGAATCCAACCAATGTTTTACTTAGAAGGCAGGTAAATTAAATTTAGTTCTAGAGATACTAGGCTTTTTTTTTTTTTGGTAGAGATCTTTGCAGTTAGCCTGAGCGCAGGCTTTGACTGCTTCACCGGACTTTTGGCGAGGACCTTAAGGCCTCCAGCCAGAGCAATAGAAAAAACTAACTACGTCAGCAACGTCCACTAAGGGCACCCCTTGCGGGGTTCGGACCTCGACTTAGTGCGTTGCTAACAATCTTAATAAAGCAAAACAGCAAGGGATGGCTGGATCTAAGTTTTTATTATTTAGGGACATATTTTTATTGCTAGTTTGGCCGGCTCGGGCCAGCTTGGTCTAGGGACGGGAGGATAACATTTACGTTACTATTATTTATAATACGCGACGGGCCTCGCCGGCGAGGACGTAATATACGGCGGTTGTGTTTTGTATTGCTACTGCTAGCTAAATCGAATGCTTCTTGGAGAAGCGTTGTTTTATCGTCGGGGTAGGAGAGAGTATGTCTGGGGCGTTTAATCTTAGATATTACGGAAGGTACGTATCGCGCGGCCGCTACGATAAACGGCTTACGGTGGGTTTCGGAGGAGTCGAAAAAACAGATCGCGGCGCGTTTCATGAACTGCTTGATAGTTGGCAGCTTTAAGTCACAGTGCAACTGCAAGTTACGGACGAAACCTGGAGCGCCTGTGGCTCTACGCATGAAACGGTTAATAGTATATAATAATATAAAAGAGATACTAGGCAATCATATTATTTATTTTACAAGTATTACATATTAAGAATTTTAAACGTAATATTATTTAGCCAGTTACGTAAAAAAATGGATTGGCTTAAGTACTGGTTTATTTTTCAGTTTTTCTGTTACAAGAAAAGGCTGGCTTTCTGTATCCCACAATATGAAGTCAAGGCAACAAACATGAAGTACTATTGTTATATGTATTTATTATTTCTACTTGGCAATACCTTATTAGCGATCAGGGCCTCGATTCATCTATTTTAGCGTTGCTTGAATTGACCGAATGACCTGCTTGATTTGGTCATTCTTACGATATTTGGCATTCTGCTTACTGTCATTACGAACATTAAATGATCATAACAATCATTCTCTTCGAAAGTCCAATTAGATTTTATTGTAGGCTTATCTGAATACGAAAATTGATGGACCACTGACATGGATTTAAAACAGCTGAATTGAGGTCCCGATAGACTGATTGGTGGAATGAAAATATGGCAATATCTTTTTTATGCCCAGCAATAAACTATTATTGACTATTGACGGGCCTGTTGGTCTAGTGGCTAGTGACCCTGACTGCTGATGAAAGTGCAAGGATAGTTAGCAGTATGACAGCATTGAAAATCCAAATATTTGATATGACAATATGATTTAATACGTGTGCTTTTTTTTATACGAAACTATATTTAGATTTAGATCAAGCTCTCTTACTACAGGATGTTTAAATCTATACAAATTTTTGAATCATCGTTTTAGCCTTAAAAAAATACATCTACTTTTCTGATAGGTATGTCTGTCTTTCTGATAGACTGATACAGTATGTATATTTGGACGACGGACTTATTCAAATCACCAATAGTTTATGCATAGACTTCGCTAATAAAAATATAAACAATAAAAAAAACCCTGATTAAAGACGAACAAAACCGTTCCAAAAAAGTCGTAAAAATTTCGCAACCTTTTGACACCCTTGCGCTTATCGCAGAACATAATATGCATTCATACCAACGCCGACGCGCGACGTAGGTGTGAATGCATTTTCTCTTCATACTTTAAATCTGGCTTAGGACAGACAAAAATATCTAGGTACATCAAACAATAAACATAACTGCACGTGAAGCACTATCGTATTTTTGGCGTATTTAACAAATGGAATCACACCTATTAACAACAACCACTAATTTTAGTATTTACAACGATTTTAAACTTAAGTAATTAGTATATTTTAAACTTAAAAAATAAGTAAATAAAAGTCTAGCGGAGTGAGATTTGGCGAGCGTGTGGGCAATGGCGCGGGCCCGCCACGACCCATCCACTTGTCACCAAAATGAATGTTTAGGTACTCACGTACGCGCACCTGGGGGCCGAGTCTGCTATTTACAATGGCTCCAATCTTCTGAGTGGGTGGCGTTAGTAAGTCCATTTTAGGATAATTGGCATTCTACTAAACACCAAAACGTCAACATTGTCTGCCCTAATGGCCAATTTTGACGTTAAAATGATGTTTTACCTATGTAATTATCCTAAAATGGACTTACTAACGGCACCCACTCAGACGATTGGAGCCATTGTAAATAGCAGACTCGGCCCCCTGATAGTGCGCGGGCGCTCCGTCATGTTGGTAGTACAGGTCCCGGTAGATATTTAAAGGCACTTCTTCCATACATTTAAACTGTTTAAATATGATACATTGTCAAGTCGTCCAACAATGAAACAAGGGCCTATTAAATTGTTATTTAAAATACCTGCCCACACATTCACACTGAAGCGATGATGATAAGCGTCCTGTCGCGTTACGTAGGGATTTTCGTTGCCCCACCAATGCTCGTTATGCACATTAAAAATACTAAAACTACTAAATTCTTGTGAATGTGGCTTCGTCGGTGAGTATTTTTTTTTTTTCAAAATTAGATAAAAACCACCGACAAAAATTCACTCGAGGTTTGTGGTCGTTAACCCCAAGTTCCTGCACGGGTCTAAAATGGTAAGGGTGCATCCCTTCGTTGTGCAGATTCCACACTGTTATGTATGAAACACCAAAACGCCTTGCAGCAATTCGAGTACTTTCTTGTGGGTTTTCTTCGAAGTACTCAAGGATGGCATGCTGTAGGTGTACTGTAGAGTTGTGTAACTCATACAAGAGTCACCTCAAATGTACCATACACAATGACAGAATGTCCCATCACCTCAAAAATACATTTTGTCCCACTTCAAAAAATGAGGCATGAGCATGAGCGCGAGCGTTTGCGTCGTCTCGCTTACTTGTACTGTGTGTGAGTGAGCGGGACACAGTGCGTGACAAACACCTCAAATAAGGGTTTTTACGTGAACATTCGTTATCTTTCGGTTGTTTTAATTCGAATTGATGCGCCGCTACGATTAGTGAAATTGAATATTAAAAGAGTCGTACTTCGAATCTTTATTGTAATAAGTATTGCATACTTGGATTAATGTTACACGTATAGCTCAACTCGTGTGTTTGTAAAATGTCACAAATAACAGCTCAACTCATGTTTGAAGTAATGTCACAATACATCTCAACTCTTACTAATGTCTCAGTGGTATGACAGTACCACCTCATTTGAGGTGGTACATTGTCCCACCTCACAATTCGAAATGAGTTACTCATACAAACTCATTCATATCGCGTGTCCTACCCAACTCTAGTGTACTGGGTATGGTGCTGCACCCCGTCCTTGAGCATGCGTCGGCACAGTAAACTGCCCATACGTGCGTAGACGCTGGTTGACACCTAGCATCAAACTGTACGATGGTATTTGCCTGTTAGGGTACATTTCTCTGTACAAATTGATTGCAGCTCGAACACGATCATTTGATAGCGCGTAAGCACGAACCATATCCCAATATTCTTCATTTGAATGCTGGTACGACAATATTACACTACACACTAGGTACCTAACACTAGGAAATGCACTTTACGCGAATTTGGTAAACGGGGATGATAACGCAATGCGGAAGCGGTGGCGCGTTCGCATAGACTGGCGGTCAGCAGAGCGGGGGCGCGCGGCAGGGTGCGAGCGAGCCGGGGCCCAAGTCTGCTATTTACACTCGGTTCAATGTCTTCATAGTGTCGTGCCAGCAGAGCCATTTTCGGAAAATTGGTATTCTACTAAACGTCAAAACGTCAAAATTGCGCATTACAATTTGTACCAAATGTATGAACTATTGGTCACAGTCGTTGAACATTGAACCGAATCGTTCCAATGCGCAATTTTGACGTTTTGACGTTTAGTAGAATACCAATTTTCCGAAAATGGCTCTGCTGGCACGCCACTATGAAGACATTGAACCGAGTGTAAATAGCAGACTTGGGCCCCCGATGTACATCTTCGGCACTCGTCGGCGACATCACAAAAGAAAGGGGCGGGGCTTGTGCGCTCGCTTCCTTAGCGACAGGAGCGGCACGTGTTCGGCGCTTGATTATGTAGGCATTTTACTATTTCCGAGTTCGCTTTGCGCTCTGTGTTCATGAATACTGAATTTTATCGGATAATTTGACGGGCCTGTTGGTCTAGTGGTTAGAGACCCTGACTGCTATACCGGAGGTCGTGGGTTCGATTCCCACCCGGCACAAATGTTTGTATGATGAGCGCGATCATTTGTTCGGTGTCTGGATGTAATTTATCTATATATAATATATAATATGTATGTATTTAGAAGTATATAAGTATGTTTATCAGTTGTCTGGTTACCATAACACAAGCTCTGCTTAGCTTGAGATCAGACAACCGTGTGTGAAGATGTCCGGGAATATTATTATTATAATTATATGAATAATTAAGGTCATAGTTTTTTAACATATCTGGGACGAGAATCAAATACTGACCACCCTCCTTCAATAAGTCCGTCGTTCAAATATACATACTGTATATATATCTATATATATAAAAATGAATCGCTAAATTTGTTGGTAAGCGCATAACTCAAAAACGCCTGGACCGATTTCGCCAATTCTTTTTTTGTTGTGTTAGTTATTATCAGGAGAAGGTTCTTATGAAAAAAACAATGGAAAATTGCGCGGGAAAAAAAAAGTAATCCTGACCTTTGTTACGATAGTGATTTGTTGGATTCATCTCCGCCCCCAATAATATAAAAACACCGGGAACGTGACCTATGTATTCATGCGGGTGAAACCGCGGGGCACAGCTAGTTGTATATAAAGGTGATAGAATATTTCATACCTCCACTGTCTACTGTCTATTAAATGTAATGTATGTGTATACAATAAAGAATTATTAATGTTTAGTACATTCGCTTTGTACATTCACCATGCAGGTATCTGTCATCATCTCCCGAGCAATGATATTCTAATAAACAGATATGTTATAAGCGTGCAATCGTGAAGACTCGAAAACGTCCTAATTGGGACGTATTGCCATTAACAACAACACTATTTGTCTCTTTTTTTCTTATTAGTTTTATCGCGCTATCTCTTTCGCTAGCTGCCGCGCTGCGCGGAACACTTTTTTCGATTGTTTTGTATGTGTATAACATATCTGTTTATTAAAATATCATTGCTCCCGAGCCTTTTTCCCAACTATGTTGCGGTCGGCTACCAGTCTTACCGGATTCAGCTGAATACCGTATTTTTTATATAGGTATAGCTTTCTATAATAGTAATAAAACACCATAATATGTATATCTTACCTTTAAAGGTCCTCCATGGGCCACTTATGTCAGATTAAATGGCTTCTTGAGAACGATTGCTATTGACTGATCCAGTTTTCCCTTAAAACATTGGTGTTGATGTATAAGACATCAATCTTTGTAGGATGCAAATCAT
This sequence comes from Autographa gamma, assembly GCA_905146925.1. NCBI lineage: Eukaryota > Metazoa > Arthropoda > Insecta > Lepidoptera > Noctuidae > Autographa > Autographa gamma. The sequence goes on along the minus strand of LR989849.1, from coordinate 802,194 downwards.
ATCAGCTGTTGATAGTTGGTCGTATCTGGAAAATGCAAGTGACCAGTTAATTGATGCACATAAGGTCTTTAAAGGCTGGAGGCCTTAAGGCCCTCGCCAAAAGTCCGGTGAAGCAGTCAAAGCCTGCGCTCAGGCTAACTGAAAAAACCTCTACCAAAAAACAAAAAGGTCTTTAATGTTATTGGTTAGAGAGGATAGTTATATAATATTAATATCTAGATAGTATATTATAACAACTTTAAAAGGGAGGAGGTATTTCAATTTGATTGGGTGAACGGATTCTGATGATTCTTTTATGGTGGTGCTTTCAGTGTGGTCCATTTTAATTTAGTCCAGTTTCAGTTATGACAGTGGAATCCATAAGAAAACCATATAAGACTTATATCGAAGTTGTTTTTTTTTAAGTACCCTGCTGCATGTATACAGTAATATAATTTAATAATATAAGCGCATACATGCATAAATACTTTTTTTATTGGGTTGCAAGCAGATTGGAGACGCGGTGTCATTTTTTCTGTGTTCCCGATTGAAATTTGGATGTTTCTTGATTTCAATTCCTTTTTTTACTATTTTTGAGTGAAAATTACAATTAATTGATAGAATTGAGTTCAGTGACTTACGTCAGGCTGTAAAGTTATGAGCAAAAATATGTACATGTCGCAGACAAATAGTATAATTTTACATTTTACATACGGCGTCGTTAGTTTAAAAACCGGATAACCTAGAGGTCTTGGGTTCGATTCCCGAGTCGACCAAAGTGTTATTAGGTTTTTCTATGAAATTCTCAGTAGCAGGTTGGAGTTTTGATTTGTGCCCGGTTAGTGGCAATAGGCTCGTTCCCTGTTACATGGGACCTAAACATATAGGCGAACTGTGGGTGTACATTGGTATGCTGCTGCTTATCTCTTCGGGGATACAGGCGTGATAATATGTAAGTTACGTCATGACAGTATTAGGTGTTCGGGTTGGAGGGCTGGTAGCAAGTGACTGGGCCCACATCTCCAACCGTGGGTGGAGAGGCGGTACGGTTTATTGACCTACCGCCTCACGCAGATTCTGACCGGGCACGGGGCCTTTGGCCATTACCTGTGCCGGGTCGCCAGGAGGGAAGGGACCACGGCTTGCCACCAGTGCGGTGCCGGTGATGATACCGCGCTGCACACCCTGGCCGTATGTCCCACCTTCGACGTATGATATACATAGACTACTACTATCGCTAGGTTCCCCTTGTGCCAAGCGAGAGCAGTTTTTAGTCTAATCCTAGTACATTTCGTTTTTCATTTAAGTTAATTTTTGCGCAACGAGAAACTTATATAAGAAAATTTTGATGGTTTTGACATTGTTAGGATAATATTAGTGTTTCAGATAGATTTTTTAAAACGGCAAGCTCCATCTTCATACATAATTCACGACAACACTTGTTCACACTAGTGCTTACGGTTTAAACTCTGATAGACTCACTCTATAGTTTCAAATGCAACCTCGTTGGTCCCACCTCTGCCGAGCCTTCGCGCCGTTCTCCGAGCTTTACACTTCGGCCTCCAATCACGAAAGCGAGCCATCGGCTTATCGGCCAGTGGATTCCCGCGGTTGGCGCGTGATGAATTGCAGCGCATTGCCACGCGCCAACACCAAACGCGGATGACGGTTCACGGCGGTTTAGGTTTAGTCAGTAAGAGTGTGACACTACACATCCATATCCCAGAGTGAGTCAGTTTCCATGAGAATTCCCCTGAAACAGAAAAAAACAAACTATAATAGGTTATCTACTCATATTTAGAAGTCTGATTGCATCATAACTAGTCGTTCCATGAACAAACACTACTGCGCCGGCAAATTTGAAAGCATCCTAATACTTTTAAAATTATCCATTATATACTAACTATTCAATAAAACAAAGAACATCAATGAAATCGAAAACTAATATTATCTATCTTCTTATATATAAAAATGAATCGCAAAATGTACTGGTAAACGCCATAACTCAATAACGCCTGAATCGATTTCACTAATTCTTTTATTTTTATGTTAGTTATTATCAGGAGAAGATTCTTATGTTAGAAAAAAAAAATAGAAAATTGCACGGGAAAAAAAATAACTAATGCTGACCTTCACTACGATAGTGATTTGTTGGATTCATCTGCGCCCTGAAGAACATAAACGCACCGGGAACGAAACCTTGGTATTTTTGAGGGTGAAACCGCAGGGCACAGCTAGTATCAAATAAAATGATTGGGCGGTTCTTAACAATTACTTTTCAAAAAGTAATTTTATTTAAGACTGAATATGTTAAGAACACTATGTATATTTACCTCCCACAATTATATTTCCCTTTCACTGGTATTATTCCCTTATTTGCAAGGTATTATGATGCTGGCTCCACAAGCATTGTAAAAGTCCTTTCTGCTTGTCATATGTATGGCTGCTCTGTCTATAACTAACTGCATTATATCTGAAAATATTACAAAAAAGAAGCTGTAGTAAGTGTTTTGCTAATGCCAATTTAGAAGTCTGTCGGTTCTTTACAGCTACGATATTTTCCTTGAACCTTACCGCAATGGTTCAATAATTTAACCTAAGTATAACTTAAAACTCGTGCCTTCTCTATATGGGAAGAGGCTTGTGCCCAGCATTGGGACGTTTATAGGCTGGATTATTATTATTATATAACTTCAAAAATTGTAATAGTCTTTACTCAGAATGTTTAGTTATTTTTAAGTTTTCTCTTTTGTCGGTATCAAGCTGTTTATATGAATGTTGTATTCACCTTTAATTATTTGATATTATAGTCTATAATCAGTTTTGTTTAATGTATGTATTAGTACAATGTAATTGAATGTTGGTAAATCTGTAACATAAATGCCTAACCGCAGCTGCAGGCGATTTTATAACATAAAGTTATTGTATAATATATTAACAAAAAATATCATCACGCCTGTATCCCCGAAGGGTTAGGCAGAGGTGTACCAATGTACACCCACAGTTCGCCGGTATGTTTAGGTCCCATGTAATAGGGGCGAGCCAACGAGGTTGCATTTGAAACTATAGAGTGAGCCTATCAGAGTTTAAACCGTAAGCACTAGTGTGAACAAGTGTTGTCGTGAATTATGTATGAAGATAGAGCTTGCCGTTTTAAAAAATCTATCTAAAACACTAATATTATCCTAACAATGTCAAAACCATCGATATTTTCTTATATAAGTATCTCGTTGCGCGAAAATTAACTTAAATGAAAAACGAAATGTACTAGGATCAGACTACAAACTGCTCTCGCTTGGCACAAGGGGAACCTAGCGATAGTAGCAGTCTATGCATATCATACGTCGATGGGGCGAGCCTATTGCCACTAACCGGGCACAAATCCAAACTCCAACCTGCTACTGAAAAATTCACAGAAAAACCCAATAACACCTTGGTCGACTTGGGAATCGAACCCAAGACCTCTAGCGTAGCAGTCGCGCTTAGCACCACTAGGCCAACGAGACAGTTATATATAATATTATTTTAAGGGTAAAATATCCTTCAATGTACCCACCATGTTTTGTAGTTTAAGTGAAGCTCCATAATTCTCAGTAACTTTCTGACGTAAGGCATGTAGGCTCGTTGTCTGTTTACGTCAGAATTGTCGCACTTCGACCCTCGCTTCATATTGCCTTTCACCCGAAATCCATTCTTTTGTAGATCATGTTCCAGCTCACGCTCCAAGTGATCAGGGTCTGTGACCTTGACTTTGAGCTGGTGTTGATGGATAAGACGTCATTCTTTGTAGGAACCAAGTCACATCAGCAGTTGGTGGTTTGCTCGTATCTGGAAAATGCAAGTGACCCGTTAATTGATGCCATTTACAAATTTAATTGAAGAGCGGGTCCTTCTAGCACTTAAACTCCGGTGAAGCAGTCAAAGCCTGCGCTCAGGCTAACTGCAAAGATCTCTACCAAAAAAAAAAAACCTTCTAGCACAAGTACATTATTACTTAAAAGAAGGTCCCTGCGTAAGATTAACTGTAAAAGTTCAATGGTTGAAGAATAAACATTTTTTTTTTATTTATTTACAAGATAGTATATTTATTGTTAATTTGGAAGTGAGGTTAGCAGCTATATCATTTAATCTCTAGACAGTATAATAATAAATAAATGTGGGCATCATCACATACATTGCTCTAAACTAAAGAACATGTGTTATGAAAGACAACTAACATGTGTTACAAAGAAGGTCTACAAACACTCGGACCCAAGGCAATGTAGATAAGATGGTTTCTACAAGGGTGGTGAAGGTTTCTACTACTTGATAATATGTGACTCTCTCAACAGGGAAGTCGTTAAAATAGCACAGCATATAAGTTCACATGAAAATAAAAACTAGAATGGCAATAAAAAATAATTAACAGACTAAGGTGCGCACATAGGTGTTACAATAACACTGAAGAAGACTTAGCTAATAAGCTACAATAAAATTAAATATTCATCATAACTTAACAAATAATATTAATTTGCTTTTCTTAAAATGACAATTAGCATTCGCTGTTAATTGTTGTTAGTTAATTGACTTGTTTTCAGTTAATTTAAGAGTTTTCTATAGGTTATTATAAACATTACTTGTAAATAATACATTATGTATGCTTTAAGGCAGATATGCAGAGCACATATGGAAAAGAGTCGCAAAACGCAGGTAAAAATATTAAAACCTTCATTCAAAGATTTTGCTGGAAAGTGGAGGCGTTCGCTCAGCAGTGCAATCTTATATAACATCAATAAAAAACAGAATATATTGATTTCTGATCCTTACACAAATGTTAGACATTGAAATAAAACTGCTTTCTAAACAGATTCTGAAACCTATTGAAACTGTAATAGAATCCATACAAAAAGTAGTTTTATTTAAATTAGAATATGTTCAGAATACTATGTATATTTACCATAGACTTAACATATACATAGACTGCTATCGCCAGTTTTCCCTTGTGCCAAGCGAGAGCACTTTTTAGTCTGTATCTACTATCTAGTACATTCGTTTACTGTTTAAGTTAATTTTAATTATAATTTCATAAACTTATATACAAAAATATGGATGGTTTCGACATTGTTAGGATAATATTAGTGTAGTAGTAGAGTTTAGATATATTAATTAAAACGACTAACTCCATCTTCATACAATTCACGAACCTGTTTGTTCATACTAGTGCTTACGGTTCAAACTCTGATAGACTCGCTCTTTAGTTACTTATTTATATTCTAAGATATTTACCTTCCATCATTATATTCCTTATTTACTCGTATCCCCAAATGGATGACCAATCACAGGTGTTGTTCCCTTTCTGCTTGGTTTTTGCTGCTGGACATGTGTGGGGTTGCTGCCAATCTTTAACTTCCTGCATAATTGCTGAAAACATTTGCAAACAATACTGTATTAACTCTCTTGTCTTAGACAGACTGTTGACTTGTTTTATAGTATTTTGCTAGGTATGAAAATCTATTACAATTATAACACTAGAGCCTACAAACTTTATACCTTTATTCTTTTGTGGTAGTCTTTTGTTTATTTTGTTCTGGGCAAAGTGGAAGGTAGACAAGCTCGAGGCAGGGCACAGACACAGGGCACCTTTGAGATGGTCGGACACTATTAAGAAGGCTGTGGGCAGTAGCATGCGCCAAGCAGGCCATACTCCATACAACCATGCTCAATGGAGAGGCTTGGCATGTGGCTGTGATCCTCAGAGTGAGGGACTGAGGAAGAATGACTGTTTAAGTAAAAGCCAGTACTTACTAGACACCATTTTAATTTCCTGATGCAACTTATTCTTTGCAAGATCTGATTGTAAGCCTTAAGTCTTAAATGAAATTATCTTTTTCACGAATTTCTGTATATGGTCGTAGTTTACTGTATTTAGCAAAAGAATTGAGATCGAAAGGTAAGAAGAAAAGAGAGAATAGAAGGATAAGGTCCGCTTGACTAGCACAGGCATTCGTATTCCAAGTTTGCTTTCACACCCAATTCCCTAGGTAAAAAGAAAATTGAACAGTCGTGAAGACTGTTCAATTTCTCCAGATTAGATGTGTATGATGAAGACAGTCTTCATCGTATCTCTTCAATTTGTATTGGTTTCTTAGGTTTACGCGAATGTTAGACATTGAAATAAAAATACTTTTTACGGATTTTTTCGCGGTTTATATTAAGATTTTAAGTCCCGACGTTTCGACACCTTTGCAGGTATCATGGTCACGGGCAGACTCAGTCTGATGGTCAGTCTGTTTTATTTCAATCTCTTCAATTTGATTTAAGACAAATATGAGCGAAGGTCTTCTGAAGACTAAGACATTTCGCTCCTATTAGTCTTTAATCTTTATTATTGCACGATAGTTTTCTTACCTCGAAAATATGGCGGTTTAAGTAGAGTAGTAGACGTTGCGCGTTGCCGCCTTTTCTGAACGGGTCCGGCCGGCTCTTTCCTTTTAACTTACTGTTTTTTGTTCACTATTGAGCAATCTACGTTTTGCTACTATGAGACATTTCCGTGGTTTGTTCAGATTTTGAGAAAAACTAATAAAAATGATTAGTATTTGTTCAGAAAGTAATATAAACAAGACGAGAAACAGTACACCACAGATAATTAAGATAACATAGTGACAACTGACACCTGACACTAGAAAAGTTGCGTTCAGAACAACATTATTTTCTGTAGCGGTTCTCAACAAAGGATTTCTGTTTATAATAAAAGCTATAAACCGACAATAATTAATATAATAATTTAATTATCACAGTAGCAAAACAATAAATTAAAAAAATTGAGGTAATCTAAAAAGTGAAATAATATACATATCTGTAAAAAACCCTAGAGCACTATGGACAACCATTAACGAAATTACACAGTACAAACTACCCAAAACCTCAAATGGTGAACTACTTAGGATAAAATCATGTCCTCAAGCCTCTATAAACCATGTCAATAAACATTTTACTAGTATTGGACACACTTTGGCTAAAAATATCTCAAGCAACTTCATTCCGTCGGAATCAAGAAACACAGAAGTCTGTAATCTGTCCTCTTTTGTTTTATTAGACACCTCTAAAGAGGAAGTAGAAGATACTTTAATGTCCTTGGACTCTGGGAGCGCGCCAGGTTGGGACGGTATCCCTACCTTTTTCTTGAAACAAGCTAAGGAAATCTTGGTCCCTTTAATCAGTGACCTTGCCAACCTATGTTTTAGCACCGGAATATTCCCTTACCTTTTTAAACGCTCCGTTGTTACTCCTGTGTATAAGGGTGGAAGTATCGATGATATTAACAACTACCGGCCAATCTCTGTGTTGACCTCCGTTTCTAAAATTGTTGAGAGGCTATTAAATTCTAGAATAGTAAATTACCTGACTAAATACAATATCTTATCTGCCTCTCTATATGGTTTTAGAAAGGGAATATCGACACAAGATGCTACCATGGACCTTGTAACCGCTATAACAAAAGAAATAGATAAGGGTAACAAGTGTATAGTGGCCTTTCTTGACCTCAAAAAGGCCTTTGATACTGTGTCTATTCCAATACTTATACGCAGGCTCGAAAATTTAGGATTCCGTGGCTCGGCTCTCTCCCTTCTCGGTAGCTATCTTCAAAACAGAAGGCAGGTGGTAAAGATTAATAATTTGATAAGTGAAGAAGAAAGCGTAACATTTGGAGTTCCACAGGGCAGTGTTCTCGGTCCGACGCTCTTTTTGATATATATCAATGAACTCTGCAAGCTTAGGAGCGTCGGCGGGAAAATTCTGTCCTACGCGGATGACACTGCCATTATCTTTACTGATGACACATGGGTTAATGCTGGCTTGAAAGCCGAGAGGGGACTGGCCAGAGTTAGTCATTGGCTTAATGAGAATCTGCTCACCCTTAATACCAAAAAAACTAATTATATATGTTATGGACCATACAAAAATTCTCAGCCCTCACCTGATTTTAAAATTAAACTTCATTCCTGTCGTATTTCTCCCTCTTGTACTTGCAGTTGTCCAGAAATTCAAAGAGTTAGCTCTGCTAGGTACCTTGGAATTATGGTGGACCAAAGATTAAGCTGGTACCCACACCTTGAACTAACTATTGGAAGGTTAAGAAAGCTGATATGGGTCTTCAAGTGTCTGAGACACGTTATGAGTGCCAAGTTACTGAACAAAATATACATTGCACTAGCCCAATCTGTAATTATATATTGCATCTCGGTTTGGGGTGGTGCAGCTAAGTCATATTTTATAGATCTAGAGCGGGCGCAAAGATCCCTGATTAAAGTAATGTATTGTAAGCCTTTTAGATTTTCTACTGAAACCTTATACAAAATTTCCGAGCTGCTCTCCGTTAGGAAACTTTACATTCTACATATGATACTTAGATATCACAAAGAGCTACCTTTCGACCGGGCTAAACTCAAAAAAAGACGGTGTGATATTGTAGCCCCTACTTACACCGCTCGGACAGTTTTTGCTAGTCGGCAAAATGTAGCCCTAGCCCCCCGCGTTTATAATAAAATAAATCGGACACTAAATATCTACCCCGTGAAGCTGTATGAGTGTAAGAAAAGTCTGACTGAGTGGCTCTTAACTCTTAATTATAAAGAAGTGGAAGATATTTTAATAACATTCGTTTGATAAATTGCTTAAATTGTACACAGTTTTAAAAACCAATTTGGTAGGTAGGAATTTTGGGATTACTTACTCACACACCAACACACCGACATAAACACATCCCACACATGCACATGCAAAGGCGCGCGCACACACACACACGCCCACACATACACAAACACACACACACACACACACACACACACACACACACACACACACACACACACACACACACACACACACACACACACACACACACACACACACACACACACACACGTATTTTCCCAACACAAGTATCTTTTGATTACTTTCTGGGAAGCCCCGGTAACTTATTTGTAAAGATTTACTGAAATAAAGAAATTTTAATTTTAATTTAATACATTTAATTGACTTTCAAAAAGGAGAAGGTTTTAACAGTGAGATTCAGACAATCATAATATATCAAATAATCAATCAAATAATCAATCAAATATCAAAATAAAACACAAATCAAGATTAACAATACTTTATATCAGGTCTTAGCAACATTAAAAAATCAGTAAACAATTTAAATTTAATTAAAATTAAAATCGAAAATCAAAGTCTGAGCCACCACTGGCCGGCTCTGAGTCGAGTGTAGTCGGGTATGGACTCCGTGGGCCCGACGGCGGCGATGGCTGGGCAGCGGTCGTAGAGCCATTGGTCGGCCACCTGGCGCAGGTTGCCAACCTTCATGCAGTCGAGCGGCGCCAGCAGGTCGTTCAGTGAGCGCCGCCCACACGTGTACAGCATCTGCACGCCGATGTCCCGCGACGAGCGCACCACGCCGTCGTAGCGCCGCGCCAGCTCCAGCCGCAGCGAGCCGATCCCTCTCTCCACGTCCGTCTGCTGGATCGTCGTGCACAGCTTTAGCCACTGGTCCTGAAACCGCCACAACGTCTCGTCCAGTCTGTATTTACTTGCCACGAAGTACACACCAAACAGCCCGATGTCTCGATACGCTATGTAGAATGCCTCGTAGTTCTCGCACGTATTGTCCAGCGCCAGCCCGCGAGCAGCCGGCGCAGCGTTGGCCACGCCGGGCCACTGACTTCGGTCCCACGAGCCCACGATGTGCTTGAGCAGCAACATACTCAGGTACTCGGAGCTGCAGTAGCCCGGCGCTTCGAACGCTACAGCCACGTACGCTAGAGGCATGGAATCGTCGCGGTACAACACTGAGGAGCCGGTGAACCGGTTCGGGCCCGGCTCCGGCTCGCAGCACGGCTGCGGGGCGATGCACCCGAAGCGCGGCTCCGCATAGCTCATGATCTGCTCGTGCGACACGTTGCCTGACGTCGCCAGCACCAGCCGGTACGGTTGGTAGTGCTCGCACATGAATGCCGCGGTGCTGCACGGCTCGAACCTGGCTAAGTTGTCTGTAGTTCCAATGACGCGCTGCCCGAGCGGCGTGCCCTGGAAGGCTGTAGCATGCAGGTAGTCGAATACCACCCTCTTGGGGTCGTTGTCGTCGTCGATGAGCTCTAGGTCGATGTTCGCTCTCTCCAGCTCCATCTCGTTCTCGTTGAGGTCGAGATCGGTGATGATCTTGGAGAGCTTGTCCACGGCGGTCAGGGCGTACTCCGACGGTAAGATAGCGGAGAATACCTGCATTTCCCTGGACGTGTGAGCGGTGAGTTTTCCCGCGGTACAGAACATGGATTCTTCGAGCTTAGCTTTGGGTAGGGTTTTGAATCCCTTGAAGGCCATGTGCTCGATGAAGTGTGTGAGGCCATTGTTGCAGTGGGTCTCGTAGCGCGAGCCGGCGGCGACGACGAGCGACACGCAGGCGAGCGGCGACCACACGTGCTCGGTGGCGATGCGCACGCCGTTGTGCAGGATGTTGATCTGCGTGCCCGGGTCCACGGGGCCCTGCGGACACCAGCTGCACGAGCACTGCCGAGAGCCGGTGGCGCTCAACTTTGGTACAGATTGCACTACTTTCCTTAACATTCTTACAAAAGTTGTTTATTTAATATTGTTGTAACGTGTTATAACGTCATTTCTTTTTCTTTTCGTGTTTGACATTGGTGAAAGTAAATGAGTTCCTATCGATTTACTAATGAGGTTATTTTAATAAAAAAATATTTTGACAGGCCTGTTGGTCTAGTGGTTAGAGACCCTGACTGCTATACCGGAGGTCGTGGGTTCGATTCCCACCCGGCACAAATGTTTGTGTGATGAGCACGATCATTTGTTTGGTGTCTGGGTGTAATTTATCTATAATATGTATGTATTTAGAAATATATAAGTATATTTATCAGTTGTCTGGTTACCATAACACAAGCTCTGCTTAGCTTGGGATCAGACAACCGTGTGTGAGATGTCCCGGAATATTATATTATTATTATTATTTCGTAAATCTATCGACTATAAAGTGGGTAAAGACTGCCTTTTGAAAACTAGCGGTTATTTAAAACTTGGTAATTATAAGTAGGTACCCATTGTGTTGTTCATTTTAACACCCCTGTGTTAATCTTTGATTAAGACTAGATGAAACTTTATCCTGTGTCGTGTATGCATTATCATTCGTTTATAGGACAAATATTTTCTTGTTGTTGACCACCTGTCAGGAAGTTCTCTCACTCAGCGGTTGAACTATAAGGAAATTTAACTCAATTTGCGAATTCATTACATCTTAAGTAGGTTTTTTTTTTTTTCTCCCGGGGCATACCTTCAAAATGCTCCCGGCCTTATGGGGATTTATAAGACCGGGGAGTGTGTGATTTTTACCGCACTAAAACCACCCCGTTGGTCACCATCAGCACATGAAAAGGGACTTCTGTTACCTCTTAAAGAACAAACCAGAAGTCCCCCTGTGCCACGCCTGTTAGAGCACATCCCTGGAAAGACTGTGAAGAGGTCTTCCCTGAGCCTCCCTTATACACAGCAGCATTGACCAGTACTGCCGTCTTCTCCGAGGACACTTAATGGGCGACAGAGTCCCCTCTCTGAGCACCCGTGGCCTCAAAGGCCCACCTTCGTCAGATGTTAGCTCCGGGGCACATTTTAAGTACCTATTTGAAAATAAATTTACAAAATACCTAGTTCCTTTATTATTATTCTTAGCCATTATCGTCCCACTGCGTGGCTTCTTCCAATTCTCCTGGTCCTTGGCTATTGTTGTCCATAATATGGAAAAAAGTCAAGTTCGTCCCGCCATCTACTTCTGGGCTTTATAATAATATTATAATAATAATATTCCGGGACATCTCACACACGGTTGTCTGATCCCAAGCCAAGCAGAGCTTGTGTTATGGTAACCAGACAACTGATAAACATACTTGTATATTTCTAAATACATACATATTATAGATAAATTACACCCAGAAACCGAACTAATGATCGTGCTCATCACACAAACATTTGTCCCGGGTGGGAATCGAACCCACGACCTCCGGTATAGCAGTCAGGGTCTCTAACCACTAGACCAACAGGCCTGTCGATGTTTATGGATTTATAGTTCCTTTATTGTGACGATAAATTCGTTGAAATCTTAAAACGTTAAACATTCGATTACAAAACAATATTTTTACGTAATATTTACGATATATTGCCAATTACACGGTTGTGACCTTGATAAGTGAATGAAAATAAATTGTGTAAGCATTTTACATAGGAACCGAGTGGCTGCAATCGATATGCATTTGTCAGAGTATACGGTGAAACTAGATCATCTTATAAGTTAATTAAGAGTAATAGTTCAGTGCCTCGGTACGTCAGTGTTTTCAATCCTGTACCCGTAAAGCAGTACTGTTGCGGTTGTGGAAGCGAAACGGCGCACTACATTGCTCATAGCGCTGTACCCAATGATATTTTAATAAACAGATATGTTATACACATACAAAACAATCGAAAAAAGTGTTCCACGCAGCAGCGGCAGCTGACATACAAGTCAAAATTATACAAAAGAGACAGCGCGATAAAACCCATAAGAAAAAAAGAGACAAATAGTGTTGTTGTTAATGGGCAATACGTCCCAATTAGGACGTTTTCGAGTCTTCACGATTGCACGCTTATAACATATCTGTTTATTAGAATATCATTGGCCCTCTAAATTCAAATTCAAATATTTAAACGTCAAACACAAAATACAAAAAGATAGACAGCACCATAAGGATCTGTTCATATCCGGCGGAAACGCACCGCGCACTATCGGCCGCGCAACGCCGAAACAAACAAACAGCAATGAGACATCCAACCCACATACCTGACGCGCTAACGCAACATCAGTTGAGTGTGAAAGGTCGAACGCCCCACCACGCATCCGTCCGCCCCGGCGCCAAGCAACCGACATACGCGACGCGCCTCCCGCCCGGGATGAACCGACCCTAAATCGCCCACCCTTCACCGCTTCCTAAGAGCTTACTCAAAGGTAACAGTCCTGCTTTAAGACCTCATGGTAAGCGTACTGATCTCCTACCGGCTGTTTCAGCCTGCTGTCACATCGAATGGACTCAGAAATATATAAAGAGAAGATAAAGTTGAAAGATTCGAAGACTGAAATTCACTATCGTGATTGGTATCTTGTAAGTTGTGTGATTAAGACTTATCTTCCATATGTAATCCGCAATTGAGCAACCGTGGTGATCAATACTCGTGCCTATATGGGAAGAGGCCTGTGCCCAGCAGTGGAACGTTTATAGACCTATGTTACTATTATATGTATAAACAACAAAGAGTCATATATGAGAGAAAGCTTTTGCCTTAAAACATAAACTACATGCTGGTATTATAATTATGTTGTTACTCTCTAATTGAATGATTTTATCTCACGTGGTGAAACAACTTCATTACTTTTTATTATATACAGGATCTGAAGAAACAATGAAAAGGCCGCGTTCGCCTACAGTTATAAATTGTTTTGTATCTACACGTAGCTGTGTCGTAAGCTGTACTGTGCGCAGCGTATGTTGCGCGCTCGTGGTGACGAGCTGCGCGGCGCTGGTGGCGGGCTCGCCACGAGGGTGGCCCCGACACCAACGAAAACCTTCCCTACGCATCTTCGACGGCTCTGAAGACCGCGGCACTGATTTATCTTTCGTCGTCGGCTTACTTCGCAAAACGAACATAAGAATTTGCACAGGCTCGCTCATCGCACCCACTTGGGTTCTGGCCACAGCAGATTGTGACAAAGTAACTCATGTACAATATGGTGATATGACGATACCGCGCGGAAATATTACCAGCTTGAGTGTTATATTGAAATTTATAAAACATCCCAGCTATGTATTTTACAAATATTTGCCCACTGAACAGATGTATTATAATGACATTGCCATAGCGTTGGTTGAACGTATACCAGGTGAGCCGGGGAAACTTTCGGGGCTCGACTACCAAAGTCTGACCGGGACTAAAGTGAAGTACGTAGGTCTCGGGATTACTAACATGTCTATGAAGAACACATTCGACAATACGGCGCCTCGACAGGTTGCGAACGGGATTGTCGCGTCGTGCCGAGATGTGGCTAGAGAATTGTTTTTTTTCCCTAAGATTTGCGTGGCATCGCAATGCAGCCAACCACAGTCGGGGTTGCCCGGAGACTCGGGCGGACCGTTATTACTCGATAATAAAATAATCGGGATCACTGTTGCAATCCTCTATGAGCCAAGAATTACGATATTTACGCCTGTGAGCCCCTATTTGTCGTGGATACGCAAGATTATGGATCAGAATTTAGCGCCACAATTTTAAAAATGTTTTGGCTATCGTTTAGGAGACCCTAAACGTCAAGATGAACAAAGTATTTTGCTGATTCTGTTATAATTAATAAACAACGACAAAGGAAAAATGGCGTTGAAAAATAGTTTTGACAACCATCCTATCCTAATTTAAAAAAAATACGGCGCTCTAAAGCTCCCACATGGCGGCTCGAGTGGCAAAGATACGAGGTGGCCAGTAAAAATTAGAAAAGAACACGTCGATATCTACAAAGTAAGCAATTTTCAAAACTTCTGGAAAACATTTTAGGTTGGACTACCAAATGACAGGACTACAAACTTAGGTGTAACAAAAAGTAAATTAAGAGTAAAAAATAGTTCTAGGTTCTATTAAACATATTTATATTACACTATTGTTTTTTTATAGTTTTGAGAACTGTGCTTAACGTGATGCCAAAGATTTATTCATTAATAAAAGTACAGCCACTTCACATACATTTAATTCTGTGACAAGTATGAAACTCACACTGTAATTATTATCAATCACAAAATCAAGTCCACATTTATTATCATAATAGAAAAATTAAAGAAGAATAAATTAGAAGTTACTCATATTATTATGTTCTTTGTGGTAAAATTAAATGTATTGAGACATAAGTAAATAAAAATGTTATTATTCCTTACAGGGTCATTAAAATGTATAATATTAAAAAATAAACTTTAAGACTAGAAACGATAAAGCGATATTGGTAATGATAAACCTACGTCACAGGATCTTACAAATTAATTGCTAGCAGTATAAAAAGTCACATCTACGTATACTATTTTATACATACTCAATGCTCAATTCTTTAGAGCATTCTATATGTAACGTGTATGGCGTGAATTTGGTGGTTACCTTAAAGAAACGATCAATATGGACCCTTCCGGATTAATCGAGAGTTTTTAAACCAACCATGTAGAGCAGAGTTAATTTGCAACTTCTGCTGCAAAAACTGTTTGTTCATCAGTTGAAAGATAGCTTGTTCGAAATCGGTGAAGTTCGGTTTACTGTTCATTACGTCATAGATCCACTGTAGGTATGGGCTGACGGGCGTGTAGTACGACACGGAGAGGGGATAGATGGGGCCTCCGTGGAGGACGGCCACCAGCTTGCCGTTGATGAACAGCGGCCCGCCGGAGTCTCCTGGCAACGTGTCTTGCAACTTGTTGCTACATCTCGGTGAGACGCAAATGAACGGGCCAACGGTGACCCCGGTCGGTTCGTCCTCGCACCGCGTGACCACACCGTCCCCGACCTGCAGCGGCCGCATGTCGTCCTTGTCGCTCTCGCTCTTGTTAGACGTCGCATGCGTCACGCCGAAGCCTGCGTACTGCACCGCGTGGCCGACTATCGCTTTGTAGTCCACTGCTGATAGAAGCCCGAACTCTTTCATGGAGATTTTGCTGACTCGTAGCAAGCCAATATCGTTTGTGGAAAACCTACGAGAAGGCGGCAACACCATTTTTAATATCGTTCGAGTCTTCGCTTCTGTTGGGTGAATGGACATGTTACCGAACTGTACTTGTGTGGCGTGATATAGACAGTGTGCAGCGGTCAGCACCCAGTTAGGAGATATGAGCGTGCCGGTACAATGCCGATACCGGTCGACTAGAGCTACAACGTAGGGGTACTTTCCTTCGGTATCATCGCTTCCCTGAAATATACGCTCTATTTTACGCCCATTTACCAGCTTAACAAAAGTTGCTGATTGCAACAGTAACACCACAAAAACAATGCTCATATTCGTCATCTTTCTTACTCGTTTGTAGAAGAATAAGTCTTAAAACAAAGTACCATTAGGTAACAGTTATATACGCAGAACCTAAAAACCAATTTCAAAAGTTAATTCACAAAGTTTCGAAATCGTAGAAATCAATAACTATTGTCATAAATTGTTTTATGGCTTTATGAAATTGGTTCACGTTTCAAGAATAGTTTTATGTAGTAAAATGTGAGCATGTTTATCGAGGGGTTGTCTGCTAGTTGCGTGTGAGACCCGTCCTGCGGGCGCTGGCGGCGGCGCTGCGCGGTGTTGGTGGCCGCGGCGACGTTACGTGCTGCACAATTCTCTGTGTCCGCGACTGCCAGCGCGTGTGCGGCTGTGACGGTCACGCCGCCGGCAACTACCCCTAAGTCGTCACTTCGCTTCAGGACAACTCCGTACTTATATAAAAGAACCAAAGAAAAGTGAGACTATAATCATCGGGCATTAAACAAACGTAAGTGAACTTTTGTGTTATATAAAAAAGGCAGATAATTATCAGTAGATAATCGAGAACACTGCTGCAATTTGCATGAAATTCATCAACCGTCTATGAATAATTTTACTAAAACGCTTTTGAATTATGTTTTTACTACAGGAATGTGGTCCCAAGTGAAGAGACAACGTAGGGGTACTTGCCGGCGGCTTCACCGTTACCGCCGTACACGCGCAGTTGGCCGTCGTCACTGCGCAGTGCGCAGCGTGCAACAGCAGCCGCGATCAGCTACTGCGCGCAACACAGTCGACAGTACCCACCTGCACAAGCTGCGCGCGCAACTTGTACAAGACTCTACTATAAATATTTTCACATTTTATAAATCTAATTTTATTTATGTTCCCTTATTTTTGTGATCCTTTTTCTCAGCTTTAAGTCAGCTAACATTCTCACCAGGTATTTTTCGTGGCCAAAAAAATTAGTAGCCCTTTGTGAGACTAGGTAAGGACAAAAAAATATGTAGGAAACTAAACAGCTTTATATCTTCAAAAAAACAATTCAAGGTCAAATAAACTTCAAAACTGTGTCTGTAGGAGGCAGACAAATAATTTGTTTTTTTGTCACAACGCACGACACGCCGTGACGTCACCCCTGACATGCAATCAGTCGTGTACCAAGCATACGACGCAGCACGTCACGCTTAGGTACAACCCCGACCGCAGGCCACAGGTGCCCTGTACAGGCCATCCTCAGCAACGCCCAATAACTCAATATTGCAGAGCGTGCCTCGGACAAGCCTACTTCTGTCTCAATGTATTTCGTAATAACAGTCATAAGATTGATGTAGAGCACTCAATCTTATGATTGTTACTGGCGAGTTCTACGCGACGCGGGGTACTAACCAAACTCGTGTAACGAAACCATTGCGACTTCTATTTTAACTTGTAACGCCATCTATCGAGCGAGGGGAGGGCTTCGCGCGCCGGCTGCGGCAATCCCGCGCAGGTCACGGGTGAGTGGAGCGTGACCCCAAACTGACCTCTATTGTGTGCGTGTTACGGCGCATGAGCGGAATACATCACCCCTTTGATGATACTCGTCTGACTAGGGGTCGCTTAGTGTGCACATTCTGCAAATTATATTTTAATAATTAATCATAAATTGTATAGTTTAGTGAAATAAATATAAATATAAATCGGTATTTACAGTCAGAGAATTCACCCCGGTGGGTTCTATAGCATTTGAACGGATGTAATCTTCTATCTTTCAAACATCGCTAAAGTACTGTGTGCTTTTCAAAAAGATGAAATAAGAACGTCTCGTTGCCAGAAGTTATACAATCGTAAGCACTTAAAAAACGTTATATAGAGGATTAATCAATTTTGTAGAATGATCAAAATATAAATTTCAGCGTTGAGATCAGTGAGCGCCCCCTAGTCAGACGAGTATCACCAAAGAGGTGACGCATTCCGCGCATGCGCCGTAACACGCACACAATAGAGGTCAGTTTGGGGTCACGCTCCACTCACCCGTGACCTGCGCGGGATTGCCGCAGCTGGCGCGCGAAGCTCTCCCCTCGCTCGATAGATGGCGTTGCAAGTCGAAATAGAAGTCGCAATGGTTTCGTTACACGAGTTTGGTTAGTACCCCGCGGCGCGTAGTACTCGCCAGTAACAATCATAAGATTGAGTGCTCTACATCAATCTTATGACTGTTATTACGAAATACATTGAGACAGAACTAGGCTTGTTCGAGGCACGCTCTGCAATATTGAGTTATTGGGCGTTGCTGAGGATGGCCTGTACAGGGACCTGTGGCCTGCGGTCGGGGTTGTACCTAAGCGTGACGTGCTGCGTCATATGCTTGGTACACGACTGATTGCATGTCAGGGGTGATGTCACGGCGTGTCGTGCGTTGTGACAACGATACAGCACGAATCCAACGACTTTTTGATAATTGTGATAATGTAATAATTCTCAGTAGCAGATCGGAGTTTGGATTTGTGCCCGGTTAGTGGCAATAGGCTCGCCCCCTATTACATGGAACCTAAAACATATCGGCGAACTGTGGGTGTACATTGGTACACCTCTGCCTATCCATTCGGGGATACAGGCGTGATGATATGTTATGTTTATGTTATGTAATAATTATCCTTCATACTAGCCCGTACATAATGTTCCATTCAAGCCCTGTGCACATTTCGTCATACGTCTTTTGCAGTCATTATAATTGGACCCCAAGGAGTTTAACAAGATGAAACGATATTGTATAGTACCTCTCATACGGATGGACCAATTGTGGTTTATTGGAGGAAGACTGGATCGAAGGGGATCTTAGACATATTTATATCTAACAGATACAGGACCTATTTTAAAAAAGGTTGGAATTCTTCTTTACAGTTTAGTCAAAATCCCTACTGTAATATTTGTTTCTTAGTTTGAGTAGATCAATAAAAAAGACCATTGATCTAATCCTTACTCAGAGAATTAAGTTCTGCATTTTAGATATTGTGATAAAAACAGTTTTGCGTGGCTAAATTGACCATAGAAGTAAATCCTCTTTCTAGAATTACCTCTGACATTCATGAAGATAAATACATAGAGAAATGACAAATATCGCGTAACCAGTCAACAGAAGACAGCAGACATCAAACGGCAAACTATTATTACGCATTTACATAACATTAAATATAAATCTATTATAGAATAATGAACAAAGCAGTTCTATTGAAACAAGTATGGCGGCCTCTGAGGTTCGCGGCCAGGACAGCCGTGACCAACGCACAGTTCGCGCAGTACCTGCAGAATCTGCCCAACGTGCAGTACACCAAGCTTTGCAACGGCCTGACGGTAGCCACGGAGGAAAGAGAGTCCTACAACTCCGTGGTCGGACTCTTTATGGACGCCGGAGCCAGATACGAAAGCAACTTCGAGAACGGCATCACACATTTCTTCGAACACATAGCTTTTAAAGGCACGAGAGCGCGAACGAAACAGGAACTAGAAGCGCAGATGGAGTGCGTAGGTGGGAGGTTCAAATGCTTCTCGACGAGAGAGATGTCTGTCTACTTCGTCGAGTGCCTCTGCCAGGACACACCGATCGCGACCGATTTGCTCACCGACTGCGTTTTCAACAACTCATTCTGCACCACCGACATCGAGAATCAGAAGCGGACAGTTTACGCTGAGATGATAGAGCACGACAATAATCCCGTAGCGGTGGCTTATGATTACCTCCACAGTTCCGCGTTTCAAGGCACGACACTTGGCCACACTGTTATGGGTCCGAGCGGCAATCTTTACAACTTCACCGACGCCACCATCTGCCGCTACCTGTCCAAGTGCTTCGACCCCTGCAGGACGGTGATGGTAGCCGTCGGCGGCGTCAAACACGAGCAGATCGTAGCCCTCGCTAACTCGTACCTGGTGAGATTGGAGCCGCTCAAATGTATGGACATCGACGCTTACAGATTCTCTGGATCTGACGTACGTTTCCGCGATGACTCCATGCCTGTAGCTAACGTGTTGGCGGCGGTTGAAGCGCCGTGCTTCACTCACGACGATCACGTTGTCATGGAGGTGGCTCGGCACGTAATGGGTGGATGGGATCGCTCGCAGCCCTCCGGACAGTCGCACTACTCTCAACTCGCTCGCATGGCGGACACCTTCAAAACTTGCGACTCGTACAAGACTTTCAACATCACTTACAAAGACTGCGGCTTATGGGGCGTGCATTTCGTCGGCAAATCTAAACAGTTGGACAACATGATGGGCGTTATACAAGACGAGTTTATGTACCTCTGCTTCTGCGTGACTGACTCCGAAGTTGAGCGTGCAAAGAACTTTTTAAAAACGAAGATCTTGTCTAAAAACGAGAGTGCTTTAGGTACATGTATGGACATCGGTCGCTGGACGCTGTACAACGGGTACCGTCCGTCACTGCTGCAGAAGATGAAAGCAGTGGACAAGGTGACTGCAAAGGAGGTTCGCCAGGTGTGCGAGAAGTATCTCTACGACCGGTGCCTGGCGATCGCGGCGGTCGGCCAGGTCGAAGGTCTGTACGATTACACCAGGTATCGCGCGCGCATGTACTGGCTCAGAACTTGAATATATTGTTTGTTAGTGCTTACTTACGTTGTTTATTTATATTTTTTTAAGCGCCTGGACTAAAATATAAGTATAAAAAGCGGTTTCATGAAGGGATTTGTATGCACAAGGTTTGCAGGTTCGAATCCAAGCAAGAACCGGTTTGACGTTTTCAAAGTTGTGTACTTTCTTATTGATTCTAAGACAACTCTGCGGAAACCTGGATTCCAAATTGGGATCTGAAACCACCGCCATCCGCTGTGAACAAGAGTGCTTTCTCTAAACTAGATGTAAAAATAAAATGAAAAACAACCTTCAACATTTTACTGAAAAATCCTGATAACATTAAAATACTGTTTAAAGTTGGCTGGGAATGGACCGCGTTTAATGTATTCCTTTTCTGATAATAGCTGCATTAACAAAAAATCTTTCAATTAGAAAAACTAATTCTTTTTTTTTATGCGGCAAGACTTTATACAGTTACTTCATAAATAGCAGGCTCGAACAGTTTTCATAACCTATTTTAAACTATATTTTGAATACTTGCCTTTTTCCGTCGAATATGCTGTTTATCAAAAACGGAATGAGAAGATGAATACTGCTGGTATAGGTCGCGTCACGTAAAAAGAACGCTAGCTGTCAAGATGCGCAGAACGCGATTTATCGGTCTGTTTGGTGGTATGAAGTGCGGGGGGGCACGAGCCGCATGTTTGCCGGTGCGCTATTGGTTCGTAGGACGGACCTTCGCCGGCCGAATTGTATACTCATGCGCAAACGTACCCTCCCCACCTTCCGCCAGCGTTCTTTTTACCTGACGCGACCAATATAAAAAGTTATTAAAATAATATTTTAAAAGACAACTAACATGCCTATAAATTAACGAAATAATATTTCTCGAGTAAAGGCAACAGAAATGGAACAGAAAGACAGGAAAGCAAAAATAAAACATCTTCTATAGAAAATTATAATTTATTATGTAGTAGAACTAAAATATAAAAATATAAAGGTATTTGAGTATAAACAAAGCACATTATATGTCTTAGCGACAGTACCATATATACAGTACCCCTTATTCAAAAAACTAATAATTATTATTCAATTAACCAAAATAAAGTACCAAAAAAAAATTCTTTACGTTTTACAGAATTTTTTAACCCCCGACGCAAAAAGATGGGTGTTATTTTAGTCTTCATATTCTGGTCAATTAATTAATTTATTAGTTCAAGAATAAGGGTAAGAAATGAACTATTCGTTTTTAAATACAAAAATAAACACCCAAATCAAATTACTTTATGAAGAGACAATTTCGACTCTTGGTGGGGTGTAAATACTTAAAAATTATGTTTTTCTCAGGTCACAAACCCTACACTTTTCCGTGACTAAATATTAATATCGATGTCGATAAATATTAGTAGAAGACTCGTTTACACTGAGCTAGTTACTCGCGCCAGTAGACAAGTACAGTCTGACTTTAAAATCAGTATACTCATTCAGATATTTTGAACGAAGCATTGGCTCATTTGATTTGAAGCCAGTAACTTACTCATAGTAAACGAGCCTTAAATAGTTTTATTATTATGAAATATGTACGCAATCAAATCAGTGGAATAATTTAAAGCATTGTTGTTGATATATCAAATCAGAATTTTCTACTCTTGAGATATCAATTCTGTACGTTATTAATTAAAATTATTTTTTCTTGAAATCAGCTTATATATTGCAGTCATGAGTAAAATATGTCTACATAGTTATGGTTTTGGTTTGTATATTGTTACTAAATTCATAACATTTCAGGACTACATATTGCTACTGGTCCATATTTGTAAGCACGTGGGTACATTACAGTCAACTATTCAAAATAAAATCTTTTTAGAATAGAATATAAAAAAAAAATATTGTCAGATTGAAGTCATATCTTAAATGTAGCTAATATCAAATCGAATGTAGCAGATATAGCTCATATCTTAAAAACAGAAACTAGTTTTTTCTTCAATAAATCTAGTAAATCCTTTATTTTAAAGTATGCAACATTACGGGCAATTCTGACCGCTGTTAACCCTCTTGTAAATATTGTATTAATTGTTACATTCAAACAAAAAATACAATATTATTGTAACAACATTTCAGGGGGCCGAGTCTGCTATTTACAATGGCTCCAATCGTCTGAGTGGGTGGCGTTAGTAAGTCTATTTTAGGATAATTACGTAGGTAAAACATCATTTTAACGTCAAAATTGGCCAATGTTGACGTTTTGGTGTTTAGTAGAATGCCAATTATCCTAAAATGGACTTACTAACGCCACCCACTCAGACGATTGGAGCCATTGTAAATAGCAGACTCGGCCCCCTGTACGCAAACATATTTCACTCACGATTCACAATTAATTTCAATAAAAACGGACCATTAGCATGGTAGGGTACAAAAAAAAAATAAACGAAAACCAAATAGAGAGAAAACATGAAAACGAATAGAATCTCAATTTCGTTTATTTCCATATTTATCGACATAATACATGTTAAAACACTCAGTTGAAGTTAATAACTTAAACATGATCACAACTTAGAGAGCTTCGTGAAATTTTAAGAAACAAATCGTTCGTTGTATTAAATTAAATTATGTTTAGAAGGGGAGCGGTGCGAAGGCGTACCGGTCGATGTCGCCGTGCCTTATAACACTCGTCAAATATCTATAAAATATACTAATTTTGAATCTAATATCAACAAAGTTGATTTTTTTAATTGAGACGTTAATCAAATTACAATTAGAGGCAGTGTTGAAATACTGCCTACGATTTTGTTACAAACAATTTAAAAGTTAATTTATTTCTACTGTTATAATAACACCGAAAGCTTAATAATAATTTCTCTCGTATCATAGACAGAGTGTTACAAGTTGAAAGGACACAACGACTCGGGTACCAGCCAACCACCATAAATGGGTAAAAAATATATATTTAAATCGTAAATTCGATACATGTATTCATTAAATTCGATAAGACTTACATCGAAAGTTATATTTTTAATACTAGTAAAGTCAGGGAGTATATTGAGCAATTTTGTAAAATTGAAAATGGGTTTCTACGTATACATTTAACATCTGCAAAGCAGTTTACATACTAACGTTATTAATGATTATGATAATGACACTACGCTTTGAATGATATAAACACCGATATAGGTCGATACATGACAAGACATCTAAGAACTCCGCAGTCAAATGTTATATGTTATACAATAGTTTCGTTTAGCAGCCTTTTTACGAGATTCAATCTCTATCGGACGAATACAAATCACTATAATCATAAACCGCGCGTGGTCGCAACTCTGCACCGACGTTAAAGTCACACTTTAGTCACGTTACGCTGCCTACCTGCCTGGCTCGCTGCCTACCTGCCTGGCTCGCTGCCTACCTGCCTAGCTCGCTGCCTACCTGCCTGGCTCGCTGCCTACCTGCCTAGCTCGCTGCCTACCTGCCTGGCTCGCTGCCATGGGTTCGCTCATTATTTAATAAGAGTGCAGAGTCGAATACGCGAGCCATCTAGACCTACTCTCGAAAAATACTGGCCAATTTTTGGACAATTTATTGTCAATTTTAATATACCACAATGTTATATCCAAATACATTAAGAATACATATTATATATATAAATATCATTTAAAATAGTACAACGTTTAATAATAATGGAATGTATAAAACTGTCATACAGTAGACAGGTAAGGTTAAAGAAAATTAATGATATAAAATATTATTATCTAGTCTATTCATATGGTTCTATTGGTTACTTTGCTTCGTGAAGAATACTTAAACGATAAGTGTTAGAGACGGACAGGTTTGATATCGATACGGTGTGTAGTTGCCTAGACACGGCGTATGGCTGCGATCGTCGCCCCAACCGACTTACAGTTAGCTCGAGGGACGATCCGATTCAATCGACTATGAATTTCAATTGACAGGGTATTATTATGTCTCGTTTTAAAAGTATAAAAATATAAAATGGCGGACTCGGATTGCACAGATATTAAGACGAACGGCTTAAATAATATTGCAAAAGGTCCGAAATTGTAATGTTTTTATTGTATGATAATAAATATATCACATATAAATTGAACCTTTAAAAATAAATAAAAAATTGTGATAGCAATCAGTTTCATTCTCTTATTAAAATCACTTGTATAAAATAATTACTTGGACAAACATTAAAATATTACACTTGCCATCTTAAAATAAATAAGTACAAAATACCAAAAAACAAACGTCTCTCGTAACATTGAAATTCAAAATCGACTGAAACCGCTTAAAACTAAACATTTGTCATGGATACATAATTCTGTGTACTTTCGAAACGATATTTGAGCGCAACGCGAGAAACTTACTATTGTACGGATAAGATACGTTTAAATAGACAGCAATTATCATCGATAACATCGACACATAAATTTATCGATAAATGTGCGACACTACGGCGCGTCTTATTCTAAAAACTGTAAAATGTAGATTAAAATCGTTTTTAATTTCGAGGCCGCCTCTTCTTCAGAATAATTACAATAATTATTATTATTTCGAACCCCCCCAACTGCAATATGCTAGAGCTGGTGGGGTTAACGGAAACAGGACAACGTTGGCTGCCAACCATGACTATTTACTAGAAGATTTTAGTAAAATTGAATATATTTTTTTTCTTTGAATTGATCTATGCAGTTAACCTGAGCGCAGGCTATGACTGCTTCACAGGAATTTTAACTTGCAATATGTATTAAGTTTTAGATCAAAATATTAAGCAATCAAAAAAAAAATCTTGTATGTAGATACAAATTAGGCTTTAGGTCTTATAGCTTGATCTTAATAGTTTTTCCTACACTGTTATATAGTCGAATTTAAAGGTGATATAATTTACAGTAATTAATCTGTATAAAAGCTTTCTTCTTAAGAGATTGGTGTCATGTGGCTCGAGACAGGAATGTCTGGAGTCAGACGGGGGAGACCTTTTCTCAGCAGTGGTACACTTAAAAGGTTACATATAAAAAAAAAGCTTTTCTGTCTCAGGTCTCTTAGAGCTGTTTTAGACATTTTGATCTTAATGATTTCTCCTACACTTTTATCCAGCAAGCTAGCTGTTTCGTTTCACCATGGCTGACCGTTGATCTGTTTCCGTATCATATCACACAGATTACATCAGGCCAATGTCTAAACCTCCTATACAAGACATTCAGATAATATAACACTAATTGAATTCACTTATTACTCGAGGCTACCCCAAACGATACTATCAACATATTAATGACAGTACATCTATTTGGCAACACATTATACTGAGTATTAAATAGAATAAACGTTAAAATATATTTCTGAGCTGGCAACATAGACGCCCTTCAGACGTACTGGGGGGAAAACTATTGTAAAATATTATTATTATATTATGTGTGAGATGTCCCGGAATATTATTATATTATTATTATTATTATAAGAAACTTGTATGTATGTAAAATCGAGTATTTCGTGTAATTATAGGTAGTTTAAGAGTATCATTGTAACGGCAACTGCCTGAGGATAGATTTCGCTATCTTAAACCCAGTGGGTGGCAGTTTAATAAACTTTCCAGTGTACTTGTTGTGTACATTATTATCACCAACGAGGTTGCATTTGAAACTATAGAGTGAACCTATCAGAGTTTAAACCGTAAGCACTAGTGTGAACAAGTGTTGTCGTGAATTATGTATGAAGATGGAGCTTGCCGTTTTAAAAAATCTATCTAAAACACTATTATTATCCTAACAATGTCAAAGCCATCGATATTTTCTTATATAAGTTTCTCGTTGAGCGAAAATTAACTTAAATGAAAAACGCAATGTACTAGGATCAGACTAAAAACTGCTCTCGCTTGGCACAAGGGGAACCTAGCGATAGTAGCAGTCTATGCATATCTTACGTCGATGATTATCATATTCAGATAAACTTAGTTTAAAAAAAATTGCAACCACTTTCCATTTTTGCCATGTTCATTTGTCATTGTGACAAAATTACACCGAGTTACCACTGTTGCAATTGTAAGATTGCCACTGACTGTTCATTGTGGGTTCATCTGAATATGAAAATTAGGCACAGTAACATTTACACTGGAAAGTTCATTAAACTGCTACCCACTGACTTTAAGAGGCGGAATCGCGCCCCTTGTTTGTCTGTCAGTCTGTTTGTCAGTGAGATTCCGTGTCTTGTCTTACTATGATATAAGTTGGCATCAGATCTATAAAAGTCTCCCGCCAGTACTCTTCAAGATCTATTCGTACCAAGTTTCGTGAGCATTTCGCGGATACCGGTCGCCTACACAACATATACTACGATGTAAATAGCATTGGTATAAAACAAATTTGGTAAAAAACACATATTATCAATATAAATGCTAAAAAACTAAAAGATCTAGAAGCTATCGTTACTATGGAATGTCCTAACTCGTACTTAATAATCTCTTTTACAAACTTAAAATCGCTAACTTACTTAAAATAACAAAATATATAGATTAGCAAAAAAATGTTTTAATGTATTTTTTTTTCGAGATTATGCATTCTTATCCTAGTGGAATGTATTTTTTTTTTGTTCAATATCATAATGTTAGTCACAATTCCCCTTAAAAATAATGGTTAGATACCCAAACCTTTGTAGATTATAGCAAATATTGGACGTATTCCTTACAGCTCCAAGTCGATCGAAGGCGCGTCAGTACCGACGTATATATAAGAGAGCTAATGACTACATTCGACTTCATTGCGATGGGACCATTGTTAACGTTAAAGCTATCGTCGCTGTCGATCTGACCAGAGTGCCGCGACCCGCGACCTGTCTCCCGCACAATCTAATACCTTAACATAAATTGGAATGCTCCGACCGATCTGTTATTATAAATTAACATTTTCAGTCCGACTTTAAATCATTTCAAAATATACATACAAAAAAAATAATGTAAAAAATATTTTTTTAAATATAAAATAAACATGGATTTGGAGTAAAAAACACAATCCACGCTCCCATGGGCGGTGGAGACCGCAGTGGATTATCTTACAACAATACACTCGCTTGAAAAACTGAGGTACAATTTTATATACTTAAAATATCTAAACAACCCTTGTATAGTATTAAAAAAAAAATGTATACATCACTAACTATGTTGTACGTAAAAAAAATTGTTCACGTTTACGGATACTTAATGATAGAACTTAATATAAAAATTCAACTTAATTCCTAAGTAAAGCATACATAGATGATAATCATACGATATAGTATTTTGTACTGTAAGGTCATGCTTTATAAGTGTCCGGCCGGCGTCGGCCTGCGTCTAATATTAATATGCTTCCGTTTTGTACACTTCACGTGAATGGCAACGTTTATTTGTTCTTTACAATCTAATCGGTTCGGTTCTAGCTGCCTAGTTTAACTTGTACTTGCGACTATTTTTATTATGATCATTACTCGGGCTCTTTCGTTTCTTGATACTTTATTGTAAGACTTGTACGTCAAGTAGCAAGAAAGTTTCGTTATTAAAGAATGGGCCAAAGAATACAAGTTAGTTTGTATAATATCGTTAATATAAAAGCGCAGGATATCGGAGCACTATCAGTGATAATTTCGTTTCCCCGAGTGCTGACTATTCGTAACAAAAAAATATAAAAAAAAATCCTTATGTAATACTTATTAGTTAAAGTTAAGAGTATAGTATATAGCGTATAAGAACAGAATGGCATCAATCGCAGTCTTAAATCGAAGCAACAATTGCAAAATAAATGAGTTGGGTGTGTGATCCTGCGCTTTCGACAATACTACTTAATAATGCATGATTATTGTTTCAGTCTTTGGAATTTGTGTATTGGAATGTATTATACATAATATCATAAACACGTTTCACGACAGTCTCGGTTACCGAGGGACCTTGATGTTCATTACGTCACTTTCACAAAATGGCCGCGGGAATACTGTGCGATAGGGATGATGACTACTTTCAGTCCAACTTTTAGATAAAACAAAAATACTAGACACGTATTTTTCCTTTTGTCGCGTGAACAAACAATTATGCATAAATAGCAAGTACAATTCTTGCGTGACGTCACGTCTACGCACAAATTGTACGAAGCCGTGACGTCACAAGCTCTCCTGAACTTTAAACCGTTATATCTTCGTATTTTTTTTATTATTTGATTAAAGAAAAAATTACGTGTCTGTTACATTTTAATTATCTAAATGGCGGACTAAAAAAATTTTGACTTTTCACACCTAGTCATCCACCCTATTTCGATCGTCCGTATTTCTTTGTATTTTATTTTATTTAAATAGCAAATTATATGGAGTATACAGACTGTGTGGTACCGTCGATGACTGTCAATATTATATTGGTTAAATACACGATTACACGAACATCAAGGTTTACAACGCGTCCCAGAGAGACCCCTTCGTAATGGGACAGTATCATCAAAAAAAAAAAAACTACGATAAAATTTCCGTAAGACAAAAAAAAAGGAAAAAAAAATATGGCATATTTAAATTGCAATTACATGATATCAGACAAAAATAATATTAAAACAACTTATCGGTATGCAACGTTTTCGAGCGACATTTTTGTACATTTAAATTATCCAGCTTAAAAAGGGTCCATTTGGGAGCCGTTGCAAATGTATAGGTACATTTAATACTTATTTATATATGTAAAAATGCTGAGTATGATAAACTCACCACCTTCTAATCTCATGTTTTACAAATGCTTTTCATAATACGTCCGTTTAATCAAATTTAGGTCGATGCGGGGAGCGCCGAAATATATGGCCAGGTGATGTTAGGGATTGACTTTATAACTTATATATAAAGTGAGCGATAACTGTTTAAAATAACTGGAATCGGACAAAATCAGCTAAAACACTTAAAATCGGATAAAAAAATACTAACTTCTGAATTGACACCTTCTCCTTTTTTAGAAGTCGCTTAAAACATTTACAAAATCACAAAATGAATCACTTAAAATAGTTAAAACCATCACTATCATAAATCATCATTAAAATAATTTTAAAATCATTGTGTAATCGTATTAATTATGAAATCATCTTAATTTTTTTTATCCTCAATAAAATCAATTAAATCATTTGTCAAGTCAATCCCACAACATCACCTTTCGCCTATTAAAGTATATTTTAAACTAGAAACGGAATTATAATGATCATGTTACATTTATATTGTATACTTGCTTATTTACTTCGATGTAAATTATTAACGACTTTTTCACTGTATTAAGTTACATTTTTTAGATAAATATTTTTCTTTAAATATATATTCAAGAA
Source organism: Autographa gamma (assembly GCA_905146925.1). NCBI lineage: Eukaryota > Metazoa > Arthropoda > Insecta > Lepidoptera > Noctuidae > Autographa > Autographa gamma. The sequence continues at coordinate 772,266 of LR989849.1, read as the reverse complement.
ATGTATCATTTATCTTATAGACTACAGAATTTTCTAAGCAAAGCAAAGATCATTCTAAAGTATGTAAGTAAAACTAATCTTTTCTTGAATGGGAAATAAAATTCGAAAAAAATAATTGTTTGTTTATAGACTATAGAAATATCTAAGGAATGCTAAGAAAATTCTAGAGTATACGAGTATACGCAAAACGAATAATTTCTTGAATAGGAATTAGAATTTAGAAAATGGCCGCCTTAAGTATTGGTTGCTATGAACAGTTGAGAGCGACAACCAAATAGTTTTGGATTATAGAGTCAACTTGTTCACGGCAACCAATGCACAAAAGTTGTCATTCTTGTTTTAAGAACTAATTATCAAATGTTTGCTTCGATAATATTTATTCAGTATTGTTTACAGTCCGACAAATTAGCACTAACCATGATTAGATTTTTTTTATATCATTGCTCTTTTTATACTTTACTAGATTGTAAGTCGCAAAAGTATACTGTAGATTTTTCAATTTAATCCGCAAAAATATATAATTCTTTATTAACATGTAACTTAACCACAGTGAAAAAGCCACTCTAGCCTACTTTAGAACGTTTCAAATGCGTTTAAAATCGTTTTCAATAATACAAAATAGCACTGTTTTTTATAAAAAAAATCTAGATATCAATGTTGTTCTTGCTTGCTAGCTAGATTGTAAGTTACAAAACCAAGGTAAACTAAATCATTACAGTTTTATCCAAAGAAAATATACTGTCATTTTTTCAATTTATCCACAAAAAACTACCTTTTTTAAGCATGTAACAGTTTTTCCAAAGCAAGTTTACTATAGATTTTTCATTTGAGGCCGCGAAAATACTTTTTAAACATGTAACACGATCACTAAACTTCGATTCTAGTTCAAAACAACACAAAACCAGCCCCTCAACGGCAACACAGCTTCCCATACCTCATCTTGAAGACGAGGCCGCCGTCGAAGTGCGAGTACTGCGTGTATATCCTGTACAGGCGGTCGGCGGGCACGAAGTCGTAGGGGGCGGCGGGGGGGGGCGACAATCATGCCGACTCCGACTCCGACTTCGGCACCACCGGCTCGGTCGCCGTGTTCGCTTCCGACGCTTTCGATTCCACGTTGGGGGGGAAACTGGAAGGTTTTTTGTTGTTGTTAGTACATTTTGTGGAAAAGTGAGTTTTTGTTAAGATACAGTTTGGTTCTGCTATTTTTGGGAACGCATGACTATTTTCTTTTTTCATTTCATTAAATACTAGCTGACATCCGCGTGCACGATATCTATAGTTATTATGTTATTCGGGGCGGCGATGAGCTATGATGATGTTAGACTTTTTCAGGCATTCTTTTTTATTTTTTTCTTTAACTACCATCCACATACTTCAAGGAATATGGTAAAAAAAGAATTAGCGAAATCGGTTCCCCTACTCTCGAGATTTGCGATTCATTTCTATATTATAAATAAGTCGCATTTAGGAAGCAAACTATTTCCCTAGTTTATCTACCCAACTTCTTTCCCAAATAATGTTGGGGTTGGCATTTTGTCTCTCCGGATTCTGGTCATTCAGATCATGGAGCGACTGCCTATCTGACCTCCACAACCTATTTTACTGGGAAACACAGTATCCCATAGTTAGGCTGGTTGTCAGAATTGACTTAACGACTGCCCATCCTACTTCTTCTTATCGAGTCGATCATTGGCATTCCATCCTACTTATGACCGTTGGGACCAACGGCTTACCATGGCACGGAGGGGCCTTGGTATGTTTATAATGACAAACAGCACGGCTTATACTAAGTCAGAAGGCCGTCAAGTTTTCTAGTATAAGGTAATATTCTTGTGTTAAGAACATAAATTGATAGTAGATAGAGTTTATGAAAAATTCTAGACCATTTATTGATTGTACAATATCATGTATAAAAAATGTGCTTTATATCTTTATATATCAAAAATATATATAAAGTTGGGTTGTATTGACGACTTCCGGGGCCACAAACTATTTTAAGGTTTTAACAGTTTTAAGGCCTATAATTTATGCCGGAACCAAAAACCTCTTTTCTAAATTATCTTAAATGTGTCTTGAGTAAATGAAGATTAAAACCTTTCTTTTCATAGTCTTGGTATGTCGTTTACCTATTAATTGTGTATTTACTAAAATAAAATAAAAAATTGATAAAGGTATGTTGAGATGGTTTGGTTAGGTTAGTCCATGTCGAGAGAATGAATGAGGAACGATTGACGAAAAAAGTGTATAAGGCGAGTGTGAATGAAAGTGTTGGAAGGGGTAGACATAGGCGGACGTTTCTAGACCAAATCGGAGACGTCTTGAAAAAAGGCCAGGTCAAGAGTACCCTAAACCGAAGAGCATGTATGAAGGGAATTATGACAGTGGATGAAGCGAAACAAGTATGTAAGGATCGTAGCAAGTGGAAAGAAGTGGTCTCTGCCTACCCCTACGGGAAACAGGCGTGATTATATGTATGTATGTACTAAAATAAAATTTACGATAATATTGGTACAAAAGAAAATCAGAATTCCTTGTGTGTCATGCCGTTATCAAAACAGCAGCACGTCGCGCAGTAAATGTTCGACAAACAACTACTCTCATAAATAAATATTAACTAATAAGTAAACATTCGTAATGAGTAGATACTCACGCTTGCCTCAGCGCGTCCCCTTGGTTCATCTGTGCGAGAAAAGCCTTGTTCGATTCCGGTGTAGAAGCTGGCGAGAAACTGTGGACAAATATACCATAGGTTTAGTATTACAACACATTATTTTATATAAAAAGTTTTGTTTAGTAAAGTATTTAGTACCATCACCATCATACAGGGTACAGGGATAATAATTGTCATAAGTAACAAAATCATTTTACTTAATATTTAAGTATCACAAAATGCATATAACATTAAATAATGACTGGGTACAGGTTTTAAACTAATATTGCAAGAATATAAACTCTTATATTGATCGTACGAGATTCAGATTAATATAGTCCTGAGCAGACATAGATTACCGTGAATAGGCAGACTGCAAACTCAAAAACAAAACTTTTATTTGCTTTCCACAATGGTAATAATAGGTGGTAGAAGAATATATAATACATCGTGGAACTATTGGTTGTCGCGCTCAACAATATGACCACGGCAACCAAAAGTTAAAACTTATTTAGACGGTGTGAGAAATATCGTGCGAGTTGCAGTACATTGCCGTCAACTATTGCTTACTTATGACAACCGTGTGCATGAACCGCAACTCGCAGTATAGCGGATGACTCGCTCATCTTCTGCTCACAACCTCTATCCTTATTTTACTATAAAAGTTTAAACCAGCAACTAACATTTAAATAAAAATAAAAATTATTTTCCTTATGAAAGGTCTCGTTAATATAAACTTTATTGTAGCGATCTGACGCTATCATTTATTTGTAGTTGTCATGCTTAATACCACCACCATTTTCATGCTAGTTGCAACTTATACAATATTTAGCACATTTTATTTAACTCAACTGTAATTCACAGTAATAACGCCAAGCATAAAAAATCGCAGTTTAGGCTTACAATATATGCAAAGGCAGCATTCTCACTGAGATATAAACAATTTTAGTATGACGCGTTTGCAAGTGCATAGTACACCTAGTGGGTGCCAATCATTTTAGCCATAACTGTCCCACTGCAGGGCACAGGCCTCCCTTTTCTCTTTCCTCTTGTTTCTGATGAGAGCTCGTTATTGCCACTTCTTTTTGATAAATACAGATACTTAATGAGACCTTCGACTGAGTTCCACATGGATTACATTCCTACGCCTACGTAACCTACAAACAGTGCTATAATCTTCACATAACATGCAGTGGACAACTGTTTAGTGATTTATCTGCATCTTTCACTAAAACAACCTGCATTTTTATTATTATCTTATCTATAACACCATTATTCTAGTTACATAAGACACACTTCATAAAACTACTTTTACATTAAACATTTTTTTTAAACCAAAAGTAACATAAACCTTTAAATCTCATTAATATAGGTCAATTATATGCGGTAATCCTTCTTCTAGCCTGCAAAGTCCCACTGCTGGGCAAACGCCTACATCCATTCACAGAAATACTTAATATAAAATGGCACAGCTAAAAAAAATAGCTATAACAGGATTAAAAAAACTATCCATCAAACAAAATGACAAGAACTAATCAGGCAATAAAATCGGCAAATATAAAAACATTAAAAAGCCGAATAATTAATAAATATGAAGTTCAAAGTAAATCCTTATCAAAACAAAATAATATGATCAACAATCGATTATAATGTTTTCCTCTTTATAAACACCGACAATGACATTTATTTATCGGAACGATAACATATCAATTTAAAATCTAAATAACGTTGTTTTAAAATAATGTAAAAGGATTTATACTAATTAGATTTAAGAGATAGTGTTATATATAATAATTGATCACCATGTTAGTATTGATAAGAAAATAAGCCTCATAACATTATAATTAAATTCGGTATCTTTAGGTTTCTTTGATTCATAGATATTAAGTTTTGAAATTTAGGCGCCTAGCAGTTTTTTTCTTGACTAGCCTTTCGGTATTTATTTATTAATAACAGGCACATCAACAACATAAAAATAAACATTACACAAGTCTTATAACTAGTGTTTACATCAATTACAGACGTGCACAACAATTAACATAAAAGTCTTCACAGTGTTCACAGGTAATGCTATATCACTTTTAGATTCAAAACAACAATACAGCTATATATAAAAAAAAAAAAAAACATCCTGGCAAACAATAGGTATAGTTGTTAATGACTATAACAATAATTTGGTGTAATTTATCTATAATATGTATGTATTTAGAAATATATAAGTATGTTTATCAGTTGTCTGGTTACCATAACACAAGCTCTGCTTAGCTTGGGATCAAACAACCGTGTGTGAGATGTCCCGGAATATTATAACTGCTAAACTGAAGGTCATGAATCAAAGATGATGAGTAGGAAAATAATATCAATAACTAGCAATTTACTAAGCTTATGAAGTAACAGTACAAAACAAATAAAAGGATGACAATATTTCTTCCAGTATATGTAAATAATAAAATATAGTTCAGTGCAGAATGAAATCGCTATGTCGCACAACATAAAATAAAACATACGCATCAAAATTATAAAATTAAAATAATATTCGCAATGATTTGCAAATGAAAGGTGTGCATGAAACACAAACAGTGACGACGTTTAAAATCATGGCATTATTAAGTGTCAGTTTCTATAGCTCGATGGTATTCTAGTTCATCTTTATTGTATTCTTTTTTTTATCTAACTAAAATAACTTCAAAAGCTATAATTAAAGTCTTAAAAAACCTATATGAAGTTCTTACTATAATATATCAAAAAAAGCTTTATATTTGGTTCGCGCAGCTGAGTTAGCTCCACCGCCATTGATCGACAGACTTCTATATTAGACTCTTATATTTGTTTGTTTGTACTTAATCTCTGAAAATGGCATTATTATCTGAATTGTTTTTGCATTATTTGTAACGATCAAATAATCCGCTAGCACTGCTAGTCATATATCACCAAAACATCCAATGAACAAATAAAAAAATCATAAAATATCATCACGCCTGTATTCCCGAAGGGTAAGACAGGTGTGTATGTACAATGTACACCCACAGTTCGCCGATATGTTTAGGTCCCATGTAATAGGGGGCGAGCCTATTGCCACGAACCGCGCACAAATCCAAACTCAGACCTGCTACTGAGAATCATAGAAAACCCCAATAACACCTTGGTCGACTTGGGAATCGAACCCAAGACCTCTAGCGTAGCAGTCGCGCTTAGCACAACTAGGCCAACGACGAAGTCTCATAAAAAATCACCTGAATGAAAACACATGATACACATTTTAAACATTAGCAATATGCATACCGTATAATCGCTCAGCAATACAATCGCAATGGAAAGAGCACAGCGCAGCAAACGCATTGCAATTCATATATATTACTAAACAATCTACATCCGTTATTGAAGATACATTTATATAACTTATAATATCCGGGGACAACTCACACACGGCCATCTAATCCTAAATTAAGCAGAGCTTGTACTATGGTGACCAGACAACTGATAAACATATAATTTAGAAATACATACATATTATTAATTACACCCAGACACAGAACAAATGATCGTGCTCATCGCACAACATTTGTCCTGGGTGGGAATCGAACCCACGACCTCCGATATAGCAGTCAGGGTCACTAACCACTAGACCAACAGGCCCCTTATAAATACTACTTATTGAAGTGATTGAACAAAGTATAGTCCGACCGCTGAAAGAATGCGTTCCTGACAGGTGGTGGTCAATAGGAAGATACAACTTTAATGTGGCGAAAAATTTACTATAAATCATTCACTATTAGTTGTTTGTAATATAAATAAATAATATCACTGAATACTATTCATACTAGCAGCTTACAATGAATAATATAATACATTTCTGTATTTCTCCATACAAATGAAGACCAACTGACATGTGTCAGGAACGCAATTAAAGATTAGTTTGCTAAACAGTACTATTGTTATTTGGTAAATCTTATGTTAATATTTTTTAATTAATACAACATGTATTTTACACCCAGCGCTGCGCATAAACAATAAAAATAACATAAATTCAAACAGCTTATAAAAAATTGTAATTGTCTTTATGCCCTGTACCCAGTCATTTTGTAATTATATAACACAATTTCATCTCCTCCCATCACCTTAACAGCATTGTAAGTCTTCAAATTACTCAAAATGTCAACATAATAAATTAAATGTTTCAACAAATCCCGACATGTTTTAGCAAAATTGATGTTCACTGCCAGACAGTGTACCTCCATAATTGTAGCTAAGAACAACACCGGTTTCAACCACCATATTTCAAACAAATCAAACTCAATAATCGGTCGATTCGTTTAGGAGCTATGATACCACACAGTCACACTGACCAACACATCAAACATATAACAGCCCACCATTTGCGTCGGGGATTAAACATCAAAATTTGTAAAAACACAGTAAATCAAACAAGTTAAAAAACAGACCAAATCCACCACCAATAAATACTTAGTTAATACACCAATAAAACTTTTGAAAAAACCACTCAAACTTTAAAAATCCTTTACTAAAACCCTTTCTATATTTTAGAACTCATAATGTTACTGAATTATCAATGTGGCAATGTTTAAGTTGTGTGACCACACACCTTTGACGCAAATCTCACATGCAATCATGCGATAAGGGGAATTCACAATTATTGGGATTAACTAACCATATGTATACTTATTTCATTTACCTCAAATATGTAGACCCTATATATTCAAATACGAAGCAAAATCTTTGTAAATTTTGATGAAAATTACGATAAATAAATAAATAAATGCGGACAACATCACATACATTGCTCTGAACCCAAAGTAAGTAGCTATTAAGCACTTGTGTTATGGAATTCAGAAACAGCGAAGTACACAAACACCCAGACCCGAGACAATGTAGAAAAGTGACTTTCTACATTGACCCGTCCGGGGATCGAACCCGGGACCTCAGAGCTAGCGACACCTTGTAACCGGTGCGTACGCCACTCGACCACGGAGGTCGTCAAATAAACGATATAATTCAACATTGTAAAAGTTTATATAAGAGAGAGCAGACGATGCAGTACGACAACTTACTTACTTACTGTGACACACACACATACAATATTAATAACAGCTTTTGTCAATTGAAAACTGTCAAAGTTTTTTCCTTTTGATTTCAGTACCACCCTAATGATTTTTGAACCTTGAAGTAATTTTTTATTACTGTAGTAAATCAACCTTCATTAAAAGAAAGTAGTCTAATCTTGAAGGTGAAGTTAGTCTTCGAACAAAATAAAAGTTATTAGCCCTATTAAAATTGTGTAATTTGTGAGAAACTCTATCAAATGTAATGTTAAAATTTTATCCATACTCTGAATATTTGTGTAAGTAGTTCGTTTATTTATAAAAAAAATGAAAATCTAAAAAAGAACTGTTAAAATTGCATGCTACTTAGAACTAAATCCAATCTATTAGTACAACAGGCAAGGTCTACCATAAAGCCAGACAAATAATAAAAATATGTCATACTTACCTTTCCCATTTCCTTATAAGTAATTTAAACGATAATTAAGCTGTGAAACCAATCATCTTCACATCCGGGGCCCGAGTCTGCTATTGACAATTGTTTGAATCGTCTGAGTGGGTGGCGTCAGTAGGTCCATTTTAGGATAATTACATAGGTAAAACGTCAAAATTGGCCATTAGGACGGCTAATTTTGAAGTTCTGACATTAAGTAGAATGCTAATTATCCTAAAATGGACCTACTAACGCCACCCACTCAGACGATTCAAACAATTGTCAATAGTAGACTCAGGCCCCCGATTAGGTGAAAACCACAGGACATTTTTTTATTGCAAATCAGCTTAAATATAGTTCCAATCAGTTTACAAGTAGGCATTAAGTCGCATGACCAAGCGTGATCAATGCTCGCGCCTTCTCTATATGGGAAGAGGCCTGTGCCCAGCACTGGGGACCTTTACAGGCTGTTATTATATTATATTATACATTATTATTATATTTATAGTGTGTACTAACTTATCGACGTCTTTGTAGTCACCACTGGCCATAGACGAGTCCGAACGCCATTTGCCCCCCACCATATTCTGCACGCTGCAACGGTGCGAGTAACCAAATGAAAAATAACGGACAAAATAAAAGGAAGAGATTTGTAAGATAGCATAAGCTTAGGCTGTAACATACCTTGAATATATTGATGCCTATTACTACCTACTACTGGATATTAATTATTTTCAGATACTAGGAAGGTCCCTACCACAAGACCAGACCCGAGATAATGTAGATAATATTCGACAGATGCATTCTCTGTTCCCAATCAGACACTAACCCAGACAGTGTAGAAACTACATTGACCCTGTCCGGGGATCGAACCCGGGAGCTCAGAGCTACGCCTTGAAAACTTGTGAAAACCGCTCAACCTTGAAGGTCGTCTTGATTCGTCTAACATTTTCAATTTTCATCATCTACATCATAATCTTTTTCCAATCTATGTTAGGGTCAGCTTCCAGTTTATTGCTTATTGCAATGTTCTTTCAACTCTTGCCGATAGCCTAAGCCTTACTTGTGAAGATAATGCTTGCCTGGACGCTAAATGTTCGTATATTTTGTACAACATGTAATAAAAATCCGAAGTTATACAGGGTGTTACGTTACCCCTGTCCGACCCGAAAGGGGGATAAAGGGTTCACCATCACATGCCCAAATAAAATGTTTAATTTTGAATATTCAAAAAAACTACGCCACCAATTTCGTCGGTGTTAATGGTGGCCTTTTGTATGGTCATTTGGCACAACCTGTGATTATGACGTCACTATCACTATCAATTTGGAGAAAAAAAAAATTTTTAGGTTATAAATTTTTCTTTTCATATTTTCCATTTATTTTCTACATTAATGTAATCAGATATCGATATCTAACAACCCCTTAACGGATCGGACAGGGGTTTTGTAACACCCTGTACTTTGTATACTTATAATGGATTTCGAATCCGAATTTAATAAAAATCTCCCAAAACTTAAACGTTATTTTTTAAAGTCATGAGTAAATTCTTGTAGCGACATCAACGGTACTTTTGGATCATTGGTATAAGTGAATCTACGCGGACAAAACCACCAGTCACTCGTAGTATAAAATAATTATATTATTTCATAATTTCGATAATCTAATAGATCTAGCGATAAAATATTACTTTCAATTAAGGTAAAAGATAAAATATAATATGATATCTTTTTCAATGCATTCGAGGTTATTCACCGTTCATTGATAACCAGCTGATTTTGTAGAACTATGTTGGAAATAGTTTTGGAATTAGTTCTGCTGCCTATAAAACATAACTTCGATTTTTTTACATGTTGGGTAATACTTTATTTTAAGATTTCTAAAAGGTAATATTAATTCCATCTCCATCTTCCTATTTCCATTAGATAATCATTTAAACTTAGCGTTCCTCAATTATGCGATTTCAGGGGTTCGACCTTTAAATATGACTGACTGAATGACAACTTTTTACGTAAAATTTGATTTAGCACCTACTGGTAATCGTTTTCTACCTATTATATGCCTATAAGAATACATAGGGAGTCGCCTAGTTTTCAAAAATTTTGCATTCTCAAGTATATGACTTTACGGGTTTGATCTCTAAATGCCTAAAGATCTGGACTTTTAAGGATATTTTCTACCTAAAATTTAATAATTCATTGCCCTATTTGTTGGTCGTCGTTTGATTTTAGGGTCCGTCTTAGTTAAACCTATCCATATGCCTAGTGTTACTTTAGTACGAGCACTAGCACACAAAATTTTCAAAAAAAAAATGCGTTCTCGAATATTCGATTTTAGAGGTTCGTTCTCCTAATGCCTAAGAACCTGGACTTTAAAGGTCATTTTCCACCTCAAATCAATGACACCTATCCATACACCTATCTTATGCCTAGTGTTAGTCTCATGTACGATACTCACACATGCTTCATTTGTTCGCCCTGCGAGCTGAGCTGCGCGAGATAGGCGGCCTGCTTGCGGTGGTGGTACATGTGCACGCGCAGGCACGACGGGTTGCGCATGCGCTTCTGGCAGATGTCGCACTGCAGCGTGCCCTCGCGCGTGTCGTGCTTGTCCCGGATGTGCACCTTCAGGTTGTAGCGGTTCGCGAAGAACCGGTGGCAGGAGGGGCACTTCACGCCGCCCGTCTTGCAGTTCCAACCTGATGGTAAATTGTTTGTATATCAGATCCCCTCACCGGCCCCGGCTTCTTCTAGCTTAATCGTTTGTCGGTGGTCCGGTGTCCGATATCCGTTCATCATCAACTCCTTGCCCTGTTTCCACTTATTTGTGCGCGTAATGCGTTCAGCTTCCATTCATCTCTATAACTCGTCATCTCAGCATTCACTCCTTCCTTTCTCATATCATCTTTCACACAATATCCGTTTTTAAATTGACTTCCGATAATCCGGTTCCGAGGGTAGCAGTCAAAGACTACCTAAAGTAAATTGAAGTAGATTTCTTCCCAAAAAAAATTTAAAAAAAAATTGTTTGAAATGTAAAAATGACCATACCATTTGTATTTAGTTACCCCTTCAAAACCGTTGAATCTCAGCAGTGCTATCTAACACTACTTTAAGAGTCCTAAGACGCTATCTAGTGACTACAGTAACCACCACTTTCTGAAATACTGATCAACTCAATCGAATCAAACATGTTCGTTCTGGCGTAGCGCGGCCGATGTTGCGCGCTGCCTTTTCCGCCGGATATGAACCGAACCCTAGGGTACCGTGTTTTGTAAAAAAAAATGAAGTTTGATAAGTGCTACTTTGTAGCCTAAGTTAAATAAAAGATTTTTGATTGATTTGATTGAAATCAAAATCAAAAATCTTTTATTTAACTGAGGCTACAAAGTAGCACTTATTAAACGTCATTTTTTTTACAAAAGACCTATTTTGTTTTTGTTTTTAATCTATTAACTCGACTGTGATTTGTTGTCTCAAAGACTGACAACCAATCACAGCGATCGCGATAGCAAGACATTTGACAGTCAACTTACAAAATTTTTGTTTGTAGTGATCAAAATTTCAGAATGCGGTGTTAAGAAATATGTGTATCTAAGACAAATGAACATAAAAAAAGGTAAGCGTCACTCACCGGACTCCTTGGCAGACTCGGGTAAGACGAGCACACTGTGAAACAGGTCGTTGTCGAAGTCGATCAGTGGTTCGCTGGAAGCACGCAACGTAAATGGATAAAGCGATGCCTACCAACAAGCTAACTTATAAGGCTTAAAAAGTTGCTAGAACTATGAAAATATTAAAACTACTAAATTTGTGCGAATAAGAAATTTTCAAAAAAAAAATTGTGTTTTGTGAAAAAAAAATCAATTCTTCATACAGACCAGTTTCTGTAAACAAAACTATGTGTGAAAACATGATAGTTTAAATAATATACATTTGTCATATCTGCACTTAAATGATAAATATTATCATTAATATCTACAATGAATCCAATGTTTATATTATATGTTTTACTTCTACGTAACCGTTGGCAATCTTTAGTTGAAAACAAACATATTACTATTCCTAACTTCAAAAGGAATGTTGGAAAAATAGTTGTATACTTCTTTGATTTATTTTATGACAATATGATATATTTAAAAGCATTACAACCCTCCAATTATGCTTTGAGGGTTCTAGTGCCTTTAAATACAAAATATCATCAAAAAGGATAACATAGGAGAATACGGCTAGTATGTACTTATAATAAATGCAAAAATAATTGCTTTAATAAGTTCATGAACCTGCAATAAAAGTCGTTTGTATAGAGAAAATACCTCCCACCTTGCCTCTCAAGAGGCGTGGGTTGTAATCCGCTTGTTATTGCAAACGTTCGCGAGAACCCTTATAAAAGAAATACCTTGAAATTTATAATACTCTTGTGGAAAGCACCTATTTGAAATTGTGATAAATATTCACTTTAATAATTATTTTCCATCAGTAATTTTCAGACTTGAAAGATTTTGAAGAAAATAAATGCTAAAATCTGTGAGCTTCCAGAACATATCTGTGCCTAACTTTGTATCAGGAGAAAACTGTACAAAATAGAAATATAAAGTGCATATAAATATAGTGTCACCACAAAACTTGATCTTACATAAACTACTGCTTTAAGATATATGAAAAAAGTGCAACTAAAACACCTATCTTGTGCCTAGCTTTTCTTGTATTACAATTCTGTGGTAACTAAACTCGAGCTAACAGCATGCCCTGTGATATTGAAGTATAATACACTATAATTAAAAATGTAGGTAAAATCTAATCTAGAGTAATCAATTAATTCGTGCACGTGAGATTTGGTCTGTAGTTTTATTAACAATAAAAGAATTTAATGTTATATACCTATCCTAATTCCCTCTAAATTTATAATGACAAGTTGAGCGACCAAAATTAATACCGTATCTACTTTTTGAACTTGATGTACAAATTAATTGAAATAAAAAATAATAACTTCAAATATATCAATTTCCCTCACTTACTCAATGTAAAAGACTATTCCTGACTGGTTTTGACACAATGTCAAATAAAATTTCCTTAAAGAAACCCTTTGTACCAATCTTAAGCAACCTTACAAGAAAGCATGATTTGTTCATCGAAAGCCGTTATTACACAACTCCTATACATTCCACCTTTATGATTTGATCACCTAAAGCCGTGGTTCCACCTCACAACAATTAAAGCCACGAAAACATAACCACTGTACTTCCCTTGTCTTCACTCGTATTTGAATATACACCGTTAAAGTGTTTTGTTCACTGAAAGCCCCAGTGACTTGTTTATATGCCGTCTGTTGAGCTATAACTCCACAACCACCTTCCTTTCAGTGACTTGTTCACTTAAAGCCGGCTAGACCTTACAATATGTTCAGTTAAAGCCGGCTATACCGTGAGTCTTGTTCAGAGAAAGCCGCGGTCCACCTGTGTGAGTACTCACCCATCGTAAGCGTATTCAGAGTTCTCGGGGTGTGTCGGGCTGTCCTTCAGCGGTCTCGGCTTCTTCTTCACGCTGTGGCTGTTCTTGGTCGGTGTGTTCTTTAACAATCTGCGGAGGTTAGAGTCAATATATTAGATTTAGTTTTATTGATACAATAAGTACTTCAGTTCTAAGTTCTAAACTATCGCGCCGCATGTTTAGAGAAGTCTGCTAGCGACCACGTTTGGGGCTTGAGGTTTTGACCAGGTTACAGCGGAAGATTTGGGAGATGAAGGGATGAACTGGACGTATACAAAGAAGAGCAACAAATAGCAATCTATAGAAACCTGTGGAAAGAAGAAAGGGAGGCCTTTGCACTGCAGTGGGGACAGTTCCAGCTCTAATTAATATAATATCCAGGGACCACTCACACACGGTCATCGGATCTCAAACTGAGCACAGCTTGTACTATGGTAACCAGACAACTGATAAACATACTTATGTCGGCGAGGGAGTAATATGGCAAAAAATTCTGGCTGTAAGTCGATTTTGACGGCTGTCAATGGGGACGTCTGTTCTTGAGCTCATGGTCGACATCTCTCCGCCACTTATATATTGCTAAATACATACATATTTTAAATAAATTACACCCAGACACAGAACAAATTATTGTGCTCATCACAAAAATGTATGTCCTGGGTGGGAATCGGAACCACGACCTCCAGTATAGCAGTCAGGGTCACTAACAACTAGACCAACAGGCCCGTCCCGACCTTCAGTATAGCAGTCAGGTATATGGAGGCGAGTACTCGCGAGGACCTGTACTCATCATCATTCCTGAGCCTTTTCCCAACTATGTTGGGGTCGGCTACCAGTCTTACCGGATTCAGCTGAATACCTTATTTTACATAGAGCGACTGCCTATGTGACCTCCAAAACCCATTTTACTGTGAAACACAGTAGCCCATTGTAAGACTGGTTGTGATAATGTTATCCGTGTAGCTGAGTACTGGTCCGGGAAAATGAAATAGTGCTAAGGAGAAGTTATATGGAACTTACCTCTTGAGCGGGCTCCTAGCAGCTTCTTCCTTGATGGTGACAGCATCGACTGGTTCCGGCGGCGGCTCGGACGAGGTCGTGTCCTCGACGGCGGGCGACCACTCCGGCTGCGGCTCCACCGGCTCGGGCAAAGGCGCCATCTTGTTGGCGGGCTCTTCTGGCAATGCAGACGGTGACTCGCTTCGCTGTGGAGGGAAGGTGGAAGAATGTACGCGGTTGCCATTGCAACGTGATATCTTAAGATGGCGGTGGTGGACGGATGTATGCGGTTGTCATGGCAAGGAGACATCTTAACATGGTAGTGGTGAACGAATTTACGCGGATGACATGGCAACGTGACGTCATAAGATTGGCCATCTTGTTGGACGGCTCTTCTGGCAACGCGGAAAGTGACTCGCTTCGCTGTGGAGGAAATGTGGAGGGTATGTATGCTGTTGTCATGACAACGAGACATCTTAAGATGGCGGTGGTGGACGAATGTATGCGGTTGTCATGGCAACGAGACATCTTAATATGGCGTCAATACATCCAAATCTCTCGGGAATCAGTCATCAGCGTCCGACTGGTAACCTTATGATAGCGACCATGCATAGAATAAGGAGTCTCGAAATGATTTTGATACCTTGCACTGAAAAGAAAATTAAGGTCATTGTCTCGATTTTAGAAGGTATTTAAACATGACGAATCCTACTTCCAGTCAGTTTCATAAAAGCTAGTCGTATAAAGATGTTATTTAAGACTGAGTGATTATGCTTATAGAATTACCATTAGCAAAATATGTATTCGTTTTCAACAAAATCGAGAATTTTGTGTGAGTATAAGTTTATACAAATTCCTTAATACCAAATTATTGATTTTATCGATTATCAAAGATAACAATTTAAATAAACAAACTATGTTAGAATTTGTATTGATAAATAAGTCTCGAGATAAAGCTCATACTTTAATTATAATCCTTTTAATTATTTATATTTCTGTTCAGTTTAAGTTAACGCCATTACCATTGCAAAGAAATATTGGAAGGGAAAATATCTAAATAAAGACTGAAAATATAAAAGCCCAGTATTCTGATGATTTTACCTTAACAATCATAACTACATAGTAAGTAAAAGAAAAGCTATCAATAAATAAAAGCTAAAGAAATTAAAATCACCATAAATCCTCTGAACAATTGAATAAGAAAATAATATTCCTATTATAGCTATAAATCCTATTTTTCTCTTCGTTTCAATACTAATTAACGGATGTCATCATTAGGGAGAAAATAATAGATACAATTATTTTCTCTAATTAACACATCCGTTCTATGTTATCTGATATTAAGAGAATAGAACAATTTTCTATGAAAAAATATTATTAATAGTTCAAAGAAAATGGACGTGAAGCTAGTAAAAGAATTAGTAACTAGCAATTAATTAAATATAGAAGGCGATCATCTTTATTCAAGTAAATTCAATATTTTATTTGTTTCAGGATTTTAGCCCCAGACGCAAAAAGAGGGGTTTTATAAGTTGGACTTGTCGGTCTGTCTGCTGTCTTCGGCATCCCAAGTCGGCCAAGTCCTTAAAAATGGACCGATTTTATGATTATTCTTTTTGCAAGATAATTTTCAGATCTACATCTACATGGCACTTAGCTATAATTTTTGTTTTTTTATTTTATTTTTTTATATTAGAAACAAACCAAATCAAAATCATTCTTATATGGTTTTCTAATTAATCCCACTGTCAAATTGGACCTTCCAAAAAAAAACATCAAAATCGTTTCACCCAGTCGAAAGGTATGTGCGTCGAGTGCAGCTCGTCTTTTTAAGAAGTCAGTAAAAAAAAGGGATTTTCAAAAATAGGTTGTTAATTTCTTAAGCTTTTAGTACAATAATTAAAACTGCACTACTTTATCCGAAGGCTGCAGTCATAATCTCTGTACGTAATGTTTTCCGAGCGACAGGTGTAGGCGACAGATGGGCACTATACATAATTATCCACATGAATGGTTTGTAAACTTGGGGCGTAAGGCAAACGCGAGTTCGCGAGACACATGACTGAGTTGTTTGCATAATTATTGATACTGACCCATTTTAAAATGGTAACAAAGGGTTATTTCTATCTATAATGAAAGTTATATTTTCAGGTCACACACTACTGACTACCAATTTTCTCGACTTCTCCCTTCGCAGGTTTCCTGGCAGAAATTTCCAAATAAATATGCTTATTTATTAAGATATTTCTTTCTAGGTCTCTTTAGCAGCACTTTGGTACACAAATCAATCATCTTCGTACATCGAAATGCATGCTTTCTTGGGTGCCAAACCAAATGGCAATCTCCCGCCCAACCGTTAGCCCGTTATAACGTCAACGACCCAACGTAGAAATTCTTTTTTTCATGTCGAAGATTTATTTTGACAATTCATACACTATCTTTATAAATTATAGCCAATGTGTCATTCCGATGCAATTATTACGTATATAAAGAGATTAAGTAATAAAAGTAGTAAAAAAAAATTATGCACCCAGTATTGGCGATGAAATCCTCCAAAACGAAGAATTGCAGACAATGGGCACTCCAACTAATACAACACTCTCATGGTATCCTGAGGACCTATGATATAAACGCCAAAGTTGTCTTTGTGACCTGCATGAGTCCACCACCTATGTACTCATTCTTAGCACTTGACTTAAGTCCGTCCAGATCTGACGAACGCGCACCGAACTCTTCACTAACTGCTCGTGAGCTGCGCGCAAGCCATCTACGAGCTACTCATTGGGTGCGCTTTCGTTCCAGATCTGGTCACACCCTGATGCCTTACCTCGCGCCCCCCGGTGAGCCCCTTGACCTGCAGCAGCTCGGCGGTGTGGAGGAAGCCGGACAGCTCCTGGCGGCGCACGTGCACCTCGCCGCGGTACATGAACTGCAGCAGCTGGCGGAGCTCCTGGTGGGCCACGTCCTTGAGTATCACTATGGGATGCTCGCACGGGTTCATCTGGACAAATAAATAACGAAAAAACTCAGTAAACATCGAAATCCAAAACGTTTTAATTTTATTAAGCCTTTTCAGGGACTTAACATAACAGCTTGGTAAAGGACCTCAAGGACTCAGATCTAGAATAAAATAGAACATATTTGTATTCGCTAACGACAGTAGTGAATACAGAGGGTGATAACTGAAAAAAGCAGCAGGAATAACGAAAACTGGAAAGACACGCGCAACTAGCGTTACTTTAAGTAACGCTAGTTGCGCGTAAAAGATAAATCTTGCTATTAACACAATAACAGTAAAGACAAAACAAGCCTACAAATGATAGGAAACGTTTTAGGATATGACCATCATTAAAATTAGGTACTGTAAGGCACAATCTACAACTTCTTGTTTACAATTATTACCAACGATTACCTAAGCAGTTACTTAAGTTCAGTAAATCCCATTAAAATTATTAATTAAACTTGAAACCCTACAAACAAACTAATTATAAAAAGTTAATAAGAGGAAACAAAACTTTCGCAAATTCACAGGAACCTTTCCTTATATTACAAAATTATTGAATTGTTACAATTGTTACAAACTTGTCAAAGAGAGCAAAACCTTGTGAAGCCGTTACTCAACTTTTTCCTGATTTTATTTCATAATGTCTTAAGCAAAAGTTTCTGTGTCAATAACAAGGACATAACAATGAACTTGAAAGTATATTTATAAGAACAAATGAAGTTTGTTATTAGTTATCTAATTGTAAAAGAAGGAGTTTATACATAATTCTCCACTACTCTCTGTCAATGAAACTATAGTGAACACATATCCTGCTTACTCAAAGCTAAACTAGCAGATGTTAATGGCTACTTCAGTAAAGGAATCCTTATTATCAATTTAAGTCTCTATCTCTTAGATTTCTGGAGAGTTTTCTTATTTATATTGATACTCAGAAATCCACTTAATCAACTTAAGCAAGTCAACTTAGACTTCTAAGAGTTCTAATACTATGGAAGCTTCATGACTGCATTATAATATTTACTTCTCATAGGTTCTAACAAAAGAAAAACTGATAATAATCATGAATAAATACTTTTCAAGTACAAAAAGAAGTCTGACTAACATATTGATATAATAAATTAGAATGTTTGTGTCAAATAATACCTAATTGTCAACTTTCAAGTAAGTACCATAACACACAAGTAATACAGTGTCAATTGCTATACAAAGACTGGTATAAGGCGACTATATGATGTTGAATCAGCGCCCAAGAATAGGTCACTTGCAGTTGTTGACTATAATAATATGATATATGATTGTGCATTAAAGATTTTTGTTAAAGAAATATCCTAATGAGAATGTAGTGATGAGTCTATCTTACTATGCTATACCTCCTGTCTATATAAAATAAAGTCAGGTTAGGTGTACCATTTAGCAGTGACTACCCATAAGGCCGTGTGTTACAGAGCGACTGCCTATCTGACCTCCACAACACATTGTACTGGGGAACACAGTATCCCATAGTTAGGGTGTTACCACACCAATCGATCGATGAGAAATAAGTATTCTGTACCTGCCTATATAAAACGAAGTCAGGTTAGTTGGACCATTTAGGAGAGCTTACTTACAAGGGAGAAACCAGAAGGCGCCACTAGTGTCTCACTAAAACATGTCTTATTTAATGAGAAAGTTTAACTTAAATATTGCATCACAAGCATTCTATGCCTAGTTAAACAGCTTAAAACTGGGAGATGTTTTTGCTTAATAATAATTGCAGTAATATAACTTCAACTAGGTATTCCAGATAATGATATGGCAGCCTAAGTAGAAGATATCTAAATAAATCTAAACCTCATTCAGTAAATAGTAGAAACAAACATTTATTCTCATAAATACTATGCCTCAAATTAAAAGAGATTCATGTGTCCATCAAACATTTGATCAATACAATCTGAGCTGATTATTCAAAGATACAAAATAGAACACAAGCATTAAAAGTAGTAACTAGACTTCGCTCACATATTGTCTTATACTAGCTTGAAGTTCATTGAAAACTATATAATACATGACAAAACTAAAAACATTTCCTCAAGTAAGTAAACCAAACACCGGAGCATGTGTAAACAAGTAGGATAAGCTAAGTATTTATATAATATCAAACAAGTATTGTCTTGGCTTCCACGGTATCAATACAATACCTACACTTTTTATTTGTTATATATTACACAGTGATACGGCACAAAGGTCACCGCATCTATATTAATGTGACTAACTGACATTTGCCTCCATTTTATTACGCTGAATACAAAAAGAATCATTCTTTTTGTTATATAAGGAGAACCAGAAGCTTAGGACACGTTGAGAGACATGTTATGAATGTTGATTATTGAAAAACTTGTTTAAATCTCATGTGTAGGTACAATGTTGTGAATCTAACAAGAATATCTATCTTGAGTAGGTAAAATGTTACAAAACTAAAAAAAACCTAACATATATTCGACACACCAGATTTCTAGGTATTGTTAGCTGTAAAGATCCCAGTTTGAGTCCCGGATGGATCAAAATAGAATACCACTTAGCTACATAGTCTTGGGTCTTGGTGTTTGTGGTACTATCGCTGCATTTGCTGATAGAATATAACTTATAAACTTTAGCTAGGTACCTAATTTGGGTTCAGAACAATACATGTATGTGTATATAGAATATTTTCCACTTATATGAATGCCATTTGCATATATTAATCTAAACAAACTTACTGAAAGGATTTTATATATTGTATATCTAAGTATAAGCTAAACTTGTAACTTATTAATAAAAAAAATATTTAAATAACAAAGGGATGAATTTTGTAATTTCAGCGAACTAGATTTGTGTATAAAAAAGTTTTTAACAAAATAAAAACATTGTTGTCCTAAACATTGTTTTAAAGAACTATAAGAAATAAACTTATTATTAATGTTATCAATAACACTATACTTTAAAAGGGCAAGGGTCAAGACACACCTGCACTTTGATGCACTTTTGTTTTAAGTTTATGAAAAATCAATATTTCCTCCAAAGTACATGTCAATCATATTAATTAAAGTTGATTGAAGAGAAATAAACTATTAAATAATAAAAATATTGAACTGAACCGGTACTTAACAACTTAAACAACTTTATTTAACTAATCATTCATTATTTTTGAATACAAACAAAGCAAGAAAGTATCTAAGTTTATTACAATGCATTTAAATCAATATAATTAATATGCAGAAGAATTTATAAAAGCATTTCTGCATAAACCAGCTAAGTAGGTACTCAACTCTATCAATTGTACAAAATAAACAAAAAACAAACTAAAAAAACTTGATTTTACAACAAAAATTAAAGTTTTTGATGATTAAATTAATAAAATAATAACTTACAAAGTGATGCAGTATCAATCTCAACAATGTAATGTCCACCACTTCAGAGTAACATGAGTACACACTGGGATAGGGGAGGGCACCCTCTGTCTGTCCCACAACCCTGTGCATGTGAGGGTGAACACCAAACACACCTAATTATCTACCTATAGCTCAGAGATCAATACATCTGTCTGACAACCAGGACGCATGAGCAAATTTTAATCTCGTAACAATAGATCTGCACACAGCATCCCTAGCACACCTACATCTAGACCTTTTTACAGGCATAGACAACTTCAGGGAGGAGTAAACAATGAAAATGCACGCTTTTCGTAATAAACAAACGGGATTACATCGAAATGAGGCTAAATCCGTGTAGATTGCGCTCGTTGATGAGAATTTCAGGTACCTACTATTGCGTAAAATCAATACGAGTTGTATCATACCTTAAAAAGTTCCTTGAAGTATGGGCTGCATACTGAGAGGATGAGCTTGTGCGCGTGCACGTACTGTCCCTCCGCGGCCAGGGTCACGTCCACCAGGTCCTCGCCTTCCAGCAAGGCGTGAAACGATTGTGATAGATTCGAGTGGAAATCGTTCCATCGGAGCGAGAACTGCTCGGGCACAGCCATACCGCCGACAAACCCCGAAAATCACGTAAAAAAAAACCACTAGACGCCCACCTAACACTACCTGTACCACTTTCAGACCAGCTACGCGTCCCAACAGTGATACATCACTGAAATCTAAACGCGAATTATTGCCCACGTATACGAATCGGGTAGGAACGAACTATTCCTCGAACATTATTTATTTACAACGCATCACTACGACGTTACCCGCAATTATTTATAATACACAAACAATATTGACTGACATGGCAATACAATGGAATAATAATCAAAATGTCGCTTGGTTTGGATTGCTCACGGATTCTTCACAATGCACCGTTCATTGTCCGACAAACAACATTATGTCAGAATGTATGAAAAAACTGAAAATGTGCGAAAATGTTGATGTACTTAAAGAAACGGAAATAATTTTATATTTATTTTTTATGCATTTAAAACTTGTATTTATTTTATGATGTTTTAATTTGAATATAAATTAAATTATATTAAAATTATGGAACCATAGACAAAGTTTTTTTTTAATGCTTTGTTGTTTGGAATGTCATAGACTTTTTCATCATCTGTAAGGACTATAGATAATATAGGTACACAGATATTGTCAAAATGTTGACTACTCGCGAAGAGTCTTGATACTTGTTGATATTTCATCAAATTCTAACTTTCGCGATGAATGTTAACAGTAACTGTAGGTACCTAATAAAATTCACGGGAATAAATATTCAATCAACTTGTTAGCCAATAAGTACTTAATAAAAAATCTCTGTCATAATTCTTTGGAAATGGTTTTTGAAAGCTTTAGTTGAACTTTTAACACGGTAAATTAAAATGAAATCAGAATAACATAGCTTAACTATCAAATCATAATTATAATGGAACGGTTGACTAATGATTACAAATTTAAGGAAGACGTCTGATTGGTACATGTTATATTTATCTTGACTAATGATTTTGTAATAAATGACTGAAATGAAAAAAATATTTAAATTAAAAAGAATTCTTTAAAATTTTGAAAAAGGATATGCGAGATAAATACTTGATTATTTCCTCGATATTTTCTTATTTTTGACACGATCCAAATATTTCAAGATTTTCCAAGTTGATCGTTGTGCCGAATGTTTACGTCCGCCAAATGTCAACCTCAATGTCAAGTCGTTGATCTGTCATCAGTAGTTAATAAGCACCGCTCGGCATGCGGTGTTATCAAGGCTTTATTTCTTTTATTTACTTTTTAATGAAAGGAACATTGAATTGACCATGAAAGTGTGATGTGCGTTAAAGAACACCCATAGTATGTTAAATATCGTGACCGACCGTGAAGTTTTATGACGTTTTTTTTAACCGATCATGTTAGTTTAGCTCATTATTAGTTTAACTACATACGTGTTGGCACGATGTCGGTTCTGAGCGCGCAGGAGCAAGCGGAAGCGGCGGACCGAGCTCATCTCGTCAAGAAGATACTGAGCGCGGGGTTCTATGCGCTGGCGTCGTTCATGATCACGGTGGTGAACAAGACGGTGCTGACGACGTACGCGTTCCCGTCCTACCAGGTGCTGGGGCTGGGGCAGATGGTGGCCACGATCTCGGTGCTGTGGGCGGGCCGCTCGGCGCATGTGGTGACGTTCCCGGCGCTGGACAGCGGCGTGGCGCGGCGGATATGGCCGCTGCCGCTCATCTACCTCGGCAACATGGCGACAGGCCTGGGCGGCACGAAGGAGCTGAGCCTGCCGATGTTCACGGCGCTGCGCCGCTTCAGCATCCTCATGACGATGTTGGGCGAGCGGTTCGTGCTGGGCGTGCGCGCCTCCTGGCCCGTGCAGTCCAGCGTCTTCGCCATGGTCGGTGGCGCGATGCTCGCCGCCGCTGATGACGTCACATTCTCCTGGTCCGGATACACGCTAGTCCTGCTCAATGATGGCTTCACTGCTGCTAATGGTGTGTACATGAAAAAGAAGCTGGATTCTAAAGAGCTTGGTAAATATGGTCTGATGTATTACAATGCCTTGTTTATGATAGTCCCTGCCACTATAGTGGCTTGGGCCATGGGAGACCTGCACCGCTCAGCAGAGTACCAGAACTGGGGAGACTCACTGTTCCTGGCACAGTTCTTGATGTCTTGTGTGATGGGATTTGTGCTGTCCTACAGTGTGATGCTGTGCACACAGTACAACAGTGCTCTGACAACTACTATCATAGGGTGCTTGAAGAACATCTTGGTCACATACTTGGGGATGGTCATCGGTGGAGACTACGTGTTCTCATGGATGAACTTCATTGGGCTCAACATCAGTGTGCTAGCCAGTCTGCTGTACACGTTTGTTACCTTCAAACGCAAGGCCACTCCCTCCTACGTGCTGGTGGAGAATGCCAAAGTGGACACTGTATAGCAGGAGCAGTCCCGGAAAAGGAGACCGACTCAGTGCTCTACGTACCTTGTATAGTACTGAAGGTGGTGCCAAAGATGACTGTTCAACAGTGAGTAGTGCTACGCGTTAATGTTTTAACTCACACAGACCACAGCCAGTGGGACTACGGTAACTGGGCAATTGTGTTTAATACTATATTAATTATTTTTGTAAATTAGTTGCATCTCTATTAGTTTAGGAGTGACCAGGTTTTGCGGTCACAAATATTTTTCTATGTTTTGTGTGTAACAGAGTTGTGTATCAAAATCTATGATGTGAGTGGTCTGTGTGAGTTGACACTGTAAGTCCCATTAATGCCATACATTGGCATGACGAATAGTTAAGTTATTATTTTTTTATTATAATTATTGCCAATATAAGAGATACATATTTTAGTATTAGAGTTGATCTGTTTGAGACAGATGTGAATCCAATTTTGAAGTAACAGATGGCTTCAGCAACAATACAGTGTTGTAATGTTTGACTGCCACTTATAATTAAGTTGTCAGCTTCCATAGCCTAGCTTGTATTTACTCTGGCTGGACTGATACGAAGTTATACCTCAGACTTGACTGGATAGAGTATATATAATGTGCATTATTGCTTAAATTAAATAATATATATTTATTTTTATATTATTAATTAAGCATGCAATTAATATTGTATCTCTATGGGGAAGTGACATCAATTGTGTGTAGCACACAAGCTGCACACACTAAACCAATAAATTTCATCAGAATTTGAAACACATGAATAAATATACTATTAAAACAGAACACCATTTCAGTGACTATAAATAGCAAGAGAAAAGAATTCATATTTAAATTAAAATACAAAAAAAAAAACGTTATCTTAATTCATTCACTGTAAATAAGGCCCAAGCACGTTAATAATCATAAGAGTAATGTCAGAAATCAATCATAAGTTCGAGCTTTTATATAAAAAAAACGAAAATGTGAAAAGTGTCTAATTAGTATATGCATAGAAAAAGTTAAGAGAAATGACGACATATACACAAGGAGACTGGACCGCTACATCTTAGCCACATACAGTTTTATTTAAATTAAAAATGTTTTGCTTAAACACTTCCAAATAATCTAACTTCTTTTTCAAAAAAAAAAAAATCGTCAAACACCACCACATCCATTCTCATGAAGACTTATGCTTTATTAGACGAACTCCGTGGTCGAGTACGCACCGGTTTCAAACTGTCGCTAGCTCTGAGGTCCCGGGTTCGATCAACGGTCTCGGGTTTGTATGTTTGTGGTTCCTTCGTTGTATCTGAATGCCATAAAAGCTTTAGCAACTTCGGGTTCAGAACAATGTATGTAATGTTTAAACACTTTAATTGAGTATAAAACCTCTTTACAGTGTTAATTAACTGTCATAGTCTAAAACGGAGCGTCAAAGCGAAATCCGAAGCTATTAGTTAAAAAGGAAAGGAACCTGCGTTGAAACTGGCGGGAAATTGAATAAACTTGGTCCTTTATATCATGTGAAACCTAACCATGTTATCGGCGAAGTGTACAACTTTATTAGTCCTCTCTGAAGTAACTTGGATAACGTGAGCCGCGAAATAACTTCGTTTCCTGCAGTTCAGAACTATTTGAGCCCTAGTAAGCTAACAGAATTTATAAAGGAGGTCAATTTAGAGGCGTTTTGTTGACGTCAGCTAATATGCGAGGGATATCGTACACACGATCAACGAGTCGTGACTAAACAAATACATGAATCTTTATTAATTTTAGAAAAAAAAAAACTGTAGAATGTACATATTGTTTGCTTACGAATGCCGTTGTCAGAAGTGGACCAAATTGGAATGCGGCAACACGGAAAGTACAGGCTTGCAAAAAAAAAAAAGAAATATCAAAATTGACCCAGTAGAAAAATTTAAGGAAACAAACATAAAAAAATACACCCGTATGACGACCTTCCTCTTTTTTTAAGGAGGTTAACAATATGCGAAATAGCTTCATTTCTAGAGCTTTGTCCTCTGATTTTTTGTGATCTTAATATTGCCTTGGAATTTCGCAAAACAATAAGTAATTAAATAAAACGTATGCTGGTTGAACGGTCTTCCATACACAATTGTCCAGTCTCCGATCTCTTATGAAACTTGTAGACACGTGAACATGTTTAGCTTATGTTACGCCAAATATCTATTACTGCCCTCTATTTCATGTCGTTCTAAGTCGTAAGACACTAAATTATTGTTCTCTACTTATTCTTGTGTACACAGGATTCGATTATCGAGATAGTTCTTAATTAACTGAATTGTTAAGATATATAAATTACTTTTAGCATTAAAACAAGGGATTTTGAATGTAACAACTGCTTACAACGAATGCCATTATAAAAAGAACTGTATCCACTTGAGACAAAGACCAATTTCAAATGATTGAAGTATAAAATGAAATCAAAATGCATTTTGATTTAATTGCAGATTACAAGTTATAAAATTAGCATCAGGGTTTCGATTCAGCTATTCGAAATGCATGTCAGTGGTTGTTCTTGTTGGTAAGTGTACTTGAAAATGTACCTAATTTTCGTATTCACATAATCCTACAATAAAATCTCATTGAGCTCTCGAAGAGAATGATCGTAATGTCAGTTAGCAGAATGCCGATTATGGTAAAAAATACCAAATGAAGCAGTTCATTCAGTTAATTCAAGCAACTCTTAAATAGCTGAATCGAGGCCTTAAATAATGATTTTAACAGTTTATCTAACTATATAAAAGAAAATTCATATCAGTTAATGTGAAATAGCAAAACACAGCATCCAATAACATTTAATAGTTATTGATAATCAAAACTCCGCTTAAAATGTTTTGTGCGGTAAATTCTCAATAGATGACTTTAGCTTAATTTTAATTCCGCAAGTACGATTCAGGATTGGCATTGAAGATTAATAAAACTGCGTTCCGAGAACCTTTCAATAGTTCGTACGTATAAAGGTTCTACTTTCTAAGAAGCCCTCTGAGATATTGCCGATAAATTGCTCTGAAATCTAGCCTTATTTCTAATAGACTGACCTTAAACATAGTATACTCTTTTACAGTTATATATCTATACATATACACACATCGCTTTTTAAAATCTACATAAGCTTAGTTTTGTAAGTATAGAAGTATATATCCGGTTTAAAAAACTAAATAACTGCCGTGACATAAGCTAAATATGTGACAAACAAAAAAAAGCTCCAATTATTATAGTAATAAGAAATCTTAATCAATATTTTAAATCTCACAATAATAATCAAATTAGTACAAATTTTGTAAATTGTAAGCGTTTAAGATAGTATTTTTATTGTATTTATTATACTCTATGTATTTTATCAGCGTTGTATCGTGCTGAGTGCTTTGCGCGCTTACTACGATCTCTTAAAACAGAACTCTTGCGGTTGTGGAAGCGAGACGGGGCGCTACACTGCGTAGCTCTCGCTTTTTCTAAGGCAACAGTTCTCTTTTAAGAGGGTCATGGTACAGGGGCTGTGCTCGTGTTTTGTTGCTCGGCCGAGGGTAGGTAGCCGAGCCGGCAGACAGCGTCCTTCATCCGATATTCAAGTGGCCGCCGCAATGTCGTGCTCGAGAACCCACGACGTTTTTCGTCACTTTGTACTATGCAATAAGCCGCTGACGAGACATTAAATCATGCATTATATGCCTCGCTAACGACTGTCACGAAATATATAAAACAACTGATATCATTATAATTATTATACCTACACGTGTCGTTTTCATGTTTTTCACTTTTTAATCTTTTACACGAACTAAAGCAAATGATGTAGAATTTTTTTCCTGTTAACATTACATTTACTGTAGATTGTATTTAACTATTTATTATAATATACAACCTTTATATATGAATATGTTATAACAATTGTTAAGTATTCGATGTAAAATAGTTTTTTTTTCTGTTATTACTATTGGTTACAAACTATTCGTGGTTTTTACGTTTGCGCATACATTTAACTAATAGCCACGATAAGATAACGCCCGGAGAACAAACGTTATTACATTTTATGATCTATTTGCGGTTCATTTGTCGGTTTCCTCGTGTTAATTGTACTTTTTCGTCAGTCTCTCTCTGTATTTGATAACAAACGCCTGGGTATAGAGACAATTTCAGCCCTGATCTGGAATGATACCTCCCTCGATAAAAGACATTTCTGCAATCGTTAACGCTGTTTAAATCATTAATAAGTATGAAAGCAACTAGTCTGTTTTCCAGCCACTGAGAGAATGCGTCCCTGACAGGTTGTGGTCAACAATAAGTATCAACTTTAATGAGAAATAAATAACCTATCACTCATTTTTGTGTGACCGAATGATTTAAAAATTAAAATTTCATTAGGTCGATTTTTGGCCCAATAATATCATTCAAAAATATATCATTTTGTCAGGTTCAATGAGTGATAGGTTGTTTTACTTCCCCAAAGACTAACATAATAATATGTCTAGTAAGCATTCTCACATGGGCAGAACTAGGTATCGTTGTCAAAGAGACATTCGATACTATTGAGAGATTTCCATCACCGTCAACGCATGCAGTAATGTCACTAGTCTGCAGGGCTTGGTACTTTGTAACTAAGGAGCTTGTTTACACCTAGTGCCTCTCGCCGCTCGGTACCGCGCTACTGTCGTTTGATGTCCGTACGATCGACTGGCTGACTCGATTGCCTTTGATGTCGCAGAACAGACACTATACTGCATATACATTGCCCCTTTGTAATAATACCTACAAAGATCACCTAGATACGCTTGGAAATATATAAAATCATGCTTAGAAAGATCAAAATCAGCGACTTAAAATTCTCCACCCTTTTTGAAATCAATTAAGAAATCTTATAATACAGGTTCCGTGATACATCCTTCATTTAACCTTACATAAAGCGAAACGATAAACGTGCTACCACGCTATTTAAATTACCGTATAAGCATAGATGTATTATACATGGCACTTATGAGTCATCAAAGAATACATGAGTACTATTGTCGCCGATAATGTTAGAACAAATTGTCTAGTAAACACTGTTGTTTCATTGTGCAAACAAACAATTGATTAAGCTATTTTATTTATCTTTCACGACTGCGTTTATTGTTTCTCGGTATGTATATCGATTATATTTATCGATACGAACTTGTATTAATGCTGTATTATCGATTTGACAAGTTGTTTCTTTGTTGTTGACTACAGAATGCAAAAAGCGTTATAAAAAAAAAAAATTGCGTACATTAATTTTGTAGCTACGTATTTTCCAGGTCGATGAAAAACACTGCCATAATCTTATTTAACTTTGGATAATCCCAATCTTTTTGCCGTCGGAACATCTTTTCTTCGGCCATTTCCCTTTACATTGTTACACGCAGTAAATGAGTTCGGTTTTTAAACGTCACCGTTAGGCGCCATGACACTTTAATGTCACAGTTTCTTCACGGGCCAAAAGGCTTGAGTGTACGCTCCAAATGCTTAGCTAATGTTCTTACATTAGTATAAAGACTGTTACAAAGCAATCCAATGCAGTCACAGTTATAAAACATACTACTTTTTAATTCTGATGACTTTTTTAGTACCTTTTTTCTAAGGGAAAAAGTAAACAGACCATACGAGGTTTTTAAACTCATTGTTAATTTACTGCGAGTTCTAGCCAAGTCAGTGCTACTCTATATTTCATAGACGAAACTTTCGCGGAAATACTGCTTTAAAATTCCCGATAGAATATTTTAAAGTTAGTCTCCACTGGCGCTAGTTACTGGTTCATTGTAAACGAGCCTTAAGACGATAATTCGTTCCCTATATGTAATATCGCCTTGCTAATTACCACGATGTTTTTATGCGCAAACTATTCAATCTAACGAAAGCAACTCGTTTGACACAATGACCTGGTTTTTATGAGTGTAATTGTGCTATGTCCGGCGGTATCGTATCACTTGTGGACCTAATTATTTTGTATTCGCCATCGTTTTATTTTATTTTTTTCATTCGATCTAGTTATTAATTTTCTTTCACACATTACTGCGGTTCATTACACAGTTGTACGCGATTACTACGACCTTATTTCAAGGCAGAAAGGTTCATTATCGTACTGACTGGATCGCTCGGTAAATTCTTTCACATTGACGCGGTCGCGGTACGAGCGAGTGATAAGCGCCAGATAATAGAGTTTTAGAATTCCCGGATCAGGGCTCCCATCCAAAACTATGACAACTTATTAAATACCTTCAGGCATTTGTAATAGAGTTCAAAATGCAATTGAGAAGTAATCGAGAGTTTAAAGGCAGCGAACGCTCGAATGTACGAAATTGTGACTATTATTTTCTATTAACTTAAATTGTTAAAGAAATATTAATATAATAGAAGCGTGTGAGAATGAGTACACACATAATTACAAAAATCGTTTACATTATAAGATCGTGAAGCATTCATTTAACTAGTTGCGTTAGAAGTAAATTTATATTGTTATAGTTTGCGGACTTTTGATCCGATGTGTGGAGATCACGATTCGTACCCTTGTCTTATCGCAACGACAAATATGTTGTAGGAAGAATAACGAGAGATTAAATATATTGCTAATACGAGTATATTGTTATCGTGATTATATCTGTTATAGATTTTTATCGTTATTAAAAACGTGTTTGCGGAAATAATACGAACCGAAGTCTTTCTATGTACGCTGGTATATGATATTGTTTATTGCCAAGTAACTGCAATATACAAGTGTAATGATTCTAGAATTGCTTTATAAGTTTATAGGAATAGTACACTTTAAATTCCGATGATTCAAACATACCTATATAACTTTATAATGGTCGACCGGAAATCAACGCGAATAATTTACAAATATCGCCTGATCCTAACTGTTCATTCACAATTTAGGAAGTTATTCGAAATAATTATGCTTAGATTTATCGAATGTAGAATTACATTCGTACGAACTTCATAGTACTCGTTATGTACGAAGTTCATGCCTATATAAAGTAGCTTGTAAAGTTTGTGAAAATTAAACTCTAAAGTCAACGGTTTATACCTCAGTAATGCATAGTCTAAGAAATGCAGCGTTTTCGAAACTAGTAGATAACTTCTACCACAGTTCGCGTAAGTTTCTAATA
Organism: Autographa gamma; assembly: GCA_905146925.1. NCBI lineage: Eukaryota > Metazoa > Arthropoda > Insecta > Lepidoptera > Noctuidae > Autographa > Autographa gamma. Next base: position 741,115 of record LR989849.1, on the reverse strand, counting down.
AAATAAACACTTTGAAACTTACGCTGCGAATCGAAACTGCCGAGTTGTGCCTTTACCTCCTTATTTAGACAACGTAGTTTATCAAAAGACTAGTATATAATCTGATCTCCACACATCGAAGTCACAGTCTCATTGTACCCTAATTTTAAAAGGGCAAATAACCTCAATTCATTGTCTTCCGTATACACTAAACCGACTGTCATCGACGCCATTTTGTATTTATGCAAAAATGGTTTTAAAAAAATATATTTATTGATTATCCGTCAACGTAGTGATGATGTTTAATCTATTTTCCTTGTCGTTAATTAAATATATATGAATAGAGCGGGTTATGTTCATTGCTAGGTTAGTTAGCTGAATTTAATAATGGATGGCTAGTAGCAATATATATCAAATTGATTTATCAAGTGCTTGGATTACCGGAATTGTGTCATTACTACTCGGAATCGATACGTTTAAGTACTACACTTGCTATTTCATAATTCATTTACCTACCTAAGTAGGCATGACTGCCTCGTTGGCCTAGTGGTGCTAAGCGCGACTGCTACGCTGGAGGTCTTGGGTTCGATTCCCGAGTCGACCAAGGTTTTATTGGGTTTTTCTATGAAATTCACAGTAGCAGGTCGGAGTTTGGATTCGTGCCCGGTTAGTGGCAATAGGCTCGCCCCCTATTACATGGGACCTAAACATATCGGCGAACTGTGGGTGTACATTGGTACACCTCTGCCTACCCCTTCGGGGATACAGGCGTGATGATATGTATGTAAGTAGGTATGCTTAAACGTTACATTACAACAAATAAATTAATTAAAAACTTTTTTCAATATTGTAGCAGAATTTGTCGCCCTGACTAGAGGCCTTAAGGTCCTCGCCAAAAGTTGGTGAAGCAGTCAAAGCCTGCGCTCAGGCTAACTGCAAAGATCTCTACCAAAAAAAAGAAGAATTTTGCCTAAAAAATGGCCGACTTTTTGATACATATTGAGGCTTCATTTTTGTACATAATATGCTGAGCTTTCTACTTCGTTATAAAGGTATGTGTAACGTGTCTCAGGAAAAATTGTTAAATAATCTTTTGGCCTGATGGTATAGTTGGATTCAAAGTTAATGGCGGCTCTGAAGTTAGCTACAGTCTGCGCAGTACCTCGCCGCGCACCCCCGCTGGCGCATAAGTTTGTTACTGCGCAGCGACTCGCCTCGTGTTCAGAGCCGACATTAAGTTTGAACCATACTGTACCTGTTTACTACTAAAATGTTTCGATTCTGCGTAGCTATTGACAAAGCTTGATGAAGTACCAAATTGCTTAAAAACTTGAGTATATTCGTGATTTGAATATTGCACAAACATATTTGACTTCTATTCTTCACTTGTTTCGTGATTATAGATATATTAAGAATATAATAAGTTGATAAAATACAAACCAGGAAACTAAGGAGCGGGTGCAACAAAAGTTACAAAATTTAATAAAAATATATATTTAAAAGATGGATTTAGAATGCTACAAAAATTGGTGGTCATATTTGTAATTATGCCAATAGAAATGAACTTTCTTCAATGTGTAGTTAAATTGTTAATAAAATATTGGACTTACCGTGGGAACTACTAAAAAGTTCCATTTATTTCCAAATTAACAGTTTCTTGGAGAAATTTTGTTATTTCTAAAGACAGAAGTAGTATTTCAAAAATGACCACGTATTTTAGTAAAACTGTCTAAAAACAAAAAAATATGCCTTTTGAAATTTGGTCATCAGTCTTTTGGCCTTCATAAATTATCTTTGCTCCGTTCTTTCTGGTTTCGGATACTTGGAGTAATTGTTATCACTGCTATCTTATTGTTAAGTCCGGTGTAATCCTACCAATGTCGACGTCATATTGTTGGGATCACACCTTCTCGGGTAAGGTAATATAGATTCTATTGTCGTTGTAATTAAACTTGAAATTGATTGCAATTTTGAGCCTTATGATCGCAGTTTTCAGCTTACTGTTACGTGGCCGAAGAATATGTAGGAAAAGCAGAATATATTTATTATTGAATTGAGGCTAGTACTAATAAGTTGAGCTTATTCTAGAATTAGGTCTTATTACAGACGTCCGAAATTGTTCCTTAAATGACTTACGAATTAGAATAACTTTTGAATGTCGAGTCGAGACTGGTTGGTTTTTAAGCGCCATCTTGACTAAAGACATTAGCATAAAAAAAGAAAGAAAAACAATCGGGTATTACATTTAATCAGGACCTTTATTTAAGTGTGCCTAAATCGTACTACACCTCTCTCATTTAAAGTTCACTGACCTTGGTTCAATCTACTGTAATACCCGTTTTGACGTCTGCGTCCTTCACAACTGTCAAAAAACTACTCAAATATACATCGAAGGCCGTTTAAAGTATGTCAAAGTTGGAAAAGTATTTATTTCAGCCAAAGTTTTATAAAAGTATTGTCGTTCAGTTATTGTTATAAAAGGTATTTTTCCATGACATTGAAAAGAAATCGATAACTCGAGGACAGTTTGTAGCTTGTTCTACGTCATAACATAATTGCCAGCCGTGCAGTGTGAGTTAATGCTGCGTACACACAAATATGGCTGACGAGAGTCTCCTAGTGCAAACGTACCCTAAGATTTTTCAATCGCAATTCTTTGGCCACGTAACAGTACAGTAATAAAAAAGGTGGTTTATATTAATTAACCTGTAATCAATATTGTAGCTTAGAGTAGCACATATTTATCATAACGTAAGGTAACTTCATGTATTTTAATATGAACACGCTTAAGCAATAATATTTAATTCTTAGGCAATAAAATTTATATATTTAGAGATAATATATTAATATAACACTTCTCAAATATTTGTGTCTTTAATATTTGCATAGTTTATAACACACCGAGTACTTATGATCAAAACTTAGCTGCGCTGCGTTGCAATAAATAATAACTTATATTTATTATATTTTATTATTAGTAAATAATATTTGAACATGTTTAGTGAACTTTTATTCAAACAAATAGGTATTTTCGAGTGAATACAGTCGAAACCAACCGAAGTGTCAGCTTTCCCGCCACAGCGGCCATCGCGCCTGCCAATACTTCAGACATTCAATTTAAAGTTGCATTTTCACTATCGCGCTCTCTTTCCCTCCTATTGAGTCCACCGAAGTTCGACAGTCGAGTATAAACTCAATTATACATCGAAACTGGCCAGTGAGCTAACTGGGAAATGACAAATGTCATTCATACTGCATTGTCGTCGAACCATCGACGTATGATATGCATAGACTGCTACTATCGCTAGGTTCCCCTTGTGCCAAGCGAGAGCAGTTTTTAGTCTGATCCTAGTACATTTCGTTTTTCATTTAAGTAAATTTTCGCGCAACGAGAAACTTATATAAGAAAATATCGATGGTTTTGACATTGTTAAGAAAATATTAGTGTTTTAGATAGTTTTTTTTAAACAGCAAGCTCCATCTTCATCCATAATTCACGACAACACTTGTTCGCACTAGTGCTTACGGCTCACTCTATAGTTTCAGATGTATACTCTAAGCGTCGATCTGTTTATTGTTCCTTCGATGCGCATTTTGAGGGGCATGGTATAACAGTATTGTATAAAGGACGAAGTGATTGGACAAGTGCCCGCTAGTTGTTACGGACGGACAGACAGATCAAATTGTCTGCTACATCTTGTGATGCGAATTGGGCTCGTTAAAATGGCAATTGGGTGAGTTTAACTAGTTCATCCACTTTGCTCGGGCGATCGAATCATACGCGCAATCATGATCGATTCATATACCTACGTACGAGTACAACCTTTAAAAGATGATTTTATTATGAAGATAGACACGTTGGTTTCGATTGTATTTATTGGTAAATATAATCGCCTCATATCTTATTAAACGTTGTTTTACGATATTGTATTATAAACTTCATATTGATCGGTCCTTTTTGACTGTATGTATCTATGACATGTATTTTGTTATATTTATAACAGATTTAAGTTACGATCGTTTACGTTACTAAACACTTTCTTTATATATAGTAGTTTTGAATAGAGTCTATATATAATTTACATTATTATACAAAGTGCAGACGATAATTTGAAGTAAAATTTATATTCTGGCAATACTAGCTTGTAATATATTTCAATGATGTCAAAATAATGGTAACACCAAAATAAATATTGTTTATTATGTCATTTAATTATAATTATCTATTATATTATATTAATTAAGCGTCGTAGTTTATAGTATGAGACTATAAGAAAGTATATATCATAGCTACATGCTTAAAACGTAGTCGAAAATGTAATTGTTGGTGAAAATTATTAAAAAAAACATTCTGTGAATATTTTGCTATAGAATTTTTTTTTGTTTATTTAACAACCAACTCAGTATTTAATATCAGACGCTAATAAACGTTAAAAAAAAACGACTTCAAAATAAGTTTTATATTTATTTCTTATGGATCCCACTGTCAAAACTGGACCAAAATAAAATGGGAGCACTCGGGGAACTAGCTTTCAAATAAAAATCGGTTCACCTAGTCAAAAGTTCTGTGGAAACAAACAAAAAAAAACAGTCGAATTGAGTACCTGGGGCCCGAGTCTGCTGTTGACAATCGTTTGAAGCGTCTGAGTGGGTGGCGTTAGTAAGTCAATTTTAGGACAATTAGCATTCTACTACATGTCAGAACGTCAAAATTGGCCGTCCCAATGGCTAACTTTGACGTTAAAATGACGTTTTACCGACGTCATTATCCTAAAATGGACCTACTAACGCCACCCACTCAGACGATTTAAACAATTGTCAATAGCCGACTCGGGCCCCTGGTCTCCTCTCTTTTGAAGTCCATTATCGGATAGGAAAAGGCTGAAAAGATGCTGTAAATTTATTTATACTAAAGTTTGCATAAATACTGAGTTGTGTATAGAATGTTTGTCATTATCGCTCCTTCAAGCAATATGTATGAGTAAGGCAATCGATATCTTGTCATGCCTTGTGATAATGAGTTTGTACGTTTAGATACTGCTTTCTAAATAAATAATTAACGTTTACTGTATATATTAACTTGTTTTTATTATATCTTAGTTATGGAGTAAATGGTATCTCATTTTTGTATGTCGTTTAGAGATGAAGTCGGTTGGAAAAGAAACGGATTTTAGTTCTATTATGTATTTATTGAGATCTGTGAATCAATAAAAGTGTGTTATAAATGTTATCTCGGTGGTAAAACAGGCAGGAAGTTTAGTGGGTAATACCGCCTTTGTTATATTTACTACCTACTGCTAAATATTGTAGGTTTTGTATTCTCTAATCTACTAATACCCCGGTTTTCACGAACCATTTCGAATCAGGATAGAGTGGGTTTTTAACTCGACAAATATATTTTACGGTATTGGAGCAGCAACTATAGAAAATCAGCTTTCACAATACGGAAAATTTTATAAATTTCTAAAAGGATTTCCACGTACGAGCGAAGCCTGACTTTCCTCGTATTTCAAATAAAAATTCAAGAAACTGGGTGCTAAAGGCCAAATGCTAGTCGAGACGTCAAAATAACACCATGTTTTATAAAGAAATAAAATCTAGAGCTGGATCCAACAATGGCGCGAGCTTTCAAGAGGTCTCATTTTAAAAATGGAACGTTAGAATTCTTTTTCTTTTACAACTGGCTTTATCCTCTATGCTTTATTGTTGTCAGGTATTAGTTGTCTATGGTATGTTATTTTCATTTTTCCATCTTGTGGTCACAAGTGATCATATGGCTGTGTATTAGTAACGTTTTTGGCTATTCTCACGAGTTCCTTTCAAATAAGTATTTTTTAAATTCAAAATTTAATAGGTATGTAACTAGCATTTATTTTTATTTAATGTGAAGAAGCCATATTATTTTGTATACCTAATTCAATTTCGATAACTGAATATAGATATTTACAAATGTTGTTGTTTTATTTAACAAACCTTACCTTTTTTGTGTTGTATCTACTGATAATTTTAATGACATCGTTATGTTCATTATGTTACAATTCCAACTCAATATCTATTTCCATTATAATGCTATTGAATTACCTAAAATTCAATTAAATTACTTAAACATTTCCAAACTACGTAAAACCTCTTTACCACTGAAATTAAGATTGCCAGGTGCATTAAGTCGACTTTTGTACATGTTTCGACCATCGACGTATGATATGCATAGACTGCTACTATCGCTAGGTTCCCCTTATGCCAAGCGAGAGCAGTTTTTAGTCCGATCCTAGTACATTTCGTTTTTCATTTAAGTTAATTTTCGCGCACGACAACACTTGTTCACACTAGTGCTTACGGTTTAAACTCTGATAGGCTCACTCTATAGTTTCAAATGCAACCTTGTTGATTTCGACCTTTTTATTGTGTTATACCTATGTACAATAAAGAAATAAAAATTTTAGGCTGCCTGTACACGGACCGCTCTGGTGCGTTTCGTGCGACTCCCGCCCGGTAGCGTTTGTTTTTTGCACTGTCAAACTGCAAACAAGGTCTCGATTCAGCTATTTTCAATGCTTGTCAGTGGTCGTTCAGTGTCCCTCCCTCTGGAAGGGGTCCAGTTAAGGACCGAAGCCTGTCGGAGCCGCGCAGAGATTGCTCTGACTAGGGCTAAGACGGGACCGGGCTGTTTTTAATCGGTGCAAGTCCGACATGTCTGTGCGTGGGTTGAATAATTAGAGTTGTACACCAAAAAAAAAATACTCGTCAGTGTTCTTGTCATTGTGCCTATTTCTCGTATTCAGATAAGCCTGGAATAAAATATCATTGAACTCCCGGAAATAATACTCGTAATGACTAATTAATGATCGTAATGACAGTCAGCAGAAAACCAACCATAGTAAAATGACCAAATGAAGGTCATTCTATCAATTCAAGCAACTCTTAAATAGCTAAATCGTAGCTAAGACCGTGTGTACGTAGCCTAACATGGTTTTTCCAACTCTAGATAGGGTTTTGATAAGATACATCGATTTGTATAATAATAATTCCTATCGCTGTACAGTATAAGCGTTGCCATGGCAACGAGTTGGAGTGTAAGTTTCCTGTTGGTCTAGTAGTTAGTGACTGACCTGACTGCTATACTAGACGATGCGGGTTCGATTCTCGCTCAGAACGGGTCTTTGTGTGACGAGCATAATCATTTGTTCTATGTCTGGGTTTAATTTACCTATTATAAATACGGTACATGTAAGTATTGAAGTTACAAGAATGTTTATCAGGTATTTATTTTACCAACCTTTTAGTTCCCAGTTAGCTAAACAATTATAAAATATATGAGTATTTAAGTGTCCACATTTATGACACGTTTCGAAGCGCTCACACTCTCAAAACTAATCATACCTATTTCAGCCTCTGTGAGTACCTAATGGGTTTATTCACAATCAAATAAACTCGCAAAGAAAAGTAGTAAAATCATTCCAGTATAGAACCTACATCTAAAGTGCCTCAGTGACGCAACACCAATTCTTGTGCAAATACTTAAACGACTATAAATACCTACCCATCGACATGTTATGTTATTGTTCCTTATGTCAAAGGAGTAAGGTTCATTTCTGCGTGGTTATAACTGAAGCGTCAGTCTGCGAGATACTACATTAACCACGTGAGTGAGCAACAGGACCCATTCAGCTGAACGAATGCAACGGGCGGCAACCCTTTTACACTCGCCGGTTGCCGGTCCGGAGAGCCGGCGATGAAAGTACGGAAAAACAAGTGAACATTCATTTATGAGCTTGTTGGTCTAGTGGTTAGTGACCCTGACTGCTGAACTGGAGTTTTTCAGTTCGATTTATATTTCTGACAAATCTTTGTGTGATGAAAGTGAACACTTTTTCTATTTCTATGTGTTGAAATAGATAGAAGTACGCCAGTATGTTTTTCAGTTGAACTTGAGTGAGTTGTCACAGAATGTTATAATCCGGGACGCAGAGGGCGGCGACGGGGGTCCCTCAGCCTTCATTGCACGCGTGTCCTTCCTTGCTGGGTGGGGGTGGTGTAGTGCCATGCACTGCCCTCGCTGTCCTCCGTCCTACATAGGTCATGTCGGGCCCGCCGCTAAGCGGGTAGTCGCCGGGGGCGTTATGGTGTTAAGCCTTCGGTTGGACGCGTAACGCCGCCACTAAGGCGAAGGATGGCACCAGGGGCCCAAGTCTGCTATTTACACTACGTTCAATGTCTTCATAGTGGCGTGCCAGCAGAGCCATTTTCGGAAAATTGGTATTCTACTAAACGTCAAAACGTCAAAATTGCGCATTGGAACGATTCGGTTCAATGTTCAACGACTGTGACCAATAGTTCATACATCTGGTACAAATTGCAATGCGCAATTTCGACGTTTTGACTTTTAGTAGAATACCAATTTTCCGAAAATGGCTCTGCTGGCACGCCACTATGAAGACATTGAACCGAGTGTAAATAGCAGACTTGGGCCCCAGGTGTTTTGCCGGAGTAGTCGGAGCCTTTCTCAAGGCTCTGGAAGCCCGGACTCTTACAACCTCAACCCCCTGGGGATGCAAGGCTGGCTCATAAATGAGTTTCACCTGACAAAGAAAAAGGAATGTTATAATCCAGATGATGTCGCACATAAATTGTTGAGTTAGCTAATGACGTCATAGTAAAGTATTTTCATGTCGATGAAAATTGTACTGCTTCCTAAGTAAGAAGTTACTTGACCCAATAATTGAAGAGGTAATGATTATTTATTTCTAAAGTTATTTATTTTGAATCTGACCTACTAGAAATTTATTAGAAATCTATTTCAAGTAGATCAAACGCAAAGAAAATTTATTATTCTCAAATCGAATAAAATAGCCAATGAAAAAAAATGACATACATAAACCATTTCAACAATATAAAAACATATTGCAATAAGGTTTTATATAAGCTTTGTATATCAGCAGCCAAAACCAAGATGCGAGTAAAAACATATTGCCATCTCTGTCACCCACGACGGCCAGCCGTTATTGTACGGTAACCGGAATGTGTAAAAGGTCTCTAACATCTGTGGGACTGCATTTACGCATGAAATACTTCGATGTGTGAATTTTAAATAACTTTTTATATTTCCATCCCTTTGTAGGAGACAGGCTTCAATTATTTCGTTATTACATAAACAGTTCTGAATGTGTAGCGTTAAGGAAAATATTAATCATCCACAGTCCTTGTCCTACCACTGTTGGGCATAGGCCTTTTTCGTGCCATTTTCTACGGTCCTGTGCCAGCCTCATCTGTCCTGTGTCAGACTCGACCCGAGACTTTGACTATGTCGTCGACCCATCTTGCTCCCGGACGACCGACGCTTCTTTTGCCTAGCCTTAAATTGGCCATAGAAAATATTGCGTAAATTAAAATGGGTAAGTTAAGTACATTTGAAAGTTTTGTTGCTTTGTTCGATTATATCTTTGAGGTTAAGCCTTTTTCCTTTTCTTTGTTGATCTATACTCTAGATTCTGGAGGGTTTTATCTATTTCGCCACAGGTTTCTCTGTGAACTGTGGGAAAAGATGAAATTGGTTTCAGTGGTTATGTAAGTACCTATGTTACTTATGTAGTAACCACCTTGACCACTTTCTAACTTATAAAAGGAGGAGGTTTTCAATTCGTTTGTATGTTTGTATTTTTTTTTATATATTTTTTCATCGATTATACTATAAAAGGTCCCATTGAAGGGTCATCAAAATTAATCCAATAGTTTTTCTGACTGAAGTTGGTTTTTTACTATTTTTGTTTTTCTATATGATTGATTATTATTTCTTTAGAAATATTAATTTACTGAGAACAGACATACAGTGTGTGAATCACTTATACTTTTTCCATTCAGTTTAAATTGAAATGACATGCTGAAAGGTTGTAGTCAAACCTATACTTACCAATGGCTATCTGTAAAAGCTTCCACATTCCAATAATTACTGATATTACCTTTCCTTCATATTTAACTGTATCGGGTATCGAATTGCCATCCATTTACATAGAAGGACAAACTCACATAGCCGCCAATCAGTCTACAAAATAGTAGATAGAAACAAACCAGAGGTTTCACGGATCAATTAATGTCAATATCAGACGACTTTGTATTTTGAACTTTACGGCGCAAAACAAAAGCTTGATTTTTGATCGTACTTGTTTAGAAATTGGCCGTGACAACCGCTGATGTAACCTCTTGCTCATGTCGTGTTCATCATGAACCTCGACAAGGCAACAAGATGATACTCATTTGTATATTTTTCAACCGACTTCAAACTGAGGAGGTTCCCAATTAGCGTGTTTTTTTTTAAATCTATACTTTTTGTTTTCTGTACGGTACAGAGTTGGTACCATATAAATTTTATCAAAGTCGGTTCAAGAGTTTTGTTTTTCTTTTTACTTAATATGTGCAATTTGGTACAAGTCAATAATTTTACTTGCCTGTCAAAAATAGGTGTTACAAGCTTTCATCTATATACCTATCTATCTATTAGTACATATGTGTTTGGCAGTGTAGTATCCAGACGAATGGGCTAATTTTGATTGGATTTCGAGTTTAGTTGACGTTTGAAACTGTTCCTACATTTTCCAAATCCTCTTGTAGTTGGTCATCCCTAAAACGCGAGTATCCGTGCAGGTAATTACTTGATGACTGCACTGATTAGTCATCACTCATCCCGGAACCAACCTGAGTAAGCTTTGAATGCAGTTACTATCAAATCTATGAAACAAAATTAAGCTACTTAGCTCATTTACACAATCTAACATACACGATCTATTTTATATTTGTTCAATTTTTTTCAGCCCTGAATAGCAGAATAACTGCTTATTAAAGTTATTAAATAATACAACTTGTAAAAGAAAATACATATATTCGGCCGCTGAGACACATGCCAGTTGGTTTTGATTTGTATTGGTAAGTAAAAATCCGTGTTATATTATTCATTGTAACCTTTCACAGATAATGATATAGTTTAGAACGATATTATTTTTATGGGACAAATAAATAAGTGGTAGTAATTTATTTAGTATGGGCAAAGATCGTCACCCACTGGACGCCGGAAGGACATCGCCGCCGCGCCGCCGACGCGCCGCCGCCGCGCCGTCGAGGTCGCCCGCGGTGAAGGTGGTGTGATGATCTAGTCAGTTATAGATAGTAATCGCAAAAAACAGAGAGGTTTGGAAAAAGAAAGGGGAAGACTTTGCCTAGTAGTGGGATCTAAAGGAGGCTCAAAAAAACAATTGCCGCTGTTCATAAGGACCTGTCAAGAAAGCATTCTCTCAGCGGCCGAACTGTAAAATAATAATTAAATAATTCCAGCCTAAGGAACCACTGCTGGGCACAGGCCTCTTCCCATATAGAGAAGGCGCGAGCATTGATCACCACGCTCATACAGTTAGTAATAACATTCCCTTATCCCGTAGTTCTAGTATACCAAAACATACCATCACGCCTGTAACCCCGAAGGGTTAGGCAGACCTGTACCAATGTGCACCCACAGTTTGCCGGTATGTTTAGGTCCCATGTAAAAGGGGGCAAACCTATTGCCACTAACCAAGCACAAATCCAAACTAAGACCGGCTAATGAGAATTTCGTAGAAAAACCCACCATAACACCTTGGTCGACTTGGGAATCGAACCCTCTAGCGTACCTCTAACGTAGGAGTCGCGCTTAGAACCACTAGGCCAGTTCTTTAACAGTACAGTAAGCAATAACATTCACTAATCCTGTATTTGTAGTAGTATAATACAATAAATTAGGTATATTAACGTCAATCAATCAACATCCGAATGCAGCTTATGTTTCTAAAATCAAATCAGATTCCTGATACACGAGAGGTTTCCGCGTGTTTAGATCAAGGCGACGATTCAGCTATTTGAGAATTGCTTGAATTGACTGAATGACCAGCAGGTGGCATGACCTGGGGCCCGCGTCTGCTATTGACAATTGCTTGAATCGTCTGAGTGGGTGGCGTTAGTAGGTCCATTTTAGGATAATTAGCATTCTACTAAATGTAAGAACGTCAAAATGGGCCGTCCCAATGGCCAATATTGACGTTAAAATGACGTTTTACCTTCGTAATTATCCTAATAAAATGGACCTACTAACGCCACCCACTCAGACGATTCAAGCAATTGTTAATAGCAGACTCAGGCCCCTGGTCAGGACCTAATGATAATAATCATCTGCCGAGCCTTTTTCCCAAACTATGTTGGGGTCGGCTATCAGCCTTACTGGATTCAGCTGGAAACTGCAGTATTCTACATGGAGCGACTGCCTATCTGACTAATGTTATATTTTTATAATAATCTGCTAACTGTCATTACGATCATTCTCTTTGAGTTCAATGAGATTTTATTGTAGGCTTATCTAAATACGAAAATTGGTCACAATGACAAGTACACTGACCGACCACTGACATTTAAAATAGCTGAATCGGAGCCCAGTTAATTATCCTGCAAAGCATGCACTATTGATGGCATTGCAGATATTCTATTAGAATCTATACCCTAAATAATTTATATAATTTACCAAATAAACCGTCTTCGATACAAGACTTTGTAGTTTTCTTATGGATTCCCTTGTCAGAACTGGATCCCCCAAACTGGGGCCACGAGGAATGCAACGAAAGAAAAGATTTGGAAGATAACAATTGAAAAAAAAAACATCAAAAAAACATACAAACATCCGAATTGAGAACCTCCTCCTTTTTCTTTAAAGTCGGTTAATCAAAATCAGTTCACCCAGTCGAAAGTTTACACGTAAGAAAACGAAATACTGTCAAATTGAGAACCTCCTCTTTTTTTGTAGTAGGTTAATAAGGTTAAAAGTATCGAGTGAGAGTATCGCTAAAAGCTCATAGCGCCAAATGTAAGCACATTTTTACCTGTATGTAGTACCTACATTCGTTTACTGAATTAAGTTAATTTCCACGCAGCGATAGATGTTTCTGTGAGAATATCGATGGTTCCGATATTGTTAGGATAATATTAGGCTTTGAGATAGTGACGTCACGCAAGAATGTCTGGCATCATGCATTGTTCCAATAATTTATGAAGATCTGTAGTGCTATTCTGTAACATTATGTTCATATCTCGACAGCGGAATCTGCGGTGAGATGTCAAATACGTATTTTCAAATTTGAATTCTTAATCAAGGCCAATTGGGTTCACTTTTGAAATGGGCTTTACTGTCACTTGGTTGAAACTCGATACCGAAATTATTTACAAAATAGGCTAATTTATCCGTCGGTAATTTACTAGTAGGCAGTTTCTTTATTTTTAATCGGCGTCAAAAGGTACATAATTCGATGTATTTTTTTTTCATGTTTTTTATCACTGAATTTCGACTGGGTGCACCGATTTTGATGTTTTTTTTTATTGTATTGACAGTGACATCCATAAAAAAAAAATATAGAAGACTTATTTTGAAGTCGGTTTTGTTAGAACTTTTTTCCATTATTGTTATGCAAGTTATTCATTATAAATGTACGTAAAATAATGACTGTAACGTTAAGCTTGTAGTTGATATTTTGAGGTAGCATCGCAGTTCGTTTAATGAACTAAAACTCATTAACCTCACAATTCCGACACAGAAACATCACTTGCATTGGAATTACAGCTTTGTGTCACTTGCAACAGAGTGCATTTTGAAATATATGATGAGTTAAAAGTACTTTTACCTATTAAGGTTTTGGATTAGATATCATTATCATCAAAATGCGTTTCAAAATAACATACTATACATAGTAATACTAACTACTACTACTACTAGCGACCTGTTTTAGTATTTAGGCAAGTTTTAATTAATATTGAGGTTTCATTTTAGGTTTATGAGTGATGAAGGCATAATATCCAAGTATTTTACATATGAACCTTTCTCTTGAAACCCTCTAAGTATATCTGAAAACATTATTAAAATCGAATGAGTAGGTTATGAGATCTAAGCGAACAGACAGTTGAAGACTCCATTTTTAACCGACTTCAAAAATGGAGGAGGCGTTCGACTAACAGAACCGATTTTAATGACTCTTCTTTTTTTATTTGAAAGCTGGTTCTTCTCTTGTGGTAGATATCGATACCTAACAACCCCTTAACTGATCGGACAGGGGTTTTGTAAAACCTTGTATATCATTTGAACCATACCGTACAAGACTTATCTAAAATCGTTTTTTTTTTGTTTGTCTAAACTTCTCTGTAAAGGTGTCTAGGTATAGAATTAGTACCATCGTGGTTACTCACGGCTAAATTTAACCCACTGCCTTACCTGTTCCTACGGTTTCAGGTGCGCCAGTTGTAAAAGAGTTATTTTTAAAAGACTACATGTTCAAATAATTAGAATGGCGCTTGCTCCCGCTGAAAATATCAGAGAGAACTGAATTCTTCAAGCTAAATGCAACCTTATCTCCTTGGTTTAGAGTTGAAGTGATACAGCATGGTATAGCCATCGTTTCTGCCGACATGCACTTGCTTTGGTTACTTGACCGGTCATGCTCACGTAGATTCGTTTATCAAGCATTTCGCTTGAAAATATTTTAGTTTTCAAATAAATTTATTTTGGCCTGATATTACGCCTGTATCCCCGAAGGGGTAGGCAGAGGTGTACCAATATACACCCACAGTTCGCTGATATGTTTAGATCCCATGTAATAGGGGGCGAGCCTATTGCCACTATCCGGGCACAAATCCAAACTCCGACCTGCTACTGAGAATTTTATAGAAAAACCCAATATTGGTCGTCTCGGGAATCAAACCCAAGACCTCTAGCGTAGCAGTCGCGCTTAGCGCCACTAGGCCAACGAGGCAGTTTGTGTGTCGGACTTGCCCCGATCAAAACACCCGTTCCCCTTCTCGCCTTTGCTGGAGCCGCGGGATCGCTGAGCATTCTCAGCGCAGCTAAAGCGAAAGGCACAGTACCTGCACTGTTAATATAAAGTAGAGTAGAAGTACCTAAAGGTAGTATAAAAATGATAGAACCGAGTTTAAATACCGTACGAGAGTAATAAGACACGAATTACTGAAGTTAATGAAAAACAGTGTGACGAAATTTCAATTAAATCACCTGAAATCATCTGTAGTCAAGAAGCGATTCCAATCGTTTTCCTCTGCTCATGAGCGGAAAGATTCGTACATCTTACGAATGTTCGCAACTCGCAGACACGGACCTCAATCGCTAGGAAAGCACGATTGAACGAACTTCGTATGATCACATGTAACCGACGCTAACCGTAACCGACGCTTACCGTAACCGACGCTAACCGTAACCGACGCTAACCGTAACCGACGCTAACCGTAACCGACGCTAACCGTAACCGACGCTAACCGTAACCGACGCTTACCGTAACCGACGCTAACCGTAACCGACGCTTACCGTAACCGACGCTAACCGTAACCGACGCTTACCGTAACCGACGCTTACCGTAACCGACGCTAACCGTAACCGACGCTAACCGTAACCGACGCTAACCGTAACCGACGCTAACCGTAACCGACACTAACCGTAACCGACGCTTACCGGAACCGACGCTAACCGTAACCGACGCTAACCGTAACCGACGCTAACCGTAACCGACCTCTGACCGTAACCGACACTAACCGTAACCGACGCTTACCGTAACCGACGCTAACCGTAACCGACACTAACCGTAACCGACGCTTACCGTAACCGACGCTAACCGTAACCGACGCTAACCGTAACCGACGCTAACCGTAACCGACGCTAACCGTAACCGACACTAACCGTAACCGACGCTTACCGTAACCGACGCTTACCGTAACCGACACTAACCGTAACCGACGCTTACCGTAACCGACGCTAACCGTAACCGACGCTTACCGTAACCGACGCTAACCGTAACCGACGCTTACCGTAACCGACGCTTACCGTAACCGACGCTAACCGTAACCGACGCTAACCGTAACCGACGCTAACCGTAACCGACGCTAACCGTAACCGACACTAACCGTAACCGACGCTTACCGGAACCGACGCTAACCGTAACCGACGCTAACCGTAACCGACGCTAACCGTAACCGACCTCTGACCGTAACCGACACTAACCGTAACCGACGCTTACCGTAACCGACGCTAACCGTAACCGACACTAACCGTAACCGACGCTTACCGTAACCGACGCTAACCGTAACCGACGCTAACCGTAACCGACGCTAACCGTAACCGACGCTAACCGTAACCGACACTAACCGTAACCGACGCTTACCGTAACCGACGCTTACCGTAACCGACACTAACCGTAACCGACGCTTACCGTAACCGACGCTTACCGTAACCGACACTTACCGTAATCGACGCCCATCAAGACAGACACGTAACGTAACCGTCGCTAACCGTAACCGACGCTAACCGTAACCGACGCTTACCGTAACCGACGCTAACCGTAACCGACGCTTACCGTAACCGACGCTTACCGTAACCGACACTTACCGTAATCGACGCCCATCAAGACAGACACGTAACGTAACCGTCGCTAACCGTAACCGACGCTAACCGTAACCGACGCTTACCGTAACCGACGCTAACCGTAACCGACGCTTACCGTAACCGACGCCCATCGAGACCGACGCTTACCGTAATCTGCGCCCTGAATAACACGATGGCACCGGGAACGGGACCTAGGTATTAATGCGGGTGAAACTGCAGGGCACAGCTAGACATATATATAAATGAACCACACGCGGACACAGAACATATGATCAAACTCTTCACAAAAAGATTTCTTCTGAGTGGGAATCGAACCCACGACCTTGCGACATAGCAGTCAGGGTCACTAACCACAAGACCAACAGGCCCGTCAATTCGGTAATGCAAGTGTAATTTGGTCGTGTCCTGTATTGATAGGTACTGTATTCTAAGGTTGACTTGTATTAGAACTTTGTGGAGTATCATATCATCATCACGCCTGTATCCCCGAAGGGGTAGGCAGAGGCGTACCAATGTACAACCCACAGTTCGCCGATATGTTTAAGTCCCATGTAATAGGGGGCAAGCCTATTGCCACTAACCGGGCACGAATCCAAACTCCGACCTGCTACTGAGAAATTCATAGAAAACCCCAATAACACCTTGGCCGACTTGGGAATTGAACCCAAGACCTCTAGCGTAGCAGTCGCGCTTAGTACCACTAGGCGAACGAGGCAGTTTGTTTGGCAGTACTGAGAATGTCATAGAAAAACTATTTGTGGAGTATCGCTAGAAAAAAGTAGAACATCATGGTTGGAAAGGCATTGAAGTAAATATTTGAGTAATTACCAGTCGTGACGGTTAGTATTCTGCATTTCAGTTAGCGCCACGTTCGAGGGAACTATTCTAATTAATAAATAACTAGCGCTGAATGCTAGAAGGTACTCGTTATTATTTTCTGTAGCTAGACTCAAATTGCTTGTGATGCAATATGAATTAAATGCCTAATTGATTAATTTGATGAATGAATTGAAGGCCAAATGGTTTAGTTATCAAGGCAATGTAATTTTATTTATTTATTTAATAATTTATTTATTTACACAACACATTAATAGATAATATTTCATATTTAAAAATTATGTACAAAGGTACTGCTTATTTTAATAGTAATTTTGTTAATTTTAAAGTTCGATATTTTATACCCGAATTTTGGAGCAAGTAAGCAAGTGTGTTGTGAATAAATGGTTGGCCGAGGATCGACTTTACACTTATTGGAACGCATTTAGGCTACTACTACCTACTTTATTACATCAGCAATAACTTATTATGGCTAATTATCTGTTTCTGAAACGTTGATCATAAAAGAACATAAGCATCACGCCTGTATTCCCGAAGGATACCAATCTACACCCACAGTTCGCGTACATGTTTAGGTCCCATGTAATAGGGGGCGAGCCTATTGCCACTAACCGGGCACAAATCCAAACTCCGAAAATACTTAGGATTTCATAGAAAAACCCAATAACACCTTGATCGACTTGGGAATCGAACCCAAGACCTCTAGCGTAGCAGTCGCGCTTAGCACCACTAGACCAACGAGACAGTTCAGCTTTAATTAGTTAATGAAATGTCAAATCTGCTTATAAGCGCTGTGATTGGTCGTTTGTCTTTTGTTCAACTAATCACAGTCCGGATCAGTTGATTTGAAAACAGATTAAGTGGATAGCCTTTCAGAAACTGTGGCTGGTAACTTCCATGTATTTCAGAGGTCAGAGATTCCATCAGTGTTAAAAAGCTTGAAGAAATATCACTTGGCCAGGACCGTATGCAAAGAATCTTATAATGAAAGTCTTCTTTGTTTTAGTCGTCGTGTTTACCTCTTCTGCTGGTTATAAAGTCACAAACTACAATATTAAGTTGTGACGCTCGCGGTACAAGTTGTATTCTGTCTGGCTTTCTATTATGGATTATAATTGATTATATTCTCCCTAAATCATATAAGAGGACTGAACGTTAAGCAAGTCAGCGTTACTACGAGTAGCTTCATACGTTTACTACAGAATAAAGCATGCAACTAACATTTCTAATAGTTTCATCTAAGTTAAACACTTCTGATAAACGGTGAAGGAAACATCGTGAGGAAAAATCTGAAATCGTCAATCCGCAGTGAGTAAGCGTGGTGATCAATGCTCGTGCCTTCTCTATTAGTAGAGGCCTGTGCCCAGCAGTGGAAGGTTTATAGGCTGGAATTATAATAATATCTACGTTAGTAATCGATTTTACTGTGGACAAAGTAGTCACAGAATCGATTGAAATTATTTTACGTTGCGAAATTTTGTTTTCCGCGAACAAAAAAAAGTAACTTTATAAGGTTTCTAATTCTAAGAAAGCAGTTTGTGTAATTAAGAATGTTTATATAAACAAATTTAATCATTGTTTCCGTTCTTTATGTATATAATAACAATCTGTATGTAATGGATAACAGCTAGGCATGAACTTATTGGTGTTATTAATTTGATGTGTTGGTTTGAGGTGTCTGTCAGTCGCTGGCATCGTAGCTACTAAACGAATGGACCGATTGTGGTGCGGTTTATTTTTGTATAAAAGCGCACGGGAATAAGATGGTTATTGGTTAAGTGGTGTTCGGTATTTTGAAATATATCAGCTTTTTCTTTAAGTATATTATTATTTCGATACCATTTTCAAGTATTATCACTTGGTGACTTTAGATTCCATTTTGTAGTCAAGTTTCCCTTTTGATTTCCTTCACTAATTGTCATGGATGACTTAGAAAAATGTAAGTAATTAAGCAGACTGTGTATTTATCTATAAAATTATGTATGACATCCTTTTACTTTTCCACAGTAACACTAGTGGAACAAAACCCAGCGAGTGAGAGAAGCGGTGAGGACTCTTCAGCTCAGCGGTAGGTACCATAATGCATGTTAATTAAAATACGGCCGACGTAACCTAGCGAGTGTAGAAAGAGATACAAGAGCTGTGAAGTGAGATAGATATACACATAAACTGTTGGTGCAAAAGTGATGGCGATATCTTGTGTTGCTTGTCAGCGTCGCCAATCTACATTGGCTGTATATTATGTGCTGAGGATTTTGTTGTACCTTAGTTTATGTTTTTTGTAATATTAATAATAGTTCGAATAAATATGTAACGAATTAACTAAGTAATAGTATTTTAATAAAGACCGTGTTTGGTGGTCTTCAGTAACTAAGTATAATATTCCGGGACGTCTCACACACGGTTATCTGATTCCAAGCTAAGCAGAGCTTGTGTTATGGTAACCAGACAACTGATAAACATACTTATATATTTCTAAATACATACATATTATAGATAAGTTACACCCAGGCCAGAACAAATTATCGTGCTCATCACACAAACATTTGTCCTGAGTGGGGAACGAACCCACGACCTCCGGTATAGCAGTCAGGGTCACTAACCACTAGACCAACAGGCCCGTCTATCTTAACTTTATGAAGATAGCTTTCGGAAGAGGGTCCGCCCGCGAGGGTGTCTAGTGCAGAAGAAAGGTGTCCTTTTTAGGGTTCCAAGCTGACTTTACCCGAAGTTGCATCGAAATTGGTTAAAGGGTTTAAATTTAGCTGTTATAGCATTACAGATAGAGATACTTTCGCATTTATAATCAGGGACGTAGGGATCCTTTTGACGACCTCCGTGGTCGAGTGGCGTACGCACCGGTTTTCAATGTGCCGCTAGCTCTGAGGTCCAGGGTTCGATCCCCGGACGAGTCAATGTAGAAAATCACTTTTCTACATTGTCTCGGGTCTGTGTGTTTGTGGTACCTTCGTTGTTTCTGAATTCCATAACACAAGTGCTTACAGCTACTTACTTTGGGTTCAGAGCAATGTGTGATGTTGTCCGCATTTATTATTATTATTATTTATTATTATCCATAATGTTAATGGATATGGATAGATTTGCTGTATCTACTCGCAAAGGGGTGAAGCGAAAAATTGGATATCAAATATTAAATAAACTAATTTTGAGGAGATACGTTATACACTGATTTAATAAATATCAGATCTCTTCGCCCCTTTTCGATAGATATATATACCCTTTCGGTAACAACCTGTATGCAAAAAAATACTCCAAAAATACACACCTTTTTGTAATTTCTAATCAACGTTCGTTGATAATTCATTTTGCTCGCGTCGTACCAAACAATAATGAATACTTCGAAGTGGTCTTACAACGATTTGCAGTTACAAAAATCGATTAATCCATATCTACTATCATCAACGAATCCGTTCCCGATTATTTGGGTTCGACGCAATGCGTTTTCAGCTTCCATTCATCTCTACTACTCGTCATCTCAGTATTTACTCCTTTCTTTCTCATATCATCTTTCACATTTTCCATCCATCTCTTTTATGGCCTCCTTCTGTATGTATACCTTCCAATATATTTCTTCTGCATAGCCTTTTTCTAAGCTATGTTGGGGTCGGTTTACAGTTAAACGGAATTCCGCTGAATACTGTGTTACACATGGAAAGAATGTTTATATACCATACTTATTATAAATGCTAAATAACTGTATCTGTTATACTTTCAAGTTTAAATCACAAAGAATTTAAGGAGTTCCGTAAAAAAGCTTGTACTTCATAAAACAAAGGATAATCTACTTCCATGCGGGTAGTCCGCCGTGTCGCTTGCAGATTGTATAAAAAACATAAGAAATCGCCAAAAATTACACTTAACGGTGCTACAGAAATGCTGTCATATTTGAAATACAAGCACTTTTCAGAAAAAAGTCCGGTGAAGCAGTCAAAGCCTGCGCTCGTGCTTACTGCAAAGATCTCTAACAATTTTTTTTTAAACTATAGTTTATTTTCCAAATCAATTCTGGTGATAATTATCATCAACGATATTGAAATTAGCACCTAATCTTTTTTCGGAATATCCTTACTTTCTTTGAGAAAGGAGTAAGTCAAAGAGTTTCAAACATGCCCACGGATTTCCGCAACATATACGTATAAAGGATAGCTAGTTGCAACTCAGCCGCCTTTGCAGATACTTTACCTTTGCTTATTTTTTTAGCTTTCCTTTACAAAGGGGTGCAAAGAGGATTCGCCGACAGCAAAAAAGTTTCAAAAGTCTACTGATATTATGTTCCGCCTTAGTGACGGTTTTGTTATCTCATTGCAAAAAGTATAATGTGGGGGTTACCTCCTAACTATAAGGGTTTAGGCGAAGCGAAAACGTTGAGTCTTTTCTACTGATTTGTCACATCGTAGGTATTTTTAGTGTTCGGTGGCTGCAAATGGATTCGGTAGCCTTTTGCCGACACAGCACACTCGAAATATACGAAATGTGTCCGTACAAGAGAACAATTGTAAAGCAATTCGTTGTGTCTTCAACTGACTTATTAAATGTAAGTTGCCAATTGCTGGTACAACACTCCAAGTCGTCGATTCAGCTATTTTAAACGCATGTTAGTGGTCCGTCAGTGTTCTTGTCATCGTGTACTATTCAGATAAGCCTACGATAAAATCTCATTGAACTCGGAGAATGATCGTAATGACAATGGTCAAAGGTGTCTACCTCCATACTGCATACAAACTTTTCATACATAACATACCATCACGCCTGTATCCAGAGTAACCTGTAACCAGTTAGCCAGAGGTGTACCAATGTACATCCACAGTTCGCCGATATGTTTAGGTCCCATGTAATAGGGGGCGAGCCTATTGCCACTAACCGGTCACAAATCCAAACTCCGACCTGCTACTGAGAATTTCATAGAAAAGCCCAATAACACCTTGTCCGACTTGGGAATCGAACCCAAGACCTCTAGCGTAGCAGTCGCGCTTAGTACCACTAGGCCAATGAGGCAGTTACTTTTCACATTCGTATTTAATGATGTATCTTTTTATCTCTCATGTGTACAGTAAATAATACTTATTACATTACATGAGTATGATATAAAATAGAGTACACATTGTGATTGATTTGTTTTAAATTTTAGTTAAATAGTACAATTGGATTCAGTCGTTCTATTAAATTTAAAAAATAAATGATTACAAATCTAGCTTCAACATCCAAAAGTTTCATTTTCTAAGCTTGAGGCGGCTTGAGCTAGACTAACACCCGTATTCAAGAACGCTACTTACATAAGTATGGCAGCAACACTATGCTAAGTAACACCCGTATTCATGAACGTTACTGTGAGGTCTCATAGTGCGCGCGGACGCACAGGGATACAAAAACCTAATCATAAACAATACTTGAGGGACGAACGACACTATGCGCTCATTATAATCAACGCACAGATAAAGTAGCTCGCTAGCTACTTTACGCAACGCATAGTGCGACAAATCAACACATGACAAACTGGTATCGAGTATAAGGTTATGTTTGTAGTGATTTGTGATACGCTTATTTGCACATAATATAGTAGAGAAACGCAGATAATCTTAGAGGTTTTTAAAGATCGTAAATAAACTCATTTTTTGAGGTTACATTGCAAACGCTGGCTGAACCCTACGAGTTAGATAGAAAAATGTACTACAGTATTGTGAATGTAATATAGATCAATATTGCCCTTTCCAGAATGTAATTTAAATGAATATTTTCGAAGAAATTACAGATTTAAAATGCAGGGACATGGTCGGTTGGCGCCCCCCGGCCGGTACCCGGGGCGCGTGCCTATGCCAAATAGTGCGTCGAAGGCCGCGCTTTGCCCTATAGCACTTTATGGCTTTATGGCACTATATTTAGTATCAGCATTACACCCGTGCAAAGCCGGGGCGGGTCGCTAGTATAAAATAAAACAAATTTATTTCAATTTTGAAGATTTTATTAATAGTTCCTTTTCCAATTTCATTTTTTCTAATTGCAAACCATGGAGCTGTTTTTCAAAATCAATTAAATTTTCTTCCCGTTGTATCAGGGCCTGCTCACACATAGCTTTATTCTTGCTTCTGTCTCACTACAAATTTTCTTGACCTGAAAGATAAAGTGCATATTTATAAACAAGTGTGCTGCGTTATTGATTATTTGCATCTGAGTTTAATCCCTGCCCACACCTCTTGAATTGACAAAATATTCAGTTACCTGTGCTAGGAGTGGATATTTTATTTCGTGTTTTTGGTTGAGATGGAACATTCTTGTCTACTTCTAGATTTTATGATCTCCCAACTTCTTTTTAGCTGAATGTTATTCCTAGGCTTCACATAGGACTGTGCATTATAGGCCATTGTCAGCTCATCCCAGGCCTTCTTCTTCAACTCGATGTTTGAGCGTGTGTACGCTTATCCTCAATAATGGGCCGGTCTCGCACTAAAGCTACAATTTGTTCTCTTTCCGAAGAAGTAAATGGTAACTTCTTTGAGCTGAAAGAAAACAATACGTGTTATTATTTTCACAACTTTGACTATGGAACAAACAGAAACATATTATAATATATAAGTGCTTACCATGTTTTGGGTAATTACGTAGTCATTATAGACAAAATTTGTTGAAAATAATGTAAAACTGTTAAAATGTTTTTATTTTGAAAAATCGCGGTTGACGTTTAATCTGTCAGTCAACCCGAGTGAAGTCGCATCACATCGTTAACCAATCACAGCGCCGTATTCAATGCTATGAGTCCGCACAGCAAAGGGTCCGTTAAGTATTGTTTATGAAATGAATGGCCTGCCATGACGAACGCAGTGAGAAATGTCTTACTTAGCACAGTGTTGCTGCCATACTTATGTAAGTAGCGTTCTTGAATACGGGTGTAAGGCATTTCTCACTGCGTTCGTCATGGCAGGCCATTCATTTCATAAACAATACTTAACGGACCCTTTGCTGTGCGGACTCATAGCATTGAATGGGGTGCTGTGATTGGTTAACGATGTGATGCGACTTCACTCGGGTTGACTGACAGATTAAACGTCAACCGCGATTTTTCAAAATAAAAACATTTTAACAGTTTTACATTATTTTCAACAATTTTTGTCTATAATGACTACGAAATTACCCAAAACATGGTAAGCACTTATATATTATTGTATGTTTATGTTTGTTCCATAGTCAAAGTTGTGAAAATAATAATACGTATTGTTTTCTTTCAGCTCAAAGATGTTACCATTTACTTCTTCGGAAAGAGAACAAATTGTAGCTTTAGTGCGAGACCCGCCCATTATTGAGGATAAGCGTACACACGCTCAAAACATCGAGTTGAAGAAGAAGGCCTGGGATGAGCTGACAATGGCCTCTAATGCACAGTTCTATGTGACGCCTAGGAATAACATTCAGCTAAGAAGAAGTTGGGACATCATAAAATCTAGATGTAGACAAGAATGTTCCCTCTCAACCAAAAACACGAAAGGAAATATCCACTACTAGCACAGGTAACTGAATATTTTGTCAATTCAAGAGGTGTGGGCAGGGATTAAACTCAGATGCAAATAATCAATAACGCAGCACTCTTGTTTATAATTATGCACTTTATCTTTCAGGTCTTAAGAAAATTTGTAGTGAGACAGAAGCAAGAATAAAGCTATGTGTGAGGAGGCCCTGATACAACGGGAAGAAAATTGAATTGATTTTGAAAAACAACTCCATGGTTTGCAATTAGAAAAAAATAAATTGGAAATAGAACTATTAATAAAATCTTTAAAATTGAAATAAATTTGTTTCATTTTATACTAGCAACTAGCGACCCGCCCCGGCTTTGCACGGGTGTAATGCTGATACTAAATATAGTGCCATAAAGCCATAAAGTGCTATAGGGCAAAGCGCGGCCTTCGACGCACTATTTGGCATAGGCACGCGCCCCCCGGCCGGTACCCGCAACCGACTATGTCCCTGCATTTTAAATCTGTAATTTCTTCGAAAATATTCATTAAAATTACATGCTGGAAAGGGCAATATTGATCTATATTACATTCACAATACTGTAGTACATTTTTCTATCTAACTCGTAGGGTTCAGCCAGCGTTTGCAATGTAAGCTCAAAAAATGAGTTTATTTACAACCTTTAAAAACCTCTAAGATTATCTGCGTTTCTCTACTATATTATGTGCAAATAAGCGTATCACAAATCACTACAAACATAACCTTATACTCGATACCAGTTTGTCAAGTGTTGATTTGTCGCACTATGCGTTGCGTAAAGTAGCTAGCGAGCTACTTTATCTGTGCGTTGATTATAATGAGCGCATAGTGTCGTTCGTCCCTCAAGTATTGTTTATGATTAGGTTTTTGTGTCCCTGTGCGTCCGCGCGCACTATGAGACCTCACAGTAACGTTCATGAATACGGGTGTAACACTCGCATCGCGTGCGTGCAGAGTGTGCCAGAAAACAATCATCATTGTATTTACAGTTATATTTTATTTCTAGCTGTTATTTTATGTGTAGGAAACATTTAGTTACTATGTCAGTAAGATTAATATATTGGGACAACTCACACCAGGGGGCCGAGTCTGCTATTTACAATGGCTCCAATCGTCTGAGTGGGTGGCGTTAGTAAGTCCATTTTAGGATAATTGGCATTCTACTAAACACAAAAACGTCAACATTGGCCGCCCCAAGGCCAATTTTGACGTTAAAATGATGTTTTACCTACGTAATTATATTAAAATGGACCTACTAACGGCACCCACTCAGACGATTGGAGCCATTGTAAATAGCAGACTCGGCCCCATGGTCATCTGATCCCAAACTAGGCTTAGCCCGTTATATATTTCTAAATACAAAAATTTAGACAATTACACCCAGACACAGAACAGATGATCATCATCATCACACAAAGATTTGTCGTGGATGAAGTTCGAACGCAAGACCTCCGGTGTACTAGCTAGAGTAGCTAGGTTCGTTAACCATGAGCCCTCTTACCCACTAGCGGTTAACCGCGGGGGCGGCTTACCGCGCGTTTAGCCGCATTTCCAGATTAATATGCAACCGCTTGTGATTGTACGCACTTAACCGCCAAGCGGTTGCATATTAAACTGGACCGCGCGGTTAACCGCTAGTGCGTAAGAGTGCTTAGACCAACGTGCCTTCATTGAGTTTACTAAATTGAATCCTACTATTCATAAAAGAGCAAACAGGTGCGAATGGATGGACCTTTGTTCCTCAATCACGGAAACATTATTGAGTTGTTGAACAGCAGCGCTATTCTGTAACTATCATTGTCAACGTCGAACTCATCGTCAAAATGACAATTATGACATGGATTCGGCGCTGAATAGCGTTGAGAATGACGTTAAGTTTACAGAATAGGGCTGCAGATTTCGACGTCATTTGGAACAGAGGTAGAAAATCTGGACTAGTTTAGCTTAGGTCAATTTTTTTTCGTTTATTTTAATAACAAATAATAAAAGCTTGTTTTTAAAAAAGTTATATTCTTTAGGTTTTTTTTTATATTCTTTGAAAAAATTACCTTTTAGTATTTTTAATTCGAGATTTTCCCAACTATGTTGGAGTTGCATATTCACGCTAACCAAGATACTGGTCAAGACGAATCAAACGAGCCCAAACTCCATGGCGTTGCGCTGTTTTAATTACGGAATCCTATGGCACCAACGATCAACGATTTGATTACCGACGGACAACGGGACAGACGGAGTAAATAGAAACTATTTAAAGGTACACATATTAAATCAAAATTTTCGTGATGTGACATGAGTGCTAATCAGTAAACTAAGGTACTAACTTTAAAAAAAGTATTCTAGAAACGAATATTATCCCCGAAGAGTTATTCTACTTACCGTGATTTAACTTACCTTATAATCCGCATCAGCAGCGTTGGTGTAGATGTTGGTAATGCCATCGCCCCAGTAATCACTGTGCGACGGGCTGCGGGTTCGATCCCCGCGCGGGACAAACAAATGTGACATCTAATATTGATACTTTAAAGTTTGGTGTACCTTGTATGGATACCTTTTTTTCTTTCGCAGGGTTAAATCCACTTGGACACGCCAATCGCACTGTACACTTTTACATTTAAAAAATAAAAATAAAAAGACATTTATTGCTACTAAAGAAACAGACAAGAAATATTTTACATACAATGTTAACAATCAGTAGCAAAAGGAAATGGCTCAGCTAAAGTTGCTCCGACAACGTCGCAACGCTGATTTTCGGCCATTCCTACTCCCTGTGCTATTGTGCGGGAGTTAGCGTGCTTATGTCTTAAATACACTTATATACTGAAATTAATTCTAAGTCTCGGTTCGAGTCTGTATGAGGCTGGCACAGGACCGTAGAAAATGGCACGAAAATGGTGAGGCCTATGCCCAGCAGTGGGAGGACATGGGCTGTAGATGATGATTTTATACTGAAACAACTACTTTGTGTGAATTGGACTCGACAATTAGATGGTCTTGCTAAATTACTTAGTCTCTTAACTGCGAATTAAGATTTGCCAAAATACATTGAAATGAAATAATTTATTCTTGCAAGTAGGTATACTATATAAATCACTTTTACAATGTCTTCCTAAGCTAGATGAAGTCGACATTTCCTAACTGACTACCCTGAGAAGAAATGTCGAAACAAACTCGGGGGTCTTAGTCTCTTTTATAGTCCATTATAATACATTGGTGTAAACAAATGCAGAGTATTTACTGGACTGTTCTTTGGAAGAAAGAACCAGATTAATCTGAGCAAGCCTGTGCCAGCAGAGGGCAAGCATGCCCCGAATAGCTCATGCAGATAAATAATTGAATTAAACAAACATCTAGAACAGTTAAGTTTCTTACTATCTCATCTTCGTTTCTTACACAACCCATCAGCAAATATAGAATATTCAACACTGCATACTACGATTTAATATTTGATGAACATCAAGCAACATAGGTACTTAACATAACTCCAAAGTTTGTAAAGTCTTAGTTTGGTCTGAATTATTTGGTAGAAGCCATCCAATAAGTCACACGAAAGGGTTAATGCACTAGTCAATAGTGTGCCAATATAGGGTCATTTCCTTTGTGAAAACGTTTAAAATATTAAAGCTAACGAGCTCGCCTAACATGAGCGATGTGGCGTAAACAAGGCATTAGTGACCTAGTATTGTGTGGCTTAATTATTTACTGTGTTTGGCCACTTTTCTTGCCTATGCCTTGTTCAGAACATTTATTCCGCGCGGGAATTGCATCAACGCGCTTACTACCAGGGGCCCAAGTCTGCTATTTACACTCCATTCAATGTCTTCATAGTGTCGTGCCAGCAGAGCCATTTTCGGCAAATTGGTATTCTACTAAACGTCAAAACGTCAAAATTGCGCATTGGAACGATTCGGTTCAATGTTCAACGACTGTGACCAATAGTTCATACATTTGGTACAAATTTCGTATTCCGCTATTTTTTGACAGCAGTTGAACCACGATGATAAACGTCAAACTCAACGAAAACTCGCCATTTTGCAAAAACAACGTACTTGCAAAAGTTGTTGTTGTTTTATTATTGTTGTTCGCCAATTTACGTGACCGTCAACGCCGAAATCATCAGCGTCGTCAAGTAATTCCGTGACATGTTGAGGCTCCATGTGGTTTCTGTCTCGCGAGACATAAAAACAAAGAGAAGAAAGATCAAGTTACTCAGTTAGTGTCCGAGTTAACTCCTCACTTAAAGGTACATCGACGAGCTGACGCTATCTCGCCTCCTAATAAGGTTAGTAAAGATAATATCCTAATAACTGCTGATGAATAGAAAACCATTCATTAGCTTGATATATAGTAATTACAGATATTTGTGGAACACGATGTACATGTGTAAATTTGTTCCATTGCCTTCAAATTGTCTTCAAAAGTAGTGTTTCATATTTCACATGTACGTATATTTATTGTACATTTATTACAGGTACTTATTGCGGTCGCTTTTTTACGCGACGGGCTCATTCCAAACTTTGGTTAGACAATCATTCTTCAGTGAATCAAGTGACAGATGCTTTAAATGATGTGTTGACTGCTATATCAGACTCAGCAGAAGGAACTTCTGAGAATAATTATTATATGCGACATGTGGCCACAAGAAACCTAGTGGAACGCTGCATTGGACTACTAAATACAAGTTTCAGGTAATACAATGGACACATATTGATTTAAGCTATCTTTCTAATATAACCTTGAGTGTAAATAAAAAAAAAATTGTTTTCAGATGTTTGCTTGTGGCACGCACTGTGCAATGTAGCCCTATTACAGCAGGGGAATTAACGATGCATGCATGTGATGCAGTGTTCAGCATAACATTGCCAAAAGAAAGACACCGAGTCTCTGTAATACCTTTCACAGCTGAGGAGACCAAAGCTGAAAGGGATCGACAGCACCAGGTATTTAATATATATATTTTTTTATTACCTACATCTTGCTTTTTATTAAAAAGTATTTGGATACTCAGATCCACATAACCCCAGTGTCAACATGGACCTATGTAGGGGACGAACCTTAAAACAGGCACTTGCAAATAGGCCGTGGGCTGAAACAAATAAAGTTAACCAATGTACATATTTGATAGTCACAATCCTGAATATTATATTTATAAATTTATAAAGGGTGATAATGGTTAACTATGAGCATCTGTAAAAAAAAATATAATATAGTTTCAAAGATGGGTTAAGAATTAGTAGACATGATATTCAAAAACTAATGAGTAAATTCTGTTTTCAGATGTTTTGTGGTGCCCACTTTATTATTTTGACTGCAGTTCCAAAGATTAGATGAAGATAAAATTAAAAAACTAATTAGTAGCCACCTGAAAGAAGACTATTAATAATAAATTAAAAAAGATTGAAGAATATAAATACAAAACTACTTTGTGAGCAGCTGAAATAAGACAATTATTATTTACCAATATTTTCTGGTTTTAGATGCTCACTTGTGACACGCACCTCACGTTGCAAAGCAACAAACAAACGTTAATACAATGTATATGTTATCGGTCTTGAAATAGGATAAAAGATGTGGTTATAATATGAGTATGTTAATATATGCAGTGTTTACATTTTCTCATACCAGAAAATTTGTGATTTTTCTTTTCTTGTGAATGCATCAACATAGTTAACTGTCTTCTCTTTTTTCCACTACTGTAATACATCTTAGCTTACTTAAAATATTGTAATCCATTTGATATTGATTTGTTTTCTGTTTATACATACTTAAGTTTGTGTATATGGGAATTATATAATATAATTATGTCAAATAAATTAAATCGTGTGAGTAAGATAATTTAACTAGTTTTAATTTGGGTGACACTTATAAAGTATCTTGCCTGTTCTTCTCCATAGGAATGGAATTTTGTAACTGCGCAAATAAGACATTGAATAAGGCAGTATACTTGTTTTTGTAAAACCCCGTATATTAGAATTAAAAATAAATCAGTTTTTATTTAAATTACAACTTAGATTATTTCTTTCTGTAAAAAACCCATAAAATTATATTAATTATAAGACTAAACAGATATGTTATACGCATACAAAACAATCGAAAAAAGTGTTCCGCGCAGCAGCGGCAGAGCAAAAGAGATAGCGCGATAAAAAGCATAAGAAAAAAAGAGACAAATAGTGTTGTTGTTAATGGCAATACGTCCCAATTAGGACGTTTTCGAGTCTTCACGATTGCACGCTTATAACATATCTGTTTATTAGACTATCATTCGGTTTATAACCAGTCTTAAAATTTTACAATTTTTAAATTTAATTTTGGCGCACTTAAAATTTGTCACATAAATGGCTGATGTCTATGGTTAACGTTTGTTTTTCATAGACATTGTGTCAATTTGAATAAAAACTTTCCTTTTTTACATATAAATATCCTTATTTACAATTTTTTAATAGAAATTACATATTTTATGGGCTTTTACAATTAATTAGTATTCAAAAACCATTTAATAAATTTTTTTGCAACGTAAGGATCGATTAGTAATAATTAGTGACAACTGGTGTTGCCTATTAATATTTACAAAATGGTTGATACTTTTATTTTTAATTTTAATTGACAACACCACATCGCCCACTGAACCCACGACGATGCCACGATGTTGTTGGCTTATCTGAATACGAAAATTTGGCTCATTTGACGGTGACACTGGCACGACACTATGACGACATTGAACCGAGTGTAAATAGCGGACTTGGGCCCCAGACTATGCAGTTTTGAATTGAGATACAGAAAACTTAGAATGCTTAGTGTGATCGTCTGATATGTGTGTTAATGTAAAATGAAATCGATCATTTCTAATTTAATTAAATTTGAATTTACTAACTAATGATTCCATGAATTATATTAAAACTTACAAGTGTGAACCTGTGATGAGAAAGCTTCAATAACTTAGGTAGGATTAAGGGATGAAGGGAATACACAGGGTGTAATAAATAACAACACATAATAAATATCAATAGTTTATTACATAAATTATAGCCAAGCTTATACTTTCATTGTTTCTTTTACCTATACTGATTCATAGTAAAGATTTAAAACCGCGCTAATTTATACTATCTCTGTAAAGGTGGCGAGCGCGCGGCCGTCAAAATATTCTCGATTCGGGACCACCCCGCCGAGCCGCGCGCCCGCACTTCTATATAAAAAGAATACTTATAAATAAAACTAACATCACTCTATGTTATCATTATTAGGCTATGATTGGTGTTACTACGGTTCCTATTCCAATTGCTTCAGATGAAAATTATTCCTAATTTGATCTGCATAAGCATTAAAACTAATTAATTGTATAAGGTTATGGCTTATCACATATCGGAGAACCTTTCCTCTGGTTTGCGCTTCGATCACGACCTGTTAGGCTGCAATCAACTCGGTCAGCGGAGAGAACGCAATTAACAAACCGATGCCTGATCAATTACGTAACGTTGATTTGCTGATAATGCAATTTACTTGTCGGTTATTTGTTCAAAAACCTCATTAACCTTCCTACTATGTCATTCGGCTGAAATAACAAACGTTTAAGTCATTGCCGGCCAATACAATCAAATTAATTATACCCAGCAATAGCTTCCTCTATGGATGTATTATGAGCATTAGGAAATACAAACTCTTTTCGAGACAGTAATAAAATCTATAAAAAGCTCGGCAAAGGTATCTAAAATGCAGGCATTCCCACAACAATGTTCGCAGGTATTGCTTAGCTAACACATAAAACCACTATCGGTAATTCGTGTTCAATTTTAAATCTGTCTGACTTCCACTGCTCCAAAGTGAATTCTTGACGCGGAAGACTTACACGGCATTGCATTTGCGGGAATCGGAAATTCAAAAATCTAATACTTTTGTATAAGGATCGCCGAGAATGGACAATGCAATTTTTCTTAACTTCAGTTTTAAATCGGGATCGCGTTAGAACGGACATACTTAATCTTGAATTCGACATCCCGTAAAGGTCTTCTTGGAGATCGAACAAAACGTTGCATATTTCACTTTTCATTTTTAATTCGAGCCGCTATATAATGGTAGTTTAATGAGGCTTTTGTATAATTGCAAGAATAGAGTATAAATCAAAGCGCAAACCAATAAGAGAACACATTCTGTGACAGAACACGATTCGAGATGTCTTCTACCTGTCCGACATCACTGTCTAATCGAGGCATACTTATTGCTTTAACGAATACAGTTTATAGGTTACAATATACATCTTATTACGTAAACAATTAGGTTCATTTTCTATAATACAGACGGTGGAGAAACCTGACCTGAACGTCGCAGGAGCGCAGCTTTATCCATCATTCGTATTATTCGTTGTGATTAAAAAAGGTTTGTTAGACTACTCAACTCTCAAATACTGGACTTAATTTGTTTTCGATTGATTGTCCAAAGTATCAAAACTCTTAATATTAGAGATCGCTGTATCGGTGTCTGATGCTATTCCATTGAAGGGTTCAACTTTCCAATTCACTTTTCATCACTAAAATTAATTTAAAATATAATTCGCATTTTTCGCAAAATAAAATATGATATATTTAAATATTTAGATACACAAGATTTTTTTCTTTTCATTGTGCAAATATTTACAAGTTTGTGTAGTTTTAAAATAAAATTAAAACCGTCAAATAAACTAGACCCTCCCGTTTCGTGGTTGCGTAGTGTGATGTATCAGGCACCGCAACAACGGCTTCTACTTATAATATTCTCATTTAAACTAGCTAATTCTTTAAGTATAGTAAATAAATGTTATTTTTATAGATTATTATAACTATTGAAAATGGGTTTGGTGTTATGAAGACGCGGCGGGGTCGTCGCAGGCCGGGCTCCAGACAGCTACGTCCCTCGTAAATACGTCACTCGCAAGTATAAAAACTAGGTGTCCTATGCGAGCGGCCTGGGACGACCCCCACGCACTAAAACGTAATTATTCATGAATTTTTGAAATTCTCGCTATGTTATTATTATTAATTATTGCTAATTATTACTACCGTAGGCAAAGAATAACGCCAGCTTCACTGTGTATAAAAGTTGCCATGAAAAATATCGGAATATATATTATGTATATGATTAAATAATTCGATTCCAAAAATTCATGAATGTAAATATATTTAGATATAAAATTTCTATATAATGGTATAATTAGTATGTCGTATGTACTATGAATTTGTGTGATCCGTGGCATGAAGGCGAGTCTAAGTACGTCTACAATAAATACGTAACATCACAGTAAAGTGGGAATACAACGCGGTGTAGAATGGAGACATCAAACTAACAGAACCTACTTACTCAACTACGAAACGTTACACACCAAACAAGTAAGTACATGAAAGAAATCTTCGTAAGTATTAAGAGTCGTTAAGATTGTAAAGTTATGTTCGGCAAGAGATTACACGCACTGGGCTGGCGCGCTATCGCCACGCGGCCACGCGGCCACGCTTGACGCCGGCCTACCCTCGCGCGCTTTTAACATTAATTCTAAAATGGCGGGCGAACAGATACCAATTATTTTTAGTAATAGGTCGCGAGGTTAATTTATTATTGCTTATAGTTTCCGTTTCAAGTTTTATCTAGCACTTACAAAATGATGTCTAACGATGTCTGTTTTAAGACTATACGTTTGGAGTGGACTTTTATTTATTGTACATTTATTATTTTTGAAACAATCGCAAATTGCATCAGCGAGCTCATGTAATTTGCGATTGATCCTTAGTCGAAATAAGGCAGTTATTGCTATATTGAAATGTATGTTCAATATTATTAAATAAATTCAATACAATCTGTGTATATAATGTCAAAATCTGTTACACTCCGTCAAAACAAATATCTGGAAGACATTCTACATATATATTGAAAATCATTAATCCAATTTGTATCTATAATGTTGATATACATATAATAAATGTCTCTATGTAAGTACAACAGGTATAAAGTGTGTCGTTTACGCACAGACAAGTGACAAAGATACCGCGACGGTCGTGATCTCAAGTCAATGATATTATTATTTAATTAGCTATTTATTATTATAGCAAGTAACGCCCATAATTCACTGAACACTTTTTACAATGGCGTCACGTCTCCTTTGTCAATTATATGCACATAAACGGCACGGCTCTAGCATACCGGCTGAATGCTTAATCGATTAAAGAAAATAATTTATATAAATACATTATAAAGCTGGGTTTCATATTATACAATGTTATTACGAGGTTGTCATCAAATAATGCTGTGAAAAGTTTAGAACATATCTGAGGTTGGTATTCATAATTAAAATCTTCAGTAATGTATAGCTAGTTATCAGGGTTGAGGTAAACAAGGTGACCTATATCATAGCGATAGATATGCTATCGCCGCGTGTGAGTGACAGTGTAGTTACCGCGCCCGCAGCTCGCGAGCCGCGCATCTCGATTGCCAATCAACACGACTGCAGCCATTGTCGCCAGCAACGAACCCCATCGATTCAATATCATATTCACACGTTCAATTTAAAGGGAAACGCCGACAAAACTCCCTTTGTTTTTTCGCAAACCCCGTTCATAAATGGTCGCACAAAGCGGTGCCTTTTTTTTAAACTAACGAGTTTGCGGTGGTTCCCCGTTTGACGAGCTGGCTGTTTCGTACACGTGTAGTTTTAAACGAAGCTGTCAAAAACTGAGAATTGTAAAAAGGACAATGTTAAAACAAGTGCCGACGCGGGCTTAACTAGGAACTTTTCGAAAACTGGATAACTGTTATAACTAGCTGTCGACATAGGTAACGAGCAACGAGGTTGCATTTGAAACTATAGAGTGAGCCTATCAGAGTTTAAACCGTAAGCACTAGTGTGAACAAGTGTTGTCGTGAATTATGTATGAAGATGGAGCTTGCCGTTTTAAAAAATCTATCTAAAACACTAATATTATCCTAACAATGTCAAAACCATCGATATTTTCTTATATAAGTTTCTCGTTGCGCGAAAATTAACTTAAACGAAAAACGAAATGTACTAGGATCAGACTAAAAACTGCTCTCGCTTGGCACAAGGGGAACCTAGCGATAGTAGCAGACTATGCATATCATACGTCGATGGTAACGAGTGTTGCGGTTCTGAATTAAAAATAGCAAAAAGCTACATAGTAGTTATGAGATAATAATAACTAAAACAGACAATTATAAACACTAGATTTCAGCTGCCTAATCACGACCCTAATTATGTACGTTCATTAGTCAACAATTCTAGACTGGCTCACTAAACAAGCTGCCTCGAACGAAAAAGAAACTAAAATAGAACAATTAAAGCTACTGAGTGGAACATGAGCCGTCTTAAAAGCTGCCCGAATTCGCTCACAACCCCGACTAAAAGGACGAAAACCACGAATCTATAAATGGCGATCAAATAGACACACGAAACTAACCGAAATACTAAGTGATAGCTATCCTGTTTTGTCACCGTATCGATATAAAATTAAACCAGGAACACTTGAAAAGCAAACGAGTTAAAGGTCTGTCTTGTAACATAAATTGGACAGGTAAGACTATTGCAGGCAAAGCAACAACAGCGTACGACATCTGTCGAGCGTCGACGGAACAAATGAAATCGAGAGAACGCGAGCATCGTAGCGAAACTGTTGTATGTTACAGCGATGGTTACGGTTTTATTGCAAACAAAGGATTAATATCGATTAGATATGCAAGATTATTTAAGTATAATTTGTATTAAACAGGTAACAATCAATTTACATTGACTCTGTCGCTCCATTCGCGAGACGTCACTGGTTTTGCATTACGCGTAGTTCCGAGATTTAATTCCCGACAATTCAAATAAATGCTTTCTTTGTACTTTAAGGAACACGAGTTATTTCAACGTCTCGGAAGGATGTAATGAGCGTGAAGGAGAGCCAGACAAGAGTGTACGCTTCAAGATTTTTATAGGAAAGCGATGCCAAGAATCTGTAATTAAATAACAACCTTTAGAACAACGTACTGGGCGTTAGATTTCTAGCTAGCTAATGAATTTTACCTTGCATTTTAAAAATAGTGCTCGACGGAGTATTTTAGAACGGCGTTTATTAAAAATTCTAGGGATCCAGTCTTTGTAATTTTATTCGCAATTTCCATCAAAAGAGTATTGAGAACAGACTAATATGTTCGTGAGACAATAAAGGCGAGAAAATAATATTGAAAGAACAGTCTTTAATGAACAAAATATTACCATGAAAAATATTATTTTTTACGTGTATTTTCTGTGCAACGCTAATTAACAAAACGTTTAAACGTTTATTAATTTATATTTCAAGGTATATTAAATAGCGAAGAAATATCAATAATTTAAAATGCATTATATCACGGAGTCGATTACATTAATTGCGTATAATGCGTCAACTAACACTGTATTTGAATGGAACGAATTTCTATACGGTATTAAGACGGCTTTTGATTTTACTTGCATTACGTTTTACCGGTGAAGGAAAACATCGTGAGGAAACCTGGATTCCTAAAATTTTGGATCTGAAATCGCCAATCCGCAGAGAGCAAGCGTGGTGATCAATGCTCGTGCCTTCTCTATATGGGAAGAGGCCTGTGCCCAGCAGCGGGACGTTTATAGGCTGGATTATTATTTAAGTTTTACTAAATTTAAAATTTGATATTATTTTGTGGTATAGAACAATTGACGAAAACCGATTTTACGATTAGCGCAGTGAAAGCGTGACATGAATAACGATTTGTAAGATTAATTCGGTTGCCAGTTCCAAGTGATTCCCAATTATCGGTCTTAGGATTTGCATCGAAAAGTGTTTTACTTAGTACCACTGAGAATTGACAACTCATTGATGGTATTGTTGAGATATTACGCTATATTATGAATCTAGTTTTTTAAGGTACTTTAAATATGCAGAGCAACTTTTCAGTCTATAAAATAATATGTGTCCGTTTTAGACATTTCAGAACTAAACAATAGGTTTGACTGTACCTTGGGAGTTTTAATACGTGAGATAGATTCTGCATTGAATCGATCAAGTAAATATTTTGTTTCGTATATCAAATCAAAACAAACAAGCCAACAAGACGAACAGGTAAAAATACAACTTCAGCTAAATATATCGACGGTGCAAAGGTGCATTCGGCTCATTAGTTATTCGTCGTCGGAATTCGCACGCTATGTCACGCATCGGTCATCCCGCGACTCGTCCACATCTCACCGACGAACCGGTGACGTCATCGCGACAAGTAACGGAACTACAATTAAAATATTCACAACTAAAGGTATTCAGGCCACCGACATTACGTCATCAAAGAAAAAAAAACAACAAACGAAGAAAGATAATGAAACTAGTTTATATTACAACTATTAGACAATGAAATAAACAGAATAGTTGAATCGAAACGGTTCGGTAGTCGTAAAGGCAGGCGAGATAAACACCGCGTTGAGAGAACGCTACTAAGATGAGCACGCGAGGCGCTCGCATACGCAAACCAAAACAGGTCCCACTACCTGACCTCATCCACGCATTTTTGTTTTAAAAAAATATGTTATTAAAGTTAAGTCTCAAATAATTTGCATATGTAATGTGCAGCCGCCCGCTCTCAAACTCGATACGGTTTTGAGTCATTATCTCAGCGACAAAGACGCGTACGCAACGAGGTTGCATTTGAAACTATAGAGTGAGCCTATCAGAGTTTAAACCGTAAGCACTAGTGTGAACAAGTGTTGTCGTGAATTATGTATGAAGATGGAGCTTGCCGTTTTAAAAAATCTATCTAAAATACTAATATTATCCTAACAATGTCAAAACCATCGATATTTTATTATACAAGTTTCTCGTTGCGCGAAAATTTACTTAAATGAAAAACGAAATTTACTAGGATCAGACTAAAAACTGCTCTCGCTTGGCACAAGGGGACCCTAGCGATAGTAGCAGTCTATGCATATCATACGTCGATGCGCGTACGAGATGAAATGTAACGACTTGCGACTCTAGCAAATGTATCGCTCCCTAGACGGGGAATAAGCGAATGTAGTATGCAATATTAAAAAGATTTTGCCTCGTATTCAGACATTTGAGAAACACATCGTAATTAACCTTTTTATAATATGAAACCCTGCTTGCAAATCGCTATAGCAAAAAAGTACACGAAAAAAAATGCATTCAGCCAATGCGCACAAATTACAAGTTGTAGTATCTATTGCTAAAGGGGTACATATCTGAATAGTACTGTATTATGAGTACCTAAACTGTCTTTATTCATTCAAATGTAGATGAAATGAATTATTGAGCAAATTTTGATGATCATGAATGTGAATTGACCACAAATAAACGGCTATCACCATATAACATTATGTTTGTATAAAAATATGAACTTAACGTCTTAAATTACGAATAAACAATTATAAACTTAAATAGAAAATCACTGAATTGTTCGTGGTAGAGAGTAGAGGCGCGTATCGCACAGCGTCCTTCGCACAGCGCGGATAACACGCGGTATACAATCGCAAGCTGGAAGCGAAGCACTTAAGACTATATTGGCATTCAATAGGTACATTACGTACTGATTCGTTTACTAAACAAAATTAATACTAGCGTTGTTTACATTTACAGGCAGCGTCGGCTCGGCCGGCTCGGGTTCGCCAGACCCACTCGTACAACATTCACCACTCGATACCTTTAGGGTGTCATGACTTTATCTAATAATCACCGAATTTTATGAAACTGTTTACTATCCTTGCTATTTTATCCATGACTCATGTTTGCAAAAGCAAAAGTTATGTTAGATGACAAATATGTTAATAAAATAGCTCGTTTTGTTTTGATTGTATGCTTTTAAAAATAACTTTACAAACTGCTAGCAATGACTTTGTATAATCAGTCTTTTTAAAAGTAACAAATGTTGTATCAGAGTAAGAACTTGTAGCATGACCCTCACCAAACCGAAAATCACAAAAAAAATATAAAATCATAAAATATATAACAATTTCGAGTTACATATTAAAGCAATTTAACACTAAATTAATTATTCAGCCTTATGTACACGCGATGTAAAAATGGGAGTAAATATTAAGAACTTAAATGCAAGTTTGTGGCAATCTATAAATTAGTTAAGTACTTCAGTTCAATCACAATTTCTGAGGTTCACTATAAACAGTGACAAGCTTTGAGTATTACACGATAGGCTTAGCATGGATGTCAACAACCCAGTGAGTGCACCTACAGGACCAATGTACTCACAGACAACATCCACGCTAACCCTATCATATTTGAGACAACATTAAGCACATCTAGATACAATTTTCAATTAAAATCTCGAGAACATACACATAATATTCTTCACAATGATTACAGAAAAATTGGCTAACTACAAGATAAATATATCTTCTTTACAAAAATCATTAAATTTTCCTTCCATCCATGGTTGTGTACTCATTGCTATTATATTGTATTTGTATAAATGAAACTTATGAAATAAGCTTCAAAAGCGTAAAGAGAATGTATCAAAGTTTATAAGTACAAAAATATTAATAAAAATAATATAAACATACATCAGTCTACATAATAAATGTTTTCTTGTATGTTACACTGGCTAGCAATTAACTAAAAATAACATTATCACCATAATTTATAATATACCATTTAAATAAAGTTTTCACCTCTATAATCAACCCAGGCAAGTGGGAAATATTTTGACTATCAAAATAAAATCAAAACTCTGTTATTCGTTGTACAGTATTTTGTTACATGTTGGTAATCATAAAGCTTTCACTAGAGAATCTGAATAGTCTTGAAATTAGGCCGGCAAGTCAGTAGCTGTCACTCAAGCTGTACCACTAAACAAATACAACAGTACAATAAAAATACTCAAAAAGAAATATAAACAGCACAATGTTACAGATAAACTTCCTTAACATCACTATGAAAAAAGAAGTTCTCTTTTACCCCTATGTCTAAACTCTATGGCAGTTTTTTTTTTAGAAAAATATACAAAATGCATCATTTTTGTTAAGATCACTGTTGCATGGCTGCACGAGATCAAGTCCACTGGCGGAGAACAGAGTCAGGTTTACACCAGGAAGCCGTAGGGGCCACTGCCGCGGATCTGCGCGCGCATGCTCTGCACGCTGTTCATGATCTTCTTCTGGTGGCCGACGAGCGTGACGCCCAGCGAGGCCAGCTGGTGCACCGTGAGGTCCACCACGGCGTCCATGTCGATGATGCCGGCCGCGCGGAACTTCTCGATGTAGCGCGACATCTTGATGCACTCCAGCCACTCCTCCACCGACGAGAACTGTATCAAGTCGGGAGTGTCGCCCGCCAGAGGGTCGGCGGAGCGGTTCTGCGCGATCTTGCGCAGGGTGTCGGGGCAGCGAATAAGCTTGTCTAGAGTTTTCACAATGCTTGCGAATGTGGGACGGTGCGTGCGCTCTTTTTGCCAACAGTCGAGCATCAACTGGTAGACCGCCTCCGGGCAGTCCATAGGGGCTGGTAGCCGGTATCCCTTCTCGATAGACTTGATAACGTCTTGATTACTCCAGTTCCAGTACGGCCTCTCACCGAAGCTCATGACCTCCCAGCAGACGATGCCCATGGACCAAACGTCACTGGCCGACGTGAACTTCCTGAAGGCGATGGCCTCAGGCGCTGTCCATCGCACAGGAATCTTTCCACCGCGCGTGGTGTACGCGCCATCTGCCGTTGATTCTATCTCTCGCGACAGTCCGAAATCTGCTATTTTGCACACGAGTTGTGAATTGACAAGTACGTTGCGTGCGGCAAGGTCGCGGTGAATG
The DNA here is from genome assembly GCA_905146925.1 of Autographa gamma. Lineage (NCBI taxonomy): Eukaryota > Metazoa > Arthropoda > Insecta > Lepidoptera > Noctuidae > Autographa > Autographa gamma. The sequence continues at coordinate 699,554 of LR989849.1, read as the reverse complement.
TAATTCATTTCAGACAAATACTGCATTCCGGTTGCGATGCCACGGAGCATTCCCACTAGTTGTACAACACGGAATTTTCCATCGTTAGCTCTCAAGAATGTGTCCAAAGATCCGTTCTCCATAAACTCAGTTATTATCATGATAGGATTGCATTTGGTGACGACACCTTGCAAGAAGATGACATTTGGATGTTCAAACTGCCCCATTATTGAAGCTTCGGCTAGGAAGTCGCGTCTCGCTCGCTCGGTGGAGCCAGGCTTGAGAGTTTTAATGGCAACGTCAATCTCTTGACCACAGCTTGCGGGCAGTTTAAGTTTTCCCCGGCAAACATCTCCAAATTCGCCGCCGCCTATAATCGCCTCGATCGTGATACAAGACGCGTCTATTTCGCGAGCGAACTCCCTCACTGCCTGGTTGGGATCCTCGTATGTGTGAGGGTCAATGTAAGTCCTGGAGCCGGTGCCAGCGAACAGTGGCGTGGTCGCATTGCTGCTAGTTTTGGCGGGCCGTTCGGGTCCAGTATACACTTCACCATTTCGGTAGTTGAGCGCGTTACAATCGCTTGGCTGCTTTTTGTCACATTCGTCATCAGTTCGAGAACGTAGGAAGAGTACTGTGGCTATAATCGCGACTACCGATAGCACAACGACTGCGACCATCACTCCGGCGACCAGTCGCACTTGCGCACCCTCTTCTTCACCTACGAAAGTGGTCTCGAGCACGGAGCCGGTGCGTGCATACACTATACCACTGAACTCGCCCCAACCTCGCTTCATCTTAGCTCTCACTCTTATGCCATATTCGGTATCTCTCTTCAATCCTGTTATGGTAACATGTGGTTCTTTCGATATCTTCAGCGTGGCATTAGCATTTTTCTCCGAGTTATCCTTAGGGAAGCACTTGACTTCATAACTTTCTATGGTATCATCAGGATCAGTCAAGTCTATCGGGGGTGGGTTCCATGCTATCGACAGTTTGTCGCTCTCAACACTGAGGATGCGCAGCTTCGACACCACGCTCACCACAGAAGCCTCAGTGACAGCAGTTATTTCTACTTTCTTAGGCTCCTCACCGGTTTGTTCAGTGACACCATTCTCAGCATAAACTTGAAACTTATATTCAGTAACTGGGTCCAAGCCCATAACAGTCACTCTTGTGTTATTTAAGCCTGTTGCTGCTGGTCGGTATTCAACACTCGGACCACAGTTGGAACAGAACACCCTGTATGTAATATCATTGCGTCCCCCAGTCTTATGTGGAGGCTGCCAGGCAAGAGATATAGAAAACTGGTCAGCAAATGTAACTGTGAGGTTGACTGGTGCCGATGGTGGCTGAGTGCAAGGTACATTCTTTGGATCTTTCTTAGCTCTGAAGAAACCTGGTACACATTTGCATTCTGCAGCAGCATATGCAGTTGACTCTGAATAGTCAGGGCAGTTTATGCAAGGGTCATCACCAGTGTGGGATTTGAATTTACCAGGTGGGCATTCATTACATATTTGTTTGTTGAGGTCTGACTCAAAGCCGGCACGGCACTTGCAAGACCCACTGGGCAGGGTCCACTTGCCGTCTCCCTTGCACAGATAAACTGGTGGAGCCTCACCTGCTGCTGTCTCTGCATTCTCCACACAAGTGCCATTGGCTTGCTCAATAACTGTCACCTCTCTGCCCGTTGGTGTTGCTGGGAACCTAGCAAAGTTGACTGTGACTTCTGGGCATGTTATGTAGTACACTTTAACAGCCAAAATGGATATGCACGCACCCTGGTCTCTGAAGGCGAAGTAAACTCCTCGTTTGGTGACTGCTATGCTCTTGACCTCTGTATTAATATCTACTTCAGAGTTAGTATTAAATCGACCCTCACCTGCAGCGATGCGGCCCACCAGCTTGTAACTCTCTGGCTCCCAGGGCGGCTGCTCGCGCGTCGCCACGTCGAACTCATAGTACAGCAAGCTGAACGTCTCCTTGCAACTCAGTGCATTCCCAGGGAACAATGAACAATCTCTGATAGTGAATTTGATCTCAATGTAAATTCGGTTTGCGTTCCTTCGCTCGATGAACGGCGTCCAGAGCCAGTTGTTGACGTTGTGGTGCGCGACGTCGCACACGACGTAGGAGCGCCAGTTGATCTGCTTCTCGAAGTTGGTGTAGGACTCCTCGAGCCAGCCGGGGGTGCTGGCCTGCGCGCCGTACGGGAAGCGCGTCCAGCCCAGCGTGGCCTCGGTGGTGGTGTCGAGCAGCAGCACCTGCTCGCCGCGCACGCACAGCGCCGTCACCACCGCGGCCGCCACCGCAAACCACCACATCATCTCGTCGACATAATAAACACGAGATCGCCCAAACAACTCGTATACTACACTTTCAACACTAATTACTAATGTCTCACTACATAATGCGCCGCACACTTTTTACTTTACATTCAACACTTCACTTCATAGATAAAGGATGGCTCGGTCATTTTCTCTTTGCTGCTATGTATTCAGAGTGGTCTGGAATTCGATGACTTGTAACGATGTTTGCAGGGACCGAATGCACGCGTCGACTATTTGGTCTTGAATGACGCGATGCATGAACACAAATAACACTATTCTGTGTGAGGATTCCGCATTTTTAACTTATATTGATCCCGTATTACACAGATGAGACTCACTTGACATGGACGCGCAGCAGTTTTGTGTGTTGCCAAACGCAAAATATTACCTCTAGAATGCAGTTTAGAAAGTACCAAACACCTTGGTGTTTACATTATTTTTAGTTTTGTCTATGTCTTTTTTTATGTTTAATAACTATTTATTTTTACTGCACAATATTTATGAACGAGATAAAAATCTGTTTATTCAATTATCATATCCTAAAATTTATTGAACATCAAAGGAGATAGTATAAAATGGTCAGCTGTGTTATGTGAAAAATAATAACAGTTGTTTTAATTAACGGTTTAACTGTGTATTATTTCATAAATAGCGATAAATTTAGAAACAACATTCAATATTTTGCTATGAACAAAGAAGTACATAGACAATTAAATTCATAGAATTAGTTTCACAAAACTCTATGGTTTATTGTCTATGCTATGCCAAAACAGGGCTGTACTTCGATTATTTTATAAAATAGTCTTGGACATTATTATTTCTTAGTCCCAACGAGATTTTTGTTTCTTAATTTGACAAATAAGTAAAAACTCTTGACTACTCGGTTTAAGAAAAGCAAAATAATTTATAAAAACACTTGTTCCAGGTAAAAGCACTAAAACATTATAGTTTATCGGTTGGATTTTACTTTCTACAAGTAAGGTATAGCAAAAAATACTATCGTAAAGTAGTGAAGGATTTTGGTTTTCTTATTCAAATGTAATGTAAATGAAAACCATGACACCTTGTATGGACAAAGGTTTTAATCACATATAATTTTTTCATTAGTAACTAATGTACATGTTGTTTTAAAATATTTTAAAGATACTTGTCAATCAGTCTCGTCCTACGTAAAAAAAAAAATGAGAAAAAAATTCTGTTCTAATAATACGTAGGTAGTGATTTCCTTCAGACTCCTGCAGATTGGCCAAGTCGGATCTCTCTGGCTCAGTCGTTCAAATGTTAGATTAATACTTTGAAACAAAGGAGTTCAAAGGACATCATCCATTTTGGTCCAAAATTCTAAAGAGCCGATTTTTACGCAAGACGCTTTCGACTATAAAATACATTTAAAACCTATAAACAAAAATCCCTGAACATATTACTAAACCCAATCATTAACTAAGAGCTAGCATGACTCCCAGACAGAACATTTCATTTGTGTTATCTATCTATCATAGCCATTCATATGCTTAGGAAAACAAGCTCTGTCAGAATATGACATTTATTTTGGTTGGCCGGCACTTTCGAATTTGGACCAAAAATGTATAGAGAGTGGGTGATATCCTTTTGCCGTACTATTATGACATACTGACTTAGTCCGACCCTGGTTGAGTGGTTTGCGATAGGGATGGTAACATGACGCCATGACGCTTTTAGAAAATATCGACAATTGAATGGAATGGTCTTTCATGAAGTGGTAGTTTTAATTTTTACATTAAATTACCTACTTTAACTTAAGGTTCAATCAACGTTTAGTTTTTATGAGCGATACAGCTAACTTTCGGAAAATAAATAAAGGATAGGCAAAGGATTTTCGAAAAATATCTGTACTTTACAAGTAAATTCATAATATAATTTAATCTGGGTACTGTTACATTAAATTAATCTAATAGAAATAGTACATCAGTCAGTACCTAACAACAATTAAATAATATTATTTATATATCTAAAATACTTCAGCAATTTAAAGTATATCGATACGTGGACAATTCGATATTTTGGCTCATACCTACCATATTCGCCATTTTGTTATTGTGCTTCTTTACTCTATGCCACCACCTGTGACCACCTATTCCTCTGACTTGTTCAACGTAAACACCAATTACATTTCAATAATTGATTTATCTCTTGAGAATTTCTACAAACTATGTATTTTACAAAGTTATTCGGCGTTTTTTGTCGATCCATTTCCATCTTACCTTCCATAACAACCAGCACGAGCTCGTCGGAAACCTGAACCAATACGCACGTGGTATGTATCCTTATTAATTACCTTATTTAAAGTGTTACGAACTGAATAGCGTTTTAATTAAGTAAGTTATTAGTAAATAGAGTTTTCGGTTAAAAACCTCATAAATCCTTTCAATATCTTACCGGCGACCATGTTATTGTCAATCGTATCTACAAGATGGCTTCTCGCCGCTCTCGGCCTTATGAACAATAGCTGGGAGAGAAATCAGATTATTATTGCACCATTATCTGACCAATAATTCTTACAAGAAACCGACTTCAAAATAAGTCATAACTGTCGAGATGACTGTCCTTTCTGAAGTCAGTTGAAAAACTTTGCCTCTATTTAGCGAAATTCATAATTTATTCGTGTAAGAAGCTTGCGTGCGATGCCTAAATGATTGCGCTGTGCCATTTCTACTTGTTTTATTTGTTTATTTATTGTACATTATGTGCATATTGCAGTGCGCCAATGCTATTTAACAAGCTTGCGTTTAACTCTAAAACAAACAATCTTAATTTCCAATCTATTAATGTTTTTAAGGCTGAGCTTGTTTTTGTTATTTTCATCATTGTTATTTTGCTAAGCTATTGAAAATAATGACCTACTCTACCAGAAATTCCTACTCTCTATAAATACAATAATAATAAATAAATCTTTATTGACATAAAAAGATTACATGATTTTGTTTGTAAACCTGACTCCTGTGCTAGTATTTAAATTGTATTACAGGATACAATACTTACTATAAAAGGATAGGCATATAAGTAATTATATTATAAAGTATAGTACAATTCAAACTGCTAGGCAGCTGTACAGCACTACACTTTTTGCAGTCCCTTGCCCAGTTTCCCTGCAAGTCTGGCATCTCTAAAGGTTGTTACTGTTTATTCAGCAAACAGCCTCTTGTTCACAGCTGCTATCAAATTTGAATTCCTCTGTATTTATAAAGTAGGTACTCAGAGAATTTGTCACAAAACAGAAAAGATAACTGTTTTCTAAACCACCCAACTTCACATTAATATTTCTGTAAATATGCCCTGCAATAGTCTAATATTTACCACCCAATGTTATTTTATTGCTAGTAGCGCAATTTATTAATTAAAAACCATGTGACCATGACCCGTCTTAATTGAATTGTTTTCAGAAACTTGGTGAAGCTGCCGGCTGCTGTTATTCAGTAAGATGGGTGCTGGATGTTGGATAAGTAGCAGCTCTTTGATGCAGAAGCTGACGAAGGGAAGACCTGAGTTGGTTGGAGACAATCGAGACACACACACACTGCCCAGTAATAGCACTGCCCAGTAAAAGCACTGCCCAGTAAAATGGAAGGAACATACAGTACTATTCAGATACAGACAGTATCCTCTTCAGCCGGATATGAACCGACCCCTAGGGTGCTGTCCTTTTTGTATTTGTGACGTTTAATAAGTGCTACTTTGTAGCCTAAGTTAAATAAATGATTTTGAATTTGAATTTTTGAATTTGAGATAAGATTAAGAGAGTCCCGTGAAGCTGTTAATGTTAATGCCTGTGATCAGGCTAACTGTGAAGATGTCTTTGAGTTGAAAAGATAATAATTATGGAAAGACTGGAGGTTGAAACCAAAACAGCTTGGGTAAAGCGATAGAGAAAAAGAGTGAGCTTGCTAGCTTCCTGTAGGATCTGTTTTGTCTTGCCCACCAATATGCCTGTGTTGCCAAAATCGTAGGTAAATATCATCATTCAAATACATTGAGATACTATAAATATTCTTTGTTGTGACTTATTTATTAACGATTACTATCCAGATTTGAACAAAATGCTTGCAAACCCGCATGAAACAAATATTTGTATAGTACAGTGTTTAAAAGGAATTGTGAGGGAATCACGCATTCCATTTCATTCTATATATCAATATTTTCTTTTAATTCATGATATACTATTGTAAATTCTTCTCAAGACTTATGCTTTATATCTTTTGTTTTTCCATCTAAGTAGTGTTTGTTCTCCTTCCAGATGCAGCCAAACATGGCGGACCTAGCACGAGCGCTACAGGACCCTCTCCGGCTGTTTGTGTACCGATTGGGTGCTATTCTTAAGAATCGTAGATGTAAGAAACTGTTCTTTGTTACCTGTTCATGACCCTAACTCCCAGTCCTTTTCATACATACTCTCTGTTGATGACCTGAGTCCTTTAAAATCCGTTCCTCTCCGTGCTGGCATATGGTCTGTCAATTTTAAAGTCTACTTAGTAACCTATTTTGAATAAATAAATTTTGATTCTACACTGCTTATACATTTACGGGGCTGCGATACATGGTGATTATTTCACATGTGAGTTGAGAATTGTGTAGTACCGGTGAATGGTGGGCAAAGTTTACGCGTATATTAACTTTTATGATAATCGAAAAAAAAAAAACTACAGTTGAACGGATTTTATTGGTGTGTATTTGGGTTTAAGAAGACAGACAGGCAGACAGACTCCCTTTGAGCCGCAACAGGGCGCTTCATGACCTTAGACCACCCTGAGGTGTTGCCTTCGGGTGATGGGAGGGCACCTCGTCATCCGATCAACTGACTGGCCCCTTAAGATACGGATACGTTTATATTCGAACCGAATCAGTTGTGGCCACTTTACGAGCATTGATAATCACTGTTTAAAGTAGCCATGCTCGCGGTGTCATTTCTGCGAGATTGTCATTTCGCAGGAGAATCCCCGTTGTCAGATCTGCCTTGAGGGGTACGCAGAGGATGGGGACGGGGGTCCCTCAGCCTTTATTGCACGCTAAGCGGACAGTCACCGGGGGCGTTGTGTATGCACTACATACAACGCCCCCGGTAAGATCTCGCTACGACCACCAAGAGAAATGCGAGGCTGACTCCTAAATGAGTTCACCTGGACAAAACAAAAAAAAGGTGTTCTCATATTGCCGATTGCACCTTTGTCCCCGGAGTGTACACAGTCTACCTGCAATAGTGGTGAAGCCTAGGGTACAAATAAAACGCGATAGAATCCGTTTCAATGACTAATGAATGCAAAAAGTATTTTACTATCCGGTGGGTCTTAAAGACATAGTCTGTCCGTGCGGAAAGAGACGAGAGTCGCTCTGCTGTGCTTAGTACACAATCGATCAAGTTTTCAGTTTTCCCAGTGAATGACTGGCTGTGCCCCGCGGTTTCACCCGCGTGAATACCTAGATCTCGTTTCCAGTGTCTTCATAGTTATTTTGTTATTCGAGCCGGAACCAACAAATTAAAGATTTTGAAAATCGGTCTACTTTCAATAAAATCCATTAATTAGTTTTTGAGTGATACACTAATGAATGGAAATAATGTTGGTTGAGACTTACAGACAAAGTCAGTGCGGCGAGAGATGTGAGTCGTGGAATAGGTGGCGCTGCTGTGCTAAGTACAGTGAACGCCACTAGGTTACTAAGGTGGCGGGTTAATTCCAACTATACTAATGCACATGATTTACATAAAAGAACAATACAAAAAACAAAACAGGCGCTAACATGAATGAAGGGCCCAAAATACACTTAGAAGCACAATTAACCAGCCACTTTAACATAATACAATAAAAAAATAGGCGCTAGCATTCACGAAGAGCCCAAAATATACTCAGAGGCACAATTAACCGGACACTTTAACATAAATTAAAGGGCCCAAAGTACACTCATACTTAAACGGCCATTTCGGTATACATAACGCTCTAACCGACTGAGCCAATGGGCCAGTTATTTTATGGACTCAAATCGTCACTGCCCGTACGAAACCGCGTAACAGCAGTTGGTAAATACCGCGTAACAGCAGAACTAGCTGCTAAGAGCAGTCGGGAATAAGACATAAATCACTGAGATATAAAGATTTTTCTTCCTCCTAAAAATAAATACGCTGTATTTACGCGGATAGCGAAAATATGAGTGTTAATTCTATTTTACGTCACGACGGTTCTCTTTCCGCACAGACTGTAATGGGGAATACTTGCACAGGCATTACCAAGTTGCCAGCATCCTCTACACGTCAACTTTCCAATCCGTGGTCCCCTCCTCTTTCCTTCTATTGTGTTCTTGAAAAATATAATGATTTATAATTTCAAATGCTGCTGTTTTTTATTTATCACTGCGAATAATCTGAGTATGTTTAAATTGTTTGTGTGCTGCCTCTTATCTCAGAATACAGTCAGTTTTCTGAATTGGTTGTTTATAATTATGTTATGGTTATTGGTTATATGTTTTGCAGTTTGGCGATATATTATTTTAAACTCTCAGCATAGTTCATTTTAATCAATTATCATCATCATCATCATTTCAGCTCGGAATCACCCACTGCTGGGTATAGGCCTCCCCTTTTTCCTGCCATTGTTTTATGTCTTGCGCGTCCCGCATCCAGGTGGTTCCCATTACCATAATCAAATATAAATGAAAAATAATATATCATTATACCTACAACAAAATTATTATATACATGTCTGGGTACCTATTCAATTGTTTAATGGCAGAAGACAGGTATCCGAAGCACCTCCATGTGTGTTAAATATTTAAGTCATCGCCCTAGTTCCAAAATTTGGTGTCGGCGCAATGCGTATTCAGCTTCCATTCATCTCTACTACCTCATCGCATTTAGTACTTTCCTTTTCATATCATCTTTCACATAATCCATCCACTTGTTTTTCGGTCTTCCTCTGCATGCATGCCTCAGTCATATTCATAATATATGTCATATTCATAGTAATGTGAATTTCGTCCATCATCATAACATGCCCTTACCATGATAAACGGTTACCACTCATCTTTTCATTCACGAAGAGATTTGAGGTAATCGCTTAAAAACTTTCTCTAAACGATTAGATAGGATAAGAAATGAGTTTATAATTTCACCAGTCTCCAATCAAAGCATTCTTATTTTTTCAGCTACTTGCAGTCGTCTTTCATTCGTCCCCGTTCCACACAGGTCTTATAAACGATTTATACATTTTCCCTTTTTATTTACGCATCTTCAGATCACAAATCTCGCTGACGCTGGATTTTATTGGTTTATAGACAATTTGGGCTTATCCTATATATATTTTATTCCAAGAATTTTCCCATTTCATTGACTTACTTTATCCTACTAATTTCATGAGGGTACCACTACGGCTTCAAAGTTAAAAAAGATAGGGTCTGAAATTAAAATGAACTCATGTGTGGTCAGAAAAACTTTAATAATATAACTCAAAGAAAGACATTTAGTTTATCGAATTAATCTAATAAAAGCCTTGGTTTAGTGGTTTGAAGGGTGCATGTCGAAACACAGGAGAAGGTGATGCAACTCCTTCAGCAGCGTATGCTGAAGGAGTTGCGCGACCTGCCCCGCATCACATCCGCGAGGAGAGGCCGCGTGTCGCTGCTCCGGTACGCCGATGTCCAAACCAAACGCCTTTCGTATGAGGTGCCAAAAGGAAATCAGACATTTTGGTTCCGCATGCGGGCCGGCGTTTGGTCGGATCTCACGAACACTTGCAGCTTAATGTCGCAGCCCCTGTACGGATTTTAAAAGGTGCATTTTCGTCTGTCTGTCCGGCCACCTGCTGCTATTGGCGGTATCCCAGCAGAGGATGAAACTCTGGAACATACATACATTTAATTGAATAGGATTTCTATATCCAAAACTATTGACTTTGTCATTCCGATTAGGTACTGTTACACGATTCTTTCTGAATTGAATAAGTGTCGCCAACGGTGCCCGTAGATAGGCAGGATCAGGTCAGGTACCTCCTTCAACATTGTTTGCTGAAGGAGGTACGTGACCTGCCCCGCATCACATCCGAAGCGAGGAGAGGGCACGTGTTGCTGCTCCGGTACGCCGATGTCCTAACCAAACGCCTTTCGGATGAGACGCTAAAGGAAATCAAGCGCTTTGGTTCCTCATGCGGGCCGGCGTTTGGTCGGATCTCACGAACACAGCACTACCATAAAGTGTGCAAAAGCTTCGATGGGAACTCACAAAACAGCTCTCTATATTTTGAAAATAAAAATGATTTCATTGTTATATTCTGCTAAACACACTCTTATACGTGCGAAATTCGTTAAAACTTACCTTTTAAATGTAATGCAGAGAAGAATTGCAAGGTGAGATAAGGTGTCGATGCCGATGATGTACTGCATCGCGCCCACCCTGGTTAAGACTGAATCACACTGCCTAGTGGTTGGTCGCATTAGGCCCTTAAAATAGAGTTATGGTCTTAAAGTTCCTTCAGTGACAATATGTAGAATATAATAAATAAATAATGTGTATTGTGGATTTAAATAGAAACAGATACCTGACCCGATTAAACTCGACAGACGCTTGTCCGTTAAAGAAGAACCCTTATTTAGTACGTTATAGAGCAATGTTGATTGTTTTGTGGGTACGCCTACGCCTTATCCACTCGTTGTAAGGCGCGGAATATTTACAATGGGTTCTGTTTTCCTCCCACTTTCATTGGCGTTTGCCTTCAGGAGGCAACCCTGTATTTCTTGAAACAAGTTACAACATAAAATCAATAGTTATTAACATGCAAATGGACTACTTTAGGTGAGGATACACGGAATGTAGTGACACCGATGGTGACTTTGGAAATGCAGGATTAAGTGCAAGCTGCAGCTTTAGCACCACCTGCTAAAGCTGCGGCGTGACCTGACCCGGTACTTCCGCCGCGAGGAGAGGCCGCGTGTCGCTGCTCCGGTACGCCGATGTCCTAACCAAACGCCTTTCGTATGAGGTGCCAAAAATAAATCAGACATTTTGGTTCCGCATGCGGGCCGGAGTTTGGTCGGACCTCACGAACAGTTGGATCTTGATGACGCTGCCTGCATGCTGCCTCTGTGTGGGATATAAGTGCACCAGGATCGTGATCTACTCACCTCCGTAAGATCGTATTTTCTGCTACCCCCGTTGATGGAACAGCAGTCAACTTTGACAAAGCTTGAAACCATTCGACCAATCTCGATATTCTGAAAAACATTTTAAATTTTACTATTCTGTTCAACAACCCTTATCTTAACGTTTCGATAAAACCTACCTTTTATATGAGCAAGCTATTCGAGTAACTCTTACAATGGCTTCGGCCGGCGGTTCCTCTGACATTCAGCGCACGTGTCTGTCACAGTCCGATTTCAATTTGGCAGCTTTTACAGCCAGGTCCGCTGCCTGAGTCTTGGGGCGAAGAAATGAGTCCCTTATGTGACCCGTGACCTAAACTTCGAAGATGCTGGGCTCCATAGCACGTTGACAAACACCGAGGTGGGATTCTTTGAACGTTGCTGAGAGACCAAGTTTGCACACCATGCGTTAGGATAAAATTTTAACGAAATCTATTATGTCCAGCAAAACCTGAATTTCTTCTTAAAACTACAAATGCAAATGTAAAAGTAAAGCATATATTATGATCAAATCTTCGAAACTTCTGTTGCGACTTAATGCAGTGACGACTATGGCCCGCGTAGAACCGCAAGAGCAGGTCAGGTACCTCCTTCAACATTGTTTGTAGAAGGAGGTACGTGACGTGCCCCGCATCACACCCGCCGCAAGGAGAGGCCGCGTGTCGCTGCTCCGGTACGCCGATGTCCTAACCAAACGCCTTTCGGATGAGGAGCCAAAAGGAAATCAGACATTTTGGTTCCGCATGCGGGCCGGCGTTTGGTCGGATCTCACGAACACTTGGATCTTGATGACGCTGCCTGCATGCTGCCTCTGTGTGGATTGTAAATGCACCAGGATCGTGACACACTCACCTCGGTATAAACAATCTTCTGCTACCCCTGTTAATAGATCAGCAGTCAACTGTTACCAAGCTTCGATGGAAACCACCCGACCACTCTCGATATTCTGAAAAACAATTTCAAGTTTACTATTCTGTTCAACATACGCTTATCTTAGTTTCGCATGAACCTACCTTTTTAATAAGCAAGCTATTGGAACACCTTTTAGAATGTACAGCGTTGCAAGCGAGGCGAGGTGTCGATGCTATGTCTTCTGTTTGGTAGTGACGCTTGTTCGTGCTGCGTCGTGCTATTCTCGGCTCAGCGAGATCACAGGATCGTATTTAAAGGCGAGAGTGGCGCCATGCCCTGAAAATAGATAAGGCGTTTCAGTTCTTTCAGTGAATGAAGTCTGAATTAAATTATTTTGGTATAGTAAGTCATAAGTCATTTTGCGTCAGTGACGTATCGAAAACAGACATAAAGTTTGACTAGAATATATTTGGGTACGTGTGATGGGGCGCCTCGTGCTGTGATAGTGATCGTACGATTTCGATTGCGACAGAACTATGGTGCTGAGAAGAACGCGACAGAACGCGTCGCTACAAATTCTTCTTTAGCAAAATTTGATTGTGTTCTTGAAACTGCCAATTCAAAAGTAACATAATGTCATTTAATGTTATCAAGTTTTCAATTCATATTGTGGTATAAACTAGTGAGAATGCACACTTCAAAACTTCTGTTGCGAATTAATGCAGTGACTATGGCACGCGTAGAACCGCAAGAGCAGGTCAGGTACCTCCTTCAACATTGTTTGTAGAAGGAGGTACGTGACCTGCTCCGCATCACACCCGCCGCAAGGAGAGGCCGCGTGTCGCTGCTCAGGTACGCCGATGTCCTAACCAAACGCCTTTCGTATGAGGTGCCAAAAGGAAATCAAACATTTTGGTTCCGCATGCGGGCCGGCGTTTGGTCGGAGCTCACAAACACTTGGATCTTGATGGCGCCGCTTGCATGCTGCCTCTGTGTGGAATATAAGTGCACCAGGATCGTGATCTACTCACCTCCGTAAGATCGTATCTTCTGCTACCCCTGTTGATGGAACAGCAGTCAACTGTGACAAAGCTTCGATGGAAACCATCCGACCATTCTCGAAATTCTGAAAAACATTTTCTAGTCTACTATTCTGTTCAACATATGCTTATCTTAGTTGCGCATAAACCTACCTGTTAAATAAGCAAGCTATTGGAGTACCTTTTAGAATGTACAGCGTTGCAAGCGAGGCGAGGTGTCGATACTATGTCTTCTGTTTGGTAGTGACGCTTGTTCGTGCTGCGTCGTGCTATTCTCGGCTCAGCGAGATCACAGGATCGTATTTAAAGGCGAGAGTGGCGCCATGCCCTGAAAATAGATAAGGCGTTTCAGTTCTTTCAGTGAATGAAGTCTGAATTAAATTATTTTGGTGTAGTAAGTCATAAGTCATTTTGCGTCAGTGACGTATCGAACACAGACATATGGTATGACTAGAATATCTTTGGGTGCGTGTGTTGGGGCGCCTCGGGCTGTGATAGTGATCGTACGATTTTGATTGCGACAGAACTATGGTGCTGAGAAGGACGCGACAGAACGCGTCACTACAATTTTTTTTTAGCAAAACCTTGTTTGGTTCTTGAACCTGCCAATGCAAAAGTAAAAGAATGTCATCTAATGTTACAAAGTTTTCAATTCATATTGTGGTATAAACTAGTGAGGATGCAGACATATGATAAAATCTTCGAAACTTCTGTAGCGAATTAATGCAGCGACTATGGCACGCGTAGAACCGCAAGAGCAGGTCAGGTACCTCCTTCAACATTGTTTGTAGAAGGAGGTACGTGACCTGCCCCGCATCACATCCGCCGCGAGGAGAGGCCGCGTGTCGCTGCTCCGGTACGCTGATGTCTTAACCAAACGCTTTTCGGATGAGGAGCCAAAAGGTAATCAGACATTTTGGTTCCGCATGCGGGCCAGCGTTTGGTCGGATCTCACGAACACTTGGATCTTGATGACGCTGCCTCTGTGTAGATTTAAATGATAAATAATAATAGAAATGCTCCATGTTCATGATCCACTCACCTCGGTATGAACAATCTTCTGCTTCCCCTGTTGATAGATCAGCAGTCAACTGTGACCAAGCTTCGATGAAAACCACCCGACCACTCTTGATATTCTGAAAAACATTTTCAATTTAACTATTCTGTTCAACAGACCCTTATCTTAACGTTTCGATAAAACCTACCTTTTCTATGAGCAAGTTATCGAGTAACTTTAACAATGGCTTCGTCCGGTGGTTCCTCTGACATTCGGCGCACGTGTCCCATTTAAATTTGGCAGCTTTTAGAGCCACGTCCGCTACCTGAGTCTTGGGGCGAGAAATGAGTCCCTTATGTGACCCGTGACCTAAACTTCGAAGATGCTGCGCTCCATAGCACGTTGACAAACACCGAGGTGGGATTCTTTGAACTTTGGTGAGAGACCAAGTTTGCTCACCATGCGTTAATTAATATAAAGCTTTAATTAAATCTATTATTTCTAGCAAATCATGATTTTTTTCTTAAAACTACAAATGCAAATGTAATAGTATTAACAGACGACCGAATTTGGTACGGAGCGGACACCGGACCTGGGGGCCGAGTCTGCTCCGTACCAAATTCTGTTAATAAAATGGACTTACTAACGCCACCCACTCAGACGATTGTAGCCATTGTAAATAGCAGACTCGGCCCCCTGGTCCGGCGGACCAAATTCGCTAGTCACTACAGACGGTCGGATCGGATCTTGCACTAACCTCTGATACTGTGATGAGAAAACTGTTATAGTTGGATTCAATTTTAAGAGCGGCTCTGAAGTTAGCTGCGCAGTACCTCGCCCTGCACCCCCGCTGGCGCATAAGTTCGTTACGATGATATATCGTTCAAATTCTAATTTAAATTCAAATTCTTTTATTGTCAGGTATTAACCCATAAAAAAAAAACAAAAATTACACAAATTACACTAATACACAAATAACATGAAAATAACACCAAAACTTAACAAATAATAGTACAATACAAAACAAAGCATAAAAATTTTATAATGTTAAAGAGCCGCCATTAAGTTTGAATCGAACTATACTGCCGTGCGTTGGTCCGGTCCGAGCTTACACACCGTCGGACTTGGTACGGAGCGGACCGAATCCGATGCGAAAACCATCGGACCGAGCGGACACGAAATAATAATAATAATGTTCGGCGGACAACTCTCCACACGAACGGACATGGTACGGAGCGTACCAAGTCCGGTGTCCGCTCCGTACCAAATTCGATCGTCTGTTAATAGTATAAAAGTAAAGCACGTATTATGATCAAATCTTCTAAACTTCTGTTGCGACTTAATGCAGTGACGACTATGGCCCGCGTAGAACCGCAAGAGCAGGTCAGGTACCTCCTTCAACATTGTTTGTAGAAGGAGGTACGTGACGTGCCCCGCATCACACCCGCCGCAAGGAGAGGCCGCGTGTCGCTGCTCCGGTACGCCGATGTCCTAACCAAACGCCTTTCGGATGAGAAGCCAAAAGGAAATCAGACATTTTGGTTCCGCATGCGGACCGGCGTTTGGTCGGATCTCACGAACTTTTGGATCTTGATGACGCCGCTTGCATGCTGCATCTGTGTGGATTCTAAATGCACCAGGATCGTGACACACTCACCTCGGTATAAACAATCTTCTGCTACCCCTGTTAATAGATCAGCAGTCAACTGTGACCAAGCTTCGACGGAAACCACCCGACCACTCTTGACATTCTGAAAAACATTTTCAATTTTACTATTCTGTTCAACATACGCTTATCTTAGTTGCTCATAAACCTACCTTTTAAATAAGCAAGCTATTGGAGTACCTTTTAGAATGTACTAGACTACGGGCCCATGAACAAAATGAATGGGTCATATGAACCACCAGGTGACGTATATAGGACGATAGAAGAGCATAAAATAATAAGATTCAGCACTATGCCGTCACTTGTGATCAGTCCAACTGGGTGCTGGTGAGCATTCAAAAGTGCAGCTAGAGTGAGTACATTTTGGTCATTTATTTCTGTACGACATTGTTACCATCGAATAGATCCATGAAAAATAATAAGAAAGCGCGCAGTGCCGTACAAAAATGGTGGTCCAAAAAGTTGGTATTTTAGTTTTACTTTCTGTCAATTTCCAGGGTAAATTTGGTCATTTGATTCTGTACGGCGTCAGTTTCATACTGTTTCAATACAGCTTCTTATCCATTAGCTATAAAATATTATCTATGCATGAAATACTTTCAAAATAAATAATTTTATGTTGTTCAAATCACCCCTCGGACCACGGAATGAAGGCGGGGTTGCAACCCTCTATTTTTTCCCCTTGTTCAAATATTTTTGTTCGTTTGTACGACGTTGCGGAATAATGGATTAGAAGCTGTATTTAAACAGTATGAAACTGACGCCGTACAGAATCAAATGACCAAATTTACCCTGGAAATTGACAAAAAGTAAAACTAAAATACCAACTTTTTGGACCACCATTTTTGTACGGCACTGCGCGCTTTCTTATTATTTTTCATGGATCTATTCGATGGTAACAATGCCGTACAGAAATAAATGACCAAAATGTACTCACTCTAGCTGCACTTTTGAATGCTCACCAGCACCCAGTTGGACTGATCACAAGTGACGGCATAGTGCTGAATCTTATTATTTTATGCTCTTCTATCGTCCTATATACGTCACCTGGTGGTTCATATGACCCATCCATTTTGTTCATGGGCCCGTAGTCTATACAGCGTTGCAAGCGAGGCGAGGTGTCGATGCTATGTCTTCTGTTTGGTAGTGACGCTTGTTCGTGCTGCGTCGTGCTATTCTCGGCTCAGCGAGGATACACAGGATCACAGGATCGTATTTAAAGGCGAGAGTGGCGCCATGCCCTGAAAATAGATAAGGCGCTTAAGTTCTTTTAGTGAAGAAGTCTGGATTATATTATTTTGGTGTAGTAAGTCATAAGTCATTTTGCGCCAGTGACGTAGCGAACACAGACATATAGTATGACTAGAATATCTTTGGGTGCTTGTGTTGGGTCGGGCTTTGATAGTGATCGTACGATTTCGATTGCGACAGAACTATGGTGCTGAGAAGGACGCGACAGAACGCGTCGCTACTATTATTCTTTAGCAAAACCTGATTGTGTTCTTGAAACTGCAAATGCAAAAGTAAAAGAACGTCATCTAATGTTACAAAGTTTTCAGTTCATATTGTGGTATAAACTAGTGAGGATGCACACATATGATAAAATCTTCGAAACTTCTGTAGCGAATTAATGCAGCGACTATGGCACGCGTAGAACCGCAAGAGCAGGTCAGGTACCTCCTTCAACATTGTTTGTAGAAGGAGGTACGTGACCTGCCCCGCATCACGCCCGCCGCAAGGAGAGGCCGCGTGTCGCTGCTCCGGTACGCCGCTGTCCTAACCAAACGCCTTTCGTATAAGGTGCCAAAAGGAAATCAAACATTTTGGTTCCGCATCCGGCCGGCGTTTGGTCGGATCTCACCAACACTTGGATCTTGATGACGCCGCTTGCATGCTGCCTCTGTGTGGAATATAAGTGCACCAGGATCGTGATCTACTCACCTCCGTAAGATCGTATCTTCTGCTACCCCTGTTGATGGAGCAGCAGTCAACTGTGACAAAGCTTCGATGGAAACCATCCGACCATTCTCGAAATTCTGAAAAAAAACAATGTTTACTATTCTGTTCAACATACGCTTATCTTAACGTTTCGATAAAACCTACCTTTTATAAGAGCGAGGTATTCGAGTACCTTATTTAGGATATAACGGTTGTATGGAGAGACCTAAGTGTTCATGGAATGTCTTTTGCTTGGTAGGTCTTGGAATGGAATGGAAGGTCTTTTCCTGTTTACACAGGTTCCTATAGTATTCTATTTGTTGCCACTTCTTTTTATACGCTTCCAGTTCTTCTCCGCATGGGTCTTCCACGAGGCCTTCTTTTATTGGGTACCGGAACTCAGTCTTTAGAGGCTTCGGCCCACGGTTCCTCAGACATTCGGCGTATATGTCCGGCCCAGTCCCATTTCAATTTGGCAGCCTTTACGGCCACGTCTGTTATATGTCGAAATAGTCTTGGAGCGTAGAAATGAGTCCCTTATAATATGACCCGTGCGTGACCCAAACTTCGAACATGCTGCGCTTCATAGCACGTTGACAATCACCGAGGTGGGATTCTTTGAACGTTGGTGAGAGACCAAGTTTGTGCACCGTGCGTAAGGATAACATTTTAATGAAATGTATTATTTCTAGCAAAACCTGAATGTCTTCTTGAAACTGCAAATGCAAAAGTAAAAGTAAAGCACATATTATGATCAAATCTTCGAAACTTCTGTTGCGACTTAATGCAGTGACGACTATGGCCCGCGTAGAACCGCAAGAGCAGGTCAGGTACCTCCTTCAACATTGTTTGCTGAAGGAGGTACGTGACTTGCCCCGCATCAAATCTGCTGCGAGGAGAGGCCGCATGTCGCTGCTCCGGTACGCCGATGTCCTAACCAAACGCCTTTCGTATGAGGTGCCAAAAGGAAATCAGACATTTTGGTTCCGCATGCGGGCCGGCGTTTGGTCGGATCTCACGAACACTTGGATCTTGATGACGCCGCTTGCATGCTGCCTCTGTGTGGATTATAAATGCTCCAGGCTCGTGATCCACTCACCTCTGTATGAACAATCTTCTTCTACCCCCGTTGACGGTTCAGCAATCAACTGGGACCTAGCTTCGATGGCAACCATTCGATCACTCTCGATATTCTGAAAAACATTTTCAATTTTACTATTCAGTTCAACGGACGCTTATCTTAACTTTTCAATAAAGCCTACCTTTTAAATGAGTAAGATATTCGGGTACCATTTAGAATGCACAGAATGTGTATGGTTGGATAGCGAGGCGAGGTGTCGATTGAATTTCTTTCGGTTAGTAGTGACGCTTGCTCGTGCTGCGTCATGCCCTTCTCGAGGGATCACAGGGTTGTTTAAAGACGAAAGACGCGTAATGCTCTGAAAAATAAACAAGGCGCGTAAGTTCTCTTAGTGAAGAAAGTCGGCATTTTATTGTTTTAGTGTAGTAAGTCATTTGCGTCAGTAACGTATCGAGATCGCAAGATTTCAATGGCGATAGAACTATGGTGCTGAGAAAGACGCGACAGAATGTGTCGCTACAAGTTTTTCTTTAGCAAAACCTGATTGTATTCCTGAAATTGCAAATGCAAAAGTAAAACAATGTCAATATCATTAAGTTTTCAATTCATATTGTGGTATAAATTGTAGTGCATATGCACATGTGATAAATAAATAAATAAATGAATGACAAAATCTTCGAAACTTCTGTTGCGACTTAATGCAGTGACGACTATGGCCCGCGTAGAACCGCAAGAGCAGGTCAGGTACCTCCTTCAACATTGTTTGTAGAAGGAGGTACGTGACCTGCCCCGCATCACGCCCGCCGCAAGGAGAGGCCGCATGTCGCTGCTCCGGTACGCCGATGTCCTAACCAAACGCCTTTCGTATGAGGTGCCAAAAGGAAATCAAACATTTTGGTTCCGCATGCGGGCCGGCGTTTGGTCGGATCTCACGAACTCTTGGATCTTGATGGCGCCGCTTGCATGCTGCCTCTGCGTGGATTATAAATGCTCCATGTTCGTGATCCACTCACCTCTTTATGAACAATCTTCTGCTTCCCCTGTTGATGGATCAGCTGTCAACTGTGTCCAAGCTTCGATGGAAACCACCCGACCACCCTCGATATTCTGAAAAACATTTTCAATTTTACTATTCTGTTCAACCTACATTTTTGATTAAGACAAACGTATGTTGAACGTTTCGATAAAACCTACCTTTTATAAGAGCAAGGTATTCGAGTAACATTTTTATGATATAACGGTTGTATGGAGAGACCTAAGTGTTGATGGAATGTCTTTTGCTTGGTAGTGACACTTGCAAGATCATGCTGCGTCTTGCCTTTCGCGGTTCAGCGATATCTCAGTATCGTACTTTAATCTAAGAACGAGGGAAGCGTAATGCCCTGAAAAATAGACAAGGCGCTTAAGTTCATTTAGTGACTGAAGACGGAATTATATTATTTTGGTGTAGTAAGTCATATTCCGTCAGTAACGTATCGAACACAACATGTAGTATGACTAGAATAACATTGAGTGTGTGTCTTAGGGCGCCTCGTGTTGTGATAGCGATCGCAAGATTCCAAAGGCGATAGTACTATGGGGCTGAGAAGGACGCGACAGAACGCGTCGCTACAATTTTTTTTTAGCAAAACTTTATTGTATTCCTGAAATTGCAAATGCAAAAGTAAAAGATTGTCAATGTCATAAAGTTTTAAATTTTTTATTGTGGTATAAACTGTAGTGCATATGCACATATGATCAAATCTTCGAAACTTCTGTTGCGACTTAATGCAGTGACGACTATGGCCCGCGTAGAACCGCAAGAGCAGGTCAGGTACCTCCTTCAACATTGTTTGTAGAAGGAGGTACGTGACCTGCCCCGCATCACGCCCGCCGCAAGGAGAGGCCGCGTGTCGCTGCTCCGGTACGCCGATGTCCTAACCAAACGCCTTTGGTATGAGGTGCCAAAAGTAAATCAGACATTTTGGTTCCGCATGCGGGCCGGCGTTTGGTCGGACCTCACGAACTCTTGGATCTAGATGACGCTGCCTCTGTGTAGATTATGAAATTGTATTAACATAGAAATGCATCAGGTTTGAGACACACTCACCTCAGTATGCACAGTGGTCTGCTATCCCTGTTGAAGTGTTTAAGGATCAGCTGTCAACTGTGCCCAAGCTTCGATGGAAACCACCCGACCACACTCGATGTTCTGAAAAACATTTTCTATTTTACTATTCTATTAAACAGACGCTTACCTTCACGTTTCGGTAGAACTTACTTTTTATATTAGCAAGCTATTCGAGCAACTTTTAGAATGCACAGAATGTGTATGGTTGCATGGCGAGGCGTGGTGTCCATGGAATGTCTTGCAGTTGGTAGTGATCCTTGCTCGTGCTGCGTCGTGCCCTTCTCAGTTTGGTTGGATCCCGCAGGCTCTGACTTGGTCGCACTATACCCTAAACATGAAGTAAAGACGATGAAGTTCTTTTAGTGATTTATCCACAAGATAATATTGACCGATTCGTCATTGGATTATTTGCCGACGGGACAATACATTTATTTCCGTTTTCCTATCACACATTTTTACCAAAGGACATTTCGTCGACAGTCGCTTTCATCTACAAACAACTTAATTACAGGCATCGACGGAGGATTACATCGACGGAGCATCCATCGTCAAATTAAATACAAGTGGCTTAACAATGAAAACATATTTCTGTAGCTTACTATGTTGTTACTTAGATATCAGGGCTGCTGTTTGCCCTAAAGGATCTAGACGCACAATCTTATCCTTAAAATTCACGCATCAAGTCGTTGACAACAAAATTGCTGCAGATACTTATTGTGTGTGCTAATGTTATAATGGTGTTCTTCTTCCGATATTTTGCTTCACGACAGTTGCAGTGAGGAGGCATATACAAGGTGTCCGGTAAATAGTCCGACAAACCGTGGTGGCTGATACCTTAGGTCAGGCCCTATCAAATGAACACAACATATATTATGTTCGCCGAAAAGTTCCAGTTTCGAGTTACAATCGATCTTCAGAAATTTTAGAATGATCTACCTTGCATCAGACTTTTAAATTTTTCTTGCTGATTAATAGCTTTCGTAATACTCTTTGTACATATAAAAACCTTACCTAAGATATCAGCCATCACAGTTTGTCGGACTATTTACCGAACACCCTGTATAAGGTAATCTTCGAAACATTTCATGTGACCTTGTAGGAGTGACGCCATCGATACAAAATGGAAATGCGGGATTAAGTGCAAGCTGCAGCTTTAGCACCACCTGCTAAAGCTGCGGCGTGACCTGACCCGGCACTTCCGCCACGAGGAGAGGCTGCGTGTCGCTGCTCCGGTACGCCGATGTCCTAACCAAACGTCTTTCGTATGAGGTGCCAAAAGGAAATCAGACATTTTGGTTCCGCATGCGGGCCGGCGTTTGGTCGGATCTCACGAACTCTTGGATCTTGATGACGCTGCCTCTGTGTGTATTTATGCTCGAGGGTTATGACACACTCACCTCCAAATAAACAGTCGTCTGCTACGCGTGTTGACGCACCGCCCGAAAAGTGCAACCAAGCTACGATGGAAGCACCCAACCACTTTCGATATTCTGAAAAACATTTTCAATTGTACTATGATTGCGATGATGATGTACTCTATTCTGCTAAATATTAAACTGACGCTTATAACCTTTTATGTGCGCCTAGTTTTTGATAAATATTACAATGCAGTGAAGTTTTGTGGTTGCAAACTCGTCTACAACAAATAAATAGCCGACGGTACCTCCAGTTTTTTCATTTCGATGGGTATGAATATACTACAGTTTCGGATGTTGTTATTACTATAGCTACAGTACCTGTTGGTACTATTTACTTTTGTCCGGTTCACAAAGAGTCGCTTTAATCTCACTCGTAACTGAAATTCATATTTTAAATTGATCACGCTATTGTTACTTTAGCAACTAGGGAGAGAGAAGATTGCCCTACCCCTCTCCCCAAGCGAATCCGGGACCACACCTGTTGCTGTCTTGTTTATCAAAAAATGCGTCGAAATATCAAAGTGCGTAAGTGCCTATTCAAAAATAAGGCAATGACTACGAGCATTAACCGTTTATTTATTTTAATCAATTACTATATTTTCAATAACTATAACCGTAATCAGGATGCAAATGGATTTAAATGGGTAGCGTCACCTGTTTTACAAAATGGCGCGGAACGGATAGACGAGTGGGTGAGAGTGCAAATCACACACGGGTCGCAAAATTCACGGTATATTACTTATTATGTCGTTTAATGTCGCTTTAAGAACATTAGTAAGCTTCAGTGACGATGCACACTTAGGATAGCATATAATCTTTGAAACTTCTGATGCTACTTTAATGTTGACGGCGATGGTGTCAAATGATGGCGAATTACGCCAGCGGTGCATGTCGAAACACAGGAGTAGGTGATGCAACTCCTTCAGCAGCGTAATCTGAAGGAGTTGCGCGACCTGCCCCGCATCACATCCGCGAGGAGAGGCCGCGTGTCGCTGCTCCGGTACGCCGATGTCCTAACCAAACGCCTTTCGTATGAGGTGCCAAAAGGAAATCAGACATTTTGGTTCCGCATGCGGGCCGGCGTTTGGTCGGATCTCACGAACACTTGTATCTTGATGACGCTACCTGCATGCTGCCTCTGTGTGGATTGTAAATGCACCAGGTTCGTGACCCACCCACCTCCAAAGTCTGCTACGCTTGTTGACGCACCACCGGAAAAGTGCAAGCAAGCACCCAACCACTTTCGATATTCTGAAAAACATTTTCAATTGTACTATGATTGCGATGATGATTTACTCTATTCTGCTAAATATTAAACTGACGCTTATAACCTTTTAAGTGCGCCTAGTTTTTGATAAATATTACAATGCAGTGAAGTTTTGTGGTTGCAAACTCGTCTACAACAAATAAATAGCCGACGGTACCTCCAGTTTTTTCATTTCGATGGGTATGAATATACTACAGTTTCGGATGTTGTTATTACTATAGCTACAGTACCTGTTGGTACTACTTACTTCTGTCCGGTTCGCAAAGAGTCGCTTTGATCCCACTCTAACTGAAATTCATATTTTCAATTGATCACGCTATTGTTTTTTTAGCAACTAGGGAGAGAAAAGATTGCCCTACTCCTCTCTCCAAGCGAATCCGGGATCACACCTGTTGCTGTCTTGTTTATCAAAAAATGCGTCGAAATATCAAAGTGCGTAAGTGCCTATTCAAAAATAAGGCAATGACTACGAGCATTAACCATTTATTTATTTTAATCAATTACTATATTTTCAATAACTATAACCGTAATCAGGATGCAAATGGATTTAAATGGGTAGCGTCACCTGTTTTACAAAATGGCGCGGAATGCGTAGGCGAGGGGGCGAGAGTGCAAATCACACAGGGGTCGCAAAATTCACCGTATATTACTTATTAGGTCGTTTAATGTCGCTTTAAGAACATTAGTAAGCTTCAGTGACGATGCACACTTAGGATAGCATAATATCGACGGGTCCTACGTATACTGGTACAAGTGCAAAAACACAACTGTTCAGGAGAGCGGTTCAAAGGTTCTAAAGCTTCTAATTTTGTCATAAATCAGTAGAAATACTTGAAATTTTGAGATGTTATATTTGAATCTCTAAAAAACAAGATTACATTATTGTTTCTTAATTTTTTTTATACTTTGGAAAATAGTGTCACTTGCATTGATGTACCTTGTTTTATTTATTATGGTAAAACCTGTAAACTGATACAAGTGGCCACTTATACCAGTATACAATGTACTTGCTTATTCTTGTAGTAAGAGAAAATTTAAGAATTTTACTGTTTTAATATGCTATTTCCAATCTACTGATTAATATGAGGTTATAATATTAACAATAACATCTTCTTTTATCGACTTTTAAACACTTACACCAGTTTACTCAGTACTGGAAAACTACTTGCAACAGTTTTCTGCATTGTTATTTGTTATTAAACTTAAATATTTAAAGGGAGTGGCAGGAAATGAAATAAAAATACAAAATTGAAGTCTTTTCCAGACCTACCTATGCTTAATAGGTGTTGTTAATCGGACGTTAATATTATTATGGCACTCATATTACTATCCTCTATGCGGCACTCTTAATGAAAAATAAAATCAATGGACTTGCCATCTTAAAAATAATAAAACTAAAAAATGTAATCTTCTTAATTAGGAACTTTCGGTAATTATATATTGCAAGGCACCGACTCCAAAAAATTATAAAGTTGTATTGTAGGTTAATACTAGTTTAGGTTTGGCTTATTAATATAGTTGGGTAGGTTATAGTATTATTTTTAACTTTTTAGTGCTAGTATCGATTTTTAAAGTAAGTTTATTCTTTGCACAAAGTTTTTTATTGGTTTATTTTTAGTGATATATTTTAAATCTTAGATAATAATAATAATATGGCCTTCACCCATTCATCATCCTCATGATAATTTCCATCAAACCAAATGCAGTGCCACGCATCTCACAAACAACGAATTCCGGCTACATTCACGAGGCCATCGTAGCTTCATCATCAGATCTGATGGTAGAATGGTTCTTTTTGAACGCAAATGCTTCACTTGCTGTAGAAAAAACTAAATTTGCTGTACGCTTTCCTATAACATTTGAAGAGTTCCCTCGATTTCACCAAGATTCCATCATCAGATCCCGACTTGGTGACTATGGGACCATTTGGGAAGTATACCCTTTCCAACAAAGAAAAAAAATATTTCAAATCGGTTTGGAAAGCAAAGATAAAAATAGATATGCGCGAACATAAAAAAAAATCGAATTGAAAACCTCCTCCTTTTTTTTAAAGTTCCCCCATGGAATTATTTTCCAGTTTTCAAAAAAGGGAAGCAAAACTTAAAATCAAAAACGAAAGATTGAGTTACTTTGTTTTATATATGATCAAACAATACAAAATATATCATCATACTATTTAAAATGTCAATTAATATTTATTTTTTTTTCTAATAAATCTATCATTACTTGACCTCTTGAGCGCTTCATTGTTGTGACATGTTACCACTACTTAATCAAGACAAACCAAATCTGAATAGTTTTTTAATAAATGAATACGTAAACTAAAACGCATCCCAGTTATACCAGTGTTGTAACTTGCTCCCGACCACGAGTCGCGTCGCACGCGACTTCCTACACTGGTGCAAGTGACTTATATCAGTGTAGATGGTCGTGTGGCAGAAAATCATGTCACTTATATTAGTTTACAAGTTTGTATCTTTGAAATTACTTGATAATTTAATATAATTTTTAGAGGATATAAAGTTAAGGTAATTTTAAGGCTTTTGGTGCAAAAAAACGTATTTCGCTGTTTTGCGGGTTACACCAGTATACGTAGGACCCGTCGATATAATCTTTGAAACTTCTGATGCTACTTTAATGTTGACGGCGATGGTGTCAAATGATGGCGAATTACGCCAGCGGTGCATGTCGAAACGCAGGAGTAGGTGATGCAACTCCTTCAGCAGCGTGTGCTGAAGGAGTTGCGCGACCTGCCCCACATCACAACCGCGAGGAGAGGCCGCGTGTCGCTGCTCCGGTACGCCGATGTCCTAACCAAACGCCTTTCGTATGAGGTGCCAAAAGGAAATCAGACATTTTGGTTCCGCATGCGGGCCGGCGTTTGGTCGGATCTCACGAACACTTGGATCTTGATGACGCTGTTATTGGGATTGTAAATCTGCGAGAATTTTGACAACGGCGATGTTGGTACTTACCTTTGTCTGAAGTGTCGTCTGTAGTCTGCTGCTGCAGTTAGTTGGACACCATGACTGGAAGCCAGGATGCTTCGGTAGTAGCTGGTCTCAACATCCTGCAAGCGATTGAAATATTTTTGTTATTCAGTCTAAACAAACATTAAATATTTCTATAAATAGACGTTAATAAATTCATCCATATTGCTATCGACTGATGCATAATAATAATAATAAAATAATAAAAAATGTTTATTTTCTCATCATCACATAATATTTTACAATTGATGCATGATCGTAAAGTTAGCAGCATTACCACATTGTATGGCTAGGCTTATCCATTGTTCAAAGAAAAAGCCTGATTGAAGAATTCAAAAATTCTGAATCTATTTATAGTAATCATATTTTGCTATCTGTTGCGCATCGCACTTCCCTGTTACCTATTTTTGGTTTATTAGCAGTATGTTCTTATTTTTTATAAATTTAATTCAATCAAGTGTCTTATTAAGTTTATCATTGGGTAAACATTTAGCCAATCAAGCAGACATGAAAGACAATGGCTTAACAGAGGAATCTAAAAATAGCAGTATTTAAATACACTAAAAAAACGTTATTTTTTATAGGCCGCGAGATTAGAGCACTACTACATCGCTAGGCAAATAGGCAAGGCTAGTAATCATAAAATCGCAAGTGTCTAAAGACAAAGAATTAGCACGTTGCGAATCAGCATGAAATATCAAATCTTAGAAGTAAACAATAATAAACAAAACAGGTACCTTGTCAACATCCAAATTCCTGGTTTAGTCATCTCAGCATTTTTAGATAGTAGCACCAATATTTTCTGAACACTGTTCGGCCATCAATTAGCCCGGTGAAGTGGGAAAACTAATGATTGATTTGTTGTGACGATACCGCGACCGGCTGTGGGAGGAAAGGGTTCTGGAAAATCCCAGCCCGCGCATGCGTACTAGAGTAATCGATGTAGCCCACCCCACGCCTCTGCTTTAGGGGCACGGTAGATGGACAGCCAAGTTGCAGAACAGAAATTTGTTTTTTTGATGATTAATTTTCAAATTATCAAAAAAAAAATCTTTGTATCTAATTTGATGTTTTATAGTATTGTAGGTTGTATTAATTTCGTAATGTATGACCGTTAAATTATTTTATTATTTAGTTGTAGAAAAATGGCTTTCCTGACAATTTTAAAAATAGTTTTCCGAGTTGTTTTTTTATGTACTACCAGCGATGTAATTGTAAGATAAGACAGAAAAAATGAAGCTAAGATATTTAGGATTCAAAACACACAACCCTTACATTGAATACTGCGATGCTCGTAAATGATAGAAAATAAATCATAAATCACATTGTTGAACTTGGATGCACTTCTGCCGGTGCAACAGCTTTCGACATTGCCAGACGAGAAAATGTTGCACAAAATTCAAATGGACATTATACGCCTTGTAATTAATTATGATTCATACTAAGAGTCTTTTATAATATTTAATTAGATATCTGTATTTTTATCTAGCTGCATTTGAAAGTGACCGCGCCTTTTTTGACTGGTCTCTCTACATTTCCCCCACTATTCTCAGGTTAGGCCATGTAGGCTTGCACGGTATTGATTTTTCAGATGTCTGTATCTAGATATATTGTAGCAGCTAACGCAGGTCGACTGCAGGGGTGGCCAATCACTCGTGCATCCGGACAGCGTAGCTCGTGTCATTGACCAAACTTTTTACTCAAAACAAAACATGAGAGAGAAGACAGAAGAGAAACGTTTTAAGAAACCTTGTTTTAAATTATATGGATCAAAATAGATGGTATTTTTGCGAATCTAAAAAAATCTGGTACCATAATATATATTTAATATATGTTTTGCAAAAAAAAATGCTGGTTAATAAAATTATACCTAAGTACAGGAAAATCGCAATAAGTTACGCTTTTTAAGCAAAGGGTCCGCCATAATGAATGTGGTGTATTATGGCAGTTCGCTTTGTGATCGTAAACCATTGAATGTGTTGTGTGCAAGCGTTGGCGCAGGGCCAATGTAATGGCTCTCGTTTCCCGCCATAATGCCGGGCCCATTGAGACTGTCGTTTGAGTGGCAGGCTGGCTTGCTAATGGGAAGAGCGATTATCTGACTGCTAATTCACTTTTACATTTTTGAGGGTCTCGCCGTCTAGTCAAGAGGTTTTTGTCAGGGATGAGGGGTGTTATGTTAATGTCAAATACTCGGGTCTACGGTAGTTACCTAAAAGTAAAAGTTTTAGAATGATGCTAGATCTAACTTCACAAGAAAAGATCATTATTCAATCATATTTTTGCATGATTACAATATGTGCTTGTCGTACACAGATTCTCTTTAATAGGAGATTATTACAACTGCAAACTTAAGTTTGTTTTTAGAGAATTATCTTCTAGTAGAAGTAAGGAACCCTCGGTGCGAGGGAAAGACTCTAGCCCAGTATTTGTACTTAGTAATAATTTCGTGAGACATAATAACTGACGAAAACCTGTAAACGAAGACATCGGAGGGGTGACGATGAACTATTATTAAGGATCGACTCAAAAAGCGGACACAGTCACCAAGGGGTAGCGTAGGTAGGTAAACTGTGTGTTTATCATATTATTATCTGATCTATATTTTTGTCTTCTGTATCTAGGGAGATACGTGTACAAAACATATTCATTGCGCAGGGAATATTTAACGATTTACTCCCACGCGTTCATCCCGATCCGTCTTTTCCACTCAACCAGGCCTTTCTTAACAACCGGACGTGAGGTGCGTCGAGTTAGCCGCGAACGTGTAAGCGCGTGCCTTGACCGTTATTTTCGAAAATAGTAGCATTACCTACCCACTAAACCGCAGCATCTATAAGCTCTTACTGCTAATTGAGATATCGATGAATATTTTTTTGATTATTGAAATTGAATGTTATTTTTTCGAAAATGTTATCATAAATAAGCCATCAGTAAACAAATGTTGTTGAGCGTCGTGTGAACTAAGCACCCCTGGCGGCCGGTAGCGTTTGCGCTCGGAAATTCTAGATCGGTCCATTTCGTACGAGGCCGCGGGAGCGAGCGCACCTAAGTCGTTCGAAATCAACCCCCAGTAGACTGAGCCGAGGTGAACAACTGAAGATGATGAGCTTCGCCCGTCTCAAACCCCTGCCAAGTAAGTACCATCAGAATGACGATAGGATAAATTTAATTGTATTTTTCTTAATTCTCTCCATTCGTAGACTCGATATTGCGTGGGTGATAGTATTGATCTGGCAGTTAGCTGCGACGCAATGATTTCCTTTGTGCCCTAGATAGTAATACTGAATATTTTATAACTTGCTAGTGTCCTCAGCGTTTTATGTTATGTAAGTGCCGTTTGCCGCGAATACTTGTGCGAAATATTAGGCACTTGTTGCTCACAACAATGCTAGCAACTTTACTTTTTCTTTGCGATGGATTGTCTTAAGTATATTCTATTCTTAAAGTATGCTTAAGCTAATTGACTGTGCGTATCATTACGGTTCAACCCCCTGAGAGTATAGGCAGAAACAAACTATTAAAAAATATCTATTTTTTTTACATTAATATATCCTAGTATTGAGATTGTATGCTTATATTAAAATGCTGTGTACTTCTCAGTTGCAGGTGGCAAGCCGCCAGCAGGTGGCAATGACAACGGGCGCAAGAAAGTCGTCCAAGACGAGAACGGTCCGGGGGCGAGAATCAACTACATCTCTCGCAAGAGACCGCCATTCCTAGTCGTCGAGAATTAAACCTCCGGCGTCGTAGTTACAGTCAAACCGCGGCCGTACAGCGACTCCTGTTTCTTCTACTCTCTACTCTTCGATCCTTCAGCAAGATAATAAGTCTGGCCTCGATCTAGACTGGCGGTGAGCAGTCGGAACGGCTTCTATATAACACTCGGCGGCAGAAGCATCGGGACACGAGGGGCCAGCTTGAGATCGCCTAATACAATATCATTTGAAAAAATATCTTCAATTTTCTTACTTTGATTCATTTCTCTGTAATTACTTCTTTAATTTAGCTAACACGGCTTAGGTTTGATTGTAATTAGGAAAGTCTTAAGTAGTGAGTAGAATTTTTCTTCTGATAAAGGATTGTCGTTGTATGTCGGATTGTGAATGGAAGTCTTTGGGTGAGCAGCTTCCACGCATCGAACTAAGATCGTTCGTGTCGACGTCGCCGTGGTATGTTGCGAACCCTGAGGCTCCCATATGACGAACACCTTGCCAACTGGTGAGAATTGCACAACAACGGCATACGACAAAGGACTCTTAAAGGTCTGATTAGTGAATGCCAGTCGTCCTTACCCGGGAGGACGAAACTGAAAGATCTGAGGCGATAAACACAGTCCTTTTAATGGAAATTTTGAAATATCTTGATGTTGTGACTTTTTTGAATTACATGGGGTAGTGAAAAATGATGTGTATATTATTTAATTCCTTATAAAGCTCCCTATATCCCTCACAACACATACATTAACGTTACATGACTTCACCCACAATCAATACTTACATTTATTTCCCACTCTCATTTTATTTCAAGGTTTTCGCTTTACAAAATGGAGTAGGTACATAAAACAGAAAACATAACTTTATCTGATACCTAATTTCTCCTATTCATACTTTGCTACATAATATTCTTGGTCTAAACATAAGCTCTCCTTTCGACCATACATCTTAATTGGTCCAAACATTTTTGCCACACACACATCTTAAGAGTTATGATAACACAAACCATACATATTGTTCTCATCTATCTGTTCAGCGCAATCAACAAATATTTAAACATACTTATTTATTTAACATCTCAACCTATTCAAGGTCTTTTTGCTAGATGGATAACTTGATGCTACACAAATACAAATAAAATTTAAGATGTTGACTGACTGTGTAACAGTGTGAGCTAAGCAAGGGTTTGTGATCAATGTGTAAGAAGATAATTTCCTAAGATGGCACAAACACCATATTTAGAATTATTATTTACTCCACACCTTACAGTGGTCTTCAATGCTCGTGCCTTCTCTAGATGGGAAGAGGCCTGTGCCCAGCAGTGGGATGTTTATAGGCTGGAATTATTATTATATTATTATGCTTTTAGTTTTGTCACAGTTAATAATTGAAACAACATTAAAACAGATCTCTTAATTTTTATTATGAAATTATTTCACATAACAGTTTAAACATATTTTTATTTAAGTTAAATCACATTTTTTCATAACAGCTTTGGTTTATATCATTATTTTTTTTCATTATCGCTGACTACAGATAATTAAGACTATGACTCCATAAAATGATTGTTATTTAAATCTGTTGCCAACACCTTATCATTCTAGTAATAGTGATAAGCAACTAGTTATCTTTAAAATCATTTTACAGAAACACTGATAACGAAAAACTATCTAAATATTATCATAATTTCAATTTATCCTGTTCTATTTTTGAAACCAATTCATCTAAATCTTTGAAGACATGTTCTTGTACCAGTTTCTTCTCTGACTCAGGTTGTGCATTGATGAGCAAGGCGTGCCAGCCGGCCGCTCTGGCCCCTTCGTAGTCCTTCTTCACATCATCACCAATATGCAAGGCCTCAGACGGTACCACGGGCTTCTTGCACAAATCTATAGCAGACATAAAAATCCGCTTATCTGGCTTACTATACCCCAGTTCATAAGAAGTCAACACAAAATCAAATGTATTGTGCAAACAAAGACTGTGCAGAATGTCTTTGAGTCGAGGATCAAAGTTTGATATGACTCCAACAGATATGCCCAGGTTCCGCAAGTGGCTGATGAGTTTGTCACTACCTTGGGCGATTTGCCAACATCGGTCGGTTCTGAATTCTTCAATGAGTTCCTCAGCTATGATTTTGAGGTTGGCATCAGATGGCAGGTGATCTTGTAAGGTCATTTTCACCACCCCTAGCCACCAATTCCTCCATTGTATAGTGTCCTTTCCAAAATTAGGGTACTCTGTCCACATAGATTTAAAACTATTCTTGAACTTTGATTTTACTTCTTCCCTGGAGCCTTTGAAGCCGTGTGTCTGGGCTATCGCTGCGTAATACTGCCAAGCTGGCAGCTTAAACTGTAGCAGAGTGTTCGTTACATCGAACGTAACTAATTTAATGCCTTTTAAACACATTCTTGTTGGTTTTAGTATTGTTCATTGGACCATTTACTTAAACACCTGAATTTTGCTTGATCTGTAGCTTGTAAGATAAAACTATTTATTTTTGAAGTTTAAGATTGTGTAAGTTTACATGATTTATAATTTATGTAGAAGAAAATAAATGTTTATTTTGATTAATTTTCATTTGACACATTTGACTTTGGTGCCATAATGTTTGAAAAATTAAAACTATCCATAGAGTGTTGCTGTACGTAGTACATTCGGTTACCAATTTAATTTTGTTTTGCTTGCCTCGACAGAAGTTTATGTGGCAAAATCGATGGCTCTAATTTTATTCGTGATAGTTTTATTCAATCGATGCGCCCTGTTTTGATACTATTTTAGTACTAGTACACAGCAGCTCATGGTTCATACCAAGAAATGCGCACTCTGTAGTTTCTTTTTTATCATCTAAGGCGCCTTATTATTCCTCTCTCTCCACTTCCACTTGAATTGGACCGACAAGAACTTTTCTAAAACGTTTTCCTTTCATTTTATTAAATTTCTGAACCTCAAAATACCTTATCCAAAAATCTAAATGTTAATCTTCTATCTAGGGCCACTTACGTTTGAGTAAAATATAAATAATTATTAAATAATTTGAAAAAGATTTTCTACTGGCAACTTTTTGTTCCTGTCAGTTGAACGTCAGAAGCAGGAAATTGGACAACATGACTTTATAATCCTACCAAATTTAAAAGTCTCATCACAAATACTGACTGGTGCAATAGAAGAAACGTCTTAATTTAGCATCATAATAGCTTCACACTGAATACTGATCGACTGGAACAAATAATAAAAACATTGATTGAGTTATATCCGCGATAAAACAGTATTAACTCAGGCATCCGTAAAACAATACTTCAAACTGTGATTCTGTTAAGTGTAAAAAATGGTGTATGTTAAAGGAGGTACGTAATAAAGTAATATCTAGGGCAATAATAATAATCACTATTATTTTCCGAAAAGTTCCAGAATCCCACAGGGTTTAGGCCACGTCAGTGTTACTGATTTAATACAATAGTTGAGCAATATATCCGGGAAGTTGAGCGATACGTACACTTTGACCTAAATACATACCTATATGTTAAAAACAATCTTTAAACTAAATACAAAATAGTATATCTTGTTTGGGTAAAACCTTGAATGTACTGATGTCGTCATAGGTATCGGAACTAAATTGATAACTGCATTTTAAACAAAAAGTTTTGATTAGCATTGAGTACATTGACTGAGACCAATCTTTGTTTTACTTTATACTTTAATTTAGACAAGCTAAACAAGGCTGTTTTTTAAACTTATAAACACATAACATATCATCACGCTTGTATCCCCGAAAAGCTAGGCAGAGATGTACCAATGTATACCCACAGTTTGCTGATATGTTTAGGTCCCATGTAATAGGGGCAAGCCTATTGCCACTAACCAGGCACAAATCCAAACTCCGACCTGCTACTGAGAATTTCATATAAAACACACCACTAGATAACAACAATAACACCTTCCCCAAAAATAACAATAATGTTTCTTCAAGTGTTGTAAGTTCTAAGTGGCTATTAGGAAAATAATGACCACAATTAATAAGATTTAGTGATTCTTTTGACAAATGACACTTAACTTACTCAGTTGTACATAAATATGTGCATACTATAAAGGTGCTCCCTCACCGCGAGCATTCACGTGTATTGTAACATTATAGATTCGACTTTGAGCATTACATTACAATAATACCTCCCTGACTAACGAGGATTTGCGTGTAATATTGATTCAACTTGTAAGATATCACACATTGTATCATTACAAGGTGAGAATTGCAATGCTAGGTTCCCCTCCTTCACTGATGTAATGCTCAAATCTGTAACATTACATGTGAATGCTCCCGGTGAGGGAGCACCTTTATATTTCATATGGTTCTGCTTGTGTGGGCGGAACAATAGCCTAGATGTCCTTTCATGTTCAAATCATTACTGGCCTGTTGGTCTAGTGGTTAGTGACCCTGCATGCTATACAGGAGGTTGTCGGTTCAATTCCCACTCAGGACAAATCCTTGTGTGATAAGCATGATCGCTTGTTATTTTTGGGTGTAATTGATCTGTAATATATTTGTATATTTATCAGTTGTTTTGTTACCATAGTACAAGCTCTGCTTAGTTTGGGATCAGAGGACCATGTGCAAGTAGTCTAAAGATAATATTATTTTAATTATATCTCATACCTGCCATTCTACATACATTCATATACAGGCATAATTAAGTCTGGTTCAAAAACAGTTTTTATCACATACAGCAAATTCCTAACAGTTTTTTTTTAGCATGACTAAGAGGAAAATTAATCCTGATTGTCACATGATGTGTCAGTTATCTGCTCATTTTATTCAGTGTTTTGAGGAATACTGACTGTATAGGTATAAACTGTAATACATGAACAAAAAAATATATTTCCTCATCATTATAAAACATGTTTTAATGGTTTGGCCATGTCGAGAGAATTAATGAAGAACGATTGACGAAAAAAGTGTATAAGGCGAGTGTGAATGAAAGTGTTGGAAGGGGTAGACCTAGGCGGACGTTTCGAGACCAAAGCCGAGACGTCTTGAAAAAGGCCAGGTCAAGAGTACCCAAAACCGAAGAGCATGTATGAAGGGAATAATGACAGTGGATGAAGGGAAACAAGTGTGTAAGGATTGTAGCAAGTGGAAAGAAGTGGTCTCTGCCTACCCCTACGGGAAACAGGCGTGATTATATGTATGTATGTATGTATGTATTACAAAACAGTAAATACAGATTAATATTATGCACATAATAAAGAGACTTGTGACTGTAGGCAAGATCTGTTTGACAGATCAATTAATTAAATACGAGTAGTAAGACTGTGGCAATGCTACCAGCCTTTTGGGCACACTCCCAGTCGACAACAATGAGGATGTTTTTTTTATGCCTTATTATAGTTCTTATTTTTATTTAGTTTATATTTTTTCAAATTTATTGTGTAGGCTTAGTTTTTAGATTGTTGGAAATATTTTAAGTTTAATTTCTGGAATAAATAATATTATTACTACATCCCAAATAAAAAAGAATAACAGCTTTTGTGCTATTGAGTAATAAATAAGATTAATAAGAATGATATCTAATCTCTTTGCACTTACCTTTTCAGATGGTACGATAGTGGAGGGCACTCCGTTCAGCATCACCGGCTGGTTCTGGGCTATCATCAACTTTGTCTACCTATTGTGAGTAAATGTTTCATATTTTACTTAATTAATAACGACGATAATAGTAACGACAGTGTGGACTCTATAAAACATCAAAAGACCTTGTGGCCGGCCAAGAAGGAGATGGTGGGATGAACTTGACTCCTTTTCAGCATTATGGACACAAATAGTTCAAGACCGGGGGAATTCGAAGAAAGAAAGGGAGGCCTTTGCCCTGAAGTGGGACGATAATGGCTGAAAATCATTATAATAATAATAATAAATGAATAAGTTTTAATTAGCTATACTTCGGAAAGCACCTTTTGTCGTAGGTCCCGACTGTCATACGTTGATCTTTAGCAGTCGTTAAGACAATTCTGGCAACCAGTCTTAGTATGGGATACAGTGTTCCTCAGTAAAATGGGTTACGGAGGTCAGATAGGCAGGTCACTGGGGGCGTTATGGTGCTAAGACTTCGGTTGGCCCTGTAACGCCGCCATTAAGGCGAAGGATGGCACCAGGTGTTTTGCCTTAGTAGTCGGAGCCTTTCTCAAGGCTCTGTAAGCCCGGACTCTTGCACCCCTACCTCCCATGGAGATGCAAGGCTGGCACATAAATGAGTTTCACCTGTATAAAAAAAAACATCTGATAGGCAGTCCCTTAATTGTGCCCGTGCTCCGTTATAAGTATTGTTAGTAACGCCAAACGGTGAAGGAAAACATCGTGAGGAAACCTGGATTCCAAAATTTGGGATCTGAAATCGCCAATCCGCAGAGAGCAAGCGTGGTGATCAATGCTCGTGCCTTCTCTATATGGGAAGAGGCCTGTGCCCAGCAGTGGGACGTTTATAGGCTGAAATTATTATTATTATATCATAGTAACGCTATATGTATGTGTTCCAGGTTCCAGACGATGATCAACCCTAACTACAACAAGCTCGGAGACAAGTACTCGCGCGACTTCAGGCCGCCGGGCAGCGGGTCAGTACCTTACTATATCCTATAGTCATTTAAGATCGTCACCTGCACTAAATATAATCCTTAACCTCTCGTATGCCGCAATAAATAAGACAATAGAATTCAATTGCGTGGATCCGCGCTTCCGGCATACAACGGGTTAATCATTTTTGCTGCGATCTCCCTTTTTGGCATAAAAAGGAAATATAATAACATATTTTTTCCGATTATTATTGCCGGAAAAATAACAAAAGAAGAGCACTAAAATGGACTCTTTTGAAGTTTGAAGAAGCTGCTTTGCGTGCCACAGTCGATATACAAGAATGATTAACTTAG
The DNA here is from genome assembly GCA_905146925.1 of Autographa gamma. Classification (NCBI taxonomy): domain Eukaryota; kingdom Metazoa; phylum Arthropoda; class Insecta; order Lepidoptera; family Noctuidae; genus Autographa; species Autographa gamma. The sequence continues at coordinate 662,090 of LR989849.1, read as the reverse complement.
CCTTTAACAGTCCACTATTGGACATAGATCAAAATCAAAATCAAAAATCATTTATTTAACTTAGGCTACAAAGTAGCACTTATTAAACGTATTTTTTTTTTTTTTACAAAAGACAGCACCCTAGGGGTAGCTGTCTCGCAAGCTGCGCTATAACAGCCGGTCGTCTGCCTTTCGAAAAAGTGTTCTTAGTAGTGTCTAATAGTTAAAGGTTTATATTTTGAATTCATGTCAAAGTGTTACCCTTTTCCCAAGTAACTTGGGGTAGGCGCAAAATGCTTTTTCCTTCCATTCCACTCTATTAGCTGCCATACTCTCATTCCCTGATTTTTCATTCATGGTGTCTTCCACGCAGTCAAGCCACCTTTTTTTGCGGCCTTGCTCTTCCTCTCCAACCATCCACATCCAGATTAATTACTCTTCACCCTCAGTACATGCCCTTAACTTAGTCAAAGTAACTTTTATTAGCTCGAAACAAACCTATTATTTGGTGGATGAAAACACCACACAAATCCTGACAATTTCTTTTAACGATTTTAGTTGTTTTGGTCTCGTTAGTGTTAATTACATCCTGCGATAACGCCTTTTGCGAAAGTGACTGATTGCGAATACGACTTTGCGCAAATGTGATTTGACGCGAATGTGGTCTTGTAAAAATATGAGATTGTGCAAAATCTACCTATCATTTAGAGGTGCTTTTGCGATGATGAAGAGCTGCGTTTTGGCCTTAGACAAGAATATACAAAAAAAAAATAGAGTGGTCATCTTTTGAATAGCTATATTCGGTTTCACTAAACAATCCATCCATCCACTCTGATATACGATATAAGCTATATGGGAGCTCTATGGGTTCGATTCCTACCCGAGACAACTCTTTGTGTGATGAGCACGATCATTTGTTCTGTGCCTGTGTGCAATTATCTACAATAGTTTGTATGTATTTAGTCTACCATGTGTGAGTTGTTCTAGACACTCCCAGTACCTATATTATTATTATTTAATTTAAATAATGATATCACTACATAGTATAAAACAAAGTCGCTTCCCGATGTCTGTCCCTATGTATGCTTAGATCTTTAAAACTACGCAACGGATTTTGATGCGGATTTTTTTAATAGATAGAGTGATTCAAGAGGAAGGTTTATATGTATAATACATGCATAATATAGCAGAGGAATACGGATAATCTTAGAGATTTCTAATGTAAAGTCGTAAATGAACCCATTTTTTGAGCTTTCATTGCAAACGCTGGCTGATCCCTATGAGATAGATCAAAATAATGTACTACAGTATTGTGCACCTTAAAAAGATCTACAAAAAAGTCCGCGATGGCATATGTCTATCTCTTGAGGATAACCCACAATAACCATTTTTATCGTTTATTTATTACTTATTTACGAAAAAGCGATTTTAAGCAATACAGTATTAATTCTTATCCAATTAAGTACCTTTAATAAATTTTGCATGCGATATAGATCAATATTGCCCTTTACAGCATGTAATTTAAATGAATATTTTCGGAGATATTACAAATTTAAAATGTAGGGACATAGCGGTTGCGGCGATACCGGCCGGAGGGCCGCGCGGGGCCCAGGGGTCGTGCCTATACCAAATAGTGCGTCCAAGGCCGTGCTTCGCCCTACAGAACTTTATGATTGTGTAGTTATAATTTGCTATCAGCGTTGCACCCGAGCAAAGCCGGGGCGGGCCGCTAGTTTAATTATAAAATGAGATATTAATAGGGAGCTTGTGATGGGGGGATGATCGGAACCCATACTGAAAGAAGTGGCAACAAATAACACTCAATAGAAAACTGTGGAAAGTGAAAAAGGAAGTGAAAAGGCCTTTGCCCAGCAATGGGACAGTTCAGATTCTAAAAAATAATAAATTATAGAATATTATAACGCCTTTGCGACTGGTGTAAATCCAAATGAGTCATCGTCTTCCCTACCACCAATGACACACATTCTAGATAGATTATGTCCTAAATGATATTATACAGATTTTCTATTACAATAGCACAAGGCTGTCGTGTAGCTCTTTTAACTTAGTGTACTTGCTGATGCGTATTTAGATACTGAATACTAGACTAGTTCTGCTCTGCCATTGCTATTAAATATATATTTTTTTATCTATTGTAGAAAATGTTTATAACAAAAATGCTTGCGCGTCCTCAAGCGTCCACGTTTCAAGCATTTATACACATTATTGTAATAATTTGAAAGTTTCTTTTTAAGTGTGTTAATAAAATCCTCTCTGCGCTATTCCATACTTTCGAGTATCCGGATTTTCGGTTATCCTAGTCCCTAAGGACCTCAATTATGCTAAGGCCGTACTATGGTTTTTTCTCAAGCGATAAACCGCCAAACTGTTAAAAGTCTGTCGAGGAAAACAACCGTCAGTGCGACGGCTTCCATGAGTTTCCTTTACTCACAAATCAGGTGGTTGAAATCCGCAACGGTTTAGCCGTATCGCGGTATTTGCCTTAGTCCGGTCAATCGAGTTTCTACTGTAATCATCAGAACCATGCTCTTGTCGGTGCAGCTCTCTCTATTTATCTCTGTCCTGTGCTAATTCTTGAACTTTTTTGTACGTCATGACCTACCTTCTCTTTTATCTGTACTGTGTACAAATTATAAGTTCCGTATTATTGTATTCCAGGCCTCCAAAGCCCCCGACGCGCAAGTTCGGCGGCTTCGGACCCTCGGGCTCCGGGCCCGCGCCCCCGCCGGCCGGCGGCTGCGGCTGCGGCTAAACACACACACACACACACACACACATACACACACACACACACACACACACACACACACACACACACACACACACAGACACACGTTACTTAGAGAACCTTACATAGCATTACCCTTAGATGTATGACACAGACCAGTTGATTAAACGAGTGATCTTTCTACTATTATTTGGTAGAAATTTCACTTGCTCTGGGCAGATATTAATGTAGGCAGAAAATAGAATAAAACAAAATTATATAACAATTTTTTTTTTGGCTATCATAAAATAAGGAGTCTTTGTGATACGTATTTTTTAATCCATGAACGAAAATTTGTTTTGAAATGTCTTATGACGTCACAATTTTGTACAAAATTGCTTTTGTGTTCTATGTTTATCGCGATAAATAAATTGGGGCATTTATTTGAATCTCTTTTTCTGAGCTCGGAGCTTCGTCTATTTTTAGGGTTCCGTAACTCAAAAGGAAAAACCAAAAGTTAGTTTTTCTGTCAATCTGCCAAGTTTTATCTCTGGTCTGTGATAATTTATGTTTGCATAACTTACAATAATATACCCTCGCAAACTATTCCATTTATGCTTTTCTTTATAAATTAGTCTTATTAATTTACAATGATTCCCATATTATTGATTATTTAAATATAGAAAACCGACTTCAAATTAGTATAGTACATTTTATTACACAACTCAGTAGCTGTCACTTATTTTTGTTTGATAAACGAAATTAAGAAATTCCTTCTTTAGAAGTCGGTTAATAAACTTAAGTAAAAAAAACCTTTTATTTTCATCTATCTTAGTCTTAAATCTGGCTAGTTTAATTAACCCACTTTGATTTCCTAAAGTTATTTTTGCATATGATGAAAATAATGCAATAACATTATAAAGATATGGATTTGATCTGATTATTATGTCAGAAAGTCGTTTACCCTAAAAATATTCAGAGCAAAATTGTTATTAAAACTATATTTGAATTTAAATGCTTGTTATTGAAAACATCTAACAAGACAGGAAGTAGGATAAAATAAAATAAAACAAAAATCTTTATAATTTAGTTTATTGATACATATTTAACAATAAATAAATAATTTACTAAAATATTACTAGATTTTTTATTTATTTTCTCACATTTTTAGTTTTCAATCTACTAAACACATTGTTCTTTTCAGCACATTTCAGGTAAAATTCATTTTTAATACTCTTTAAGTACAATACCGTATAATATTTATTATTTTAACATAGCATAAAGTTTCTCACACAATGTATTGGTCCCAATGACCATTTGACGGGCCTGTTGGTCTAGTGGTTAGTGACCCTGACTGCTATACCGGAGCTCGTGGTCATTCCTACCCAGGACAAATGTTGTGTGATGAGCACGATCATTTGTTCTGGGGGTGTAATTTATCTATAATAAGTATGTATTGAGAAATGTATAAGTATGTTTATGAGTTGTCTGGTCACCATAGTACAAGCTCTGCTTAGTTTGGGATCAGATGACCGTGTGTGAGTTGTCCCAGGATATTTATTTTACTGTATTTAAATGATCGTTGATAGGCCTCTTATTATTACCTAAATATGGCATTTATTAAGCTACTATTCTTCTAAATGAGTACTATTACAGACAGCTTACTTTTATATTCTTGTATCCTTTAGCCAAGTGAAGTTAATTCTACAGGTTTTTATTTTAATTGTATGGCCCAAATGCATGGAAGTGACGAGTCATACCACTGCTTCCTAAAAGACTAATCAACTTAACATATCATCACGCCTGTATCCCCGAAGGGTTAGGCAGAGGTGTACCAATGTACACCCACAGTTCGCCGATATGTTTAGGTCCCATGTAATAGGGGGCGAGCCTATTGCCACTAACCGGGCACAAATCCAAATTACAAACTTAATCTGTTGTCAAATTCACTGATCACTATTGTGATTGCTTGAATAAAAGAAATACAACCAATCACAGCGCTTAAAATGAGATTTGACAGGTGACAGCTGACTTTATGTGACTTATTCAAATGAAATGTCAATTCCATACATTTATTGTCATTAATTTCTGTCACTTAGCTATAGGCTGAATCTTTTAAATCATGATTTCAAAAGCTCTAAAACATTTCCTGTTGAGGTTATTTAGATTTTATTTATTTACTAACTGCCTATAATTATATAAAGATAAAGTTTTTAAACTATACACACAAATTCTTTACTTTAATATCTAATAGTTCTAAAACTAGCCATCGGTTTCTGAAAGACTGATCAATCTTAGCTGCATATTTTTCATTTTGAATACTTATTGAATACTATCAGCCTCAAGACAGGAGTTAGGATAATGGAAAGGAAGGTCTTTGCCTTGCAGTAGGACAATACAGACTTAAGATTAAATTTTAAATATAAGATTTACATTAGGAGTAATGAATGTTGACGAAGCCAAACAATTAGTGTGTAAGGATCGTAGCAAGTGGAAAGAAGAGGCGTGATTATATGTTTGTATGCGTGTACATAAGCGCTTATTTTTACACACATACATACATGCACTTTCATATTGAGCTAGTTACATGACAGAGTGGGCTATACTCGCATGTGACGTCAGATATCGTTTTCTCTCTTTCTACATGCTTTTTTGCGTTTTGCGAGAAAGGGATAGATGATCGTCTACTTTAAAAGCTTTTAGCTTTTATTAACCTACTCCTTTTTTGTCAGTTAAAAATCTATTAGGTTGGAATTAATTTTTCAAAATATATCGAGGGTATTCTATTTAACATGTCTAAATACAAAAGTCATACAGTATTCAGGTGAATCCGGTATAACTGGTAGCCGACCCCAACATAGTTGGGAAAAGGCTCGGGAGATGATGAAATATGAAATTGTTGTATCAACCAGTCTTCCAGTAACCAGGCCCTCTAGCCAAGTAACATTTCTACAAGCGTTAACGATGATAGAAATCGCTTAACTGACATTAAATGTATGGAAATGACATTTCATTTCGACAAGTCACGTGACCTGGACTTGTCACTTCCATACATTTAATGTCAGTTAAGCGATTTCTATCATCGTTATCGCTTGTGGAAATGTTACTTGGCTACAGGGCCAGGCAATACGTCAATACGGTGATTGTACTAATAATCTAAAGAGGTAAAGGTTATGGGCAGCACCGCCACCGGCTCCGAACACTTGGGCTTGTTGATGTAGATGCTCCACGTCCGCTTGTCTAGGTCGAAGATACCTGGAACGATACGGATTTTATATAACGGTCCTGGGCCTCTATTCAGCTATATAAGAGTTGCTTGAATTGACCGAATGACCTGCTTCATTTGGTCATTGAGGGTCTTTTCTCTCCATAGAAAAACTCTCGCCTGTTTTCTCGCTGGTTCATGAATTTAAATAAATGTTGTTTTGCAGGTATATAAATATTAACTAGTTCTATGCTTCTATATTTTGATGATAAGTGTGATTTAACTAGAGCACACTTTGAGAAACATTAAAAAAATGGAAAAGCATAGAAGCGTAGTATATAATCTTCTTTTACAGTATACGAAATAAATTTCAAATTGGTCTAATGTGGAAGAAAAAAACAACCCTTGAATTACAAAACTTATATCGGATCTGCAGTTGTCTCCGTCGCACTTGGATAGATAGGCCGGACGACGTGCGACAGCGATAGTTTTTTCAAATACTTAAAGGACAACTTTGCCAAATGCTTTTTTTTCACGGACAGTGAAAATTCTCACGTTTTAGTGCAATTCTTAATGTCAGAAGATTTTCTGTTTTCCAATTTTATATAGAACTTTTATAAGCCGGAAACAAAATGATTTCTTAAGTAGTTCCTGATAATAATTAAAACTGTTTTAAGAAGTTACAAATGTATACTTAAAGTGTTGTAGGTAAAAGCCTTGTCTCCACGAGAATTTATCGTGTAGTCCGAAATCTGACATTGTCCTTTAAAAGTCTGCCCATCTTTCCTTAAGGACTAAAAGTTGTAAGACTGACCAGCAGCAATAGTCTTGATGACATCGTCTGGTTGTTCCTGGAACAGCTTGAACTCGGCGTCGCTGGTGTCGGACAGCATCTCGGCGATGTCGGCCCGCGAGCGCGGCGTCGGGTACGAGTGGATGACGCGCAGCCGCGCCGCGCTGCTGTCTATTATGCGCCCGATCACCTCCGACACGTTCGTGCGCTGGTATCTGTGAGTTTGTTGTTATTTAGTAGTTAGATAATGGGTAGTATTGAGCTTTTCTTAGTTTTTTTTAGTATTGGCATTGTTTTGTTTTATAAATTAATAAATGCGGACAACATCTCAGACATTACTCTGAACCCAAAGTAAGTAGATAAAGCACTTGTGTTATGGAATTCAGAAATGACTGATAAGATCATCAAATATATGTGATTATAAGAATTTTCACACATTTTTATGAAGGTATAAAAGATTTTATCCAATTTGGAGGTGATCTTATCGACTTATGATTGAACAAAATTATACTTTTATCTATTAAGGGTAATCATTAAGATTTAGCCTGAAAAACGATGGCAGGAATAGGTATTTAGATGCTATGATTGTTAATATGTTAATAAGCGTTTTCTAAATCGTACAAAAGTAGTGTTACTAAACCATTTTTTTTTATATTAGTGTCACGATTTTTTTTCGCGGTATCACCTTTATCTAGCCTTATTGGTCATTTCAAAAGTGTTTACCACGGCATAGGCTCTTTTCATTTCACGCCTACCATGAGCTCTTAAAGCAGGTCTGTTGCGATTGAGTAAACGAGACAGCGCTAACACGAAGTAAGGTGCCTTCCACAACCGCAACACTACTGCTTTAAGAGATCATGGTACAGGTCATATGTATGAGTTGTTCCAAGATATTAAATATATCGTAATTGAAAGCTCACCTATTACAATGCACCAGCGGCTCCTTATCATACTTCTGTATGTTCAACTGGGACCGGTCGGCCTTTAGATCGGGAGCCACCTCCACGTTGTACACCTGGCGGTCGCCCCAGGAGTTGGTCCAGATCATGTTGACGGAGAACCCGTTCCCGATGCCCAGACCCTCGTCGCGGAGGATCTGTTCCGCTTCGGCGAAGTTCTTGGAGGCCAGCATGGCGCGTGTGATGAATGTTCGGGCTGGGAACGATATGAAGATAGGGAATTAAATATTTAAGAATGATTAAGAAAAAAAATTATTGACGAAAAATGTGTGTGTGAATGAAAGTGTTGGAAGAGGTAGACCTAGGTGGACGTTTCGAGACCAAATCGGAGAGGTTAAAATAGGCCACGTCAAGAGTACACTAAACCGAAGAGTATGTAACAAGGGAATAATGAAAGTGGACGAAGGGAAACAAGTATGTAAGAATCGTAGCAAGTGGAAAAAAGTGGTCTCATTTTATGTATGTATGTGATTCAGAAATTAAGGACGGTGAAGGAAAACATCGTGAGGAAACCTGGATTCCAAGAAATTGGATTTGAAATCACCCATCCGCAGAGAGCAAGCGTGGTGATCAATGCTCGTGCCTTCTTTATAGGTCTTTTTTTGTATTTCAATTTAATTAATCCGTCTGTCAGATGGCTTGAATATTGGACACTCATTTTTTTTTTGGGAATAGGGAAAACGTAATACGACTATTCAAAGTAATTAGAGTAGGCTTATGACAGCAATTTTTTTTACAATATGAATGAAATAGTGTCGTCATGCAATTTTTAAATAAAAAGTGTCAGCACATATTTATTTGGTATTTAACCTAGGGGATTGAAAAAATATATTAAAGTATCAGTATAGTATTACGCTTCGTAGTAATATTAGCATGTGGTAACTGTTTGCATATTTTAACATGGTAAAAAAGATAGGCACAAAACTGTAAAAAAAATTAATAAAAAAATCCAATCCATTCATGCTTAAAAGTTCAAGATTATAATTTTAATAATGATATTTATAATTATAGTGCTCCTCGCATAAAAATGGCGAAGGAAATGTGGAATTAGCATCCAAGGGCACATAGAAAGATGAATGTCAAAACCAATTTGAGACAAGAGCCCATAAATCTTAAATAGACCTCGAGCATTACATAATGATTATGATTATGTATGTATTTATGAGTAATGCCATAATATTCGAGACTTGTGACGTCAAAACCTTTGAAACACGTAATCGGACGATCTCGTGCGTAGGTATATGGAAAACTTCCTTCAAAAGAGGTCAGAAGCGATCGGAAATCGGAAACTCTTCTATATTTTTCTTAATATGACGTCAAATATTGGCATTGGTGTTAGTGCCCTTCTGGTGGCGAAATAGTGGAACTAGGTGATGTTAAATGTCGAGGTCTTAACAATGATGGAATGGCTCCGGAAGATTTCTTGCATAAATTTTGTAAAAAAGCTTTTGAATTTCTTCGGTGTCCCGTACCCAAGGTTGCGAAAATATATTTTCATTAATGAATTGTTTCATAGCTCTTGAAGACTGCGTGTTAGAGCGACTATGCTATGCGTAGATACTAGTTATGGGAACAAATATAATTACCTATGACATTATTAGGTACGCGTCGGTACCGCGTGATGAATTTTTGACCCCAGTCTCTATACTAGGAGTAGACTAATTTTATAAGTTGGATGTGCCTGTCTTTGTATTTTTGGGTCTGTCTGTCTAAGCTCCTAAACTTATGAGCCGATTATACGCCTTTTTTGTTTTTAAGCTGGGGTGGTCTGTATGGTTCTGAGCTATCCTATTAATATTATAAATGTGAAAGTTTGTGAAAATGGATGTGTGGATGGTTGTTACTCTTTCACGCAAAAACTACTGAATGGATTTTAATGAAACTTTACAATAATGTAGCTGAGACATTGGAATAACACATAAGCTATAATTTATAAAGATAGTGTACGAGTATGTATTGTCATTCATGCGGGTGAAACCGCGGGGCACAGCTAGTAATTTAAAAATATATATTTAGCATTTTGTAAGTTATTAGAAGTTTAGTGAATTTTTAAATTATTGACATTCTCATGCTGTCTTGTAAACTATTTGGATACTCACGTGTGTTCCCTGGCTTGAGGATGAGCGGGCTCAGGGTGTTGATGGAGAAGACCAGGCCGTTCTCGTTGTAGCCCATCGTGTAGCCGGGCATGTGGCCCGCGTAGCACAGCGAGGCGAACCTCTCCTCTACTGCCTAGAAACACAACAGTATTAATATTGATACTAAATAACAGTAGGAGCAAACATATCTATCTATCTAGTAAACTCGTCTTATCCCACTGCAGGGCAAAGGCTTCTCTCTCCCTCTTCCACGCACTTCTGTCTTGAGCTAGGATGTAGCAGTCTTTTCGGTAGTAGTCTAGTTGGTCTCTCCATAAATAAAAAATCTTAGAAGTCAATAATTGGTTAGTTAGCAAAGTCCAAGTTAGTAGGAGCATCATCATCTCTGTATATCTGTATAGCCTTACCGAAACCATGTCACTGAATACCTTTGTCTACAAAGAGCGACTGCCTATCTGAACCCCACAACCCATCTTACTGGATAACACAGTATTGTATGAATGCCCAAGTAGTAAATGTTCCTGTTTCCTTTCCATACGACTATAAGGTACTAAGTAGGTCAATTAGGGCGAACCAATGGTTCCTTAGTTCTGTAGTGACTTACCCCATGCTCCTTATCTTCCAGCGTCGGTATGATGTGAGCGGACATGATGTAGAAATGGTTCAGGGTCTCCCCGAACGCGTCTTCCGTGTGGCCGAGTAAAGTCTGTGATGGAATAATTATCAATTTATTGCATTACAATTAAAAATATGCTGCTGTAGGTATATTGCCATCATCATACATTATCCATATCCAATATTCATGCTAAGAGTAAAAGAGAGTAATGCTAGATTTATGTCTGTCTATTAAGCTTTTAAGGCTAAACCGTTGAACAGATTTTGATGAAACCTGGTACAGGTTAAGTTTGAATATTAAACTTTTTGCCGCGATATTCCATATTATGGTTGGCAGTGTCGCGGGTTACATTTATTTAGGATGATATAATAACATAATATGCGGTGGGTTTGAATCCACAATTTGTTCAGAACTTACGTTATGTGGGTTTTTGATGGCGATGGAGCTGCAGCCGCCGGTGTCGTTGCGCGGGATGTGGTTGTCGTTCACATTGCCGATCAGGTCGTCCATTTGTAGGAGGAACAACTGGAAAACATGGTTTGGGTTCTATGTACTGTTATTGGATAGGGTAAGTAGAAGCAATGACGGAATGGGACGGCTGTAGAAAAGAAACTGGATTATTTGAAGAGATTTTTTGTATGTTAAGTTTTTTTTAGGGCGCAATATTCCGTTATAAAATTATTATTATACCCTGTAACTCTTCTGCTAGTATAGGTCTACTTATTTATTAATTCAAATTCTGCAAGCTTACTAAGAACCGCTTCAGTCAGTTTGGTGACAATACAAGATTTTGGTACATTCGAGCTCATTTGATGATAAAGTCAATAGGTGGCATAAGAACTCTGTAACGAAGTGACCTATTTACCATAGTGTTTAGTCTGGTTTAAAATGTCTTCTCCCATACTATAGATAAATTACATCTAGACATTGAACAATCAATATCATGAATATCACACAAAGATCTATCTTAGGTGGGGATCGAGCGCACGCCCTCCGATGCAGCAGGCAGGGTCACAAACCGCTAGACCAACCAGCCAGTCACAGCATGCTGCAAATTTATTTACCTGATGGAACGGCACGTTAGCACCATCAGCGACTCCCTGTATCTCCTTAACATAGTAACTTCCTCTCCATTGAACAAATTACCAAGCTCATCACACACAGATGTGTCCTAGGTGGGAATCGAGCGCACGCCCTGCGTTTCAGCAGGCACAGTCTCTAGCCATTGGACCAACCGGCAAGTCACAGCAAGCTGCAAATTTAGTTACCTGATGGAACGGCACGTTAGCCCCGTCAGCGACTCCCTGTATCTCCTTGACATAGTAAGGGTACTTCTTCTTCATGTTGGCGAGGGTCTTGTCGTACGCGTTCCGTCCCGTGTCCGTCTTGTACTCCTTCTCAAAGTCCCGCAGGTTCTCGTAGGTTGAGAGGAAGCTTTTGATTATGTTGGAGAACGTTCGGCCCTGGGGATGAGATAGTAGGGATTAATGAAGGTATCTTCGCTTAATGACTTGCCCAGCGTGTCCTAAATACGCGAGGACCTGTATTAGGCGACGGACAATGCCGTTTGCGTGGCTGAATAGTAAAATAAAATAAATTAAATATAGTTTACTGAAGAAAGTAACTTTGTTTGTCGATCTATCTGACTGACTGTCTGTTACACTTAAGCACTCAACCAGTATTTTAACGAAATTTTATTCAGAGGTAAGCTCGTACATTAAGAAAGGATTTAGGCTATTATTTGTTGCGATACCGGAGATCCACGCAAGCGGAAACTTGTATTGGAAATAGTATTAACACTAAAGTCGACTTCTTCCTGCTTGCCACAAATTATCATAATACTCGTAGTAGATACAAAGGAGAATACTCACGACGTCATATCCAACTTCGTAGTGTGTCCCCTGCACGTGTATGACTGGCACTGCGCGCCTCCTGCCGATCGGCTTCTCACATGATACTCCTGAAACAACGAGGTTACATTAAAGACACTATAATTTACTTTGTACTCAATATATGTGATGTTGTTCGTAGACCTTAATGTACACATAAAAAAAAAAATACATTGAAATAACACGAAATCAGATAAAAAACCTACTAAATTGGTGCTTATTTCTTAAAGAATCTCGACCAGCAGATCCGCGAAATTAGAAGTAGACATTGGTAGTAAACAGATTTTGACGTATTTATAAATTCTAGACAGCTTAAATAAGCATTTTTTTAACTTTAACACAATTGACCTCACTCTGATTTGCCAACCCTTACTTACACAGTTTTCCAACAGCTGGCAAAGAAATAAAGACCAGCAGTGTCATTCCTTTCATATCATCATCATCATCATCATCATCATCATCCACATCCCTTGTCCTCCCACTGCTGGGCATAGGCCTCTCCTTTATCATGCCACTCTCTACGGTCCTGTGCCAGCCTCATCCAGACTCGACCCGAGACTTTTATTATGTCGTTTATTTTATATAACCTAAGATTTATTTTGTGCATTACAACTAGCAAAATACATCTTTCTAAATCATATTGAATATTAATGAATATTTATGCATTAGTTGCGTCGTAAATGTCGAATAATTTATAGATACATACATAATAAGTGGGTGACGGTTGAGGACAAGCGATAGGTCAATGTACTATCTTGTGAAACGCGGTAAAAGATTATTATTGCTTAGGTAGAAAAGTTTGTTAAAGATTTAAGATAAGGAGTGTAGGATTAATTTGGATTTAAAAAAATCATCGAAATTTCTACACCTTCTCGGAAAAATATGACATAATCATGCTACCAAAAATGCAATTCTACAAAAAAAAATAACATTATAATTCATTCTCAATCCTTAAAAGATATAAATCCAAATATATCTATTTTATTCAAATATACTATTTTGATATAAACTGTTCAGTTCGATTTGTACTTGGTCGTGGTGGCCTAGCGGTTCAATGAACGGATTTGTATACAAGGTTGCAAGTTCGAACCCGGGCAAGTACCAATGTAACTTTTCAAAAGTTATATGTACTTTCTTAATAATTCTAAGACACTTCTGACAGACGGTGAAGGAAAACATCGTGAGGAAACCTGGATCCAAAATTTGGGATCTGAAATCGCCAACCCGCAGAGAGCAAGCGTGGTGATCAATGCTCATACCTTCTCTATATGGGAAGAGGCCTGTGCCCAGAAGTGGCACGATTATAGGCTGGATTATTATGTAAATTCATAAGAGATGGCGCTAGTAGTCTCAGAAGAGTCTTATTTTGATATAAGTAAGCATTGTGCCTGTATGTGATAACATATATCTAAAACAGATGGATCGATGCTGATGCGCTTTTTATAAAGCATTTTTAAAAGCTTTTTCAAGTAACATAAGTTACCCAATAGTGTTTAATATATTCAGAGATCTGATGATCTAAAGATTAGATATTATTATGAATTTCTAGTTTACTTAATATGAGTATAGATAGACACATTTATTAGTTTTTAATGACTGCATTATGCACGTGAAAGCTCTTTATGCTAATTTAGTTTTGTTATGACTGCAGGCAACGGATTTCCGTTTATCTATCGAAAGTTACAAAAACTAGGATAACAAATAAATATATCCTTTCAATAATATTGGATCAATTATTAGTTCATTAGTTAGGAGTACATCTAAAACGCTCTAAAAATTATAACCAGCTATGAATATAAAATTAAAACTACCTAGAAATTAAAAATACAATAAAATAACGAGCTAATTTTGGACTGCCTCGTTGGCCTAGTGGTGCTAAGCGCAACTGCTACGCTAGAGGTATTGGGTTCGATTCACGAGTCGACCAAGGTCGGAGTTTGGATTTGTGCCCGGTTAGTGGCAATAGTCTCGCCTCCTATTACATGGGACCTAAACATATCGGCGAACTGTGGGTGTACATTGGTAAGCCTCTGCCTACTCCTTCGGGGATACAGGCGTAAAAATAAAAAATCCGCATCACAATCCGTGCATTAATTTACGAGCTACGAGCACACTACGCGCAAACGAACAAGTCAAACTCATAACACCTCTGTTTTTCGTCGTGGGTTAAGAAGTAGTAATATAGCTAATGGCTTAAGCGGGTCGCGCCGTCTCGTCTGGTTCTTTGTTTTATTTAAACGTTTAACTTTTTTATTATTTTTCAGGAAGTAATAAAGTGGTTACCTAGCAAATATTATTAATAATATGATATTTATTTATTCGCTACGGTCGAACAAATACTGGTTAGTTATTTCGGTACGAGAAGTGGGTACAGGTAGCTTATTTTTAGTAACTTAGGTTTAAAAATAAATGTTTTGTGATTGTTCTCGTTTTACTTCATTACTTATATAAATTGTTAATTAGCTTGACGTTGGTATAGTGCTCATAAATGTAACACTACAGAAGTATGTACGTAAAGGTACCCTTCCAAAAAAAAATTTTTTTTTTAATTAATCTGCATTTGCCGTACATATCGCGTTAAAAACATACACATAACACATCTAGAAAGATACCTGCAGACGAATAGGTTACCTTTATTTTTATGTCGGTTAAAAAGTTATAAATTTTAATTGAAATGATAAGAAAGCATATAAACAGCAAGACTTACTTCTTGTAACATTCGAAAAAGGCCAGGTCAAGAGTACCCTAAACCGAAGAGCATGTATGAAGGGAATTATGACAGTGGATGAAGCGAAACAAGTATGTAAGGATCGTAGCAGTGGAAAGAAGTGGTCTCTGCCTACCCCTATGGGAAACAGGCGTGATTATATGTATGTATGTATGTAACATTCGATCAGAAAGCTGTCCTTTTAAAACCGACTCAAAAACGGAAGAGGTACTCAATTCGACTGTATTTTTTTTGTATATTTTTTACCACAGAACTTTTGACTGGGTTAACCAATCTTGACAATTCTTTTTTTATTTGAGATCTAGTTTATTTTGATCCAGTGGGATCCATAAGAAAGAGATTTTTTAAAGTTGTTTTTTTCAAGCATCGCATGTGACAAAGCCTTCTATAATTGTCTATGGCAAGGCCGCCATTACAGACAATACGATGATTTTTTGTTGTTTACTCACAAACGTAGAGAACTGTAATGCGCTCATTATATTACTTTGTTCTACACATTCGACTGCGGAAGACATTAACATGTCGTTAAGGGATGTAAACTATTTCCTAGTTAACACAAGAAATTAGACTAATAACCCTTATTGGTTTCTTAGGTTTACATAATTATATAAAACTACTTTTACGGATTTTTTCGCGGTTTATATTTAGATTTTAAGTCCCGACGTTTCGACACCTTCGCAGGTATCATGACGAAACCTCGGGATCTAAAATCTAAATATAAACCGCGAAAAAATCCGTAAAAAGTAGTTTTATTTCAATAATAACCCTTATTTTTTGGTTTTACTGCAGTCGGGTAAAAATGACTTTTGATATTTTATGGCTGTGTTCATCATCTATCTAGCCTTTTTCTCTTACTATGTTGGCTCGGCTACCAGTCTTACCGGATTCAGCTGAATACGGTATGTTACATGAAGCGCCTGCCCATTTGGCCGTATCCCATGGTAAGACTGGTTGTCAGAATTGACTTAACGACTGTCAAAAATGAACGTACGACAGTCAGGGTCTCGATATGTTATAAATGGTCACCCATCCACGAAAGAACCGCGGCGAGCGCAGCTTACCCAGTATTAACGGTCAAACCGTACGGCTGACACTTAGCCACTAGGCTTATGGCTTTGTTAAGTTCATTTTGATTTACCATATATCAATATAATAATAATAATTTATTTACCATTTCTTGTGTAATTAATTTTGAATATTGATTAGTAAGTATCTCGCTAATGTCGTCAACTGGCTAGCTTAGACTAAATGAGTTATACATCGAAATGAACGACAGAACTATGCTGTGTTTACAAACGAAAAAAATAACTTAAAGATATTTCATAATATTTAATTATGTTATGTTATGCTAATTAATTTTAAGTAGCTTAATTATGTTGTATAATATAACATAATAATAATTCACGGGCCTTGAGATGAACTGCTGTTAAAGTTCACTATCTTAAGGTTATTTTTAAGTTAAAGTCGTTTAAAACAATTATTTCGTACTTGAAACTTTGACGGAATGTTATTGAAACTCTTGTTTGATTTTTAATGTATAATAATAATATCCTGGGACGTCTCACACACGGTTATCTGATCCCAAGCTAAGCAGAGCTTGTGTTATGGTAACCAGACAACTGATAAACATACTTATATATTTCTAAATACTTACATATTATAGATAAATTACACCCAGACACAGAACAAATGATCGTGCTCATCACACAAACATTTGTCCAGAGTGGGAATCGAACCCACGACCTACGGTATAGCAGTCAGGGTCACTAACCACTAGACCAACAGGCCCGTCAATATCACTAAACGAGTTTGATGTACTTACTACGATTATAATATTTATGTCAATGGTGACGTATATATTAATGTTTTGAATTCACTTCCTGTATATAATATTAGATTAAAACCTACACTAATAGGGCCCGGAACAAACAATCGACTAAGGTTTTATGAAATCGCACCAACGGATTTTTCCGCCGATTCTTAATACCGAATTCTGACCTACTTTTAGTAGGAAGTGTTTGTTGCACTATTATTATCAGTGTGTTCTATTTTACTCCTACAAAAAATCGGTCGCCGATTATCGGACGTGGGACGAAAGTCTTAGGGTGTTACCACACCAATCGATCGATAGTCGACGTTGATCGATTAGTGTGGTAGCTTTTATTGATCGACGGATACCGGTCGACTAACCAATCGATCGATTGCCGGTCGATCGGAATCGGTCGGCGGATGCCTAGTAGAAACTATCGATCGACGTCGACCAATCCATCCTACCATCGATCGATGGCATTGATCGACTATCGATCGATTGGTGTGATAGAAACTATCGAACTACGTCGATTATTCCATTCGACCATCGATCGACTATCGATCGATTGGTGTGGTAACACCCTTAAGAATCGCAAACCTAGAGTCAGAAAATAAAATAAATGATCAAATGTGATAAAAAAACGGTATCTAATATGCCTCTTACGAATCCTTTGTACAAAATTGTTGGAAATACTATTCGTTACCTCTACTATAAGTGTAAATGTAAACATGTCTTCCATGTGTCAATTAAATAACAATACTACTGAACAAATGCGGATCACGATGTATTACCATATATATTGTAGTGAAATCGCAAGCGCAAGCGGGGTAAGCAGTGCTGAAGATTTAATTACAATATCAAATATGTAAAATGCAAAGCACACAGATTAAAAATTTATTAAAATCAAATCTAGCAATTCGCAAACACATTGAAGTTTGACGGTAAAAAAACAATTATAAAACATTCGCTGTACGATGTACAAAAGTAGCATAAAATAAATAAATAAATAAAATATAAATAATAAAATAAAAATAGTAAAACTGTATGTGCTAAGCGCTTTGGGTATGTTAATTGTTTGTTTTCGAAATATTGTCATCACTTTTCTAAAATGCCTTGAGTGGCTTAAATAAGAAAAGTAATATTTTCTGATATTATTTTTATTTCATATACTTTCAGTATGGTAGATCTAATAATAACATAATATAGGCTTTTAAACATCGCAGTAATACCGTGAGAAGATTTCAATATGGCGGAAAATGTAAACAATAGGCGCTGAGAAAAATACGTTATTCACTAGAAATGATTCATTTCTCTGTAAAGTAGGAAAATGTGTTTGTTGTGACTGGATAATAATATCATCACGATGTGTATAATAACTGCCTGATAACAAGACAACTCATCATCTCCTGAGCCTTGTACCAACTATGATGGGGTCGGCTTCCATTCTTACCGGATTCAGCTAAATACCAGATTTTACATGGAGCGACTGCCTATCTGACCTTTTTTTTTTTTTTTTGTCAGCTGAAACTCTTTTATGAGCCAGCCTTGCATCTCCATGGGAGGTAGGGATGCAAGAGTCCGGGCTTACAGAGCCTTGAAAAAGGCTCCGACTACTCCGGCAAAACACCTGGTGCCATCCTTCGCCTTAGTGGCGGCGTTACGGTTCCAACCGAAGTCTAAGCACCATAACACCCCCGGCAACTGCCTATCTGACCTCCACGACCGATTTTACTGGATAACACAGTATCCCAGGGCTTGACTGGTTGTCAGAATTGATTTAACGACTGTCAAAGATCAATGTATGATAGTTAGGACCTACGGCTTAACATGCTAGCCGAGACAAAGAGGGTGTCGGTATGTGTAGAATTAACACGAGACTACTAATGCGTTTAAATCTACAGACATACCAAAAATAATATGTTTTACTAAGAAAAATGAGGAAGCGTAATCTTAAAAAAAAAACCATTGCATTTTTAATGAAGTGACAACGAAAACAATAGGCTTATTACGTTAAACAAACAAAAAAACATCACATTAAAATACGCTAATGTCATTATTTTTTGTTCTACAAATGAGTGTAATCACTTAATTTTGATTCAAGGTTTTACGAGATTAACCATGAAATAACTTCGACACGACACGTCTGTCGATATATTTAGATGACAAACCACTTATTTTTAAAACTAATTTTCAGTTTTTCCTTGCCTATATACATATAATACATTATTAAGACTGTATTGTCCCACCGCTGGACAAAGGCCTTTCCCAATCCTGTCAAGTGTCTCTATCTTGTGCCAACTCAAACCAATTGCATAAAATACCAAAAAAATGTTGTGACAAATAAAGGAGTGAATACTGAGATGACGATTGTAAAGATGAATGGAAGCTGAATACGCATTGCGCCGACACCAACTTATTGGAAACAGTGTCTTAGAGAGATGGTGATCATAATATAAAACAATATATAATATAAGAAAAGGCAGTCAATTAGATACTCAAGCGATAATTAAATTTGAGACGATCTTAAATGAATCTGTCTGTCTACTTTATACATTAAAGTGAGACAGAGAGTATGAGACTTAATACTGATTAGAAATGATTTTTGTGTTTGAGTATTGTAAGGTGCAGGCTAGACAGAAGAGACGTAAGACGCAGACGGAGCGCGGACATTTGTCTCTTTCATACAAAATGTATAGAAGCTTCGCGCCCGCGCCCCGTCTCTTCTGTATGTTTTGCATCGCGACGCTTCTATACATTTTGTATGAAAGGGACGCGGTAAAGATAAATGTCGGCGCCCCGTCTGCGTCTTACGTCTCTTCTGTCTGGCCTGCGCCTAAAGTGCAAAGTCATACAGTCTTAAAAAGATATAAATTTTGGGAACATTATAGACATTGATCAACATTACCCAATACACAGTCCGAAGTACAAACCGGTGTAATTTTGTTTAGTTTTTGCTTAAAGTGTTGTAAAGACCTTGATCTTGACCATTATACAAAGAGTAATAGTTTGAGTCACGTTATCACCGGCCGTGGCTTCTAAAATAATAGCTTTTTTAGTGCCCAGTCATGAACTAGTAAAAAAATATTTTTTCTTATGTTATACTGATTCACGATGTTTTGAAGTTTCTTATTTCAAAAATTGGGATCTACCGCTAGTCCGCAAATGAGCAACGGTGATCAGTGCTCGTGCCTTCTCTATATGGGAAGAGGCGTGTGCCCAGCAGTGGGATGTTTATGGACTGGAATTATTATTATTTCATGATACTGATCATTTCTCTATTGCATTTGTCACAGACCCTTTTTAGTTAGATACGCAAGTCTCCGATTCTCGAAGTAACTAATGCAATACAAGCTCTTAAAGGGACACCGAGGCTTAGCAACCATGGTTTAGACAATGGTTTATCTTAAAACAAAGTTTTAATATATTTTTTTATAAAAAATGTGTTGCTTCCAAAGCGGACTCAATTTTTTATTTGATCCTGTTATATACTCGTATGGTGCATAAGAGAACCATATAAAACTTATTTTGAAGTCGGATTTTTTTTGTAAGAATTATTCACTTTAAGTAATATAAAAATCTGCTTTGTTCGACATAACCACGTATGAACCAAACTCGTTCATTTCCATGACAATACGATCGAGACGTAAATAAGTGCTATAACATGCAAGGACGTGTCCGTCATATTATTGTCTAATGAATAACATCAGTATGTAACTGTCTCACGTTAGGACAAAGACCTTACAGTATACATATAACATACATAATATATCATCACGCCTGTATCCCCGAAGGGGTAGGCAGAGGTGTACCAATGTACACCCACAGTTCGCCGATATGTTTTAGGTCCCATGTAATAGGGAGCGAGCCTATTGCCACTAACCGGGCACAAACTCCGACCTGCTACTGAGAATTTCATAGAAGAACCCAATAACACCTTGGTCGACTCGGGAATCGAACCCAAGACCTCTAGCGTAGCAATCGCGCTTAGCACCACTAGGCCAACGAGGCAGTTATATAAGCAAGCATTTTTTTTTTCAGAGCCTGTGAAGGCCCACTGGATCGTAAAGTCCTCCCTTCCTTCTATCTACTTGACTCTGTCTATGGCTATTTGCGGCCACACGAGCGTACAGATAAAAAAATAACGCGTTTATTTTTGACACTCGTTTGACGTATCTTCATACTGGTGGTCACGGTTCATACCTGTAGATGCACTCAATATTATTTATACTCTATGACAGAGACCCTGTATATTTTTGGAAAGAACGTAGGTCGACATTCAACCTTATTAATATTATGAATGCAAAAGAAACTCTATTCGTCCTAATTGTTACGGATTTAAAGCTAAACCGTGTAACCGATTTAGTTAAAACTTTGTATGTGGTAAGCTTGGTTCCCAAGAAAGGACATATGCTACTTATTGTAGTGATTAAAACTTCGAGCGACTGATCATTACACGAGCAGCTCGCTTGCAATTTGTTAATTTTATTAATTGGAAAGTTACAAATACCCAAGTTAACGAAGGAAATAAAGATGAACTAGATATTGAAACCAAACTAATTATTTTAAACAGATTCTATAAATAATAGAATTCGTAAAAATACTTGTAACTCAAGGTGAATTAAATCAAGTATTTGATTATAAACAGGATAACTAGCGGCTTGCTAATGAGAAATAATTTAAATTGTTACTAGCTGTGCCCTGCGGCTTCACCCGCATGAATACCTAGGACCTGTTCCCGGTGCCTTTATTGCCTTTATGTTATTGGGGGCGCAGATGAATCCAACAAATCACTATCGTGATATCAGGGGGCCGACTCTGCTATTTACAATGGCTCCAATCGTCTGAGTGGGTGGCGTTAGTAAGTCCATTTTAGGATATTTTCGCGCAATTTTCCTTTTTTTTTCTTTCGTAAGAACATTCTCCTGATAATAATTAGCACAACAAGAAAAGAATAAGCGAAATCGGTTCAGGGGTTATTGAGTTATAATACGCTTACCAACACATTTAGCGATTCATTTTTAAGTATAGCTATAGATTATTCTATTGGTTAAAAATCTTGTTCTTTTTAAGCCATCTTTGAAAAGGAACGTGACTATTTAAGCAAAATCTTATTATTTAATATTTGATTTAGCCCTGAGATAAAAATTACAGAAAAAAGCTCTCTCCGTCTCCTTGGGTCTCCAATCTTCGACGAAGCCTTTCCTACTTTTATAGACGAAAAAATTCAAAATTTTAATGATGTTTCGGATAGACTGCACCAAATTAATATGCATTCGGCCATTACCCTAATTCGGTTTTGTTGTTTCGGCCCTAAATTAATTTATTTCCTTCGTGCTTCCCATTTATGGAAGCACCCTCAACTTTTGGATAAAATGGACCAAATTTTAAAACATACACTCATTTCAATTTTGAATGTGGCCTTGGACGACCGAGCTTGGGCTCAAGCCACTCTTCCCATCCGTATGGGCGGGCTCGGCGTCCGCAAAATTACAAGTATTAGCTTACCGGCATTCATATCCTCGGTCCACGGCACTGATAAATTAATCAGGAATATTCTCAGTTCAACACTGATTGATTTTGAGGTGCCGTGCTTCACCGAGGCTGTGGATGCCTGGAAAATTGCCTGCCCGTATTCAAATACTCCTGTGTGCCCATTTTCCCAGAGACAGTGGGACGAGCCGCTCTGCAGAGTAGTTCAAGAAAATCTACTCTCTTCTTCAAATACTTCTGCTGAGCGTGCGCGCTTACTGGCTGTGGGAGAGTGGGAGTCAGGCCTTTGGCTTCAAGCATTGCCTTCGTCGAACATAGGCACCTTGTTCGACGACACTACTTTCCGCCTTGCTGCTGCTCTACGCCTTGGGGCTTCGTCTTGTACCCCGCATCGCTGTCACTGTGGCGAAGTTGTCAACAGCCTCGGACACCACGGCCTATCATGTAGCCGTAGCGCGGGCCGCATGGCGCGGCATGCTAATATAAACGATATTATCCGACGAGCTCTTGTCGCCGTGGGCGTTCCGGCTGTTCTCGAACCCAATGGCCTGGCACGCGACGACGGCAAGAGACCGGACGGTATGTCTTTGTTCCCGTGGAAGGTGGGTAGGCCTTTAGTGTGGGACGCTACTTGCGTCGATACTCTTGCGCCTTCCCATCTTCCTAGCACGTCGTGCTGTGCTGGCGCTGCTGCTGCGGCTGCTGAGAACCTCAAGCGGCGGAAATATTCCAACCTAGTTGGAAGTTATATATTCGAGCCGTTTGGGGTTGAGACACTTGGTCCGTGGGGTCCGAGTGCACACAGTTTTTTTAAAGATTTATCCAGACGCCTGGTTGACACTTCGTGTGACCCAAAGGCTGGCTTCTACCTAGGTCAGCGCATAAGCATTGCCATACAACGTGGCAATGCTGCCAGCCTTTTGGGCACACTCCCAGTCGACAGCGACGTGGGTGAATTTTTTGACGCCTTATTTTAGTTCTTAGTTTTATTTAGTATATATTTTTTCCTATTTAATGTGTAGGCTTAGTTTTTATAGTATTGTAAATATTTTAAGGCATTCTGTACATATTTAGAAAACTTTTAATTAAAGACAAAAATATTTGATTTTGAAGAACCCCCAATAAAACTTATTTTTTAGTACGTTACAGTCAATAGACAATAAATCAATCAACAAACATTCAAAACAGACTTTCGTTTTTTTTTTCTTTTTATAACAGCGAAATGTCAAATATGAGCGACCTCATACAGATTTTAAAAATTTCATTTTTTTGTTTATATCGGATGCATTTTAATTCGGCAAAACTGGTTTCGTATGATACCGTTAACACTATGCACGAGTCGAATCACCTGTGCAATTAAATTAAGATCGTAATACTTGGGAATAAGGACTAATTTCCAAAAACGGGTGGGAGAAGTTTTGTTTACCTTTGTATACAAATTAAGATGTCGTCAAACCGGTGGTCTATTTCGAGAGTAAAAGTAACAAACTTCAGTTATAAATAGCCGAACCTTCAGGAAGCAGTAAATACAGTGAATGTTCACAATTTTCGATGTCCTTTAGAAACTCGGTGAAAATACGGAATCGAAGTAATTCGCTGGTTTCCGTAATATTACCTTGTAATCGTATTCATCCCGTGACTGGGAACCGATTATAAAGGGACCTTGATGAAAATAAACTGAATGATGAATACAAACTAAGAATCGCGGAATGGATGTTTTGATTTCAAAATACAAAACACGATTTTTTTTTCCTAGCCATTTCTTTCCCACTGCAGGGCAAAGGCATAACTACCCTCCTTCCATTTCTCTCTGGTTAGTGCCGTGGTCATCCACTCCTCATCAAAGGACTCTAGTTCGTCCCGCCATCTCCGCCTTGGCCTACCGCGATGTCTTTTGCAATTTAGAGGGATTCAATTATTTTAACAAAAATGTTCAAAAATTATATGGTTTTCTTCTGGATCCCACTGTCAAACTGGATCAAAATAGGGCTACACCAGAAGCACCAGCTTTCAAATAAAAAAAGAATCATCAAAATTTATACAGTCGAAAGTTAAGTTTTTTTGGATGTCTTATCAACTCACCATGAAGATACCACCAGATAAACCAAGCACTAATTAAATAAATAAATGCGGACAACATCACATACTTGGGTTGGCTTGCACTTGAGTTATGGAATTCAGATACAACGAAATTACCACAAACACCCAGACCCGAGACAATGTAGAAATGTGATTTTCTACATTGCCTCGTCCGGGTATCGAACCTGGGAACTCAGAGCTAGCGACACCTTGAAACCGGTGCGTACGCCACTCGACCACGGAGGTCGTCAAATATTTATTAGAAAAAAAAAAATGTTGTACCTGACTGTTTTTTCGTAGAATCATTTTTGATCAAAGGGCCTTACAAATTATGTAACATTCTAACGTGTGAATCGTGCTTTGGTCGGACGTAAACAAAGCGACCGCTATGACATAACCCGACAGAGTTAACAGAATAGTTATCACCCATACTAGGATAATTCTTTATTTATACAACACAACTTTCATTGAAATGTTTTCCTTTACAGTTACTTTAAGAATTTAATAGACTAGGGGATAGACGCAACCTGTTGCGCAACTTGTCCCATAGCAACACATGCTATGTCCCGAGACATACACTCGCTCTGGTAGCAAAGGCCAGCAACGTGTCCCACGTTACATAATGTGTTGCGAGCATCGACGTATGATATGCATAGACTGCTACTATCGCTAGGTTCCCCTTGTGCCAAGCGAGAGCAGTTTTTAGTCTGATCCTAGTACATTTCGGTTTTCATTTAAGTTAATTTTCGCGCAACGAGAAACTTATATAAGAAAATATCGATGGTTTTGACATTGTTAGGATAATATTAGTGTTTTAGATAGATTTTTTGAAACGGCAAGCTCCATCTTCATACATAATTCACGACAATACTTGTTCACACTAGTGCTTACGGTTTAAACTCTGATAGGCTCACTCTACAGTTTCAAATGCAACCTCGTTGGTTGCGAGTCATGTTGCGGGTCATTGTAACATGTATCGTCCGGCCGCTGATAAATGCCTTCCTGACACCTGTCAGTTGGTTTTGATTTGTATGGAGAAATAAAAAACCGTGTCAGGTTATTCATTGTAACCGGGTTTTATGATAGTTTTGAATGATATTATTAATTGGTATGACAAATGAGAGATAGTTATTTGTTTCGTAAAATTCATCGCCACATTAAAGTTGTAAGTGGAAAGAAGTGGTCATCTGCTTGCCCCTACGGGAAAGAGGCGTGATTATATATCTGTATGTATGTATTAAAGTTCTAATATCTTCCCGTTGACCACGACCTGTCAGGAACGCATTCCCTTAGCGGCCAGACCAGACATTGTAATCAGCGTTGCGTATCATGTTGCACAACATTTGGTGCCCTATTGTGTCCTTGGCTTTAACATTGAAATATTTCTAGCATAGCGTGTTTGCCGTTCCTTATAAATAAAGAAAAGCAGTTAATTATACGATGTTATCTAGATTAGGCAGTTAATGTAGGACTAAATAGCACGCATAGAGGCCAAGGTCAATATTTTTGATAGTAGCATTTTAGGTTATAAGCTAACACACTCGTATTTGAAATAAACTAGTCTTTGCTCGCGACTCCACTCGCGTCTATGTCAGTTATCGCAGCAAGATACCTTATGTCCCATCTTGTAATGCAAACTTTCAACATACAAAGTTTCATCAAAATCGGTTCAGTGGTTTAGCTATGACTGCTAACAGACAGAGCTACTTTCGCATTTATAATATTAGACTAACGGATTAAAATAACGTAACACTTCTCCCGCGGAGAATACTTATAAACACATTTAATGAAAATATTTTAATTATATTTATAATGTTGAAATGTTAATAAAATAAATTAAATGTAATAAAAAAAATCTAATTAGTGTATCATGTTTGTAAATAAAAAATAACAAATTACATTAAAAAAAGATTATGATTATAATAAAAATATATTACTTATTAAATAAATAAACATTAATAAAAATTAAATATTCAATTAATTACTCACCATTTAACTCTCTCATTATAACAAAACTACACAATTTTATAAACCAAACACAATTCTAATCCTCACGGAGTTCGGAATTCAAATGTTTCTATGGTCGGTTAACGTTCGCGCCTGCGCAGTCCGCCGCTCGCGCCACACTGAACATTGTCTATGTTCGGAGACTAATATAAGAGCCGCTATCAAGGATACAAGCGATCTAGACTAGATCATAAGGTCTCTCTGACCGAAGCTCTGAAAACTTATCAAAATGGAAGTTGGGACTTTTAAATGTACCATACTGACAAAAAAAAATAAGTATACTCTATTTTGAGTCGTAGCTATTTATCATGCTGTGGTGAGGGGCTCGTGGCTAAGTGTAAGCGTACGGTTTGACCGATAATACAGGTTAAGCTGCGCTTGCCGCGGTTGGTCCATGGATGGGTGACCATTAATAACATGCCGAGACCCCTCAATGCCTTGGATAGCACGTTAAGCCGTAGGTCCCGACTGACATACGTTGATCTTTGGCAGTGGTTAAGTCAATTCTGACAACCAGTCGTACTATGGGATACCTACCGTGGATCTGGTAAGACTGGAATCGGACTACAACATATTTTGGAAAAAGAGACTCGGGAGATGAGGACGCATCAAATACTAACCCCTGGTTTCTGGAAGACTGATCAACTTAATCTGTCGTCAAATGTACTGATCAAACTGTGATTGGTTGTCCAAAAGACAAACAACGAATCACAGCGCTAAAAATGAGATTTGACATGTAACTAACTATTTTTTGTGCTGATCAAAGTTTTAGAAACCAGGGGCTAGTTACAGGGTGTAGGATTGTAAAATTAATTTTTATCTTCCCTAATTATATGAGTCAGATAGGCAGTCGCTCCATGTAAAATCCGGTATGACTGGAAGTCCGAACATAGTTTGGGAAAAGGTTTGGCAAGTATATTCTATGTAAATTAGTATAAATGAATATTTGAATTTCTGTGATCTATTCTCTGCTAAATCGTTGATCGTACTGTCAAATGAAATAGAAAAAATAATCATTTAAAGCTCTTTATTTAGGCCCTTTTAAGCTCATTTAAAACGTTAAAATACTGACTCTAGATCCTACATATGATCACGCCTGTATCCCCGAAGGGGTATGCAGAGGTGTAAAATTGTACAGCCACAATTCGCCGATATGTTTAGGTGCCATGTAATAGGGGGCGAGCCTATTGCCGCTAACCGGGCACAAATCCAAACTCCGACCTGCCACTGAGAATTTCATAGAAAAACCCAATAACACCTTGGTCGACTCGGGAATCGAACCCAAGACCTCTAGCCTAGCAGTCGCGCTTAGCACCACTAGGCCAACGAGGCAGTCTCTAGATGCAGTTTCCAAAATGTCATTTCTATGGAGAAGAACCGGAAAGAACTTTTATAGGTTACTCGTTTGAAAAAAGGTTAACATTAATGTTACAAAAACAATTATTTAAAAAAAAATATACTTATAAGCGACAACATCGTAAATAGCAAAATGTTTAGATTGATATAACTGTCCTTGGGGATTTGTTTTTTTTAATGCAACGCGGCTTTTTCAAGCAGTTTGTATTGGAGCTAGTTAGATAATAAAACACGCATAAATAATTATACCTTATTACTAAAGATACTTATATTCCCAAGGTCAATGTCATATTCCGTACAATTAGTTAAACAGCCCAATTGTCTACAAAACGCGATAGCATCACGCTACACATATATGGAACCATTTAATTATGGTCACACACCTCTGCCTACCCTTCGGGCGAACAACCATGGTTATACCATACGAAACGACATCGAACTGTCATTTATTATATAATAACTTAGAGGTAAGAAACTACAGAGTGCACATGTCAGGGTATGAACCGTGAGTATAGTATGAACTAGTTTCGTCGCGAAAATTGTACCGAAACATAGCGCGCTGTTTTAGTAAAACTATACTGTGTGTGAGATGTCCCGGGATATCAAATTACACTAAAATAAAAAGGGTTTTATTCATTAACTTTTACATAATTAATATTAATTAATAATAATCTTACATGGGGATCTCCTTTTAAGTATGTAATAGACCAGCGCTAGGGGATTTTGATTTGATGTTGGTATTGATTTTATTTGAGGTCCCACTCTTCGTAACATTATAATAATCATATCGATATTTTCGCATATGCGCCTGCACGGGAAATGAGCTAAATCAGTAAACGAATGTACAAAAGCCAAAAACTAGCATACTCGCGGCACAATACGCTTCTAGCGATGCGCGCACTCTATAGTTTGTACTATTTACTCTATGCATAATAATCGTTATAACATCAAGCGTAACCTTAATAAAAATATATTTACGTCAACGGCGGTACCATTTCCTAATCGCATAGGAAATGATTAATCTCGAATAGTGTGCGGTGAGAAAATATAACTTACGTGGTGGCCTAGCGGTGCAATGAACGGATTTGTGTGCACAAGGTTGCAGGTTCGAACCCAGACAAGTAAAAATCTGAGTTTTTCAAAAATTATATAACATAATATATCATCACGCCTGTATTCGCGAAGGGTTAGGCAGAGGTGCAAGAATGTACACCCACAGTTCGCCGATATGTTAAGGTCCCATGTAATAGGGGGCGAGCCTATTGCCACTAACCGGGCACAAATCCAAACTCCGACCTGCTACTGAGAATTTCATAGAAAAATCCAATAACAAAACTTATATGTACTTTCTTAATTTTTCTAAGACACTTCTAAAAAACGGTGAAGGAAATCATCGTGAGGAAACCGGGATTCCAAAAGGGATCTGAAATCGCCAATCCGCAGTGAGCAAGCGTGGTGATCAAAGCTCGTGCCTTCTCTATATGGGAAGAGGCCTGTGCCCAGTGGTACGTTTATAGGCTGGATTAGCTACTTCAGTTAACAAAGTGGTCGTTTTTATTTCAGAAGAAAATTATGATTATTATTTTTCACTTTATTTCTCTCGTTATTTTTAGTATTCTTTATTTTTAGAATTTTCGTTATCTTCAGGACTTTACATACTTTTTATTGCGTTGTTGACGTATATATTTAACCAATAATGTACAAATAATTGTAACAATTTAGTTTTAAAAGAGTAGCCTATGGAATTTCTTGTCGGCTCTTCTCCATAGGAAGGACACTTTGGAACCGAGCAACTAGAGTCAGTAGATTTTAACGTAACGTTTCTTGAGCGCCTTTTATTAGGTTCATAAGAAATAAAAACATCTTGATTATTATTTATTATTATATAATTTTACGGAATAGGAGTTTGTCGCGTGAAGGTTCGGCTTCCTAAGTACAAGGCCGCGGGTTCGGACCTTGCACCTGGTGGCTGGTATGCTAATCAAACTTAATGTATTTTGTATGTTTATTCCGGTTACTTTAAAGGAAATGTCGTTTTTTGGAATATAGTTAATATTAATCGACTTCAAAGAGGAGGTTCTTTACTTTTCTGTGAGTTATTGTTTTGTTTTTTGATTTTGATTGTGGTTTGACCACCTCAGTAGGGGTCGAATTTTATTAATCAAAATTTTTGATTTCGTAATTATTTTCGACAGATCGTGCAGTCAATCCCATGATAAAAAGATTTGCATTTAATTTGCGTCGAAAATTTTGCAGTTTTTCTAAATAGGCACAGTCGTTTAGGAGATTAGGTGGTATAGGGAAATACCCGTAGATTTCGATTTGAAACTAATTAAAAAATCTCATAAAACAATTTTTAGACCATTAGTATAATATATCAATAAGGATGATGTAAGGACTGTATACATAACACACAAATGTTTTAGAACAATACATAATGTTCATGTCGGAGAAAAGTAGCGATAGAAACACATTCTAGAACGTATTATTCGCATTCCCCTTATCTTTTACATTTTATGTTTTAAAGTCTACTAAAAGCAAATAAGATTTCATTTAATATATTAAGGTGCTCCCTCACCAGGGCCATTCGCGTGTAATGTAACGTTACAGATTTGAGCATTACATCAGTGAAGGAGGAGAACCGAGCATTACAATAAGCGCCTTGTAATGATACAAAACGGGCATACATCAGTGAAGGAGAAGAATATGTTACGTAAAGCAAAAGCTCGTTAGTCAGAGAGGTATTATTGTAATGTAATGCTCAAAGTGGAATCTTTAATGTTACAATACACGTGAATGCTCCCGGTTAGGGAGCACCTTTAAGGTATATCTTATTGTTTTAAGAGAGTAATAGCTTAGTCATTCCGAATATTCCTAGTTGCAATCGCACTCCGAACGTGCTTACAATTCAAATTTTGAATACAACAAGAGTTAACAAGACCAAATGCAACAACTGCACTTCTACCATGATCACTTAAAGCAGGACTGTTGCGGTTGTGGAAGCGAGACGGCGCACTACACTACGCATAGCGCTGTCCCGCTTACTCTACTTCAACAGTCGTACTTTAGGAGCTCATGGTAAGAGTCTTAATCGAGATTGGATTGCGACCAAAAATGTCTTAATACAAAACATAAATCTGTTCGCAGATAAGCCTGTGTTTGCTTTGTACCACCTGAAGCAAGTAGGCGTGCTTACTAAGCGAACGCATTGCTTTGTTAATCAGAAAATTAATTAATTTAAACAAAGCATAAGTACCTTGTATAAAAGCATATTTACAACATCGTAGCGTTAAAAAAAGGGCGTCCAACTGATAAAAGGTTTCTTCTTGCCAGGCGCTACTTTTTTCTCGTTAATTCAGTGGCTATACGAAACTATATTTAATAATTCGCAAAATTTAAGCCTTTCTCCATTTGTACGATTTACCCGCAAATTATCCAGCTACCACAGCATGCTCAGAAATATATATTTCTAATTTTGTAGTAACATAGCAGAGTTGAAGAATTCTCATACATTTGAGCTACAATAAGCGTAGCACAGTTAACTTAGAAACCCTACTGCAAAAGAAGCCAAACATAAATCACAAAAAAAAATACCGGACAACATCACATACATTGCTCTGAACCCAAAGTAAGTAGCTAAAGCACGCGTGTTATGGAATTCAGAAACAACGAAGGTACCACAAACACCCAGACAAAACAAAGAAAAGTTGGTTACTATATTGACCCGTCCGGATATCGAACCCGGGACCTCACTAGCGACACCTAGAACCCATTGCGTACACCACTCGACCACGGATGTTGTCAGATGGTATGGTAACCTAACTAAGGTTATCTTTACAGTCTAGTCTATTATTATTTATTTTATTTATTTATAATTATTAAGTACAAATAATATTAGGCTTATGTTTATACATTGGTCCACAAAACTGTTTTGAACAGTTTGACTGTGGACGCCTGTTGAGTCTCTCAAAGTAACGTAAAAATATATATTTCGTTGTTACCATCTGTACGGACAGATTATATTTATTAGATGCAAGCTTGGTCACGCTGAGCGCTAGGATATCGCTGCTCACGCGCACTAGGCCTCGATTCAGCTATTTTAAATGCATGTCAGTGGTCGGTCAGTGTACTTGTCATTGTGATTAGTTTTCGTATTCAGATACGCCTACAATAAAATCTCATTGAACTCTCGAAGACAAAGATCGTAATGACCAAATTAATGATCGTAGTGACAATATCGTATAAATTACCAAATGAAGCAGGTCTGCCTCGTTGGCCTAGTGGTGCTAAGCGCGATTGCTACGCTATAGGTCTTGGGTTCGATTCCCAAGTCGACCAAGGTGTGAAATTCTCAGTAGCAGGTCGGAGTTTAGATCTGTGCCCGGTTAGTAGCAATAGGCTCGCCCCCTATTACATATGACCTAAGCATACCGGCGAACTGTGGGTGTACATTGGGTACACCTCTGCTCAATTCTTCGGGGATACAGGCGTGATGGTATGTTATGTTATGAAGCCGGTCATTCGGTCAATTCAAGCAACTCTTAAATATCTGAATCGAGGCATTAAACACTTGCACGAGTATTTAGAGCGGGCCGTATCTTATGTCATGGAACAACATTGTCAGCGATTATTTAATAACTCAGGTATGCTGCTACATTTCGGGTGGCTTGAAATATGAGCCATTCAAAATGTTTAGCTATGAATAATATGAAAGTTACTCTGTCTGTTCTGTTAAATATGCTATCGTGTCTAAACAACAATAGATTTTGATATTAGTATGAAGTTGACGAAGAAAAGAAATAAAGGCATAATTTTTTTAGGGACACTGTTTTTGTTTGAATGTACTGATAATTTTTAACTTTGAACATAGGTACATGCTAATTATCTCAATCACACCAACTTTTATCGAATAAAAAACACATTATAATCGGTCTACTCGGTTAAGAGCTACGATGGCACAGACCTACAGCCACACAATTAATAACACCCCCCTTTTTGCATCGGGGGCTAAAAAGCAACACTCTTTAGGCAACAAATACAAGTATTACTGTCTCATAAACACACAACGAAATGAATTTCTAATGATAAAATAATAAACGAATGAAAACAATTAATTGCAAATCAATGATAATAATTACATTGTCAAATAATATAACAAATATTTAGTTAAGACAATTGATTTTCAACTCTATGTTTAAAACCACAAGATTGATATTGCTATGAGTATGATATCAAAAATTAGGTACCTAATATTAGTTTTAATAATATTCTGTGTCTAGAACATTATTTCCGCATTCATTTCCTTATTAGGTTAGGTTAGTTAAATTTCATTGTAGTTGAAATAATACAGTCAACGAAAATCTAAGTGAGAAAAGTTTAATGTTCAGCTTAATTTCGTTAATCCCAAGCACAAAAAGAAGGGTGTTATATGTTTGACTTCTCCGTCATCGTAGCTCCTAAACGAATGTACCTATTATGACGCATTTTTTTCAAAGATACTTAGTTCGAGATCGGGTTTTTCATTGGCTATAATTTATGAAGATCTGTTGTTTTAAAGCTACTAAGAATTTTTGTATACATCTCAGATTTCTTATTCTATATTTATCAGTATGTAGAAAATTTGAATTAAAACATACAAACATCCAAATTGAGAAACTCCTCCTTTTTTTAAAGTCGGTTAAAAAAATAGAGGCACATTAAATTTTACACCTTTGTGATATAAAAAAAAAATTGTTTCCAAAGCTTAATTATTTCAATCTAAGACACTAACTTTCTAACAAATTTCCAAGTCTATTAAAAATGAAATCAGATCAAAAACCAAATGAATCTGCATCTATAATTGTTAATTGTGAATTAACCTTGGACATTGACAATGCAGAAATTATAATAAGTTAGTATTCAATTCGCGATATTAGTGAGGCAAGTCGTTGCTAAGGGAAACGCGAAAGAAATGGGTCACTGTTTGTACTGTTTAACCGACTTTAAATCTTTTCAAAGAACTTTCCAAACGTTTGGTCGACTCTACTCGTGATCAGAGGGCTGGTTTGTTCCTTGCACAGAGAATCGGCATAGCCATTCAACGTGGCAATGCTGCCAGCCTTCTGAGCACGTTCCCCGCCATTGACAAGGATGACGATGAGTTCTTTGACGCCGTTTAGTTTATATTTATGTAAGTTTTAATTTTAGTATAGTTAGAGTTTGGTCTTATATTAGATTTAATTGTGTTTTACCAGACTAATTGTACTTAATCAAAAAGGAGGAGGTTCTCAATTCGGATGTCTATACGTTTTTTTTTTGGTAAAGATATTTGCAGATAGCCAGGCTTTGACTGCTTCACCGGACTTTTTTTTTGTGTGTTTGTTCGCGCATAGCTCCGTTGCTTTACAACCGATTTCAAATATTTTTGCTTTGTTGGAAAGGGTATACTTCCAAACGGTCCCACTGTCATCAAATCAGGATCTGATGATGGAATCTTGTTACCCCTGACGCCAAAAGAGGGGTGTTATTTATAGAATAGAACGTTTACCAAGCTTTTTAATCTAGTAAGTTTTAATAACTTTTTTGTGTAAGAAATCATCAGAAATATGGAAAAAAGAATCATCAATAGTTTTGTTGTCTTTATTGTCATGTACATAGTTAAAATTCAGTTCAAAGAAAAGATCATCTTGGCTATAATTAAATATCAACTACGATTGCAGTACTTTACTGAGTGGTTACTAAACGTCTGATGGATAAAAATAGAATCGATTTCTTTGTCACGAAACTATCGTTTCTGATTATCTATCTACTTCTACAAAGATTGACATGTTAAATACTATTTTTTTTTTTTTTTTTTATTAGCCTACATGGGATCCCACTGCTGGGCAAAGGCCTCTCCCTCCGTCCTCCAAACCTGTCTATCCATTGCGATTTCTGGCCTCGTGCGACCCGCATAACTGACTAGATCATCACACCACCTTCGCCTAGGACGACCTCGACGACGATGTCCCTCCGGCTTACAGTGGGTGACGATCTTTGCCCATCGGTCAGGCTGCATTCGCGCTACGTGACCACCCCCCCCCCATTCCAAACTAATACTAATATTATACTTGTAAAATTAAGTCTGTCTTTTCATCAGTCACGTTTTCACGGCAAAACACCTTAACAGATTTTGATTAAATTTGGTACGTATTATAGTTTGAACATTGAAAATAATTCCACCAAGCGGGTGGATCCGCGGGCAAAAGTTTATGGTAAACATTATTCAAAAATTGTTTTCTTATTGACCCGGTAATCCAACAACCGTTTGTTGTTGAGATCATGCCTTGGAAATACCCTTCTTCTTCAGCCTGTAGTTACCCATAGTCGGGTATAGGTGTCTTCATGAGCACGCCAAGTATTGCGGTTCCGGTTCCAAGTATTACCCTAACGCATCCTATTCTCCTTCAAAGAAATGATACTGTGCTTAACATGACTTTGACCTTTTGTTTTGCTTGTAACGATAAGTGGAAGTTAAGTTTTTATACGCAATTTGAAAGCGGATAATGCATAGATGCAATATCAACGTCATATGGACTGCGGTAGATTCTGATGATTTTATAGGGTAGATGACTAGGTATGAAATGTCAACATTCAGTTAGTCCGCCATTTAAATAATCAAAAGTATAATAGATATGTATTTTTTTTTATCAAATCAATAAAAAATAAGTGATTGGTGTCATGTGGCTCGAGTCCGAAAAGTCTGGAGTCGGATGGGGGAGACCTTTGCCCAGCAGTGGGAAACTAAAGAGGTTACATAAAAAAAATTATATATACGAAAGTAACGCTTTGATGTTCAGGAGTGACAAAACAAAAATTACTTGTCTAATATTTTTTATCATATAAGATACGGACATAAAAAAATTGTCATCATCCCTATTCGGGATATATTCCTTTTGCTAAAGCACGTGACTAAATAAGTTATGAATGTGACTTTGGACGTAGTTATATACATAATGTAGAGGAATACCGAAAAAGAAACAGATTGATTGTGTGAAAGGTGATATGAGAAAGAAAGGAGTGAATGCTGAGATGACGAGTTGTAGAGATGAATGGAATAATAAAATAATAATAGGAAACAGTTCAGGGAGATGTTGATGATGCCTTTTACGAAGTGATACATAAAATTATGATTGCCAAATATTATGCAATTTTGATGGTCTACGGTAATCTAAGAATTGAATCTATTAACTTTCAGTTAAAACACAGCAAAATAAGTATAAGTTATACTTATTTTGCTTAAAGTTAATTGTAAACAATAAGCCCTTGCTTTATATTCTCTATGTTCTGTAGGTACTTATGTCTTTTTATGCGTACAATGACTAATATTTTTTATTTATGTTAACCGGGTCGAGCTTCTCTTGACCACCGCTAGATGGCAATAGCTCTCCTCGTATACCCAAAATAGATTTTACTAATTTTCTATATCGAAAATATACTTAAAAAAATAATAGGTCAAGGTTTATGTAGTTTTCATAAAAAACCGCGTGGTGTGATACGACAGAGGAGTGCGTAAGGCCTATCTTGCGTGATTATAATACTCACAAATATCCAAGGTTGCATATATTATGTAAAGTACTCGTATTCACGGCAATACTGGTTCCTTGACGTGGATAAAAAAAAACACTAGTCGCTTTGATTCTAATTCTAGAAATAAGAGCGATATTAAATTGTTTTTCTAGCCGAATAACTTGAACATCGTTTAGATAAAATCCTGTCTATTTTGCCGTGAAAATAGAATGCTGATTTATTTTTTATGTTTACAATATTAAGTTGCTATATTAAAATTATATAAAAAAATGTTATTCTGTTAACATTCTATAATTAACATTGTGGATAACTTGGTAAATAATAATCGAATAGTGACAATTTGGCTTAGTAGCTAGTAGATATGTTTTTTCCCTGAGGTACAAGTTCAGTCTCGTACACTCACGCTACATATGGGTAGTTCAATATGGCAACTGGCAGGCCAAAAAATACTGTCGAAAACCACAAACAGCCCTCTGCCGCCACATATTAAGCAGGTTTTTTAAACATCGGTGTGTTATAAGTTCAATAGATGATATTACTATTACTATAATAGGTACTATTATAGGACTTCCCTCTGAGCTCAGTGTTGACATGAGTAATGCACAAACAGGACAAACAACGCATCGTCTTTTGTTTAATACATGTCTGTACGCGACGAGAATATTATCGATTGCAGTAAGAAACGATTTATTTTTCTTACCTATATGCAAATTACATTATTATAAGGAAAAACTAGGGTATACGAAATAGGCTTGGCAATCGATTTATGGAAGTTTTCAATCGATTTAATTATTCTTACATAAAAAAACTGACTTCAAAATAAGTCTTATATGGTTTTCTTATGGACACCACTGTCATAACTGGACCAAATTCGAATGTTATGAGGTAACAAACAGAAAAAAAAATACAGTCGAATTGAGACCTCCTCCTTTTTGAAGTCAGTTAAAAACGAATACAGCCTGCGAGTCATGTACAGAAAAATAAATGTTACGGCAATAGATGACTGTATTTCCCTGTAGTTGTATGTGTTTAGAGACCCGCGCAAATTGTTATACCAATAAATTTTTACTCGTTTTAAATGTCTATCTGTCACTACTTTCACATTACAGTGAAGGATACAACACGACGATTTAAAATCAATGTTTTGACGACTATCGTAAGCGTTCATTGTACTGCTACCACTAGTAGCCCAGTCATTTGGCAGTTCTACCTGGCAAGATTTCCCGGAGTTTTGTACATTTGAT
Organism: Autographa gamma; assembly: GCA_905146925.1. Lineage (NCBI taxonomy): Eukaryota > Metazoa > Arthropoda > Insecta > Lepidoptera > Noctuidae > Autographa > Autographa gamma. Next base: position 624,561 of record LR989849.1, on the reverse strand, counting down.
TTAATAGATACTTTGTAGCTTCGCCGCTCGTGCCGGTGCCGCGGTGTATAGAAAAAATGGCGCACAAAAACCGTTTTTTGAAAACAAAACCAATTTTTTCAACACAAGGCTCTTTTTAACCGACTTCAAAAAGGAGGGTTTAATCTATTCGAGTGATTTTTTTATGTCTGTACCTCAGAATTTTTGACTGGGAGAACTAATTTTGATGATTTATTTGAAAGGTGGTGCTTCTACTGTGGCCCCATTTTAATTTAGTCCAGTTATGACGGTGGGATCCATTAGAACACCTTGAAATACTTATTTTGAATTCGGTTTTTTTGTAAGAATTATTAAGCACCAAATAATTGTACACCCTACGTGTTAGAAGATAAGTAGGTACTTGTTCAGAATACCTACCGATGGTTATTTAAATGCGTGCCGTCGTAACCACAGTCACGTGGTCAGAATGATCGGCCAATCAGTTCGGGTTTGGTGCAAGTGTAGAGAGGAGAGCGCGGTGCAACGAGTTACAAAATTATATATATTTTTTTTTATTAACAATTAAGCAGTATTTTCAGTCTCGTGTGAGCACACAATAGCGCAGTACGTGTTACTAGTGTTACGTTTAAATAAATATATCGTCAACCTTTTTACGGTTCTGTAATTCTTATAAAAGCTTTACAATGGAAACTTGTGCGGTTTGCAATAACCAATTCAACGACGGTGTCCAGTGTACGATTTGCAAGAAACACCTGGATTTCTCTTGTGCTAGCATCTCCGAAATTGGATGGAGGAAACTGGGTGCGGACCGGAGAGCGCAATGGAAATGTCCTGCCTGCAGAGCACCGTCGCCAGCCTTGCTGTCTCCACAACCTGCTGCCTCACTGGACCTAGTGCTAACGGAACTACGTGAAATGAAGCAGCAGCTGCATGATCTACCGACATTGATTCATGACATCAGGTCGATCAAAGATGAGTTGTCTGAGCTTAAAAAAAGCTATGACTTCTCGAGCGATCGGCTAGATGAATTCGATAGTCGAATCGGGACTCTTGAGGCAAAAGCCTCGGAGCTGGGAAAACTTCAAGACAAAGTGTCCTCATTGCAAGCAGAAGTTGCTTCAACAAAACTCGAGCTTTCCGCGCATGACCAGCGATCCCGACTTAACAACGTGGAGATAAAGGGAGTCCCTTTTAAAAAAGACGAGAATCTGTTTGTTGTGCTGGAGTCCATCAGCCGTAAAATTTTGTACAGCTGTGATAAGACATTGATTAATTACATCTCCAGAGTGCCTATACAGAATTCAAAGGACAAACTAATAGTAGTGAGTTTCCTGAATCGGTATGTAAAGGATGACTTTATCGCAGCGGCGCGTGCTGTAAAGGATCTGTCCACCACTGATCTAGGTTTTTTAGGAACACCTCAACGAGTGTATTTAAATGACCACTTAAGTGTGGAATCTAAAAAACTGTTAAACAAAACCAAATATACCGCTAAAGAGAAGGGCTACGAATTTGTGTGGGTGAAACATGGCAAAATACATGTGCGCAAAAACGTTAACTGCAAACCTTTTATTGTTCGTAAAGAGACTGATTTAAACAAAATTATTTAAACCGCTACTATGCGCTATTAGAATTAATTAAATCTTTTTCCTTAATAATATTGTTTAGTTTTAGAATGCATAAAGGTTTGCATGTTTACCTATTTTCTGTTACTTATTTTAAAAGGTTCAAAGCTTCTGCAACGTTAATGAGCCTCCATTGTTCGCGTTATCGCACCTTTTGTCTTGGGGACCCAACGTCTGCTAATATAACTATCTCGCTTGCGCATACGCGTGTCACATATTGGTGCTTGCTTGCTCGCACAGTTGTTTACTGCTTAGAGCCAAATGACTCACATGCTGTTGTTGTTTTAACTTATTTTTACCTACTTTTTAAATGCTTATTGCCGTTACGCGTATGTTATTATTACTTCAAACTGATGAATGAAGTGACATTATGCTATATGAACGCTTATACAGTTTTAATGAAGTGTATTTATAGTAATGGCGGATAATAGTGGACAGCGTCTAACTATTTACTACCAAAACGTACGCGGATTGCGAACAAAAACAGACTCGTTTTATCGTCAGGTATCATTAAAAACTTATGACGTCATTGTTTTAACTGAGACGTGGTTAATTGATGGTATGCTAAACTCAGAGTTGTTTGATGACCGATATTTAGTGTGGCGCCGTGACCGTGACTATTCCGTCACTGGACAAACCCGTGGTGGTGGTGCTCTTATTGCGACGCGTAGGGAGTTATCTGTTACCCCGCAACCGCTCCTTCACTCTTCAGCGGAGGATCTCTGGATCTCCTTACGTCTTAAAAGACTTAACTCACGAGACGATGTAAATTTATATATTTGTGCAGTGTACTTATGTAAACAAAATAAGGGTTTCTCGTTTTCAAATCAACTCAGTAATTACTTAACGAAATTGAACCATACGATTTTGAATAATACTTCCGATGTGTTTTTGGTTTTAGGTGATTTTAATATGAGTGGAATCTCGTGGGTTTCATCTAACAATAACTCGCTAGTACCAGTGAACCCCGCCTCAAGTGATGAGTGTATGTTAACCGATGAGTTATCTACGCTAGATCTTGGTCAGTATAACGGCGTACTCAATAAGTATGGAAAATTGTTGGATCTGGTTCTTTCAAATAAATTATTGTGTGTTAGTGAGTGTGTTGACCCTTTATTGACTATTGATCCCTATCATCCCGCTTTATTAGCTAATATTGATATCTTCGAATTACCTCCACTCGATCATGCACCGAGGCTACGCTATGTTTATAGCAAAGGCGATTTTAATGAAATTAATAAGGAGATTGATGCCGTTGATTGGGAATGCCAGTTCTCATCTCGATCCCTGGACGATTCAGTTGCATACTTTATAGAAACTATAAAAGAATTCCAGAATAGACATATTCCACAAAAGCTTGTGCGCAATAATTCTTTCCCAATTTGGTATAGTGCATCCCTAATTAGAACTATTAAAGAAAAATATAAATATCTAAAGAAATTCAAAACTTATGGTAATCGATCTGATGAACTTACTTTCAAATACTTACGTGATAGAGTTAAATCTATGGAAACCTCATGTTATCACGCTTACCTCAATGAAACGGAAAAATCAATAAAAACTAACCCTAAACACTTTTGGAGATTCGTACAAAATCGCTACAAAACGAATGCTATTCCTAATACATTGAACTACAATAACGAATTATTGCTTAGTGGTGATCATATCTGTGAGGCCTTTTCCTCTTATTTTTTATCCACCTTTCTAGACTCCGTCTCGACAAATTATTCCAATTCAGCTTCTGTTCTCTCCTCTAACACTGTTATACCCACGTCCGATATTTTTAATATAGAAATAAATATTGACACTGTTATCGCTTTACTTCACAAATTAGATCCGTCAAAGGGTTCAGGCCCTGATAATATATCATCCAAATTTCTAATTAAATGTGCTTCTTCTATTGCCTTGCCTATCTCAATTCTGTTTTCCAAATCTTTGTCTCAAGGTGTTGTCCCCAGGGTGTGGAAATCCGCATTTATTACACCCGTACATAAGAAAGGGTCTAAAACTGAAGTTACCAACTATCGACCCATATCCAAATTGTGCATTATTGCTAAGATATTTGAGCGAATTATTTATAATCAGTTATATCCCGCCCTTTCTAACTTATTCAGCACATTCCAGCATGGTTTTTTAAGGGGACGTTCTACAACTTCAAACCTCATTTTATTTAACGACTTCGTTACTGAAGCTATGGATGAAGGTAAGCAGGTCGATGTCGTTTATACTGACTATAGTAAAGCTTTTGATCGAATCGACCACGAAACCCTGATAAAGAAGCTAAACAACATGGGAATTCGTGGAGACCTCCTAAGGTGGTTTTCATCTTATATTGACAATAGGTCGCAAGCAGTAGTGCTTAACAACTATATGTCCAGCTGGGTATCTGTGCCCAGTGGAGTGCCTCAAGGATCGTTGCTCGGTCCTCTATTATTTGTGATCTATGTAAACGACATCGACCTGTGCCTGAAATCATCCAAATTATTATGTTTCGCAGACGACATGAAAATATTTTCTAAGATTTCATCACCTGAGGATGAGATCGCGCTTCAAGCTGACCTGTTCCGTCTTGAGGAGTACTGTCGGGTTAACAAACTCGACTTAAATCCTTCAAAGTGCGCAGTAATTACCTACACTAGGAAAAGGGCAGTGTTAGCTACAACCTACACTTTGTCGGGCCAGACCTTGCCAAGGTGTGAGACTATTCGTGACCTGGGCGTCCATCACGACAATAAGCTTGTTTTTGAAGCACATATTGATACCATTGTGAAAAAAGCCTATAAACTACTTGGGTTTATAATGCGTCTTTCCAAGTCCTTTAAAACCGCCAAGACACTAAAAATTTTGTACTGCACCTTTGTAAGAAGTCAGCTGGAGTACGCATCTCAGATATGGAACCCGCGTTACAATAAGTACATAGACCGCATTGAAAACATACAAAAACGATTTATTAAATTTCTTTGTTTTCATCAAAAGTTACCATATCATTCAAACGATTATTTAAGACTGTGTAAAAAATACCATCTTTTGCCACTCGTACACCGGCGTGAAATTGCTGACAGTTTATTTCTGTTAAAAATACTTAATAATAACATTGACAGCCCCGAGCTATTATCCAAATTTTATTTTAATGTACCAGGTAAATTACTTCGTTTCAATCCACCCTTATGTGTACCTCATACCTATACGAACTATAGGCAGAATAGTTACATTGTGCGAGCGAGTAAGCAGTTCAATATGATATGTAAGCAGAATGATTTGGATCTCTTCACGGCGAGTGTGACATCAGTCAGAAGGTGCTTGAGCCTCAAATTTTTCAAATAACCTGTGAATTGTGCTTATTACCTTTCCTTTGGCTTAATTATAAATTCTTATTTCATTGTAAACAAAACAATTATCTGTTGATTATAATTTTCTAAATTGTCTTTGTTAAAAATATAGCATATTACTTTGGATTTAATTTGACATGATGTATAACGTGTGTTAAAAGAAAATTTTACTCAAAATTTCCTTGCGTGTGTTCACATAATCTTTAATTTCTAGTCTATCTCTATAAGTGAGGACTTGTAATTGGCTTTATGTTGTCTAGATATCTCAGTTTTGTTAAGTTTTTTACATAGCTGTAAGTTCTCCATAGTATATTAAATAAATAAATAAATAAATAAATAAAAGTGGTGCATTTGCTTAGCACGTGTAACACACTATTGTACAGTAAACATGTTTTTCTAACATAGTTGTGATATGAAGGTTGTTGCGATAAACATGCGTTGATATGCGTCGCAGGTTTATAAGAAATTTATTTAAAGTGTGTCAAATAAAGAAAGAAATATATCACGTAGAAAAAAATAATCTAACTAACCTAATTTATTTGATAAGGATTAAAACTATTTCCATTGCAACAACCTTCAAATTACCACATGCGAAAACAATACAATCGATAAATTGCGTAAAAGATACATATTATTATGCCAATTTATTCATTACATTAGTGAAATTAAAACTACACAGAAACCTACTTGACTCACACCATTCATTAATCATCATCTCCCGAGCCTTTTCCCAACTATATTGGGGTCGGCTGAACACCGTATATTACATAGAGCGACTGCCTATCTGACCTCCACAACAAATTTTACTGAGAAACACAGTATCCCATAGTAAGACTGGTGGTCAGAATTGACTTAACGACTGCCAATGATCTATATATGACAGCCGGGACCTACTGTTTAACGTGCTTTCCGAAACACGGAGGGGACTTGGTATGTTATAAATGATCACCCATCCACAAACCAACCGTGGCCAGCGTGGCTTAACCTGTATTATGGGTCAAACCGTACAGCTTACACTTAGCCACGAGCCCCACCATTCATCACTCACTGCATTCATTAATAAAAACTTTATATAAAGGCATACTGTAAGTACTGAGTTCATTGCTTTGAGACAGGCACACGCGCCGTAAGTTTTTAATCTTGTTTCCTCTTGCAACTTGCACCACACGCAGAATAAATAGCAGCGGCCCGCGAATACTCGGCCTTGCTCACGGCCGAGGCTGGCATTCATTGTTGCTGAATTATATCACTAATGCCGTCACGAACTTACGACTATTACCATTTATATGCGTTTATCATACACGAGTATTTAGCTTTTTAAGACGGGCTGATTGCTGCAGTAGGTACGATTTCGCGTATTATTTAGGGGGCAAAAACGGAACCCTGTTAAGACTTTGCTTTCCGTCTGTAACTAGACTGTATCTCAAGAACCGCGATAGCTAGACAGTTGAAACATTATATTTCTTTTGCCGCTATATTTAAGGGGGCTCTCATACAACGGTGGTACGGAACCCACACAATTGACCGGTTTTTATTTAATGCTACCGAGGCCGACCTAGGAAGAGGTGGCAGGAGGACCTACAGCCATAGTGCAAGGGTAGGTTTGAGATGTCTATCTCGCGATAGAGAACTATGGAATGACTTGGAGACGGCCTTTGATATGCACTGGAACAGTTAAGGCGCATAGAAAAGAGGAAATAAATAAATGCCGGCTGTACAAACACAGACAAGACGAGAGTATCCTGTATAACAATTAGTGTGTATACAAAGTAGTCTCGGCGTATCTTGGGGTGTGTCGGTGAGTGTATACAGCTGTTTCTGAAAAATGGGAGTCATGATATCTGTACTTTGTTCGACAAAAAAAAAAAAAAATGTAAAGGCTACGCGATACAGAAATTAAATTCCCATACGGGTTTCCAACTGTAATTTTTGCTATAACATCTGCTTATTCTTAGACTAGCGGCCCGCCCCGGCTTTGCTCGGGTGCAACGCTGATACCTACACTATATATCTGTCGCAGACAAATAGTATAATATGGCATTTTACATACGGCGTCGTCAGTTTAAAAACGTTTGCGGTTATGTAATATGCCGAAGGCAAAATGTCAAATCATTCAATCGTTATAATGCGACGTTAGTGTTATTTTAGGGTGACTATGCTCATTAAAATCTCGAGAAAAACTTTGAATTACATACGTCGTCGTCGCTCGCTTCGCTCGCTCTGTTGCAAGGTCACAATATCTAACCTAACCTAACCTATTGATCTCTGTCACAAAGTCGAACCTAATCAAGCAATGAATTTCTGAGCCTATGAATATATGAATATTCGATTAAATACATGGTTTTTTTACCAAAAATACTCTGCAGGAGTCCTTCACGACCCAGGGTCTATGGATACCTTAGCATTTTTTACGTGTTGAATAACCTCAAAACTAAATACTTCAATTTGCCTCGGCATTATGTATATGGTGTTTAAATTTTCGATGAAATGTTGAGGCATATTATAAAGTGACACGGCAATCTACATTTTGCCTTGGGCATATTACATAACCGCAAACGTTTTTAAACTGACGATGCCGTACGTAAAATGCCAAATTATACTATTTGTCTGCGACATATCTACACAATCATAAAGTTCTGTAGTGCGAAGCACAGCCTTCGACGCACTACTTGGTATAGGCACGCGCCCCCGGCCCCCGCGCGGCCCTCCGGCCGTTACCGCCGCAACCGCGATGTCCCTGCATTTTAAATTTGTAATATCTTCGAAAATATTTATTTAAATTACATGCTGTAAAGGGCAATATTGATCTATATTACATGCACAATTTATTAAAGGTACTTAATTGGATAAGGATTAATACTGTATAGCTTAAAATCGCTTTTCCGTAAATAAGTAATAAATAAACGATAAAAAATGGTTATTGTGGGTTATCCTCAAGAGATAGACATATGCCATCGCGGACTTTTTTGTAGATCTTTTTAAGGTGCACAATACTGTAGTACATTATTTTGATCTATCTCGTAGGGTTCAGCCAGCGTTTGCAATGTAAGCGCAAAAAAATTGTTCATTTACTTAAATCTCTAAGATTATCCGTGTTACTCTACTATATTAAGCATGTATTATACATATAAACCTTCCTCGTGAATAACTCTATCTACAAAAAAAAACTGCATCAAAATCCGTTGCGTAGTTTTAAAGATTTAAGCATACATAGGGATAGACAGCGGGAAGCGACTTTATTTTATACTATGTAGTGATTTATACTATGTAGTGATGTTATGGTAGTTAGTAAATTACTCAGCAAGTTTTGATTAGCTACAAAAGTAAGCGTCTCCGATTTTCGGAGGATGCCTTTGTGTTTTTTGTTATAATCGAGTACCAAACTACTTGCAAACTGTGTCGTATCGGTGAATGACTTGCTCAAAGATGTTGATTAGTGAAACTAATTATGTATTGTATTATTTTTAGTTTAAATGACAACTACCATTACGAACACCAAGGTCAAGTTTGTGGTTGACTGTTAAAGTAACAGATTTAAAGTTTATTGCCTTTTTTGTACTACATATGGCGACTGTAATAATTTGGACTGTATAACCGACAAAATGGGAAGTCACCTAAGCTGACGGTTTATACCCTGGGGGCCGAGTCTGCTATTTACAATGGCTCCAATCGTCTGAGTGGGAGCCGTTAGTATGTCCATTTTAGGATAATTGGCATTCTACTAAACATATCATTGTAAATAGCAGACTCGGCCCCCTGATATGCGCACTTATGTGTACTGTAGTTCCGTTTCTATCCGCTACTGCGCTCACCTGGCGGCACCACTGGCGTTTCATCTGTAAAAACCCATAGAGTAACTATGGAATTTGACATTTCGGACATTACGAGCGACTAGTAGTACCCCTGGCGGCGAATTTTACTCATCGATCGTTTTCAGAATTCAATTTTCAGTCTTTACGCTACCTGCACACGTCGGACTTTTTGTTGGTCAGATAATCGGGCCGATTTTTCCGCCGATTCTTAGCACCGAATTCTGAACCACTTTTCATCAGTGCTTTCTCTTTTTCTCCTGCAAAATATCGGTCACCAATTATCGGGTGTGGGTGGGCAGCCTTTAAAAGTTTGTTTTATTTAACATCTAAAAAAATAATAACTACTAGCTACTTGAAGTTGACATTTAGTAAGAGAGTTCTGGAAAAATACTAAGTATAAATTTCGTAAAACACAGTATTGCAAGTCATCGCATTGAACACACTATTTAATACTATTATTGTTTAGCACGCTAATGGCCGCTTACAGCAAATTGCTACGAATCCCACACACTTGCATTGTGAACAAAATTATGATAATCAGGCCTCAGTAGGACGTTGCACGACATGCGAGAGGTACGTCAGAGGCACTAGAAGTACCTACTGATATTTGAAACAAATAATAATTCTTACAAAAAAAAACGACTTCAAAGTAAGCCTTATATGGTTTTCTTTGGGATCCCACTGTCATAACTGGACGAAATTAAATGGGACCACACTGGAAGTACTGCCTTTCAAATAAAAAATCATCAAAATACGTTCACCGAGTCGAAAGTTCTGAGATAACAAAAAAAATACAGTCGAATTGAAGATCTCCTCCTTTTTGAAATCGGTTATAAAATATCGGAGAAATAAAGAAACTGTAGTTCAAAATAGGTAACATTATAAAATAATATCTGGCTTTGTTAACCATGATGAAAAAAGAGGGTTACTTATAATTTTGTCATACCTATTAGTCTGCCAATATCATCATATCTGTTAAATGAATAAACCGATTCTGATGCTGTTTCTTTGTTTTGACAGTTGATGTGTTTGACATGGTTTTTATTACGAGCTGTTCAGTATTTTGAAAGTTTTCTACCATTGCCTAATATTGGAGGGGCGTGTTTTTTTTATAAGAAAATAGATTTACAGAAAATTTCGATACTTTTAACGATGTTTAAAGTGATACAGATTTATTTTAATTTAATGTGGGTGATAACTGATAATTAAAAATGTATAATGCAGAAATTGAATGTATCTTTCAGGCTAGTTCTTCTGAGTTACCTGCGTCGCATAAAATATGATTACCCTATTCAGCTGTCAGTCGGTCTGTGCGTTTGTCACGTACAATTATATGCTAAACTGTTTACAATCACAAAGGAGGTAAATATCTCAATACTTACTGTTCTCAAACGACTTTGTAAGATGTTATTCTGTTTAGAGCTAAGTGGAGTATATTTTTAAATGTTGTTTCTTCGATTATGCAAACTTGATTTTTTCACGCTCATTATTAAACATTTTATAGTTGGTTTTCCTTGCTGAATTTAGAATACTGACTGCAAAAGCAAGCTGTCAAAAAAACAAGAAATTACTAGTAAAATTATGATTAAACTATTTTTTGTTTTTCAGAAATCCTTTAACAATTCTGTGGACTAAATAATGAGAATTCGTCAATGAATATATTCCCATATTTCATTCAGAATTTTTAAAGTAGCGCTCGTGAATGGTAAGATGTGAGGTAACCGTTTGTCGTGGTATGGACATGTGATGAGGAGGAAAGTCTCATAACTAAACAAGTTATGAGTATGAATGTGGATGGGTATACATGCAGAGGAAGACCAAAAAAGAGATGGATGGATTGTGTGAAAGATGATATGAGAAAGAAAGGAGTGAATGCTGAGATGATTAGTAGAGATGAATGGAAGCTTGCGCCGACCACAAATAATTGGGAATAGGGCAGGGAGATGATGATTTCTTTGTATATTTCGGATACATATTATATATACATATACACACATTGCGTTACCAAAATGCACCTTCCTGCTTAAGAATAAAGGTGCTTTTTATTTTAAGCCTTGTCTATCTTTATAGGAGGAAATATCTAAGGTAATCTACCGCTGACACACGCGTTTTATCGAGACCCGATATGAACCAAAAAGGGTAATCACCTGAGACGTGATGCACGAATTAGTTGCAAACTGCGGTAAACTGACGTTAAATACTTTAGGGTTATGTTACTATGGTAGATACTCGTAACAATGTCGTTGTGTAATGGTTTAGTGACCGGAATTATAGGCAAAAGGACTCTGGCTAGAAAATATTTTGTGACTTTTGCTTGGACATTCAAAATCGCCGGCTGGATGAATTCTGGTTTTAATTAATTTATGCATTTCTCCACAGCTTACTAAAATACAATAATATAATAATAAGCCAGCCTATAAACGTCCCATTACTGGGCACAGGCCTCTTCCCATATAGAGAAGGCACGAGCATTGATCACCACGCTTGCTCTCTGCGGATTGTCGATTTCAGATCCCAAATTTTGGAATCCAGGTTTCCTCACGATGTTGTCCATTTGCTTCTACCGTCCCCATTTCTCTAAAAGTACGTAAAGGTACGAAAATCTACAGATATGAAGTACCTTCATACAGTCGATCTCGATTATATGGTTAGGGTTCCATACAATTTGTTTCTCTTCTGCAGTTTTATATATTTTGTTAGAAACTAGCTTTTCTCCACGGCTTCACCCGCGCATGTGCCGGTAATCGCGACAAAAAGTTACCTATGTCCTTACCTGCCTTCTTAATTTACTCTATACCAAGTTTCATCAAAATCGTTTAAGCGGTACAACCGTGAAAGCGCATCAAACAGAGTAACTATATATAACTATAAATAGAATGGAAATTTTATAAAACCTATTGTGAAGCCACAGAGTTCAAGGTTTTAGTCGTCGGCAATAAGAACTGATACATATCTATCAAATGCGAGGTAATTAAAGAGGGCTGTTATTGTTAATCTGAACGTTTCCGATAAATTGTCGGTCGATGTACCGCGAGGCTGCACGATGTTTAGTAACCCTAAAATGCTGTTGAAGCGTATTTTAAAAAGTTTTCTTTTCGAAGAAAAGTAAAAAATGTATATGTTTGCTTTCTGGCTGGAAGCGTATTAGTGTCTCGCCGACTTTGTCTGGAAAAGCAGCGAAAGCCTCTATGAAGCCAAAAAGGGTCATAAAAAATGTGTATTGAGAGCATGCAAGCAAGTATTTCCAATTTTTTGGGTAGAAAAAATATATAATTATTAATAATCTATTTGGATTTTCTGAAGACCGATTAATAGACAGAAATAGATTTGATCATAATATTAATTTTGTGCTCACCAACAAATGTTCCTTAATACTAGTTCTAGATCAGATACAGTAATTAATATTTTAGTACGATTTATCCATGTTATTTTTGAGAGTAGATTTTTTTGTATCGCCTTTTTTGATATTCAGTCGCAATGGTCCCTACTATTAGTACTATGGGCATAATAGCAAGTTACAGGTTAAAATAATTACAATATTTATCCCATAAATAAAATGAAATCGCGATGAAAAAGAAATCGGCCTCGCTACAATTCCATTGTATGATAAACTGGTTTCTATAGAAAAGAAGGTATTAATTACAATTCCAAGTAAGTTATTAATTAATTAATTATGTGAAACGATTGTTATGATTCCATATAGAAATGAATTTCAACATTTATTTATTACTTATAACTATTTAATAGGTCACTGTCGTTTTTCTTAACAATCACTATTATTATGGGAGTCTATGTTACCCAGTGAAGTGGGTGGTGGAGGTCAGGGGCCCGAGTCTGCTATCGACAATTGCTTGAATCGTCTGAGTGGGTCGCGTTAGTAGGTTCATTTTAGGATAATTACGATTAATTTTAGGATTAAATTGGACATTTTAGGATTAAAATGGACCTAGTGACGCCACCCACTCAGACGATTTAAGCAATTGTCAATAGCAGACTCGGGCCCCCGATAGGCAGTCGCTCCATGTAAAATACGGTATTCAGCTGAATCTGGTAAGACTGCTAGTCGACCACAATATAGTTTGGCAAAGGCGCAGATGATTTTTCTTAAGATCTTTAAGATATATTAGTTAATAAATGCGTAAAAACCATTACGTTTTCGTCTAATTTGATATAACTTGAGACACAAAAGATACATGCTTAGTCGATTTCATATTAATTAAATAAAATGTCTTCAATTAAACAAAAAACCTAAAATACTAAACTACTGGACACTAGGACAACAATTGAGGTCACCCAATCGATCACAAAAATAGGTTTTGAAATTAATAAAAATTTCCGGAAATATAGCTTAACAAAAAAACAAAAATCATCGAATTGGAAACCCTTTGAGGTCGGTTAAAGAGAATTAGGTTAGTAGGTCAACGTTATCTAATTAGTTGCGTAATAAAAGGGCTTTTAATTAACATATTTCGTCAATATGCGGCCACTATCTTATTTTAATGTCAGTATGCGGGCATTTCCCAAACTTGTTGGTTGATAAGACCATCATGGTAGGTTTAATAGCCATCAATTTGATAACTTTCTAAAATGCCTTATCATTTAGATTTTACTTTTCATTGACTCTGGTCAATCAAAACAAAAAAGTATTTTTAGAGGTTTTTGTATTTGAAACTACAAAACATTGCACTTAAGAATACAATAACTTAATAAGATATTTATAATAGGCACATTGGTACCGGCTTGGATTCGAACCTGCAACCATACAAATCCGTTCATTGAACCGCTAGGCCAATCTTAGTTATTCTAAGACAATTCTGACAAACGGTGAAGGAAAACATCGTGAGGAAACCTGGATTCCACAATTTGGGATCTGAAATCGCCAATCCGCAGAGAGCAAGCGTGGTGATCAATGCTCGTGCCTTGTCGCAGCATAAGACGTTTATAGGCTGGATTATTATTATTTATAATAGAAAACATACTACATAATATTATACATGAAAATCCGCTTGCATTAGTTACTCTAAGTTTTAACCAATATATGTGATTTGTCCACATTTTTTTTTTTTTTATGTAACCTTTTAAGTGTCCCACTGCTGGGCAAAGGTCTCCCCCGTCTGACTCCAGACATTCCTGTCTCGAGCCACATGACACTAATCACTTAAGAAGCGATCGATGTCATCCCGCCACCGTCTCCTTCCTCGTCTGCGAGTTCCGGCATCAGGGACCCACTCGGTACCTATTTTTGCCCACCTGTCCACATTTATTATTTATTTAAATTTATTCCTAACTGAGCCACATAATTGACTTTTGGTTTCTAGAACAAAATATTATGATTATTATTTCTTTAAGGAGCGTCAAAACAGTACATAACAGTAACAGATAATATAAAACGAATGTTGCCTATTTAATGAAACAAGCCGTCGTTAGCAGTCGCTGCCACGTTTAATAGTGAAGTTACACGTTTGGCGATCTATAATACATCAAGTTATTGACTAATAATAAAAATACAATGTTGTAATCATGTTAGGGTACGTCCAGATCTGACGAACGCGCATCACACAAGCTGGGGCCCGAGTCTGCTATTGACAATTGCTTCAATCGTCTGAGTGGGTGGTGTCAGTAGGTCCATTTTAGAATAATCCTACTAATATTATAAACGTGAAAGTTTGTGAGAGTGGATGTGTGGATGTTTGTTAATCTTTCACGCAAAAACTTCTGAATGTATTTTAATGAAACTTAACAATAATGTAGCTGATACATCGGAATAACATATAAGCTATAATTTATAAAGATAGTGTATGTATTGTCATTCTCGCGGGTGAAACCGCGGGGCACAGCTAGTTACGTAATAAATTTAAAATTATTAAAATAAAATCCATATTTGCTTGAACCTGACAAAAAATGCCCGCGTCCTCGAAGATACACGGGAATCTCCGATACAAGGGTTTATGCACTTTTTTTAAATAACTTTAAGGTTCATTTTCAAGTGCGTTAATAAAATCCTCTCCGCTGCGCTCCTCTCTGTCTGCGCTGATCCTTAGGCGCAGGCTAGACAGAAGAGACGTAAAACGCAGACGGGGGGCAGTCATTTGTAATTTTCATACAAAAAGTATAAAAGCGTTGCGCCCGCGCCCCGTCTCTTCTGTATGTTTTGTGTCGCGACGTTTCTATACATTTTGTATGAAAGGGACGCGGTAGAGACAAATGTCCGCGCCCCGTCTGCGTCTTACGTCTCTTCTGTCTGGCCTGCGCCTAAGAATATGAGTAGAAAATTGGTTTACGAGTGTAACCAAGGTCAATGCCAACATCACAACAAACTCACAGTTTTTGCTTTAAACAGACCTTTGAGTTGACTGCGTCGTTCCAAAGTAATTATGTGTCACTAATTAGTCGAAGGAATAATTATATTTCACAACGTTGTTTACGCAGGTTTGATTCTAGCTCAACGACGCATGAAGTTTTAATAATTAGTTAAAAATAATATTTCCTAGGTTAAAAATGTAGCTACAGTCGGATTTTTAATTAGACGATATTGACTGACGTTTACTGTGTTGTCAGTTTTTGATGAAATAACAATAGTGTTGTGACACAGTGAATGATTGAAAAACCTCTTGAATGAATGAAATTGCCTCGATTGTCTGTTTTAAACATTTTAATGAAAACATTGCGAGGAAAATTGTAAGACAGTCCTATTTTCAATACACCATGTTGTTGAAACTATATATGCATGAAATGTAACAATTATAGGTAGGTTTTGAAAATAAAAAAAAACGTCACTTATTACATAATTTGTTCTTATTCGTAATCAGAAATACAAAAATCACTATCACTTTCTGTGACATTTATTATAAATCTGTCAGATACAATGTCGATCATGTGGTCGAGTCGAAATGACTAATTA
This sequence comes from Autographa gamma, assembly GCA_905146925.1. Taxonomy (NCBI): domain Eukaryota; kingdom Metazoa; phylum Arthropoda; class Insecta; order Lepidoptera; family Noctuidae; genus Autographa; species Autographa gamma. The sequence continues at coordinate 608,915 of LR989849.1, read as the reverse complement.
TTCACACTCATTGTTCATTCATCTGATTGACCGAGAACTGAACGCATCACTATTACTTTAAATGTGGCAATATTATTTTGCAAAGTGACATTAGCTACTGTCAGTCAGTATCGTCTAATTAAAAATCCTACTGTAGTAGTTGGCTTCATAATACTCGTAATTATTATTTTGGCACTTGACCACAGATGCTATGAAAATTTGACGCTGCCCGCCCATGTCAGATTTTTTGTAGGTCAGATAATTAGGCCGATTTTCCGCGCCGATTTTTAGTACCGATTTCTGACCGACTTTTTGCAGGACGTGTGACTTGCACTACTACTATCAGTGTGTTGTATTTACCTCCTACAAAAAATCGGTCACCGATTTTCGGATGTGTGCGGGCCCTAAATGAATGATTATACAGAACAGAAACAAAAGGGTTTTGATATTAAATAGATAATTATATTAAATATATCATTAGATTATGAGCTTAGTAAACGTTTACATAGTAACAAATATTGTTTTCAATTGCTTTGGCTAGAGGTCCGTCTGGTAACTCTAAAACACCGATATTCAAAGCCTGAGCCTCAAGCTTGCTATGGAAGATTTCTTCTAAAAAAACTTGGACATATTATTAGTTAAATAGAAACACGTACACCAAGTTTTTTAGACATCTTAGTTAATTTAAATATTTTTTTCCTAGTTCTATAAATACGACTTGTATCTGAAAACTGGTTTTGACATCCTTAAATTCAGACAAAAAAGAGTAATATAGGATGGAAAGATATCTTTTTTTTGTAGCCTAATTAGAATTTCATTCTAGTAATAATTTGTAGTTTTATTTGAACGCATTTAATTCTAGTTTCCGCAGATATTTACCGGGAAAAACATTTTATACGTCATACGTGTTACAGTGACAGACTATGTTATGGACCAAGTGATAAATTGAGCAGTATACACAATGCCCGGTCATTATGAAAAATGCCCAATATGAGAGTGCATTTTGACAATAATTATTCAAATAATCAAATTGACCAGGCGCTATACATATTGCCTATCACCTTTTGGGCAGAGTAATACAAACATATTTAATTTCGATTTTTTTTTTATTGTTATTGTCATTTAACTTAATATTAAAAAGCTTGTCTTTTCTGTAGGTTAGTTTGAAAAAAAAGAACGCAATCGTTAAGTAAGACTAATTTTGAATTACATAAATCGTCGCTCGCTTCGCTCGCTCTGTTGCAAGGTCACAATATCTAACCTTTTTTTTTTTTTTTTTTTTTTTTCGGGGGGAAATCCTCATGGACTTCCTCCGCCTGGGGAGAGGCGGAGGGGCATGCCGGACTCTTACCGGCTAAAACCCCCCGGTGTCTCCTCCTCGCACGTGCACGTGGGGCCGCGGGAATCCAAATTCTTCCGCAGCCCCACGCTGGTGCTGGCCCGGTTGTCCGGGCCTCATCTCGTGCACGGGGTAGTGAGGTGTAAGACTACCCCGTGCTCCGCCTCGGAGGCGCGCGCCGACACCCGCGCGCGCCTACGCCTCGGGTCCAGCGGTTAGGGGGGCGGGGACTTCCCCAAGTCCCTCGCCCCTGGACCCATTCATGGGGGGCGGAAAAGGGCGTTGTCCGCCCTTCTCCTGCGCCCGGTGCGCCTTCTGCGGCCGGGGAAGAGAGACGAGATCTCCCTCTCCCGTTCCGCAGTCTCCTTCTGCGACATCACGTCCTCGCAGAAGGACACCACCGCGTCCCACGACTCTGCGCTACCGACCATACTCTGCACTACGGCCGGCAGCGACAGATCGCCTCCTACTTCATTTGTGAGGACACGGCGCTGCTCCTCCCAAGCTACACACTCAGCGAGCGTGTGTTGCGCCGTGTCCTCCCCGCAATGGACGCAGTGGTGGCACCGAGCGTCCGGCTCCCTGCCCATGCGACACAGGTACTTGCCGAAGCACCCATGCCCCGACAGCACCTGCGTCACCCTAAACGACAGGGAACCGTGCCTTCTCCCGAGCCAGTCGTTGAGTACCGGCCGGATCGCCTCGACGGTAGCGAGGCCGGCGGCAGGGCGCAGAAGCCTTTGCCGCCATTCCGCCACCAGTACCTGACGGAGCTCTCCTCGGCGCAGCTCGATCTGCCGCTGCACCGGCGTCGAGCCCCGCGCCCGCTCTTCCTCGCGCCATCGGTACAATGACGCGAGTACTTTCGCCTCCAGGTCCCAGGGCGGGGATCCGGCCAGGACACAAGCCGCCTCGTAGGAAACACAATATCTAACCTAACCTAACCTATTGATCTCTGTCACAAAGTCGAACCTAACCAAGCAATTGATTTTATTAACTCAAGTAAAACTCAGTCGCGTCCGTCCGTACACGCTTTACAATGCAAAACATTGAATAATTAGTGGAACTACTTGCTTATGTAGTCACTTTTGTTTCAGAACTAATAGGCATTCAAATTAAAAAAAAATATATATAATGATTTAAAAAAGAAAATTGTTTTATAAAATGCCTCTAAGCGCTAAGCACTCTAATGAGCTATTTTATGCCTGTCAGTGGTCGGTCAGTGTGCTTGTCACTGTGCTTATTTTCGTATTCAGATAAGCCTGAATAAAATCTCGAGGAACTGTCGAACGGAATGATCGTAATGACCAATATTAATAATCGTAATGACAGTTATCGTAAAAATGACCAAATAAAGCACGTCATTAAGTAAATTCAAGCAACTCTTTAGTAGCGGAATGAGGCCCCTGATGTAAAGAGGCCTATAAGAGCATAACCTCATATCAAACAAAAACAAATAGTAAATTGTATTGTTTCTAAAAACGCTCAGTTTGCACAGCCATTGAAATACAAGTGTTCTGTCTTTTGCAAGAGGTTTACTGATAGTAGTCAACGAATAACTCTTGTAACACTGTTAATATCTAATCTTGATAACTCTATTTCAACATTTAATTTAATTTAGGGGACTGTCCCTTGATCTCTAAAAAAAAAGAAAAACAAAAAAAAACTACTGCAAAATAAGTCTTTAGAGTTTACTTATGGATCCCACTGTCACAAATAGACCAAATTAAAATGGACCACACGGGAAACAGCACCTTTCCCAAAAAAAAACATCATAGAATCTAGGAAGTGGTGAAATGTGTTCGAATCAGGGTTCTGTCTATTAAAAGGTCAAAAATAATTTAATTATTTTGTATAATAAATTTTCGTTCAGATTTTCTTTCTGTCCGATTGGATAAAAACCTATGTAAAAACCCTCGAATACGCAAGATGAATGGTTCTTTTACTTAAGGCCTAGTTAGTTTAATGATAAGAAGACCAAAAAAATATTAAATTAATCGACACTAGACTCTACTCGAATTGTTCATTAATTTTACTCCAAACGTACCTTTTAAACTATTCGCCAGAATCTTAAGTAAAAACAAACAAATGCTTAAGAAAATATCACTCACCGAGCAGTACCGCTAGCACAACAAACGTATTTAACAAAATCATTTTTTTATTTCTCATATATTTTTCGTGTATTTTTTTTCTTTTTGTAAATTTTCTCCGGACACGTCCTTGTTATTCAAATTGCGATCACATTTGAAGCGGCACCAATTAACTCCGGTTTTATACTATCCGCGGGAAAATTTACCTAATCTTCACAATTGTGGCCGAAGGTACTGTTTGTTTGTTCAAAACGATTAGGTTACGGCGCGACGAACAAATGCGTAGATAAGATGGGCAATCATAGGATTTTTTTATGATTTTTTTTTTGTAAGTATTTATTTTTTTGTTGCCATATTCATGTTAATTGTTTTAATAAAATGTTTTGTATTGGATATTACTGTTTTTTTTTGTAAAATTTTTTAAGTGATAAAAAAACACAAAAAATTATCATAGTGAGTTTTCCGAGACTAGGCGTTGTTTTTTTTTTACATTTGTTTTGTATATGAATATTAAATTAAGTTTGCTGTACGTCTTAAATGAAATACGGCGCATGTTTTGAATTTTTTTCCAATTTTTTTGTTTCAAAAAATGCTTTTATTTCGATTTTCTTTTTGAGTAATATTTTGCATCTAAAGTCTGTATTCTCCGCATGTATGTAAACCTCGGCTCTTGATCCCTCAGCGATGATTCTTATTATTTAATTATTCTTCAAAACCTGCTGTCTTGTGAGCCGAGTTTTTTTTAGTCATTAGTCAATAGACCATTTCTATGGACAGAGCTAACGCGGTCAACATCACGACTGGACTGGTCATAGGTGTTATTATGAGAGTTTTTATACATTTAATCCTTTTGGAGAAACGGCAATAAACTTAAAATAGATTACGTAGATATTAATTTCTATTATAGACAGAAAGATTCTTAATGTTTCACTTTGATCGATAAATATTCTGACACTGAGATTTGTCGGTAATTGCATTACCATTTTTGTCTAATTAGTTTTTTTTGTTTATGTAAACCTATTAAGTGTCAAAGGTTTCCCCCGTCTGACTTCAGACATTCCTACCTCAAGCCACATGACACCAATCACTTGAGAAGCGATGTCATCCCGCCACCGTCTCCTCGGCCTGCCTCGTCTCCGGTATTACGGACCCATCCGGTAGCTATTTTCGCCCACCTGTCCGGAAGTTTTCTTCGCTCGCTAGTTTTTTTTACTTCTTTTAAATATTTTTGGACGCATAACTAGTGATTTTTGTGCGAAAATCAAGAATCAAGGAAAGTTATACTTTAGTATTTTAAAAACAGATTGCTTTAGTTTGACCGGTTGCAATATATTTGTATCGATTACAGAAATTGAATGGTTTTTTTTTTATATTATTGCTAACTTTTTCGTTGACTCTACAGCGTGAATTCTTTATTAATTCATAATTGATTTTTAATTAGCTGCCTGAGGTCTTGCATTCAATACTTGTTATCGATAACACGATGTATATAATATATTATTATTACATGTTAAGTGTCAATGTGAACTTTTTGATTTTGGTTTTCAAGGTTTAGCGAATGAAAGTAGTATTAGTGTTATATGTTCCTAGACCAACTGTTGCGATGTTTTGATTGATTGAAAGGTTATTTTGTTATCACCTTGATAGTACGAAAGTGCCAATAATATCGTGGGAACTGTCACAGAAACGGATAAAACTAGTAACTGTCAGATTAAAGAGAGAACATCCGGTAATTTTTGCATAGCGAATACAAAATTTTATATTGATAAATAATTTTTGCCCTTGACTACACCTACTTAGGTATCGCTTATCGCAACAAAAAGTAACCTATCTCCTTCTTAAACGTTCAAGCTAACTCCACACCAAATTTCATCAAAATCGGTTCCGTAGTTTAGCCATAAAAGCGCAACAAACATTACCTTTCGCATTTGTATTTTTGTTAGCTGTCAAAGTAGGCTTGTGATAACATGTTTTAAATAACTTGAACTAAGAAAGTTGATTTATATCTTAGTATGACATTGGTACTGACCTACGAATATATGAGCGGTTGTCTGGGGACCTATACTGTTACTATTCGACGCCATATTGAGATGTCGTTGTAGTGAGAGACAAGGACAACGTTATGTAGAATGATAGTGTTTTCTCTTTTACACAGTGTCTATGTTTCATCAGTGAAGTTTTTTTATACTCTAGAACTGTTCTGTTTTCTATACTTTTCCCAAGCTATATGGGGTTGCTTGTCAGATTATTGTAAAATAGGTAGCTCTACAGTTAATTTAACAAAAAAAAAAACATCCCTAAAAAAGAATTACATAAAAAAAAATCCGCTAAGATTTTAGTTGCGATAGACTTATATTAAATAATATCACGGCTGGTCAGTAACCCGAAAGAATCAAACAACTAGTTTGTGAAGGTAACTGATAATAATTCTAACAAAAAATAGAAGACTTTATAATAAGCAATGATATTCTAATAAACAGATATGTTATAAGCGTGCAATCGTGAAGACTCGAAAACGTCCTAATTGGGACGTATTGCCATTAACAACAACACTATTTGTCTCTTTTTTTCTTATGGGTTTTATCGCGCTATCTCTTTCGCTAGCTGCCGCGCTGCGCGGAACACTTTTTTCGATTGTTTTGTATGTGTATAACATATCTGTTTATTAAAATATCATTGATAATAAGTATTACATTTATTTCTTATGGAACCCACTGTAAAAAATGTACCAAAATAAAATGGGAGCACCAGCTTTCAAATAAAAAAAATATCATCAAAATCGCTGCATAAAAACAAAAGTTCGGTAGTAACAAAATACAGTCGAATTGAATACCTCCTTCTTTTTTGAAGTCGGTTAAAGAAAATACGTAAGAAAATATATATTCCGGTGAAAACCATAGGAAAAGGGTATAGTTAGTTAGGGGTAACAAACAAAAAAAATACAGTCTAATTGAGTTGCTACTCCTTTTTTGAAGTCGGTTAACGAAAATACGCAAGAAAATAGATAAAAATTAAATAAAAAATAAATACCGGTGAAAACCATAGGAAAAGTGTGTAGTTACCTTACAACAGATTTTACTCGACATGAGGTAATTGACGACGTGTGACGTCATGGTACGGGCGACACCTCGTGCTGTATACTGGTATATGTTATTTATTATTGTATTGTTACAACACAGCTGGTATCATGTATTGAATAAAATTATAAAAATATAATAGAAGTTTGAAAATATTTTACAAAAATTGCAAAGAAATCGTTTTCACCACGACCAACAGAGCGTTTTCATCTTATCCGATACGATTTCAGTATCGGATTCCGATATTACGATATCAGGAGCAAGTAAATTACACATGTATAGTTCAAAAGTTATGTATAGTTAAAGTTGGATTCAAAGTTAATGGCGACTTTGAAGCTAGCTACACGCTGCGCAGTACCTCGCCCCGCACCCCTGCTGGCGCATAAGTTTGTTACTGCGCAGCGACTCGCCTCGTGTTCAGGAGGCCGAGTCTGCTATTTACAATGGCTCCAATCGTCTGAGTGGGTGGCGTTAGTAAGTCCATTTTAGGATAATTGGCATTCTACTAAACACCAAAACGTCAACATTGGCCGCCCCAATGGCCAATTTTGACGTTAAAATGATGTTTTACCTACGTAATTATCCTAAAATGGACTTACTAACGCCACCCACTCAGACGATTGGAGCCATTGTAAATAGCAGACTCGGCCCCCAGAGCTGCCATTAAGTTTGCACCGTACTGAACCTGATTTTAGCATTATTCGATCCAATATTGGATATCGGATTTGTAAAATGCATACTTTTTTTACCACGGTATCGTATCGGTGTCCGATATATCGTATAATGTGAAAACGATTTTAAGGTATATTAATTCGTTTGTGTATATAAAAGACACAAGTGCAGTTGTGTAAGCATATATTATACTTATGTACTAATGGGGAAAACGGCATAAAATGATACTCGTAGTTAAACGTGAATATTGTTGGTGTTGAAATTGTTGAAACTAAGTGGTACTTCCCCGGGCAAGTCGACTTTATACGTCTAAGTGAGAACGAGACACTTCAGTAAGGCCGTTGAGAGAATGCATTCCTGACTCATGTCAGATGTGTTTGAACTGGGAAATAAAAAATCGTGTGATCATTGTAACCCCTCAAAATGATATAATTTGACGACCATTATTCGTTCATAGGAAAAATATTGATAGTAATTTAATCTTACAAAATTCTTTGCCGCATTTAATTTATTTATTCCTGTTGACACGTTCTTTCAGCGGCCGTACTATAGAAAAAAAAAACGATGTTTCGTACATATCCCCACGTCGCACCCTCGACGTGGGTTGAAGCCATTAGTTTATCACCACAGCCTAAGAGTATAGCATTACACATTCCTAGTAACACCGAGTCCTTCAATAATGTGTCTACGTTAATCTCCGGCTCAATGAGTATAATATAAATATCATAATGATACACATTACCGTAACTAGCGCTCTAACGATTCCTAGTAAAGAACGTAATGATCTAAATCTAGTTTATCTTAATGGCTTGCCTAATTAGCTGAACATGCTGTGTTTAGGGTGTCTCTAAGGCGCAGGCCAGACAGAAGAGACGTAAGACGCAGACGCGGCGCGGACATTTGTCTCTAACGCGTCCCTTTCATACAAAATCTATAGAAGCGTCGCGACGCAAAACATACAGAATTTCTATACGTTTTGAATGAAAATGAAACATGTCTGTGCCCGTCTGAGTCTTACGTCTCTTCTGTCTGGCCTGCGCCTAATGATCCACAATTTTGTTTAGTCATTGTACTTGTGACGTCATTTTACACGCTTCGCGGGAAGACCAAGTAAAGAGGGGCTCGTGGCTAAGTGTAAGCCGTACGGTTTGACCGATAATACAGGTTAAGCCGCGGTCATAGCGGTAGGTCCGTGGATGGGTGACCATTTATAACATACCGAGACCCCTCCGTGTTTCGGAAAGCACGTAAAACAGTAGGTCCCGGCTGTCATACAAAGATCTTTGGCAGTCGTTAAGTCAATTCTGACAACCAGTCTTACATTGTGTATCCCGGTACAATGGGTTGTGGAGGTCAGATAGGCAGTCGCTCCATGTAAAATACGGTATTCATCTAAATCCGGTAAGACTGGAAGCCGTTGGGAAAAGGCTCGAGAGATGATGATGTGGAAAGACCAAGTAAAGATGTAGATGACGTGTGAAGGACAAATAGACAATAGGGAATTTCTTTGATTTGCGTACTTAGAGGTATTTTCACTTTCCCGGTAATTACTAGTTACCAGTGACTCGTCATTTATGAATACCTAAGTCCTTCTAGCCTAGTGACATTTAAACAATTGTTATTAGGTTTCGCTCAAATGTATGGACCAGACTTACTGGAGCGATTAATGAAGATTTCATTAGATATTCATTTGATTGGCCTATTAGTCTAGTGGTTACTACCCTGACTGCTATACCTGAGGTCGTGGGTTTGATACCCACCCAGGGCAGTCTGTCTGGGTGTAATTTATCTATACTTATCTGTATTTAGAAATATATAAGTATGTTTATCAGTTGTCTGATTACCTTAGTACAAGCTTTGTGTGGGATCAGATGATCGTGTGTGAGTTGTCGCAGCGTTGGAATTTGTCGCAATTCGCTGAATTATATTCAGCTGAACGTAGAATAGCACTGCCTCGTTGGCCTAGTGGTGCTAAGCGCGCCTGCTACGCTAGAGGTCTTGGGTTCGATTCCCGAGTCGACCAAGGTGTTATTGGGTTTTTCTATGAAAATCTCAGTAGCAGGTCGGAGTTTGGATATGTGCCCGGTTAGTGGCAATAGGCTCGCCCCCTATTACATGGTACTTAAAACATATCGGCGAACTGTGGGTTGTACATTGGTACGCCTCTGCCTACCCCTTCGGCGATACAGGCGTGATGATATGTGATGTTATGTTTAGAATAGCACCTGTCAATTGGATGCGGTATATACTTTCGCCAAGGAGGTACGCGACTGCGATGCGGCATGAGGGCAAGGCCGCAGATAACAGTATTATATTATTATTATGTGTGTCTCCATAAGAAATGGCCTCGGTCCACTAACGTTTCTGCTCAGATTCACAGATACTACGACTAAAGGAATAAAGCTTAGATTACAATTGTTTCCGTAGCCCTGCTATTTACGTTTCAACTTTCAATTGTTGTCAACAGATGTCAAAATGGAGGAGGTATTCAATTCGATAGTATTTTTTTTTTGTTTTTTACCTCAGATCTTTCGATTGGTTGAACGGATTTTGATGATTCGTTTTTTAATTGAAAGGTGGTGCAGTGTGGTCTCATTTCAATTTAGTCCAGTTTTGACTAGTGGGATCCATAGTAAATAAGACTTATTTTGAAGTCGGTTTTATTTTTTTAGAATTATTCTACATTTCGGTCCGGTCGCTAAAAGATTGTGTCCCTGATACGTTTCAGGTGGTTTTGATTAGTATGGGAGAGTAATAGGAGAATAGATTTCACACGAAATAAAAACCCTATAACATTTTACATTGTAACCTGGTATGATGAATGTTATTATATTTTATTTTCCTTTTAACCACTACTACAATATTAAATAACTGACCTCTTTTATAATACCCTGGGCTGACCTTGAACCTGATTGCCTTACAAAATGACTATAACAGTATTTTAAAAAGGGGAAGTAGTATAACAGATATTGTTGCATAGTATAATAAGTACTGTGATATAGTGATAAAAAATTATAGACTCGCCAGTAAAGCAAGGTTCATAATAATGAAATCTAGAACTAATTTGCGAGTTTACCTGCTCGAAAATGATGATTGCCCATATTATATACATCATCCAGGAAATGTATTCAAATACACCCGAAACCTCTATATGAAATCAAATAAAAGATAATTCTTATAATTCTTACGAGAACACAGTCACGGAAGGTGGAACCAATAACACCCCACTTTTTTTCGGTGGTAGAGAAAATCGTACACCGACATTTTCAAGACCCATAAATTTATTAATGCATCGATTTATGTACTATGCACTAGAAAGGAGCATCCGAACAACGACCAGTGGACTGTACTGCAACCCATACACCTTACATTAGCGTTTGCAAAACAAAACCTCTCAGAAATTCTCGGTTACTTAAGACATTTTGGTCGCGAGAAAACTTTACTCTTAAGCGAATTATCGCTGCATGGTCTCATAGTTTGGTTAGACGATAACCGCTTTTTGAAGCGCTGCAGCTTAGCGGAACAAATAGTTTTCATGATATTATGCTCGTCTATCGGTAGAATATTATTGAAGGCAATGTTCCGCGCATGCGTTGTGATCAGCACCTAATATCAGTCACAATGAGCCACAGAATGACAAGTATTTGCTCATATAAACTTTATTACTAGATAATTGTTATGAATTATATCAAGTATGGGTATCATTTAGATTCGTTGTTAATGATAAGGATTGTTGTCTTTGTGTTATTTAGCTGTTTAGACTGAAGGTGGTGACAGAAGTTTTATCCAAATGATTCTTTTGTTTTTTGCACATATCGGCGAACTTTGGGTATACATTGGTACATCTTTGCCTAACCCTTCGGAGATACAGGCATGATGATATGTTATGTGAAATTTCACGTGTATGACAGAGCGTCATTTAAGAATAGCTGTATTGTAATAGTTGTCAATTTTTTTTAAGGATTAGGTATATACATAAATGTAAATTTTCAGAAAAATCTTCTGGTTTGTCTGAAAAATATGCTTTTTTTCGTTTCTTAAAAGTGAGCGTAGACAGAAATTGCAAAAAGCAGAGGTTAGTAGAAGAAAAGAGAAGCCTTTGCCCGGCAGAAGGGCATAACGCAGGCTTTAAAAAAATGGAATTGTAAACATTGACAGGACAACAACTGTCAGTCATTTAGTTTATAAAAAAAATCAACAACTCGCAATAAATGCAACTAATTGACAGCGCAATTATTAAAGCACATAAAAAATGCATTATCCACTTATATTTTTTACCTCGGAAGTAACTTGACAGATTACAAAGTTAATTTATTCATAGTCAGATAGATTATTGAAACATAAACAATTGAGTATTACCGTATAGTAGTCATAACTTAAATCTGTATAGATCGCGAAACACAGATAAATAAAGAACAATTAATCTTATTTTTTATGAGTTAGCAAAAGATATGATATAACAAACTCAAAGGAAAATTGCTTTCAATTTTTCAGCTTCAAAATAATTTCACATAAATGAAAAAACTTAAACTACAATGAAATTTAACAACCACCTCTAAGGTATATACCCTATGGAACACATAAATCATATTTGACATCGTAACAAACGCACAAGACGAAATGACAACCACATTTTGAAATCAATGGAAACTAACCCCCAACTTTTGTCTACCAAAGAGTTTGTATCCAAAAAGGTTAGGTAAAAAGTCTTACCTGCCATGCTGCTCTGAGCTGTCTTCTCCGTACCCTTGATCATGATGAACTGCCTCCTGAAGCAAGGAAGCCTTGCCGATGCGCCTAATTGTGTTAAACGTATTATCTACTATTCTACACAGAGCTAAAAACATCGTATAACACCCTGTTAATGGAAAACCAACTTTAAGTTGAAGACACAAAGGTTGAGTGTTCAAATCTCTGGTTGTTTTGCGCATGTGTGTTATCTTAGCGTATGCATGTTTTGTTTGATGTGTGTGTGTGTATCGATGTGGATATTAATTGGTTCACAAATGGTAGTTAATTATTCCATTTGGATTTAATAGTAGCATGTACTGTCCCATATTGGGGTAAAGGTCGATGTATAAAAGACAGGCTTTACTAAGATGTTTGGTAAAGAAAATGCATCAAAATACAGAGTACGTTTTCTCTTACGGATTTATCGTTGATACGGGATTTTAGGTCCTAATATAAAGACAACGGGTAAGTGACGACTATGTGGACTCCACAAAACGTCAGAAGACCTCGTGGCCCAGAAGGAGATGGCGGGACGAGCTTGACTCTTTTCCATATTATTGACAACAATAGCCTAGGAGCGGGAGAATTGGAAGGCAAAGGGAGGCCTTTGCTCTGCAGTGGGACGATAACGAGTAGCTAAAAATTGTTGCCTCGTTCTATTGGTATTATGAAGGTTGGTATTTTTTTTTTTAGCCTATTCTATCCCACTGCTAGGCGAAAGCTTTCCCCAGTCTTTAAGGACAAGTTTAAAATTTTGGTAATTTGTTTTGTCTACTATGCAGTTTTTTTGCTGGTACCATTGTTTCACCCCTATTCCGTTGTATTCTAAAATATCGATATTTATGTAACGCAGTCAAATCCTTGCGTAGAAACCAACAGTAAACTTTAAACAGTCGGTCCCGGGCACGGAACAGAAAAAAATCTGTATCGTGGTCCCGGCTGTCATACATAGATCTTTGGCATTGGTTAAGTCAATTCTGACAACCAGTCGTACTATGGGATACCGTGTTTCCCAGTAAAATGGGATGTGGATAAGATAGGCAGTCGCTCCATGTAAAATAATGTATTCAGTTGAATCCGGTAAGACTCGAAGCCGACCCTAACATAGTTGGAAAAAGGCTCGGAAGATGATCCTTCAATTTTTTTATTTCCTGAAATCGTCACAAAGTAAAGTAAATAATTGTGGATGATATTTCAGTCAGTATTATTAATCTTAATAGGACAATTGAACTAGAATACAACAAAATATTACAAGCAGACATTTGTATAATATTCGACCTTAGACTGCAAGTCACAATGCTAATTTATTGGCTCGTGAGTCGTTACATATAGAACGACGAATGATTTACTGCTTGCTTCGTGTCGCGATCGATTCGATATCGAAGTGTATGTCTGTATGTTACTGTTTAAAAGGGTGATACACTTTCCCAGAACTTAGGTTCTGTGCCTCAAACAGATGGACGTATATAAAGTTTACTAACCATTGTCGCAAATATATTCCCGGGACAAATGTGTGTGATGAACACGATCATTTGTTCTGGTCTACATATCATCACGCCTGTATCCCCGAAGGGTTAGGCAGAGGTGTACCAATGTACACCCACAGTTCGCCGATATGTTTAGGTCCCATGTAATAGGGGGTGAGCCTATTGCCACCAACTGGGCACAAATCCAAACTCCGACCTGCTAGTGAGAATTTCATAGAAAACCCCAATAACACCTTGGTCGACTTGGGAATCGAACCCAAGACCTCTAGCGTAGCAGTTGCGCTTAGCACCACTAGGCCAACGATGCAGTCTGTTCTGGACTAGGTGTAAATTATTTATATCTAATGTGTATGTATTTAGAAATATATAAGTATGTTTATCGGTTGTCTGGTTACCATAACACAAGCGCTGCTTAGCTTGGGATCAGACAACCGTGTGTGAGATGTCCCGGAATATTATATTTTATGTTATGTTTTTCTGCGGAATCTTGTCTCGTAAACGACTTCACTGATCGTAATCCTTATTTTGTTGTTTACACGCCATTCTTTTTTAGCTGTTTAAAGGCACATAAAGAAATGATCTATTTCATAAAAATAAGCAAAGTGGTCGGAAGTTTATAAAATGCTAGTCTAAGTCTTGAAAAAAGGCCAGGTCAAGAGTACCCTAAACCGAAGAGCATGTATGAAGGGAATTATGACAGTGGATGAAGCGAAACAAGTATGTAAGGATCGTAGCAAGTTGAAAGAAGTGGTCTCTGCCTACCCCTACGGGAAACAGGCGTGATTATATGTATGTATGTATGTAATCTTGTGTAATTCTAATGTAATGTTAGATTTTATAGTTTCTGATTATCTAACTAATGGACTTCAAAAAATCATAGTCATATAAATCAAACATATCCATAAGAAATCGTATGTTAATATCATAAGAACCGTTGTATAATATTGTCGACCAGAGGGATATACGAATCGCGTTCAAATCCGGTTCGTAAAGATTTGAATACCGGCCGGATCTGCGAGCATTTAGCATTTAATGATATCAATTAAACATTATATACATTGTAATTACGTAATGAGTTAACACTAATATATATTCATAGAATCATTAATTAAATTTCAACCTTACTGGCTAGATGTTAAAGTGGGTTTTTCAGTGATTTACTGACCAGGATTAAGACAGCCAGGCCACTGCTGGGCATAGTACCTCCGATGTTGCGCCACAACACCCGGTCTTCGATCTTTCGCATCCAGTCTGAACTGGCAGCCTTTTTCAGTTGGGTTCTTAAATCCATTATACACTTGGCTATTTGTCTAGTTTTAAAAGATACAAGGGATTAATATGGGCACGATAAGAGAAACCTTGTAACAGAGATTATACACCACCGAAAACACAAAAAATCTTGTGACAAGCTTATGTCAATACATAGCGTAGGTAATTTTTTTTCTAGATCCTCTTTTGAGTAATAAAATATTCCAATATACAATAACAATAGGATATATTTTTTTGTTACATTAATATTTTTCTTGTAAGTATTTCCAAAACCACTGAAAATGGAGAATATAATGTTGATCTGAAATAAAAACTCTTTTGTCAAAATTGATATAAAACCTCTTTTCATTTTACCTTTTAATAACACGGACCAACAATACTGGCCACCAAACAGAGTCTTCGAAGAAACAGTGCACCTGTCAAAGTCAGCCATATTGCATTTGGCGATTTTTGACATAAGCCCTTTAAATTATTTTCTTGTTTGATTTGATGGAAGTGTATATTTTATAGTAGGAGAGTTTTGTGATGAAGGTAGGTGTTATAATACTTTAACAGTAATCTACTTTGTATATAAAATAACACTGTAGTTATATATGGTTTTGGTTTGATCTGATTATGTTAGATTGATTTGGGTTCTGAACAATGCAGATAACATAATCAAAGGTAGACATACAATTTAGCTGGTCTTCTAAATCAGACAGTATATATTTTATCCCTGAGACCAAACATTCAAAAGTTACCATACTACTCCATATAATACTTTGCGGTATTTAGAGTCATCGCCCTCTGTAAGAGCATGGTATTCGGTTCGAATCCCAAGACAATTTCCAATAAAATCCGTCGAATTGAGAACGTCCTCCTTTTTCTAAGTTGGTTAAAAAGCTACTTACGAGATTTTTTTGTAAGAATTGGGAATTTATTTATTATTATTGTTGTTTTGCCTTGTGTATGAAGGTTTCAATGTAAATCCTCTCAAGTAATGACGGCGCCAGTAATGTCCGATGGATAATGTAATAAGACCGGTATGTTTTCAGCTAATGATCGTTTGTTACCTTGTGTTGACCTAGAGTTACTGTATCCTGCGGTAATGGCGGCTAGGGGTATGGTAGAAAAAATTGTAACGTACTTTGACGTAATGATAGCGTGAGAGAATTTTGTTTAGCTAATATGCTGTGGAGGGTTCAAAGTACAGGGTTAATAATTGAAGTTCTTTGAGGAGTGGACTTTGCCCGGTAATGAGACTGCATACGCTGTTTTTTTTACTGTATAAGCAGAGATGTTTAAACATATTTTCGTATTTTCAAGAACTATGTAGTTGTATTTAAGATCCTCAATTTAGGTGAAATGACTTGGTCATCTTCAGCTGGTTAAATAAAAACCTCTTTTTAATAGTGTCGGTGTATTTATAAGTTTGGTGTAATCTAGTGGGCTAATCAACCTGTCATGTTTTCTATATAAATCCCTCAACACTTTTATATTTTATTTATTTTCTTATGTATATATTTTATTGAAGTAGGCACAATTATAATAATATATTGATACACAAACTTGCTTCAGTGATTTGCGCTTGTAAAGAAGGTCTCATTTAAGTTATCGAATAAATAAGTTTTTGTACTTTTGTGGACTAATAAGTCTATTCTAAACTTGGTATAGTTTCAGTTTAGTTTTTTTAACTGTTCGTGTTTTCACACGCCAGTACGGATCAAGTTTCAAAGGGACTAACAGAGAACATTAAAAAAAAACGAGTTATCTACGTATTTTTTTGTAGTCTTCATAAGATCCCACTAGTGTGCAAAGGTCTCCCCTTTCGTCCTCCAAACTGCCTGTCATTTGCGATTTCTATCCACAAGCGACCCGTGTAATTGACAAGACCGTCACACCACCTTCACCGCGATTGCCCTCGACGGTGATGTCCTTCCGGCGTCCAGTGGTTGATTGTCTTTGCCTATCTACCTACATATTGCCCTTATTTGTTTTCAGGCTACGAAACTGTTTAGCAAGCATCGTGGTGCTCGCGTCGAGCAGTCGCCGCGCTCCAGTGTGGAGCAATCGCTGAGCAGTCCCGACGTCGCGCGCACACTCCGCCGCGGGAGGCCGCAGCCCGACAACTACGAGCAAGCCCTGGATGGACCGTCGGCGTCAGAGTCGCAACTGGTGAGGGCACATACCACGCCTGCATCCCCGATGGGTTAGGCAGAGGTGTACCAATGTACAACCCACTGTTCGCAAACCGGGCACAAATCCAAACTCCGACCTGCTACTGAAAATTTCTTAGAAAAACCCAATAACACCTTGGTCGACTTGGGAATCGAACCCATGACCTCTAGCGTAGCAGTCGGCCAACGAAAAAAAAATAGAAAATAGATCATGAGTACTTCATTAATTATAGCCAAGAACCATTTTGATCATGAGCGTATTCATACACGAAAAAATCGCGTCTTGATTGGTCCATTCCAGCTTAATTGCTACAAACAGATTCACATACAGAAGGACCGACATGCGAATATTATGAATGAAATTAGATTAGAAGTGTGTTGCATTTTTTCGAGAATGTAGCACGGGTTACTTTTCGCTTAATAGAAAGTCAAATTACGGATTTTTTCGCAGTTCATTTTAGGTTTTAGGTTTTCACATTTCCACACCTTTGCAGGTATTGCAACCATCATCTCCCTGCCCTGTTCCCACTTATTTGGAGTCGGCACAATGCGTATTCAGCTTCCATTCATCTCTACAACTTGTCATCTCAGTATTCACTCCTTTCTTTCTCATACTACGAGTATCTTTCACACAATCCATCCGCTCTGTTTTGGTCTTCCAAAAAGAGTAGGAATTGCAACCATTACTGTGTTTCCCAGTAAAATGGGTTGTGGAGGTCAGATAGGCAGTCGCTCCATGTAAAATACGGTATTCAGCTGAATCCGTTAAGACTGGTAGCCGACCCCAACATAGTTGGGAAAAGACTCGGGAACGATGATGATGATACGATAATTTTATTTGAGTGAATAAATGATGTCCTTCAAGTCCATGAACGAGTTTTTCAGCAGATTACCAGAGACAATGAGCCCCCTGCGACCGCTTGCCGGCTAGAGCGGGGCACGGCGAAGGGCGACTCGTGCTCGAGCCCGGAGCGCGGTGACGTCATGCAGCGCGGCGGGAAGTGCTCGCGGGCGCCGCGCGACGCCTGCTCCCTCAAGCCCGACAGGCCCAAGTGCTGCAGGCAGGGGCCCAAAGTAAGTGGGAATTTTCGATTACGTCACTAACTAGCCCTAGATGCCCTCGTCCTTAGGTCAAACTAGCAATAAACATTACGGAATCCTTACGGTATCAGGTGGTCCGACCGACTAAATCGAGCTGGCCCAGCCCGAAAAACTGCCAATATAAATCATGCCCCTAAAGAATGAATTTAGACTCTGACATCCCTTACTGTTTGAATATAGTCAGCAACGCACTAAGTCTAGGTCCGCACCCCGCACGCGGGTCGCACTGGTACGTTTAGACATAGAACTAATAATTATGCTCATCACACAAATTTGTTTTTGTCGGGAATCAAACTCCCGTTTAGCGGTTAATTGCTTTTAAGGTGTGCCATTAAGGATATCGTGCGACGTAAATTTTGTCTGTGTAGATAGCCCGTAAATCGGGAGTCGCGGCCCTCTTCGTTACGAGGAGTAACTTGACTCGCCTGTTGGTCTAGTCTAGTGGTTAGTGATGCTGACCGCTAAACGGAAGTTTGTTTCCCGACAAAAACAAATATGTGTGCTTCAATAAAAGCGGTATAAGTGAAAGATATCATCTTTCATACTACCTTACTGTATAAAAGCGGATTCCCCAACAATACATCTACTACACTCATACGAATCAGTAGCTACACTTGTAAATAAAGTAGGTAGTATCACGTTACACATAGGTGTGTTATCAGATACATTGCGGTCAGCGCGATCACAACGATTACATGTGCATAGTCTTACAGCTATAGTTGACACCGAATATAAGTACGACTGTTAAAATGAAAGGACCTTGTTAGTTCTCACGGTAATTAGAACATGCTCTGGTTAACAGGATTGGATTTCGTGCAGTATTAAGTTAGTCTCAATTCAGCTCTCTGTGAACATACTGTGTATAAACCTTGAAATGGGAAGTCAATTCGATCCTCAATATTTGTCTAGCCTTTTTCCGACTATGTTGCGGTCGGCTTCCACGTCTTACCGGATTTTGAATACCGTATTTTACATGGAGCGACTGCCTGTCTGTGTGTCTATTCTGTAAATAATTTCAATATCGAGCTTCACCTGAGTGATAATAAAGCTCATTTCAAAAGTGAACCCAATTGGCCTTGATTTAGAATTCAAATTTGAGAATATGTTTTTGACATCTCACCGCGGATTACGCTGTCGAGATACGAAAATAATGTTACAGAATAGCACTACTGATCTCCACAACCCATGTTTGTACATTATCCCATAGTAAGATTTGTTGTCGGGATTGGCTTAACGAATGCCAAAGACCAATATTCTCTGTACTAGATGAGGCATGTAATTATAGTTTGAAATTTATTTAAAAAAAAGTTTAATGCTTCATATTTTTGTTTCAGAAAGCACGATCATGTAAGTACTCAATTCATATTGATCTCTTATTTCTTTAGCATAGTGTACGAGTATTGGAGTATTTCCTCTTGTATATTATTTGACAGGATCTCTAATTGTTACTGTTTCTTTTTGTAACCTGAGAGATAGAATGTTGCTGGGAAGTTTGTTACATAATTTCTTCTTTCAAAGCCAGAGCACTGGAAGCGGTGAAGGGTGGACGATTTTTGGTTCTATCTATTTTTGTGATATACGTTTAATAAAGTGCTAAATATTTAACTATCTATTAAGCCCGTCTATTGTCCCACTGCAGGGCAAAGGCACCCCTCCCTTCTCCACGCCCTTCTGTCTTGAGTTAGTAGCTAGTTGGTAGCTACGTGTAGCCTTTTTAAATACATTAATGTTGTTGAGTATGTTCGTTCATAAGGTTGTGTTTCCAGGCTCGCCACTGACGCCGGAGCCCGACGAGCCGCTCTCGCGTCAGATCCGCGACATACACAATGATGCCAGGAAGAGCACCCGCATTATAAGGGACTCGAGGGCCAGGCTGCTCGAGATACAGAAGGTAAACCAAGAAAGACCAAGGTGTTGTTCGGTTTTTCTATGAAATTTTCAGTAGCAGGTCGTAGTTTGGATTTGTGCCCGGTTAGTGGCAATAGGCTCGCCCCCTATTACATGGGACCTAAACATACTGGCGAACTATGGGTGTGTGCGATAAACACGCTTAAAGTAGAGCCCATAGTTGCTGGCTAAAGAGTTAACTTAAACAAATATACTTGGTTCTACTATTTAGAAAGTTGTTAGTAGTAAATGCCTGATATATTTTTAATAGCAAATGTACTTCAAGATTATAAACTTGCTCCTAAAGAAACATAAGTAGGTAAAGTAATATTGATCTCTTAGCCTTCTTTAAAAACTGTATATTTATACAAAAAAATATAATTAGTTAAAAGTTAATCCTAATGCGATTAAAAAGACCTTAACTCTCTAATAAACATTATTTTTCGGATTCTAAGGTTAGATGATAAGGAATTAAATAAAATTTTCTTGGTGTTCCTGGTACAGAAAGCAACAATAACGGAAGCCGACGTGAAGGAGCTCGGCGAGCGCAACGAGCTGCTCCTCCGCGAGATGGAGCGCTTCGACCGCATGACGAAGAGCATCCAGAAGCTGGTCGGAGGCGAGGTCAACGCCCGCAAGCCTAAGGACGAGCCGCAACGATGTCTGGACTACCTACCCGGCAGTGCTTACGGTAAGTAGTCCCCAGCTTCGAATATGCCCACAGGTGGACATTGGCCTTTTATCATACCTTTGCACGCAAAGTCATCCATTGAACCGATAAGTCACCACCCTATTACGCCACCACTAGAAGTAAAAATGTATTCAGAATAACATTATTTTTAATTATTTAACTGGTCTAAAGATTCTGGACTTTTTACAAAAAAAAAGGCTGGATGAGAATGAAACCGATGCACTCAAACATCAAACGTTCCAACCCAACATTGTATTTTCGACTCAAAGCATACCAAAAAACAATATAACCAAGGTACCATCGACTGATAAGCGAATACAACTAAATTGTTCCGAACGTTGAGATGACAGACGTCTTTTTAAAGCATCCAAGTTGTATTCGTCCTTTTATGCATCCAACATGATAGTTTTCTTATTTTCAAATGATAACTTTTCCTTCCAGAGACCCCTCTCTACCACGAGATGAAGATGAGCCACCCGACAGTACTCCTCGCGGGCCCGCGTACTCCGGGCGCCGGCGGCTTGCTGGTCTGCGAGCCCCCCACGCGCAGCAAATCCGTACGTCCCATCACATGTCCCAGACGCAAATAACATACAAACAAACACTACAAAATGTTAAAAAAAAATCGCAAAATATACAATTGTAACCGACCTTTGTGTTTCTTTTAAGGAAATTGACCTGACTCGCAAGCTAAGCGAGAGCTACGACATGCAGGAGAAACTTGCCGCCGATAATGCTGATTTAGAAGTCAAGAGGTTGCGTTTTTTTGTGGTTCTGGTAATGATTGTAGAATGGATCTTAAGAGACCTAAAAAGGGAAAAGGAATTTGCAAATGGCTAGACTATCCAATAAGTCCATTAGATTAGCCCCTGTAGGATTCGCTTATATAAGATAACATTTTGTTTTCACCTCTGCTCCAAAAAGGTTCACAGCCAAAATTGTTAGGTACCTACTAGAAATAGTTTACTTGTAAAAAGTTTTCAACTAAAACACTGGTCAAAAACTGACACTTCAAAAATTCAAACTTGGAACCAACGATCGAGATGTCATAATTATGTCACATTAATCATCTGCCCTTACAGCCATGAACAACAACAACACAAAACAACAAACTCAGTAAAAACATGTTATTTTAATAGGAATCTAAGCATAAACATGGATACACACAGGTACGTACTTTCAGGTATATATTGTATAAGGAGCTGATGACGAAGGACCAGAATCTGGAGACTTGTAGGGCTCAGATCAAGAGGCTGCAGGGGGAGCTCAAGCTCATGAACAGAGAGAACTGCTTGCTTCATGAGAAGTTGGATAAGAATCATCCGAAGGTGATGCCTTCTCATTACGTAGTGATTTCGTCAAGATAATAAGTTGTAGGACCTAAGATTTGTATGAATTTTGGACTTCATTCTAAAATTCTTGCTAGCATATGAACATACCAACAAGATACCGTGTGGAAAGAGAACCATCTTGGCATTTAGGTCGCTATGTTTCTCGATTACAGGATTTTCCTATTTATATATAATCTCTGTATTTGTGACTACGCTACTGTTAAATCTAGATATGTTTCTTTTTTTTTTTAAATGTAATGTTTACAGATGCCGTCTGCATAATTATTTACGGAATAGTTTTAAAGTTATCATATACTTGTTCCATTTTATGCTACGATGGTTCTCTTTCTGCACAGATCCTCGTACAGGAAGTGGAAATGAAGGGTTTCTAGATGCAGCATTCTCCACAGATGCTGTTTTTTGATAGGTTCTTTTAGCTAAACCATTATTTTTATATCCTTTTGTTTTAATGACATAGGGCGATGCTACTGCCTTGATTCAAGCTACCACATGCCAACAAGATAAAGATAACCCGGTGAGAATTTACTTATTTTTTCTTTTAAACTGACGCTTTCGAATTTATATGATATCTAAATCATATTACATTAAGTATGTAAGCCGATGTCGTGGTGGCCTAGCGGTTCTATGAACGGATTTGTATGCACTAGGTTGCAGGTTCGAACCCAGACAAGTACTTTTGTGACTTTCCAAAGTTAAATGTAATTTCCTATTCATTCTTAGACATTACTGACTATCGGTGAAGAAAAAAATCGTCAGAGAATGTCAAGCTTCCTATAAGGGAAGAGGCTTGTGCCCAGCAGTGGGTCGTTAATAGGCGTGAATTATTCTGACCATCCATATAGATATATAGCTATTATATTATAAGGAAGCTGTATAAATGTGTTTGTGTTTGTTTCCAGACCGAGAAGTCTGTCGATACAACGCATGCAGATGAGCTTTTTAATAAATTAGAGAATTATAAGAGTTCTACAGTTCAGTTAGTAAGTATTTAATAATATTACTATAGCTTAAACTGATACAAGTATTACCCTAATTCGCAAGTGTTTTGTCGTCCTTATACGAAAATAAAAGTCGTCTCTTACCATTGCTAATCCTTGTAAAATAAAATTGTGGTGAGGTCTTTGAATGCCTTTTTAACTTGCGACTTGCCCTTATTGTTGATAAGTCTTACTGCGAGGGTTGGTTTGAGGAACTATGGAAAGACTTTGGAAACTGCCCAGTGGTGAAGTAGAAGACACTTATAAAAAAAATAGGTTTTTGAAAAAGAACTTAGTTAGTACTCTTCACACTACCACATTATCCAACGTTATATCGGTATCGGACTAACAAGTAAATGTATAAAAAATACTTATCCGATATCGGTCCCGATATCTTGTCGGAGTCGAATATCGATAAGAAATTATTTATCCCTTTCTGCGCTCAATAGCTTCTTTTTGTTTTAGGAGAAACAGTTAGGTGGTTTGGAGTCTGAAGTCCACCACATCCGTCAAGAGATGGAGCAGGTGAAGGGCGCGGCCGGCAGCGCGTGCCGCGGCGGCAGCGCCAACGGACCCAACACTTGCTTCGACCAACCGGTAGCGTTCGCGACACACGACAACCAATCACAGCGCTCCAACTTGCAAACAGACCAATCATAGAGCTTTATTTTGAAAAGTTGATCAGTCTGCGCTTTAACTTCACGAGCTGACCAATCATTAAGCTTTATTTTGATATAAGTTGATCAGCTGTTGAAGTTTTTTGTTTTGTTTTTGTTTGATTAGGATTGTGAGCGATGAATGGCGATAGTGTTTGTCTCCTGCGATGTTTGGAGATTCTCTTAACACTTTTGTTTATTTAATTTTTGGTTTGTTTATTTCTGCAGTAATTACTATATTAAGTACGAAAAAAGAACGTCAGCAGTTTTTTTGGTCAGACACTTTTTACGATATTGGAATAGATTAAAATACAATGTTTGCTTATAATTTGCAGGGGGGACCACCTGTGCCTCCGATGACAAGAGCTGTAAGTTTATTGTGTCTGACATGAACATTTCTATCTTTGTTTAAATTTTGACTAGTACTTATTATTTTGTGTTTTCGTTTCAGTGTGGCGTCTGTCCACCATGCCCAGCTCCATGCAATCCAAACGCACCACCGGTAAGGTTGCAACATTATTTCCGATTATAGAAGGATTTAAACTTATTGGTGGCTGTAATGTTCCTCACCCCGCACCCTCGCTAGTGCTTAAATTTGTTATTCAGAAGCGACTCGCCTTGTGGTCACAGGCGCCAAGAAGTTTGAATCCCACTATACCAACAATTCTTTCCATACGTAATATTATCATCTCTATTTATGTGGTTGTAATATTTCAGACACCTGCCGAACGAGAAGTACAGAAACTAACCATACAGCTTCGACAGACAGAAGAGAGCTTCAAAACGAAAGTTGCAGAGGTACATACGTTTAGGCTATACAGAGTTTCAATACATCGTCTTCAAGATAAATAGTCTAAATAAATTTGTTCTACGCATACATTTTGGGCTGATGTAATGCATCCTATGTAAAACAGAGTTTTCGTCGACAAAAAGTCGCCAAAGTTTTGTGTGTTGGTTACAAACGTTGGCAATTTCATGTTGGTGTCAAACGTTGGCAATACCATGTTGGTGACAAACGTTGCCAAAAAAGTCAGTGGAAATGCTTAAATCTTGGTCTGAACTACACCTATCGCCATTTATCGGGCACAGTTCCTGAGCTCATATATAATCAGAAATTCAGGTACGTATACGCTAACTTTGGTTGTTTGAAGTAAGTATTGGATCTGATGTCGCTACTGCTGAAAAGGATCCTTTGATGAACCCTACAGTCTAAAATACTCTTTCTATAATATCTGAACATAAACTTCGTATTTCAATAACATATCGAATATCCATGGATACTGTTTTTTATTGTAGTTTGATGTCATTTGTATGGAGCTATGTCAAAATTCTATCTTTAGTAGGGAAAACTAATCTACAGATATGTTATTGGAATTGGCCGTTAGTCAACTTTACAAAATTATGAAGCAATTTTTGTCACAATTCAAAACTTTCGATTTCACGACCAAAATTTACGTAGGATGTAAACCAACAACGCTATCCCACCAACAGTGCGCGATGCTACGATCGGAACTCCTGAAGAAGAAGGAGGAGCTGGAGAAGGAGCGATGCCAGCATCGGGAGGTCCAGAACAAGTTGCGCGAACTGGAGATGAAGTTCGAAGGCCTCGCGACCCACACGAACATGTTGCTCGGCACGAAGGAGCAGGCCTTCGAGCAGGAGGTGAACGTGCGCTCGCTGAAGCAGTGCTACCGCGAGGCGCGCGAGGAGATCGACGAGCTCAGGACCCTGATGAAGGAGCAGAATGATCAGCTGCAGGACTATCGAGTCAAGGTGGGTTTGAAGGATACGATTCTAAAAATATGCTACTCTAGTCTCCGACTCCGGGTTGGCTAGACTAGGATTCCAAAAGACGAAAGTCGCGCGGAAGGTCTCATAGGTGTTTGGAAAGAGGAAAAGCTGGCTTTTTCCTTGCAGTGGGACAGTTTAGGCTAGGTTTACTCTCTGCAATTTTACAGTTCGCACATTTGAGGAATTAATACTAATTAATAGAAAAATGGAATTTGGAAACTTGTTTCAGACTTTCAGAGTAACTTTTTTGTTATGTCGCTGATCATTTGTTACTCAGTTTTAAATGAACTTACCTATAATATAATGAAATGTGAAATAAAGTTACTTAAAGGTTTAATGATAGTAGAAATAGATATCAATTTGCAGCTGATAGATATCAATTTTTGATAACTATTGTAACATATTTCAAATAACTTTTCTTCTCCGAGTACCTCTTTGCCACACTTAAATAATGCCATCGTGATAATGGCTTTAGATAAATAATAATTGTAAATAATGTCTGTGTACGATAGTTCCTGCAAGCCCAGCAACTTGTTGAGGAGCAGCGCCGACAAATGGACATGATGGATATGGACAACACCAGGATCAGCGAACAGATCAATCTCGAGATACAGAAAGTCAAGGTAATTTATATATATCCAATTTCTATAACACACCCGTAGTTTTCCATACTAGAGATAGAATTATGACAAACAAATTACGTCAAAATCCAATCTCTAGTTGAGAAAACAATCCCTAGATTTGGTAGATCCTCCACAGTAGATCCCAAATGTTTCTGACCAAAAATGCCGTACGTTTCCATCGGAATTTCTGTCACAACCACCTACGTCTCGGTTTAGCTAAATCTACTCTTTTGTGACCAATGGATGAATAGAATCTAAATCTAAAACAGATAATAGTGGTGAGAAGGGTTTTGTGGGCAGGGCAGGAGCGTTGCTATACCTGACTTTAATATCAGCAACTCTAGTACTAGGAAGCACTAATGTAATAAGTGAAAGAAATAAAATTGCAGTTGATTATATCGTTTGACTGCCTCGTTGGCCTAGTGGTTCTAAGCGCGGCTGCTACGCTTGAGGTCTTGGGTTCGATTCCCAAATTCTCAGTAGCAGGTCGGAGTTTGGATTTGTGCCCGGTTAGTTTCAATAGGCTTACCCCCTATTACATGGGACCTAAACACACCGATGAATTGTGGCTGTACACTACTACAACTCAGTCTAACCCTTTGGGGATACAGGCGTGATGGTATGTTATGTTATAGTCTTTTCACTCGAGTAAATTAATTTCGTTTATTTTTAAATCTAATTCCTTTTCCTCTACAATATATAGCTAAAGTTCCAAGAGAAGCTACAAGAGCTCTCCCCGATCCCGGACCTGCTGAAGGCGACGCAGATGCGGCTGAAGGACGCGCAGCAGGCGCAGGCCATCGCCGAGCACAACGCCGAGCAGCTCGCCAGGGAACTCAACTGTGCTCGAGAGAAGGTAACCTACAGACTGTTTGTTGAAGTACTAGCTACTAACAATGTAGGGTTCAAACGTTCGGGAATCATGTATTCGGGACGACAGAAATACAAGTGAGCTAGCGACTTATTACATTCTCACACTTATAAATCAATGATGATAGGACGTAAAAAGTGTCAGCATTTTGAGGTTGTATATTGTCTTTAAATTTTTGGTCGACGAAAAAATAAACAATCAAATTCTGCAATCTGCTTTTGGGAAGGGCTTAAATGTATCGTAATATAATACCCATATTTGCCAATAAATATATTTTATATTTTCTCGATATCTTATATCGATATTTTTGGATTAAATAACATGATACCTACCAATAAATTGGATGAGATGGATTGCAGTATTTCAACCCTGATGCTAAAGACAGTATTTTAAATTAAACAAATGAAGTAAAGTCTTAACAGAGACATCATACATAGCACCTAAACTAAAATCGACTCCAGTGCACATTTTTACTTGAATTCTGATTTGCTAGCTATGGCTCTTCGCACAACTAAATACCTTATTTTTACAAAATATGTTTCAAGTTTTGTCCGTCTACTTTTTTTTTCATTTTTTAAGATCTTTTTGATGATTTTAGTACTTAATGCTTTCCCTATGTGCCCCCAGGTCCACGTACTACTACACAACAGCCTAAAGCCGTCGGAGAAGCCGCAGGAGAAGACGGCGGACGACAAGCAGATGGCGATGCTGCAGCAGAGGATCGCGCAGCTCACCGAGACCAACATGTCGCTCAAGAGCGAAATTGATCGGCTCAAGTACGATTCTTATCATAGTTTATATCTAAATATGGTGAAAGCTATTGGCTTCACGACACTAGCTGGAGTGGGAAATTACATACATGCTCAAAGTATAATACTGGGGATGTCCCATGAGCTCTTAAAGCATGACTGTTGAGGTTCAGTAAGCGGGACAGCGCTAAGGTAGTGCTCCGTCTCGCTTCCACAACTTCAACGGTACTGCTTTAAAAGATCACATGGTGCGGCCCCTGGTAGCCGGTTCAGCAGATGGAGTAATCGTCTGTACTGTTACCTGTTGCTGAACATAGTATCTCTTTTGAACATCGTTCAGGTGCATCGTAACCAGATTCTAATCTGTAACAATTTTGTTTAGTTTAACTGGACAGTGGTCTGTTTTTTTTATGGAGAAATTGATTTTGTACATTCATATTCGTGATTCGATCCATACATGTGACCTTTTCAGTATTGCTATTTTTTTGTGCTTTCACCTCATACACATAATTCAGCCGTCTTATGTGTATTTTTGAAAGTTATACCAGCCTTTAAATGACTCACTGAAGAGCACGGTTCCCGTCGTACATAGAGCAACTAAACTTGATAACTAACAATTCGCCAGGTCGAACGTGATTCGCATGGAGGAGTCGGTGCTAGCGAACGAGAAGCGGCTGCAGGAGAAGATGCACGAGTGCGCGCAGATCGGCGGCGAGCTGGACCGAGCGCGGGACGAGGCCGCGCGCGCGCTGCAGCGGGCCAACGAGCGCACGGAGACTATACGCAAGTCAGTGTCACGTACTCATTCCACGAGTAGCATCTAGTGGTGAACTAGTGACAAAAAAATAATAATATAATTAACCCCTTGTAACACTTCTTACCAAACGGCGTAGTCACAGAATGTAACAAACTACCTAAAAGTGTTATAGAAGCACCACATTGAATTGTTTCAAAAATAGACGGGACAAATGCTCCAAATCTCTAGAAACACACGCATCAGCTTATTAAGCTGCTAGTGTGATTACAATATAATAGTAATAATAATTATCATCGTCATAATATCAGCCCGGAATCACCCATTGCTGGGTATAGGTCTCCCCTTTTTTCTGCCATTGTTTTTTGTCTTGCGCGTCTCTCTTACAGCAATTTAAAGAAGAAAAAAAAGTGAAATAATAGTTTTATTTTTTATTATTTTGATTTGATGTTTTGCTTCAATTATTTTTATTTGTTCAAATATTATTGCGTGCGAGGTTGGCGTCATGTGGACTGAGCAATCATTGTCCCGTCAGTCGTGACGGCCAACTGTTTAATAATCAAGAGCTTTGGCCAACACATCAAGAGACTCGTTAGGCATCTAGTACAAAGGCTTGCATCAGAAAATAGAATTTTTATATGCAGCATGTGTCATTTTATGTTTTGCTTTTGATATCAGCTTAAACACTGAATTAAATTCTTGAATGTATTACCTCCAGATGTATGCAGACAACTATAGCTGAACTAGAGAGACAGCTAGCAGCCACCAGAGCGCAAGTCAGAACCGCCGAGAAAGATCGTGAAGAAGTAAGTTGAACTGTTTTTAATAAATTACCTGATAACAGAGAAAGAAAGTATCACCTGGCCTTAAACAATCGAACACAAATTAAGAAATTTTTGAACACCAGTGTCTAGTCCTATTTTGTAGATTATACATAAAAATTGAGTTGATTTTGACTGGTAGGCTGAGATTGGCAAATTGGTTAATGACTCTGACTTTTAAAACGGAGTTCGTTGATTCGATTTCTACCCATAACAAATATTTGTGCGCTGAGCATGAACATTGATTCACCGTATCCACGCGTAATTATTTTTTTTGTAACAATGTAACAAGTTCTAGTTTGGTGTCATTTGCCTAACGCCTAAATGATTCCTTTATAAAAAAAAACCATCCAAACATGATGAGTATATTTTCTAATCCAAAACTTTCCTTCGCATCCACAGCTGCAACTCCGTATGCAGTGCCAGATCCGTCGCCTGAACGAGAACTTTGAGCAAGCACAGCTGCGGATCCTCGGCCTGCAGACCCAGGTGCAGACCCTCAGGCGGACTGTCTCCAGCACCGGCGACGGCGAGGGCGACAACGATCAGCAGGAATGCGCCTGTAAATCATTCTTCGATAACCCTTGACCACACACAGCCAGGAACACCTATCCCAAGTCGGAAGTCGAGACTTGGTCGTGATACCTACCGAAGACGATATACTCAAGTGGGTTCTTCGGACAGAGCATCGCTTTTAATGCCCCTTTCGATTTGTTCAGTTTTTTTACGATTAGGTTCCTTTGTATTTTTTTTGGACGTAACAGTATTTGTGACACATTTTTGGGTTTCGGGTTTCAAGAAGTTACTATTTTCTCGAACAGCGCTCGTTTATCTACTATTACACTGTTTTAAAAGTGGGTCAGGACAATCGGTTTTATTACTTATAGAGCTGTTCTATATAGAAGAATTTTTCGCAGACCTTCTTAGAACACAGCTTACTTTGTTGGAGCGTCAGAAGTGTCTTAAATACTATTCGGTCTGTTAGTCCTGAGTCCCGTGGTCGTCGCTGACTTGGCTACCTTCTCCAGGTAGTCGTCGACTGGTCGGCAAGAGTACGCTGGGATACTTCGATCCGCGATGGAAATATGTCTCCTTTTCAGGAACCGAACACTTTGGAGACGATTGGGATTAAATATAATCATCCTAATTGTAAAAAATTACGGAATTTCTGAAAGGGGCTTTTCGGTGGTTCCTTTGTTTTCGCTGGCGTTCGCTTGTAAACTGCATTTCTTTGTGTTAGGTATTATAAGGCTGCTTGTGTAGGTTAGTGACGATATGAGCCGTTATGTTCTAAATTGCAACGTCGTTTTGAAGGAAATAAATATTGTAACAAAGTTTAATAAAAATGTTTTTTATTTTATATTCGTTATTTATTAACCAAGATACAATCAACCAAACTTAACTGTTTCACTGCTACAACATAAACACTTACTTAGTTACTATAAACATTTAACGACTAGATCAAAACATTATTCTTACCCTGAAATATGTCTTAGTACATCACTCACTCAAAACATTTTAAAACATTTTTGCAAATATATTTTTTTTCTAACATTTGGACAGTTTCAATTCTGGACCTTTGGTTGTATAAAAATTTAGATTTGGTCTGGTAGCCAAAGGAGTTTGGAAAATTATATAAACGATTCACAACACATCTTTGAACTTGATAAAGTATTTCACACCATTTATGGACATGTTTCAAGAGATGCTCTATTTCGACACTAGTCCCACCTCCTAATAGCTGTATAGCACGACATTGATATAGTTTCCAAGCGTGGGATCAAAATGAACATCCTGCACACTTTTCCTATAGTCCAGCCAATTGAGACATTACAGAGGTTACATTTTTTCATGTCTCATTTGACCGGAGTACAATTCATAGGGTCCACAAGGTACTATGTTCCGGTCGCTGAGAGAATGCTTTCCTGACACATTTCAGTTGATCTTGATGTGGAAATGAAAAACTGTCATATTTTTCGTTTACAGGATTAAGTCATGTTTAGGAAATTCTTCGTCTCATGAATGTTACATCTTCCTGTTGACCACCACCTGTCAGGAAGACACTCTCTCAACGGCCGGATTATAGGTACAATCATTGGTCAGCGATCTCCTTGACCTTACTCCCATTCTCTACCTCTCTCACGATGTGCACGTTCCCGGCCGCGGCGTAACACGACCTCAGCGCTTCCTGCGCGAGATGTGTGTCGCGGTGCGGCGCGCGAGCTACCTCGTGGAAGATGTCGATGGCTGAGCACATCACTGATATGGCTTCTTCGGGACGCTCCTCGTCCATTAGTTTGGCTCCTTCCTGGAATTGAGATGGGAGTTGATGGAAATGACTGAATAAGAAAGAAAAATGTTCGCGTTTCTCTACATGTTTTTTACACCAACTAGATCCTTTCAGCAGTTATACAGAAAAGTTTCACCGCATCAAAGTTTATCCGTTCGTTTGGAAGATATGAGACCACAGATCATGTGATTACACAATAGTTCATGTGAAAATATAACGCTATCGCTTATCTGGTAGTTACCAGATATCAGCTTGTATAAATTACCTTAATGTTGAGAAAGCTGGTGTGCGAAATAAGGTTATAGGTCGTTTGTTTTCAAATATAAGTAAAGTACAAAGAAAATTGTTTGAATAAACTGACTATCAGCGCCATCTAGGGGGCAATAATTTACAAACATTAAATTAAAATTTTATAAAATCATGCTATCTAGTTGCCTACAGAGGACAATTATGTATGATGTGATCTAATTAGACATTGCTAACTAATTCGAAGCCGAAAATAATGCAAGGAGACATGGTTTAAAACAAAAATGCTTATGATGAATCAACCGATTTATCTGATTCATTGGATACGTAAGAAAATGTACACGTAAAAAAATGCCTTTAGAAAACATAAACAAACAAGTAATACAGCTATCTTTCATAGAGAAAAGTTTTGTTTTTAGATCAACCAAGAGATGTCGCTACTAGGCTATGTAACTAGACTTGTACACACAAGTAAGCGCGTCGGGTAAAGTATGTTATTATTAGGACGTGTCAGTCTATCTTAGACATTGCAGCTACTTAACGAATGCACAGATTGCGATGCTGTTTTCTGTTAATAATATGTAATGACCGAGATGCTTCTATAATAAATATTGATAAAGATTTGTTCAGCGCTTCAAAAGTGAAGTGCAACGAAGAGGACTTTTAAATGCAAAATGAGCAAGGGTGGTGATCAGTACTCGTGCCTTCTCTATATGGAAGAGGCTTGTGCCTAGCAGTAGGACGTTAATAGGCTGGTATTATTACCTATTGAAGCTCTAGTTTTCTTATTGTATGTGACTGACCTGGTACTGCCTGACGCACCGGTTGATGGTCTCCAGGCTGATCTTGACGAGCTCCCTCTCGATCGGCTGCGAGCACTTCGCGCACCGCGTTGGCAGGTTGTGCACGTTCGCCCGGAACTTGGACGTGCACGCGATGTTTGGACATCTGGGAATGAATAGAACATATTTTTTGTAACTCTTACTTTGAATATCCGATGGTTTTTGGCTTACGTGGCGACACATGTCCAACACGCAGCGTTGTTGAGAACTTTAATATGGAATGGGACATCTACCAGGGGATGGAGCATCTACTCCCTATCGGAAAACAAACATGAACGGCCCAAAGTAGCTACAGGACTATTGTAAATGCTAAAATGAATTTTGTGGTATGGAAGGGTTGAGGGGATTGACTTTTTGTGTAAAATCGGGAAACAATGGCATATATTATTATTATGTATGGGGAAGGAAACACCAGGCCGTATTTATTGTCTTCGTTTATCCCTCATTTTTTTAATTGATCGATTGCCTAATTTTTTCTTGCCTGTCTTACTTAGTACATTTGCTTCTAGTCGGTACTTACCTGATGTAAGGCGGACTATCCCCAGTCATCTGCTTCAGCGTGGGGAAGTCTTCAACACAGGCCTGGCAGTTACAGCGGAACCAGTAGCGGCAGGCAAGCGAGCGCTGTCGCTGCCTTAGCGGCCGCGTCATAAAGTGTGGGCCGTAGTTTTCGGCCACAGCGTCGCCGGGAGCGAGCGGGCGGGTCGCGCGGAGCACGATGTTACGGCCCTCGAAGTATCTGTATAGTACGTCAATCGTATGAAAATATATAAAAAATGGATGTGTATTTTGCTTTTTGAGCTACAACTAAGCGAATCAGAGTGGGTAAAGACGTCATGCTTTCTTCGCAAATGTAAAAAATGTGACGCTAGGCGATATTTCAGTTGAATACAGTGTCGTAGGTTTTGGTTCATTTAATCAAATAAATAGAACAGAGTTCAAACATTGATATAAATCAATTTTTTCATTAAATTACACTAGTCGCATCATTACAAACGCACCTTGATACATAAATCTCTCATGTAGTGTAAGTATTAGGTACAGTTTACCCAATTACCTGGCGACAGCGGGATAGCACTCGTGGTTGAAGAGCGCGCCCACAGGATAGATCCCCACGGCCGTGTACACGGGCTTGGAGCCGCTGAACGTGTGCGAGCCGCGCACGGTCTCATACATTTCGTGTGCGTTGAACTGCAGCAGCTGCAGGTTGCGCACGATCAGCTCGCAGATTGACTGCTCAGCTGGAAATTAACAATACAGGGTTTAAGGTACCCTGTCTGACTTGAAAGGGTGATGTAGGTTTCATAATCACATGTCAAATCAAATCACAACACACACTTTTTAAGCTCCTTTAAAACGATAAATTACTGACTCTAGTTGCATTTGGTAGTAGCACCATCTGTGTCAATTCTCTCTTTCGCGCTTTAAGAAATAAAGTTGTGTATTTTTCCTTTTTTAACATAAACGGAATCAAATATCGATACCCAACATACCTTAACAGGAGAGAATAGCATGTGGAAATGTAAATTTATATAAAAGGTGATCACCGTCTTGAACCTTTACAACCATTAGACGACAAAATTAATAGAGGAGATCACTTTCGAATCAATTTAAGAAGCTAAATAACAAATAAAACAGCCACCTACCACTACTTAAATTATCCCGATCACATTTCTTAAAGAATCCCGCTTTCTTCAAACATTCAGTCAGAAACATGGCCATCACTATCCTTTTCAAGTAATCATCACCTCTCCTCTGCTCCGAGTGAGCGCAGAGCGAGTAAACCTGTGACGCTTTCAATTCCAACTTCTCCTCAAAATTCATTTTCTCATCGACCTTACTATCCTCCTCTTCTTCTTTAAAATTCTTTTCCGTAAAACTCTTAATTCCTTTCTTAGATCTATTTAGTCTTTCTTTCCTGCTTTTGATTTTGGATTTCTTTGTGACTCCTTCGATGTCGTTAAGCACGGCTCCTTCCACAGTTTTGATGCCGTTGGCGACGTACTTCGAATGGAGCTGTAAGCTGGCGTCGAGGCCTGCTTGTGTTACCATTCGTAATGCTATGTGACTTAGTACCGACATACCGGACCCTGGAACATGACATGACATCATCATTAACTGCAAAGTTTCTCAGTCAAAAGAATATCAAAATCAAATCTAACCCAAGATCCTTGTGTCTAATGGCCAATTTAAAAACATATTAGTGGATAATTTTGGCTACAAGGTGGCATGTAGGTAAGTCTAGTGATTAGTTACCCTTCCTGCTATACTGGAGGTCGTGGGTTCGATTACCACCCAAGACAAATCTTCGTGTGATGAGCACGAGCATTTGTTCTGTGACTGGGTATTTTTTATCTACAGTAAAATATGTAATTTATGTATAGCAGTTGTCTGGTTACCATGGCACAATATCTGCTTAGTTTGGAATCAGATATTATCATGTACAAATTTAGGGCTATAGGTACCTATAGCCCTAAATTTTGCCAACATACCTATAAAGAGATCTAGAAACTGGCACTCGTAAGAGTGGTAGGTGGAGACGGCGGCGTCTCTGCACTGGATGCCGCAGAACGCCACGCCGGAACACTTGGGACACCACACCGGGGCTTCGTCCTTACAGTCTTCTAGTCTGCAACAAAATGGTAATAATAATAATAATATTGTAGCCAATAAGCCTGATATAGTGGTGATAGATCGATCGGAGCGTCGGGCAATCATTGTTGATGTCACTATTCCGCATGACGAGAACCTCGTGAAAGCTGAAAAAGAAAAACAATTAAAATATTTGGATTTAGCGCACGAGGTTGTCGACATGTGGGAGGTGGACTCAGCGATGATTGTCCCGATAGTCGTTACAGCCAACGGCATAATAGCCAAGAGCCTCGACCAACACCTTAAGAGGCTCTCGCTAGGCACCTGGGTGAAGGGTTTGATCCAGAAAGCGGTACTTCTCGACACGGCGCGTATTGTGAGGAGGTTCCTCTCTCTGGAGTCCTAACCACCGGCAGCTTGGACCCTGTCCCGAGGCCGGTTGGACACTATATTTTATATTTTTAAATGTATACCTGTATATTGTTTTTTTTTTGTATATATTTAAAAATGTATTTTATATGTTTATTGAAGAATAAAGGAAATAATAATATAATTTATTTGCATGGAAAGTAGGTACATGGAAATAAGGTGTGTACATATACAGAGGAGGAGGTTCTGCACGCAGCGGAAGTATGGGTGCTGCCCAAGATGCAATCGGATTTTAGGATATTATTATAATTGATCGGTTTCTAAAATGGTGGCTCTGCGGCAGAGTATGACACGATGGTTGGTGGCCACGCTTAGCAGTGGACGACGATAAGTTGATATCATTTAGATGATGATGAAAGCAAATCATCTTGATTAAGGAAATGCTGCTTAGAATCTAAGTCTTGGTTAGACAGTGTTCCATAATAGACTTTTGCTATAGCATTATAAATGACGAGTCTCTTTTCGACTAAGGCTAGATCTACCTAGTCGAAATTCCAAGCCGTCAAGGGTTCTTCACATGTTTCGAAAAAAAAAAAATATCTATACCTATATCTGTTGTGATCTTAAGAAAATATACCTACCCAATATAAATTAACATAAATCAAAGGAAATCGTTTTGACAACCTCTAGACGACATCATACAATTTCTTAACATGACATAACATACCATCACGCCTGTATCCCCGAAGTACAGCCACAGCCGATATGTTTCGGTCCTATGTACAATTTCATGTCTTCTTTACCTTTTGAAACAATGCAGGCAGTGAGTGCCGTAGTAGTCGGAGAGCAGACAGGCGGCGTACGGCGCGTCCACCAGGAGCACGTCACCCGTGCTGATGGGCGCGTTGGCCACCGCGAACCGACCCTGGAGATGTAAGAACCGTACTTAGTTATGTAGTAAGTACCTAATAAACCGTCTAAGTGTGAAACCAAGACCTGCGGTTCCGCTTCATTTTGTGAAACTTCTATAGCAGATAAGAAGTAGAACGGTAGTATTTACTAAGTACAGATTTATTGAAATGATATTTTAACATGGAAAATGGTAAAAGGTTTTTAGAAATTTCAATAAGATTGGAGCTTTTGGGCAAGATTAGTATTGTATTTAAGGGCAAGTTCTTTTGTAAAACCATAATATACATTGTTTATCAAATATAAAAAAAAATAACATTAATTTGCCAAAAGTAACACCATAGATGCAACATCAAAAATATCAGGCATCATTATAGTAAAATAAAATCCCATTAACGATAGTCTATAATTAAATGTTTTGGGCTTCCATCTTGCCCTTCCCTACTGAAAATCGTCATCGTCGTCGACACTGTTTTGCTAGTGAAAGTTGTCGCTACAGCGGCTACAGTATTATCAGATATTTTTCTTCGCGTCCTTTATATGTTTCGATGAACACTATTGTTACCTTATTCTCTTCTTCAGCTATTTTGAGTAGTTTTGATAACGACGGCATATTCTGTTTCGCTCCCCCCGTAAGCGATATCCCTGAAACAATAATAACATATTTTACCCTCCAATTATATCATGGAAAAACAGTGGAATCGTTTTGGTGATGTTCAGGGCTTTTCCCACGAATTTTGACATCAACAGGTTAAAGGTCCCAATTGTTTGTATTTACGTGAATTGTTTATTATTGTAACGTGATTTGGTCGAGGTAACAAAATACGAATAATTATAACAAGAATAGAAAAGTTCTATAATTGGCAACACAGCTAATATTAGACCATAATAAAATGTAGTAGGTCGGAGTTTGGATTTGTGCCCGGTTAATGGCAATAGGCTCGCCCCCTATTACATGGGACCTTAAAACATATCGGCTAACTGTGGGTGTACATTGGTACGCCTCTGCCTACCCCTTCGGGGATAAAGGCGTGATGATATGTTTTAAAATGTAATCGAACAAAAACTTGAAGCGAGTTCAAATACTGATGTTAGCAACACCTTGAAACAATCTAGCGGGAGCAGCGCTGAATAGCTTGCAGCGCTTAACCAAACCTTTCAATTTCCGCTGCGCGTCTTTAAAATGAAACTTTCAGAGCTGCAAGCGTCCGAGGATTCCGGGACCGGACGCCGTCCGATACATTCGACAGTCAGTTATTTTGAAGTGAGAAACACTTTACTTACACCCGGTTTTTCAAACGTTGAAGTTAATCACCTGTCAAATCTCACGATAAGCGCTCTGATTGGTTGTACGAGTATGTATTTTGGTCAACCAATCATAGTCATGATCAGTTTATTTGACAACAGATGAAGTTGATCGGCCTTTCAGAAACCGTTGATCAGTATAGGCGTTTATTTAATAGGAATAAAATTACATTATCACAATTAGAAATTAAACCTAAGATATTTACAATAATACAAAAATTTATCAGTATTGCACTAGATAAGAGTAGAAGTTAACTCTTGGATAAAGTCATAGACATAACAATGCTTAATAATAAAAATAGGTAGGTTCTAAAATATCCTCCTAATTAAGGCCTTCTTCTTCCTTGTCGGGGTCACTCTTGACAGGGTGGTCGTGGTCATCACTTCTGGTGTTGGTGGCAAGCTTCACAGCACTCACTCTTCTTTGATGACCGCCTTCCTCGTGCATTCATGAGGTGATGATGAGCCATTTACTACCGCTTTTGGTCAGTACACCTCATAGGCAATCTTCCTCGTGGCCTGGTAATTAAGGCCTACTAAGCTTGAGTTACAGAACTTAACTTATTTACAACAGTAGAAAGTGTGTCAAATTAGTTCAACCCGCATGTATTCAAATTCAAGTCTTATAGATCTAATAAATCTCACTTACCAACATCATAAAAACGTACCAGATTTGACTAAAAACATTTCGATGGAAGTGCACTAGCAACCGAAAACTATCTTATCTGCCATCAAAAAGTAACTTTTATTTTACCGAATATGCTGTTTTCATTAAAAATACGGTCAGCTGCACAAGTCACCGGGTACTATAAGTGTCGACAGACATCGCCACAGCCTCGATAGGCTTTCACGCCACATGTCGCATGTCGGACGAGATAATTGAAACCTTTTTAAACGTCGCCTCCAATAGAAGAGGGAACAACTCGGATGCTACACGCGCTGAGCTTTTGATGGCAAAAGTTTACGATATTGATTTGATTTTCGTGGTAAACGCAAAGTTGTCTGAACTGAATATGTTGTTTTTTTTTTGTGGCTATTCTGGTGTTCTTGCATGGGTTTTGTTATGACTAATTTCGAAAAGGGATAAGATTATTCATTAAAATCAAATGTAAAAAGCCTACAATTAAAAACAACACTACTAGATCGATTTGAATTAAGAAAAAAATTGGGGTTCTACTTATTCTCTTTTTTTTAGAAAACTGACTATTTTTGTCTTATCCGACTTCGAAAAAGGAGGAGGTTCTCATTTCGATTGTCTCTGTAATGTTTGTACCGGAGAACTTTCGACTGGGTGCATCAATTTAGATGATTATTTTTCTATTAGAAAGCTGGTGTTTTCCGTGTGGTTCCAATTCAATTTGGTCCAGGTTTGACAGTGGGATCCATATGCAAACCATATAAGACGTATTTTGGAGTCGATTTTTTTGTCAAAATTATTTGTATGTAGTTTATTCAAGTTTACAAATTATTTGTGAGTAATTTAATTAGAATAATCACCAACCACATTAATAGCCGAAACATTTTCGTTTTCAACATTATTAAATTAATTGATTTGTTGTACTAGCGTTTTAACGGTTTCGGTTTACAATGGATGATTATTAATTATTTTATTACACCACTAAACCGTACGCTTGTGGTCTAGCTGCTGTAGTCGAATCAATTAGTATTTAATAGCAAATATACACTAATCGCAAACCAGTAATTGGCTTTATATTCAATATTTCAATACCGCAGTTGTCCATTAATTTTCAAAGCTCTGTAATTATTGTGTCAATAGTTTAGTTACTTAATTTTAAGTTTTGGAATAAGTTATTTAGTTTTTATCATCTAATTAATAGCTTTTTGGTTATTTTTGTGCGTGCCATCGGTTGACATACGGTATGTTTCTATTCATTTTTTTTATTTCTAAAGTCCAGACGAAACGAAGATGTATTTCACGAAACTACGGTATCATTATCATCTCCCTGCCCTGTTCTCATTTATTTGGGGTCGGCGAAAAAGTTCCCTTCATCTCTACTACTCGTCATCTCAGTATTCACTCCTTTCTTTCTTATATCATCTTTCACACAATCCTGTCTTCAATCCTAATTCCTCTTTCAACTCTCTTCTCTCCAATCTTCTCTATCATCTTTGGCCTTCGTTTGCATGTATTCGCAGTCATACTCAAAACTTCGAAATTTCGGTACATACATATTAGACTCCTCTCTGAAGGTATTTTTTGAAGACTCACCAGGTTTTTCAGCTGGTGGCGTCGGCTGCTGGTTGTAGTCCAAGCCCTGGATGTCCTGCTCCAGCTGTTCCTTGGCAGCCTGGTCTCCACCCAGAAGCCGCCCTGCCAGCTCGTACGATACCTTGGCTCGGCTCGGCTCTCCAGAACCTGTCAACATTGAAGTTTAAATAAATTAATGTGGAACATCACATACATTGCTCTGAACCCAAAGTAGCTAAAGCACTTGTGTTATGGAGTACAGAAACAACGAAGATATCAAAAACACCCAGACCCGAGACACTGTAGAAAAGTTGGTTTCTAATTTGACCCGTCCGGGACCTCAGAGCTAGCGACGCCTTGAAACCGTGCGTACACTAATCGACCACGGAGGTCATGTAAAAAAAAAAATCTGACAAAAAGAGAAAAAAAAAAACATCTGATAGGTAGCTACATCCACATATGATGACGATGAAATATCATGAATAATTTATCCGATAATCCATCTCTAATACATTGCACTCACAATCCCAATAAATACACATTAGTAACGAGCTCCAGCAAAGGTTGTATCAGCAAATAGTAAATATATTCCGAGCACGCAGCCCCAGGTATCGTTTGAGACGCGGAGCAATGCATACGTGGAAACTAATTACGATACTAATCTTATGCAGATGAAATATGGAACCCTTTGAAAAACACATCTCAAATATCGCTTTGAAGTTTATCCAGTCTCTTTGATATTGAAAGGTTGAATCTCTAAGGATTTTGTGGAATATGTTTAAACGCATTTCAAATAATACCTAATAATAATAATATTTCGGGAAATCTCACACACGGTTATCTGATCCCAAGCTAAGCAGAGCTTGTGTTATGGTAACCAGACAACTGATAAACATACTTATATATTTCTAAATACATACATATTATAGATAAGTTACACCCAGACACAGAACAAATGATCGTGCTCATCACACACACATTTTTTTACCGACTTGGAAAAAGGAGGAGGTCCACAATTCGACAGTTTTTTTTTATGTTTGTTACCGCTTTACTTTTGACTGGGTGAACCAATTTTAATGATTATTTTTTCATTTCAAATTGGTGCTTCGGTTTTGGTCCAGTTTTGACAGTGGGGTCCATAAGAGTGAATATAAGACTTGATTTGAAGTAGGTTTTATTTGAATTATTTAATTTCTACCTACTTCGACACACTTGACCCAAGCTAAGCCTCTTACTGGTACTAATTAAGGACTTCTCCTTAGACCAAAGACCAAGCAAGAATGTATAAGGAATCTATTATTTTCCTCAAAAAGCATGATCTAAACCTGGAAAAAATCACAAACATCTAGCCATTCCCCACCTAGCCTCAGAATAATCTTCGATCCTTATTTTTCCTCTTTAAATCTTTCGAGAAATCCCTATGTTATACATATTATTATCTCGAACAAAATCAAACCACACAAAGCTTGTCTTGAATGGGATCCACAAATTGATTCGCATTTTCTTATCTGAAAGGTGAATCTCCTTTCTATTTCTTCAGAACCTTATAATCGCTTCTAGGCTTCGTAATTTGTCATACATCAGAACACACTGACTGATGGGGGTATGGAACTTATAATGATAATATTTTCATACTTAATCCATATTGAGATCTCTTTGTACAGAATGATTTTGAAGAATAGAGAATTGCTGAACCTATGTAAAGATTCAATTTAATGCAAAACGGATTTAAATGGGCTATAACTTACTAGCTGTACCCGCGGGTCTGCTCGCGAGTCAATGTAAGAAAGACGCCCTTTCTTAGGGTGCGTCCACATCTGACAAACGAGAATTACACTGGCAGCACGCGAGCATACCGCGAACGCACTAGTGTCAATAACGCCGTGCGCCAAAAGTGCGTGCGACTGCTGCTCGAGTAATGCTCGTTCGTCGAAGTCGCACCCTCAGGATTAAAGCTTACCCTATACCTACTAAGTTTGGTCCAAATCGGTGTAGTGGTTTAGTCGTGAAAGCGTAACAGTCGGACATACTTCCTTCCTCATTTTTTAATATGGACATACTCGTACAGAGGGCGAATCGATAAAAAAATTATAAAACATAATGCCCATTACTGGTGGTGTGAAGTAAATGCCAATAACTCATCGCTTTATTTTGGCATAGCTGCAGAAACCGCGATGTCATTACGATCAAAGTTAAAAGCTTTTGCGGACGTTACCGGGTTCAGTGGTGCGGGAACCTGCATTAACATTTTATTTAAACTTATCACGTTTACAGGTGAATTTTATCTTACTTATCAACAATTTTGGTAGTAATTCGATGAAAAACTATAACTATTTTCTGTGTAAAAATAGTTAAGAAAACGAAAAGAAAGCGTATGATTTTGGTAGCATAATGAGACGAGTGAAAGTTCGTTTATTTAAAGTTACGAAATTTTTGAATATACTGTCCCAAATACGAGTAGTTGTGATTTAGAAAAATACATAGCGATATAAAAAATAATTGTAATTGATAGATTTGGGCAATCAGCACGTAAATATTATTTTTTAATGTTCATAAGCTGAGTATGCGAATCAATCACCATAGTAATTTCATTTTAGAACTGCACGGTTGTAGTAATTTAGCATTTCGGAAGAGCCCAAAAGTCTTTTTGAAATTAAATGACTTTGATTTTGAATTTGACGTCCAACGGATTTTTTTTAACAACAAACGCGGGCCCTATCGTAGCGTAGTAGGACCGTAGCTACAGCGCTAGTGCCAGGGATAGTTACCTCTGTAACAATGCCCCATCCGCCAGTAGTACTGGGCCCTCATCTTGGCGGGCAGGCGCTCCTTCAGCGCTAGCTTGAGGTCCTCCAGCGCGGCGCGGGGCCGCTCGCAGCGCAGCAGCACCTCGGAGCGCAGCCACAGTGCTAGTGCCAGGGAGATGCCGCCCTCGCAGATGGCGTCGTCACCACCTGCAAATTAAAACATACTTATAACTTATGTGACTTGTGTATATTACGCAGGATTCTCGGTTTAAAAAGACAAGACCGGATTCGCAACACCATGCTGCATTCCAGAACGGGCATGGTGGATGTTGGTAAAAAGGCTGCCAGGCTCAAATGGGATTGAGCGGGTCACGTCAGCCAATTATGACAATTTTTTATCTCCATTAGGGACCTACGAATAAGTTATTCAAAATGGTCATACGTGATCTAGTCAGGTCTTTTTTGGTCTTATGGGAAGAAATTAATAATCTGTGGCTATGTAGAAATATTTTTTGTATTTATAATGTAATTCTCTAGACCATATTTAGTTCATAACGCGGACGTCCAATACCTAACTTTAATTAGTTTAAAATGCAACGATAATTTCTAAAAACTTAACTGATGATAATCTGACATTGATTGGAGCATACGAAAACAAGACTACCATAAATCAGTCAATCAATACAACTACTTAAAAGTATGGTAACAAGAACTCAGACACTTCCATTCTGTATAATAGTTGGAACATTATAAACAAGAGCGCGGCGTTATTCCACTGATCCAGTTAACGCGTTGCATGGAGCGCCTTTGTGGCCGGGTCTCCGCGTGCCCTAATTACGAAGCTCCCCGTTGGCTTGCGAGCGACTATTCTGCTGGAAGCGAACTTAGCAAAACTTACGACTTTTCATATTCATCGGCTTCGTTTTAGTATTTATTGGCAAGATTTGTATAATTTAATGTAATTTACTTCTTTAATTTGATACCTACATATTATTATGTAATGCTTTTAATGAATCAATAAATTTTATACACTTTGGTACTTCATCAAGAACGGGGTGGTATTAATTATTGGTGGTACCATTCAATGTTGCTTACTGTTACTGTTACTCTGTAGCTAAAAAGTTTTTTATCTTTGACTTTTACAATTTAAAATAGATAGATAGATAGCTTTAAGGATGGTTCACCCACTTTAGACTTCTTTTAGGTCAGATAATCAGGCCGATTTTTTCTCCGATTCTTAGGACCGATTTTGTGGTTGACTCAACCCCTACTTCCGTCACTTTGTCTGTGGTTATCGAGGACGCAGCACGGCACATGTACATAGAAAATCTCATGAGTGTAAGGAGGAAGGGGAATTTACAGAGGAAGGGTTTGTCTTTGGCTTTTGAGGAACAAAAAAGAGAAAAGATAGGAGTGCGTTGCACTATTGCTGCCAGTGTGTTCTATTTTTCACCTACAAAATGGGCGGGCTGCATTATATCGAGATACACAATTTGTAGTATTTAGCAGAATAGTCCCGCGAGTGGCTGGTGCCGGCCGCAGCGTGGCTTTCACGCCGTCCGCGTCACCGAGATAATTTATAAAAACCCGCCTTCATTAGTATTCCTGCATTCATTCTCAGAATTAAACTAACTGAATATTTGGAGGACCTACATTTATAACTTACATACGAGAATATCCTTTTTACCAAAAAGAGGGGTCTTTTAAGTTTAAAGTGTTTGTCACACATCAAAAATATAAACATAACATAATATATCATCACGCCTGTATCCCCGAAGGATTAGGCAGAGGTGTACCAATGTACGCCCACAGTTCGCCGATATGTTTAGGTCCCATGTAATAGGGGGCGAGCCTATTACCACTAACCGCGCACAAATCCAAACTCCGACCTGCTACTGAGAATTTCAAAATATAAGTGTTATTTATTGTCTTCCAGTTACATATTTGTTCAGACTACACTCAAGAGCTGAAAATATCTGACACAGTTTCTCATCAGATTTTGAAAGCAAGAACGCCTCATTTCGCTTTTGTCTAGCGGGGATATTTTTGTATTGGATACGGATTCGAATTCAATACACGTAATGTAAATTTTATAATAATTTCTGATAATGCAATTATTCTTCATCACAGCTCACAATTAAATATTATTAGAAATAAACTTCAAAGGTTTTTAATTAATATCGGATT
Source organism: Autographa gamma (assembly GCA_905146925.1). NCBI lineage: Eukaryota > Metazoa > Arthropoda > Insecta > Lepidoptera > Noctuidae > Autographa > Autographa gamma. The sequence goes on along the minus strand of LR989849.1, from coordinate 564,146 downwards.
GTTTTATTAGTTTAAAAGAACTAGATAAAATTAATCCAGAAATGTCAATTTAAATTATTCCGTTACTGTTGAATGACTACAAAAGATCTCAGGCAATCAGTGTTTTTTTTTTAAATGAACCTATAATAATAAATAAAGCTTCCAATTTTATACGAAGTAAAATATTTGCAGAATTTACTACATTTTTAAACTGCTTGTAGTTTTATTTTGACACTGCAGTTTATTTAGATACTATCATGTTTTGGTATATATTGACGTTCTTTTGTTATTTAAGTTTGCATATACTCTTTGTCATAAAATAAAAGTCAAACGTGTGAACAACACTGCATTGTTTCGACAAATATGCGGCATAATATTGTAATATTGAAGCAATATTTCAAGTTATGTTTTGTAACACAACATTTTAAAAATCCAAAGTTAGCTGTATTATTTTGTGTTTTTAAACTGAATATATAATAAGAACAAGGGTTGTAGGTCCGAACCCCACAAAGGGTGCCCTTAGTCGACGTTGCTGACGTAGTTACTTTTTCGTATGTCTCTGGCTGGAGACTTTAGGGTCCTCGCAAAAAGTCCAGCGAAGTCAAAGCCTGCGCTCTGGCTAGATGCATACGAAAAAAAAAATCGAATACCTACCAGTCATAAGCGGTCTCAACACGGCTTGGCTAGCAAGAGCTAACGCCTTGTCCAGGTCACCGTAGATCTTTAAATCAATAGGTTTAAGATCTAACTGTATAAACCCCTAATGAGCTAACACTTACCAGTCATAGGTGCCCTCAACACGGCTTGGCTGGCAAGAGCCAGTGCCTTGTCTAGGTCGCCCTGGTCGAGTGCCTGCTGCGCCGCCAGCCGCCGCTCGCGGGACACCAGCGCGTCCTTGCCGCGGTACAGCGGCTGCACGCGCGACAGCACCTCGGTCAGGGCTTCCATCACCTGGAGAAGAAAGGATTAGCATTAATAATGCAGTAATAATATAATATCCTCGGACAATTCACACACGGTCATCTGATCCCAAACCATGTCTCACTTTTTGAGTTGCTCTTCGTGTCCTACCACCTGTACATGCTGAGTACTGGTCCGGAAAAATATAATATTGCAGATAACTCATAAACATACTTACAAACACAGACACAGAACCAATTTTAATGACCATGCCCATCACTCAAATAAATGTCCTGGGTGGGAGTCGAACCCACGACCTCTGGTATAGCAGTCAGGGTCACTAACCACTAGACCAACAGGCCCGTTAAATTCGTTCCTCACAGGTGGTGGACCACAGTAATTAATTCCAGCCTATAAACGTTCCACTGCCACAAGTCTCTTCCCATATAGAGAAGGCATGAGAATTGATCACCACGCTTGCTCTCTGCGGATAGGCGATTTCAGATCCCAATTTTGGAATCCAGGTTTCCTCACGATGTTTTCCTTCACCGTTTGTCAGAAGTATCTTAGAATAATTAAGAAAGTACATAATAATATAACTTTGAAAAGTTTAATTGTTTCTTGCTCGGGTTCGAACCTGCAACCCCGTGCTTACAAATCCGTTTTATTAATTGAACCACTAGGCCAACAGAATAACATAACTTTAATGTGGCAAAGAAATACATTGTCTCATATAGGCACAAGAAAGACGTTTATAACCCAGAAGTGGGAGGACAAGGGCTGTAGAAAAATATTGGTTATGGGTTTTTATTCCACACAGAAAAAATTAGCATACTGTAAATAACTCGTGACTAAAAATTATCATTTCAAATATAAAGTATTTCAAGTAAAAATATAAACGTAAACGTAATTTATTTAAAACAACAAAATGATTGAATAACGGCGTACCACTAAAGAAAAAACATCATAAAACCTTGTTTTACGAATACTAAAGGCATTTTATTACGGACCCGTAAACAAACTCGCTGCTCCTTTATGCCGCGTTCATTATCGCAAATCTGTTTGTACGTAACCGTATTGCCACCGTTACTAAACAAAACACATTAATCTAACTCCTGACAACCAACTTTCTAAACCCAACCTTAAGTACACTATTTAGGGATCAAAATGCAATGGTTTGTGTAGTGAGTTACGTCGTTAAGTTTCGGTAGTAAATGCAGGTCGGTTGGAACTTTTAAAACTAAACCGTATGTAGTCTACTTAAGGTTTGAAATCCAGTGTTGTGTGTGGTGAGTTATGTCGTTAATTTGGTAGTAGATGCAGGGTGGTTGGATAAGTGCACCAGGGCGACAGACGGGCCAAGAGTGCACCTTTTCAAAGCCACGGGTTTTCGTAGTTCCGGTGTAAAAGTAAGACGTAGCATTGTTTACCGAATTCAATGAAAGGTGTTTTTATCCGACTTAAAAAAAGGAGGAGGTCCTCAGGTCTTCCTAGAACAGCATTTATTTTTGTTTGATCCTACAGAACTTTTGACTGGGTGATGCTATTTTAATAATTTTTATAATTTGAAAGCTGGTGCTTCCTTTGTGGTCCCATTTTATTTTGGTCCAGTTTTGACAGTGGAATTTAAGAAATAAAAACAAGACTTATTATGTTTTTGTTTTTGAGCCACCAGCTTTCAAATTAAAAAAAGAATCATCAAAATCGGTTAACCCAGTCAAAACTTATGTAGTCACAAACATAAAAAATACAGTCGAATTGAGTACCTTTTCTTTTGAAGTCGGTTAAAAAAGATAATGAGATCGTCTTAAAGTAATTTAGTGCTAGACTCAGTACAATATTTAGTAGGTTCTATAACAATAAGGATTGTCTCGTACTAATAGCTAAGTGGCATGTAACTTAATGCCAATCATCGACGTACTATATGCATAGACTTCTATTATCGCTAGGTTCCCCTTGTGCCAAGCAAGAGCAGTTTTTAGTCTGATCCTAGTATATTTCGTTTTTCATTTAAGTAAATTTTGGCGCAACGAGAAACTTATATAAGAAAATATCGATGGTTTTGACATTTTTAGGATAATATTAGATTTTTTAAAACGGCAAGCTCCATCTTCATACTTAATTCACGACAACACTTGTTCACACTAGTGCTTACGGTTTAAACTCTGATAGGCTCACTCTATAGTTTCATATGTATACTCTAAGATGCCAATACACCCACCTAGACGTCTTTTGTTATTTTCTTAGGATAATGTTTGCCTTTGATGTGTCCTACCTCCCATTGTCCAGACCTAAGTAGAGCTAGACTTTGAGTATAAAACCTTTATGGTGTGTCCTTGTTTTGAAATCTGATATCGAACTAATGCGTTGTCCTACTCATTCTAGAATAAGGCTTGGTTTAGACGATGCGAGGAATATCGTGCGAGTAGCTGTACACTGCGGCACTTGCACTGTATGTTGTTGTAAGTGATCAATTATAGACGGCAATGTACTGCAACTTGTACGATTTTTCTCGCATAATCTAAACCAGTCTTAAGATTGAGTAAGTACAAAGAAAATGGCAATAAGTAGGGACATAATTTATTATTTTCATTTCATAGGTGAAGATTATTTCATAATAGGTGTATGTGATATCAATAAAAATCGGATTTGAGGATTTTTCGAGTGGTTATTTTCGTTTTATTTCAGCGTATGTATTTATTATGTATTATTTCTTTCTTAGTAGTCTGGCTTTAGCTTGTATCTTATAAATATCTTATGAGAAAAGTCTTACTTGGCGTACCTTTAAAAGTAGCCAGAGTGACCGTGTCTAAGTAGTCAGTACGAAGTTAGCCGGACTGGCTTCTAGTCGATAAGCCAATATTGAATCTAACTTATTTAAAACTTTCCTTGGTCTGCACTCAGACAAAACTGGAATACTTTCTTAAGAGTACCTTCTGGGATTCTAAGAGACAGCAATTTTCAAAGTAATGTTGCGCCTGAAGAGAAACACATAGTTTCGATGTCGCATCGCGTTTTATTGCGTATCGTTATTTATCAGGCGCTTTTATAGCGGAGTACTAAATAAAACACTAAAGAGAATGACAGAAATAGGACACCTATTGTAGCATATAGTAAGTACTATGAGATGTTGCAAATACTTAATTGTTTTCATAAACCTCTCATTCTTAATGATAGATATTAATCTCAGCACTGTAGTTACAGTGAATATAATATCCCCGGTATGGTACCTAGCATGAGATTTTTTAACGAAAACTGTTGAAAAGAGAATTTTATGCGCCCTGTTGCTTAAAAAGTATTAATGTAAAAATTTGTAAACGAGATAAACTGAAAAATAATAATATCTCTACTAACACCACTATAGGACTCGGTTTTCAATCATGCAATCATTGAAATACTGCACAATGTATTTTATTCCAAAAGTTGATGTAACGTTTACAAAAATATTAATTCAATCGTCATTCATCATCTTTCAAATGTTTAAACTACATCAACCAATCAACGTACAGAACTAGTTCCGTGTTTTGACGTAACTCATGAGAGGGGCGCCACTGTCGCGGCGGCGGCGTCAGCAAAGGCCTAGGTAAACAATTAGCGGAGCGCTAGGGCTCGCCAGTCAGCCGGCGTGCGCGGCACGTGGCGGTCGTGCGTATATGTATGATATCTGTTTAATACTGAAGCTACATCAAATATTCATTATTAAGATTAATTACATAAAATGCTCAAGCACGTGCTTGAAGTTTTAAACAACACACAAAAAAGTGTTGTACACCGATTAATTAAATTATGTCGTGTAACATTATAGATTTTTTTACATATTTTTTTTTTGTCTTTTATTAAACCTCATAAATAGACATAAATATCCTTGAAAAGTGACCTGCAAAAATATTTTTAAAAATGTATCGCACCTACCCCATACGGAAAGAGTGCCCAGCAGTGGGACGAATATAGGCTGGTTAAAATATTGTGTAACCTCTAGCACACCAACAATTCTCCGTTTGGCTTAGCCACATATTTGACAACATAACATAAGATAATAATATACCATCACGCCTGTATCCTCGAAGGGTTAGGCATAGGAGTTACCAATGTACACCCACAGTTCGCCGATATGTTTAGGTCCCATGTAGTAGGGGGCGAGCCTATTGCCACCTACCGGGCACAAATCCAAACTCCGACCTGCTACTGAGAATTTCATATTTGACAAGAACCTTAATGAACCACTCACCGTTTCATTCTCCATAACCGCCTTCACTTTCTTCCCATCCTCGATGCCCTCGAAGGAGGCGAGCCAGCCGTCCGCCTCCGCCAGGGTCACCAGCTCTTCGCCCCAGGAGTAGAAGAAGCCCTTGGAGTTGGAGCACAGCGTGATGTTGCTGCAGCTGGCTGCGTACTCCCGGTCCATTTCATCGTAGATGCGGGACATCTTGCACCCTGGAATGTGGAAGGATATTTCAATCAGTTTTGAATAGAATCCTTTTATGTACGGTTTTAAAATGTTCAGTTATATGTACTTCTGTTATGCGGGGCGCACATGGACAGAAATCGCCAAGTACAGAGAGGTTTGGAAGAAGAAAGGGGAGGCCTTTGCCCAGCAGTGGGATCTAATGTAGGCTAATAAATGTATATATATATATTATGTGCTTTCTTAATCATTCTGCGACACTGCAGACAGCCGTTGGAGGAAAACATCGTGAAGAAACCTGGATTCCAAAAATTTGAGTTTTAAATCGCCAATCCGCAGAGAGCAAGCGTGGTAATCAATGTTCTTGCCTTCACTATATGGGAAGGACTACTTACTAACCACTAGACCAACAGGCCCGTCAAAAAGTTGAATAAATAACTTTAGTTACAGTTTCAGATGAGGGGAGTTTAACTAATCGTTAATTGTCTCTTTATCACTTTAAAACGATGGTATATATATAAATTGAAATATGAAACACTATTTTTTCAAAGACACCTAATCGCCTACTTGAGGAGAGCTACGGCGGCAACTTATAAAGTTCAAAAACATTATGACTTTCTGAATAAAGATCTCGTGTTTTAACAGTGTTGATTGGCGATTCCACTGAAAACATAACAGGCGAGGTATTGACTGGCGAATCATATTCCGGCTTCCCTATCTCGCATAGATTTCGAAGGTTGTGCATATTTCATGACGGGAGCAGAGCTAGGCTTAATTGGCAGCGTTGTTTAAAAATAGTTGGTTTGTTGCTAGCTTTTAGATTTGACTTCCAATTATTGTTTCATCAAATAGTAATAGAGACTTCTATGTTTGTAGAAATATTTTATGCTGGGTTAGAAAGTGTAATAAAACTGTGGACTTAAATAACTGATGGTATACTCCAAGGTCTATCCTTACTATAATAATATTATAAATGCAAAAGTTTGTTTGGATGTAAGAATGTTTTTTAACTCTATCACGCAAAAACTACTGACTGGATTTGAATGGAACTTTACAACAATGTAGCTTATACATCGGAATAACAACACAAAGGCATATTAAAGTATATAATTCGTAAAGACAGTTTATGAATTGTCATTCACGCGGGTGAAACCACGGGGAACAGCAAGTACAAGAGTGTATATTATACTCCTATATGGATATCAATTCAAAATCATATTATCATTCATTGCATTTACACCGGATTTAATTACTGCTCTCTCTAGTTCCGCTCCCCGGCGCGGTCTGCTAACTAAATAAGTGTAGCTCGCTTGATTGCGTTATGTTGGATGCACCGTGGTAATGTTGATATTGTACTAACTGGGTGGAAGCCTCATCAGAATAATCCTTGCAGTTTTGTGCAACAGCGAGAGATACGTTATTGCTGACAGGTAGCGAGGAATGCGTCATAAATATGAGTTGTACTCTTGATCTTTATGAGATCCTGGTACTTTGTTGCCTGTTTTTGATATGTTTTTATGAGTTGCTAATAGTTAGCTTTTAATCTTTATGAGATCCTGGTACTTGATAGCATGTTTTGGAATGAATGAGAAATTAGGTTAGACTCTTCTAATTTTAAGATAGGCAGTCGTTCTATGTAGATATGGTATTTAGGTGGCCTGAAAGAACTAGTCGGAAGAAATCATCAAAAATATTACGAATACAAATGAATGTGCGTCATAAAGAATGAGGCTGAGTTAAAGGATTTGTAAAATAAAAAGTTCAGAAAAAGTTTATAGACAAAAATGCCTATTTTTGATTTTGTTTGCTGAAATATATATAAACTTTAACATAACATAAATTGGGGTAATTTCTATTTACTTTGTAGTGGTAATTTGTATACACGTTATCATTGACAAACAGTGAAGGAAAACATCGTGAAGAAACCTGGATTCCAAAATTTGTGATCTTAAATCGCCAATCCAGTGTGCTGATCAAAGCTCGTGCCTTCTCTATATGGGAAGAGGCCTGTGCCCAGCGGTGGGACGTAGATTATATAGGATGGTTTATTATATATTATCATTGAAATGCACATAGTTGTACCCCGGAAGCGAAACAAACGTTATAGAACAAAAATAAAACATTCAATAGAATAACATCTAATTTTAGCGCCGGACTGAAGCGCGAAATGTCAGCGCTATACGGCCATAGTCAATCGGAATGAATTTTCCATCATATGATCTATACTTAGTAAACTTATATATACAGAAAACTATAAAAATCTGTCGATAAAAAGTAAGCCTACATAGCTCTTCTTTCTTAACCGATTGGAGAATAGTTTCTCGAATTTTCTTTTTAACCGACTTCAAAACAGGAGGTGGTACTTTTAATTTATGTTACTTCAAACTTTGGACTGGGTGAACTGATTTTTAAAGGTGGTGATTCCCGTGTGCTCCCATTTTAATTTGGTCCAGTTATGAGAGTGGGATCCATAAGAAAATTATAGGTATGAGACTTATTTTGAAGTCGTTTTCTTTGTTAGGATTATGTATTTAATTTTACTCTTTGTAATCCCAGCATTCGTAAATGCCTGAATCGAATTAGTTTTATGTTTTCTTATATTACTTTATTTTTTCACTTTTTAGCTAGAATAATAACTGTTTAAATAATAAAAACAAGTGACAGTCGTACCTTCATTACACAAGAGAAGTTTGGAAAGTAACAAAAATAAAACTTATTGTTATTTGATATTTCTAAATTCAATATTTGTTTAAATACTAAACATTTGAGTACAATGTTGATTGTTATTATGTTTGTTCACACTTCTATTTTAATATAGAATTTCCGTATTGTTACTATCTTACATTTCACATGTACCTATAAACATTTAAATACAAAACCATGTAATTGTAAATCTTCTGCCGTCTGCCTAGCTTTTTCCCAAGTTATGTTGGGGTCGGCTGCCAGTCCTACCAGATTCAGTTGAATACCATATTTACATAGATCAACTGCAGATTAAACAGACCACATCTAACCAATATAAAAGAGGAATATTAATAATGTAATATATTTTTTTTCAATTAATGGAATATTAATTGTAAAAAAATATATTCATATTAAGCCTCTAATGAGGAACGGTTAATCAATAATTAACCTAATTTCTTTGTTATCACATAAAATATAATAATAATATTATTCTCTCTGATACAGGAATTTCTTAGATATTATGATTTTATACGCCATTCAGACGAAAAGAAAAACAAAAGGTACGCGGCCTTCGAACCAGACCCACAACCTTTGGCGGCCTTTTGTAATATATACCTACATTATATTTCTTTAATTATTCGACTTCAAAAAAGGAGGAGATACTCAATTCCACTGTGTTTCCAAGTACAATGGGTTTCAGAGGTCAGATAGTCAGTCTCTATGTAAAATACGGTATTCAGCTGAATCCGGTAAGACTAGTAGCCGACCCCAACATAGTTGGGAAAAGGCTCGGGAGATGATGATTATGATAACTCAATTCTACTGTATTTTATTTCTTTATTTTTTATAAATACATATATTTGTTTACAACAATTTATTAATTTATTATTGTATTATCTGGACTATAAAAGAGACTAAGACCCCCGAGTTTGTTTCGACATTTCTTCTCGGGGTAGTCAGTTAGGAAATGTCGACTTCATCTAGCTTAGGAAGGCATTGTAAAAGTGATTTATATAGTCCTACTTGCAAGAATAAACTATTTCATTTCAAAGATCTTTATCAATATAATTAAAGAGTCAATCTATTAAAAAAAAATCAAGAAAATTATTAGTCTCCAACCCACAGTGAGTGGGACAAGTTACCAATACTCAGACCGCTTATAAAGAAAATGTCGTGGGAACAGCTTAGTATATTTCCGTTTATAGCATAAAATACATGCAATGTTCAGTTAAAATAGTCCAATAGAAAAAGTCCTAACTGATAATATAAAGCAAGTTTGTTTGGATGTATGGATGTTTGTTAGTCTTTCACGCAAAAACTACTGAATGGATTTCAATGAAACTTTACAAAAATGTAGCTTATACATCGGAATAACACATAAGCTATAATTTATAAAGATAGTGTATGAATTGTCATTCACGCCGGTGAGACCGCGGGACACTAAATCATCATCATCAGCCGGAAGACGTCCACTGTTGAACAAAGGCCTCCCCCTAGAACGTCACAATGAACGACAACTCGCCAATAGCATCCACCGGGTGCCCGCAACTTTGACGATATCGTGGGTCCGGCCGCGGGGCACAGCTAGTTGTTAATAAAGCCTTACAAGACATTCAATTTTCCCTATTTTCAAGTCGTCAGTTACAAATTACAAGGCGCCAGTTACTGAAGGCGTGGAAACGTTTACGACAAACTTTTCCTAGAATAGAATTTAAACGTGCAATGAAGCCTTTGTGATATATCAATCATACTTTACTGTATACCTACATTAATAGCAAAAAAAAATCTATTTTTATTTTGTCGGGCCTGTTGGTCTAGTTAGTGACTCTGACTGCTATGCCGGAGATCGTGGGTTCTATTACGAATTTTTGTGTGATAAGCACAATAATTTGTTGTGTGTCTTGGTGTAATTTGTCTGTTATATGTATGTAATAAGAAATATATAAGTATGTTTATCAGTTGTCTGGTTACCATAGTACAAGCTCTGCTTAGCTTGGGATCAGATAAACGTGTGTGAAATGCGAGTTTGTTTGGATGTATGGATGTTTTTACTCTTTCACGAAAAAACGACCTAATATATTGTTATGAAACTTTACAATAATGCAGCTGTTACATCGGATTACCACCTAGGCTATAACTTATAAAGATAGCGAATAAATTTTCATTCACGCGGGTGTAATCGCGGGGCACAGCTAGTTAGAATATAATGTGATCTATATCATTAATATTTTGCAAGCGATGTATTTAGTGCATACCTGTTCGGGATAGTTCTCAGTAATTCTATACTGTAGTGAATAATGATACAATTACTATGTTAGTTAACAGTCATCATTTGACATACGAATCGCGTAACACGAGGCACATGATTACCTGTATGATTCCTTGATTTTATTATAATAGATTATTTATGAAATTGATAGATTTGTGAGGCGTAGGGTCTTAATAGAGACTTACTTTATGTATCTAAGTAGTTGTGGGTAATTCTCATTATTCATTCATCTCAAAATTCGGTCATTGTTAATTGGCAAAAAATAATTATACTTAGAAGTATTTTTTTGTTTGGGTTACGTAGCTGCTCTACTGTACCAAGATTGTAAATTATATAGTGGTCTCCAGAATTTAGTAAGTGATTTGTAAATCAAATCAAAATATTTTTATTGACATTAGGCCTTTCCAAGCACTTTTAAAAAGTTTTTAAAGGAGAATTATGAAGACATTAAAGAAAAAGAAGTGAGGAAATGACAAAATTTATTCCAATTATATAAAGATTATTTTTACATACGGACAGACAGGCGAATGTATCTGTATAAACAAAGTTATCCAATGCGTTTGTCTGTCTGTCACTATGGAACGAATAATAATAAAATGATTGAATGATTTTCATTAATGGATAGAGTGATTCAAGAGAAGGTTTATTGAATGTTTTGTCTATCCGTGTGAACTTGGGCGGGTCTCTAGTTACATAGATATAAATATATAATAGTTATGATGACTAATTTATTATAATTTTATGTCCATCTTTTAGAAAAAATAATATTGGTAATGTATTTTTTCGTTTGTCCCGTGATCAAAGAATTATAAAGATACAGCGAGGACAACCCTTGCGTGACGTAACGTCTTAGCAAAAATTGTAAATACCCGTGACGTCACAAGCCTCCACTCCTGAACTCTAAAGCGGTATATCTTAGAACTTCTTTATTAATTTGATAAAAGAAAAAATACTAGTCGATTATATTAAAATTTGGTTATCTAGATTTCGGACATTGAGTCCGTTATTTTGACTTTTCATACCTAGTCATCTATCCTATTATTAGCGAGATCTCCATAAAAAAATAACATTATCAAGATTTCAAAGAATAGTTGAAATGAGATAAATAAACAAAACATACAAAAGGATATTTTAGAATTCGCTTTAGTACAAAGTAATCAACAAATCGCATGCGCAAGCAACATGAAAATGATAATATTATTATATTAATAATCTAAACAATTATTCTGAAAGGATGCCTTTCAGAATAATTGTTTAGATTATTATTATTATACATACAAAGTATTAACGATCTATGTTAACTCACTGTGATATAGACATTATCAAAACCTAAAACTTCCTTGATTTAACTGTAAGTAATAAAAAAAAACGACTTCAAAATAAGTCTTATATTTGTTTCTTATGGATCCCACTGTCAAAACTAGGACCGAAGGAGGCACTAGCGTTTAAAAAAAAAAAGAATTATCAAAATCGGTTCAACCAGTCTAAAGTTCTGTGGTAAGAACCGTAAAAAAACAATCGAATTGATTACCTCCTCCTTTTTTGAGGTCGGTTAAAAAGCCGTCAATAGTTAGTACAAAAGAATTCAGATATGAACACGTATTATAGTAAATACCCTAAATTATATACAGTAAAAATCACACTAAAAATATTAGCCACTTAATAAAGACGTTTCAAATTACTGAACTGCAATTTCCAGTCATTAAAAGAGGATTAAAAATTATTGTATCTTAATTTTAACGTATGATTTGTATTTGGGAGACATACCGAAACCTAATTGTTTTCAGCAAGACATCAAAAATATTCACTACAATATAAAAAGCTCATTGTAACCTGCACTTTACAAATAACGTCTTTTAAAAACCGGAATACAACACACATCTAATAAAAAAATCTTTCAAAATACATTATAAATTACACGAAAATCATTTTTTCTTCGACCAAAACAATAAAAAGTGCGGATATTTTACCTGTTTATCAGTGACCGGCGCGCGCGCAGAGCTCGACGCGCGATGCGTGGCTATAATTACATGAGTGTAACACAACCGTGTGCCACGATCTATTTTAGATTCACCGCTGCAGGCGCCATCTGCAGCGGGTTACGCGAACTATGGAAATCGATTGGTGAAAGATTTTTACAGCGCTTTTTTCGCTGTAAGATTTTTAACCGCCCTAAAAAAAAGGAGGAGGTTCTCATTTCGCATGTTTGCATGTTTTTTTTTATGTTTCTTCGCCCCTCTCTCCGTTGCTTTCCAACCGATTTGAAATATTTTTTCTTTGTTCAAAATCAAAATCAAAATATTTTTATTTCTCATAAACCAAAAAAAGGCGCTTAAGAAACGTTACGTTAAAACTACTGACTCTAGTTGCTCGGTTCCAAAGTGTCATTCCTATAGAGAAGAGCCGGCATGAAACTCCATGGGTTACTCTTTTAAAAAAAAGGTTAACATCGATGTTTTTTCAAATTCAAATTCAAATTCTTTATTTGCGAATTATGGGTTTACAAAAGGATGTTATATAACATAAATGGTATCACCATATTCTGCCTTTCATCATGCAAATGTTACATGTTCCTTACATACAATGTTTTAAAAAGAGAAAATCAAATAAAGGTTAAATATCCATATGCATAACAATAAACTAAAAAAAAAAACACAAAATTACTAAACAATAAACAATCTTATACATTAAAATAACAATAATAACAACTTACTTGTCAATCAAATTAATAGATATAAAAACTGTTATGATTACATTAATTTTAAAATATGCGACAACAACGTGTTGGATAGGATATACATCCCAAATGGTCCCATAGTCACCAAGTCGGGATCTGATGATGGACTCTTGGTGTAATCGAGGGAACTAGTATAGGTTAATAGTAGTTTAGGTTAGGTTTATTAATATAGGTACGTTATAGATTTTTTTTTTACTTTTTAGTCTTTTATCGATTTTTGAAGTCAGTTTTTTTATAGCCAAAAAGGGATTAACTACAAAAAAGGTGGTAAGTACTTCATTCTACTACTGCCTTTTTTATGTTTGTTACCACAGAACTTTTGATTGGGTGAACCGATTTTGATGATCCTTTTTTATATGAAAGTTGGTGCTTCCCTTGTGGTCCAGTTTTGACAGTGGGATCCATAAGAATAAAATGTAAGTACGACTTATTTTGAAGTCGGTTTATTTGTTAGAATTATAAATGTTACAGTGTTTGTAATGATGGTTCTTTTTCGTGAAGAATGGACACATTATCTAGCTACTTAAGAAAAAATATGGTTCATATATTTTGCCTCGTATGCCAGTATAAACTGAAATAATACAAAACCAGTTAAAAATCACGAGAACGTCCATGTTATTAAGCATAGTATCAGATATATAATATGATACACAACTTTCATGCAGTGAACACTCTGTATCGTATACAGAGTGTTCACATCAAAGTTGGTTTCGGCTCGCGTCATGCTCGCGGTTTTCGCTGTTTCAGCAGTATACGGACATACTGACCACTATTCAATTAAAATGTGTAATTATTTTATATTTTCGAGCCGTTTGGGGTTGAAACGCTCGGGACATAGTGACCGAGTGCATGATTTTTTTTTTAAGGAACTCTCTAAACGGCTGGTCGACTTTACTCGTGATCAGGGGCCCAAGTCTGCTATTTACACTCGGTTCAATGTCTTCATAGTGTCATGCCAGCAGATCCATTTTAGGAAAATTGGTATTCTACTAAATGTCAAAGCGTCAAAATTGGCCATTGGGACGATTCGGTTCAATGTTCAAAGACTATGACCAATCGTCAAATCGTATGACCAATCGTCCCAATGGCCAATTTTGACGTTTTGATATTTAGTAGAATACCAATTTTCCTAAAATGGATCTGCTGGCATGACACTATGAAGACATTGAACCGAGTGTAAATAGCAGACTTGGGCCCCTGAGGGCTTGTTTGTTCCTTGCACAGAGAATCGGCATAGCCGTTTAACGTGGCAATGCTGCCAGCCTTCCATCGATGCAGTTAGCTGTTATGCTTCTCCGGGCTTTAGGCGAGAACCTTAAGGCATCCAGCCAGAGCATTTTAAAAACTAATTACGTCAGCAACTCTGATATCTCGACTTAGTGTGTTGCTGATTATCTTAATAAGGCTAAATGACAAGGGATGTCTGAATCTAAAACTTCATTATTTTAGGGAACGAATCTTAGTAGTTGTAGTCGAATGTTTCGGGCAGTCCAGGGCCTCGATTAAGCTATTTTAAGTGCAAATCAGTGGTTGATCACTTTGATGGAAAACTGGAATGATCGTAATGACAGTTAGCCGAATGCCAATCCTCGTAAAAATGGCCAAATGAAGCAGGTCATTCGATCGATTCAAGCAACTCTTAAATAGCGGAATGAGGCGCTCCCGGGTATCGATGTAAAATTTGCCTTTGCTTTAGTTCTGACGTTTACAAACAGACTGTTCCCTGCCCCTTGTTGTGATATAACGTGGGATTATATCAAATAAATACACCTGTTTTATGGAAGCATCATAAATATTTTAGTTTGTGGAACAGAGCGTGTGTATGCCATGTGAAAGTATTTTATAGTATATTTATTTATTGTAATAAGTGATGCCAGGCTATGAGACAAGCGTCAGACTGCGAAATGAATGAACATAATTACTGGTGTAACGTCGTGGTGGGCTAGCGGTCCAATGAATGGATTTGTGTGCTTGAAGTTGCAGGTTCGGACCCGGGCAAGTACCAATGTACGATCAATGCTTTTGCCTTCTCTATATGGGAAGTAGCCCGTGCCAAAGAGTTGAATGTTTAAAAAAAATACAGCCTATAAGGCTGGCGAGACTAGCTGTGCCCCGCGGTTTCACTCGCGTGGATGACAATTCATACACTATCTTTATAAATTATAGCCTATGTGTTATTCCGATGTTTCAGCTACATTACGAGTGACAAAAATCCATTCATCCAAATAAACTTTCGCATTAATAATATTAGTAAGTAAATCTAATATAAGAAAAAACTCTAACTATACTAAAATTAAAACTTACATAAATAAAAACTAAAAACTAACAGGCGTCAAAGAACTCATCGTCATCCTTGTCAATGGCGGGAAACGTGCCCAGAAGGCTGGCAGCATTGCCACGTTGAATGGCTATGCCGATTCTGTGCAAGGAATAAACCAGCCTTCTGATCACGAATAGAGTCTACCAAAAGTTTAGAAAGTTCTTTAAAAAGATTTTGGTAAGGATATTAGTAAGGACTTGGCGACTTCTAGATATAAAGGCCGAGATCCCGTCAAAACGAGATTGTTTAGTAAGAATGGTGTCACTATCTAAATACAGGATATTATAACAGATGTAGATTTAACGAAGGATTTTTAAAGTACCATAAGCATAAATATTGGTAGAAATCGATTAATTTAACAATTATAATACAGAAGGATGGACCGCTAATTATGTACCTACCTTATAGCAAAATGACATGTCGTTTTCGTAAAATATTGTCGAGGATTTTCCTTATTAGCAAATAATCTTAGAATAATACATTTATGGAACTAAAATACATTTTATAAATAGATAAAAATAAATCTCAATTTAAGACCAAAGTGTTCGAACAACAATTTGCACTTTAGAACAACGATCACAGCTCGGTGCCTGACAAAATGTTATTCTTGAAATAATCTTGACGCGTTTTATTGCTCTAATATTTTTGACAGGCGTTTGACATTTTGATATTTTTATATTCAGCAAAATTCATTTTATATGCCCGATACGGTTAATATTTCGTCTTATTTCAGTATGTTCTTTTACCATGGTAAAAGTACTAAAGAAAATACTTTACTTGGCGGTGGGGTAATTAAAACTGTTTTATAAGGGGGTACTACTAAGCCTTCTTAATTTGATGATCTTGTACCTACTCAGACTGTCAGGCTATGCTCAACATGTGTCATGAGACAGTCAAATATACACAACTTAGCATAAACTAAAGCCATGTATTCATGTGTTTGCAAACAAATGGACATAAAAATAACTAAGAAACAATACGACAGAGTTGAAAGCGGAGCAAATAGGCAACAATTATGTATTCATTGGCGGTCGGTACAAAGCCATTGTATCTCAAGGTAGGCCCGTTTGTTAAACTTAATACACAAAGAGCTACAATATGCCACACAGGGCCATTATGAGTTATACTAAGCCACGGTTCTGATCATGAAAAACTTTACTGGACAGTTTTAAACGTGATTTCCGTCATAAGTCTCGAGAAACAAATAAAAAACAGGACAGGACACAAGCTGCGGTGGCTCATTTGGAAATCTATCAACCGATTACGCACCCAAGAGGGTCGCTGCAAAACAAACCTAAGCAAGTGGGGCATCGTGACCCCACAGGTGTCGCATGTGAGTGTGGTGCCCCGTCGCAGGACATGACACACTTTTTGTCCTGCCCGTCCTGCACTACCACCTGCACTCATCAGGACGTGATGGAGGCCAGCGACCGAGCCATCAGGTTGCATCTTTTTGGTCGGATAGAATTTGAAAGTTGGATCTTTGACTCGAGAAGAAGAATGAAAAACAAACATTAACAACAGGATAGGTAGGATGGGTGAGACTGGAATGAGGCAGATGAGAGGTATACACAAAGAGAGACCAGCAGTTAGTTAAAGATCTCGGAAGATGATGATAATAATTATATTATTATTAAACTATAAAATAGTTTGGTGTTATGGGGTAAACTGTGTCAAAAGGTGCTTTTAAAAATGTAGTTTTAAAAGTGTGTAGCTCGCATTGTTCGCGCGCAGTACGCGAGTGAGCGCACCTCGCGAGCAGCCCACGAACCGTTCTAAAACTCCTTGAACTCTCGAAGACAATGATCATAATGACCAATTGATGATCGTAATGACATTTAGTAAAATAAAAATTGTCTTAAAAGTGACGAAATGAAGCAGGTAATTCAGGTAATTCCAGCAAGTCTTAAATAGCTTAAACGAGGCCCTGCTCGTGAGTTGCGCTAAAGCGGCGTTCTAACTTATAGTATTAGCTGACGGTGGGTGTTCTCCAGACCTGGACCCTGAGGTCCATAAAATTAGCTTGTTCTCATTCTGGGGGTATGAATGAATAATGTTCGAGCCTGCCTACCAATGCCGAAAACCAATGCTCGCCACTTTGATCATGAATGATTTTCTAAGTAAAAATATGTAGGTAGCAGGTATTCTCAGTAGCAGGTCGGAGTTTGGATTTGTGCTCGGTTAATGGCAATAGGCTCGGCCCCTATTACATGGGACCTAAACATACTGGCGAACTGTGGGTGTACATTGGTACATCTCTGCCTATCCCTTCGGGGATACAGGCGTGATGATATGTTATGTTCTGGAAGTCAGATAAGCAGCCGCTCGCTGTTATTCAGATGAATTTGGTGAGACTGGAAACTGGGTCTTATATCGACTGTATGTCGAGAAAATTTAGTGCAAGATAACCTGAATCACTTGTTATTTGGTCGAGGTCTTTGCAGTTAGCCTGAGCGCAGGCTTTGACTGCTTCACCGGACTTTTGGCGAGGACCTTAAGGCCTCCAGCCAGAGCAATAGGAAAAACTAACTACGTCAGCAATGTCCACTAAGGGCACCCCCTACGGGGTTCGGGCCTCGACGTAGTGCGTTACTAACAATCTTAATCAGGCAAAACAGCAAGAGACGGCTGGATCTAAGTTTTGATAATTTAGGGACATATTTTTATTGCTAATTTTGCCAGGTTCGCGCTGAATCACTATTTGAATACTTAAGTATTGGACACTTGAACACCAAAATACTAACATTATTTCCTTGATCGGTTTAAAAATAGTTTGCATTTAATTTATGTATTCATATAATAATATGTTTGGTTATATTGTCATCGGTATAATATCCTATCTTGTGGTTTAGACCGACCTCATTTGGTTGAAATAAATTGCATGGTAATTAGTTTTGACCACTTTCTGTCAAATTGTCTCATTGGTCTGGTCGTCGTCGACTCTACTGCCGAGGGTTCGAATCTCGGTTTAGGCGACGATCATTTCAGGGGGACCTCGTAAACTTGTATTCAGGAATTTTGGAAGTGGTGACACCCTCATCGTTTCCGGTGAAGCAGTCAAAGCCTGCGCTAAAGCTAACCGCATAAACCTCTTCCGGAAAAGAAACAGGGATTTCTGCGGTATCGGTAGTGCGCTTGCTCGTACGCAGGTAAGACATATGTGTTTGAGTTCGGTTCACCTGTCGTAACTCGTAAGCGAGCGCTGTTAGCGCGTCATGTGTCGTCAGTGATGACGCGCCGCTTATCACCGGCTATCACCCCGCTCGCCTCGCGCGGCGCGTGCTCCGCAGTCGCGCGCCCCCGCTCGCCGCGAGCGCACGTCGCCCCGCGCTCCGCTCCAACTCCCCTGCCTTCCGTAAGTCTCCCCACACACTCACTACGACTACACCCGCGACCTACCCTCATCGACTATTAAACGATGACAAGTGCTCGATAGTGTTATCCAATAGAAATTTAGACAGTGTAGGTTGTCGTGACCGTACGGTTAGCTGACACTTTTTTGGGAGAAATATGTTATACTTTTTCAAAGTTACGTGACTCACTGGAAACTAACCAAGGCCGTTTCATCCTAAAGCAAATTTGTCGGTCTTAGTGTATCAGGTCGCTTATCGCGAGAGATGCCTCCGCCTGAACGCGCTATCGTTTTTGAAATCCTGTGGTTTTCGTCATTATTTCGTGAATGTCAAACGTTGTGATGTGCCGCGCTGTTACTTGAAGTGAGTGACCGAGTGTACTGTTGACTGAAACTATCAGAGCTAAGCGAGGAGTGATGTAAGTCGAGGATCTTCTTTATTTAACAACTCTTTAGTCTAACCTCTGTTTATTTCTTGTGAGGTGCGACAGTCTACTGTGAACAAGCGATGTTTGTTGTCTGTTGCTATACGCGGGGACAATTCTCACGCACACAGGAAATCTTGTATTACTTATTTGTTTTTATTGTTGTGATTGTTTTTACACGGATATAGGTAACCGCAGTGGGCCGCAGTGTCGGGTGTTGCCAGCTGATTACTGAGCTAATACTAAGTATCGATAATATACCATTGTCTAATCGTTTACTGTTACAAACAACTCTTACATAATTCGGAAATATTTGAAAACCAACATGGCGTGGCCTTCCCGTATCGTTCTAAGTTATTGAACACATTAACTTACATCGCTGACTTACAAAACGATTAGAACTCATGTATAAATACTTTAGCAGCCGTGTATATTAAACAGAATGTTTTAAATCGATGCAGTTAATTAAGTCTATTGCTTGTTTACATAATGTAAACAAACAGATAGGTTAAAACCGGTCTTCTATAGACGAGCGAGGGGGGGGGGGGGGTATTAAGAAGCGGAGGGGGAGGGGAGGAGTCCATTCTCATACTAATAGCTGGTAATAGACGAAGCAATACAATGTTCTTCATCCATGAAGCATACCGTGAAGCTCTTAAGACCTCGGCGTAAGGTCCATTTTGCCGTAATTTATCTGCATCGCTTGTAATGTCACATTTATACACACAATAAGTAGTAATATTGTAGTTTTTCTCGAGATGCGCTTGCACATACACTTTTCCTGATTAAATATTATTTAAATATATTTTTTCTCTTTAAAATTATGAAAATTACATCATTTGAATGATTATTATAATGATATCATACAAATTCTACATGAACATGGATTAACATTTTCCTCAACAATTTTAAAACCTCCAAAAAATTAGTTAAGTGAAGGTGAACCTTAAGACCTTCACACAAAATTGATTTTTGATCGACACTAATTAGTACTTACCTAAACGACCACAGGTGACAACGTTTTACGAAAGTCAACCTTACTGCATTGTAATAAAGGCGGTTTTAGTCAAAACAAATAGTTTCTACTAATTTTAAGCCACGTTAACACTAGACCACATATTTGGGTATTGTCTGCCACCCACAGATTATAATTATTTCTTATTATCGATTTAAGTAACCATACAGACTTATGATGGTTGACTTACCTAAATCCCTTTAACGGAGTTTTAAGTATCGACACTAACACCCGTATTCAAGAACGTTACTTACATAAGTATGGCAGCAACACTATGCTAAGTAAGGCATTTCTCACTGCGTCCGTCATGGCAGGCCATTCATTTCATAAACAATACTTAACGGACCCTTTGCTGTGCGGACTCATAGCATTGAATGCGGCGCTGTGATTGGTTAACGATGTGATGCGACTTCACTCGGGTTGACTGACAGATTAAACGTCAACCGCGATTTTTCAAAATAAAAACATTTTAACAGTTTTACATTATTTTCAACAATTTTTGTCTATAATGACTACGAAATTACCCAAAACATGGTAAGCACTCATATATTATTGTATGTTTCTGTTTGTTCCATAGTCAAAGTTGTGAAAATAATAACACGTATTGTTTTCTTTCAGCTCAAAGAAGTTACCATTTACTTCTTCGGAAAGAGAACAAATTGTAGCTTTAGTGCGAGACCCGCCCATTATTGAGGATATGCGTACACACGCTCAAAACATCGAGTTGAAGAAGAAGGCCTGGGATGAGCTGACAATGGCCTATAATGCACAGTCCTATGTGACGCCTAGGAATAACATTCAGCTAAGAAGAAGTTGCGAGATCATAAAATCTAGAAGTAGACAAGAATGTTCCCTCTCAACCAAAAACACGATAGGAAATATCCACTACTAGCACAGGTAACTGAATATTTTGTCAATTCCAGAGGTGTGGGCATGGATTAAACTCAGATGCAAATAATCAATAAAGCAGCACACTTGTTTATAAATATGCACTTTATCTTTCAGGTCAAGAAAATTTGTAGTGAGACAGAAGCAAGAATAAAGCTATTTGTGAGGAGGCCCTGATACAACGGGAAGAAAATTTAATTGATTTTGAAAATCAATTCCATGGTTTGCAATTAGAAAAAATGAAATTGGAAATGGAACTATTAATAAAATCTTCAAAATTGAAATAAATTTGTTTCATTTTATACTAGCGACTAGCGACTCGCACCGGCTTTGCACGGGTGCAATACTGATACTAAATATAGTGCCATAAAGCCATAAAGTGCTATAGGGCGAAGCGCGGCCTTCGACGCACTATTTGGTATAGGCACGCGCCACCCGGCCCCCGCGCGGCCCTCCGGCCGGTCCCGCCGCAACCGCTATGTCCCTGCATTTAAAATCTGTAATTTCTTCGAAAATATTCATTTAAATTACATGCTGTAACGGGCAATATTGATCTATATTACATGCACAATACTGTAGTACATTTTTTGATCTAACTCGTAGGGTTCAGCCAGCGTTTGCAATGTAAGCTCAAAAAAATGAGTTTATTTACGACCTTTAAAGACCTCTAAGATTATCTGCGTTTCTCTACTATATTATGTGTAAATAAGCGTATCACAAATCACTACAAACATTACCTTATACTCGATACCAGTTTGTCATGTGTTGATTTGTCGCACTATGCGTTGCGTAAAGTAGCTAGCGAGCTACTTTATCTGTGCGTTGATTATAATGAGCGCATAGTGTCGTTCGTCCCTCAAGTATTGTTTATGATTAGGTTTTTGTGTCCCTGTGCGTCCGCGCGCACTATGAGAACTCACAGTAACGTTCATGAATACGGGTGTAAGCAATCTTTTAATAGAAATAACACTTAAATACACATCTGACAAACGGTGAAGGAAAACATCGTCGGAAATCTCGATTCCAAAATTGGGATCTGAAATCGCCAATCCGCAGAGAGCAAGCGTGGTGATCAATGCTCGCGCCTTCTCTATATGGGAAGAGGCCTGTGCCCAGCAGTGGGACGTTTATAGGCTGGATTATTATTATTAAAATCTCTAGGTTAAAGTTAAAGGTGTAAGTAGCGACAGAGGATAATTTTAAGAACGATTGACTTTACGTAGTTCAGAGTATAGTGTGTCAGTGTGAACGCAGCATAAGATGCTCGTTTACAACGTTTAATAGTTATGGCTCAAGACAGTTTTATATGACTGGTTACATACCGTGTCATCTTTATTTTACTGCCAGTATATGTTAATCGTCATATTATTGAAACATACTCTGCTTCTACTACAAGTGTTCAATCGAAATTGAATTGATGTTCCATTAGACGACCTCCGTGTTCGAGTGGTGCGCATACCGCTTTTCAAGGTGTCGCTAGCTTTGAGATCCCGGGTTCAATCCCCGGACGGGTCAATGTAGAAATAAACTTTTCTAGATTGCCTCCGGTCTCGGTTTTTGTGATACCTTCGTTATTTGTTTTTCATTCCATAACACAAGTGCTTTAGCTACTGACTTTAGGTTAACATAACATACCATCACGCCGGTATCCCCGAAGGGAAAGCCAGAGGTGTACCAATGTACACCCACAGTTCGCCGATATGTTTTGGTCCCATGTAATAGGGGGCGAGCCTATTGCCACTAACCGGGCACAAATCGAAACTCCTACCTGCTATTGAGAATTTCATAGAAATAGCCAATAACACCTTGGTCGACTTGGGAATCGAACCCAAGACCTTTAGCATAGCAGTCGTGCTTAGCACCACTAGGCCAACACGGCAGTCTTTAGGTTAAGAGCAATGTATATGATGTTGTCGTACTTAACTATGAGTATTGAATTTTAAGTAACATCTTAGAAAACGTCCAACAATCAATGACCGTGAATTTGGAATAACCAGTTATCGAGGATTACATATTATGACCAGATATCGCTTGTAACTTATCGGTAATGGATTTGTGATAGGCAGACATCTTGCTGTAATCTGATAATGTAATGACAAGTGCTCTATGGCTTGATACCGGTGTAGTTAGCGCCGGTCTAATATCTATAATGCTATTTAGGTCGCGAACAGAAGGACTGCTTGAAACAGTTCGACTGCATTTGTTTCGACAGTTTCAAAAAGGAATTGGTAATGCGAGAGTGGTCGACCGCTCGCGCAGTCCGTGTGCGTTGATCACTGTCTGTGTCTAAATTTTATACATGATTAAGATACGCAACTGTAGTTCGGTGGATGATTTTATGTTCTGGCATGTTTGTCTGATAGTTAGGACACACCATAAGTCCCGAACTGCCTCGTTGACCTAGTGGTGCTAAGCGCGACTGCTACGCTAGAGATCTTGGGTTCGATTCCCAAGTCGACCAAGGTGATTAAAATCTCATTAGCAGCCTGTATCCCCGAAGGGTTAGGCAGAGGTGTACCAATGTACACCCACAGTTCGCCGATATGTTTAGGTCACATGTAATAGGGGGCGAGCCTATTGCCACTAACCGGGCACAAATCCAAACTCCTACCTGCTACTACGTTTATACTACTACTTAATATATGTTCTCACATTCTCGAATGTTATCCTAAATGTTCTTATACCTACCTACTACAGAACAAAATTTTATTTTATTCCTCCATAAATTGTCTCTAGGCACTTTTATGTCTGAAATTAATTAATTTTAAATCGTCCAAAATGATTAATTGAGCAAAACACTGCAAACAAAGAAGACAATGAGATTTTTATGAAATTTTGTTATTTATTTGTTTTTATACAAAGCTTTGTTAATTAAGATTTTATTTTGCTACTGGGAGAAGAAATATGCTCTATTCTACTGACTTAATATACGTAAATCTAGAGCGTCTCAAAGTAGATAAGATTTATATAATTTTTACTATTCATTTTTAAGAAACAACATTATGAGCATTTAATTATTATATTATAGTTTACTTATTTTTATGTATTAATATAATATTAGTTATATGTAATATTTTGGGTGATTATATTTTCGAGCTCGGGTCATGGGGTCCGAGCGCACGAAATCTTTTCAAAGAACTTTCCAAACGTTTGGTAGAATCTACTTGTGATCAGAGGGCTGGTTTGTTCCTTGCACAGAGAATCGGTATAGCCATTCAACGTGGCAATGCAGCCAGCCTTCTGGGCACGTTCCCTGCCATTGACAAGGATGACGATGAGTTCTTTGACGCCATTTAGTTTTTATTTACGTAAGTTAATTTTAGTATAGTTAGAGTTTGTTCTTATATTAGATTTAATTGTGTATTAATAAATAAATATAACCTACTCGTATACTATGTTTTGTTTTATAATGTGTAGTTTTTATAAACTGGGTCGCACACTATGCGAATGAGGACTTCTCCTTTTGCAGGCAGATTAAAAAAAAAATAAGCAGTACCTTTGTATATCATTTATAAGTATGTAATATTATTCTTTATAAACTTTTGATAAAATAAATTATTAAATAAATAATTCAAACCACACAGATTTTTTAAAGATTTATCCAGACGCCTGATTGACACTTCGCGTGACCCAAAGGCTGGCTTCTACCTAGGTCAGCGCATAAGCATTGCCATACAACGTGGCAATGCTGCCAGCCTTTTGGGCACACTCACAGTCGACAGCGATCGTTTAATGATGCCTTATTTTAGTTCTTAGTTTTATTTAGTATATAATTTTTCTTGTGTATTGTGTAGGTTTAGTTTTTATAGTATTGTAAATATTATAAGTTTAATTCAAACCATAATAATAATTTGTCACTAGTTTTCCACTGTACTCAAACAAGCATCTAATTATGGTACACAAGGAATCAAACGTTTATTTTTTAAATAAATCAATTTTACGAGCGTGTACGTACAATCGGGGACATCTTCGCCTTATCACCTTACCGTCGAGAAACGGTTTTCGTCGCTTGCGCTCTTTCTAACGCTAGCGACACGCGGCCACGCCCCCTTATTTCTGATTTGTGTTTTAATATAGTAACCTATAATTGCCAGTGCCATTGTAAAAGTTGACACTGTGCACGAGTAAAACAATATATCGTATGTAATGTTCGTTGTTGTCGTCACTAAATACTAGGAATGTTTTGACGACTTACGCGTTATGTTTCTATTATGCACATATTTTCATAAAAATTATGTAAACTATAAATGCTAGAATATTAAGATGATTTTTTTTATTCAATTTTCAGTATATTTGCAAAAATAATAATAATAGAGTAACGAAAAACCTAGCTTTATCGACAGTTATGTGTTTACACATAAGTATGTAATTTATCATTATTCTTACTCGGAAATCAAGGAACTGTTAGGTTTATTGCTCATGTCTCATAATAAGTTTCTAGATTTATTTTTTTAAACGTCTTGACAGATTTCGACATTTTTCTATTATTTCGATGGGTGATTAAAACGAAATTGACGATTTTTTACTTCATCTGTTGAGTGTGTTTTCTAAATCTGTTTTTATAAATGGCTGATCTGCGACCGTAGGTTGTGGGTTTGATTCCCAACTAGGACAATTCTTTTTTTGATGAGCACAATCATTTGTTCTGTGTCTGGGTTTATTTTATCAGTAAAATGTATTAGAAATATAATAATATGAGGATATTTATCAGTTTTCTGGTAACCATAAAACAAGCTCTGCTTACTTTGGTATTAGATTGCTGTGTGTAAGTTGTCACAGGATATTATCATTATGTTATAGTATTATTATAGATACTATGTCTTTTTTTTATTTATGTAATTTGTTGCATAATGTTATGTTTAAATGTAATTTGGGTTGAGAAAATATGAATTATTATTAAAAGCTAGTCGGGATTTTTATGTTTTTTATATTTTGTTTACTTTATAGTAAAATTGCATCAATACCTACCTTTAAATGTTATTATTAGATGCTTTGTTTAAGTTAATTGATGTAGGATGCATAATGCATTTTACTACTACTAAAATACTAATTAGATGTAAACTTAAAATGTCTAAATAGTATTTTAATACTATTTACTTACTAAAATCACCGTTTATACTCCAGTTTAGAGTTTTTAAGCTCAATAAACCCAGTATCTGAACCTTACCACCTTTCCCTGTGTGTAGCAGGAATTCTTTTCAATGGAGTCTGGATTGTAAATTTAGTTGTGCCTTTAATTGTGATAGCAATATTTTATAAGTATGCGTCTACACCTAGGACACTTGTAACAAGGAGTAAACGCGCAACAAGGAGACGATGCTGGTCGGTCAACGACTGGCTCCATGAACTTCAGCATGTTTTTTTAGAAGTAAGGAATAAACAAAATAAAACAAATTAGATACTTCAAAATATATTTTTATTTATAAGATTATTAAAAATATAAACATAATGAGAGCTACCGTTATTACGCTCACGTGTTGATGCCTCTAGCATAGCTCAGAAAATGACAAAAATAACTTATAATTAAAGATTCACCGCGCTTGTCGCGTTGTGTTGTTTTTTACAGTCTGTTCTGAGTTTTGAAGTTCTCGTACTAGACAAATAACTCGGTTTAACTGATAAGTTGTATTTACTATGATGTTATGTTAGTAAGATGTAGGATATATTGTGGAAATAATATTTAAAGAAATAATTTAATAATTATTTGGTAGGTAACTCATTTTGATTAAAGTAAAACTGAATAATAACCGGTATTTAATTAATTGGTAAATCTCGATCTTTCATCTTTCATAAAAAACCTTGAATGAGTAGTTCTAACAATATAATGGTTCACTCTTGTTACCATTTGCCAACAAAATTATGACCCAAATCGACCATCGATCTTGGCGGTGCAATTAGCAACCACTTAGCATCTAATGAAGCTTACAGTCAATTACAAGTAGGGATATTATATCTATCTTATTAAAATTAAGTTTATAAGAATAATAAAAAACTTGTGAGGTGTCAAGGGACACCCGGATGGAACGAAGTTCGTTCCATCCGGGTGTCCCTTTCGATTAATTAGTGAAGTAATTATAATATATATATTTTTTTAAGTTATAATAAATAAAACAAAAAATTTACAAATATAATGTAATATACACTTAATCAGTAGGCTCAATTTTAGTAATGGTATTATAACTGATATTATAACTGAAGTAGGAAACATAATGTTTGGGGTTCTATTTTATTTAAATGTCTTGAAAAATCTGGATCAATGGTAGTATTATATTTTGTTGATGATTCTGCTGGATTTAATTAATAATAAATTTTATTTAGTAAATAATAAATTTAATTAAATTGATATTAATAATTTTATTAGGGTATTTTTTTGTTTTTTTTTTTATTATTAATTAAATTTAATTATAATTAATTAAATTAAAATAATAATTTCATAATTAATTAAATTAAATACCCTAATAAAATTTGATAAATAATTTTATTATTAATTAAATTAGATGAATAATTTTAAAAAAAATAATTAAAAAAATATATAGTAACACATTTAGTACTAAAAGTCCGATGAAGCAGTCAAAGACTGCGCTCAGGCTAACTACAAAGATCTCTACAAAAAAAAAAAACATTTGCACTAAAACTGAAGTGCCTAAAAACGGAAGCTACATTAAGTGATATAATATTATTTATGTTACCATGATTATACTTAGAAAAAAATAATCTACTAAGAAACGAAAAAAAAGCTGTCTAGAACTATAAAGATTATAATTATAAGAATGACTGAAAAAACGTTTTCGTGTTTAACGTATTGCTTGTAATTATAAAACATACACAAAAAAAAACGCCGTTATCTAGCGGCTCCTTTCGCCCCTCGGTGATCGACGCATAGTTTTTGACAACGCGCCGTGTCGCGCCAAATGCCAAACCGCGGTATAGCTTGTTCGTAAATCACAGGTTTCAAGAAAAATACAATTACATAATTAATGACGGTCCTTTATCCAGTCAATAAATATTATTTATTAGGCTTACGTCAAATAAACAAATTCTTATAACAATAAAAAAATTACACTTCGTATTAGTAATAGTAGGTAGCTATTTTACTGAATCCATAATATTTATTTAAATTATTTTTAATTCATGTTTAACAGAGTTTTACAAAAAACTAAAGGGAAGTCGGGCATGCATTTTCTAACTGCCGGGCCAAAAGACGGTTATAATCGAATAAAAAAACATACCTTATATCAACTAGATATTCTACTTCAATGGTTTGACAACCAAAATAATACTTATGATTTTAGTGTCGGTCTAACTATCCGAAAAAGACAAACAAAAGGTATATTTCTATTCTTTTCTAACGCATGGCTTGCGCGCAGGATAGAGAGAGTTGCATTTTGTGCATTACATTACAGTTCTTGAGTACACTTTAACGATAACAATAAGCTGTCGCGAGCAAAACTGAACTGTTTGACAATGAGTTTAAGGTTTATAATAAGATGTTACTGTTTTTTATTGTTTCTCATAGTTTTTGTAGCTTTTATTCTACACCCGGCGTCCGTTCAGTGTGTTAATGTTAAAATACTATAGTAGGTATATGTATAGTAATAGTATATATTATATTAACAATGCCAACCAATTTTCCAATGGCTCGCATTATACTCATATTTATATCTTTAGAGGTTAATAAGAAGATTATCGGTGGAACTTATAACACTACTTTAAACCGTCAGGGGGCTGAAAATATACCACGAATGACTTTTTTAAACATAATAAAACTGCTAAGAATTATACTACTATTATCCAAACTAATATTATAAATGCGAAAGTAACTCTGTCTGTCTGTCTGTCTGTCTGTCTGTCTGTCTGTCTTTGCTTCACGCTTAAACTACTGAACCGATTTGTGTGAAATTTGGTACAGACATAGTTTGGAACTTGAGGAAGGACATAGGGTAGTTTTTATAACAAAAAAAATAAAATAAAAAACAATAAAATTTATTCCGGACATACAGCGCCATCTATTGGTTAAGCGTCGGCGTCAATTCAGTACTGAAAATTCTTCGAAAAAAAGTAAATTATAGTAAAAAGGTATGAAAAAAGTAATATAAATATAATAAAACTTTTAGTACAAAGAAAATGCCCGAACGGAGTATATCCAAACTAATATTATAAATGCGAAAGTAACTCTGTCTGTCTGTCTGTCTGTCTTTGCTTCACGCCTAAACTACTGAACCGATTTGTGTGAAATTTGGTACAGACATAGTTTGGAACTTGAGAAAGGACATAGGATAGTTTTTATAACAAAAAAATAAAATAAAAAAATGAAATTTATTCCGGACATACAGCGCCAGCTATTGGTCAAGCGTCGGCATCAATTCAGTACTAAAAATTCATCGAAAAAAAGTAAATTATAGTAAAAAGGTATGAAGAAAGTAATATCAATATAATAAAACTTTGAGTACAAAGAAAATGCCCGAACAGAGTATATCCAAACTTTCCAAACTAATATTATAAATGTGAAAGTAACTCTGTCTGTCTGTCTGTCTGTCTGTCTTTGCTTCACGCCTAAACTACTGAACCGATTTGTGTGAAATTTGGTACAGACATAGTTTGGAACTTGAGAAAGGACATAGGATAGTTTTTATAACAAAAAATAAAATAAAAAATAAAATTTATTCCGGACATACAGCGCCATCTATTGGTCAAGCGTCGGCATCAATTCAGTACTGAAAATTCATCGAAAAAAAGTAAATTATAGTAAAAAGGTATGAAAAAAGTAATATCAATATAATAAAACTTTAAGTAAAAAAAAATGTCCGAACGGAGTATAAATAAATAATCCGAGTTGTCACTATGCTCGATAGATGGCGTTGGAATTGAAATAGATCGCGCTATGGTTTCGTTACACGCATTTGGTTGGGTATCGGCCGAGCGCTTCGGTACTGTCGTGGAAATTATGTTGATTTTTGAAGAGTTCCCTAGGATATCTTCCACATTTTATTTTTGAAAAGATCCCGCGAGATCGGGAACTACGTGGGTAAAACCAAAAATCTGCCGGAATTCACTATTCCACGCGAACGAAGTCGCGGGCAAAAGCTAGTATTAAATATCCTCATCAGAATCAACGTCCGAATTTAATGATAGAAAGTTAAAATAATTGTTACAAGAAAGTTTTAAAAACATCTAGCAAACAAGTAAAAGGGTCGGAGTCGAGGGAGGTCGGAGTAAAAGGGTCGCCTTCTTAGGTTCTCAGCCTCCGCTGTCAGTCTTCTTCGTTGATGACAAAGTAACCATGTCGTCGCTTCCCGCGGGCAGTTATTTAGTCTTCCATCCTCTTACTATCGTCTTATCCACAGCCTTACTGTAAGAGCGCTGCAAACAAAATGTTTAAACAATTAATCCATATGTAATAAAATTCTAGTAAGTTTACAGAAACAACCGAAGACTGTAATCACAAATAGATTTCGAAGAATCAGACAAGTTGGGTTCGAACTCGAGACTGAAGTTATAACGGGTAATACCAACCTACTAGACTATCACTACTCTCTGCTAATTGGTCATCTATGTATTACCTACTTTGCTCTTCCGTGGTCTAAATCACCTACACGATTATAAAAAATTCTCTCTCAAAAATTAAAACGATTATTTTTTTAATCTGCTCCAATAAAAAATGTTTATTAGCGCGAGCTTGTTTATTAATACATTTTGCGGTGGCTACCAGTGGCTAACTTTGATGAAAATACTTGACCTAACCATAAACAAACAAAATATATTTTTTTTTCAATCCAGTATTTATGATTTTATTTGAAATCATTTGGTCATAATAACTAACATGCGCTTTGCGAAAACAAGTACCCGAAAGCTCTGGTTTATGACTCTTTTGTTAAAAGTGAGCCGACTAGTTTTTTATCTATAGCAGTGGAATTCCATTGTTATAGCTCCGGCCAAACCGGCCGACTTTGCTACTTATTGTTTCATTTTTTAAATTAAAATTAACACGTTTATTTAATTACTCTTTTAAAGGTAGATCTGTTATTATAATAACCGTAAAAATGAAATGTTATTGAAAAAAAAAACACCTAACAAAACACTATTATAAAAAGATTATTATTTAAAATAATGTGTATACCCTAAACAAGAATATAGCCGAACTATCTATTTAACTATAACTTTTTCTATTTAACATATCACTCGTTTGGTATGGTTACATAAATCCCAACAAAAGTATGAATGAAAATGCACTGATTTACTTCATACAGAGCGTAAATGAAGCTTTAGTTCCTTTTAAAAGTGTGTAATATAAAGAAGTTTGAATAAAAAAAAACTAGAATTGGCCACAAAGATCACTTTAAAATAATACACGCTTAATAGTTAAGATGTTAAAACATGAGACTAGTGTCAGATGACTCACGCACTCAATTATAATTATCAATTCTAAAAACATCCCTACTTAGCAGCACAACAGGCATTTTTACACATTTGTGTTAAACACATTATTAAAATGTCACCGTGAACAACACTGAATAAATCTGTTTTCATGTTTAGTGCAATAATAATTAGTATCTAAAACAATTTTGACCGACTAGAATTAAGTGTTATGTAGTTCACGTTAATCTTTTTTCTTTCTATCCCACTACTTTGCAGACTGTTTATCTATCTGGTTTTAGGCTGACTTATAAACACATAATGCTTAAAATATAATTAAAATGTTAATACTTACAAATATTCTCAGGTCATCCGCAATTTGACTAATAAATTTGTTCGCTCTTCGATCGTCAATTTTAGATATCACACAAACAAAATAAAAGTCCGGTATACACGCGCGAGTATTCGTAAACAGTAGTCAAAGTCACGGAGAAAACAGCGAACGTCAACAATGAACAAACAGTGAGATGCGACTGACGTCCACAAAAATAGTCAAAGCATATATTTCCATCTCGTTACTGCAATGTCCTAATTGGTCAACGTCCCAGGAGGGCGGAGCTTCCGTGCCAGTCGCCTGCGTCGAACGTCAAACGAAATCTTCTAAAAAGTGATAAGGCTTCGTTGTCCCCGATTGTACGTTCTGTGAAATTGTGATTTGCACGGTAATACAAGTAAAATATGGAAGTTTTATAGCTGCCCTCAATATAGCTGCTTATCAAATAAAATATATGCTTGTTTAGTCACAGACTAAGGCTCACGTTTTGGCTAAGAAGGTCCCTTTTCCAAAATGTCACTCGGTTTCAAAAATATCTAATTCTCTCTTTTAATTCTAATTTTATATGCAATGATTATGTAGTTTTAACTTTTTATTTTTCTATAAATTGTGTAGTAGATAGTGTGTTGTAGACTTTTTTTAGTAAATTTTGTATTTTAAATAGCATAGTAAATAGCAACAATAGTTTTCTAAATGAATAACCAAATTATAAATTATGCATGTGGTGTTAACCTCTAACTAATTGTTACACTTATTAATGAAATTTTAATGTTGATGAAATTGTAAACGTACTGTGTAAGCAATTGTTGGTTAACCAAACAAATAAATAAAATAAAAATAAATAAATTTCCCATTTCCAAAATGTCCCTTTCTACGATAGCTATGCGTTTACATAATAATATATACATACATACATAATATAATCACGCGTTTTTCCCTCGTAGGGGTAGGCAGAGACCACTTCTTTCCACTTGCTCCGATCCTTACAGACGTCACTTGTTTCGCTTCATCCACTTTTTTTTCGTCAATCGTTCTTCATTCGTTCTCTTGACACGGCCAAGCTACGCGCTTAAACTAGGAATATTTAAATGAGATAACCAAATTAGTTAATTACCTTTTGAATCAAATTAATAATACGTCCCGCTGCTGGGCATAGGCCTCTTCCCATATAGTGAAGGCACGAGCATTGATTACCACGCTGGCTCTTTGTGGATTGGCAATTTCAGACTCATTTTTGGAATCCGGGTTCCTCACGATATTTTCCTTCATCGTCTTCTGACATATACGAGTACCTTAAGAAAGTTTTGAAAAAGTCACATTGCTATTTCCCTGGGTTCGAACCTGCGACTTTGTGCATACAAATCCGTTCATTGACGTTAGGACACTACGACATTAATTTTAATCACCTATGTGATTAAAAAGTAATATAAACGTGGATATTGACTTATAATTATGTAATTAAAAGGCTTCTGTCTGATAAACTATGCTTGTGTAGTATTTGTAGATTACAAGTCCTTAGGTCACTGGGGAGTGATCTGACCCGGTTTTTAGAAAACTTGTGTACATAAACCAAACTAGATTTAAATTGTTAAGTTATACCCAACTTTGATTTCATGTACTATTTTTAATTAAAAGAAAAAAACAACAAACTGCTGGACAAAGGCCTTCTCCATATTCTTCCAGACACTCTTTTCTAGCGTAACTTCAAACCATCTCTGGCAATGCGCGTCAAAGACATAAATTATTATTAAAAAAATATTCATTGTGTACAAAAATCTTTATTTTTGCGCTTGCAGTCTATACCCACAGTAATGCGACCCATACTATCGTAAACTAGAAACATCTATCTGTAGATTTCACCTTATTTTGTTTCTGCACAGCGTTGGTATTGTTTCCATGCTAAGGTGCCCAATAACCTTTATTTATTATCTTTATTCATTGACAGTTGTCTGACAGTATGACAGCTGTCAGTGAAAAAATCACAACAAAAAAAACTGTGGAAAGGGGCCTCAATCGTTCCAAATTCAAACACATAGATCCCTAGATTGATAAGAACCTTTTTGTAGATATTAAATTTAAAAAAAAAGAAGACAACAAGGAACGAACGAAATTCTATTAACAAACTAGCTGTGCCCTGCGGTTTCACCCGCATGAATATCTAGGTCCCGTTCCCGGTGCTTTTATGTTTGGCCGGTGATGACTTATTTTTTTTTCCGCGCAATTTTCCATTTTTTTTTCATAAGAACCTTCTCCTGATAATAACTAACACAACAAAAAAAGAATTGGCGAAATCGGCCCAGGCGTCATTGAGTTATGCGCTTACCAACACATTTAGCGATTCATTTTTATATATAAGATTATCAATTTCCTCGAAACGATTCCAATCTCTTTTCAATCTTACTGCCTTGCGATAAGATGTATAATCGCGTGGCTTATTCGTGTGTTAGTTGGGTATCAGTTGTATCAACAGTAGCGCCCACTTGGACTGATAACAGATCTGTCAGCGGCTCTTAAAGCCTGATTATGACAATGCTCACATATTTGTGGATCACGACGGTTTAGGACACTTACCTTAATTACTGACCAAGTTTGTGGTACTTATTGTCCAGATATATTAAGGCTTTTTAAGCCAATTTGCTTTACAGAGTATACAATTTTAATGAAAAAAAAGAGTTCAAAATAAATCTTATATTTTTTTGTTATGGATCTTACTGACAAAACTGGATCAAAATAAAATGGGACTATACGGGACTCTTCAAATAAAAAAGAATCATCAAAATTGGTTCAACTAGACAAATGTTATGTAGTAAGAAACAAAACAAAATAAGGTCGAATTGACAACCTCCTTCTTTTTTGAAGTCGCTTAAAAATAAATCGGTGCCACAGAATGTTCACTAAAATCTTTTGAACTACTAAAAATCTTTCAATTCGTTTGCCTTACAAAATAAAATTGTGACTTTCGATCTTGTCCAACAATTCAAAACAGTCTACAACGACTCTTTTATCTAGTCACACAAAAATCTCCATTTAACATTACTAAATAAAATGTTTACCCCTAGCGACCCCTAGCGACAGGCAATGAAACCTCGTCCTTTCCAATTTGAATATTTATCAAAACTCCATCGTTTCCAACAATAACTAGCTTCGTAAAACACAGCCGATGTAACAAGGCGACTGTGGAAAGAGATAAGAGACAACACAAGTGGGATGCAAGTATACATTAACGGTGGGTGAGAGAGAGACGGCGATACCTTGTGTTGCACGTCAGACTCGCCAAGTAACATTTTCCATCGGTTGGTAACCATAAATCGGCGAGTACTCCTGGGACCGGCTCACGCGACGTACGGTTACAATACAGACTTGGACAATTTTATCCTGATTAGGTTTCTTTATGTCCCATAAGGCTCGGTTTGTCATGCGATAGGGTTTTTGCCCTTAAAATTGATTTAAATAATAAGCGGTGTCAGGCACCAATTTTGAATACTAGTGCTGCTGGACTTTGTTCTAAGGCGAAGGCCAGACAGAAGAGACGTAAGACGCAGACGGGGCGCGGACATTTGTCTCTACCGCGTCCCGTTCATACAAAATGACAGAAGTAAAATATACAGAACAGACAGGGCACGGGCGCGACGCTTCTATACATTTTGTATGAAAATGACAAATGTCTGCACCCCGTCTGCGTCTTACGTCCTCGTCTGTCTGGCCTGCGCCTAAGAATCACATAAACAAATGCGGTTTAGACTAAGGCTGCACGCTTACGTCCGAGAAAAATAGTTTTTTTTTTTTTTTTTCATAGGTAATTGAAATTGTACGACTACATTGATTTGTTTCCTAAACATAATAGCAATGGTGCAGCACACACGTCCAAAAAGTAGGTCAGAAATAAACTCGGTGCAACCCGACCGATTTTCTCTATCTTCTGTTCTTCAAAAGCCAAAAACCGTCCTCTGTAATTCCTTCTTCCTTAGATTTTCGGCACATGTCTGGTGAATAAATCGAATTTACTTTTCCAATCTTAATTCACATTTAAAGAAACTCATAAACACTCATACACACTCATACACACTCATGCACACTCATACATACACATAATAATAAAAAGGCTAGAGAAGAGAAGAAAATAGTTTAAAATTTAGTTTACTTTTTTATTGTTTATTTCAAATTTTGTTTTTTTTGTTTTGAAAGATTTATATATATTTTTTTTGTACTTATGTTTTCTCGCGATAGGTGGCTGCTACCCCATAAGCACGCCAACTCCCGCACAATAGCTCAGGGAGTAGGAATAGCCGAAAATCAGCGTTGCGACGTTGTCGAAGCAATTTTAGCTGAGCTATTTCCTTTTGCTACGATTGTTAACATTTTATGAAAAATATTTCTTGTCTGTTTGTTTGGTAGCAATAAATGTCTTTTTAAGAATACACCTAACATATTACTATCCGCTGTACTTGATAAGATTAGCTCTCAATGCAATGAAGAGCACAAACCAGAGATTAATTATATCCGAACTAATAGTTCCTTGTACTCGAGTGTTCGATGGCTCTCCAAGACGGAAACTATTACAAATTGAATCTTAAGATAACTTTACTCCGAGCTAATAGTTGATGGATTCGAGTTATGTCTTGTTAATGGCTATTAAGAGGTTCTGAGAAGAGGGGCTCGTGGCTGAGTGGTGGCGTATGGTTCGACCGATAGGAAGGGTTAAGCTGTGCTCGAAGCGGTTGGTCCGGGGATGGGTGATCAAACCAAGTCCTCACCGTTTCCCGTGCTTCGATAAGCACGTTTAGAGTCTATAGAGCGATTGTCATACGGTGTTCTTTGGCAGTCGTTATGTCATTATAATTATAACAACGAGTCTGACCATACCGTGTTACAAACATAACATAACATATCATCACGCCTGTATCCCCGAAGGGGTAGGCAGAGGTGTACCAATGTACACCCACAGTTCGCCGATATGCTTAAGTCCCATGTAATAGGGGGCGAGCCTATTGCCACATACCGTGTTACTTTGTAAAATTTTATTTTAGAGGAAAGATATTGTATCAATGTCAAAAGAATGAATGCAGCGCGATTGAAGAAAACAGTGTATAAAGCGAGTGTGAATGAAAAGAGGATAGGTCAAGAATACCCTAAACCGAAGAGCATGTATGAAGGGAATAATGAAAGTGGACGAAGCAAATCAAGTGTGTAAGGATATGGTCTTTGCCTGCCTTTACAAGGGAAAGAGGCGTGATTATATGTATGTATGTAGGTCAGATATGCAGTCGGTCCAGTAAAATTTAGCATTATGCGGAACCTGGTAAGACTTCAGTTGGTCTTCTATTATTTGCTATTTGTTGACCCTCTTTTTTGTATGCGTCTAGTTCTAGTAAAAACTAATAATAAATATGTAGCTAGACTATTTTTTCATTTAAATAATTTCTTTATTCACCATTTCTACTGGTGACACATACCATGCAGTCGCGATAATAAATAGCGGGTATAAAATAAGAATTAGATCGTCCCCGGCCGCGGCATGAAGCGCTAAGCCTATTACGATGTGACATTGACTGCCGAATCGATCGCTCCACGGATTTTGGTGCGATTGACGTATTTAGTTCCGATATAGCTGTTTAGGGTTAGTTTGTAGTTGAGAATTATAATTATCGAAGATTTTTACGCTCTTTTGTGTATTTTGTATGAAAATCGTTGGTACATAATTTGTTATTTTTTGACAGGCGTTAAGTACTTAAAGTAATTCAAACTTGTACAGAAACATTATAATATTAGTCTGTATATTCCTACAGTATTGAGATATGTAGGAAAAGCATTTTTTTTCGAAACTGACTGGTAATTTCAGACATTAGCATGCATTAATAAATCTATGCATTTTCAGATATTAAAAAAAAAACTTTTCGGATCTATCCCGATATATTATTATGACTTGACCTTAAACATACTGCTATTTAAGTAGTTTCATTTCAAAAACTACAACTTATGACTAGGCAAAGGCATTTTTCTTTAACCAAATCATTAAAAAAATACGAAGATACGCTTTAAAGTTCAGGAATGGTGTTTCTGACGTTACGGCCAGGTACAATTTTACTTAGACGTGACGTCACGCAAGAGTTATACTCGCTGTATCTTCATAATTGTTCGTCTCCGGGACCAAAAAAAAAATGTGTCTAATATTATTTATTATCTAAAACTTTTACATCTGAATCTTACATATAAAAATTAGTCATCATCCCTATTATAGTGTAGTTTTATATTAAACCTCATTTTAGTACGTTACGTCTAGATGCCGTAGTTATTGACTTTGAGGCAGCCATTATGTTATGTAACGACTGCTAACTAGCAGGAAACAGTATCAACAATGATTACCTTACAGACTAACATTAAAATGTCATTATTATAAAAGGAGTTAGTTTGATGTGTAATTTAATTAATTAAGAGGAAGGCATTAACTGTCGAGTTGAACAAATGGAAATTGAGATCATTCTATGACTAGCTGTGCCCCGCGGCTTCACCCGCTTGAATGACAATTTATCTTTATAAATTGTAGCCTATGTGCTATTCCGATGTATCAGCTACATTACTATTAAGTTTCATTCAAATCCATTGAGCAGTTTTTGCGTGAAAGAGTAACAAACATCCATACATCCAAACAAACTTTCACATTTATAATATTAGTAAGGATGATTTGTAAAATAGTAAAAATATAAATTAAAAAATAAGCCACTAGCTGCTTACCACGGTTGTACTTTTCTTGTAGTAGGAAGTGGTCTCTGTCTACCCCTATAATGGAAAATGGCGTGATTATATGTATGTCTGTAAGGTTCCTTTAGAATTGTGATTCTATTCTCTAGAATTAAGCAGCTCGAGACAGCCACAAAATCAGCCCAAGTTACACCTGTTACATAATTTGTCAGTGCAAAATAAAAAGTAATTAATTAAAAGTTTCTTCTTAATCTTGAGTAAGGAATTAATTTGCATACAAAACTAGTCTATACCAACACAGATTACTAACTTCATAATCTTATCTATCGATCTCTTATTCAAACATCAGCAATAAGTAGCTATTACCATCGTACAGGAAAACGCCGAGACCTTCCGAGCCTGGCTTAGCGTAGCGTAATTAGCTATAATTCTAGGTAACTCTAATGATGACACTAAGGCCGGTGCACACGGACTGCTAGTAAGACGAGCTGCGACTGTGAAGTGAATAGTGGTCTCCTATGTACACATAGTCTTAGCAGTCTGTAAATACGACAACTAACTGTACCTGTGGTTTCACCCGCATGAATACCTAGGTCCCGTTCCCGGTGCCTTTATGTTATTGGGGGCGCAGACAAATCCTACAAATCACTATCGTAACAGGTCAGGATTACTTTATTTTTCTTTCTCGCGTAATTTTCCATTTTTTTTCTTTCATAAAAACCTCGTGAGAATAACTAACACAACGAAAAAAGAATTAGCAAAATCGGTCCAGGCGTTATTGAGTTATGCGCTTACCAACACATTTAGCGATTCATTTTTATAAATAAAGATAATGTACATGGATCATGTACCTTTCGAAAAGACCTGTAAATATTCAATCTGCTGAACATGTCTAAAATCAGGACTTAGCGGTTGAGTAAGCGGGAAAGCGGTAGTTTAGTTCATGGGTTCGATTCCCACCTGGAAAAATATTGTGTGATGAGCACGATTCATTGTTCTGTGTCTGGGTGTAATTTATCTATAATCTGTATGCATTTAGATTTATATAAGTATGTTTATCAGTTGTCTGGTTACCATAGCACAAGCTCTGCTTATTTTGGGATCAGATGACCTCGTGTGAGCTGTCCCAGGCTACTACTATTATTATTTGGCAGTGGAGAAATACATATCATCACTCCTGTATCCCCGAAGGGGTTAGCAGAGGTGTACCAATGTACACCCACAGTTCGCCGATATGTTTAGGTCCCATGTAATAGGGGGCGAGCCTATTGCCACTTACCGGGCACAATTCCAAATTCCGACCTGCTACTGAGAATTTCATAGAAAAACCCAATAACACCTTGGTCGACTTGGGAATCAAACCCAAGACCTCTAGCGTAGCAGGCGCGCTTAGCACCACTAGGCCAACGAGGCATTTATTATTATCGACGAACTTATTAAGTACCTTAATGATAATCGTTCGAATTCACAGTGCATCTTGTTGAGACTATGTTAGACTAACAGCTTTATAAAATTAGACGGTGACGAATTATTTTGCCTCCATCAACAATATATACCATACTATAGAAACATACAAAAGGTTCATACCGTATAATAAATCAAACAAAAAATATAAAATCTTTTTTTTTGTTCTAAACATGTGGGGTGGTTAATTGTGCTCCGCGGTTTCACTCGTGTGAGTTCCGTTCCCGATGTCTTTATAGTTATTCTGTTATTCGGGGCGGAGACGAAGACTTTTAGTTTTGGACATTTTCAGGCAATTTTTAACGGGAAGAACAAGCTTTCAAATAAAAAATATTAATCAAAATCGGTTTACCTAGTCAAAAGTTATGTGATAACAAACACAAAAAGAAATACAGTCGAATTCAGTCCCTCCTCTCTATTTAGTGTCTATTTAGTAAACTATGCATCAAAAAAGATGTTTTCAATTATTAGTCAATTACAATATATTTTTAAGTGAACCTTCTGTCGTACAATTGTAGTTCTCAAATCAAGTCACGCGACACGAGGCCATTGACCGCGTTCGGCGGTAAGTAGCGATGATTACGCAATGCTAGTGATACATTACCCGCTCTCAATTCATATTGGTATAGGTGTTCTATACAAACAGAGCAATGGTTTCGCAATTCTGTGTGTTACCGTTCAGTTATTTGTATTGTTCTTAATGTATTGATATCCTCATCCGGGCATGGTATCCTTATTATTTTAAATGCGAAATTAAGTCCGTCCATCAATTTGTACATCCAGTCTACTAATTTATAAGTTAGAATCTCCAGAAATAGGGTATTATGCTACAATAGCCGAAATCCATGCGACAGACCAAAGCTAGTTAATTATATTTCACGCCTGTGTTATATTTATAAGGGTAGATGACTAGGTAAGAAAAGTCAAAATTAATTTAGTCTGTCATTTAAAAGATAATCATAATGTAATAGACTTCTTTATATCCAATAAATAAAAAATACTCAGGAGTGGGGGCATGTGACGTCACAGCTGCGTAAAACTTTTGCTTAGACGTGACGTCACTCAAGAATTGTAGTCCCTATATCTTCACAATTCTTTTTTTAACGAACAAAAGAAAAAATACGTAGCTAATATTATTTTATCATCAGAAAGATGTACAGAAAAAAAATCGTTATCATCAATATTCCTACGATTTACTCACAGAAGTTTTTAAACAATGCATCGAACCTACGGATATATCTCAAAACGAAACTACTGCACGATGCAACGGAATACTATAGAAACAGTAACTTTAACATGACAATAGCTCGGATGGAAGATAACCTGTGAAGCACAACTCGTAGTATTGAGTCGCTATCGCCGTCACATCGCCATCTACCGGACAAAGGCGCAGGAAATCCCCGTGACGTCACAGTGACCCGTGACCTACCTCAACTAGTCGCTGAATATTTGTACCCAAGTAGGTAGTATACTACTTTAAAGCAAATTACTATAATCTTTATATATGGCTTTTTAAAGAAATATATTGTACTTTTTAAATTATTTTAAGACACTTCTGAGAAACGGTGACGGAAAACATCGTGAGGAAACATGGATTCGAAAAATTGGGATCTGAAATCGCCAATCCGCAGAGAGCAAGCGTGAATGTTTAAAATGGTTGAAAAAAGGCAATCATTATTAAACAGGCGATATTTAAGGAAATCACACTATTCTGGAACACTTTGTTCTTAATTTAAAACTAAGACTCTATTAAATATGGAATTGATAGAAATGAAAAACCTTTTATGTTAAATTCATCAAAAACTTTGCATAAATATCCCTCATTGTGTCTCAGTTTTTGATACCTACTTCATCGATTATATCACAAAATAAACTGCAAAAACATTTTTCAATGGGAAATATTCATGAAAAACCATCCGTTGATTTCCAATCAGGAATATAATTTTCATCTCCACTTTTATTATATTAAAACAATTTGAAAAAATAAATGTATTTAAAACAAAAGCGAGTCCCGCGGCACCGATCAACACAAAAGGGGTTTTATAAACAAAACACAATAAAAGAGTTTGGGCCAATTAGGGTTCGCTAATTGGTGGAGTACGGAACCAAGGCTTATGTACCAGTAAGAGTAAAATATATAAAAAAACAGGATTCTGCATTTTATGTAGGTTTTATTTATGTCAAACTAGCTGTGCCCCGAGGTTTCACCCGCGTGAATGACAATTCACACACTATCTTAATAAATTATGGCTTATGTGATATTCCGATGTATAAGCTACATTATTGTACTTAAAGTTTCATTAAAATCCATTCAGTAGTTTTTGCGTGAAAGAGTAACAAACATCCACGCATCCATTCTCACAAACTTTCACATTTATAATATTAAGTAAGTCAAATATAATTGTCTTTCACGTCATCTTCGATGGAATCGTGGGTTTCGTTGAGGTATTCTTGTTTCTCGATTCCGATAGAATTTAGTCGCATTTCACCAAAAAAAAAAAAATGTATGAATTGTAGGAAGTTTTCTCTAGTTTATTACCATATCATTCATCACGCCCGTATCCCCGAAGGGGTAGGCAAAGGTGTAACAATGTACACCCACTGTTCGCCGATATGTTTAGGTCCCATGTAATAGGGGGCGAGCCTATTGACACTAACCGGGCACAAATCCAAACTCCGACCTGCTACTGAGAATTTCATAGAAAAACCCAATATCACCTTGGTCGACTCGGGAATCGAACCCGAGACCGTAGCAGTCGCGCTTAGCACCACTAGGCCAACGAGGCAGTCAGCAGTTTATTACCGAGCTATGTGTATCGTTTAATGTGCCTGAAAGGAGTTATTTTCAAAAAACCTATTTTTGACAGCAATTTAGCCAATATGGCCGAACGAGCATCAAAGATACGAAGTGGCAAAGGGAAAATTCGAAAATTTGAAAAACTCTCGAACAACTTTCCAGGTAGATCTACCAAATGACTGGACTATATTGTCTGTGTGATTTACACACGGAACAGAAAAAACAACACTTGTTTTTTCTGTTCCGTGGATCTACACAACTATTTTACTATAAAACAGAATGCTACAAAAAATATGGTATTAAGAACAAACTATCAAAATATACAATCAACACAATTTATGTGACAGTCATTATATACTAAACAACCTTGAAAGCCTTGACAGAGCGTCATTCAAAGAAATAAGTGGAAAATAATATATAATTCCGTCCCTTGACCAAAAAAGACCTACAATTTCATGAAACCTTAATATTATCAACATAAAGATACTTATCTGTTCGTATCTATATTATAACTATCAAACCGCGCGCAAGCGAGAAAAAGCAACTACGCTAATTGACTCAAACGTCACAAGTACCTACAACCAGCCAACTGACATTCAACTCTATTGTAAAATGTACACAGTTGTTATTTGATTGATTGGTAACTTGGTAAGTTTTTGTTTTAAGGTAATAGGTCAGGGCTGTTTTAGAGGTCACAGCGGCTTCCGAATGACTCGGAATCAGCTGATTTGTCATGCAAGACAATAGCGCCAGCGATGCGATCGGTAACTATGACGGATTATATTAAAACTTTGACATTAATAACTAACGAATAATAAAGGGGCAATAGGGATGATGTCCAATTTTTATTAATTTTTATTTATTTGTCCATCTTTTAGATAAAAAAAAATATTAGACACGTATATTTTGTTTTGTTCCGTAGACAAAGAATGACGAATATACAGCGATTTCAATTCTTGCGTGACGTCACGTTTTAGCATAAATTGTACTCAGCCGTGGCGTCACAAACCCCCACTACTGAACTTTAGAGCGCTTAAGAAACGTTACGTTAAAAACTACTGATTCTAGTTGCTCAGTTCCAAAGTGTCATTCCTATAGAGAAGAGCCGGCAAGAAACTCCATAGGTTACTCTTTAAAAAAAAAGGTTAACAACGATGTTATGATTACATTAATTTTAAAATATGCGACCACAACGTAAACAGCAGAAGCTGAAGAGTTTGTTTGTTCTCAGGAACTATAAGTTCGAATAGAAAAAATATTGTGCTGGATAGTCCATGAATCGAGGAATGTTACAAAAATGGGCAATGTTAACATATTTAAGAGTTCCGACGAGACGATGCGTAACCATTTTGAGTTAGGTACTTAATATAAATTTTGATTGCATCGTTACATTTAGAAATTAAACTTAAGATATTTACAATAATAAAAAAAAAACTAAGCCTACACAATAAATAAGAAAAAAAATAAACTAAAATAGGGCATCAAAAAATTCATCCACATCGCTGTCGACTGGGAGCGTGCCCAAAAGGCTGGCAGCATTGCCACGTTGTATGGCAATGCTTATGCGCTGACCTAGGTAGAAACCAGCCTTTGGGTCACGCGAAGTGTCAACCAGGCGTTTGGACAAAACTTTAAAAAAACTATGTGCACTCGGACCCCACGGACCAAGGGTCTCAACCCCAACCAGCTCGAAGATATAACTACCAACAGGGTTGGTAGTTATATATTCTAGCCGTTAGGTACTCAAAACATATTATTATGTAGAAAATAATTATTCCTCTTTAAATAATCTAACAAAATTTCCTCGACGGTATATATCTTTCGTTAAAAACTAACTCACCTTTTAATGGTAATCATCGGTCGAATTTAATGCATTATTTGCCAGAGTTTTGTCAACATAATATTGATCCTTATCCAAATAAATGTGATGTTAATTACTATTATTTAATTGTGAACAAAAATGTCCTTAA
Organism: Autographa gamma; assembly: GCA_905146925.1. Classification (NCBI taxonomy): domain Eukaryota; kingdom Metazoa; phylum Arthropoda; class Insecta; order Lepidoptera; family Noctuidae; genus Autographa; species Autographa gamma. The sequence goes on along the minus strand of LR989849.1, from coordinate 519,554 downwards.
AAACACTTAATTTCAATTAAAATCTTAGATGATAATAATTTTAAGACAAGCCTACAACTAATTTACACGCGCGGATGTGGCGACGGGGAGGCGGGGAAAATCAGTATGTTGTTATCTCACAAGAAAATAAAACAAAAAATATCATTTACGCAAAAGTGCATTAAAATTTATTCTTGTAAAAAAGTGCCTTAAAATAAATTCTTTTAAAAACTTCTTAATCGCTATAATAATAATAAAAATTGACGCGTACGAAGTCGCGGGCAACAGCTCGCCATTTATATATTTATGACTGCAGACACAGTCACACTCAAAGAATTTCCATTAAAACAAAGATCTAGTCTAACGTTCTATGATCCGAGAGCACGGGTATGATCACGCATCAATTTCAGTGTCACGTCCATTTAGTGTCAAAACTGAGCGCACCAAGTGTACATCTCCGAGCAATAAATGCATTTATTAAAGAAACAATATGATACTAACATGGAGTTCAAAACAAAGAGAATATCAACAATTATTTTGCTCATTAAACAGTATTTTTATAGAAATTAACGTATTTTATCTAACTGCATAATAATAATAGCAAAATTAAACTGACAAACATTTTTTTCAAAAGTTTTTAGAATTCTACAAGAACTTTTAGATATATTTAGTTTCATGTTTTTGGTTTGTTAGTATGTTTGTATGCACTTTTTCGGTAGCGTTTAATTAATTAATTTGATGATGATATCTGATACATTAATTAATTGAGATACATTTTTAATAATCTTTATTTATATTTATTCCCACCTGGAATCCCTTTAATTACTCTGTTAATATTCACAACCATCGATATTTACACATGAATGCCCATCGTCGCACGGAACATCCCTAAAGTGCTTTCGTTTGTACCACTAGAAAAGTAGCGATAGTAGCGGTCTATAGTATATCTAAAGTCTATGGTCACGTTACTCCACCCCATCTTAGTTGTCAAGCTGGCAATACTACTATCTCCATCTCTGTTCCTCGCATACAGAGTGAGAAGACAAATTCCAAAAAAGCAACAGGTGAACTCACTTTCCTTTTCATGCCGTATGCTTTTGTAGTACACGAAATGATCCAAATGTACGATCTGGCAGCCCTGCCGTAGCCGACACACACAAGAAATTATTTGTAATTTGGCCACAGTTTTCTCATCCAAAAGGAATATTTCGATTACTAAAGATTCCAGTGTCTTAATTGCATATTTAGTAACACGTTTGCTCGGCACGCAACTTGCCGGACAACACACAGTTGATTTTTAAAAACATTTAGTGAGTTTCCTGGTAACTCATAGCCTTTGCGATGTGTTCGTGGTAAGGTCGCACATCAGTGAACACTAATATATCCGTATTTTGCCTTTTTATCGCGAAGCTGCCGACTCCAAACAATGTTTCTTTTGAAATTAAAATTGCACCAGACGAGATCCCCTTTTGGTCCCTTACATTCAAAGCGCAGATAAAATGCCCCCAATCTCTAGGTATATAGTCGTCACAGTTCACTATCAAGTTATCACTCTCTACGAAATTAAAATGTTGAAAGATTTTTTCTTTGTGCATATTGACTTGCGCGTATCGCATGGGGTAGTCCAGAGAGTCTCCAGGTTTTGCAACAGGCATTTTAAAAATCCAGTCTTTCTTACCATACCACTTAATGTAGTTTGCTTCATCAGGTTCGTAAAATGGTTCATCTCTAGTAAAATTAGGCGTAACTCTCATCACCATCAGGTCGTGCAGAGGGGAGTGCCTGATTGCTCCTCGGCCGTGCCACATCCTCGATGGTAGTGTTGCTTCTGGCAGGAACGTGATTTGACGCGCTGACCACACTTCATGATAATTCATATACAAATGAGATCTTCCATTTCTGGGTCTGGTACGTCCCGTATTAACTTGAACTATAATCTCCCTTATCATGGAAAGATTTTTTGATAGTCGTCTGAAGGGGTTAAACGAAGTAAGTAGACGATCGTCGTCGATAATAACCCCTGTGGTAATGGGCACACAGCCGTATTTCGCGTCTGCCTTGTTTAAGATCAAGTGTAGCATTCTATCAAAATACATGTCCATGGTTGGGTTCCTCGGACCTTGCGGTTCGTAATCCGTCCAGGGTATAATTCTCCCGTTCATTGTCTTAAGCTGTCCTTGCGTACTTGAGATCAGCAGTATTAAGAACGATGCAGCTTGCACTGAAAATAATAATGCCAAATATATATGACGTTTCAAATATTTTTTAACGACTTCTAATTCAGGTGTTTAGCAGGGAAATTTCGGATCTTCCAACATCAACTGTGGAACAATATTGAACTCAAATAGGGTATGGTGGGTTCGCACGAACGAACAATTTGTTGCCAACTTGCCATGCATTATATGCGTCAAGTTGGTTTGTTACTTTGATGACTAATGGTCATCGAATATTTCTCTGTTCTGTCTGTCTGTTTGTGTGTTTCGTTTGGACGGAGATGTTGCGTAACAAACTATCTCAGTAGCCATGGTGCTGCTAGAACATAGTGACACATCTTTCATCTGTACCCGATTGCTACGTCCTCTTTATAATTTTGTTTGCCTTTTGTGACAACTCCCACACGGTTATCTCGATCCTAAGGCACTACTTTCTTTAGTAAATCTGATCGCTGCTGCCACTGGTCGTGGTCGTGGCCGTCTAGTGCGCGAGGTGCCTAAACTAAGCAGAGCTTGTACTATGGAATCCAGACAACTGGTACTGGACCAATGATCATGGTCATCACACAAAGATTTATCCTGAGACAAATTCGACACACGACCTCCGGCATAGTCCTGGATGTGGGAGAAAAATCCGGCATTTGCTAGCTATTTCGGCGTGCCTTGCAAAAGGTCATATAGTTACACATATTATTATGTTATGTGAAGATAAACGGATAGTTTCCACGTACCTGCTCTCCTTAGGCGTAGCAGCTGCATGACTTAGAGTAAATAATCAAATACTAGTAATAGTCCCTTCGTTGCCTCTGTTGAAATTCGGCGCATTTTAATGTCAAAATTAAAATTTACTTAAAAAATAAACTGCAGTACGATCAATAAGTGAATCATGATTGTTGAAAAAGGCAGAACCATTAACTGGTTCGGACACTGAAAAAATAAAAACTTTTTTGAATTTTACACAAAACTTTGCGTGTGCACCTGTTTTACACGAATCCAAAGATCATCCAAAGATATAAATAATTTTTATTGAATTATTTTACCGTTGTGTAAATTCAAATTGAAATTAGCAGCTGTTTGTGAAACACTTATTGTAATGAACAGATGATGGTGTGATTCTTGTTCAGCGCACGCTTGATTACTAACGTTTAAATGTCTTCTGAAAATCTTCTGGAATTTAAGTTCATTTTCTGCCGGTTGTTGACAACAAACAGGAAGTTTCAAAGGTAATCAAAATGTATTGTGTTTAACCTTTTGAACAGAGCATGAACCTGATCTGAACGCAAAGCCACAGATTCCTTCTTAGAAATACCAATACTACATCGATATTCAATAGGGTAGATGACTGGGTACGAAAAGTCTAATTGTATTTGTACGATATTTAGATAATCAAAATATTTTTTTCTTTTTCGATATTAAAAGAAAGTACGAAGATAACTGCTTTAAAGTTCAGGAGTCACAAACCCGCACGGATTGTGACGTCACGGCTAGGTACAATTTATGCTTGGATGTGATGTCACGCAAGAATTGGACTCGCTGTTTCGTCATAATGCTTTGTTTACGGGACCAAACAAAAAATACGTGTAATATTTTTTATATCAAAAAGATGGACATAAATATTAAAATTAGGTATAACCCCTATTGTATTTTCATTCCTGTCTCGGATTTCAAAATATTATGGCCTTATAACATTGAAATGTTATTCAAAATTAGACTTCCTACTGTAGTAATAATAATTTACCAGTTGCTGACAACACAAGACATCAGAGCCTCGATACACTTATTTAAGTTGCTGGAATTGACAGTCAAAAGTTGGTGCTCAAAAAGTGGCTTATCTGGAATGTTCTCCGGGAGTGTTGCAAATTGATTATTTTATAGATTGCGACGTGATCTTTAGAATTTTTACTTTGCCACCTCGTATCTCTGTCGCTACCTCCGTCATATTGAAAAAAAATAGTTCAATCCTTAGAAGATACATAAGGAACTAGAGTGAGCCTATCAGAGTTTGAACGTAAGCACTAGTGTGAACTAGTTTTGTCGTGAATTATGTATGAAGATGGAGATTGCCGTTTTAAAAAAAACTATCTGAAACACTAATATTATCCTAACAATGTCAAAACCATCGATATTTTCGTACATAATTTTATCGATGCGCGAAAATTATCAAAATCAAAATGTTTTTATTTCTAATAAACCAAAAAAAAGGCGCTCAAGAAACGTTACGTTAAATCTACTGATTCTAGTTGCTCGGTTCCAAAGTGTCTTTCCTATGAAGAAGAGCCGGCAAGAAACTCCATAGGTTACTCTTTTAAAAACAAAATTATACAATTATTTTTACATTATTGGTTAAATATATGCGTTAACACCGCAATAAAACTACCTACGATAGTAAAATAAAGAAAAAAATATAAGAAAAAATAATAATAATTTAAAGCAATCAAACCGTTATAATGGATAGTAAAAACCGCGCTGTTGACACATACAAAATAGCTCCTAAATGAATAGACATTTTAGGATTCGGATAGAGATACAATATTTCTTAGCTGTACGCGAAATTTGAATGTGTCATTAATATGTAGTTATTAACTATAGTTTTAAATTTATTTTATTCTCAAGTCACATTGGAACATATTAAGATATTCGCTCACTTTGTCTATTGCGGGGCCTGGTTCTTATACAGCAACTGACGACAAGAGTATGTGTTCATTTTAAGGTTTTGCTTTCGAAACTGTATCATTATAATTTCTTTAAAAATAATCTGATATCAGACACAGAGGTCACAGGTCTAATTATTTTTTTATGTTTTTTTTTTTATAGTTTTAAATTTATTTTATTCCTAAGTCACATTGGGTACTATATTAAGATATTTATTACAACTTTACCAGTATTTTCAATTTTAATCAATAAATATTAGTTTTATTATATAATATTGGTTAACAAACGTATGTATCACTTGTTCAACAATATCACAAAAAAAAAATACAAAATGTGTTTATTTCTTATAAACAAAAAAAAAGGCGCTCAAGAAACGTTACGTTAACTCTACTGATTCTAGTTGCTCGGTATCTGAATGTAGTTGTCCATTGATTTTAATACTCGTCACTACGATTGAATCGAGTCACCATCGCCGACTCCAACGCCAACAATTGACGGTTGCAACAATCAAATGGAACCAATTACTGCCGCATTGTATGTTAATATACGAAGATACTGTGATCGTCATCAACGCTATGCACGTTCCCACGATGCTTCATCGCTCATTATTTACTTCGAGGAGTTTTCATACGATATCTTCGACACTTCGGTAGATGACTAAATATGAAAAATCTAAATTTATGTAGTCTATTTTTTTCTTTTATCAAACCGCTTTAAAGTTTAGGAGTAGGGGCTAGTGAAGTCACGGCTAGGTATAATTTTTGTTTAGACGTCACGCAAGATTTGTACTAGCTGTGTCTTTATAATTCTTTATTTACGGGACAAAACAAAAAATATGTGTCTAATAATTGTTATTATGTAAAGGACGGACAAAAAAAAAGTTTGTCATCAACCCTATTGGGCCACCATTTCTTTTTTCGTTATTGTACATCTAAGAGAGGGCTCGTGACTAAGTATAAGCCGAAAGGCTTGACCAATAACAAAGGATTATAAAAAAAAAATATATATAAAAAAAATAAAAATTAAAAACACGCCTCCTATGTTAAAATAATATATAAAAAATTGGACTAAAGAAAAAATGAAAAACAAGTCAAATATTTGTAGACTTGTCACTACTACTACATAACTACTGTACTGGACTTCATGTCTACTGTATGTAAAGCTATTTACTTAATTAGTTATTTGTTTTTTCTTTGTTCTTCTTCTTCTTCTCAAATTAAGATCCAACTTATAATTTCTATCTGACCAAAAAGATGCCACCTGGATGGTTCGGTCGCTGGCCTCCATCACGTCCTGTAAAGTGCAGGTGGTAGTGCAGGACGGGCAGGACAAAAGGTGTGCCATGTCCTGCGATGGTGCACCACACTCACATGCCACTAGTATTGGGTCGAGGATGCTCCACTTGCTCAGGTTTGGCCTGCATCAAATGCTCTGAACCAAAAGTACGTAGCTATAAAGCACTTGTGTTATGGAAGTCAGAAACAACGAAGGTACCACAAACACCCAGACCTCCACCTGCCGTCACTTCGTCTGGCCAAATGGCTTGCTCAGCTCTATTTCAGTCTCGTTATTGTGGTAACGACGTCTCGAACTTTAGTTCGCATCCGGTGATGTGATGTTGATTACTTTTATTTAATTGTGAAAAAAAATATCTTTGAAATCACTTAATTTCAATTAACATCTTAGAAGATAATTATTTTAAGACAAGCCTACAACTAAATTAAAACGCGCGCATGAGGCGAGGGGGAGACGGGGAAAACCAAAACGTTGTTCTCTCAGAAAATAAAATAAAACAAAAAATAGCATTTACCGCAGAAGTGATTTAAAATTTATTCTTGTAAAAAAAGTGCTTTAAAATATATTCTTTTATAAACTTCTTAATTGCGATTATAATAACGAAAATTGACGCGGACGAAGTCGTGGGCAACAGCTCATTATTTATATATGACCGCAGACAGTCACACGTTACTCCACCCCATCATATTTGTCAAGCTGGCAAAACCCTACCTCCATTGCTGTTCCTCGCATACAGAGTGAGAAGACAAATTCCAAAAAAGCAACAGGTGAATTCACTTTCCTTTTCATGCCGTATGCTTTTGTATTATATAATTTGGCCACAGTTTACTTATCAAAAGGAATATTTTAATTACTTAAGATTCCAATGGCTTAATTGAATATTTAGTAACACGTTTGCTCGGCACGCAACTTTCCGGTCAACGCATAGTCAATTTTTAAAACATTTAGTGAGTTTCCTGGTAACTCATAGCCTTTGCGATGTGTTCGTGGTAAGGTCGCACATCAGTGAACACTAATATATCCGTATTTTGCCTTTTTATCGCGAAGCTGCCGACGCCAAACAATGTTTCTTTTGAAATTAAAATGGCACCAGACGAGATCCCCTTTTGGCCTCTTACATTCAAAGCGCAGATAAAATGGCCCCAATCTCTAGGTATATAGTCGTCACAGTTCACTAACAAGTTATCAGTCGCTACAAAATTAAAATGTTGAAAGATTTTTTCTTGGTGCATATTGACTTGCGCGTATCGCATGGGATAGTCCAGAGAGTCTCCAGGTTTTGCGACGGGCATTTTAAACAGCCAGTTTTTCTTACCATACCACTCAATGTAGCCTTTTTCATCAGCTGCGTAAAATGGTTCATCTCTAGTAAAATTAGGTGTAACTCTCATCACCATCAAGTCGTGTAGGGGGGAGTGCCTGATTGCTCCTCGGCCGTGCCACATCCTCGATGGTAGTGTTGCTTCTGGCAGGAACATGATTTGACGCGCTGACCACACTTCATGATAATTCATAAACAAATGAGATCTTCCATTTCTGGGTCTGGTACGTCCCGTATTAACTTGAACTATAATCTCCCTTATCATGGAAAGGTTTTTTGATAGTCGTCTGAAGGGGTTAAACGAAGTAAGTAGACGATCGTCGTCGATAATAACCCCTGTGGTAATGGGCACACAGCCGTATTTTGCGTCTGCCTTGTTTAATATCAAATGTAGCATTCTATCAAAATACATGTCCATGGTTGGGTTCCTCGGACCTTGCGGTTCGTAATCCGTCCACGGTAAAATTCTCCCGTTCATTGTCTTAAGCTGTCCTTGCGTACTTGAGATCAGCAGTATTAAGAACGATGCAGCTTCCACTGAAAATAATAATGCCAAATATAATATAAGAGGTTTCAAATTTTTTTTTAACCACCTCTAATTCAGGTGTTTAACATAGAAATTTCGGATCTTCCAACATCAACAGTGGAACAATATTGAACTCAGATAGTGTATGCTGGGTTCGCACGAACGACAATTTGTTGCGTTTCATGATACGCAACAAGTTGGTTTGTTATTTTGATGACTAACGATCATATATAATTTCTGTATTCTGTCTGTCTGTATCTCTGTTTGTATATTCCGTATGGACGGGGATGTTGCGTAACAAACTATCTCAGTAGCCATGGCGCCGCTATGCCTATTAAAATAGGGTCTACGATAATTGCGAACTGCCGTACTACGTGGCTGCGTGCTGCCAAACTGGTTTCCGCTACTTGAACACACAAGCATGCTACGGTGACAAACGCATCCTACTCACATTAGCTATGCGACATATCGCGCGTCGTAAGTGACTAATTATTATTTACTCGTTGTAAACAGCATAATTTGTGCGTTTATAACACGAATCTCGCTCGCTCTCCCGATCATACAGCAGCGATATAAAACCTATAGAATTCTTTGCAATAACTCAATTCAAAGTGTCTAGGCATATTCTCCTTAAAAAGTTGGTATTCGAGGTTTAGCCCTGGAGTGGTTTCGGTCATACCTAACAAACCGCACACAAAGGGTTCGCATGAGTGACAAGTATAGCGTCTACCATCGACAAGTATACCCTTAAAACTATGTTGTGAGTTCCCCAGGGAAGTGTGCTCGGGCCGACACTCTTTATCCTTTACATTATCAGCCTCTGCACTCTGGAACTGCATCAAGCAAAAAATTTCGCCTACGCTTAAGATACTGCCATGATTTTCTTTGACAAAACTTGGGAAGGGGTCCAAGAGGCTGCTAACATGGTTGTAAACCTGGTTTCATCTTGGCTAAATTACAATCTACTAACTCTCAATGTTTCGGAAACGAAAGTTGTGAATTTTAGCGTCACCAAAAGAATTTCGTGTCCTAGCCATCTGTCAGTTAAACTACACTCCTGTGATTGTAACGAGCCCACAAGTTGTGTCTGCCCACGCCTTAAGCAAGCCAAGCATATTAGATACCTAACGTTCACACAGACCAATACTGTAAATGGACTAAACAAATAGAGCATGTCAGTGGTCGCGTAAGAAAGCTCATACACATTTTCAAAAGAATGGGCCGCATTGCATGCAATACTGCTTTGAATGTGCTTTATCATACACTCTGCCAATCTGTTCTCAGCCACTGGTTTATAACATGGTGTGCAGCTCACAAGACACAACTAATGAAAGTGGAACGCGCTCAACGGGCTCTTCCTAAAGTTACTTATACTAAACCAATTCGCTTTTCAACTGACACACTGTACCGGAAGACGTGTGTTCAAAAATTCCCATAACTTGGTAACATACACTTAATTCGTTCTCTTAGAAATGCTAAAATAAACCCAAGTGGCATAGACCTAAATGTAAACTATCTTTTGCAACAGATGCTTTCTCTATATGGGACCATTTATCTAGAATAAGCTTAATGTTCATGTCATAGTGAAAACTCACTATGATAAGAAATAAATGCGAAGAAAACCTTTCGAAACTTTTGACAGGAATGGATTATAAAAGCACGATGATCACAACAAACACGTTCATCATACTAATACATAAAGGTCGATTTGGACTACACGAGTGAATGCTTCTCGTATGGCCCAAACCTATCTTTACTCACATATTCATCACACACCAATACACTAGAGACGTTTAAATTGAACTCAAATAAGATTATAACATAAACATTAATACAGTTCGTTAATTCGATTGCCGCCTCAAAAATTTATCTCACTAATTAACATTAATTTGTGTTCACTTATTATTGTCAATCTAAAAAGACTAGTCCCCACGACAGGGAATCCTACTGTGGAGGCTAGTGATATTTGGATTTGTACTGCTCTGTTGAACAATAAAGCTTTTATTATATTTACATCCAGCCACATAACAAACGATCATAGTCATCACACAAAGATTGTCCAGGGCGGATATCGAACCCACGACCTCCGGCACGGTCAAGGACGTGGAAAAAAAAACCGCCATTTGCTAGCTATTTTGGCGTGCGTTGCAAAAGGTAGTTACATATATGTTATGTGAAGATAAAGGAATAGCTTCCACGTACCTGCTCTCCTTAGGCGTAGCAGCTGCATGACTCAGAGTAAATAATCAATCACTAGCAATAGTCCCTTCGTTGCGTCTGTTGAAATTCGGCGCATTTTAAAGTCAAAAGTGAAATTAAGTTAAGAAAAAAAAAACTACAGTACGATTAATAAATTCATTATAACTGTGGCAAAGGCAGAACAATTAACTGGTCCAGGACCCTGATGAAATAAAAACTTTTGAATTTTATAGTAAACTCTACGTACCTGTTTTACATGAATCGTCCAAAAATATAATTTTAATTGAAATATTTTTCCGTAGTGTAAATTCAAATAGAAATTAGCAGAGGCTTGTAAAACACTAATTGTAATGAACAGAGAGTTGTGTGATTCTTGTTCAGCGCACACTCGATCACTAACCTTTAACGTCTTCTTTTAGATCTTCAAATCTTCAAATCTTCATTTTCTGCCGGTTGTTGACAACAAACAGGAAATTCAAAGGTAATCAGAATGTTAGAATCAGAATGTATTGTTTAACCTTTTGAACGCCAGAGCATGAACCTGATCTCAACGCCAAACCATAACTTCCTCGCAAATAACGGAGAAAGAAATATGAATTCCTTTCTTTTTTGTAACGTACTTTTGATCCCGTTGCTGGGCAAAGGCCACGTCTTCCGTCCTCCAATTCTGTGTGTCTTTAGCGATATCTGGCCACGTACGTCCCGCATAACTGACTAGATACCTTTGCCGTGGTCGACCTCGACGGCAATGTCCTTCCTGCGTCTAGTGGGTGACGATCGATCTATGCCCATCGGTCAGATTCCAAGACTATATCGATATTCAATTATATTTTTATTTACATATAACATTGAAATTTAATTCCAATTACACTTGTATATTACATGTGAGATGATATGAATTACTTTAAAAAATGATTGAAGTAATGAAAATTGGCCAAGTCAAATCAAACCTTCTTTAGGAGCTCACATTTTTAAATAACATCAATTGTTATAGGTATCCAATAAAGCAAAGAAATAGAGTTTTATGCTTGTATAAATACGTATTTGGATTTTGCATAGAACTTGGCACTCTTTTGATTTATTTATTTAGATATTTTTTTTATTTAGATATTATTTAGATCTCCATGCTTTTTGTGTATTGAACTTGGCTTTCCTTTTTTACATTTATGTTTTTGGTGGGATTTAGGTATACAAGATACGGAATTATCTAAGTATACAAAATGTTTTCTAGGTAATGAGATCGTCACAAAAATATTTATTACACATTAATTTAATAATTAAAATGAAGCAAAGGCAAATTATAACATAACATAACATAACATATCATCACGCCTGTATCCCCGAAGGGTTAGGCAGAGGTGTACCAATGTACACCCACAGTTCGCCGATATGAATACTCAACTGTAAACTTTATAAAGTAAAATTGTACCAATGGCTCATAAAATACAATTTTTATTCCATTAAATAATATATGGAACATACCATAAAATGATAATGTTAGCATAGTTAATTAGTTTTGAATGCTTTAATTTTAAGCAAAACATGTATGATCTCAAACTAATGTAACATCTTGATATACCATGTTTTATGCAAATAAATATATTATTATTATGTTTAGGTCCCATGTAATAGGGGGCGAGTCTATTTCCACTAACCGGGCACAAATCCAAACTCCCACCTGCTACTGAGAATATCATAGAAAAACCAATAACACCTTGGTCGACCTGGGAACCGAACCCAAGACGTCTAGCGTAGCAGTCGCACTTAGTGCCACTAGGCCAACGAGGCAAATTATACTTAACAAAAAGTAGTTTGGCAGCTTTATCATTTAGGGGTCATGAATTAACCCAGCAGCACTGAAAAGGTGCTCACTCGGTACTCTTCCAGGAGGTGTTGTATTACCCAAGCTGTGGTATTTGGTATGCATTTTCCACCATAAAAGTGCATATTCATTGAGTGCCAACCTTTTTTCTTTATTGTATTCATTTAGTAATGTATATTTAACAATGAATTGATTGTACACTTCATCACCATTATCTTCACTTCGGTCTTCCTCGTCACTTACGCTTAATATGTCAACTAGACTCGATTGAATGTATGAATTAGAGCGTAAGCCAGATCTTGTTGGTAGCTCAGGCCGTAATCTCTTTGGTAAAGGTGGAGAAAAAGAACCTTCGTTATGATGACTAGTCCTAGAACAGCATTTATCTAGCAACAGTATCTCCAAAATCTGTGACTACATTTTCCTTCTTTATTTCAGTGAAAAACTTGAATTTGTACTGTGGATCTAGATAGGTAGGCTATTGCATATAATTTATTATTTTGAATGTCATGAAATTTAACATCAGTGTCCTGAATCATAAACATAATCATCAATTTAAAGTTTTCAGAAGAGTCTTTTTTATTCTTCTCTTTTCCAATGTGTTTTAAAGTGGAATTACTGATGCAATTGTAGCATGAGCACTACTTAATGCCTTTGTTATTTCTTCAAATGGTTTAAGTATTTCAATACATTTTTTCAAGTTGAGACATTCTTCGGCATTAAGAATTGGTATAGTATGTGTGCCCAAATATCGTACCAAAGCGTCTTTTAATTGAAATATTCTCTTCATCACGTAATAGGTCAAATTCCATCTGTAATAAAATAGGAGATAGTATTTATGTTAGAAATTAAACTTAAAATATTTACAATAAAAAATAAGCCTAGCCAAAAGGCTGGCAGCTTTGCCACTAACAACTTTGCTGAACTAGGTAGAAGCCAGCCTTTGGGCCACGCTAAGTGTCAAACAGGCGTCTGAACAAATATAAAAAAAAAACTGTGTGCACTCCAAAATAAAATTGACAAAATAAAAGTCGAGTCCGACCCGCGCACGAAGGGTTCTCTACCAATACCGGGGAAAAACGGCCAAAGAATCACGTTTATTGTATGGGAGTCCCCCTTGAATATCAAAATTAAATTTTTAGTATTTCTTATTAATATAGCAGTAAGAGAAATACATCAATTGTGAAAAACTGTCAAACTAGGTACCTAGTACACGATGAGTTTAGGGATTGAAAAGAGAATGAAGAAAATCTTACCTTGTAGAACATTCCTGGATTATACTTAGTTCCGATTGGTTCAGTCTTTCTATTTGATATTTTTCAATTCATTCTGAGGAACCAGAGATTGCATTTCATAATCATTGGCAAGACAAATTCTTCGACTTCCATCGCTGATCTGACACACAATAGTAATCGATGAATAGAACAGTTGGAATTTATAATAAAATATTATTCATCTCTAAAGTTACGACTAAACGGGCGCGCGGTGGTCTGCCGGCCGGACAAAAACAAAATCTTGTCACGTGTCATATTTACTATCTAATGATCCGCCCTAACCAAAACTATCCACTCTTATCTACTATATAACATCCACTTTTATTTTGGATTCGGTTTCGGTTACGGATATTTTTTTATTTCGGATATCCGATAGTTTTGGTTACGGATATGGATATCCATAACAACACTGGAAATTAAACATCTAAAACCTAAATTTTCACAAATAACTTAAAAAGAAAACAATTAAAATAATACTGAAAATTATCAATTAACAAATAAATAAAATATGCACTTTAAGAAAGAAAATAATAACAAAAATAACTAAAATATTCATATTACATTTACACTGAGCAGTAACAAACAACTAACTAATGATGATACCTCTATTCACGTAAATGTAATGACTTCAACCGAAGGAACGAATTAGGAATATAGTAAACATGCACCGACTAGACTAAGGCCACTGCCTCGAAGTGAGCGGGCAGCGGGGCGGCGGCTGCGGCGCGGGAGCGGAGAGATCTATTGCGTATAATCAAAATATGGACCGGCCCTCGAAAACAATAAATATAATTTTAACAGGATAATAGTTCTTTTTTCATTTTGCAAGAAAATTTATAAAGGTTTAATGTTTTTTCCGAAAGTAACTTTGCCGCTGAAAAAAGAATTGACCGAAACACCCGTGGAAACACCACTCAAAACCATTAAAAATAATGAAATTCCTGTTTTGCCCGGATCGGACGAAACTCAGAGGCCGAATCGCCTTCTAAGCCGAGCTCACGTGATATCGGAGATAATATGAATAGTAGACATGTATGGCTTTCGGTTATTATCAAACTCAATGCGGACAACTTAGGCCATAGGCGAGTAACGGAGTACTCTAAACTGCTCAATGGTCGGCGTCGCCCGCTCCTTGCCCGCGCCGCCGCTGTAACCTCGCTGCCCGCTAACTTTCAGGGAGCGGCCTAATGCAAGTATTTTTGTCAAAACACACAAATATTAAACACAATAAATTCTGTTTACATTAGAAGTTTCCTGTTTTTTGTCAACAACCGGCAGAAATTAGACATAAATTAGACACAAGATCATATTTAAAGAATAGTAATCGAGTGTGCGCTGAACAAGAATCACACAAATGTTTTAAAAGCTGCTGCTTTAATTTAAATTTACACTCCAAAAAATCAATTCGAATAAAGTGAAAACTTTGGAAGAGCTTTGGATTCATGTAAAACAGGTAGGTATAGATTTCTGTGTAACATTCAAGAAGTTTAGGTTTAATCATTCTCCCGGAATTGTTCCGCTTTTTCCAACAATTATGATGAATTTATCAATCGTACTATAGTTTTTTTGTTAACAAAATTTCACTTTTGGTATAAAATACGCCGAATTTCAGCAGACGCAACGAAGGGACTATTACTAGTGATTGATTATTTACTCTGAGTCATGCAGCTGCTACGCCTAAGGAGAGCAGGTACGTGGAACGTTTGTAGACCTACCGCTAAACGTGGACTTATGAAGATATTCCTTTACCTTCCTTACGAATTTATACTTCTACCTGTGCCCCGCGGTTTCACCCGCGCAAATATCTTGATCCCGTTCCCGATTCCTTGGTCGAGTGGCGTACGCACCGGTTTATAGGTGTCGCTAGCTCTGAGGTCCCGGGTTCGATCCCCGGACCTCAGAGCTAGCGACACCTACACCAATGTAGAAAAATCACTTTTCTACATTGTCTCGGGTCTGGGTGTTTGTGGTACCTTCGTTGTATCTGAATTCCATAACACAAGTGCTTTAGCTACTTATTTTGGGTTCAGAACAATGTATGTGAAGTTGTCCGCATTTATTATTATTATTTTTCTATTTTGTAATTCGGGGCGGAGACGAATCCAACAAAATTAAGATTTTAAAGTTCGATTTACCCTTTCTTGAGTAATGAATGCTGTAACTAACACCTCGCGGTTTCATACTAATCTCGTGCTATCTCTAAAACCAAGTTAGGTACAGTTATAGGGAAAAATTTTCTTTCTGTATCAAGTTATACGATAAATTTACTTATTTTGAGAAGGAATCATAACTGTTGGTCATTATGATCATTAAACATCGTCCATTACGATTTACATTATTATTTTCGAACAAAAACTACTTTTTGTGTCTCTAATAAAAATAGGACCTATGCTGTCGCACGCTTTTTTGTAAGTTTTACGCTTTTTATTGCAATTATTACTGTTTGAGTTCATTGCAATTTTTCGTTATGTTTTACGACATTACTTGCCTGCTGGAAGAGTGACTAATTCGTTGCTGGTAACGCCATCGGGGGATAGCCAAGTCCAGGGTCGATATGTTTTTTTACAAAAAAAGCTTACTAATTGACATGTTCTGCCCAAACGCAAATTTCAGAAGTCGATCTATTCTGGTGCCAAGACCATGAAGGCTAATTATTTTAGAATTGTCTAAAAGGTTTTGTGGACCGATTTTGGCGTTAAAGTCTCCTTGCACCAGAGTCCATGTCCTTTGCGCTTCTGACTAGCATTTTTCAAAATATCATAGTAAAGCTATTCTATCTGAACACCCTATTAGATAAATTCCATTATGTGATCCTTTCATTCCTTCGCGATCAAGAATGCTAGTCCATAGTAACTTCCCACACCGATGTGGTAAAACATATTGTCTTTTCTTTCAAATATATTATTCCATCTCTTCAAACTTCAGCGAGACCTATCATATCCCAGTTGATAACGTTTGACAGTGGGTCCCACCCGGAGATGTAACCACCCCTAACACCAAGGTGCGCCCGCCTACTGTCAACACCTGCATTGAAAGTAGTTAAAAAACATTTGAAACATTTAAAGCCTCATTTACATTTGGCATTTTTATTTTCAGTGGAAGTTGCATTGTTCTTTATACTGCCGTTCACAAATACGCAAACAACGAGCAAAACAGAAAAACAGCTGAAGACAATGAACGGTAAACTTATACCGTGGACAGATCCTGAACCGGTAGCTCCGAGGAACCCATCCATGGACATGTATTTTGATAGAATTCTACATTTGATATTAAACAAGGCAGACGCAAAATACGGCTGTGTGCCCATTACCACAGGGGTTATTATCGACGACAATCGTCTACTTACTTCGTTTAACCCGTTTAGACGACTATCAAAAAATCTTTCCATAATAAGTGAGATTATAGTTCAAGTTAATACGGGACGTACCAGACCTAAAGCTGGTGAAAAATCTACTTTCTTTTGGAATTTTCATGAAGTGTGGTCAGCGCGTCAAATTACGTACGCTCCAGACCCAGAAATGCCACAGAATCTGTGGCACGGCAGAGGAACAATCAAGCACTCCCCCATACACGACCTGATGGTGGTGAGAGTTACACCTAATTTTACTAGAGATGAACCCTTTTACGAATCTACTGAAGCAGGCTACATTAAGTGGTATGGTAAGAAAGACTGGATTTTTAAAATGCCTGTTGCAAAACCTGGAGACAGACTGACCTATCCCATGCGATACGCGCAACTCAATATGTACCAAGAAAAAGTCTTTCAACATTTTAATTTCGTATCGTCTGATAACTTCTTAGTGAACTGTGCTGATTACATACCTAGATATTGGGGCCATTTCATCTGCGGTTTGAATGTAAGAGGCCAAAAGGGGGTGTCTTCTGGTGCCATTTTAATTTCAAAAGAAACATTGTTTGGAATCGGAAGTTTCTCTATAAAAAGGGCAAAGCAAGATATATTAGTGTTCACCGATGTGCGACCTTACCACGAACACATATTATACGCTATGGGTTACTGGGAATATAACTTTGAATTTAAGAATTAACTATAAGTCGTCTCGCGTGCAGAGAAGGCGTGTTACTTTTTAATTAGCAAGCGTAAAATACCGATAGCTCAATCATGATGTCACTTTAAAAAAAATGAATTAGGCAAAATTAGTACTGCTATTGTAAGCATCACCATAGAAAACAATGATATCAAAAACAAATTTTTGAACAACCATAACACAAAACAAAAAAAACACGGTATGATGTTAGAGCTGATGTCAAACACCTCAAATGCATGGCGCCTACGAATTATTGGAAAATTGCAGTAAAAAAAATAGTTCATTAATCGATCGGCAACGACACGACAAGGCTGAATTTGTATTAGAGTAATTGAAAATTGAAATTTCAAAAATGAATAATGAAATAAGGTTTTAGCCATATACTTTGACCTAACTAAAGCATTCGACATAGTATCTGTTCCTCTACTAATTAGCAAACTAGAGCACTTTGGATTTAGAGGTTTAACGTAAAAGCTTTTTTGTAGATAACCTCAAAGACAGAACTCAGGTTGTTAAGCTAAATCAATAGTTAAGTGATGCTTTACCAATTGAATATGGAGTTCCACAAGGTAGTATTTTAGGGCCTTCGCTTTTCCTCGTGTACCTTAATAACTTTTGAGACGCCAACCTGAAAAATCTTCTACAGCGACACCTGGGAAGAAATTCATAAATATGCTCAAATAGGTTTCGAGAAAGCGTCTTCATGGCTATCTAAAAACACTCTGACTTTAAATTCAGAAAAAACTTGCAGTATATTCTAAACTGCCTTCAATTGCAGTCCGAGATGGATAGAATGTTCTTTATTGTACACCATATAATCTTATTATGTTAGTTAAAATAAGATGATGCAAATAAAAATAGTGAAGCGTACAAGTAAAGTTAGACCATTTCTTTAGCACGAATTAAGTCTTTTAAGTATTTAAGTATTAGTTGAGATGATCAGCTTAAATTTCAACTATCTGTATTTTATTTTAATTTTATTATGTTTCTGTATTTTATGTTTCATTTATTTACCAATCTAAGGGATGGATGGCCTTTTGATCTGTCTCACAGGTTTTACCTACCACAGGCACTAGTCTCTATGTAATGTGAGTAAAATGTAGTCTGTAACTTTCTTAAAATTATGGTAAAAATAAAGATTTTTATTTTTAATTATTATTGATTTTATTATGACTGTCCACAACCAGTGAAAATAATACGTCTTGGAAACTACAAGCCTGAAGAAATCCGTTTAATTAAAGTATACATCTAATCCGAGGAAACAGCGAAAGCCATATTACAAATCAGAAATAACCTACACAGCAATGACACAAAATTTTACTCCGATTAAATTCAATTAAGAAGTGAAAAAAGCCCTTTTCCGGTCTCCTGATTTTGCAGTGTCCGACTGGGTCCAACAATGACCAAATCTTTGTAAAACCAACCATCTAAGTCCACTTTTGGAACCAATAAATGTATTGAGTATTGAGTAACTGTAAGTGTTCACTGATGTGCGTCCTTACCACGAACTTATCACATACACTCCTTAGTGTATGTGATAAGATAACTACTATGAAACTACTGACATTTAAACTATCGCGCTGCATGTTTACAGTAATATAATTCACGGGAATAAGCACGCACATACGCGTACGTACGCGCTAATTCCGAGAGTTATGTCACTTTGAAACTAACTAAATCTCATCAGACCGACGTTAACTAAATGGATACATCGAAATGCATTCATTAAATTATTTAATATGTAATTACATAATCTCAACGCATAGGACTAGATTGCGTCAATCATCATTTTAGATGTATCTGTAATATATGAAAGAGCATGTTTTGTCCCAGCTATTGCTATATCTACTAAAACTGTATTTGCGCTGAGGTTTGCAGTTTTATTTCGTTCAATGGAATTTACGGATAATGACAATACTTTGCTGCAATTATTTATATTGGTCTTTAATTGTGAATTTTCATACAAATCGATTAACGTAAACGAAAAAAAATACATATGAATTGAGAACCTCCTCTTTTTGTAGTCGGTTGGAATGAAGCTCTGAGGCCCACTCCCTTAAGTTGTAGCCTCCCCCTTCCCCCCTCCCTCCCTATTGGATACCGTCTCCGTTTTCTATGCAAAACAAGGCTTATATTGTCACAAGGCGAAATAGAAAATGCATTCTCTTTAGTCGAATGCCTCGGCGCTTGTATCTTTAAAGATTTATTGAATAGTGCTTGCGAAAGCGTATTCGAAATATCATTTTATACAAGTTTCTAGAAAAATATGCTAGTTATAACCGATTTTAAAACTAAGGAATCTTTGTTTTTAAGGACGTAAGTCTTTTAGCTTCTGATATCTTACAACAGTGAAATACAAGTAGATACATGCACTAAGGCCGCTGCCTCGAAGTTAGCGGTAAGTGGGGCGGCGGCGGCAGCGGCGCTGGAGCGGAGGGATCTATCAAGGAATCAAATGGACTTGTCCATTAAGCCGATTAGCCTAATAAGACGAGGTCACGTGGTATCTTTCGGTTAAAATCAGACTCAACTCGGACAACATGGGCCCTAGGCGAGTTGACGGAGTAATCGACGCCGCTCGATATGTACGCTGGTTTCGAGATCGGGTCGGCGTCGCCCGCTCTTTGCCAGCGCCGATCCGCTGTTACTCCGCTGCCCGCTAACATTCAGGGAGCAGCCTCATGCAAGTATTTTCTACAAAACACACAAATTTTAAAAACAATAATTCGGATTACATTTAAAATTTCCTGTGTTTTGTCAACAACCGGCAAAATCTAGGCATAAATTACTGACAAGATCATATTTAAACGATAGTAATCGAGTGTGCGCTGAACAAGAATCACGCAAGTGTTTTAAAACTGAAGCTAATTTATGTTTAAATTCAAACTCCAAAAAATCAAGTCGGACAAAATTATATTTCAGTCAATTTTAACAGACGCAACGAAGGGACTATTACTAGTGATTGATTATTAACTCTGAGTCATGCAGCTGCTACGCCTAAGGAGAGCAGGTACGTGGAACGTTTGTAGACCTACCGCTAATCGTGGACCGACGAAGATATTCCTTTACCTTCTCTTCGAATTGATAATACTAGCTGTGACCCGCGGTTTCGACCGAGTAAATACCTTGATCCCGTTCCCAATGTTTCTATTTTTTTATTCGGGGCGGAGACCAATCCAACGAAATAAAGATTTTTCAATTCGATTTACCCTTTCTTGAGTTATGAATGCTGTAACTAACACGTCTCCACCTCAAACCAATCTTGTAATATCAGAAAAAAACATGTTTCCTGTAACACCAGATACGTACCACCAATAAAAATCGCCAAACGCAAATTCCAGAATTCGATTTTCTAGTGACAAGACCATGAAGGCCCATTATTTTAGAATTGTCTTAAGGGTTTTGGGGCCCGATTTTGGATTTAAAGTCCCTTTTCGCTCCTCACAAGCATTATTCAAATTATCATAGTAAAGCTATTCGATCTAAACACCCTTTAAATTCCATTATGTGATCCTTCCATTCCTTCGCCATCAAGAATGCTAGTCCATACTAACTTCTCGCACCAATGTGGTAAAATATATTGTCTTTTCTTTCAAATATATTTTTCATCTGTTCAAACTTAAGCGAGACCTATCATGTCCCAATTGATAACTTTACTAAACGCTCCTTGGTACATAACGCCTGTGCATTGAGTGTAATTATATTCAGATCCTTGCTACGTTTTTTGCTAGCAAGGGTCGTTTGACAGTGGGTTCCCACCCGGAGATTCTTACCACCCCTAACCCCAGGGTTCGCCCGCCTACTGTAAACACCTGAATTGGAAGCTGTTTAAAACAATTGAAACCTCATATATATTTGGCATTTTTATTTTCAGTGGAAACTGCATTATTCCTTATACTGCTATGCTCAAATACTCAAGGAAAGAACAAAACAGAAGAACCGCTAAAAACAATGAACGGGAAACTTATACCGTGGACAGATCCCGAACCGGTAGCTCCCAAGAACCCAACCATGGACATGTATTTTGATAGAATTCTACACTTGATATTAAACAAGCCAGACGCGAAATATGGATGTGTGCCCATTACCACAGGGGTTATTATCGACAACGATCGACTACTAACTTCGTTTAACCCCTTTAGAGAACTCTCAAAAAATCTTTCCATAATTAGTGAGATTATAGTTCAAGTTAATACGGGACGTACCAGACCTAAAAAAGAGGGAGAAAAATCTTCTTTCTTTTGGAATTTTCATGAAGTGTGGTCAGCGCGTCAAATTGTGTTCTCTCCAGAAGCAGACATGCCACCGAATCTGTGGCACGGCCGAGGAACAATCAGGCACTCCCCCATACACGACCTGATGGTGGTGAGAGTTACACCTAATTTTACTAGAGATGAACCCTTTTACGCACCTGATGAAGCAAATTACATTAAGTGGTATGGTAAGAAGAACTGGATTTTTAAAATGCCTGTTGCAAAACCTGGAGACAGACTGGTCTATCCCATGCGATACGCGCAACTCAATATGCACCAAGGAAAAGTATTTCAACATTTTAATTTCGTATCGACTGATAACTTCTTAGTTAACTGTGATGATTATTTACCCAGATATTGGGGGCATTTCATTTGCGGTTTGAATATAAGAGGCCAAAAGGGGGTCTCGTCTGGTGCCATTTTAATTTCAAGACAAACATTGTTTGGAATCGGCTGCTTCTCTATAAAAAGAGAAAAGATTGATATATTAGTGTTCACCGATGTGCGACCTTACCACGAACACATATTATACGCTATGGGTTACTGGGAATATAACTTTGAATTTAAGAATTAACTATAAGTCGTCCGATAACTCGCGTGCAGAGAAGGCGTGTTACTAAACATTCTAAAAACTTATTTAATATTTATCAAACCATTTCGTTTTAGAACCCAATGGTTTGGTGCGCGGCGATAGTAAGAGACCTGACGGTTTGTCATTGCTGCATTGGAAATTAGGTCGGCCTTTGGTGTGGGACGCAACATGCGTCGAAACCCTTGTGCCGTCCCACGTTCTCAGTTCAGCAGCCTCTCCAGGCGCTGCTGCTGGAGCTGCGGAGACCGTTAAGCGGCGAAAGTATAATACCCTAGTGGGTAATTATATTTTCGAGCCGATTGGGGTTGAAATGCTCGGGTCATGAGATCCGAATGCACGAAAACTTTTTAAAGAACTTTCTAAACGTTTGGTAGACTCTGCTCGTGATCAGAGGGCTGGTTTGTTCCTTGGACAGAGAATTGGCATAGCCATTCAACGTGGCAATGCTGCCAGCCTTCTGGGCATGTTTCCCGCCATTGACAAGGATGACGATGAGTTTTATGACGCCTGTTAGTTTTATTTATTTATGTAAGTTCTAATTTTAGAATAGTTAGAGTTTGTTTATATATTAGATTTAATTGTATATAAATAAAATAAGTTTTGCAAATATTCTGAACCTAATTCATCTAAATACAATATTCCTTTTGATTAGAAAACAGCTACCTACAGACCGGAAGAATTTCACCTTGTGACAATATAAGCCTTGTTTTGCATAGAAATCGGGGATGGTATAAAACAGGGAGAGAGAGGGGGGGGGGTCGGGAGGCTACAACTAAAGGGAGTGGGTCTAGGAGCCTCTTTTCAACTGACTTCAAGAAGAGGAGGTTCTCAATTCACGACGACCATTATGCACTGCGACAAGCCGATGAATAATGGTAGTTTTTGCCGAAAACTCAACCACTAGTATTGAAATACCTTATTATTTATTCCAAATGATCTATTATTGTGTCGTATAAAGGAATAAGGGTTCTAAAAACACAAAAAAAAAAAAATTGTTAATTAATTAAACTAACTATGCTGAGGATAAAAGCGCGTAGATCTAGGACCTTCTGTGAATGTGGCCTCCCTGGCCATAGCTTCCCCACGGTATATATTCTTAGAAACCTTTTGACATGCCTTGACATTCCTGTTAGGGTATGTAAAGCTATTTACTTATTAAATAAGTTATTTGTGTATTTTTAATTTTTGAATTTTGTCTCTATTTTTTTATTCTCATCCTTTTCGCATCCGCAACCTGTGTAAATGTGACAACAATGTAAATTTTGTTGCGATACAAAAACTGCCTTTAGGTCACGAACTGCAGTGGCACATTTGCTTGAAAACTCTCAACCAACTACGGGCCCAAGTGAGCCGCTGCAGAGAGAACCTGAGCAAATGGGGCATGACTGAATGTTCGCATACCCAATGTGAATGCGGTGCCCCAACTCAAGACATGGCGCATCTTCTGTCCTGCCCATCCTGCACCACCACCGCCACCCTCCAGGACTTGATGGAAGCTAGCGACAAAGCCATTCAAGTTGCGACTTTCTGGTCAAACAGAGTTTAGAGATCATTGGCTCGAGAAGAAGAAGAACATTGATGTAAACCTTTTTTTTTTAAAGAGTAACTTATGGAGTTTCTTCCCGATACTTCTCCATTGAAATGCCATTTTGGAACCAGCAACTAGAGTCAGTAATTTAAAGGAAAAAAGCCTACTTGAAATAAAAAAATATTTATGATTTTTAAATAAAATACTTAATTCATGCCATTTTTTTTTCTTTTAATTGTATCAAAGTATTGACATTATCCGTTAATTCGATTGAAACAAATGATATGAAATAAAACTTCAAACCTCAGCGATAATATTTATTTAGTAGATATACCAATAGCTCAGACAAAACATGCTTTTTCATACAATATAGAGCAACATCTAAAATGATGACTGACGCAATCTAGTCCTATGCATTGTCATGGTAAGACAAAATTTAGTAATTTGATCAATACATTTCGATGTATACGTCGGTCTGATGAGTTTTAGTTAGTTTCAAAGTAACATACCTCTCGGGAATAAGCGAGAACGTATGCGTGTGTGCGCGCTTATTCCCGTGAATTATATTACTGTAAACATGCAGCGCGATAGTTTAAAAGTTAGTAGTTTCATAGTAGTTATCTTATCACATACACTATGGAGTGTATGTGATAAGTTCGTGGTAAGGACGCACATCAGTGAACACTTATACTTACTTAATACTCGACATGTTTATTGCTTCCACAAGTGTACTTAGATGGTAGGTTTTAAAATGTTTTTGATCATTGTGGACCCTGTCGGGCATTGCAAAAGTAGGAGACAGGAAAAGGACTTTTATTTCACTACTTAATTAAATTTAATAGGAGTAAATTATGATGTTATTAATGTGTAGTTTATTTCTGATACCTAATGTGGCTTGCGCCGTTACCTCAGACGAGATGTGTATTCAGGCTTGTAGTTTCCAAGACGTATGGTTGTAGACAATAATAATAATAACAGCGAGTTGGCGTCACCGCCTGCCTATTTGAGTGCATTCCCATGAATTCAAAGGCTGATGCTATAGTTTTCCATTAATGTTCAAGGAACTAATCCACCTTACGCAATCCAATCTAAAGCCCATGTTATTTTATATCCCATATTATATTCAATAGTCCTGCGTCAACTTTGGGCCGTCCATAGCTGTTCTCCCTTGGAGTGGAGGTGGATGGCTCTGAGTAGATGCCCCATTTCACCTTAGAGTAAAGTTCTCAACAAGGCCGCTGCGTGTTCGACCTGTGTCCCCATGTAAGCCTTTCAAAGGAACTCCCCTACCTAAAGGGCTCTTCTTTTGAAGATATCTCGTGAATAATAAGAGATACATAGTAATAACATAGAATAAATTATAAAAATAGTAAAAATCTTTATTTTTCTCATCATGACAAGAAAGTCACAGATTAAATTTTACGCACATTACATCAAGACTTGTGCCTGTAGTAGGTAAAACCTGTGAGACAGATCACCAGGCCAAGCCTCCGTTAGATCGGAAATCAGTACCCAAAACAGACATTACTAAAAAATTTAAACATATAAATAAAGTACAAATTAGTAAGCATAAAATAAAATAAATTAAAATTGCAGACTTTAAACAGTAACCAAAAATTTTATTTTAAATTTATTTTTACAATTTAATTTATTTAAAAATCTATAGACTTATAGTTCTATTTTTAAATCCATGTTATATTCCCTGTAGCTCATAGCGTATAATATGTGTTCGTGGTAAGGTCGCACATCGGTGAACACTAATATATTATTCTGATTTGGTCTTTTTATCGAGAAGCTGCCAATTCCAAACAATGTTTCTTTTGAAATTAAAATGGCACCAGACGAGATCCCCTTTTGGCCTCTTATATTCAAAGCACAGATAAAATGTCCCCAATATCTAGGTATATAATCATCACAGTTCACTATCAAGTTATCAGACGAAACGAAATTAAAATGTTGAAAGACTTTTTCTTGGTACATATTGAGTTGAGCGTATCGCATGGGATAGGTCAGTCTGTCTCCAGGTTTTGCAACAGGCATTTTAAAAATCCAGTCTTTCTTACCATACCACGCAATGTAGCCTTTTTCATCAGCTGCGTAAAATGGTTCATCTCTAGTAAAATTAGGTGTAACTCTAATAACCATCAGGTCGTGCATAGGGGAGTGCCTGATTGCTCTTTGGCCGCGCCACGGTTGTTCTGAATCTGGAGAGAACACAATTTGACGCGCTGACCACACTTCATGAAAATTCCAAAAGAAAGTAGATTTTTCACCGGTTTTTTTAGGTCTGGTACGTCCCGTATTAACTTGAACTATAATCTCATTTATCATTGAAAGATTTTTTGAGAGTTCTCTAAAGGGGTTAAACGAAGTAAGTAGACGATCGTCGTCGATAATAACCCCTGTGGTAATGGGCACACAGCCGTATTTTGCGTCTGCCTTGTTTAATATCAAGTGTAGAATTCTATCAAAATACATGTCCATGGTTGGGTTTCTTGGAGCTACCGGTTCGGGATCTGTCCACGGTATAATTTTTCCGTTCATTGTCTTTAGCTGTTTTTCTGTTTTGCTCGTTGTTTGCATATTTGTGAACGGCAGTATAAAGAAAAATGCAACTTCCACTGAAAATAAAAATTCCAAATATACATGAGGTTTTGTTCAGAGGAGATTTTTTTAAAGAGCTTCCAATTCAGGTGTTGACAGTAGGCGGGCGCAAACTGAGGTTAGGAGTGGTAAGAATCTCCGGGTGGGATGTCAAATGACTCTAGCTAGCGAAACAGGTACTAAGGACCTCAACATTACATTATAATTACATTCAATGCACATGCGTCACAGACCGAGGAGCTTTAAGTAGAACTAGAAAAGGCCCTCAAACTGGGACATGATATGTCTCGCTGAAATTTGAAGAGATGGAGAAAATGTATTTGAAAGAAAGAACAATTTTACCATATCGGTGCGAGGCATCCTTGATCGTGAAGAAATGGAAGGATCACATAATATAATTTATAGGGTGTGCAGGTAGTATAACTTTTCTATGATATTTTGAATAATGCTTGTGAGGAGCGCAAAGAGACATGGTCGCTGGTTGTAGGAGATTTCTACGCGAGAATTGGGCCCCGAAACCCCAATCGTAGGGTAATGGACGATACGAGTATATATAAATAAATCGGGACCGGGATCTATGTACTTACGCAGGGGAAACCGCGGGGCACAGGTAGTATTTTAAATCAAAAGGACGTTAAAGGAATAGCTTCGTCGGTCCACGATTAGCGGTAGGTCTACAAACGTTCCACGAACCTGCTCTCCTTAGGCGTAGCAGCTGCATGACTCAGAGTAAATAATCAATTACTAGTAATAGTCCCTTCGTTGCGTCTGTGGAAATTGGGCAAATTTTAATATCAAAATTGAAATTTAGTTAATAAAAACACTGCAGTACGATCAATAATTCTTCATGATTGTTGGCAAAGGCGGAACAATTAACTGGTCCGGGAGACTGATTAAATAAAAACTTTATAAATTAACACAAAACTCAACGTACCTGTTTTACATGAATCCAAAGCTCGACAAAGATATAATTTTAATTGGTTTTCTTTCCTTAGAAGTGTTAATTCAAATAGAAGTTAACAGCATGTCGTAAATAAATAATTCTGCTGAACAGAGAGTTGTGTGACTCTTGTGCAGCGCACACTCGATCACTATCGTTTATATAAGATCTTGACTGCATCTTAACCCTAGTTTCCGCCGGTTGTTGACAAAAAAACAAGAAATTTCAGATGTAATCACAATTTATTGTTTTTAATATCTCTGTGTGTTATGACAAAAATAATTGCATAAGCCCGCTGCGTCAACATTAGCGGACAGCGGGCAAGGGACCGGCAATTCCGACCAGTTCTTGACACCAGTGTACAGATGAAGCGGCGGATACATAATATTTCTGATGATATTTAAAGATTCAACCACAAGTGAAGGGTTGGCGTTTTGGGGTCGGTTCATGTCTGGCGGTGGTAGCGTGTTGTCGGTCGCGTGGCGCTGGGGCGGGCAGGCGCATGGCGGAGCATTCGGCCTTTCACACTGACCTGACGACGCGTTGGTGCGTCAGGTGTGAGGGGTTGGATGTTTTGTTGTGTGCTTGTTCGTTCTGGCGTTGCGCGGCCGATGTTGCGCGCTACCTTTTCCGCCGGATATGAACCGACCCCTAGGGTGCTGTCTTTTGTAAAAAAAAATGACGTTTAATAAGTGCTACTTTGTAGCCTAAGTTAAATAAAAGATTTTTGATTTTGATTTTGAATGTTTTTAATCTGGAAGCTGGTTAGTAACAACTTTTTGGCATTTAGCTTTTAATGGTTTTACTATATCAAAAATGTCACCATTTCATACGTCTACTCTAAGGCTTCAAAGTTACAATTAAACTTTAAGTAAAGTGTCGTTAGGTTTATAAAATGTGCAGGATAGCTGTTTTTAATCACATTGCTTTGTGCGGGATGACTGTTTCGCCCAACTGGTTTTATGGTGTCTGTAACGACTAACAAATTAATATATATACTTATTAAATATTGTGTATGTGTAACAAGGCCTTTATATGGTGCATGTAACAGAGCAGGGGTAAACCTAGGCGGACGTTTCTAGACCAAATAGGAGACGTCTTGAAAAAAGGCCAGGTCAAGAGTACCCTAAACCGAAGAGCATGTATGAAGGGAATTATGTCAGTGAATGAAGCGAAACAAGTATGTAAGGATCGTAGCAAGTGGAAAGAAGTGGTCTCCGCCTACCCCTACGGGAAACAGGCGTGATTATATGTATGTATGTATGTAACAGAGCCTTAACTGTGCGAGCGTGATCTGCGTCCCGCTATTTCGATTTAAACAAACCAGTGTTTTAATAGGCGTGAGTAGTTTCTCTTGTCCCCGTACATAACAGTGGCGACGAGATTTACCTACATTGAAAAAAAAAGTGCAAAAATCTTTTTCCGGCATTCTATCAGTCTTCAATCATATTGCCAGCGACTTGAATACGTATAAATAATGATAATATAATAATAATCCAGCCTATAAACGTCCCACTGCTGGGCACAGGCCTCTTCCCATATAGAGAAGGTATGAGCATTGATCACCACGCTTGCTCTCTGCGGATTGGCGATTTCAGATCCCAAATTTTGGATTCAAGGTTTCCTTCACGATGTTTTCCTTCACCGTTTGTCAGAAGTGTTTTACAATAATTAAGTGTATATGTCGTGGTGGCCTAGCGGTTCAATGAACGGATTTGTATGCACAAGGTTGCAGGTTCGAACCCAGGCAAGTACCAATGTGGCTTTTTGAAAGTTATATGTACTTTCTTAATTATTATAATTAATTATTGTATAAATTATGAGGCACAGAAAACCGACTTCAAAACAAGTTTTATACTTATTTCTTATGGATCTCACTGTCAAAACGAGATTAAAATAAAATGGGACCAAACGGCTAGAACTAGTCTTCAAACAAAAAAAAACATCAAAATTGGTTCCCCAGACAAAAGTTTTGTATTAACGAATAAAAAATTGGAGCCTTTTAAGTTTTGCATATATTTTTGTTGGTTTGGTGTTTGGACGGAGAAAATTTTATTGTTATTGATGTGTTTAAAGCTATTTCTGATATGTCCACAGACGAGATGCATACTTAGATTCATCGAATATTCTGGCTTGTTTTTCTGAGACGCATGATTTTCACTGGTTGTAGACAGTAATAATAATACAAAATTAATAATAATCAATAATAAAATCTTTAATTTTCGCATCATATCAATAAAAATACAAATTAAATTAGACGCATTTTACATGAACTGGTGACTGTAGTAGGTAAAAGGTGTGACACAGATCCCCAGGCCATGAATTAGATCGGGAATCAATAAAACATAATAAAAAATAAATTTTAAAAAAATAATACAAAGTAGTGACCATAATATAAAATTTAAATTGAAATTGCAGACAATAACAGTTTTTTTAAAACAAACTTTATTTCTTGAGCAGTAACATAATCACTCGAATAACAACAATAGTAACATTTGTTTTTGTAAGTAATAAGTAAATATTCTTAATTCTTTATTGTACACAAATAGATTACATAGAACATACATACATTAATTAAAGTAGATGTACAGAGGCGAGCTTAACTCAAAATTGAGTTTTCTTCCAGCAAACCTTTGAGTCATAGTCAAATATGTGAGTTTATTGTTAGTATTTTTTTGGAATTTTCGCTGATCATCTATAATAATAGTGAAATGTGCTATATTAAGAACTGCAAGTGTGGGCAATGATAGGTACGTTAGGAGGATCCTGTTTCGAATATGTGTTATACTTAGTTCTTCTCACAACGTCTTTCAAGCTATTAATGTACAAGAAGAAGAGGGTAGGCCCTAGAATACTACCTTGTGGAACACCATATTCGATTGGTAACTCATCGCTTAATATTTTTTTAAGCTTAACAGCCTGAGTTCTGTCTTTGAGGTTATCTGAAAGCAAGCTTTGACGGTAAACCTGTACCTCCCAATTGCTCTAGTTTGCTAGTAAGTAGAGGAATAGATACTGTGTCGAATGCTTAAGTTAAGTCCAGGTATATGGTTAGAAGCGGCGTCGCATCGATGCTTCCGGTCCATAGATAGCAGTTTACCAATCAAAAGGAATGTTATACTAAAATGACTTAAGATTCAGAATGGATTGATGAATATTAAATGAGTTTTTATAATGTTTAGTGACACGCCTGTTCTACACGCGAGTTATCGGACAGTGTTAACCTTTTCCGTGCATTTCCCGGTAAGTCATAGCCTTTGTGATGTGTTCGTGGTAAGGTCGCACATCAGTGAAAACTAATACATCCTGCTTTTCCCTTTTTATGGAGAAGCTGCCGACTCCAAACAAAGTTTCTTGTGAAATTAAAATGGCACCAGACGAGACCCCCTTTTGGCCTCGTACATTCAAACCGCAGATAAAATGCCCCCAAATTCTAGGTATATAATCATCACAGCTCACTAAAAAGTTATCAGTCGAAACGAAATTAAAATGTTGAAAGATTTTTTCTTTGTGCATATTAAGTTGCGCGTATCGCATGGGATAGATCAGTTTGTCTCCAGGTTTTGCAACAGGCATCTTAAAAATCCAGTCTTTCTTACCATACCACTTAAGGTAGCCTGCTTCATCAGATTGGTAAAATGGTTCATCTCTTGTAAAATTAGGTGTAACTCTCACCACCATCAGGTCGTGTAGGGGGGACTGCTTGACTGGTTTTGCGTCTGGTAGTGCTCCTTCTGGAGGGAACACGATTTGACGCCCTGACCATATTTCATGAAAATTCCAAAATAAAATAGATTTTTCACCGGGTGCTTTAGGTTTGGTACGTCCCGTATTAACTTGAACTATAATCTCACTTATTATGGAAAGATTTTTTGATAGTTCTCTAAAGGGGTTGAACGAAGTAAGTAGACGATCGTCGTCGATGATAACCCCTGTGGTAATGGGCACACATCCATATTTTGCGTCTGGCTTGTTTAATATCAAGTGTAGCATTCTATCAAAATACAAGTCCATGGTTGGGTTCCTCGGAGCTACCGGTTCGCGATCTGTCCACGGTATTAGTTTTCCATTCATTGTCGTTAGCGGTTTTTCTTTTTGCTTGTTATTTCCTTGCGTATTTGTGAACGGCAGTATAAAGAGCAATGCAGCTTCCACTGTAAAAATAAAAATGCTAAATATATATGATATGTTCCAAATGTTTTTAACTACTTCCAATTCAGGTGTTGACAGTAAGCGGGCGCACTCTGGGGTTAAGGGTGGTAAGAATCTCCGGGTGGGAACCCACTGTCAAACAACCTAAGCTAGCAAGAAGGTCTGAAGGACCTTAATATAATTACATTCAATGCTTAGGCCTCGCTGAAGTTTGAAGAGATGGAGAAAGTATAACTGAAAGAATTGACAATACATTTTTCGACATCGGTGCGAGAAGTTATTATGGACTGGGATTATTGATCACGAAGAAGTTGAAGGATAGCGTAATGCAAATCATAGGGTATTCATATTGTAGAATAGCTCTTTTTTCATCTAAGTGAATTTACCGTCTAAGGTGTCGCAAAAAAAAATGTTTTTTGCCTTTATGCATCATGCAATTTGGATGAATGTTAAAAGAGATACGAGATTTCGCGCGTATTTTTTCAAGGTATTTGCGCGGGTGAATCCGCAGGGCACAGGTAGTATTATAAATTCGAAAGAAAGGTAAAGGATTAGCTTCGTGGGTCCACGTTTAGCGGTAGGTCTACAAAAGTTCCACGTACCTGCTCTCCTTAGGCGTAGCAGCTGCATGACGCAGAGTATAAAATCGATTACTGGCAAGTGCCTCCGTTACGTCTGTTGAAATTCGGCGCATTTTAATATCAAAACAGAAATATAGTTACTTTAAAAACTGAATTACGATCAATAAATAAATTATGATGGTTGGAAAAGGCAGAACAATTAACTGGTACGACACAATGAATAAAAAAAATACTTTATGAATTTTACAGAAAACTCTACGTACTGTTTTAATCTGAATCCAAAACTCGTCCGAAGATATAATTATATTCCACTTAGTTTTTTTTTAACTTGTTAATTTAAATAGAAATTAGCATCAGCTTTAAAACACTTGTGTGTTTCTAGTTCAGCGCACACTCGATTACTATTGTTTAAATGTGATCTTGTGTCTAATTTATGTCTAACTTCAGCCGGTTGTTGACAAAAAACAGGAAATTTCAAATATCATCAGAATTTTAAAGTGTTTATTATTTGTGTTGTGACAAAAATGCTTGCATTAGGCCGCTGCCTCAAAGTTAGCAGGCAGCGGGTAAGCAGCGGCAGCGGCGCGGGCAAGGAGTGGGTGACGCCGACTAGTTCTCAAAACCAGCGTACAGATGAAGCGTGGATTAGTTCTTCAACTCGCCAATGGTCAAAAAGCCTATGTGGTCCGAAAGCCAACCATGTCTACTATTCATATAACAATATTATCTCCGATATCACGTGAGCTCGGCTTGGTAGGCGATTCGGCAGCCGATTTTCGTCCGACCAGGTCGAAACAGGAATTTTATTATTATTAATGATTTTCAGTGTTGTTTCGGACAAATCTTTTTCCAGCGGCAAAGTGACGTCAGATACAAAATTACACCGTCAGATACAAATTTAATTGTTGAATGAAAAAATATATTAAAGTACTGTTAAAAAATATATTTATTGTTTTCGAGGGCAAGTCCATTTGATTATACGCAAAAGATCCCTCCGCTCCTGTGCCGCAGCCGCCGCCCCGCTGCCCGATTATTTTGAGGCAGCGGCCTTAGTGTACGACGAATTAGCGTTAGCATTCTTGGAATAGGAGATACGTCAATACGTCATGATTCTTGAAAGTCCTTTCTAAGACCGAGGCATGCCGTAGCTGCACAGAGCGTGTGTCCGCCGCGTCTGGCAGAACTAAGAACGGGACCGAAGGTTTCTAGTCGGTGCAAATTTACTATATTCCTATTTCGTTCCTCCTTTAAATTTGGGTTTCACGCAAAAGGTTGTCGACATGTAGGCTCAGCAATCATTGTCCCGATAATCGTGACAACCAACGTTAAACCAAAAATATAAAATATAACGCTAATTTATGAAATCTTACAATACACTAAATCAATTATATAATATATAATATTACGGGAAATCTCACACACGGTAGTCTGATCTAAAGCTAAGCAGAGCTTGTGTTATGGTAACCAGACAACTGATAAACATACTTATATATTTCTAAATCCATACATATTATAGATAAATTACACCTAGACACCGAACAAGTGATCGTGCTAATCACACAAACATTTGTCCCGGGTGGGAATCGAACCCACGACCTCCGGTATAGCAGTCAGGGTCTCTAACCACTAGACCAACAGGCCTGTCAAAATTACATAGTATGAATCTAATTTAAGTTATGATTGCTGACATGTTGAATTGGATTTGGTACCATTGACTAGGTATTTCAACCATTTATTGATATCAAGCAAAACATGCCGTTTTTTCTATGGAACTCAAATATTATTTTTTTGTGTTGCTACAATAATCCTACAAACAGATTTAAAATTATCAAAAACTTGGAACTAAAATGATGAATTTTTTTTGCTTAGTGCCTGCCTAGATGGCGTTGACAGTTGACTGGTAAATCAAAATGGTTTGGTTCACTATCAGTAAAAAGTACAGGAGATTGTTTTTTTTGCCTGTTACTGTTTATTTTCCTCTGACTCAAAAAAGAGGAGTTTCTCAATTCTCCTGCACTTCGGTTTTGTATATGTTACGCTATTTCTATGGCAAATGAGAAAACCATTTCTAAAATGTTGGCGCAGAAAGCTGTGCCTTGTAGTGGGATATTATTACAACAGTTACTAAGTTTAATTTATTTTCATTACCTTCAAGCAATCGTTCTGTAAAACTACACCTTTCCCTTGAGAACACACTAGTCGTAGTAAATTACGTAGCGTACGCTCACGAGCAAAAACATGTGTATACGGACAAATATATAATATATATATATATTTTTTTATTAGCCTATATGGGATCCCACAGCTGGGCAAAGGCCTCCCCCTCCGTCCTCCAAACCTGTCTATCCATTGCGATTTCTGGCCACGTGCGACCCGCATAACTGACTAGATCATCACACCACCTTCGCCTAGGACGACCTCGACGACGATGTCCCTCCGGCTTCCAGTGGGTGACGATCTTTGCCCATCGGTCAGGCTGCATTCGGGCTACGTGACTACATCTCGCTATATAATTTATAGCGAGACTTATTTATTGAATTGAATCGACAATAATTATAAGAAAAAAATACGACAAGCTTTTTTTTTCCTCATTTATGAATGCATTTCGATGTATTCCTTTAGTTTAATTAATGTCGGTCTTAGTTATTTAGTTCGATTCATAGATAATTGACGTCTTCTTAAATCATTCTTCTCCCTTGGAACCATTGTCCATCAAACTAATCCAGTGGAACCATTTTTGGTTTCACTTAAATATATTTTATGATTAGATTCTTTTCACAATTTAAAGTACGGTTTTGGAGCTCGTCTTTTAAGTTTTGCATATACTATGTATTTTCGTTGGTTTGATGTTTGGTCGGAGTACACACATTTCATGTTATTGCTGTGTGGGTTATTTCTGAATGTGTACAGGTATATTAGCTTACAAGATGAGGTTGTTGACGGTTTTAATAAAATATAAACATATAATTATAAAAATCTTTATTTTTCTGATCATTTTAAGAAAGTAACAGATTAAATTTTACACACATTACATAAAGACTGGTACATGTAGTAGGTAAAACCTGTGATACTAATCCCCAGGACATCCTTCCGTTTAATCGGTAAATCAGTTAAACATAAATAGCTTACAATTCATAAACACAAAAATAAAGTACGAAATAGGGAGCACATAATAAAATAAAGTCTTTAAACAATAACAAAATATTTAAAACAAAATTATAAAGATTCTAACTAAATAAAATAATTACTCAAATTGTGTGCTATACTAAGACCTACAAGTGTAGGCAATGATAGGTACGTTATGAGGTTCCTGTTTTGAAT
The DNA here is from genome assembly GCA_905146925.1 of Autographa gamma. NCBI lineage: Eukaryota > Metazoa > Arthropoda > Insecta > Lepidoptera > Noctuidae > Autographa > Autographa gamma. The sequence continues at coordinate 484,255 of LR989849.1, read as the reverse complement.
CTGTGTTATATTGAAATAAAACTACTTTTTACGGATTTTTTCGCGGTTTGTATTTAGATTCTAGGTTCTGAAGTTTCGACACCTTTGCAGGTATCATGGTCACGGGCAGACTGCAGTCTGCCCGTGACCATGATATCGGGACCTAAAATCTAAATACAAACCGCGAAAATAAACCGTAAAAAGTAGTTTTATTTCAATGTCTAACATTCGCGTAAACCTAAGAAACCAATATATTATATATGTGTTATACTTAGTTCTTCTCACAATGTCTCACAAGCTATTAATGTACACGAGGAAGAGGGTAGGCCCTAGAATACTACCTTGTGGAACTCCATTATCGATTGGTAACTCATCACTGAACCATTCAATAAGCTTAACAACCTGAGTTCTGTCTTTGAGGTAATCTGAAAACAATCAATGACGGTAAACCTGTACCTATTATTGCTCTTGTTTGCAAGTGAGTAGAGGAATAGCTATACTGTGTCGAATGCTTAAGCTAAGTCAAGGTATATTTATGGTTAGAATCATTTTTTTGCTGTACAGTTTTGCAACTATACATTCAGTTAATCCTCATTCGCAATTTATTTCAGACAAACTTGGTTGAGATCGTGCAAGCGTTTCGTAGACGCCACATCCAGCATGTGAGCGTATTACCCTAATTGTATATCTGTGTTAGTAAGGGCCACGTGAAATTAACGTCATGTGATAGGTGAGGAGACGACAAAACATGATTGATTTGTTTCTGTTATCCGAGGGGATGAAGTAAGCGGCGTGACGTCCATAGATAGCAGTTTACCAATCAAAAGGAATGTTATACTAAAATTACATTTTAAAAATATTAAGTAACACGTCTGTTCTATACGCGAGTTAAAAGTCAATTTTCTGTCCTTTGTTTGCTATGTTATTCATTTCCCGGTAACTCATAGCCTTTGTGATGTGTTCGTGGTAAGGTCGCACATCAGTGAAAACTAATACATCCTGCTTTTCCCTTTTTATGGAGAAGCTGCCGACTCCAAACAAAGTTTCTTGTGAAATTAAAATGGCACCAGACGAGATCCCCTTTTGGCCTCGTACATTCAAACCGCAGATAAAATGCCCCCAAATTCTAGGTATATAATCATCACAGCTCACTAAAAAGTTATCAGTCGATACGAAATTAAAATGTTGGAAGACTTTTTCTTTGTGCATATTAAGTTGCGCGTATCGCATGGGATAGGTCAGTCTGTCTCCAGGTTTCGCAACAGGCATCTTAAAAATCCAGTCTTTCTTACCATACCACTTAATGTATCCTGCTTCATCAGCTTCGTAAAATGGTTCATCTCTTGTAAAATTAGGAGTAACTGTCACCACCATCAGGTCGTGTAGGGGGGATTGCTTAGTTGGTTTTCCGCTCTTGTCTGGTACTGCTTCTTCTGGAGGGAACACGATTTGACGCCCTGACCATATTTCATGAAAATTCCAAAAGAAAATAGATTTTTCACCGGGTGCTTTAGGTCTGGTACGTCCCGTATTAACTTGAACTATAATCTCACTCATTATGGAAAGATTTTTTGATAGTTCTCTAAAGGGGTTGAATGCAGTTAGTAGACGATCGTCGTCGATAATAACCCCTGTGGTGATGGGCACACATCCGTATTTTGCGTCTGGCTTGTTTAATATCAAGTGTAGCATTCTATCAAAATACATGTCCATGGTTGGGTTCCTCGGAGCTACAGGTTCGCGATCTGTCCACGGTATAAGTTTCCCGTTCATTGTCGTTAGCGGTTTTACTTTTTGTTTGTTCGTTCCTTGTGTATTTGAGAACAGCAGTATAAAGAACAATGCGCCTTCCACTGAAAATAATAATGCCAATTATATATGAGGTTTCAAATATTTTTTACGAATTTTAATTCAGGTGTGTAGCATAGAAATGTTGGATCTTCAAACATCAGCTATGGAACAATGTAGAGCTCAATCAGTGTGTGCTGGGTTGCACGAACGAACAAATTTGTTGTGTTGTATGATACGCAACAAGTTGGTTCGAAGCGTTAATTAGAACTAGAAAAGGCCCTGAAAGTTATCAACTGAGACATGATAGGTGTCGCTGAAATTTGAAGAGATTCATGTAGAATAGCTTTGCTATGACCTAAGTCAATTTATCCTCCCAGGTGACGCAAAAACAAATGTTTCTCGCTTTTTACTGCATGTAATTTGGATTAATGGTTAAAGAGATACTACGACGTTGGTATCGAACCTCGCGTGGTTAGTTAGAACATTCATAACTCAAGAACGGGTAAACCGAATATAGAAACCTTTATTTTGTTCGATTTGTCTCCGCCTCGAATTATAAAATAGAGACATCGGGATTGGGATATAGGTATTTGCGCGGGTTAAACCGCGGGGCAAAGCACAGCTAGCTATTATTAATTCGAAAGAAGGTCTACAAACGTTCGACGTACCTGCTCTCCTTAGGCTTAGCAGCTGCATGACTCAGAGTAAATAATCAATTAATTATAATAGTGGCTTCGTTGCGTCTGTTGAAATTCGGTGCATTTTAATATCAAAAATAAAATTTAGTTAATAAATCAATCAATTCTCCATGATTGTTGGAAAAGACAAAACAATAAACACTTTTTTTTTAATTTTACACGAAATTCTACCAACCTGTTCTATATTAATTCAAAGCTCGTCCGAAGATGTGATTTGGTATTAATTATTTTTCTGTTGTATAAATTCAATTGGAAATTGGCGGCAGGTTGTAAAACACTTAAGTGACTCTTGTTCAGCGCACACTCGATTACTCTCGTTTAAATATGATCTGCCTAATTTCTGCCTTAAATCTGCCAGTTGTTGATAAACAACCGGAAACTTCAAATGTCATCAGAATTGAAAGTGTTTAATATTTGTGTTTTGACAAAAATGCTTGTATTAGGCCGCTGTAAGATGAATTAGTGTTAGCATTCTTGGCAGGTATACGTCATGATTCTCGGAGATTTCCTAAGACCGAGGCATGCCGGAGCTGCATAGAGCGTGCGTCCACTGCGTCTGGCAGAAGTAAGAACGGGACCGAAGGTTTCCATTCCGGGCATCTTTACTATATACGCGAAAAAATAAAAAGAAGCTAAATTTCAATGTCTAGCATTCGCGTAAACCTAAAAAATTTAATATTGCTTAGTGTGTGCATTATTTTGCTCGTGAGTATACGTCTGTGTTGCGGTCGCTGGTTTCCTATTGGTGGTATTTGCCCAGCTGATTGCTTCGCCGTGATTTGATTGGCTCGCTATTGGTCAATTAGTTCTGCAGTCGTTCTAGAGTTCAGTGAGAACAAATTTTAATTTTTTTTTTGTGTTTGATAACGTTCGTAAAAAAACTATTTTATATCAATAAGTTATATCGAGGACAATTATTAGAAGAAATGCGATGGAATTTTTACAATCTGAATAATACTACATCTCCACATGCATGCAGTTGATACGTGCTTAATTGGAAAAAAATATGGGGCACAAGAATTGAAATAGACTATCCTATTAATTTCAAAACAAGGAATCAAACGATACAACAGTACGAATCATGTGTAATAAGTGACAAATTTTCATGTAGCAATTATACACGGGAAACTCACTCTTATTCCCTTAACTTACAGTTTATATTCCATTAGCAGTGCGTCAACTATTCACGTGGCAATCACACTGCACACGGGAAAATCACGCTTAATTCGTAACCCGTAAGGTTTGTATTCCTGTAGCAATGATTCAACAATTGTATTTAATTATGAGGAAGCACTCAGGGCGAGGAAGTTGGTAATAAACAATTGATTTAGACAATTAGTTGTGTTCGTCGCGGTGCGGCTGCAAATGTAGGGGACGCGGCCTTATGCTTTATAAAACATTGACCATTTACACATAAATAGTTAGGTACTATTTAACCGACTTTAAAAAAGGAGGATGTTCTCAATAGGGGGTAAGGATTTTTTTTAAGATAGGTAAATATAAAATACCATTCCTAAACTTATTGAGCTAATAATATAGCGCAAGTGAAGACAAATCAAACAAGCCCAAACAAGATGGGATTCCCGTGACGATGTGCTCGTAGCTTTGGGGTCCATCATCAGACGAGCTCGAAAGTACGACAATTATATTGTAACTGAAATAGTAGAACCTACAGAAAATTTTAGTGATAAAAAAAACAAAACACTCAATAATTGTAAAACATATCCATAGAAAGTGTGTCAATACTATAGGGTTAGATGACTATTATTGGTTAAGCCTAGCTTGATGAATATGATAGGTGTCAGTGTGAGTGACGACTTAACTTTGTAGCGTCGTCGTAATGGATGATTTATATTGGCACAGGACAAAGTATTCATATTTAGCCTTATACTTTTTTTTACACTTAACATTTACATTTTATACTTCATTCAAAGTCGAAATGATTCAATTTGTTCTAAAAAAACATCTTAAAACTGAAATAATTTTCACTGACAAATGTCATAATTTTACCCAAGACGTTCGTAAAAGGTTATGTCATATTGCAAAAATGTAAGGGACGAGACTCCTCGATAGATGTAAATCGATTGTACAAAAGAGTATTTAGTGTTATCATCGACACTGTCTGAAATAAAGATTATTATTTATAGATTTTATTAGAAGGTTGCAGTTAATGATATGGTAGACCATATTATTATTTAACTTGCAATTTATGTATGTTTGTCCGGGTGGACGCTTGCAACTTAATTTTGAACCAAATCATATTTTGTTGAAGTTATCTTCAACTGATAGAGCTAAAATTTTGCGTGCTTGTATAAATCGGATGCCAATGCAATATTATTATGGCATAGAGTTGATCTGATGATATAGCTGGAAGGTGGCCATAGAACTCCGTAATTAAGCGGCGCAACTTCTTCGTCGCTAGTTTTTTAAAAAGGGGTTCTTTTTTTACAATAAGAACTGTATTTAAATTTAAAGTCTTGACGTTTTGTTTGAAGTTGACTTTGAATTGCCGACGATGACGACGACGACCTATGCTTACGTTTTCTGTTTTCGATTTATCAATACTTTCATTCTTTTATGGATTTTAATTTAATTTTTCATTATTTTTACTTTCCTAAATGCAAATATTTACTTAGCAAAATTCACTTTAATTTTAAAGTATCGATTGAATAAACTCTCTCCCAGCACTAGTCACACTAGTTTGACACCTATCATATTCATCAAGCTAGGCTTAACCAATAATAGGTATGAAAAATCAAAATCAATTTATTCCGTCATTTAGGTAATCAAAATACAGGGTGTCCGGTAAATAGTCCGACAAACTGTGGTGGCTGATACCTTAGGTCCGGCCCTATCAAATGAACGCAACATATGTTCGCCGAAAAGTTACAGGTTTCGAGTTACAATCGATTTTCGTAAATTTTAGAATTTTCTACCTTGCATCAGACTTTTCCATTTTTCTTCCTGATACATAGCTTTTGTAATACTTTTTGTACATCAAATTAATTTTGAATAGTTACTCTATCCTTTGATAAGTCTCATATTTATCTAAAAGAAGAATATAGTGGCGATAGCGCCATTTGTTTTACAATTTTCACTTTCGGTTTTTCTTAGTGCTCAACTTTGAACTGCAGTGGTGAAAAATAAATGTATGTAGGATTTTTGTACAACAATCTTAAAAACTTGCTTGAATATTGGTGATTTTGGGAAGGTACAATACTTGCATATCTTCTTTACGAAATTTGACAAAATAAGCAGCTGAAGTACACCCGGGCCTATTTTTTGAAATATTACTAATGTAAATCAGAGTAAAAATGATACGTAACTTAACGCTGATCGTCATTGTACTATTAAATGAGGTATTTTCTTCTCGCCATTACCTCTCTATGCCAGATTAAAACATGTTTTAGTGTAAAGTTACCTTAACCTTCAGTATTTTATTACTAGATAAATCGATTTTATAACACCTTATTTTTCATTCAGCAACACTGAAATAGCTGGTTTTAGACGCCCAATTCATCTGCACTTAACGGGTTCTGTATCATCGTAAAATTTTAAACGAGCATTTTTTTTTTTATATTTTCTAAATTGAAATTGACCACAATTATTTCGTGTCACTAGTTAATCGCTAGAAAAAAATAACTTATTTCACTGGACCATAACGATCGATTAAGTAACGTCGCATTTTTACTCAGATTTACATTAGTAATACATATTTCAAAAACCGAAAGTGAAAATTGTAAAACAAATGGCGCTATCGCCACTATATTCTTCTTTTAGATAAATATGAGACTTATCAAAGGATAGAGTAACTATTCAAAATTAATTTGATGCACAAAAAGTATTACAAAAGCTATGTATCAGGAAGAAAAATGGAAAAGTCTGATGCAAGGTAGAAAATTCTAAAATTTACGAAAATCGATTGTAACTCGAAACCTGTAACTTTTCGGCGAACATATGTTGCGTTCATTTGATAGGGCCTGACCTAAGGTATCAGCCACCATAGTTTGTCGGATTATTTACCGGACACCCTGTATAATTAACACGTATATTTTCTTTTATAAAATTAATTACGAAATACGAATATAAAACGTTTTAAAATTCTGGAGTGGGGCCTGTGACGTCACGGGTTGGTATAATTATTGCTCAGACATTTTTTTGTTTTCCGGACAAACGAAAAAATATGTGTCTTATAATTTTACATTACCGAAAATATTACCAAAGAATAAAAATTAGTCATCATCCCTATTGCTCATACTATACGATTTTATACCGTTTTTATAGGCACCATAGAACATCGATCAATATATGAAATGAATCCGCAAAATGACACGTCAAAACATTTGAAATTCAAACTATTCTATACAGAAATCAGTCATTTGTTATTGGAGAACGTACTAGAGTCGCCGCTGAATCTGTAATGAGATCTATTTGAAATTGTTTGCGAGCACTTGCGTCAATAGATGCTCATTACAATATACGTAATACCTCCACAAAGGCGTACGGAGCTAGTGTATTATGCACCGAATTGCATTCAGTGCAGCTCTCTAAACCTAATCCAAACGCCGCCAACGTTAGACTTTTTGTAGGTCAGATAAACGGGCCGATTTTTCCTCCGATTCTTAGTATCGAATTCAGACCTATTCATTGTAGGACGTGTGCGTTGCACTATTGCAATAAGTGCGAATTTTTCTCCTACCAAAAATCGGTCACCGGTTATCGGATGTGGATGGGTAGACTTATTGGTTAGCGGTCTACCGTACTAGGCTTTACCCACACTGCGCGGCTGCCCGATGTATAACCGACTGCAGAAGGAGTGGATTATGTGGAATATGTTGGAGTGAGCGACAGAAATACGAGGCCTCAAAGTGAAAATTCGAAAAGAGCACGTCGTAATCTAGAAAATCAAGAATTTTCAACACTCCCGGAAAACTTTCCAGGTAGCTCCTATTTTGGGCACCTGGACTCTGGGCTCCTATTTTGGACTGGACTAAATTACTGATATTTGTATTAACACAAATATTATAACAAAGCGTTAGGATCCATTTGCGTTTGTCACGCGTCATAATCCGCTACGAGAGCTACGAAAATCCAAAACTTGTAGCCGTAGCACTCGAGCGCTACGGCAAATGTTGTAATTTCCTTTGCTGTTGTGTGTCTGGCCTTAAATAATTAAAGGGTAGTATAGTAGGTACTATTAAAGTGGACCAATCAGGAGACGTGGATGGTTAATATATGTTATGACAAGTTTCGATCCCCCGGGCTTTGGCAAAGCGATCGCCGCTTGTATGTAATTAGTTCTGATAGGTTTGTACTGATGCCACTAATCGTGAAGTTAGACAGCTAATAACTCGATAAACTTATAAATATATATATTAATTATTTTTCTTGCCGTTTCTCTCCCACTGCAGGAAAAGGCATCTCTACCCTCCTTCCATTTCTCTCTGGTTAGTGCCGTGGTCATCCACTCCTTATCAAAGGACTCCAGTTCGTCCCGCCATCTCCTCATGGGGCTACCGCGAAGTCTCCTGCCCTTTACAGGGAGCTATAGAGTCACTCGTTTGGCACATTGGCAAAATTAAAAATGTTTCATTTTTCACATATTTGTAAAATTTCTAAAAGATAAGGAAAAAGATAAAGACCGTTTATTTGCAAAAAACATGAGTATGCAGTACATACAATTTTGAAAGCAAGATGGTGGATACAATAAAAAGACACAACCATGTTTTGTCCACATGGGCGTGTAAAAATTCAAAATTCAATTATTTATACAACTAATCAATTATCAAGATTAATCGACCCAAAACTGGTATCCAAACAATAAAAATCGTAGTAAAATTTAGCTATGTAACATCCATCAGGCTACAAACAAAAACTCATCATGTTTATTCCATTCGCTTATTAGTAATGATGCTACAGACAGACACACAGATAAACAAACTCATAATACCCCTTTTTTAATCTGACGTAATTATTTTTGTATTGTATTTTTTTATAACATTATTAATTATTATGCGTTATTACACGTCGCGAACATAAAGTTTATGTTATTTTAATGTCTTATGTATCACCTGTCGGTTAGTTTGTCAAGTCATTAGACGGTGCCTTATTCGTGTGATTTATTATAGCAATCCATTGTCAATTGTCACGCGTTTATAAGCGCCTATAAAAATGATATTAAATTATTTGTGCGGTATGTTTTGGCAAGTGATACCAAATTTAATTGATACACTAGATAGGTGAGGTGTTATGAATTATACTAATCCAATAGGAAAAGTTGATTAAAGCTGTTATTATTTTTATTATCATTTTCACTATTACATACATACATATAATCACGCCTGTTTCCCGTAGGGGTAGGCAGAGACCACTTCTTTCCACTGCTACGATCCTTACATACTTGTTTCGCTTCATCCACTGTCATAATTCCCTTCATACATGCTCTTCGATTTAGGGTACTCTTGACCTGGCCTTTTTTCAAGACGTCTACGATTTGGTCTAGAAACGTCCGCCTAGGTCTATCCCTTCCAACACAATTTTTACTATTCATGTGAAAATATTGTAAACTAGCTGACCCGACAGACTTCGTACTGCCTCAAGCGATAAATAAAAGTCCATTTTGTATTTTTTTTTTATTCAGATCATTTTTATATTTATTTTTCATATCAACTTTTTTACCTTTTCTGGACTTCCACAATAATTCAATACTAAAATTAGTCCAACCAAATCGGTCCAGCCGTTCTTTAGTTATAGCGAGATTAACGAACAGCAAATTCATTTTTATAGATATAGATAGATAAGAAGCAAGATAGAAGATGTAAATAATTAATCCCTTTTAATGATTATAAATTGTACAGTTTCAAAAGCATCTCTGGTTTCCTTTGTAACACTAGTCCAGTGTAAATACATAATATGTGTTATGTTTCACTGTCTAAAGATTTCAACTCTCTCCGAATCTGTTTCTGAGACGGCAGCCGACAGTCTGACGGACAGTCGACGCTAAGTAATAGGATATCGTTGAAGAGAGCCTTGCACAAAGGTACACCCACATGAGACTTACTGTAAGGCACCTACGCCTCGTCTGTAATTATTAACTACTAGCTGTGCCGCGGTTTCACCCGAGTGAATGACAAAAGGGTATCTGACTGAAAAGAAAAAGAAAAAAAATTAGTCCGCCATTTAGAAAATCAAAATAAACACGTATTTTTTTTATCAAATCAATAATAAATACGAAGATAAATCGCTTTACAAGTCAGGAGTGCTTATGATTTCACGGGTAGTTACAATTTGTGCTTAGACGTGACGTCACGCAAGAATTGTACTCGCTGTATCTTCATAATTCTTTGTATACGGGACAAAAGAAAAAATGGGTCTAATGTTGATTATTATATACAAGATGGACAAATAAATAACAAATAACAAATTAGTCATAATCCCTATTCATACACTATCTTGATAAATTATAGCTTATGTGTTATTCCGATGTATCAGCTACATTATTGTGAAGTTTCATTTGATTTCCATTCCGTAGTTTTTGCGTGACAGAGTAACAAACATCCATACAAACAAGCTTTCGCATTTATACTATTAGTAAGTAAGTAAGGATAAATGAAACATGAGTCCTTGCAATTATACTAAATTGCTGAATACTTACAAATGCTAAGATCTCTATAATTTATTGCTCAGAAATAGCTTGATCTCGTCAGCAATTACGGGTATATTATTATAGGTAGACACAATGACATCAAACTTATTTTACCCCTCTTTTTCTGGCGGTGGTTACAATAGGTAAAGGATTTAAGACGAGATATTTTTGCTTATTGTATTTTTAACCGACTTTAAAAAAGGGGGAGTTACTCAATTCGAGTATATTTGTTTTATATTTGTTGCTACAGAACTTTTGACTGGGTGAACCGATTTTGATGATTATTTTCTTATTTGAAAGTCCTTCCGGTGTGGTGCCATTTTATGTTGATATAGTTCTAACTGTGGGATCTATAAGATAATAAATATAAGACTTGATGTGAAAGCTTTTAAAGAGCAACAGATACAAGCAGTTTATATAATGTAACCTATAGTGATAGATGTAAGGTGTGTAATAAAAAAATATATATATTTCAGACAAAAATATTTCAGTTTTAGACGTTCATTTAAGTACAATGTCGTAACTTATTTTATACGGACACAATTAGTTACATTGTGAAATAATATAACAAGCAGATTTGATATGAAAATGTATTCTTGCTACTGCATTAAAAATTACCGTTAAAAGAATAATTTACTTTGGCCCGTCGGACTTCGGAGTAACTCGGGATAACGTGCGACTTTCAGAAATATTTCCAACTTACATGGTTTACTCTCTTTTCAAAACAGTATTAATTAAGTAAAAAAAAAAATAGTATTCGGAGATTTTTAAAGTTGAATAAAAATAAAATAAATACCTATTTTGTAGCTTCTATGAAAATGCTTTGTAGCTCATAATAGACATGTTTGTTGAGACAAGCGCCGTCGGCTAAACGAAAAGCCGCCGAAAATTCAGCTTCCGGCTCTCAGGAAATTTTTCCACTTCCTGTAACTAATGAGGCAAAAAACCTGAAATATTATAACAAAAAAAATATTTTTATATATATATGTGATTTATTATTAAATGTTTGTTAGTGTGTGTGAGTTGCATGTGTAGTGGTGCAAGTGCATTCGGTTGTGGGCGGTTGTTCGTCTCACCGCTCGCGTCGGATCCAAATGTTGCTGTTTCACGTCTAACAAATGGGCGGGTCTTGCTAGTCCACACTAAGATAATTGAACTAGTGTGTTGTCGGCAGGTGTGCCTTGAGCTGCGCATGCGCGGAGCAACAGTTAGCCGGCCGCCGCGCCCCGCCGGTTGTCGCGCGCTAGCACTCGCGCCGGCCGGACGCCTGGCAGTCGGCTCCGCGGATAACTCTAACCGCGCGCGATCCTCTAGTTCGTAGTTTCCTCTTCGTATATTTAAGGTAAGAAAACTATTTTTTATCAAAAATAAAAAAACAATTTTTCGTTATTTTTTGAGTAAAAATTCTACTTAATTTTTAGCGTCGGATGCGGTTGTGATTAATGTTTGAGATACGTGACGGTGATTTGAATTTAAGATTCTGCGGTTTAGTTTCCGAGGTAAAGTTCACGGTATCTACTTTGCGAACAAATCCTTTGAATTGAAAACACCCGAATTAATCCGTTTTGAGTCGGACTAAATTATTAAACGGGATTCGGTGGATAAATCTAAAGTTTTTGGTCATTAAAAAGTATTTCGGCGAGTTTTGAGTAATTTAGTTCGATTTTGTTAGTTAAAAGTAATAGAAAATATTTTTTTAGTGTTATAAAATCATGAAATGGTCTATTTTCGTGATATTAAGAAGCTGGTACTAGTTTTAAATACTCTACAGGGAGATTTCGGCGTAATTATGTGAAAATGAACCTACCGCGCCTAAATAAATATTTCTCTTAGTCGTTTAGTAAAAAAATGGTAATAAAGATGGATTTTAAATAAAGGAATTTTATTCTTGTTGTCTTACGTTGCGTTTTAAGTACTTCATTAAATAATACATGGACAGGATTAGTTGAGATGGTGCATTTTTTACTTTTAGCCACAAGTTTAATCTTTGTGGGTTTGATTTCCCGCACCGAACAAAATGTTTAAAAGATTAAAGCGCATTTGCGTTTAGTAAATTAATATTTAAACACAACAGTAAAGAACCTTTTTCAAACGTTACTTGTAATTATTTTAATTACATTCAACAAATACGTTGAAAGAAAAACATTACTACATAATTTTAAGCTTAAAATCATAAAAAAAAAAAACTAATAGATGAACCAAAAATCACAAAGATCTCCCAATTCGAAACGTTTTATAAAAATAAAAGGACCATTCTAAAATTTAAACGCAAATATTTGAACGCAATTCTAAAGTTCTTAGTTCAAATCTCAATTGGAAAATGGATGGCTGTCAATCGCCAATCAGTTGGCGTCATTCTATCCGAAATGGACTAAACTTAGGTAATGAAAGCCAAGTCAATTACCAGTTAGAGCCCACTTAACGACCTCACTGTTTGCTTTGAAACTTCACGCTCAAAGTAAAGGCACTACAATCACATTTACACACTTAAACAGAAATTGTAATTTGTGACTGTATTTGCTAGATTCCGAAGTTTTGAAATTAAAACAAAATCAACATGATGGAAAATGAACTAAGATTTAGAATTCGAATATGCTTAAAAAAAATAAAAAAAGAAGAATCGTATTTCTTTTTCAACCCACTTCAAAAAAAGGAGGAGGTTCTCAATTCGGCTGTATTTTTTTTTTATGTTTGTTTTATTGGAATTTGTAATGAACGTTTTAAATTAGAGAAAGAAAAATACATTTTATTTGATAAATTTGTTAATGTTTTCAACACAGCTTTGTTTCTAAAACATTTCGGTACGGTTTGAAACGATATATCTAAGAAAATCGTTGATTAATTCAAATTAATGATAATTTCACCTTTTATTACTGAAAAGTGGTTGTTTAAAATCTGAAACATTATAAAATAAGATATTGTGTATTTGACGACGGGTTATAAGTTCAAGCTTTATTAACTGTTACTGCTAAAGACTTCAAAAAAGAAGGAGGAACTCAATTCGACTGTATTTTTTATATCTGTTACCGCAGAACTTTTGAGTGTGTGAACCTATTTTGATGATTCTTTTTTTTGAAAGCTGGTGCTTCTCATGTGTTCACATTAATTGGTACTTATTTTAAAGTCAGTTTTTTATTACTGAAAAGTGGTTGTTATAAAAAGAGATATTGTATATTTGACAACGGGTTATAAGTTTCGCTTTTTTATATTTGACGACCTCCGCGGTATAATACGGGAAATCTAAAAACTTATTTTCTACATTTTCTCGGGTCTGGGTATTTGTGGTACCTTCGTTGTTTCTGAATTCCATAACACAAGTGCTTTAGCAACTTACTTTGGGTTCGGAGCAATGTATGTGATGTTGTCCGTATTTACATTGGTTTTATTTTGAGTATATTGAACATTGTATGATCGTGATGAAAATTCAAAAGTGATAGTTTGTCTCTACCGTTTTTTGCGGAGTTTACGGCAGTTTTGTTCTTTAGTGGAGATGTTTTAATTTTATATTTTAATCGGAAATAATAAACGAGTTCGCATTGAGTTAATAAGACAGTTCTTTATAGTGATTGGTTAAATTATATTTTGTTCAGCTTGATATACTTATTTCAATTATAATTCGATCGTATTTTGGTGATAATAGTTTTAATTTAGATATTGTATAATAATATTGATGTGTCAAAATTAAAATTTGTTTCGATGATGGAAGTTCAATACAAATTTAGTAATCTTTTTTCATTTGAACTAAAATGGAAAATATTAACTGACAAAAAAAAACTCGATGTATTATTTATTTTGTGTTTTATACAAAGCGGGTTTATGACATCTTCAATATAAAGACACCCAGGTGGCAAAATTACAACTTTTTTCAAGTCCCTCTTTTATCAAATTATACGAATGTTTAGTAAAAGCTATAAATATGAAGAAATAGACACATGATATAGTGATCGTAAAGACAAGCTATGTATTAGAGTTTAGTGCGGGAGCTCGATACCGTTTTATTCCGACATTCAAGAAAGGTTAGTGTCGATAACCGATGTTGTATGACATAAGGCCAGGGCGTCGATGCAGCTGTTTAAGAGTTGCTTGAATTGACCGAATGAACTACTTTATATGGTCATTATTACGATTATTGGCATTCTGCTAACTGTCATTACGATCATTCTCTTCGAGAGTTCAATGACATTTGATGGCAGGCTTATTTGAATAAGAAAATTAGGTACAATGACAAATGCACTGACCGACCAGAGACGTGCATTTAAAATAGCTGAATCGAGGCCCTGATCATTGATCAGGCCTCTAGCTGATCAATGGTAGATTGTAGATCAAGGAAAAAAAGAAAAAAGGAAAGATTACTATTTTTTATTTTTGTGTCCTTTTTACGATTATCACAAATATAAGACACGTATTAAACAGAAAATTATGAATGACAGTGAGTACAAATCTTGGGCGAATCCTGGGTGTTGTAACTACCGGTGACGTCACAAGTCCCCACTCCTGAACTTTAAAGCGGTTGATCTTCGTGTTTTGTAATTGACTTGATAGAAGAAAAAATACGTGTCTTTTATATTTTGATAATCTAAATGTAATTCTACCCTAATGACAGAAGAGTGGTATTTCAATATTTGATAGGTTTTCAATCATTAGACATAATTTAAAGCATCTTCCTTTTTATCAACAGCTTTTTGGACATATCAGCCTTTTAGGAAGTTATTACCTCAGAGTTGAATTATCATATTATCTAAGCTTCTAGGTTTATAATTTAAATTGAAATAAAAAGTTCAAAGATTGGTACACAGATATAAAAAAAAATGGTACTTACACAGATATTAAAAAAATATTTATACAAAATTTAAAAACACATTGTTAGTAAAAAGCTTTAGATAATTTTAATTATAATATAAAATAAAACTCATGAAAACCCGAGTACTTGAACATTTCGTTCGCAACGCATAACAATGGTAATTACAACTTTATTTGAAGGTGTTAAGATAGATTTTTGTTTGTTTTCCGACATAACGCGGTTTCCATAACTGTTTGTTTAGGATATTATTATATGACGTCACATTGTTTTTAATGGTGTGCGGTTGCTCGTTGTAATATGTAGCCAACAACATTTTAATACAGATGCCCAAATATCATTGACATTATTAAATAAACGATGTAAGAGTTATATTATTACTTATGGCTGGTAAGGTGAGTGGCTAAGTTTAAGTCGTACGGTTTGACCGATAAAACAGGGTAAGTCGCGGTTGGTCTGTGGATGGGTGACCACTTATAACATACCGTGACCCCTTCGTGTTTCGGAAAGCACGTTAAGCTGTTTTGTCATTTAGACACAAAATATGATAAGGGACTTGAAATTTGAATGCTTATTTTTAATTAGATTTTATTAGACTTAGTATAACTTAAAACTATGCACCTAGATAATAAGAGAGATCTCTTTGTGTTTACGGAAAATTAATGGCTAGATTAAAGCTGCCCGACAACGTCAGACTTTTTGTAGCTCAGATAATTGGTCCGATTTTTCCACCGATACTTAGAACCGAATTTTGGTCACTTTTTGTAGGACGTGTGCGTTTCACTATTGCTATCAGTGTTCTATTATTCTCCTGCATAAAATCGGTCACCGATTATCCAACGTGAGCGGGCAGCCTAAGACAATTCTGCTGCCAAATGTCAGGAATGTGTCAATCAGAATAGTTCGATTATTTTAATGACGGGACGCGCCTACCACCGTTAGTACATCACTGTAATAGTATGTATAAACTTAATGTAGCTTACAAAGGAAATCGTCATGTTCCCCAACAATTAGGAATGTAATCGTTAACACTTAGGCCCAAGCGAACTAAATGAAGGAATGACCAACTTAATTAAAGGCCAGTTTTAATGATTCATCATTTAGAGTTTGAATATTGAGAGTTTTAAACATGATTATCCATTAACTAGAGTGTTATTGGGTTTTTCTATAAAATGCTCAGTAGCTGGTCGGAGTTTGGATTTGTGCCCGGTTAGTGGCAATAGGCTCGCCCCCTATTACATGGGACCTAAACATATCGGCGAACTGTGGGTGTACATTGGTAACCTCTGCCTACCCCTTCAGGGATACAGGCGTGATGATATGTTATGTTAACTAGAGAGAAATATATTCAATTTATTTCAGAAATTAAACTTAAAATATTTACAATAATATAAAAACTAAGCTACACAATAAATAAGAAAAAATATATCCTACTAATATTAAAAATGTGAAAGTTTGTGAGAATGGATGTGTGAATGTTTGTTACTCTTTCACGCAAAAACGGCTGGATCGATTTGGTTGAAATTTGGCGTGTAGATAGGTTAAACCGTGGAGTAACATATAGTTTTATTCTTTTTATCCCTTTATTTTATGGGAACGGTATAAAGGTATTAATGCGGGTGAAACCGCGGGGCACAGCTGATACTAAATAAAGCTAACATTATTTATTTTTAGCCAACATCGTCCCACTGCAGGGCAAAGGCCTTCCTTTCCTTCTCCCAATTCTTCCGGTCCTGAACTATTGTTGTTTCTCGATAACTCTGTGTAATTAGTCACAATATTTAACAAGACATTTTTCACAGTTATTAGCATAGTAACATAACATATCATCACGCCTGTATCCCCGAAGGTTAGGCAGAGGTGTACCAATGTACACCCACAGTTCGCCGATATATTTAGGTCAAATGTAATTGGGGGCGAGCCTATTGCCACTAACCGTGCACAAATCCAAACTTCGACCTTGGTCGACTCGGTAATCGAACCCAAGACCTCTAGCGTAGCAGTCGCGCTTAGCACCACTAGGACAAGGAGGCATTAGCATAGTATTTAAGAAATTATTTGATTTCGTATTTAATTCAAATACAAGATCATAAATAATGTCTAGTTTCTTAATACTCTTACAAAAAGCCCTAGAGAATCTGAAAGTAACAAATACTGTTACCTTTCCCAAAACCTAGAAGATTAAACATTTAGTATATTAACGAATTTATTAAATTTCAGTCTTATTGTTTAGACAATAGAGTTTATTATCCAGTACAACTAACCCTTCATTGGTTTTGTAGGTCCCGCAAAATTCGGTTCATTACGAATTACATATTAAAGTCAGTCAGCTCTCCTATCTTATGTACTTTATTATTATTACATACTAGGAGTTAATCGCGAATTTGACCATGAATAATTCTTACAAAAAAAGGGGACGGGTAGTACAACCTATTCATACAAAAAAATAATCATCAAAATCAGTTTACCCAGTTGAAAGTTCTGAGATCACAAACATAAAAAAAAAACATTGAACTGGGTACCCCCTTTTATGAAGTCGGTTAAAAAAGCTACGCAATTCCGTGCACTTATCGAAAGTGTAGCCCAGTATAATATAATGACATCAATTTTAATTTTTACAATCAAAATTTTACAGAAGTTATAAGGCACATAGTTATCTACTTATTCCAATAACAAGAAAATTCCAAATAATAAACTTAAAACTCTCTGATTGGTTCATTAAATCGCAATCAAAAACAGTCAATCAGCAGAAGAATGGTCAATCAAAATCGAATCAAACTCGTTAATCAATTATTTAAGGAGGACGATAGCAAAGCTTTTAAAGGTGGCGTCGTTATCAAGGCAGTAGACCCTGAGGGACCGCTAGTCACAGTTTAAGGCACTGATAACGCCTTAAGAGCCGCCCGTATCGGCACTATAAGTACCCAACCATCGCTTATACTAGAGACTTTATACACAACGAAGTCGGGTTAGTTACACCAACTACAAAACGGTTGGACCAATAGGGATGATGACTAATTTTCAATTTTTGTCCATCTTTCTTATAATATGAAAATATTAGACACGTATTTTTTTCTTTTGTCCCGTTAACAAAAAATTATGATGACAGTGAGTACAAATCTTGCGTGACGTCACATCTAAGCAACAATTGTAGCAAGCCGTGACGTCACAAGCCCCCACTCTGGAACTTTAAAGCGGTTTATCTTCGTATATTGTAATTGATTTGAATAAAAAAAAAATACGAATAATAAAATAACTATAAAAATTCGGGGTCATAGAATTAGTACACGACGTATGTAAGGACAGATCGTTTAAAGAGCTGTAACCATCGCACTTATCTTTTCACTCAATATTAGACATCATTCAAATCACTTAGTAACACAAAGAACACCAAGAGTTGGAACAAACATTTGCGGACAACACAAATGATGGCCACAAGCGTTGTACCTCAAGCGAGTCGCGGTATGAGAGTTAGCGTGAACATCAACTCCTTACATTTCATGTGTTAATTCACAGATTTAGTTTTCCTGTAGGGTTAGGTAATTAAACATTCAACATATCTACTCTACGACGAGCCTGTTGGTCTAGTGGTTAGTGACCCTGACTGCTATACCAGAGGCCGTGGGTTTGATTCCCACCCAGGACAAATATTTATGTGATGAGCACGATCATTTGTTCTGCGTCTGGGTGTAATTTATCTATAATATGTATGTATTTAAAAATTTATAAGTATGTATATCAGTTGTGTGGTTACCATAACATAAGCTCTGCTTAGCTTGGGATCAGATAACCGCGTGTGAGATGTCCCGGAATATTATATTATATTACTCAACAATTTTCATAAATAAAAAAGTCAACACTAAAACATGATAAAGTATGTTCTAAAAATAAACTTTTAATATAATTCCTGACGTATATAACGTAGAACGTGTAATCAATTTCCGCGGTAAATTTCCAGTTGAAAAATGTGACTGTTCAAGCCGGACGCGAATAATTTGACTAATTCAATTTGATCGGCTCCGGCCGCGAGGAGCGACGTTTTTAAGGAAATTGTTAATCTTCTATCATTAAAGGTAATTATATAAAATCACGGGCGAAGTTGGAAAAGTTCGAGAGTTGACGATCTGAGATCGAATGTAATTAGCTTTATTAATAAGCTATACGTGTATATAGGAGTCATTATTTAGCTTGCTTAGTGATCGAAGATTCTTGTGAGTAAGTTATTTGTTATACGATTTGTCGTATTTATTAAGTTTATTTCAGTAAAGAATTATCATAACAAATCTGGCAACTAGGGTCTATGTGATGGGAATTGACGGCGCTCTTGTGTTCAATTATTGTCGATGTTAAGTTTAAAAACTATTGCGTTAAAATAGTGCATCTATGAAATCAGGATGTTTATAATAAAGTTGAGTTCGAAAAAAATATGTTTAGATGTCTTTCAGACGTTGTTTTATGGAATTATTTTAAACGTTATCATAATTTTCTTTTTTATATCTAATATAAGAACAAACTCTAACTATACTAAAATTCAAACTTACATAAATAAAAACTAACAGGCGTCAAAGAACTCGTCGTCAACCTTTAAATTTTATTTCTTATAAACCAAAAATAAGGCACTCAACAAACGTTACGTTAAATCTACTGACTCTAGTTGCACGGTTCCTAAGTGTCCTAAGTCCTTCCTATATAGACGAGCCGGCAAGAAACTCCATTCTAAGCCACGACAGTACTCTTTCCGCACAGACTTAGTGTATCATTCTTAAGAGTCAGCATGTCTACCAGCACCCTGATTCTGTCAGCCTCCACCGCCTCCTGAGTGCTGCAGCACTTAGGTAAGGTACTTATAAAATAACATGTAGTTGCAACGCTGACGTTTCTGATACAAACATTTCTCGATATTTTAGACTTAACGTCCTAGATTTTTCGAACTCATATTTACTCTAGCAAAAATATGGAGTTGTAAGTGTGACGTGTCAGTCTGTTGCATCGTTACTTGAAAAGGGATCGACCGATTTTAATGCAGTTTCTTTTTTGTTTGGAAGCCTGCAAGACTTTGTTCTTAAATACATTTTACTGAGATAGGTTTAGTGTTTTAAAAGATTTTTGTAATTTTTAATAATTCGGTGTATCTAAACTACATCTTAAAAAAATTGTGGTGGTCTAGCGGTTCAATGAAAGAAATTGTATGCACGAGGTTCCAATTTCGAACCTGGTCAAGTAATAATTTAATGTAACTTTTCAAACTTATAGTACTTTCTTAATTATTCTAAGAAACTTCAGAATAACAATGAAGGAAAACATCATGAGGACCCGGATTCTAAAATTTTTATCTGAAATTGCCAATCCGAAATTAAGCAGGCGTGGTGATCAAAGCTCGTGCCTTCTCTATAAGAAAAAGCCTGTGCCCAGCAGTGGGACGTTTATAGGCTGGAATTATTAAACTATTCGCCACCTATTACATGGGACCTAAACATATCGGCGAACTGTGGGTGTACATTGGTACACCTCTGCCTAACCCTTCGGGGATACAGGCGCGATGATATGTTATGTTAATTATTAAACTACATCGTAAGGATCCAATCCTACAACCTTCGTAGGACATAATAAACACGGAGCTATTGAACAATGTAGTTCGCTTCACTTTTCTGAAGAAGGCTTTCAATTCAAATACAAGGACTTTCGTCAAAAGGCCTCAAAAGGAATTCCTGTCGAATACCGGTCTTCAATATTTTTTGGTCTGTAAATAATTCAGGTGTCGATGTCGCCGATATTTGCAAGTGAATAGGTAGAAAACGCGTCACCCCTTTTATAACTAACCCTTTTGCGGTCGGTATATTTGACACGGTAGCAATAATTTTATTTGCATGTAAATATTAAGGAATTTGGTAAAGAAGGAATTTACGCAGAAGCAAAATGGTACGGTATGGTAATATTGTAAGTTTGAGGTGGCGCGGGATAAGGTTGAATGGAAGGCCCTGGGAGAATCCTTTGCCCAACAGTGGGATAGTATAGGCCAGGAAAGAAAATGTTAATATGGTTTAAATTAATATTTCTTTGCGTTTTACTATATATACTATTTTTTTTTTTTCACATAATGTTTTGCAAAAATATGATTAGTAAAACACTTCATCATATACATTTTAAATCGGAGCTGTCGTGCATTAAACACCTAGAATAAGAAAAAAAAAATCACTAACCTCACCATAAAATGCTTGTCCTGTAGTACCCACAGTACATTGCGCGGTAGCACCTCACAATAACCTACACCACTCGATCACCCGCGGTAATGTATTCCGTATTTCCAATGCTCTTTTTATTAATATTTTAATGAACCGCAAATGGATATTGATATGTAAACCCAGTAATTCTTTATTATGATTGAATTAAAACCTCATTTATTATCGGTTGTACGAGTGTTAATGATATTATGCTCGGTCATCAGTTTGTTTTTAATTTACTGTAATGGCGTCAATTATGACCGGCGTGTAACTGCTGGCTTTAAATGAGTTGTCATTAATAATCGTTCATTTCGCTTTGATACTTGATTTTGTTTTAAAAATCGTCGTTGTGGCCTAGCGGTTCCATGAATGGATTTTTATGCACATGGTCGCAGGTTCGCACGCGGACATGTACTAATGTGGCTTTTCAAAGATATTTTTACTTTATTAATTATTCTAAGACTCTACTGACAAACGATGGAGGAAAACATCGTGAAGACACATGGTTTCCAAAAATTGGAATCGCCATTCTGCAACTGAGCAACTGTTGTCATAATGTGCAAAGCAGTGAGACGTTAATGGACTACGTTATTATTTTAAAATCGAGGTTTCTGAGTGATTTTTGTAATTATATTGATTTCTCTTCAATCCCATCATCTAACAACATCTTGATCTGATAAATATGCCGAGCATCTTCTCAAATTTATTGGGGTCGGCTACCAGTCTTACCGGATTCAGCTGAATACCGTATTTTACATGGAGCGCCTGCTTATCTGACCTCCACAACCCATTTTACTGGGGAACACAGTATCCCATAGTAAGACTGGTTGTCAGAATTGACTTAACGACTGCCAAATATCTATGTATGACCGGGACCTACGGCTCATGCTATCCAAGGGTCGGTGTCTCGGTATGTTTGGAAATGGTCACCCATGCACGGAACAACCGCGGCGAGCGTGGCTTAATCTGTGTTGTTGGTCAAACTGTAAGGTTTACACTTAGCCCCTACTATACTATTCGAAAAATCAGGCGAAAAAAGATTCAGACGAATTGAGAAATCTTTTTTTTGTGGGTTAAAAGTTCCCATATGTTAAAACGAATGAATTCTATTAGCAAACATTCATCCAAACTTTTACTCTCTGAACTCTTTAATATTATTAGTAAATTAAAGCTTACCTTGCATCAAAACTAATTAGTTTTTAACTAATCAAGCAAACTTTATATAAATCGCGGCTTTATATATCTCCCACTGTTGCCGGAGCGACTCTGTTAGCCAGAAAAGTGATTCAATTATGATATTAATGTCTAATTTAATCAGATCTGAGTCTGTAAAATAGATCACAAACTTTATATTAATACTTTACAATATTTTTATTGAAAATAATACTTTTCTTATAATATTTAAAGTACGGAAAAAGAAAGGTGTACCTGACAGGTGTGGAATAGATTAATAGGAAATTTAATAGGTCCAAATATGTTGTTATATTTTTACTCAATACATCGCTTTATAGAATATGCAAATAAAATACAAAGTGTAATTTCAATGTTACTGGAACACTTTTTTAATTTTCTGTCCTATTCTGTAAAATACTCTATAGCTTATCACTATCATCACTATCACTATCACTATCACTACATAGTATAAAACAAAGTCGCTTTCCGCTGTCTGTCCCTATGTATGCTTAAATCTTTAAAACTACGCAACGGATTTGCATGCGGTTTTTTTTAATAGATAGAGTGATTCAAGAGGAAGGTTTATATGTATAATACATGCATAATATATTAGAGAAACACGGCTAATCTTAGAGATTTTTGACGTCAGGTCGTAAATCAACACATTTTTTGCGCTTTCATTGCAAACGCTGGCTGAACCCTACGAGATAGATCAAAATAATGTACTACAGTATTGTGCACCTTAAAAAGATCTATAAAAAAGTCCGCGATGGTATATGTCTATCTCTTGAGGGTAACCCACAATAACCATTTTTTATCCTTTATTTATTACTTATTCACGAAAAGAGGATTTTAAGCAATACAGCATTAATCCTTATCCAATTAAGTACCTTCAAAAAATTGTGCATGTAATATAGATCAATATTGCCCTTTACAGCATGTAATTTAAATGAATATTTTCGAAGATATTACAGATTTAAAATGCAGGGAAATAGCGGTTGCGGCGGTACCGGCCGGGGGGCCGCGCGGGGGCCGGGGGCGCGTGCCTATACCAAAAAATGCTTCTAAGGCTGTGCTTCGCCCTACAGAACTTTATGATTGTGTTATATTTGGTATCAGCGTTGCACCCGAGCAAAGCCGGGGCGGGCTGCTAGTTAATCAATATATAATTATGCATAAACATTTGTTTATGCCGGTTTTCTTGACGATCTCTGTGGTCGAGTGGTTTACGCACTGGTTTTTTATCTCTGAGGTCCCGAGTTTGATCCCCGGATGGGCCAATGTTGAAACTTTCCTACAGTTTTCTCTTGTTTAGGTATTAGTGGTACCTTCGTTGTTTCTGAATTCTATCCTACTTCCTTTTTCTTCAGAACAATATGTGTGATGTTGTCCGCATTTATTAATTTATGTAAAACTATTTGAATGAAACTAAACATTAAATGTGATTTAACAAACTTCATTAAAGCGTACTTAAGTGTAACGAGATAATTTGATAAACGGTTTATTAAATCTATTTCACAATAGTTTTCCAACTGTATTCCGGCTGAATGGAACGATGTATAAGTGATATTAATAGGGTAAACTGTTCAAACATGATTATATTGTAGTTCCGAACAAATTACTGGCTTCCGCGCTAGATAGTATGATTGGGTTTAAATTGATTTTACGAACAATTAACTTCATTTTAAAGAGCTTTGAAAATTGAAAGTTTTTGTGAAAAAATTGTTTCTATGCACAATTTAATATAGGGTCTAATTAAAGCAAATCAAGTATGCCCAAAAATATTCTTCTGTTCCTCAAAGACAAACCTTACTCTGGAAATCCGTCCTCCTTATATTTATAAGATTCTATATATCCATGACGTGCTGCTCCCTGGATAGCCACAAACAAAGTGACGGAATTAGGCGTTACTCCGACAGCAAACCGGGGGCAAATTAGGCCCAATTATTTCTCCTACAAAAAGGCTGACGTGAACTTAACATAACATACAATCACGCCTGTATCACCGAAGGGGAAGGCAGAGGTGTATCAATGTACACCCACAGTTCGCCGGTATGTTTAGGTCCCATGTAATAGGGGGCGAGCCTATTGCCACTAACCGGGCACAAATCCAAACTCCGACCTGCTACTGAGAACGTGGGCCTTAAATAAAATTCCCGTTATTATACAAGTCTTGACAGCTGACATTTCAATGAAACATTTTCAGGAATTAGTCCACTCGTATTATATTGTTACGCTCAACTTCACAATTTGTTTGATAACGAGAACACTTCGTTGAAATTATTTATTTTGACAGTTTTATTACGCTAGGCCATAGGTTATTTGCGGAATCAATTGGTTTCAGGTTAAAAGGTTTTTCGTGTTAGTCTAGCGGATAGCCTGGCTTACTTTTATAGACTAGTTATTCTTACAGACCAGTCAATCAATCAATCAAGGCTTACTATTTGTAGAGGCTCTGCACTTAGGCTCTGATTTAGATCATTGTTCGTGCTCTCAGACAGATTATTTTAGTATTAGCTTTTAGAAAAGATTATTTGAAGATTATGTTAGGTGAAGGACTTAGACTTTTTTTAAATTTTGGTCTAGTGGTTAGTGACTTTGACTGGTATACCCGAGGTCGTGGGTTCGATTCCCACCCAAAAATATCTTTGTGTGATGAGCACTTTCTTTTGCTCTGTATCAGGGTGTAATTTATCCGTTGTCTGGTTACCATAACACAAGCTCTGATTAGCTTGGTATCAGATAACCGTGTGTGAGTTTTCCTGGAAAATGTTTACTTATTATTTATATTATAATTACTCCAAATAGAAAGTCTGACGTTACATACATCAGTTTTTAGACGAGAATTTTTTTAACATAATAGTGAACAATTTTAGGTCATACAGGTAGTTTAAAAGTTTTATGTAGTTGTAAAGGTCAGATAAGCAGTCGCTCCATGTAAAATACAGTATTCAGCTGAATCCGGTAAGACTGGTAGCCGACTCCAACATAGTTTGGGCAAAAGATAGGCAGATTTCGATGATGAATTTGATTAAAAGTACTATATTTGGTTTTAATCATATTTTAATGGTGTATGATGGACCTAAATTTAGTTCTACTTTACTTATCACAAGCGTAATAATATAATAAGTATTAAAAGTAGTAAATGTAATAAAAGTAGGCTTCTTTCTAGTTTTTAATCAACAAAGTAAAGAAAAACGTCGGCGTATCGGCAAGTTGGGCAATCTGGAAGTTTGTAATCCCGGGGGAGAGGGGATGGAGGGGACGGAGGGGGGATACGGCCTTACCGCTTACCCGATGTAACCACTTGTAAAGAAACTAAAGGGGACTGTAACTATATAGGATAATGTAGTTTTTTTTAATGTCGTCTGGAGGTAAAGAAGTCTAAATGATGACGATTGACATTAGGGATGATGACTAATTTTTATTTTCTTGTCCATCTTTTTATTCTATAATATAAAAATGGGAGGGAGGGAGGCCTTTGCCCTGTAGTGGGACGACAATGGCTGAAAATAATAATAATATAAAAACATAAGGCAATATTTTTTTTCGTTTGTCCCGTAGGTACATAAAAAGAAATATGTTGATGAGATGATAGTGAGTACAAATCTTGCGTGACGTCTAGGCATAAATTATACCAACCCTTGACGACACAAGCACTTAAAAGCGGTTTATCTACGTATTCTTTTATTCATTTGATAAAAGAAAAAATACCGGCTATTATACTTTAATTAACTAAATGGAGGACTTAATTTCGACTTTTCTTACCAAGTCATCTACCCTATTCCCCTTTACATTGAAAGTCCGGTGAAGCAGTCAAAGCCTGCGCTCAGGCTAACTGCAAAGATCTCTACCAAAAAAAACCCCTTTACATTGGAATTTTAGAAACCTAACTGATTTCAAACTATTCCACAGTAAAACCACAAAAGAACTACAAAATTACGCAACAGCATTCTCCCATAAACTTCAAAAACTATAAATAAGGTGATTCCATTCCATTCGTACTTATCAAACGTAAATCATGTCAACATACGTGCACGCAAAAATGAATCTTATACCCTTGAAATAAAGCAGATAAATCTTTAAAAGCCAAGGAGAAATGGGACCTTGAACTTGCTTTACAAAAATTACTCTTATGCCCTTGTGATAGAGGTGATAAATCATGACTACCACCAAGGTATGGGCTCCCTTGAAATTGCTATACGAAATTGAATCGTATGTCTTTAGTAATAAGGGTGGGGTGAAACCTTGACATTGTTGGAAGGCTTCCAAGGCTGAGCATAACTCATGGTGCTATTTGTTTATTACGAGCCTTTCCTGTAACTTTCCTGGCAATGAGATAGAGGTTTTCTCTTTGAATAAGTGAGTGGTATCGAATAGATGGTTTTTCTTATATCTGAAAAAGTATGTCAAAGTTTTTTCTGTTGTATTTTTTGTGCTATATTATTACTAGCGCCATTTTATATTCTAGTTTCTTCGTAGTAGACCAATGCAGGACATAACTCATGAATGAGCATCTTTAACTGACTTCAAAAAAGGAGGAGGTGCTCAATTTGACCGTATATTTTATGTTTGTTTGCACGGAACTTTTGACTGGGGGAACCGATTTAGATGAGCCTCTTTTTTAACCCGCTTTAAAAAAAGGAGGAGGTTCTCAATTCGGATGATTGTGTTTTTTTTTATGTGAAAGTTGGTGCTTCCCTTATTTTGGTCCAGCTTTGACAGTGGGATCCATAAGAAATAAAAATAGGACTTCTTTTGAAGTCGTTTTTTTTGTTAGTATTATTAATTAATTACTTGTACAAAAAAATATTAATTATGGTAAAACCGTGGGCTATATTTGATACAGTAAATAATTACCACCACGTGCCTTATAAAAGCTACATTCTTTTTAAAAAACATCAAATTAAAAAACCTATTCCGAGACTGAAACTTAAATCGCGTTACACCGCGGGCTGCACTCTCGAGTTACAGCGCTAATCGTATCACAGTGCTCAATGTACTGCGAACCGAGAATTGTAGTCGACTTAAATGCGTTATGTAATGAGTTTATTCTTATTTCATTAATGTTGGAGTTAGGTGTTATTCCTCGTGGTAGCTTAAATAGATGTTTTCTAACACAAGTTTAGTAAGTTATTCGAGTTTTTAAAACAATAGCCAAGTTTATTAATACCTCCACTTACAGTTTTAAGGTAACCATTGAGAGATTGTTTTCACATTATCCGATACGATATCGGATTTATATTTTCATACATTTACTTTCCCGTCATCATCATCTCCCTGCCCCGTTCCTATT
Organism: Autographa gamma; assembly: GCA_905146925.1. Lineage (NCBI taxonomy): Eukaryota > Metazoa > Arthropoda > Insecta > Lepidoptera > Noctuidae > Autographa > Autographa gamma. Next base: position 456,654 of record LR989849.1, on the reverse strand, counting down.
TATTTGGGGTCGGCGCAATGCGTATTCAGCTTTCATTCATCTCTACAACCTGTCATCTCAGCATTCACTCCTTCCTTTCTCATATCATCTTACAACTACACAATCTATCCATCTCCTTTTTGGTCTTCCTCTGCATGTATTAAACTTGCCCCCGACATCGTATCGGGTATATTATATAATAATAATAATCCAGCCTATAAACGTCCCACTGCTGGGCACAGGCCTCTTCCCATATAGAGAAGGCACGAGCATTGATCACCACGCTTGCTCTCTGCGGATTGGCGATTTCAGATCCCAAATTTTGGAATCCAGGTTATACTATTTGAAGAAAATAAAAAAATCCTTTTCATAAAATACCAAACTACATTAATCCCAGTGGTCAGTTGTGAAACAATAACCATAATTCAAATAATTTTAACGATAAATATTGTTTAGCCAACCATTTAAATGCAAACAGTTAATATTTGATCAACACAATTAACCAATACACGTTGTAAATTAATATTCTACTAAAACCACAATTTGAAAATATCTAAATGAACAAACTATTATAACACCGAATTGAATTAAACCTCAAACTAATAGAAATTAAACGTTAATTAATGCTTTACAAATGCATTTAATATTACACATCGACTACACAATTAAAGTGGCCCAACTAAATAAAGTAAAACATAACATAACATATCATCACGCCTGTATCCCCGAAGGGTTAGGCAGAGGTGTACCAATGTACACCCACAGTTCGCCGATCTGCTTAAGTCCCATATAAAAGGGGGCGAGCTTATTGCCACTAACCGGGCACAAAGCCAAACTCCGACCTGCTACTGAGAATCTCAAAGAAAACCCCAATAACACCCTGGTCGACTTGGGAATCGAACCCAAGACCTCTAGCGTAGCAGTCGCGCTTAGCACCACTAGGCCACCGAGGCAGTAAATAAAGTGTATCCAATAAATAAAAAGTTTGTTAGTGTGTTTGTATCACTATCACACAAAAACAACTCAACCGATTTATTCAAAGTTTGACACACAGATATATTGCTATGTAAATTAAAACTTAGAATACTTTTTATTTGACTAACTCTACAGAAACGATAACTACAGGCAAAGCCGCAGCACTTTGCCAGTTAATAACATAAAGCTGAACAAAACACAATTTGATTACTTATTAATTTTCGGGTGAAGTGAAATCCATTAAAAATATTGATTCAATTATCGCGCCGCGGCTCGGCTTCCGTTATGTGATGTTTTCTGATCCTTTATTACTGCTGTGGAAGATTAAAATCCAATCGAATTTGTATAAGCCGACCGCGGTATAAAAATGCCGATTTAATTACCAAAATTCATTTGTAAAAGTCTTGTTTGTACAGATTTCGGTTGAAAGTATTTTTTTTTCTTTTTGTTTTAACATGTCCTGAATCCATTCTAATACGTACTTGCCTATTTTCGAGATAATATTTATAAAATTGTGAAAACAAACTTCAACAAAACGTTTTATTTTATCTATCCAATTTTCATTTTGGTGTCTAAAATTATTTTGTGAAAAACCCGCTTCGAACGAACCATATCTTTAGGTAAATTAGTACTATACAGAAATTAGAAACCGTTATTTGAACACAGTCTACACATAATAATAGCATAAAGTATATGACTTTTACATGGCATAATATATGTATGTAGTGGGCGCAAACAAATTCAATTTCAAATTTTCTTTATTCAATATAGGCTACACAGTAGCACTTATCGAAAGTAAAAAAAAAAAAACAAAAAGACAGCACCCTAAGGGTCGGTTCATATCAGGTGGAAAACGCACCACGCGCTATCGGTGCCTAAAAAAATATATAATTATATGCATTATATATTTTTTTAGGCAATAACAATATTAATAAATAGCACATAGGTGCATGTAAATAAACCACCTAAATATGTCATAAATAATGGACATTACATGTTTCCCCTTTTATCAAAACTGTAACATGCCAATAACTACATACATTTGTCTAATTTGTCTCCCTAGTTACTAGACATTATCTAATCAATAGGTACAGTGGACTCTGTATGCCAATGAAACTGAAATATATTTCACTAGTTATATAAAAACCAAGTTCTGCAAACGTGTTTAATAAAAAATAATATGAAATCCTATGTTTTAGATGACCTCCGTGGTCGATTGGGATATACCGGTTTTTCAAGGTGTCGCTAGGTAGAACCCGGGTTCGATCCCCGGACAGGACATTGTAGAAAACTACTTTTCTGTACTACTACGGTTCTGCGCGTATGTGGTACCTACTTACGTTATCTCTAAATTCAATAACCCAAGTGCTTTAAAATCGCTACTTACTTTGGGTTCAGAGCAATGAGCATTTTGAAATAATTTCGAATCTAAAATGCCTACCTAAAATACAAATTATTACAGCATTAAACTAAGTTCAACACCAAAACCGAGATAAGCTAATCGCGATAAGTTCAATACTCGTGATATCCGCCCTCAGTACCGACGCTCGCGTGACCAGTCGCAGTCAGTTGTAACAAACTCAGCCAAACGAGTTTCAGTCGAAAGTCAAACCGTATTAAAGTGGGAACACACTGATTACACTGAACATGGATTCAATCATAGCGAAGCCTTAAAGTAGGAGGGGATATAAATGTATAGTTATATTGTGTTTTTTTTTAAAGTTTGACATTAAAGAAGTCAAATATTGTTTTAGCATATTCTAAGTATGTTCTCAAAAATATGAAAAAATGAAAATAAAAAGAAACAAATTTAAAATTATTTCTTTTACAAAATATACACCAGCATAAGGGTCAATACATGTCCGTCTAAAAAATAAAATAATAAATAAACAAATGCGGACGACATCACATACATTGGTCTGAACCCAAAGTAAGTAGCTATTAAGCACTTGTGTTATGGAATTCAGAAACAATGAAGGTACCACAAACAGCCAGACCCGGGACAATGTAGATAAATGAGTTTCTACATTGACCCGTCCGGGGATCGAACCCGGGACCTCAGAGCTAGCGCCCCTAAAAACCGGTGCGTACGCCACTCGACCATGGAGGTCGTCAAAAGTCAAAATGAATTAAACTTTAAAGAACTCTTCAGAGAAAAATGCGTTTTATGTTAAAAGTATTATTTATAAGTTAAATTGGTGTGTAGCAACGATAAAACGTTTCAGGACAAAGGGTTCCAATATATCTATAAATTAATGACTTGAAATCTATTTTCGAAAATAAATTAGATCTAATAATAAATTGTCTCCGTATAAGCTATGTGGGTGTAGATCGGCTAGCCGATGACTCTAACAGGGACATATTATCGTTCAACACACGGTGTGATTCTCTAATAATAACTCTCTGAAAATAAAACGCCGGCCGATCGGCCCCAGCTAACGGGACTACGCTCGTAGCGGGGCGCTACGCTCGTAGGCCGCTACGTCACGTACGAGTAGCTACGAGGGGCGAATTAGCTCGTGTGTTAACAAATTAATTTCGTTTCATTCAGAGTCGAGATTTATAAAAATATTTATACTTTCGAGAGACTCATAAAACTTTAAATGATGTAAGTTTATATTTCATGATTAGGTGAATGAAATGTATCATGAAAATTCTCTTAACTTATTTCGGACTTTTTAAATGGAAACTTTTAATTTATTTCGAAAAGCCTCGAGGCTGTTTCCTTTAAATACGTAAAGTCGAGTCCGTTTTGTAACACGTTTAAAAGTAATTATTTATGAAGGTTTTTAACCGACATAAAAAAAGGAGGAGGTTTTCAATTCAACTGTTTTTTTTTTGTTTACCGCAGAACTTTGGACTGGTTGAACCGATTTTGATGATTCTTTTTTTATACGAAAGCTGGTGCTTCCCCTGTAGTCCCATTTTGTTCCAGTTTTGACTGGGATCAATTAGAATTTAATATAATACTTATTTTGAAGTCAGTTTGTTTTTTGTTAGAATTATTATAATAATACACGAACGAAGGACAATGTCTGTAAACACTATAATTATTTCTCACAATTGTTTATTAACGAGACTTTCCATCAACAATGTATTTAGAAGTTCATTAGAGAACAAACTGTTTTATTGTGTAAGCTAGTATTAATGGATGTTCGTTATATTTTCATTTATAAAATACTGAACGGATACGATGACATTTTGCACAAATGTAGATCATAATCATGCATTTTGTTTTATTTTCTCACATCACAGAATGCTTACAATCAAATATGTATTTATTTATTTACTTAAATAAATGCGGTTTGCTTCATTGACATAATAATAAAATCCAGCCTATAAACGTCCCACTGCTGGGCACAGGCCTCTTGCCAAGCAGAGAAGACACGAGCATTGATCACCACGCTTGCTCACTTGCGGATTAGCGATTACAGATCCCAAATCTTGACATTAATTTAAAGAATTTTTAATAATTATCTTTACTCGTATATAAAGGGTGTACTATTTCATTGTTCAAATTCTATTTAAATTTCTTTTTTTTTTACTGTACAGCTTATCAATCTTCATAAACACTACAAAACAAGTCACATCTCGAACCAAGTACTTGACATGTTCAACGTGATCAAAATCATATTTATTTATCTGATAGCGAATCATCAGACATCTCGGAAATCGCTTGTAAACAGCAACAGCCACTTGACATGTATCTCTTGCCAAATGATACACTGAGAACGATAAGGTTCCATCCAGTTGGCTGATGACGTCACAATATAAGAGCCAGATGACTGAACTTTGTCTTAACGGTTTTTACATACACACATGTCATCACGCCTGTATCCCCGAAGGGTTAGGCAGAGGTGTACCAATGTACACCCACAGTTCGCCGATATGTTTAGGTCCCATGTAATAGGGGGCGAGCCTATTGCCACTAACCGGGCACATATCCAAACTCCGACCTGCTACTGAGAGATTCATAGGAAAACCCAATAACACTTTGGTCGACTTGGGAATCGAACCCAAGACCTCTGGCGTATCAGTCGCGCTTAGCGCCACTAGACTAACGAGGCAGTTTTTACTTGTAGAGATATCGTGCTAGTTGATGTACACTGCGGTCCCGCTAGGCGATGGTGTCATAAGTGTTCGATTCAAAAACGCCAATGGACTGCATTTTGCACGGTATTTGTCGTTTCGTTTAAACTTCTTGTTATTCTCGTAGATGTCGTCTGGTTGAATCTTTTCTTTTATCTACAGTTTGAATGGAATCTTAATAATTAAGCGTCGTCTTGTTTTGACCGGTCGTAATATTTGCAACTATGTGGATCAAAAAATCACTTAGTTAATTATTTACTTGGAAAACCATTCTTTTTTATTTATTAGCCTAAGTTAAATCTCACTGCTGGTCAAAGGCCTCCCCTTTCTTCTTAAATGATTATAATAGTAAAATGTACTTTAAATAGGTAGTGAATTTCGAAACAAAATCTAACATCAGAAAGCTTATAAAATCATTGCTTATCGAATAAAATCGTAAGCCAAGCAACCGTGAGACATACTATCACATACAACATGAATATCTTGTTACACATACCTTTGAGCGCAGATGTTACGCTGGGACTAGACTTTAATCGCTCGGAAACGAGTTCGAATCCAGACGGATATTGTGAACACGGTATTCAGAGGAAAGTAAGATTCGGTATGAAATATGTTAAATGTTGATATTGAGTTTGGTTTTATTTTTATTTATTTATAGAAGCCGATGATACACATACTGGTACACATATACTTTAATAGGTAGGGAGTTTTTAAATCTGATGGTTTTTGTTATTAATATTAGCTTATTAAAACATTGGCAATGTGCACTATGAAAAAAAAATCAGCTACAGAGCATTATAAGAACTTATTCAGGTTTTCAAAAGCATCGCTTATAAAGTATTAGCCCAATTTTGTAATTTAATGAGACTCGAAAATTGATCTTTTAATAGTTAAATATTATTTTCTGTAAACTAGATGTTATGCCTGTCCAGCACTCGATGGCAACTAAAAACTATCACAACATATCAAACTTAAATGAAATATAACTATTTCTTAGAAGTATATTATTATTGAAAACTTATTTATTTATTTATTTATTTATTCGGGACAAAAACAGTTACATATTTTAACTTATCATTAAACAATATAATAACTTGGCAGAAAAACACTGAAAACATGATCAAATGTTTATACATTTTTTCTCCGTGAAGCTTTCAATTGTTTCCAACCAGCCAGTCTTTACCAATTCCTTGGAAGTATTCAAGTTCAAAGCTATCTTATTTGCTCTCACCTCCGTGGTGGTTGCCAAGTGACCCTGACGCAGCTGGCAGGGCTGCCCAATCGATAGCCGACGCAATGCAGGCGATCCGTGCAATCCCGGCACTCTCGCTTCCGGGGTTACACACTTTGCTAGCTTATTTTTATTGCTTGATGCCAAATCTAGCTTATATTAAGGGCTATTTTTTATCGACTTAAAAAAGGAGATGACATAAAAAAACAGTCGAATTGAGTCCGGTGTATTTTTTTGTGTTTGTCCGATTTTGATTATTCTTTTTTTATTTGAAAGCTGGTGCTTCTAGTGTGGTCCTATTTCAATTTGGTCCTGTTTAGACAATGTGAAAACTTATTTTGACAATTAGACAAATATTGATATTTTTTTGTTACCTTTTAAATAGCATAACTTAAGATTATAATTAAATATCACATCGATTCCTAAAGTTTTTGAATGTAAAATGGAATGCTTCAAAATTCAATCAATTTCAAATCTTTAGACGCCATGTACCATCCTTGCATTGAATACTATGAGTTATCCCGAAAATATAATTCTAGTTTTTAATGAGATTTTTTTGTTTCTATCACAAAAGTTTAATTTAGAAGTTTTAAATCTTAATACTAGTCCCGTATTTCCATAGCTCAAGATAAGTTTACATATAACTATTTCAAATAATAACCTAATTTTGAAGTACTATCAAACATTTTAATTCCTTTTCTTAAAAACTTGTTCGTCTCACTGATCTGTTCTCTATAAGAAAGTAGTTTATTCCTCAGTTGGGGCTGTGCAAACATTTGTTCAGTGCGGGATCGGCAGCGATCACTCGAGAACAAAGATCATAGCCGGGGGCGAGCGCTCTGCAAATATGTTGTCTTGTTGCTACCAAACTTAGATGGAAATAACACACTTTTGTCGAACTAAGTGGTGATCAGGGATGGTAGGACTCCAAAATTCCCATATCTATACGCATACCCGCCGACAAACTGACACACAGTTTGGTGGGTTTAATTACTTTGTATTTATTTTAAACCAATAAATGTCTTAAATATTAAATTAATTAATTATACCTATTGATTACTGAAATTTGATTGATTGAATAACACGTTGCCGTAAAATTTACAAACAGTAGCTTTTTTAACCGACTTTAAAAAAAGGAGGAGTTTCTCAATTCGGATGTTTGTGTTTTTTTTTATTCGACTCTAAAAATTGTAATAGGTTAATAGTAGTAAGTCGATTTTTTTTTGCAAAAAAGTTTTTTTCTTTCACTATCCGTCTGTTTGTTTGTTTTGAATGATCTTCAAAGACGCTGAGCTGATTATAATCATTTTTATAAAATTATTTTTCTAGTTGAAAATGAATAAGTTAGAAAAGGCAACTGTGAGATAATGGGAAAATTTGATTTAGTTCAAATTTAATTTCAATACATTTTGGAAACAGAAAAAACGTGGGTAATATTGTATGACACAACTAGTCTTAAATAAAACATCATTAACGAACTGAAAACAGGATGCATCAGTCTATTACTATAGTAAAACTTAAAAAAAATCTCCGAAGTTATATTATTTTATATAACCTGAAAGGAAAATATTTTTCTTTTATTTTCTTTGTTCGAATCTTTTCTCTTTTGTTTTATATTTCGATATTAATGAAAGTTCATTTTCTGGAAACAATATCATTGCCTTTGTGAAATAGACCATAGGTGTATAGGAAAATCAACCTTATGGTCTTCGCAATAAAGGCGCTAACGATATCAAAGAGGTGACAATGTGCGGAGTTTATTAATGTACAAAGAGAATGGATTTTATTTTGTCATATTGGTATTAACTTTTATAATGGTAGGTTCAGCGTGCTAGGTGTTTTTAACCGACTCCAAAAAAGGAGGAGTTGCTCAATTAGACTGTAGTTTTTTTTTTGTTTTTACCTCAGATATATCGACGGGTTGAATTCATTTTGATGATGCTTTTTTATTTATATGCTGTGTGGGCCCATTTTGATCCGGTTTTGAGAGTGGGATCTAAGAAAACCCTATAGGTTTTATTTTGAAGTCGGGTTTTATTTGAATGAAATAATTAGGATAAAGTTTGAATTAATTACTGATACCTAGATAGATTTGAGACTTTTTTTTCGCAATTTAGCACTTTTTTCTCGTTTGCTTCGGCCAATTATGCTAGGATTTCTTTTTTTTTTTATTCTTATGATTTCAAGTTTCTGCATTTTTATATTGGTTCATCATTATAATTCTGTGGCTCGAAGCAAGGGAGAATATTAATATGCAGCTTAATATTGTGACTTTTTATGTTAACTTTGTATCAAAGGACTCTCGTGTTCTTATAAACTTTATTGCTTATTATTTTAATGAAAATGACGTGTTCTTGGTTCTTAATGGAGATTTTTGTTATTGCACTAGGGGACTGGTAGTTGAATTTTAATGTTTTATAATTCAATCTTACTAATGGGTATGTAGTATGGACGAGGACTATGTTATTATAATGTTGATGAACTCTGGTACTTTGTTTAATAATAATATTCATTTTTTTCAGGCAATATAAAATAGATTATTATTTAGGTATGTGAAATATATTTTTCTCAAATATTTCTAACAAAAAAACCGACTTCAAAGTAAGTCTTATATTTATTTCTTATGTCACTGGACTGAAATTAAATGGGACCAAACGGAAAGCACCAGCTACCAAATAAAAAATCATCTATATCGGTTCACCCAGACAAAAGTTCTGTATGTGACAAACTTAAAAAAAAATACAGGCGAATTGAGAACCTCCTCCTTTTTTGAAGTCGGTTTAAAATACCAACACACTTTAATCATACCTACCTCAAGACACAATCTTCCCTATTTCAGGTAAAGCACTCTTTTCTCGGTTTCCTCTTTCATTCTCATCATTTCCCCTTTTTAATATAATAAACAAACAAATAGGTACCTTCCAAAATAATTCGTCCATATTAGATCGTAAAGAGACGTCAACGATGATCAGATAACACACGCCTGTCACGTGACTTCGATATCTCGCGTCAGCAGAACAATATCGAAATACAAGAAGAAACTTCCTACCCTTCACGGAAAAACCACCCTTACATCTTCTCATTTAAGGTCAAAATTCCTATATACATTTTTGATCTGACAGTACGCTGAAACTAGGCAAACTATCTTTAATGAATTACCAACCTTATGTTCTTATGTTTAGGGTTGCGATTAGATTATTTTGTTAAGAATTTTTGATCTGCCAGTCTGTGGTGTAGCGTGAAGGGCGTTACCTGGGCAACGAGGTCCAGAGTTCAGGCTTCCGTATGTTGTCCAATATTGTTTATATTTATACTATCTTAGTAATAAAACATAGTAGGTATGGTATTCATTCCTCTTAAAAATAACAAAAGTTACACCACAAAATTCCTGGACATTTTGATTTACAGTAAAGGGAATGAAATTAATATACAGTAAAAATAAAATTAATAAAGAGTTAATGTTTTTCTATAACCACATCTGATTACTTCATTTTATATGACTAATGCTAAGTTTTGGCTTTGTAGCTAATGCTTAAAATCAGAAACTTTTTCTTGTCAATTAGTAAATAGTATGGAATTCTATTCACTCTCACTAGCAGAATCAATGAAACTAAGCAATAATTCAGCCTTATTACATAGATAATAAGGGCTCAGTAACACTTAAACCCGTGTCAACTTTGCAATACACAAAGCACACAGTTCAAACCGCCTAAAACCAGTTCACAACACCCCGTACTAGCAGCAAATAGCATATAATTCAGTGAGACATGAAAGGCCAGCCGGGGGCGCTCGGTCGGTAATCCGCGCCTGTTTGACCGACCGAGCGAGCTGACGAGGGAAGCGCTGCGGGGCTATGTTACTTACTCTAGAGTATTCTAAACAGTTTGGTAGGCAACAGACACTGGGTATGACTGAGGAACGTTTTAAGACTGAATTTGAATTTTAGAAGGTGATATTGTAAGGGATTTTTGTATGTTTGTGAGTGACGGATAAACTAAGAAAGTATTGAATTGATTTTGAAAATTCAAATCAAATCGTTTGTTGCAATCCATAATTTGTACAGGTGGTATAATAGAAAAAGGTATAACAATAATTATGAATCCTGTCAGGCACAGCAAATTGTTAATAATTTCCTTGTTGAGTGCTAATAATATTAAGTAGCAATATAAGCTAAAATTAAGTAGAATTTTCCAATAAAGTTATTCAAGATGAGAGAAAAATTACCTTAATAAATTAGCTAATTTATTATAAAAGTTAAATAAAAAGCTAACTGTTTCCAGGACGTTACTGAGAAAACAACTCACAAACTATGAAGTCAATCAAAGTATCTTGTAAACACTATTAAACTTCGTAACAAGTTAACTACTTCCGCGAGCCTCATCAATTATGTATAGGAAACTTAAAATATTGCACAATCAATATTTATCTAGAAATTGCGAGTAAAATTGTGCAAGTTGCAGTCCATTGTTTTCAATGATAACATAACATATCATCACGCCTGTATCCCCGAAGGGGTAGGCAGAGGTGAACCAATGTACACCCACAGTTCGCCGATATGTTTAGGTCCCATGTAATAGGGGGAGAGCCTATTGCCACTAACCAGGCACAAATGCAAACTCCGACCTGCTACTGAGAATTTCATAGAAAAACCCAATAACATTGTCAATGATTGATCACATAAAACACCATAGCTTTCATCATTCAGCCAATCATAGTCCACTGCTGGACAAAGCCTCTCCCAATTTGCGCCACAACACCCGGTCCTCCGCCCTCCGCATCCAGTCCCCTAAAGCGACCTTTCTCTGGTCATCAGTCCACCTGGCAGGCGGGCGTCCTACCTTACGGTTGCCGAGCCGCGGTCTCCATTCTAGGACTCGTCTGCTCCAACGGCTATCGGTCCTTAGACATGGCCAGCCCATTGCCACTTCAGCGAGCTAATTTTACGAGCTCTGTCGGTTACCCTGGTATATATAGCCTTGCGGCCCGACAATGTATCGCAAACCTAATGATATATTATACATCTTCTAAAACAGACTGCCTCGTTGGCCTAGTGGCGCTAAGCGCGACTGCTACGCTACAGGTCTTGGGTTCGATTCCCAGGTCGACCAAGGTGATATTGGGTTTTTCTATGAAATTCTCAGTAGTAGGTCGGAGTTTGGATTTGTGCCCGGTTAGTGGCAATAGGCTCGCCCCCTATTACATGGGACCTAAAACATATGGGCGAACTGTGGGTGTACATTGGTACACCTCTGCCTAACCCTTCGGGGATACAGGCGTGATGATATGTTATATGTTCTAAAACAGGTAAAAAAAAGTCTGGTTTATATAGGCGTCAAATATGTTCATTGAATGTTAATAAAAGTATTCGGGTGAATCCAGTATGTTCAGGAAAAGGCAGATGAAGAAATCATTTCAATCCATCAAATACTTATTTTGCTTTCTGTAGATATATTTGTGAATATCAACAATACAGTGACAGTCAGGTGGTATGAAATATCGAATCATTTCATCACGGGAGCCGACGTTTTCCTTCACATTTACTGATAAAAGAAAAGCGAACAGTCCCCGTATTAAGATTATTTTATCTCAATAGTACACCTTGTGATTTATAATTCTTTCTAAAAAAAACCGACTTCAGAATAAGTACCTATTTTTAAAGTTGTCTTTAGAAAATGGAACCACACAGGAAGAACCACCTTTCAAATAAAAAAAAAGCATCATAATCAATTCAACCAGTCTAAAGTTCAGAAATAACAAACATAAAAAAACAGTCGAAATAATAACCACCTCTTTTTTAAAGTCGGTTAAAAACAATCTGAATCATTTACCTCTTAAATTTTCGCACTAAAAGGATAGATTCTTACGAGTATCAATTTTCTCTCTACATCAAACTATCACTAAAAAGGTCTCCTTAAAGCACTAGGTTCGCTAATGTATCTGAAGACCAGTCCTTAAATCCATTATAGGTAATGGAAACGACACTTGTTGCTCTCAAGGTGCAAGCGAACTCGAGTGGGGGAAAAGCTTTATATTTTGCTATCGCGAACTGAAAGCAGCTTGCTTGTGTTTTGTTTACAAACTTGGCATGTGTACCGCGATTCAGCTGTTTAAGAGTTGCTTGAATTGAACGAATGAACTGCTTCATTTTGTCATTTTTACGATGATTGGTGTGCTGCCAACTGTCATTACGATCACTCTCTTCGAGAGTTCAATGAGATTTTATTGTAGGCTTATTTGAATACGAAAATTAGTCACAATGGCAAGTACACTGACCGAGTTTTGTTACATTTTGTCATACTTCCATGTTATAATTATTGCCTAGAATAAAATAGAATATACTACAGTACTTTGTATTCGCAATTATTTGACATAAACTTTGGTCTACCAAAGCGACGTGTGACAAAAGATAAAATTTATGTACTTACGATAATTGCAATATAATAAGATATAATCGAAAAGATATCGATTATCGATCGCTATCCGATAGTTGTAAAACAGCTCGTTATCAAACCTTATCGGAACCATTTAACCATACAAATTCGTCACATGTGTCTAATCAAAATGGTATGTCGAATACAAAAAAGTTGTTTTTTTGTATATAACAAAAATATCCAACACAAATTGGTGACAACCTTAGAGGATAGATAAAAACTACAGAGGGTGCATATCGGGGTATGAACCGGGAGCACTAGTATGAACTAGTTTCGTCTTAAAACAGTATCAAACCAGGGCGCGCCGTTCTGTTAAAACTATCTCATATTATCCTTATAATATCGAACATCGACATTTCGGCAAATATGTTTGTCGTTGCAACGAATGTACCTATAGCATACATACATCATCACGCCTGTATCCTGTGTGGTGTACATTGGTACGCCTCTGCGTACCAATGTACACCCACAGTTCGCCGATATGTTTAGGTCCCATGTAATAGAGGGCGAGCCTATTGCCACTAACCGGGCACAAATCCAAACTCCGACCTGCTCCTGAGAATTTCATAGAAAAACCCAATAACACCTTGGTCAACTCGGGAATCGAACCCAAGACCTCCAGCGTAGCAGTCGCGCTTAGCACCACTAGGCCAGGCAGTTATGGTAGTTAGTATAGCATACAGCCAAAATTCAGGTTACTCTCAGTGCGATGGGCTTTTGCCGATATATTCACTCTATACTTTTTACTTTTATTAAATCTATGTTGTATGTAGTAGTTCATCATGTTTTTGTGAGATTTATATCCGGTACATGACTACACTGATTGGTGTTTGATTCATAGAACTGCAAAAGTGATCAAATCATAAAATATCGATGCGGATTATTCCGGGTTTTGAACTAAAATTGACGCTATCATTTTGTGGGGTTTTAAGCCAATACGGATTGTCGCCTGAAGCAAGGAGAGGTTAAACGATAATAGGTTGTTGAAAATGTTAGCTTTAGTTTTTACTGAAATATTTTAGTATAGATTTATGACAAAACTTGGTAGGAGTGTATAGCGATTACAATGGAACGCTAATTGGTTCTAGCATTGCAGAATGGGGTATGGTTTGTCATAAAAAAAAACTCTCTATTTTAGGGTTCCGTATCTCAAAAGGAAAAATACGGAATCCTTACAGGATCACTTCGTTGTCCGTCCGTCCGTCTGTCAAGACCGTCTTTATCATTAACGCGTGGAGGTATCAAACTGAAATGAATTAAATCAAACTATTAAGCCGACGCAATCAAAAGAAATACATTTTCTAAGGAACCCTCGGTGCGCGAGTCCAACTCGAACTTGGCCGGTTTTTTTCCCATGGTAAGCATTGTAATTTATTGTTATATTATAGCATTTTTAACTTACTTCAAAAAGAAGAGGATCTCAATTCGTCGGTATTTTTTATGTATGTCATGTATGTGACGAGAAATCTCCGCCAAATGTTGGTATATTAAGAAATATATTTTATATAAAGATTCATGAAAAAAGATTCAGTTATTTAATGTTGGGTTTTAACTTTTTTGTGCACAAATCCTAACTAATATTTTAAATGTGATAGTTTGTGAGAATGGATGTGTGGATGTTTGTTACTCTTTCACGCAAAAACTACTGAATGGATTTTAATGAAACTTAATAATAATGTAGCTTAAATACATCGGAATAACTCATAGGCTATAATTTATAAAGATAGTGTATGAATTTTCATTCACGCGGGTGAAACCGCGGGACACAGCTAGCTATCCATATTTACCTTATAACATTGGGGTTGGTTTCTATTCTGTCTTCTTTAAACTATAACTTAACACATTTAATAATAATACTCTGTACGTTTGACAGCACTCACCTAGAATCCTTATCGTTGTTATAACATTAATAAAGATAACGCCGTCGAATGGTTTCGGTTGTTTTAACTAAATGTGTCATTTTCATATGTTATAGGTTTATTCAGAAGATGTCTATTTATTCGTTACGTATAAATTATGTTTGGACTGTAATTGGTGCGCAAATTTGGTAAAAAAAAGTTTATATCAAACAACAAAAAGCCGACTCCAAAATAAGTCTTACGAGTATATTTTTTCATCATGGCCCCACTGCTAAAACTGGACTAAAATACCACAAGACCACAAATTAAGTACCACCTTTCAAATAAAAGAGTATCATCAAAATCAGTTCACCCAGTCGAAAGTCCAGGGGCCCGAATCTTCTATTGACAATTGTTTGAATCGTCTGAGTGGGTGGCGTTAGTAGGTCCCTAAGGTAGGTATCCTAAAATAAACCTTCTAACGCCACCCACTCAGACAATTCAAACAATTGTCAATAGCAGACTCGGGCCCCAGAGGAAACCAACAAAAAAAAATAGAGTTAAATTGAGAACCCTTCCTTTTTGAACTCGGTTAAAAATGCACTGTAAGAAAATATCTAAACGTTTTATTATAGTTATTTAAAACACGTAACCCATGTACTACCGCATATCATTATTATCTGATATCAAAACGTAAAACACATTATTATCAACGTTTGAATGTCAATGCGACTCCACTATCGTTATCATAGAAAAAACATAAGAATCTGTTCTGAAACACCAAACATCTTATCTTATATTAACTCAAAACTAATTTAAAAACTATAAATTAAGAATACAAGAAACAAGATCAAATTGAAACTATTTTTAAAATTCTTGTCAGATCTTCACAGATTAATATATATTAATTAATAATACCCTAAGAATCATCTCGACCACATCAGATTTTAAAATACTAAAGTGCATCACAATGAGTCTATTTCTTTAGGAGGTGTGATGACACAGACCGACACTGCAAACTCATAAAGTAGTATTACATCGACGGCTATTAATAAGAAACGTCTCTCTTTATTTGAAAGACAAGAATTTGCCATAAGACTGTTTTCACATTATCCGACACGATATCGGGGGCAAGTAAATGTATGAAAATTACCAATCCGTTATAGAACCGGATAAAGTGAAAGACAGATACAAGCTTCATACAATTACTTAGAACCGATGTCGTATCGGAGTCCAATACCGATATCGTGTCGAATAATATGAAAACAGTCTTAGGCCAAGGTCGCACTACGGTTTTTTTCGCTACAGTGAACCGTGAATCTGCAAAAACGCCAGAGAAACATACTACGGTTAAAAATCAGTCGCGGAAAACAACCGTTTGACGACCTCCGTGGTCGAGTGGCGTACGCACTGGTTTCAAGGTGTCGCTAGCTCTGAGGTCCCGGGTTCGATCCCCGGTCGGGTCAATGTAGAAATCAACTTTTCTACATTGCCTCGGGTCTGGGTGTTTGTGGTACCTTCGTTGTTTCTGAATTCCATAACACAAGTGCTTAATAGCTACTTACATTGGGTTCAGAGCAATGTATGTGATGTTGTACGCATTTATTTAAAAAAAAAAAAGAAAAAAAAACCGTCAGTGCGGCCGCTTCCATTAGTTTCCTTTCACAAAATCAGGCGGTAAAAATAAGCGGCGGTTTAGCTATAGTGCGGCCTAAGCCTTAGCCCTCTTACGCACTTGCGGACTTGCGTTTACGCAATATGCAACCGCTTGGCGGTTAAGTACGTACAATCACAAGCGGTTGCATATAAAAACTAGAAATGCGGTTAACCGCGCGGCCAGCCGCCCCCGCGGTTAACCGCAAGTGCGTAAGAGGGCTTAGAGGACCACTTGGTAAGCTCTCGACATAACATCATGAATATTATATAAACGCATGTCTGTAGCAAAATGATCGAATTAAACTGATCGTCAGTTGTTTGGCAAACACAAATATTTACCTATCTGTTGATTCGTGCTATGTATCTATCGATATAAAGGTTCAATCGAATTTGAATATAAAATGGTAAAAAAGTTGTGTTTTTGATGTATTATTTAAATTTATTACGAAAACATAGATCTTGGGCGTGCTTTTTGCAATAAAAGATTAATTCAATTTTATGTTATTGTATTGTAATACCTATACTAGACTTTTTGCTATACTTACCTAAGAATAATATATATGGTTTATAAAAAAAAATAGATCAAGTGCAAAGTGGCCTCGCACAATTTTGTTTAACCAACTTCAAAAAGACGAGGTTCTTAATTCATCAGCATGTTTGTTTATTGTATGTATTTGACGCGATACCTACGGCAATTGATAAGGACAGATTTCTTAAAGCTTTTTTCGTCACTTATAATAAATATTTGATTAAAATAGAAATAGTAATTTGGAAGTTTATAATTGAAGTCGTTTTTTTTGCATTTATGCACAACTAATTATTGCAATTTCTACCTATCATGGTTGAGAAAATCAGCCTGCTTGAAACACGGATGGATGTACGGCTTGGTACCTAATAGAAACCTAAAACAACCACTGAGTTCAGAAACTAGAAAAAAATCTTTTTCTTAACTATTTTTATTTTTCCAGGTAATTACTATTAGTTATCTATTATATTAAGATGCAAGAAACTATTATGAGCAAAGTTGCGTCCTTAGGAAGTTAAACTGTCTCGAAGAACGCCGAGAAAACAAAAACAAGCGGACAAAGTTCGCGTCGCCGACGTCTCTGATAGCGGAGTTTGCATTTAACTGCTTGTCTAACAAATTGCTTTTTGATTTAATGAAATTAAAGAAAGGCGAGCAGTTTGGATGGCGGTGCGCAGAAAATGTTTCTCCCTAATTAATTATTAATCTGTCTGAGAAAATTTTGGAACGCTGTCACTTTTGGAAATCTGAACAGATCTCGATAAAGAATAGCTAAGAACCACATTGATAATGTTTGCTTTCATACAAAAAAAAAACGCATCAAAATCGGTCTATTCGTTTAGGTGCTACGATGTCACAGACAGAACGTCATACCGACAAACATATAATACAGTTGTTGTGTCGAGGATAAAATAACCGCCTGGTTCGCCTAGTGGTGCTAAGCTACGCTTGCTACGCTAGAGGTCTTGGGTTCGATTCCCAAGTCGACCAAGGTGTTATTGGGTTTTTCTATAAAATTCTCAGTAGCAGGTCGGAGTTTGGATTTGTGCCCGGTTAGTGGCAATAGGCTCGCCCCCTATTACATGGGACCTAAACATATCGGCGAACTGTGGGTATACATTGGAACACCTCTGCCCAACCCTTCGGGGATACAGGCGTGATGATATGTATGTATAAAATAACAAGACCATTTCAATGGACCGCGAAAAATGCACTTTTTAATTGGAATTTAGTGAGCAGTAAATAAAAACGAACAATGCGTGTCGTATCATTGTCAAAGCGCTCGGGTAGCAATATACAAAACAATTGAATGCACTCGCTCGCCGCACGATACTCTCATGGAAAATAAAATGTCATTTTCAACCGACTTCTCGAAAAGAGGAGTTTCTCAATTCGGATGTTTGTGACAAATTATTGAGGACGATTTGAAATTGCTTTTTTTTGGGGTTGGTTTTTCACACCGTGTAGATAAATGCTAGTTTTTAGAGCGCAATTAAATATTGAAATCAGAGTTCTTTTCACGGATTTAATTTCGATTTATTTTAAATCGTATTAAAGTGGATTTATCAATATATACTGCCTCGTTGGCCTAGTGGCGCTAAGCGCGACTGCTACACTGCTGGAGGTCTTGGGTTCGATTCCCGAGTCGACCAAGGTGTTATTGGGTTTTTCTATGAAATTCTCAGTAGCAGGTCGGAGTTTGGATTTGTGCCCGGTTAGTGGCAAAAGGCTCGCCCCGTATTACATGGGACCTAAACATATCGGCGCCCTGTGGGTGTACATTGGTACACCTCTGCCTACCCCTTCGGGGATACAGGCGTGATGATATGTTTATGTATCAGTATTTAATATGTAACAACCGCTTTAATTGCAGATAATTTTAGAATTTAAATCACAATGTATATTGCAAACCTATATTTTTAAATTTCTATATCTTTACTGATAATGCACATTTTTTTGCAAGAAAAAAATAGTTGTTATATACCTATAACATATGTCTTTACAAATCAGACTTTTAGATCGCTAAATGAATAAAAAGACTATTATTATCATACCATTTGAATGAGATCAATAAATTAGGTTACATAAGGAATAATGTCTTACGAATAAAATATGTTTTTCTAGCAGTTATGCATGCGTTTTTTATATGACTAAACGTGGCATAATTAGCTTTATTCTGTCTATAATCCATGCTTGGGCCCGAGTCTGCTATTGACACTTGCTTCAATCGTCAGTAGGTCCATAAAAATATGAAGGTAGAACGAGCAACAACAACCGTCAAGACGAACACCACCTCATTCTGCCCGTGACCATGATACCAGCAAAGGTGTCGAAAAGTCGGCAACTAAAATTCAAATACAAACCGCGATAAAATCCGTAAAAGTAGTTTTATTTCAATTTTACTAAATGTCAAAATTGACCGTCCCAATGCCCAATTTTGACGTTAAAATGACGTTTAACCTACGTAATTATCCTAAAAAGGAACCTACTGACGCCACCCACTCAGACGATTGAAGCAATTGTCAATAGCAGACTCGGGCCCCTTATCCTTATCCTTTTATATATTTAAAATATTTTTCTTAAATCTCCTGTCGCAGGTCTTCTGGAAGAAATTCATAAGTAACAAACAGTACATTTGTACCTAATTATTCTTAGGGTGCCGACTGCCTAAGGTCATAGTACCTATGACAGTCGGGACCTACGGCTTAAGGCACCTCGCGCACTGGACGGCCACGACCACGACCACGACCAGTGGCCGCAACGGTTACATTTACTAAGTAGCTAAGTGCGCGACGGTTAGATGGTTTCTTTAGTCAATCTGATCGTTGCGGCCACTGGTCGTGGTCGTGGCCGTCTAGTGCGCGAGGTGCCTAACACGAACCGAAATCCGAGCATTAAGAATTCGAGTATTACACAAATTATAATGGGACATAGATAGAAGATACACATTAGTTTGTGTCATGTATTATTATCAGATTTTGACACTGATAACTAATCGTGTCAATTAGAAGTAATAATGTTACGAAAAATGGGAAAAGCAGAATCATGTCGTGTCATCAAAAGATTATACACATTCATAGCTTGTCAAAGATATCATAAAACATTATAACAAAGGGCCACTTTTGACTTGTAATGGATATCGAATAAATGTTAAAAGGAAGTTACTCAAATCAATATATAGGTGACCGCCGAAATTTTTGAAATCAATCCCAATTGCCTGAGATATCTCTCAACTATGCATACATTTTAATTAAGAACCTCCCTTCTTTTTGAAGTTGGTTAAATACTAGTAAATTTTCTGAAATGATTGGCACTTTTAGATTTTTGTTCTTAAGAAATTAAGAATTTAAATTATTTATTTATCATTACATTATAACACTGATATAAAGAATAACTAACTAAAACCTAAAAAATAAATTGAGGGATCAAAAAATTCATACAAATCGCTGTCTACTGGAAGATTGTTCATACAGAATTTTCCTGCAGCCTTCAATAGTGTTAAACAAACCAAAATAAGACAAGACCACCAAAGATAAAACCACACAAAAACTTTAAAACATCCTTAAAATTGCACATTCAAATCCGTCACAGATCTGAGTGCTACAGTTATAAATAAATAATAAATAAATCTTTATTGACATAAAAAGATTACATGATTTTGTTTGTAACCCTGACTCCTGCGCTAGTATTTAAACTGTATTACAGGAGCCAGTGTCTTCTCCTTATAATACACAAGTAACACGTCAACAAACCAATAGTTGCAGCTTACAATTTTATATATTTTGTTATTTTATTATGGCATGCATGAAAGTAATAAAAAGAAATTAAAACTCATAGTAAAGATGAATAAAGTAACGCCAACATGTGCTATGGTATGAGTGAGTGTGTGTGTGTGTGTGTGTGTGTGTGTGTGTGTGTGTGTGTGTGTGTGTGTGTGTGTGTGTGTGTGCGTGTATGAAGGTGTGTGTGCGTGTGTGAGGGTTTGTGTGTGGGTGTGTGTGTGTGAGGGTGTGTGTGTGAGTGTGTGTGTGTGTGTGTGAGTATTATAGTGTTATTTTAGTAGATCTTCAGTATCTTCAGTAGTACAGGTGAGTAACCAGTTCTTTAATTTGTATTTACACTGATTTATAGTGAGAGCATAAATTTGTTTAAGTTTATTTATTTTATTATATAAACGTGGAGCATTCACATAAAACTGCCGCTTAGCCAGCGTGGTACGGTGGGATACGGGAAGACATGGTGTAAATCTTCTCCCTTGTGGAACGGGGTTAAAGCTTAAGGAAGAATGTTGTTTAAGAATACATTGTAAGATGTATATTTGTCTAACCGTTAGTGCCTTACACTCTCTATAAAGGGCATCAGTGGGGTATCTACGGGGTTTAAGGGTCATTGTTTTTAGTATCGCTCTTTGTGCGCGCTCTGTGCGCAGTATTGAAGTGGTATCAGTTCCACCCCAAGACGTTATGCAATATTGTAATAGTGATTTGGCAAGAGCTGAGTATACCATTGCGAGAGTACTAGGATCAGCACAAGCACTAAGCTTTTTAAATATTGGTATTAACTTTCTTATTCTACCAACCAGGGCGTTTATGTGTTCATGCCAGGAGAAGGTGCTGTCAATAATAACTCCTAGATATTTGATATTGTCAGTTCTTGTGAGAGTTAAACAACTACAGTTTGCTGTCAACATATTACAGACATGGGCAACAATATCAAAGGTACCTTTAGCTGGTTGAGTGTGGACTCTATGAGAAAACGTTATGTACTTCGTTTTAGAAATGTTGAGGGTTAAGAGGTTATTATTGAGCCATAACATGATGTTAGATAAAGCA
The DNA here is from genome assembly GCA_905146925.1 of Autographa gamma. Classification (NCBI taxonomy): domain Eukaryota; kingdom Metazoa; phylum Arthropoda; class Insecta; order Lepidoptera; family Noctuidae; genus Autographa; species Autographa gamma. The sequence goes on along the minus strand of LR989849.1, from coordinate 435,097 downwards.
TTTTCCGCATTAAGTCTGGCTTGGTCCCAGTCCCTACCATGCACCATCAAAACCGTGTCATCCGCGTAAGAGATTAATCTGCAGTTTGGAATTTCAGCTAGACACAGGTTATTAATGTAGATGAGGAACAGTGTCGGGCCAAGTACACTACCCTGAGGTACGCCGTAAGATGGATATGCAGTATTGCTAATAACATTACCAATTTTTACCATTTGTGAGCGATTAGTCATATAGCTCCGAAACATTTCCAGAACCATTCCTCTAATGCCTAAACACTCCATTTTAGTTAACAGCAGTGGGACAGACACAGTGTCAAATGCCTTAGCAAGATCAAGGAATATACCTATAACTTTAGCTTTATTATCAAGTAATCTGACGACTCCTTCGTTGAGTTCTAGTACAGCATCCTCAGTTGACATGTTTTTTCGAAATCCATATTGATTTTTAGCAATTATTTTATTCTTATCTAGATAGTCAACGAGTCGTGAGTTAATTACTTTTTCTAATATCTTTGATATAGACGATAGTATCGATATTGGCCTATAGTTATCGACACTGTGCCTGTCACCACTTTTGTGAACCGGAGTGATTAGAGCTCTTTTAAATATATCCGGAAATACACCTGTAGAGAGACAGATATTAAATAAGAGGGTTAAGGGGGGTACTAGTATATGTATCGCAGATTTTAGAACTTCGTTTGATACAAGGTCAATACCAGAACTGCACTTACTCCTAAGGCCGAGGATGATGTTTCTGACTTCTATTTCATCTGTAGGTAGCATCGCCATAGAAGAGTACGGCACTTCAGCATTTATAAGAGGAATGCTGTTTGTGTTATTGACAGTGATTTTAGACGCAAGGTTAGCACCAATATTAGCAAAAAACACATTCACTTGATCAGCAGAATCAGTAGAATTTTCTGCTATGTCAAGCAACTCTACGGGAATTTTTGGAGTATTGTTTAAGTGCACTATGTTTTTTATTGTCCTCCACATACCTTTAGTGTTATTTTTATTCTTATTAAGTTCACTTCTATCATATTCTATTCGCAGTTTTTTTAATAATTTATTGCAGAAGTTACGATACCTACAGTATATGATTCGTAACACATTATCATTCGAAGCATGTTTTGATTTTTTATGCAATTTGTCCCGATGTTTGATGCACCTGAGTAGTCCTGGTGTTATCCAGGGTTTTAGGCATCTTTTTCGATTAGGAATATTAATTAATTGCATGTTACTTTCAATAACGTTAGTAATTTTTGTGACAAAATTTGTTGCCGCAATGTTTGCATTATTAACTTCAAGAATCGGGGTAAAATTAATTGCAGATAGATCATTAATTACAGAAGGAAAATTGATTCTAGTCACTAAATAGGTGGGCTTTTTGTGTTGGCATCTTATTGCTGAACAAAATAGAGTGGGGGCATGGTCAGTTATCGGGGAATCAAGGACTATAGTTGTAGACTTCAAATTTGACTTTAGCATCACATGGTCCAAACAGGCATTATCACGGGTAGTTATAGTATGCGCAGCCAGTAGACCATGAGATGCGAGAACATTTAGATATTTATCAGTATTTAGATTATTTTCTTTTAAGTTAATATTCAAGTCACCAATCAAAACTACCGTGTTTGATGAAGACAATGATGCAAGAGTCTGATCCAGGCTATCAATAAAGTTATCAATATTCTTCTGTGCTGGTGAGCGATATATTGCTACAACAGCAAAATCTAAGTCCAGCTTTGTAATAAGGCAATTTGCATCTTGAATAACACGTTCAATTACAGTATGGATAATATCAGATTTGATGTAGACTATCACTCCATCATTTTGATTGCTGTATTGTGTCTTGTAAGAAGTATATCCATCAAACACAGGAATAGTTACAACTCTACTGAGCCAGCATTCTGTTAAGATAATAACATCACAAGGCACATTGATTCGTGTTACGAGGGTTATTAGAGAATCATAGTTACAATTAATACTACGAATATTAGTATGTAGGATATTAAACGTTTTACCTGTTAAGTTTTGTTGAACATTTTCTGGAGAACAAACCAGTGATCTAGAGACGGTGTGGGAGTCAATATCATTTATTATATTGGTAATGTCAGACATGACTAACGTATAAATGGTTTTGCGAGGACATTTGACAATGAAGCATACATAGGATAGTTTCTTCACTACAAGATAATGATGCGGAGTTCATGACCAAAGAGTTGCAGAAGATATTATTATGGTGTTTTTCCTGTAGAGTGCATTTTATCAGTGTAATATAAGATTGGGACATACATAAATGATGTGTGTTGTTTTCGCTGAGATTAGACTCACGCAAATAGCTTGTATGGTATATTTGAGTAAAAAGTGTATATGTGTGTGATTTGATTAACAGTGATACAGACGAAGAAGTGTAGCACAGAAGGCAAAATAATAATAAGTAATGTAACAGCAACTTTTGAACGAAGTACAGCAACAATAAAATTAAGCTTAATAAAAAATATAGTCAATCCGATGACTTGAGACTATCTAAACTTTGTTCTGATTTTATATAATGGTGGGGTGCGCCGTTTTCTTTTCTAAGAAATATTCTTCCTCCTTTACACCAGCAGTATTGGTATTTATTCTCCTTTGCAAAAGTACGAGCCTGGTAGAAAAGTTTTCTTACGCTTGGTGGAAAGTATTCAGCCACAAAAACAGGAGATCGCTTACCAGGCAAGCCAAGATGTTCCGAGTGCAGTTTCTCTGAACTAGATTTAGCTTTATTAAAGTTACGAGCTGCAGCTATTAGAGAATCCTTGCAATGAACAGTTGTAAGCTCTGCTAGGATCGTCCTGTTTCCAACATTTTTACCAGGAATTCGGTAAATGTCACGTATCTCTGATGACTCAATGTTAGTTTGTAAGGCTTTGCCAACACTATGGATTACTTTGAGCAAATCATTATGCGTTTCCTTATCCTTTTCAGGAACATTTCGTAGTTCAACCGACGCAGATCGTGGACCATATTGTATGTCATATAACTTATTCTCAATAGATTCCATATTGGATTGCAGCTGGATCCTTTGTTTCTCGATGTCTTTGATTTTGCTTATTAGTTCATCGTACTTACTACTGACAAACTGCACATTTTTTTCAATTTCCAAGTTCGTTTTTTGTATTTGAACAAATTGAGTCTTTAAGTCGGCTATTTCAGTGACAATTTTAGACAATTTAACATCCTGTTCAGACTTCCAAGAGGTTAATATGTTTGTCATTTCTTCTTTAAGCTGAGTGTGCATTTTTTCTATCGCGTTTTTCATTTGAGAACTAGTTTCTGGTGAGAAACAAACTAGCTTACGTTTTCCTCGATGGGTTATATTCTCTTGTTCAGTATCGACCAGGTCATCAGAATCAGTAGTCGCTGCAGGTGGTGTTGGTGGCGGCGTACGTGCAGTTCTCGGCATAGTGTACAATTAAAATATAATTATAGAGCAATAGGATTCAGGAAGCTCAGTAAGCGACACTGTTATAAAAACGCCTGATGGTAAACTTATAGTTATGCTGCTCAAGTTATGGTTTAGCGGTAGCGCCTACTAATAATGTTCGAGCAAAGTTAGCCTAGATGCGTCTGCACAGTTATCGCTTTGTCAAGCGATTACGTTTTTCGAAGTGTGACTCACGCTCACGCTGGTCGAGTGGTGCGCGCCGCGACAGCGCCCGATGCAATCTTGCGACGGTGGTGGCTTCGAATCTCAGGCACGACTCCACCTTTCTGGTATGAACTTCACAGAACACTATCTATCCCGCTCAGCGACCTCCCAATGGGCGGGCCATGCAGGTAACGTAGCACAAGGAGTAAGCAGGAATTTAAAATTTCACTTATCAACCAATCACTTAGTATAGAGGTGTGGTCTAGTAAAAATAACGAGCGTGACTTAGAAACACGTCAAACCGCTACGACAGCCGGCGGAGAAGTGAGAGTTCCTTGAATACTTGGTTCATCGATCACATTAATCACATCATAATGCGATCAGACATTCATTTGTCAAGCGCCATGTTTACCGCGACGTTATTCTATGATGTTACTTCATCAAACCAGAATTTACAGGGAACTTCGTAAAGCTACTGGAAGTTGGTTAAAAAAATCCGACTTCAAAATAAGTCTTATATTTATTTCTAACTAGCTGTGCCCCGCGGTTTCACCCGCATGAATAACAATACATACACTATCTTTATAAATTATAGCTTTATAAAATATAGTATAAGCTACATCATTGTAAAGTTTCATTAAAACCCATTCAGTAGTTTTTGCGTGAAAGAGTAACAAACATCCACACATCCATTCTCACAAATATTCACATTTATAATATTAGTAGGATGGAACCCACTGTCAAAACTGGCCAAAATAAAATGGGACTAGTCGGGAAGCAACAGCTATTAAATATAAAAAGAATCATCAAAATCGGATCACCCAGTCGAATAGAGTACCTCCTCTTTTTTGAAGTCGGTCAAAAATCCATGACCCGTTCAGTTTTTTTAACGAGAAATAGTTGGCAATTATATTGTAGCCCAAAAACATGAAAACAAAAAATATAGTTATCAATCCAAAAAAATGTAGCGATTTTAATTGGAAACAGATCCAACTTGTTTACAAATAATTCGGACGAATGCAAACGGATTTTAATTGGGTTGATACTTCTATTTCAGTAGCGCAGACTTAATATTACGCCAATCATAAACAGTAGGAAATATTTTCCGAACCCTTTGTATAAACTGACGCGTCGAGTCAACGCTATCACAAAACATCTCGTAAACATTTCTCATTGACGCGACAATGCATTGTGATCACTACGTCACTGACGCGCTTGTTAAATCTTTTTTAGGTTAATATCCTGGAGTCAACACTCAGGAGCGCCGGATAAGCATCAGCCAACATTGTGGTCCTCCTCTCAGATCAACGTGACAGATACGTGCTCGGGGACTTTACTCCTACAAAATGTTTACAACAAAGTATACATAATGCGTTTCCGATCTTATCTATAAACACCGGTGTCAAATGTGACGTTTTCTGAATCTGAAACGCAGGGTTAAATCACATTCGTGGTCCTTTGTGGCGCAGCGAGCTCCACACCGCTTTAATTATGCACGTTTTATACGTATATATTATTCATAATTAAAATGGTCCTTTGAAACTACATGTTGCCGGCTCAAAGTGTTTGCTCGAAAGGGTTTCGCTTAGAAGACTCTCGCAAATTAACCCCGTTTCGGATCTTACGATTAAATAGTTGTCAAACATTTGCTGTGTCTAAAAATAGGTGGTCCTTTGAGTCCGCATCCGTACTTATCGCGGGGTTAATAACTGTGCTACTATAGTCTTTACTGCCGCTGCTGTAAAAGTTAGTGCCCATCACACTTTTATGTGGAATTCTTTGAGAATTAACTGTTGACTTTATAACATAATCTTTGTTGTAACATTAGTTTAGTGTATTGTACGACACTATAATCCTGCTGTTTAAATTTAATACTTCTTTACTACCAACTTCATATTAAGATTCAATCCACAAAATTGTTCACAGAATAATGTACAAAAGGACCAAAAAAATTATGAGTGTTGAAGAAGAAATCTGTCTTTGGTCCCCAAAGTCTTTATAGCAGGTAGAGATTTGAAGCAAACTCCATAGAAAGCTCTCTAATGGAATACCCTTGTTTCTCCCCGGGGCGGGAAGCTCACATAAATATTAGTTCCCGCGGATTTTTGCTCGATGTCACAGGTGGCTCTGCGAAGGTAGCGAGTTGATCGCTTGTCGCACTGAAATGTTACAGAAATCATTTTTATAAAGAGGTAGTGACAGATGAAAGGAATGATATGAAAAGAAATAGATTTCCGAAATGAATATAGAAATAAATGTATGTCAAAGTAGATACAAACATATTTCAAGGAGAAGGTTAGACATACGAACGCGAACATTGACAGTAACTTTGCCTCAAATGTCCTGGTAATGAAAAATCTTTAGAATTAGTACCAAATGCATATGCAATTTTAAAGCTATAAAGTACACAGTAAATGAGCAAGTTTGATGATTAGTGCCCACATCTTCTCTATATCGGAAGATGCCTGTGCCCAGCAGTGGGACGTTTGTAGGCTGGTATTATATTTAATTATTATTAAAGTTGCTTACTTAGCTATACTTTAGTGTACTAAAATGACTGTTTATTTAAGAGCACAAAAGTTAAAATAGAAATAGCGTTTCACTATTCCGAGGAAAATCACTTCAAAACAGTCTTTAAAATACCTTTTTCATTTTCTGTTTATAACCTATCACTATGTCTAAGCCTATTTTTACCAGTCTATAAGTGTGGTGAGAACCGGGACAAGGGCCGTCTGATGCTCCCAGCCGCAGTAGGTGTGCCTCATCGATTGCTCTGCGACAATGTATTTATACCACGAAACTAACTTCGGAAATATCGAAGATATTTAAAAGATGACGATGACACATTTATTTTAAACTAGAGAAGGCTTTTCACTTGCTTAGGTTATTTTTGAGTAGTTTAAACACTGACCTAAATTGATTTTAGAGTAGAGAAGGGTTTTCGACTGCAAGATATTTTAATCTGTAATTTTTTGCCCCCAAAAATTTGTTAGACAAATCTTTTGAAAACGACTTCAAAAAGAAGGAGGTACTCAATGAAATCGTATTTTTTTCTTTAGAAATCTTCCGAATGGGTTTTGATGTTTTTTTTGCAAGCAAAGCAAAGGAGTGTCGTAGGCAAAGCTTAACAGTGGGCTATAAAGGGCTTAAGATGATGATGAGTAATCATATTATCCATGGTATTTTATTGTATACACTATCTTTTGGTACCAAGGAATTACAGAGGCAGTAATATTTCTTACAAAGAATAAAGATTCTTATACATAAAGATCTTTAAACACAAGTAAGATTCACTTAATACGCCATCCGCCACTGTAACCGAAATACTCCAAAATGAGCCATAACGTATGAGCAGTTAACCGGGTAACTGCCCATAAACGTGGCGCCCGGCCATGCCTGCTGATCCCCTTTAATTAATAACCCGGGTTACACGGGTGAAGTTATGACGCATTCATAGTCGAGTTTCTTGCCGGCTCTTCTCTATAGGAAGGACACTTTGGGACCGAGCAACTAGAGTCAGTAGATTTTAATGTAACTTTTCTTAAGCGCAATTTTTTATTTCTTAAAGAAATAAAAAAAAAACATTTTGTTTTGATTTTGGACATATATCCTGGTAGTTTTATAAGCAAGGGTTTGGCTTGAATTTGAAATAATTTGTGTCTTAACAGATCCTGAAATCGGGTTTAATCTGCGTCAGGGACAAAAAAATACATCTGTGAAACAAAAAGTAGGCAGCTACGTCTGAAAACATGCCGCTGAATAAACAGTAAAAATATGAAAAAAAATATTTTTGTAAGCATATCTATTTATTTTTCCTGTTTTAAGTATTAACCTAAATACTAAAGTATGGCTGAGTGGAATTTAAAAGTTCTCGCATGTAAAATATACAATAGTACAATTATTTTAAATATATTTTTTATATTTCTTAGTTAACATTCTTACAAAATACGTGGGCTATTATTAATCTGAAGTCTAATAAGATGAGATAATTTTTTTTATACTTACTTTTAACAATGAAAATTATTACTTCAAAATGTCAGGTAAAAATAACACACGAAAAATAATGAAAATCATCTTCTACAAAATAGACTCAAATATGCAACTTTATGAATTTGAGCTTCGTCTTTCTATTGTTCTCATACAAATCTTCCAGCAACCCAAAATATGTATCACAACAGTCCTACAAAGTAACAACACAGAAATCATACGTTGAGAATATTACCATTGAATAAACACAGGAATTCTAAATTAAAAACACACGTTACGTTACCGTTCACATTGTAAACAAAAAATCCAAAAGTCGGGAGTTCATCTCGGACAAAACAAACAAAAATTAGTGAGCATTAAAACCCTTTTTAAAAGGCCCCGCTATGGTTGGTGTTGTAAAAAGTCAAACAGCTGCGTTACTACGTATACTGTTGTACAATGATTGCTATTTAATTGCTAACTTGTTTTACGTTATTACGATACGCCATTCGCGTTAGCATTTGAACAGCAATATAATAATAATAATAGCCGGCTTTTAAATTTCCCAATGCTGGACACAGGCCTTTTCCCATATAGCAAAAACGAGCAACAATCTTAATTTTGCTCATTGGCAATTTCGGACTCAAATTCTCCAATTACAGAAATAATTGAAAAATAAAAAATGTCCCATACAGAGAAGGAAAGAGCAATAATCACCATTTGCGCTTGGCGCTTTCAGACTCTGATTTTTGCATGACATGTAATACCGCCACAGGTATAAACGAGCTAGGCACAGTGGGGTAGGTTACCGTGGCATGCCAATGCCGATTTGATTCCGAACTTGTAAGCTTATAGCCAATTTTAATTTTTGCTGTATGTTCGCTTGAATAGTTTTTCTGTTGTTTTTGTTACAATACACGTTTGAATTGTGTTCGGACTAGTTTTTTTTGACGACTTGAATTAATTAAGCTGTCGGGAACTCGATGTTTCCGATTAAAAAATGAAACAATTTATCCGGTTGCTGTTGGGTGGAGAATATAAATTGTAGAAAATTTTCAGTTCATTTTTCTATTTAGCTCACAATTATCTCTGGTCTTCTGATATAAATTCAAAGGCACTGAAGAATAATTTATTCCATAATCCAAATAATATTCGACGGGCCTGTTGATCTAGTGGTTAGTGATCCTGACTGTTATAGAGGAGGTTGTGGGTTCGATTCCCACCCAAATCTTTATGTGATGAGCACAATAATGTGTAATTCAGAAACAACGAAGGTACCACCAACACCCTGACCCGAAGCACTATAGAAAACTTGGTGTCTACATTGACCCGTCCGGAGACCGAACCGTAAAACCAGTGCGTATGCAACTCGACCACGGAGGTCGTCAATTGTGATTTGATTTTCTTTTAACTCTAATGATTATTATAATCCTCGTTGTAAACGACTTGACCAATAATACATTGCACGTGGGTTTTTTTTTGTTCAAAGAAAATGAAAAGCTAGTTAATGTGTTATCAGTATTAGCAAGATAATAATATTCCTTTAATAATAATAATAATATTTCTGGACAATTCACACACGGTAATCTGATCCCAAGCTAAGCTCTAAGAGCTTGTGTTATGGTAACCAGACAACTGATAAACATACTTATATATTTCTAAATACATACATATTATAGATAAGTTACACCCAGACCAGAACAAATGATCGTGCTCTTTCACACAAACATTTGACCTGAGTGGGAATCGAACCCACGACCTCCGGTATAGCAGTCAGGGTCACTAACCGCTAGACCAACAGGCCCGTCAAATATTTATATGAACGATATTTCAATGAAACTCGATGTAATCTCAACATGTTCAGGTACATCGAGATTAATAACTTTTTCCGCCAGCCTTCTTGGTATCGAGTAAGATTTTTCCTTTTAATTCAGATTAAGGAGTCTTTTCATCCATTTGTGGCCTTTTAAAAGGATATTATATCGGTTCGGTCAGATTTCCGGGTATGCAGCAGATTTTTTACTGCCTTTGGGAGATTAGATATGTTTTTACTGACTTCTAAAAAGGAGGAGGTACTCAATTAGGCTGTTTTTTTTTTACAATTGTTAAGATAAGACTTTTGAGTGGGTTAACCGATTTTAATGATTCTTTTTTATTTAAAAGCTCGTGTTTCCCATGTGGTCTTCTTTCGTTTTGGTCTAGTGTTGACAATTGGATCCTGGGAATGAGATTTAGGAGTCGGGTTTTTGGTTAAAATTATTTATCATAACGGCGATGTCCGACAAATACTCTATCCGTACCAAAGACGTGACGTAACTTAAAAATCCACGAGAAAGTTACTAAATACCCGTATAGATCCTGAAATGTTAGACGAAAGTGTTTTTCAAGAATTAGCGATCGAGAACTTGGTCCTACGACTAGGTTTGTTCCAAACCGTAGGACCAATCAGGGATGCTTACAAAGTTTCAGTTCGTCTGACAACTTGGGCTTACGACTCAAACTTTGAAGTATAGGTATAAGAGGGACTCTTGGCGATTTGTGGGTTTAAGATACTGACATAAAAGTTGGTGAGCAAAAATAAATTACAATCGCGAAAAAGAGGTGCTATAAGGATTAAAAATAGAAAATTATGGTTCGATCTGCTTAATATAGTATCATCATCATCATCATATCAGCCCGGAATCACCCACTGCTGGGTATAGGCCTCCCCTTTTTTCTGCCATGGTTGTCTGTCTTGCGCGTCCCTCATCCAGGTGGTTCCCATTACCTTGGCTAAGTCATCAACCCAACGTGCTCTCGGTCGTCCCTGACTTCTTCGTCCTGTCCTTGGCCACCATTCAGTTAGAACCCTACCCTACCTAATATAGTATATTTGTCTGTTTTGCTATTGATTTGATAAACATGTGGCTTTGAGGGAAACTCTTCCTAGTAGAAAATATTTTTTTTAAAGTTGAAGACTATGGCCGCACTACGTTTTTTTTCCGCAAGCGGTAAAGCGTGAAACCACAAAAGCGCCCGAGACACACTCGAAACGGTCAAAAATCAGTCGCGGAAAACCTTACATTATTTTCTTTAGCTCACAAAATAAGTCGGTTAAAATAGGCGGCGGTTAAGAAGTAGTGCGACCTTAGCCTTACAAGAACATATTTTATTACAAATTCATGACGAAATACTCATCGTCACTAACTTTCTTTGTAACAATTAGAGTAACCGAATATGAATACAGTGCGAGATCATTGCCCCCTTGATTACAGAGGATGTATCTAAGGACGTTTGTTTTAATTCCTTTTTCTCGTAGAATATGTTAATTTTTATTTACGTTCGCGTAGAAATTGTTCTACATTAAATTTTATACAGTTCCGTTTCATGATAATATTTGGAGGGAAAATTGACATATGTGGTTCGTTTTCCCATTGTAATAATATCCTATGTTTTCATACGGAACATTGTACTTAAAAATAATGGAAAAAAATAGTGAACTGTTTTAAATAAAACTTAAGGATGAAGGATGAAAATTTAAAAGAAGAATAAAATAAAAGGATCAAATCTTTGTCCCGCTACAAATAAATTAAAAAACATATTATATAATAAATACTTACCCACTCCTACAGAACATTCGCTACAGTTAATACAACATTAAATCTCAGCTCCCCAAATCGTGAGCCTTTGATCCGCAGGGACAAATGTGATCAAATTTACGACATTTCAATTTACGATTTATTCCAAGGCCACGAGCAATTTTCACAAAACAAAACCTCGTATTCCGTAGCTTAGTCGATTTCGATTTCTGCATACAATATTTATTACATAACATTAAGGAAATTCCACTTACCGAGGCATGACAAGTTTCGCTGTCAAACTTTTCCAATTTTCCAAAATACGTGTGTGTGGGCTTTCAGAAAGGTTTTACAGAATGAGAGACAAATTCGCAATTGATAAACATCTAAATGTCCTTTATTGAATTAGTCCCGTTCCGTTTGTTTTTTATTTATTTACGGGCGGATGATCGTGTGTCGGGATGTCGCCAGTTTGCGCGGGTTCATAAGGGGTTAATGTTTCATTTGCTACCTTTATCAACTCGCTGAGTTTTATTAGATTTGGGATTCAGGATATCAAGTTTACATTCGCATTTTTGTACGCTCAGGACTCATTATTTATTCGGTAAGGGTTATTTTCAACATACGACTTTTTTTGAGGGTTTTGTTTTTCATACAAGAACAATGATAAATCTAAGGCTAGATACTAGAGTCTGATATTTTTCTTAAATCGCTGCTCTGCATGTCAAAATGATATAAGTCAACGCAAACTGAATTTTGGAAAAAAAACAAACCTTGTACAACTTCCAGATAAAAATTGTAACTGACAACCATCCTTTCAGAATCGCTTTACATCAGCGCTCACAAAAAACATTGGTCCTGCCTATAAAAAGTGGAGGAGCGACAAGCGCGCCAAACAATTTTACAGTAAAACTTTTTGATAAATGGATCCATTTTGTCGACTAGATTGAACTAGCCGTGGGATAGCCGAGTACAGTTTTATCGCTGATGCTGTGGCAGCTTGTGTACAGGCAGGTTTTAGTTAACTGATTTGATTTAAGCTCTATATTAAACTTGGTTAACTCAGTCTGCATTCACACTCGGCTCTGACCGGTCGTGTTATCTTACCAAAGAGTTTCCTACCGTGAGTGCTTTCTTACTTGAATTTAGAATTAGTATCAGTGAACGTGAATTGCCTCGTTGGCCTAGTGGTGCTAAGCGCGACTGCTACGCTAGGGGTCTTGGGTTCGATTCCCGAGTCGACCAAGGTGTTATGGGGTTTATCTATGAAATCGTCAGTAGCAGGTCGGAGTTTGGATTCGTGCCCGGTTAGTGGCATTAGGCTCGCCCCCTATTTATTACATGGGACCTAAACATATCGGCGAACTGTGGGTGTACATTGGTACACCTCTGCCTAACCCTTCGGGGATACAGGCGTGATGATATGTATGTATGTATCAGTGAATTGAACGCAACAACATTTGAAATTTAATTTTGGAATTTTTGACGAAACCGTTTTGCAATTCTATTTTTAAAAACAATTGAATGTTTTATTGTTATGAGTTTCGAAACAAAACTTTTTTCGTAACAATTCATTCTTTGCGACAACTTTTGAGCTATATTACGTTACTTGTAACAATGGCTGTGGCTTGGGTCACAAAATTGAATGAAAGCGATCCGTGTGTTTTTATTTAATCTTAGAAAGTCGATGTTGGTGACATTTAGGTATTTTGTTATTGTATTATTGTTACAAATGAAAGCCATGGTGACAAGACTACGGAGGAAATAAATGGATAAGTGTGTAATAGGAGTTTAATATGATTTAATATTGAATACAATTAAGAACAAAAAAGGCTAGTACAAAAATGACTGCTGAAAACAAAAATTGCCATTTAAGAATTAGAAAATATAAAAGTCGTGGTGGCCCAGCGGTTCAATGAACGGATTTGTATGCAAGTACCAATGTAACTTTTCAACGTTATATGTACTTTCTTAATTATTCTAAGACACTTCTGACAAACGGTGAAGGAAAACATCGTGAGGAAACCTGGATTCCAAAATTTGGGATCTGAAATCGCCAACCCGCAGAGAGCAAGCGTGGCGATCAATGCTTATGCCTTCTCTATATGGGAAGAGGCCTGTGCCCAGTTCATAGGCTGAATTATAACAATTACTAAAAGCATTTTTTTTTCAGCAATAAGAAATTAAATTTTCACCATAAATCACAACCGCATCCAAATGAATAAATTAAATCTGAGATTACAAACATGACAAATGTGTTTTTCTCAAACCTTAATTGTAACGTTAATATTTATTACGGCACACAATTGTCACAGAAACGGTTTGTCCCTCATTCCGCCCCAAGGGATCGGAAGCTTAGCGGATTAAACACAATTCCTTGTGTACTTACCTGGACTACTACCATGAAGTCTTAAAGCAGGACTGTGACGGTTGTGGAAGCGAGACGGCGCACTACACTGCGTAGAGCGCTGTCTCGCTTACTCAACGGCAAGAGTCCTGCTTTAAGAGCTCATGGTAAGCGGGGAAACGTACGCGGCCGTCACGCGAGATGGTCCCCCCCCCCCGCTACCCCGCGGGAGTACGCGGGTCAAACGATCACCAATTAATACGTCTTTGTCTTGTTTCAGATTGGTGTGTAGTGACCCGTAGTGTAGCAGTAGTTGTTTTTTCTCTCTCAGTGTCTATTTATCGGTGTTTAGTGATATAATGTTAAGTACATGTATATATAGTTCAGTGACTACGTAGTGAGTGTCGCGTCTGCGATGTTACCGTTGACATTCAGTGACAGTTGTGAATGATGTGACGTACTGCGGACGCGGCAGTAGCTTCGTGTTGTGTAGTGCGATAGAGACGCAAGATGTTGAGTGGCGGGTGAGTGAGCAGTGCAGTGGCCAGGATGTCGCTGCCCATGAAGCGGTCGTTCAGCTCGGAGGGCGGTGCCACCTCCAAGCGCGACTGGAAGATGCGGCTCAGTCTCAGGAGCCGCAGTGGGCATAGCGTCGTAAGTAACACTTCTTTACACTTTACTTTTAACACTAGGTACGTCAGATGAAGGCAGTCAGTAGTAGAAAACTTCGTCAAAGAACAGTTATTTTTTTTACTAAATGACCAAATATTTTGACTAAAGATACCTACACCAAGGAAAACAGTAGTGCAATGTTTCTGAAAAACAGATTTAGATGAAAAAACTTCACTTTCTAGTCATTAAATTAGTCAACTGTCATTTTACAATAGAGTAAAGAATAGAAACTTGAAAACTGTGGATTAGAATTTGGCAGCATCTGTAAGGATTTTCAAATTTTATTTGATCGACTTTAATTTAATATAATTTGGATTAACTATAAATTGACATCGTGAGACTCACCGAAAAAATAAAAAGTAGATAAATTCGTGAAAAAGAAAAAGATTTTCTTACAAAAACATTTTTAAAGTAGAAACTTAGACAGAAATAAAATTCACTCAATTCGGGGACCAAAAAACTAATTCTCTTAAGTGAAAGCATTCTCAAGCAAAATAATCATTTGAAAGTGCAATTTGAAACAATTGAATAGTTTTGAAGGGTCCATTAGTTTGTCAAATTCTAGAATTTACTTTATCACAAATTTTAAGTTTTCTATTATAATATTGAAACTCGGCGAGAAATGATGACTACAGTATATTATTGTAAGTACTGAAAAGTTGCAGAACTTTTGAGAATCTATTTTGTTTTCCAACTTTGACCTAACAAAAACAATTTGGCAGAAGCTTTTAGTTTTGATGATTGTATTTTTTAAAATGAAGTAAATAATAATAAATCCAAACAAAAATAACAGACGTCCTATTAATAATTATTATTTAGACTAGACTATTAATAATTATTAATCATTTCAAATAATTTGAATCTTCAGGTAGAATATATACAGGGTGTTAAGAAACCCCTGTGCGACCCGATAAGGTGATATAGAGTTCACAATCACATGCCCAAATAAAATATTAAATTTGGAATATTCATGATACTAACAATAATAATGAACTTTCAAATAGCCTCCAAAATCCCTAAAATTGAAAATAAATCAAAAACTACATCACCATTTTCGTCAGTGTTAATGTCGGCCTTTTGTATGATCATTTGGCAGAACCTGTGACGATGCCGTCACTCTCACTCGCTAATGGGATATTTTTTTTTGTTGGTAATAATTTTGCAATATCCACATACCAATAGTAACATATTCGAGAAGTTACAATCTATTATATAAAAATGAATCGCTAAATGTGTTGGTAAGCGCATAACTCAATAACGCCAGGACCGATTTCGTTAATTCTTTTTTTGTTGTGTTAGTTATTATTAGGAAAAGGTTCTTATGAAAGAAAAAAGAATGGAAAATTGCGCGGATTTTTTTTTAGTAATGCTGACCTTTGTTACGATAGTGATTTGTTGGTTTCATCTCCGCCCCCAATAACATAAAGGCACCGGGAACGGGACCTACGTATTCACGCGGGTGAAACCGCGGGGCACAGCTAGTAGTTAATAAAAACCTATCTAAAATGACCCACCGATCTAACCACACTGCTACAACGCATTTAATGTCCCTCGTCGAATCGTAACGGCTAATGTACGGCTTCCCGTGCCGCAGAGATCAATGGATGCCATGTGTTGCTGTTATACCATCGTTCCTGTGGCCAATCGACGCTATTTAACTCGTATTGATACTGGATATACGGTGTAGTCCATTACATCCGAATTACGAAGCAAATTAGATCGATTAATGTGTTGAGCAAAGATTTCTCGATTCAAAATAGGTTCAGATAGTTTTCACGTGAAGTCTTTCTGTACATGTTTACCAGTCACGTCTTTCATTGATCTTAAATTGAAATATATATATTTTGTAAGAGAACCGGAAGTCAGATGTCTTCATCAAGAAATTCTTAAGCAAAAATAAATAAATTAATAAATGCGGACAACATCACATATATTGCTCTGAACCCAAAGAAAAGTAGCTGAAGCACTTGAGTTATGGAATTCAGAAACAATGAAGATACCACTTGAAACTCCCAGACCCGAGGCAATGTAGAAAAGTTGGTTTCTACATTGACCCGTCCGGGGATCGAACCCGGGACCTCAGAGATAGCGACACCTTGAAACCGTTGCGTACGCCACTCGACCACGGAGGTCGTCAAAAAATCAATTTAAACTATTTTTAAAATAAAAACATTTTTTTTAACTACCCTTCTAGATGTCTTGAATTAGTATCGTCTCTCTTACTCACATAAGTAAGACCTCATTTAATCGTGTCTCCCCAACAGATTCGTTCCCAACTTTTCACTTACCCCTAAATTCTGAGAACACTAACAGTTATTCAAGATACGCTAATTTGACACCGCAAGAGCTATGCTCGCATTACGGTATACATTAACGTGAATTAGTAATCAGGGGTGCTTATTTAATTCCAGACATTTGCCTTCTCTGGTCACGTAAGCACAGTACTCTAAAATAAATTAGGGAATTGTATATACGAGTAGCTGTGCAAATTGAAGTATTGTACCTAAAATTATGACGAATTCCCAAAGTTACACCAGTGTGTCTAGCTGGTATCAGATCATAAAATAATATTCATGATCTGAAACCGTTTAAAAATGCTTCTTTATGAAAAACGCAATTTGATATTTTTTATTAATTCAGGTCCTTAAAAATATTTTAAATCATTCTCGAGAGATTATCAGCAGAGTGTTATAACGTATAGATAAGTAGACATAATAGACATAGCGTAGATTTGAGGTGGCGCGAGACAGAGAAACATTGAAGAACTTATGGAAGGTTTTCACCCAGCTGATTGCGGTAGTTGGCATTGCTTTCCCGCCTGGTCTCCAGCATAAGGTAAATGTGAAGACATTCCATTGGTTCTAGCTGGTCAAAGTCCCCTTCGCGTTCCCTAGGCCGGAGGATGTCCATGAGAATGAAAGTTCTTTTTTTTACTCAGCTGTAGGACAAAATAGACTAAATAAAAAAAGACAAATTATTGTTTGTGCTAACTCCGGTACGCTTTACAGCAATAACGCGTGACCTCATTGACTAACCAATTCGTGCAGTCCTCACATCAAACCCGATGAATCCATAACAGTATTCCCAAGTCGGACGCTAACTCAAGTCAATCCGCATCGATCAAATGCTAGCGAACAACACGCGAGCCATAACAAACGTAACGCGAAATGCCGGTAATCAAGTGGAAATAGATTTAATCGCCGGTTCCTTGCCGAAGCGAAGCTTATCTATAGTATCGGGACTGTTAGACGATACCAAATTATCTAGTTTTGGGTGAACTCATTTACATATCAGTTCTTTTTTAAAACTATGGAATTAAATTTCATTTTGTAAGATCTAAAAAGCCGTATTGCTATATATTTTCTGGTTTTTGGTCGTTAATTCGATGAAAATAAATCAATCTTGCGTCGTAGCAAAAATATATTTCTATGATTAGATTAGTAGATTAGCATTTATGAAGGGAATAATGTAAGTGGATTTGTCCACTTGCGAAACAAGTGTGTAAGGATCGTACCAAGTGGAAAGTGTGTCTGTGTGAGTGGCCTCTGCCTACCCGTACAAGGTAAAGAGGCGTGAGGTTCTTCTTAGCGTATCGAACTTGGAAAGAGAAATAAATTGACTTTTAATCTTTGTCCATCATTTTGTTGACCTAATGTCTAAGTATTAAATCCTCGCTTATCAAAACAATAAGAGTCTATTTCATAGAATTATCATTTAGAGCCTTTGCTTCACGATTACTACATGAAAGAGATTTAAAGGAAAGGAAAAAAAATCCTTATCAAATGTTCAGAATCCTCCGTCTTCTTGTCGGAAATATACTTCAAAACACCAACGCACACGTTGTAGCCATCACGGACACACGGCATTGTCCGCCCAGCTGGCAACGTGTCCAGCCCTAACATAGAGTAGAAGAGGTGAAAACTGTAGAGTGCGCGTATTGCTAAATGCCCATTGTCCCGAGCGTAAGCAAATTTTTGACCGTATATAGACATTTTTATGTGTTTTTCTGTGTTTTATGTGATTTTCAGTTCAATTTTCCGAGCAATAAAGCGTCTATATTTATGCAAAAATATCGATAGTTCCGATGTACGACGTCAGGTTTTGAGATAGTTTCATTAAAATGTCGCGCTGTTTTGTAATCGTTGTTTGGTTACATTTAAATTTTTATTGAACCTGTAATTGGCAACTGTGTGATCCTACAGCTATTCATGATCTCATGTACACTGAAGCTGTTAAGACGAAACAAGATCATACTCTGATGTGCAATCTGTAGTTTTTCAATCCTCCAAGAGGCCTGCATTGTCAGTGTCGGGCACGCTCGGCTGAATCAGAGCATGAATCCCTTTGTGAGACAGTGTGAGTCGCTGGCTTGCTTACCTAGTCTCGCTTATCTAGACATTAAGTGGAGGCATTCAGTTTGTGAGTAAATCAATAGCAATCGCTATGAGCAACGCATTTATCGACAAAGCAAAAAATACAAAAAGAAGAGGTTCTCAATTCATTCCCTTTTTTTTGGTGATTTTTATTACGCGAGTAAGTGAGTATGATATTTTTTAAAGATAGTGTGGGGTATTGAGGTCCCATTTAAAGGACGATTTCAGTTTTCGGCCCACACAACTTATAAAACTAAATTCGCACGGACACGAAGCTTTTACCTACAACAATTTACAGATAAAATTCTAACTACTTGAAACTACATATTTAGTTGTTCTTTAAAACTCCTCCAATAGAAAATTAGTTTGTATTTATATTTTATCACTAATCATTTTGCTTACCATGTCTAGTTATTTTTAACCGACGAAAACAGAGGAGGTTCTCAATTCGACACGTATATTTATTTTTATTGAATAGGTTAATAAATATCGAATGTTTACCTGTTCTGTCACATACTTAAAGCCTACTCTTCACTTTTATTTACCACCTTAAAATTGTAATTTCTAATTATTTCTCACCTAAATAATAAGCTCATTGCCATCATCATCATCTTCATCAAATCTGATCATTTTTGATCTAAAACAAGGAATTTGCTTTGTACCAAACACTGAAAATCTATTCCTGAAAAGTTTACCCTTTCCGCCAATCAAGTCGTTAGGTCTAAATATACCTGGCGAACTGATTTACAAGTTGCGATGAAGAGCTGAACATTTTCCTAAACTTGACGTAAATCTAACTTCATACAAAAGTTCTGTCTAAAGGCCTAGTTGAAAAGTAAACTCCGAACATTTTCTTAGTCTTGATCAAAATTTATTCATTCTAATAATAGAATCAGACAGCCCTTTGAGATAGATTCAAGGTTTTTTGAATAAAAAAATAAGAAAATGAAGTGCTAATGGAATAAAATGAAATCTTTTGCGCTATAGTAAAGGCTACCTCCCAAAACGGCCATGCGATTCGATGCGACACCGCCGGATCTTCTAGTTAAAAAAAGTTCAAATAGGAACGCAAATTCACAGATATTGTGATGAGCTTGTTGCTCTAGTGGTTAGTGACCCTGACTGCTAAGCCGGAGGTCGTGGGTTCGATTCTCACCCAGAACAGATCTTTGTGTGATGAGCATGATCATTTCTTCTGTGTCTGGGTGTAATTTATCTATAATATGTATGTATTTAGAAATATATAAGTATGTTTATCAGTTGTCTGGTTACCATAACACAAGCTCCGCTTAGCTTGGGATCAGATAACCGTGTGTGAGTTGTCTCGGAATATTAAAATTATTTATTAAGAGGATAGAGGCGCTGCTTGCTGAAGCACAGGCTTTAGACCTATTTCAGCAGCAGATGCTAAAAAGTTGTACACAATAGGTACTGTATTATTATTTGCGATGCAATGCGGTTCGCAGTAATATGTGGGAGCCCTAAGACCTGACAGTAATATAATGCAAAATAAATCACGCTAACATTAAATGAAACTGTCTTATTACACCCACAGAACATTGCATACTTGTCTTATAAAATGAAATAAAACTCGCGGACGGAATCCTTCTAGTGATATTCTTATAAGAAAATTGAAAATGACATTTCTTTTAAAGCGCACGACAAACTATTATAAGTCCGTTCTGTTATTGTTCAGTATTTCCAAGTACTTTAAAATGTAATAAGAGTGGAATATTCCTTTGAGGGAGCACAATAACTGGTGTAGTGCAGTTTCAAATGAGTGGCGACCACAAAGGTTGTATTCAACGATCACTAGACCTGACTTTATATTATAGGTACTCTTAGAAGATGTACTAACAATAAAAGCTAGGAAATAACCACTTTTCTATTCAATTTCTTTATTATTCTGTAGTCGTTCTTGATGGTAGAGTGATGAGCGATGAGAGATGGAATCAATTCTTATCAAAGAAGTCACTTCTTTGATAAGAATTGATTCAGCACTTGCCCTTACCAAATATTGAATATTTTGACGGTTAACGCCTGGCCCATAAAACTCGTCCTAAACCTTCGTTCAATTACACATGATGCAAACGTAGAGCTCCACTGTGCTTCATGTGACCGAGTTTTTAAAAACAAATTCGGCTTCGCAAGTCACTTCCGGGCCCAAAGCGAGCGAAGACAGATTGCCGGAGATTGACAGGGTGTCGCCGTCGACGGACACGTCTGGGAGGACATCATCATCATCAACCAAATATTGATGGAAGGAGGGTACGCCTTTGCCCAGCAGTGGTAAAAACATGGCTAGAAAAATAGTCAGTCATCGTCAGGTTTGGAAGACAGAGGATGAGGCCTTTGTCCAGACGTAGCCTAGAAAATAAAGAACTATTTTTGTGTGCCAGACTATACACATAAATGTCTTAAAAAATTGCATATGATTTATACAAAAAGTACGTTTAAACAAGTTTTTATTATTGAGCAAATTTTAATGGCATCCAAATTGTTTCTGTCAAATTTTATCAAGTGGTAAATATTTGTGTACATGAGTAGCACTTGTGTCGACAGTGTAAAACAAAACCCAAATATTGTGGCACAACACTTTTATTATAAACTCCGCAACGATTCATTTAATTATTTTTTGAACGACACTTCCCTTTTACTTTGTCACACAAAAGTGCGCAGAATTTTCCAATAAATGATATTTGATTGGTCCTTTAATATTTCTTAAATGAAAAATAATTGAAACGTAAGTAACTTCTCAAAGGTTCGCGAAAAACGGCTGAAAAAATAATGACCTCTGCATTTAATTTCAATTTGAATTATTCATTGTTTATTTTGCAGCAGTTTTCAATTGAAATTCATGTTTTTGCGATTGTTTTTTAAATTAATTTTATTCATTTTATCTGCTGTATCTTTTTTTGCTTATGAATTATTAATTTATTTTTGAAGGAGGTGGGTGACGTTTGTTTACCGGGCGTTTCAATATTTGATGTAGTTGTTGGATTGTATATTGATTGCTTACCATTGCATATGTATTGCTCGTCTACCGTCGATTGTTATGCACCCTTGCTGTCCTCTTAGGTCAAGGGTAGGGTGCTTATTACGTATTCCGATGGTGAAAGCTTGGCTGTATTATGAATCGTTTTTCATGTTTTCTGATTGCTGGATGAATTTGTCGCCTGTGTTTGACAGTTTATATGCAAACGATGTTATGTTTTGTGATTGATTTTCAATTCGAACCTCTTTGATGTATTGATGGAATTTGAATGAATTTATTTGATACACGATTTGTTTTTATCTAATGCAATAACAGGTCTACTTTAGCTTTGACAATTTTTTTTTAAATAAAATAGTTTGTTCTTTGTACGTATCGGTTTGGGTTCGATTTCCGAGTCGACCAAGATGTTATTGGGTTTTTCTACGAAATTCTCAGTAGCAGGTCGGAGTTTGGATTTGTGCCCGGTTAGTGGCAATAGGCTCGCCCCCTATTACATGGGACCTAAACATATCGGCGAACTGTGGGTGCACATTGGTACACCTCTGCCCACCTCTTCGGGGATACAGGCGTTATGCGATATGTTATGTTATGACTTCTTTGTAGAATAGAATTTACTCTTAAGTTTATATTGTGCTTGATCTCCACTATTTAGCACCCAATATCCAAGGAGCTATACTTAAGTAATGACAAATCATTATTAATGATACATAATTATGTTCTCGGCAAGATAATGCGATACCATAATAATCCGGTGCGTCTCGTGTTACCCGGTTGCCATGGCAACGCCCGTGTAATTACGCCTTGCTTGTCTACAGCGTGTTGCTATTTGGTTATACCTCTAATGAGATTTTTTTGTCTAATTATCGGAGTAATGTCCGTGCCTTTAACTTTCGTATTTATGTAATTATTTCGTAATAAAAAGGAAAAGTTATTTTTAAATGAAATATAACTCAATAACGACCTTATTAAGACATCAACTTGTAATTAAAGTTTACCAAATTTATTTTTTTGGTATCGAGTATTTCACAACTACTAACAACTTAAAAATGCAGTAGTTTTAGACAACATCCTGTTAATGCTCATTCAATAATGTAAATTGGAGCATTGACCTACTAACATGAGAATTACGTTTATTTTTAACCGACTTGAAAAAAGGTGGAGCTCCTCAATTCCAGTTTTTTTTACGTTGTTACCACATAAATTTTTGACTGAGAAAACCAAATTTGATGATTCTTTTTTAATTGAAAGCTGGTGCTTCCCGTCCCATTGGTGGTCCTATTTCCTGTTGGTCCAGTTTTGACAGTGGGATCCATAAAATATAAGACTGATATTGACTCGGTTTTTTTTTGTAAAAAATATTAATTGATCACGTATGCAATACACCCTAGTTAAGATAAGACTGATGCTATTTTATTGGTGATCCAAACATCACCGCTGCTACATAACGCCCTCTATCGTCTGATTTACGAGGTAATACCGTTTTTCTATTACCGTTGGCCGGTAATTACCGGCGGTAAAACACGCGTCGCAGTGGTAAACCGATGCCAAACGGTAACAAAGCGATTGTTTGATTGTTTGGTAAACTCGTGCGGTAATGTTCGCGGGCTGTTATAGATTTGGTCGGTATTTATATCTCTTTACTTCTGGCTTATGTTTGTGATAGATAGAGTATATGTTTTGAGTACATGTCGAGAGAATGAATGAGGAACGATTGCCGAAAAAAGTGTATAAGGCGAGTGTGAATGAAAGTGTTGGAAGGGGTAGACCTAGGCGGACGTTTCGAGACCAAATCGGAGACGTCTTGAAAAAAGGCCAAGTCAAGAGTACCCGAAACCGAAGAGCATGTATGAAGGGAATTATGACAGTGGATGAAGCGAAACAAGTATGTAAGGATCGTAGCTAGTGGAAAGA
Organism: Autographa gamma; assembly: GCA_905146925.1. Taxonomy (NCBI): domain Eukaryota; kingdom Metazoa; phylum Arthropoda; class Insecta; order Lepidoptera; family Noctuidae; genus Autographa; species Autographa gamma. The sequence continues at coordinate 411,646 of LR989849.1, read as the reverse complement.
AGTGGTCTCTGCCTTCCCCTACGGGAAACAGGCGTGATTATATGTATGTATGTATGTATGTTTTCCATTGAAAAAATGTATCATCTACCTACTGTATCATATAGTCACGTAGTATCATCTAGCCTTTTTTCCAAGCTATGTTGGGATCGGCTACGAGTCTTACCGGATCAACAGAACACTGTATTTTACGTGGAGCGACTTGCTATCTGACCTCCACAACCCATTAATAGTAGTCATGTAGTATCTATATGCAATAAAAAATAAACTAAATTAATTCGTGGATCATTCAATTTTTCTTGCAATGGGCCACAAAAGCGGTGTAGCTAATATATCTCTAACCACATATTATTATCTCAATTTCAAAATTGACAAGATGGATTTAAATAATACTAATTAAAGTAAGCAAACTGAAATTAAATCTATTTACCAAAAATAAACAAATCTTTATGTGTTTTATGAATAAGCAAAAACTATGGCTTATGATAAAAAACATATTTAAGATGAGTCAGAAATCAGTGAATGCTAAGATAAAGATGAGAATCCGCATTGCGACAATCCCAAATAATTTCAAACAAAGAGCAAAATTTAAAGAAGAAGTACGGTCAATCTGGGTAACTTAAGCTTTCAGTACAACTTTGACTCACCACTTCCAATTCCGATTAATATTTTTTTTTCTGGCTCTGTACAAAACTTTACGCATAGAAATATTTTTTATTAGATACATAAAGGGCTTCGTTAAAACCCATCCAATGTCATTATTTGATAAATGTTAAAAATCCATAGATATAAAATAAAAACGGCGGGCTGTGCGCAACGTCTTTTTAAAAGTGCTCAAAAAACTTTGTTGCTTTGCAATTCTTAGACGCTGAATAAAGGTGAGTTTAAGTTCAGACAATAAATTAAGGTTTAAAAACTTAAATACAATTAAAATTTTCGCAATATTTTTATGAATATTGTTAATATTAGCAAAATTGTGCATCGGGTCCTTTAGAACTATCAAATCCGGGTAACTTTGACTCGGGTCAAAGTTACACTGATAGTTTGAACTAACTCCACTAACGTACTGGGGAAATTTTTTTTTTTTTTTTTTTAAGTTAAACTTACATTAACATGGCGCGAAAAAAGTAGGTAAAAAAAAATCTATACATTACATCATTATTATACATTTCGATGGTAAAAAGCTTAAAATGTCGCTCATGCAGAAGGCGATGGAAGGTTGAAAGCTGCCTAATAAGCCTGATATTATACGCTGTTTCCCAAAAAATGTCGTGAAATATTTGCCTACTACTAAAGTGACCAAAAGAAAGATTTTTTTTATCATTGATGATGATTTTCTTTGTATGGAATGGGGAGAGTAAGGCTGGTAAAGAGCTAATTTTGTTATTTTCATTTTGGATTTTTATGTTACTTTTTATAATTGATTAGGATTTGATAACTTAGTTTTGTTATTAATGAACAATTTAAAAGACTTATAAGACTGATTAGATCTTAATAAGTTCTAAAAACCCGTCTCCTTTTAAAAAGTAGTGATTTCCCTAACTGCGCACTTTATTTTTCATGTTTTCAACAGTAAACCTTTGAGAAAAAAAATAAAAATTGTTTCTAATGTTAGTTTGTTTCATATTATGGCATAAAAAGAGGGTTAAGACTCACCAAATATAACAAAACCTAATTTAAAACAGCAAAATCCATATCATTAAATGTGTGAGGTAATGTTACCCAAGTCACCGTATAACTTTGCCTCTTTGAATTTTCAATGATTATAAAGCTGTAGTTTAAAAAAAAGATTAAATTTTTTTATTTCTTAAAAATAGGCATTGTAAAGCCACTAAAAACATTCATTTCACAGTAGTTTGGTTAAGAATTCTATACGTAATTTTAAAAAAAGCTCATAATGTGGGTCAAAGTTACCCAACATGATGGTAGTTTGCATAGTGTCGACCGCCTCAGCCAGGTTAGATAGTCCCAAGGCAATAGAACCGAATATAAAAGAATGAGAATTTCATTTCTATTTCATTTCATTAAAATTTGATTCCAATATTTTTATAATCGTCATCATCATCAGCCAAGCCTTTTCCCAAGCCATGTCAGGGTCGGCTACCACTCTTACCGGATTTAGCTGAATACCGCATTTTACATGGAGCGTCTGCCTATCTGACCTCCACAACCTATTTCAATGAGTATTAACACAGTATCCCATGATAAGACTTGTTGTCAGAATTGACTTAACGACTGCCAAAGATGTATGTGTGTATGACAGTCGGGACCAACGGCTTAACATGCTTTCTGAATCCCGGCGGGGTCTCGGTATCCCATCCACGGAACAACCGCGGCGAGCGTGGCGTAAGATGTGTTAAGCCACGCTCGCCACGGTTGTTCCGACAATACAAATTGTCGGTCAAACCGTACGGCTAACACTTAGCCACGAGCTCGTCTTTTATTAATCCTAATACAGAAACAATTCCATAGCATGAGAGAGAACGCTTACCCACATATTTTAAAGACACTATTGTTGAGTAACTAACGAGGTAAAATGTACCCTATCCCATATAACGTAAAGTTTATTCTCACTTAACTATTTACGGGATAAAAGGTTGTCGCCAAAGATCAAATTGGAAGCTAAACGCCGAGGTCTCCGTACATTAAGTTCCTTATTTATTTCGGTACTGTTTGCTCGATATACACAAAGTTGACAGGTTTCTTTATAAAAAGGTAAACGTTACTGAAAGTGCGACGAAAATAGTTTGGGCGGTTAAATTCGTTTTACCTTATGTGGGGGAAGGTTAAATGTTTTGTGTGTCCTTGATTTTGGTGCTTATAAAGTCATTTTTCTTGGACAAATTTTGAGGGTGTTTTAAATTAATCGTTGTAATATTGATAAAAATAATAATAAATAAATAAATGCGGACAACATCACATACATTGCTCTGAACCCAAAGTAAGTAGCTATTAAGCACTTGTGTTATGGAACTCAGAAACAACGAAGGTACCACAAACACCCAGACCCGAGACAATGTAGAAAAGTGACTTTCTACATTGACCCGTCCGGGGATCGAACCCGGGACCTCAGAGCTAGCGACACCTTGAAACCGGTGCTTACGCCACTCGACCACGGAGGTCGTCAAAAAGGGGGTGAAGAGTCCTCTTGGTTTAGAGTTATTAATAACTAATAAGATATTCACCCTTTGCAGTGCGGTGACACGATTCTTATGATTTTTGATGTCATTTAATTGCATAACATGTAACTGTATCCCCGAAAGGGTAAGCAGAGGTGTACCAATGTACACCCACAGTTCGCCGATATGTTTTAGGTCCCATGTAATAGGGGGCGAGCCTATTGCCACTAACCGAGCACAAATCCAAACTCCGACCTGCTACTGAGAATTGACACATATAACTCTATAGCAGATGTACTCTTCACCCCTTTAGGATGAATATACCCTATCAATAGTACTGTAAATTTTATATAAAACAAAAGCTTTTCATTCCAAATCACGATGAAACTAAAACCAGATTTATCTCGCCACAAATATCTGTACCCAATATAAATCATGTAACAACATACTCAAATGAAATTCCGTGTAGGACAAGGTATTTAATTAAAACCGATCAAAAACATAGCTCGACACACGACTGACGTCAAATAAAAGCTTCGCGCAAACAAAGAGGACGTTATACTTTGTAATGTGACCATTTGTGATTCAATGCTGATCGGTATTGATGGCGGCACATTTGACGCGGCCTGGCTGTCGGCGGCTGGAGGTCGCGCTTTGCATACAAGACACGACCGGACGCTCGCAGGCATTATACAATGTCGCTGAAATACCGGAGATCGATGGAGTGTATTCAATCTAGACTATGCAAAATATAGATAAGCCTTGAATAGACTGGAAGTCGGTCGCACAGCCCTTGGAGTCTATTTTGATTTTTATATTTTAGAACATAGAAGGCTGTAACAATTAGCGAGCCAGACTGAAGCGCCTTGAACGACATTTGGTATTTAAATACCAGCTATCTTCAGACATTTAAATATTCTGCATAGTCTGTCAACCGATTTGGCCAATAATACAGTTTAAGCCTCGCTAGCCGTGTTTGATCTGTGGATGGGTGACCATTCCTAAACATACCGAGACCTCTTCGTTCCTCGGAAAGCACGTTAAGCCGTTGGTTTCGATTATCATCCGTTGATCTTTGGCAGTCGTTAAATCAATTATGACAATCAGTCTTAGTACGGGATACTTAATTGTATACCCAGTAAGGTGACTTATGGAGGCCAGATAGGCAGTCGCTCCAAGTAAAAACGGTATTCAGCTGAATCCGTTAAGACTGGAAGCCGACACCATCATAGTTTGGGAAAAGGCTAAGTAGATGATGATGATAAGGATGTCAACTAATTTAGGAAAGAATCGTATAAATAGAGATACAAGAGTTGTGATAGAACAGTTGGCAATCAAAACCGAAACTTCTCGCGATACGTAAACAATCCTCATAGAAATCGGAAAACAAAAACAAATCCAAAAATTTTACTCCAACGTTTGAGCTCCGTACACAGACCTAATCGAACTGTTAGGCTAAAGCCACACTATGATTTTTCCGCAAGCGGTAAACCGTGGAACTGCAAAACCGCCCGAGACACACACAGTACGGTTAAGAACCACGAAAGTCGCCTTATTCCCCGTTAACAATTCTGTAATCCCAGACGGAGATGGCAGGACAAACTGGAGTCCTTTGATAAGGAGTGGATGACCACGGCCCTAACCAGTGAGAAATGGAAGGAGGGTAGAGCCTTTGTCCTCCAGTGGGACAGAAACAGCTAGGAAAAAAAACTGTTACGAAACGCCGGTTAAAAATCAGTCGCGGAAAAGTACCGTCAGTGCGACCGCTTCCATTAGTTTCCTTTACTCACAAAATCAGGCGGTTAAAATCCGCGGCGGTTTAGCCGCAGTGCGACCTTAGCCTAAGAAAAAGTATGTAAGTCTCTATCGCGCGACGGCTCACGATTTTACTTGGATAGCTTACGTCGACTTCAGAAAAATAAAGATTTTTATTGATATAAGAGAATTTCAATATAGTTGACGTTTCCGGGGCGGATGTTGCCGAGCCCTGTAGGTACCAGGCCTTCAGAAATCCGAAATAGATTCCAATACCAGGAAACGGGAATTGAGTTGGGAATGGAATAGTTCGCAGGTATTTCAAATTCACTTCATCATAATTTTGCAGCTTGTGATAACTACAGTTTGCACCCTCATCAAACATCAAAACATCTCGGAAATTTACACTTTGTTCTGTAATTTACACTACACTAAATCTTTGCTGATTGGAATTCTTGAAAAAATCAACCTCACTATGTTTATTCTTGTAAACATAAAACTTTAACGAAATTTCAATGCATTTTTCCCTTGCAATTTAAATCCAAAATAATAAGTATAAAAAAGTCAAAAAACCCCAGGAAACGAGAATGAAGTGATAACTTTCAAGATACTTAACTTTTCACAAATATAGCTGAGAACCTTCTCAAACAAATCAGATTTGAAACAAACCGCATCGCAACCTCACGTTCCTACCATGCCACAGACAGACGAACATACACCCGACACGCGCAACTAGTACTACTTTTTGCATCGGGCGTTAAAGAGACTATGATCCCAGTCACAGTTAAACCCACTATTCCAAAGATCCCTAATTCCAAAGACCTCAAACAACCCACTCTTGGAGTATCCGTCCCAAACCCCGTGCAGTAAGCAGCGTACTTCGCAGAACTCGGTCAAGTTTACCATGTTGAATGTCAAGGCTGACTGACACGGAGGGAACAGTTCCGGGGCTTTGTGACTCGTTCCCGCTTTCCATAGCGCGTTATGTTGCTACAGATAAGCGCTTAAATAGGTGTTTGGGATGATTATTCTGCGTTGAGCTAAAGTTTTTTCTTGTCTGCAAATGTAAGGACAGAACTATGATTTAAAACTCTTGTCGAATTTTTGACAGAATCTGAGGAGTGAAAAGGCTATCTCATATTATATATAAGAACTATCAAATCAGATATGAAACACAAAAACTGCCTTCTAGTAGTTTAATTAATACCAAAAACAGCAAGAGAAACACTTCAAACTCATATCAAACCTATTTTAAGTCATGGCATAGGATTTTCTTTGATGTAATCAAAGGCATGATTTAAAATTTTAAAGAATTCGTGACGAATTGTGAACTGATGACTGAATAGGTGTTCTTAAAGAAAGAAATATCTCGATCACGTCAGCTTTGAACCAAAAAAAACACATTTTAGTAGCTGCAATGCTAAAAACAGACAGATGCCTAAAACTTAAAACCCCTCTTTTTACGTCAGGAAGACAAAACCTTTTAACAAACGTTTCTAAAGTCTGTTTACCCTTTAAAAAATATGAATACAAAAATTTAAGAGGAACATATTTTTGGAAAACCAAACCTATTTGATATGAATGCAGCGATAGCGCACGAACAAATGGACGTATCAAAAATGTATTCGTATTTCGGTCGAAAAATTAAACGAACAAAAGCTCTCCATTTATTTAAGAGTACATTTTGAATGTGAAAATTTCCGCTGCAACAAAAAAATTAGTTCCAAATAAAACTCGAGCATAAAGTATTATGTAAAATTCTGAACTCTGAAGATTCTAGATCACGTACGGGACGGTCTAGATATTTAAAAATGTAATTTTATACGTACTACGTGCTTCATTAGGGCTCCAACAATCGTATTGTGGGATCTGCACAATTTTTCTCCAAAATCATATACTCGTAGCAAAAAGGCAGCGAAAAGTCACGCTCACAAACATTTGAAATGTACTGCAAGTAAAAATTCTCTTTGAATTACTGCCACTGTTCTCTTCCTACTTGTAAAGCTCGAAAATGAACTTTGCATTTGATTTTTTTTCTTGCAAAATACATGGCTTTTTTTGTGCACATTCCCTACTCTTTCTACGTCTAGGAAAAGCGTGCTAAATACTACGCAAAGTAATATTCCAACTCCATACAATCATTCCATATTGTCACCAAAAACTAATCTAATAATCACGGACAAGTAAATCATTTTTCCGTACCAACACAATACACTCAGCGATCCCCTAAGTAAACAACCTTTTATCTAAGTGAGTACTTATATTATTACATCAATACGAAACATTTCGCGACCACCGAACACTCTGTATAGACCCCCCCTTATCTCGTCGTTCTAAGCACATTACACTCATTTCCGAAACGCTACGGTACTTGTGTCGACCGACCCTTACCAGCAAAAATCATTGACAATACCCCTCAACCTTGTCGTCATAGACATAAGGTATATATTAGCTTAGCTTAATGTTCAGAATATAATTTGCACTTGGAAAAGTTCTTTTTGCTTGACTACTAAGGTGATTATTGCGTACCCAAAGATGAATAGATGGATTCGTTGTAAAGGTAATAACAGCTTTAGTGTAAGTATTTTATATTTATATTTACGTTTGTTTCGCTCACTTTTTCTGCTTGGAAACTTTTCCGACGGTTAGATAATAAAAGTTATTGCGTGAAGACGATATCAATTATTATGCATTGACGTTCGAGTTGGTCTTAAGTGGCTACCCCTTCTGTAAGTCGTCGTCGGCCGCGGTCGGCTCTGAACTAGGTCAAGACAGTACTCGATGGATTCTTATTGTGGGATCATTAAAAAATCGAAGGCCTTTTATTACTACTCGTTTATATGAAGAGTTCAGTGCTGCGTCATTTGCCAGTTTCAGTTAATTGAACTTTACTGGCTTGTCAAGGTTTATTGGCTAGGACGGTTCTTATTAAACTAGGTCTTCTTTACTGTCATTAATTACTTTCTAACGTTGATCGATTTTATGCAACATCATCAATATGTATTCATCATTTTTGCCCTTTGCAGATTACACTTTATCCTCCACGAAAATTTAACTGCCTCATTGCCCTAGTGGTGCAAAGCGTGACTGCTACGCTAGAGGTCTTGGGTTCGAGTCCCAAGTCGACCAAGGTGTTATTGGGTTTTTCTATGAAATTCTCAGTAGCAGGTCGGAGTTTGAATATGTGCCCGGTTAGTGGCAATAGGCCCGCCCCCTATTACATGGGACCTAAACATATCGGCGAACTGTGGGTGTACATTGGTACATCTCTGCCTACCCCTTCGGGGATACAGGCGTGACGATATGTTATGTTATGAAAATTTAACGTTCTTCCCGAATTTGATCTATTTCAGCATCGATAACTGAATTCAGTGTTTGTTTCTCATTTATCAATGTTCGTGTCAGAACAAAATAATGTTGGCATCGATAGTGGATTCTAAGCGCTTGTGCACACGACGCCACCACCGCATCACCTATGCAACGCTACCTCGGCTGTTAACGCGGCTTTTATTCAAATCATGTCGCAGTTTATTTTAGATATTAGGTACCGTCTTTGATAGATCTTTGATTTATAATCTCCGAAGCAAGAAGAAGGGTGCTAGAATTATCTCGAGCAGATCTGTTTGCCGGTCCGCGGCACCGTAGCTTCTAAATAAATTACTTATTTGATGCCAATCTTTTGTTTGAAAACTGAGTGATCAAAACGATTCTTAGCTATAATTTAGGAAAATGTTCTTTGTATTTCGAAAGCCTTCAGCACTAGATTTAGGGTTTCCCTAATTTTTTTAATTTATGTTATTTGCTACCGGCCGCCAAAGTACATAGGTACCAAGTACCAATGTAGTACAACAGTGCAGTGGTGGCGCGGTGGCAGCATCATAGGTTCGAGCATTCAAATGTGTATAATATTCATGGTATAGCAAAAGTATTGTACCACAAGTTTGATTGATACGCTATAAGCTATATTATAAAAAGCTAACGATAAGCTACGTATAGTGACCTCTTTTGACTTCTAAATATTTTTTTGCGGCTTCATTCTTCATACTATCACATCTTTCTCACAATTCGTGTGCGTTTTTATTTTGTATTTTTGTTATGCGATTTCTGAGGTACGGATTTAAAAACATTTTTTTCTAGTAATTAATACAATTTATTTCATTAAAATAGATTCATTAGTAGTTTTGATTTTTTTATTACAGTCGGTTCGTTTTACATTTCTATGCAATGAAGCATTGCTATAAATATTTTAATAAATGCTTCGTTCATTAAATATTTTTGTTCTCAAATATTTTGCTGAAGAGTTATGTTAAAAGTATTTAATTTGAAAGCTGGTTTTATTTGAGTTATGGATGCAATCAAGCTACAGTTACAAGGAATTTCATATAAAGTATTCGTAGTATGTTGTTGAATGAAAAGTGAATAAAGATATATAAATGATAGTCAGCCATTTAATCACAGACATTCTTCGCAACTCTTTAAAATATTTGAATATGTTTCGAAATACATTATGAATACTTGTTCAGTCTTTACTAGCTATGCCCCGCGGTTTCATTCGCCTTTCTTTTTTCTTAAGATAAGTAGCATCATGTTAAATAGCCTGTATACTATATCGAAAATTATTCACAATGGAATTAATAAAATCATTTTGTTGCAATCCTTCTGTTACATTTAACCCAGACCACAACAGAGGGGAGTTATAAGTTAAACGTGTCGGTCTGTTTGTCCGTGTGTCTGTCTGTGGCATCATATCTCCTACACGAATGAGCCGGATTTCATAAGGAAATATTGTAAATATATCAAACTAGCGGCCCGCCCCGGCTTTGCTCGGGTGCAACGCTGATACCAAATATAACACAATCATAAAGTTCTGTAGGCCGAAGCACAGCCTTAGAAGCATTTTTAGGTATAGGCACGCGCCCCCGGCCCCCGCGCGGCCCCCTGGCCGGTACCGCCGCAACCGCTATGTCCCTGCATTTTAAATCTGTAATATCTTCGAAAATATTCATTTAAATTACATGCTGTAAAAGGCAACATTGATCTATATTACATGCACAATTTTTTGAAGGTACTTAATTGGATAAGGATTAATGCTGTATTGCTTAAAATCGTCTTTTCGTGAATAAGTAATAAATAAAGGATAAAAAATGGTTATTGTGGGTTACCCTCAAGAGATAGACATATACCATCGCGGACTTTTTTGTAGATCTTTTTGAGGTGCACAATACTGTGGTACATTATTTTGATCTATCTCGTAGGGTTCAGCCAGCGTTTGCAATGAAAGCGCAAAAAATGTGTTGATTTACGACCTGACGTCAAAAATCTCTAAGATTATCCATGTTTCTCTACTATATTATGCATGTATTATACATATAAACCTTCCTCTTGAATCACTCTATCTATTAAAAAAAACCGCATGAAAATCCGTTGCGTAGTCTTAAAGATTTAAGCATACATAGGGACAGACAGCGGAAAGCGACTTTGTTTTATACTATGTAGTGAAGATGCAAATTTTTTTTTCATAAATTTATTGGGCATTTATTAAATTTTAAATGGATCTAAGAAAAAAAACTTCAGTTTTGTTATATTGTAGTTAACATGACGTAAAACACATGCTTTTCGAAAGTAATAGTTTTATATAAACCAAACAAATCCAATAGAATCGGCATTATTGTCCCACAATACACAGCTATCCTTATCTCGTACGGACCAACGCGCAAGTTTTGCAAATTGAAAACACCGCTGTCGTAGCGAATGTTCCTTTCCCAACATGCATCGGTTGCAAACATTGTTGCTAAGTGTACTCAACTCGGAGTGGTATTGAATAATGCGATACATTTTGTTTTGGATTGATGTTTGTTTGTTATTCTATTGTGAGGTTTATTTTAAAGGCGGTTGATACAAAGAGACTTATTGGTCAGTAATTTGTAATTGATCACCATGATTGCTCACTTGCGGGTTAGCGAATTTATACTTTTAATTTCGCAAGAAAAAGCACATAGAAATAAAATATGATGAATTTTGATGAAATTATAATGGGACTTCCGCATCGACGATAAAAGATATTTTGTATTCGTTCCACAATTTCTATAGATATCGCATTCAAACATACAAAAAAGCCAAAGACGAATTGAGAACCGTCTTTTTGAAATCGGTTGAAAATTTATTTGAATCAAAAACCTTTTTAATTTTTGATAATATAATACGAACTAATTTTCTTTTTTAACAAAATCTAAAACATTAACTATAATTTACTATCCGTTCTAGAATTAAATATAAATATCAATTAACAATGTAATTAAACCTTTTCTCAGGGACTATTCTTTAAACTCATTTAAGTATGAACCCATTTAAAGATGGCCACTCTTAAGGTAACATTCAGTTCTTCGGTGACCGCGACGAGCGACTGCGACCAGCGACCGCGACCAGCGACTGCGCGACCATGGTCACAGATTATTTTTTTATATTATGAAATAGAGGTCCAACTCCACGACCAAATTGAGCAAGACAAGTTATAAATTTCCTAGGAAATTTAGTTTCTCTTTATAATATTCATAGGATGTTTTTCAATAAATAAAACACTGATCAAATTTAAAATTAAAATATTTTGAAAAAGATTGTTTACGCTTGACAGTCTTTAAACCATAGAAAACTTATAAACCATCGCACATTGGCAATTGTTTAGCGCTCCATATAAATCCATACAAAGCAGTGGGTCGCCGTCGCGCGTCGCTATCGCTAAGAACCGAATGCTACCTTAACATGACCTGGATATAGTAGCGGCCTGATTCAATACTTCAAAGACAATAAAGTTATCAAAAAGATTTTTAACCTATTTCAAACGTATCTGGGATAAAAAAGTTCTTTTTTTCAAGCTTAATTCTAATACGTTTTATTAGCGGTATGAAGTTGCAAATATGATATGACATTTTACACTGACTGTCTTAGTACCTAATATTTTTAAGTAGTTTTTGCTTTAGCCATTTCTGTCCTACTCTAAATTCTTTATTCGTTGTAGATACTACTTAAATGTATAGATTATTGTAATATTGATTGTCTACCTATTATTATAAGTGGACTCTTTTAACCTTTTCACTAAGACTTCGCTGTCTGTCCGTATGTCTGTCTGTCACCAGGCTGCATCTCAAGAATCGGGATAACTGTTGCCAATAATAATAATTATTATTATTTATTTAAAGCCTGAACTGTCCCACTGCAGGGCAAAGGCCTCCTTTCTTTCCTTCCACAGGTCTCTATTGTCAGCTGTTTGTTGTCACTCCTTTTTGTATGCGTCCAGTTCATCCCTCCACCTCCGCCTGGGTCTTCCACGCGGCCTTCGTCTATTAGGAACCCAATTTGTGGAGGCTTTCGCAAATGGTCCTTCTGACGATAATAATATATCAAGAAATACAAAAATAAAAAACAAAATGATATTTGAGGCTCTAATACAAGGCTGGTGAGTGAGTCCGACTCTCACTTGGCCGGATTTTTACAGCAAATTGACCTACAATATTAGAAAAATTCAATTTATATACAAAGCGACACAAATAAAGGCCCCAATTACCACAACTATGTGTCATACCTGTGGGCGTCACTGCAGCGTATTATCTTCACATCATGTTTACAAACTCTCACGGCAGACCGCAAGCAAAGCGGCTACAATGCCATTCTAAACAAACTAACTGAATTCCTTTGACATCGTAATATCGTTAAACCTTTTGATATTTACTGCTCCAAAAACAAAAGAAACTTTGTTTTACTAAAGAGTAAATAATTTTAAATGTCGGAACATAAAATGACACACAATAGATGTTCAATTGTTTCTTGTTTATAGGAAAATTATGAAATGAAGCTAATAAATAAATAAATGCGGACAACATCACATACATTGCTCTGAACCCAAAGTAAGTAGCTGAAGCACTTGTGTTATGGAATTCAGAAGCAACGAAGGTACCACAAACACCCAGACCTGAGGCAATGTAAAAAAGTTGGTTTCTACATTGACCCGTCCGAGGATCAAACCCGTCACCAGCTCAGCGCCACTCGACCACGGAGGTCGAGAGAAAGGAGAGAAAGGAGGTCATCACTAGGAGGAAGCTAATGAAGTTAAAGATCGGTGCCGATAGCTTTCTATGACATGAAAACAATTTAGAAAATATTACCAATATTTATTAGTACTAATCAAGACCAACTGACATGAGTCAGGACCGCATTCCCGCAGCGGCCGGACCATAGTGGCAGTAACGCCGTCCGCCAGCCATTATGACTGGCTGACGGGCCTGTTGGTCTAGTGGTTAATGACCCTGACTGCTATACCAGAGGTCGTGGGTTGGATTCCCACCCGGGACAAATGTTTGTGTGATGAGCACGATCATTTGTTCGGTGTCTGGGTGTATTTTATCTATTACTTGTGTATAATTAGAAATTAATAATTATGTTTATCAGTTGTCTGGTTACCATAACACAAGCTTTGCTTAGCTTGGGATCAGATAACCGTGTGTGAGATGTCCCGGAATATTATATTATTATTGTTCGTGTAATGCTTATTCAATGCGCGTTCACCAGATCTGGACGCACCCATACCAGTCCCTTTGAGACGTGATTTAGTGGCGCCTGTCCAACGTGACGTATCGCTCGCTTCTTATTACGTCACTCGTCGATAGTTAAACTCTAATGATCCAAACAGACCTTGGGTCGTATTGGGACATGATGTTGATCTGTTTCCAAAAAAAAAATACCATTCATTGTGAAAAACTAAAGATTAAAAATTCTTGCTTACCAATTACTTCAAAAATTAGGAAAATTTAAGAATTAAAAAATAGCCTAGTAACAGTAGATGAGCGCTTAAAGGAAATAAATATTTTTCTTAAAAAGAAAATAGAAAAACCTTTGAAAAAGATACACTATGAGACAACTTCGGCAAAGTCCATTAACAAATTATGAATCTTTAGAAATCTAATAAAGGGAACTAAAACAATAAATAAATTATTTTTAATTTCAATAATCCCAGAATAGCTTCAAAAATAAATTTCACCTCCAAACCAATATTCAAACGAGCCACATCAACAGCTCCGCCCCGGAAGCCATATTTCGGCGAATATCAGAATTCGCCGAATCTAGGTAACACATACAGCATGCAATTACTGCAGATATCGAGACTATTCCGACACATGCATTCTGGCCGGTCACGGTACAGTGAGCACTCGGGATGGACGAGATCCGGCTACAAACTGAAATTTAATTACGATGGAAAACCGGCAAGATATTTCTAGTAAACCACTGTTTGGACTACCGATTTCCGAATTAAATCGGAAGACAGAATTTTGTTTGAAGATTGTCTCGTTAACAATAAAAGCGCTGAAATAATATGGACGCAAAAAAATATTACGAATAAAAGAAAACGGAAAAAACAGAAGCTTAAATAAATAGTCGAAAAAAAAGTCAGTAAAAGAGCTGTGTTATTCGAAAGATCATTTGAATCGTATGTTACTCTGAAAAACTGATTTGTTTTACAGTGGCAAGGCCTTAATTATATTACTATACCAACTTCTTTAGCCATATAGCAATGATTTCAAAAAGAACTCCGCTTACTATTCGGACAAACTTAGGTATTTTGCACAGAATCGAGACTCCAAATAGGTTTCAAGGAAATTAAGGAATCTCTATCTACCCCAAATACTGTACAAACAAAAGCTATTCTCCTTTACAATAATCAGACACAACCTACATTGAATTTCTAAGACAACATCAACTTAAATAACAATTGACGACTACATGCCAATTTCAATATTGACCACCATAGACTAAACACATACATAGACTGCTACCATCGCTAGTTTCCCCTTATGCCAAGCGAGAGCAGTTTTTAGTCTGTATCTTGTATATTCGTTTACTGATTTTAGTTAATTTTCGCGCAACGAGTAACTTACATACAAAAATATCGATGGTTTTGACATTGTTAGGATAATATTAGTGTTTTAGATGGATTTTTTAAAACGGTAAGCTCCATCTTCATACATAATTCACGACAAAACTAGTTCACACTAGTGCTTACGTTCAAACTCTGATAGGATCACTCTAGTTTCTTATGTATACTCTAAGTCGACCACACATTGACTGCTTGCCAACAAATGATAGGTTGTCGAATCTACCCCCCCCCCTTTCCCCAACGCCCCGCACCCTTCCCCTGTGAGATCCGGTGAAGGCTGTTTTCAGTCAATAGAAAGATAAGACGAGAATTGGGAGTGAAACGTCTTGTGTCTCGAAAATTATTATTTACTTAAATAAATAGGGGTATTGAGAGGAAACTTAGGTTTGAATGTTTTAACTGAGAGCAGTATTTATACATACTTAATGATGCCGAAGCCTATCTTGTAAGAACTATTAATTATTACTTGACTAAACTCATTTAAAAAAAAAAGACCAACTCACTTTGTGCCACAGGTGGACTCTATACCGTCTCTTGAATAAACACTGTAAGAATGTTAACCAAAGTTTTATTTCAATGCCAGTTTCTGTTATGTATTATAGTTATGACGTCACGTAACTTATTTGAAGGATTAGTGAATAAGAATATCTTGCTTGTATATGCTCTTGAAACTGTCCTCCGTTATTGGGTAGGACTTATCCAAATGAACCTATTTTTTTGCAATTTTTTTATTAATCTGGCATTCCTCTTAAATCATAGCAGCTTTTTACTAGAATAATTTCAGTACAAAGTATGTAATATAATAATCCAGATTCCAGGTATAACTTTAATACCACAAATTCCGTAATTCCATATCACACTAGAACAGTTCTTGTAAAATTCTTTATTTTATTAAAATCCCACACAGTTAGATTCCTGCATAATTCCCGACTTTTTGCAAACAGCGTTTTTGTCTCACCACAACCGTTCTCATCTGCTTGTTTCCACGAGTTACCACGAGTTACCACGAGTTACCACGAGTTATCGCGAGTTCACTTTTCTTGAGTGCCACTGTTGTGGCTTTTATTGCACCGTATGGCACTAAAAGTGGTTTAATGCATTCCCCGTACGTCTGGACTTAATTCATTTATTGTTGATAGTGTTATGACGATCTTAATTAGATTTAATTCTAGAATTATGAATGTGAAAGTAGTTTCGTTCGTCTGCTAAACTATTAACGCTAAAATTTTGACTTGAATTTGATGAAATATTAGATGTTAGGCTAAGGCTGCACTACAATTTTTTTTTCCGCAAGCGGTAAAGCGCATATCCGCCTGAGTCGCACAAAATACGGTTACAAATCAGTCGCGGATAATAACCGTCAGTGCGGCCGCTTCCATTAGTTTCCTTTACTCACAAAATCTGGCGGTTAAAATCCGCGGCGGTTTATCCGTAGTGCGGCCTTAGCCTAATAGGGTAAGTTTGTATTCCGGACTCCAACACGATATCGGGCCTATAGGATACTATAGTGGCAAAAAGAATAAAACAGTCTAAAGTTGAATACGGAACATAGAATAATTTTTCGGACAATAATCTTCATTTCACTGGCAGATCTGTGAATCAATTAAGAAAAATTGTTCTGTAGCCAGAAATTTTAAACTACGAATAAAGGTACTTTTTAAAATAACATCTTGTAAAACATCACCGTCTCCTTGACAGAATGGCGCGAACTCGCGAAGGTAACAAACGGAAGGCATTGTTTAATTGTCGCGACGTTGAGTGATCGCGTGATCTATCACCGCGACGAACCAACCTGAGGGATGGTATAAGGCTGGTTACAAACACAGGATTCCTTATTTATATATATCGAATTCAAATGTTTTCTGAAAGTAAAAGATAAATGGAAGGAGAGTAGAGAAGCCTTTGCTCTGCAGTGGGACAGAAACGGATAGGAAATAAAAATAAAAGTTTAAGAAATCAATCACTAATTTTAGCAAAATCCTGATTTATTTTCATGATAAATGATCAAAAACAGGTAAGCTTTACAAAAAAACCATCACAATTTGTCTATTTCTTTAAGCGCTACGACGCCACCGATGACTGTATTTTAGATTTTAGGTACACTTTTGCAGGTGTCTGAAATAAACCGCGATAAAATCCGTAAAAGTAATTATATCGAGCCTTTACCGCCGTTTTAGCGCAACCGACAAAAAACAAATTTTACAGGAGAAGGTTTTTTTTAAATATAATTAAAAATAAATGTGCTAGTCAATTGAAATTTTACATACACTAATGATTTTCAGACATTTACATATGTAATGGAAAAAAATGCTAAAATATTTAGTATTTAAGCTATTTATGTCGCTTAATTTATTTTTGCTGTCATAATCTAAGGTAGTTTTGGCATTTACGATAAAAATATCCATTAATATTACTAATACAATAAACTATATTTTGATAAATAAATAGATATTTTAAAAGGCATTTAAATGAAATAGTTATAAAATATTGAAAATTAAAATTTATTGGAGTAATGAGATCAATCAGCATAATTACAAACTTAATTAGTTATTTAAAATGAAATAAAGTATTTCTTCTCGTACGAATGATCTTAGCCTGTTTTCACTGCATACCAGGGTTATCTTGGTTTTTACACAAAACATTAATTAAGTAATTATATCAATCATTTGGATTAGTGAGATCAATATTGTATTAATATAAAATTAAATTAAATATTTTTAATTCTCCTCATCCTCATCTGTTTCAGCTAAAGCATCACGTACGTTTCCATCATGCTTCATACTTAAATATTCTTGATGGTATCTGTTTGGAATCACGTTTTTGTTACACAGATCCTGTAAATCTTTGTATTTAGCTAATGAAAGTTTGAGAGAGTGTAGGTCCCTTTTCCACAATAGCTTTGTTTGCTCTCGATCTGATGATGAAATCCATGTTTATTTCGTAATTGTCACTATCTTCGAAAAAACCGTATTGAAATTTAACAATAGGATTATTTCTATGAAATTGCACCACCCTTAATGAATTAAAATTAATCTTAAATTTTGCCGGTAATAAAGCTTGCGAAAAATTCTTCCAATCCATGAAGTCTCCATAGTTTAAAACATTTATATTGTAGTTTCTAGGCTTATTTCTAGCATTACTAATCATAGTTGGCCACTCAGAAGGAGCCCATACTGTTTTATTACGCACAAAACTTTCAATAGTGCTATGAATAGAGTCAACAGGCATCATGGTGTGTCCCGGTAAAAGATAAGTTACCTTTATTTGTGTAACAGTAATTGCGGTTTTCAAGAAATGAATTATCATGGATATCATTGCTCGATTCCTATTTTGCCCGGCACAGCTATCGGAGTATAAATTTATCTCTGCATTGGTACCTCTTTGGTCTACCATAATCAAGTATTTAAAAAGGACTGTAACAATTTCATTACAGCCTCTTTTTCCGTCGCATTCACCCCACAGGTAACAGTAACCTTCCCTTGTACCACTTTCGTATATACTTTCATTATAGTATGCATACTTCCTGGAATAGTATAGGGTAACACTTTTACCGTGTGGAGTATTCAGGACTTTTTCGGAGTTAGAATCAGTTAATTTGCTCATTTTTTGGTCTTCTAAAAACAGTTGCTTACATTTTTCTTTATCTAGAATGTGATTTTTATATTCAGGGGTTTGCTCAAAAATAATTTTGTTCTCAGATGATAAATTTTTGAACTTCTCACAAAAAGCACATTTATCTTTTTTAAGCAGATGGAATCCGATATTAAAATCCCTTTTGAAAATGTTACGAAATACTCTTTTTGATAATACTGATGATTCTGGATTATTTTCTTTCACGTAATTAACATACTGTAAATACAAAAACGATATATTTTGAAATTCTTGAGGTAAATATACTTTTGTTCTTTTATTGCGTCAATAATGGGATGGAACAGCAGGCAACATCTCAATAAATAATTTTAACTGTGCGACTTCTACCTCATCAGATTTATTATGAGGACGACTAGTTCTTCTGCCATCTCGAGTGGTATTCAGAGCTTTATTAGCATTTTCGATGGTGTATCTCATAGACATTTGGGATATGTTTAGGGTCTTAAGCAAAAATTGTTGACATACTTTAATATTCTGTCCATTGTAGGTGATAAAATAATCGTATGATATTTTGCGAACATTACTACTGGATCTTTTTCTTTTTTGTCTTTTATCACAACCTAATCCCCAATAGTTTTCAAAAATATTATTGCGACCATCTTCCGTAAATTTATTTGCACATGAGTTACCACATTTTGTATTCATACAAGGGTTTGGTTGTATAGATTTTCCTACAGCAGCCTTACGATTTTTTTTGGCTAAAAGTCTTCCTATATCCTCTTTTACCAACACTTGTTTCTTCTTCTATTGTTTGAACTGACTTATCTTCATCCGAATCACTGGACGATGAGACATGCTTCCATGAATCTTCGCTATCAATAGAGGCAATGCTGTCGTGGGTCTCCAAATTTTTGGACATATTTAGTTCTTGTTGGTCAAATAGTGTACTGGTGCTCGGCTGTATTAATTGATTAATGAAAGCTGGCATAGTAGGATCATAAGTTGTTAAGTCTTTTATGTTCTGGTGATCTAAATCCATTAAAGTGTAAGTATTCTTAGTATCTGAATCACTGTATTCGACAATTTTAGTTTGAGGTAATGGTGTTAATAATGCGTTAGTATTGAGCTCAGAATTTAAATCGGTATCACAAATATAATCGATCAACGAAGGTGATGTCGTATCAGTTAATATTGGCTCCATGTCAATATCGTTGAAGCTGTCTGTTCTCGGGAAAAGCAGTTCCAGGATTACTTCTTCTGATATTAACTGCATAATTTGCTACAATTCAATAAGAACGATGTTTTTGTCGCATTACTTTCACAGAAATAAACAGGTCACGACAGGTTTGTTTATAGTAAACGCCTCATAGTCTATCACCTATGTGAAACCAAAAAATTGATCGCAAGGCGCTTACGATAAAAATGCTTGTTGTCGCCTACGTTATGGCTTTAAAAATATATGTATTTACGATAATTTTAGCACTTGCTATAACTTTACAACGGTTAAATTTTGGCGGGAAATGTCAACAGGGATAGATCCGTTATGGTTTAAAATACTACTTACGATAAAAAAAGCATTTTCGACAAAAGTGTCGCTTACGATAATTTGGCGGTAACGGCTCGATATTTCGACGTCTAACATTAGCGTAAAACTAAGAAAGCAATATTAGAGGTTAAAAATATAAACTATCAAATCACAACAAGAATTCCATGTTTACCAACGACATTTATGATATATTTTATTAGAAGCAGCGCTCACATGTGCCTCTACTTAGCATGCAAACAACTTGGCCCATAAGACCGTTCCATAAAGTTTTACAGCGCCGTTTCCGCAGCGGTTATGCAGCGGTCGTAACGCGCGTGTGTAGTGCGCCTTATTTACCTGGCGCGGTGTGGGAGATTCGCGATGCAGGGAACAGTGGTATGAGAATGGGAGATACCGTTGAATAATTATTGGGATTAATTAATTACACATATAGGTAAATAACTGCCTCGTTGGCCTAGTGGTGCTAAGCGCGACTGCTACGCTAGAGGTCTTGGGTTCGATTCCCGAGTCGACCAAGATGTTACTGGGTTATTCTATGAAATTCTCAGTAGCAGGTCGGAGTTTGGATTTGTGTCCGGTTAGTGGCAATAGGCTCGCCCCCTGTTACATGGGACCTAAATATATCGGCGAACTGTGGGTGTACATTGGTACACCTCTGCCTACCCCTTCGGGGATACAGGCGTGATGATATGTTATGTTTTATATAGGTAAATGAAAAAAATAAGATTTTTATGAAAAAAAAAAACTACACTAAAACAGTTGAATTGAAAACCTTTTTATTTTTTTTATTTATTTTAAACGTATTTGCCCGATGGTAAATGAAATTGGATGCAAGATGGAAGCTATTAACTTCTTGCTTTAGGAGCTCCAACATCGCAGACAGACTCGATAAACTTATATTTAACACACGTCTTTTCGCGTAGGCGGTAAAAATTACATACTTAGGTACAAGTCCCAAACATAGCATTTAATTTAAGCTCAAAAGGTTACCTTTTATACCTACTTTTTTTACTAGAAATTGGGTTCAATTTGTAATATAATTTTAGCGAGGTTTACATCAAACCAAATCAGCATCAGCTAGATATAATACTTTTACTTGTAAATACATTTGATATCAAACCTACCTACCGTTGAACGAGACTACTCGTGAGAAAACCTGTATTCCAAAAAATTTAATCAGATTTCGCAATCCGCAAATGAGCAAGCGTGGTGATTAATGCTCGTTCCATCTTTCTACAGGAAGAAGCCTTTGTTATTATTAGTTACTTGACTGGCCTGTTGGCCTAGTGGTTAGTAACCATGACTGCTATACCGGAGGTAGTTACCATAGCACAGGCTCTGCTTAGTTTGGGAGCAGATGACCATGTTTAAGTTGTCGTAGCATATATTATATAATATTACATAACATAATCATCACACCTGTATCCCCGAAGGGGTAGGCAGAGGTGTACCAATGTACACCCACAGTTCGCCGATATGTTTAGATCCCATGTAATAGGGGGCGAGCCTATTACCACTAACCGGGCACAAATCCAAACTCCGACCTGCTACTGAGAATTTCATAGAAAAACCCAATAACACCTTGGGCGACTTGGAATCGAACCCAAGACCTCTAGGGTAGCAGTCGCGCTAAGCACCACTAGGCCAACGAGGCAGTCCATCCAATATTATATAATATTCTATTATTATCATTTGATAATGATCTCCGATAGATGAGACACATTCGACGTATTACGTAACGTCTTTGTTTCTATTCCTGTCAATCGCTTCGATTGTTTAGTTTCCATTCAGTTGAGCGCAATGCTATCACTTGGCGTTCCAATTGTTCTGGGATATCGTCTACTATATTACTATTGTAGCAATCAGTTTGGTCAATTGAAATGATATCTATATGTAGGTATATTTATTGATACCTACATGTGAATCCCAACGCGAAAAGAAGGTTGTTAATAGTTTGACGCATGTCAATCCATTTGTGACATCACAGCTCCTAAATGTACGTCCTGCACCACCACCGTTGCCCTTAAGGACCCAATGGAGGCCAACGACAAAGCAATACAGGTGGCAACTTTCTGGACAAACAGAGTTTAGATCATTGACTCGACAAGAAAAAAAAGAATAAGCTCCTAAATGAATAGACCGATTACGATACGGTTTCTTGTTTGAAAGGCGACGTTATTATGCTCATTATTAGCTATGTTTTAAAAATATATGTTACGCATTTGGAAAGCTATCACATATTTAATGATTTTTTATCATTTTAAGTTACTTCTATTATTTTTACAACTTTTTGCCGAAAAATTATAAGACACGTTTACTATGGCCTAATTTAGTCCCATAACAAGAAAAACTACCTACTTTTGTAGTGAAGATTTTCAACGTAGATTCACGCGAAAATGTAAATGAAAACTACATGATAATTTACCACTGCAATATTCAAAGTTTATACTATCTACAAAATATCGGCCAAACTAATATCCAGCAATAGTATTTATTATTCTGGTTCTAGTACCTACAGCACTCACTGTAACCGCCTTGTTCACAAGTTCTGACTTTTCAACATCATGCTCACTTTGAAAAACTTTCCTTCAAACGAACAACTACAAACACACAA
Source organism: Autographa gamma (assembly GCA_905146925.1). Classification (NCBI taxonomy): domain Eukaryota; kingdom Metazoa; phylum Arthropoda; class Insecta; order Lepidoptera; family Noctuidae; genus Autographa; species Autographa gamma. The sequence continues at coordinate 389,099 of LR989849.1, read as the reverse complement.
AAACCACTCTTAGTCCGTTTGATATAAAGCTGAAATTCGTGTGAGGAAAGAAGGGTAGTCGGGTAAAAAACTTGTCCAGTTTTATTTCAGCAAACCGACTGTGATTGCTTGTTGCGGCGAGTTTTATAAAATGAAGAACAAATAATTATGCTGATGTTATTGTTTCTTTTGTTGGCTAGTTGTGTTGAATAATTTTCAATTGGACTGATCTTTTGTTGCCAAATGCCAACATTGTAAAGTTAAAATTTGATTGCAATTAATAACAAAGGCTTTTGCAACAGTACTGTAGGATGTTTTGACTATTATAATACAAAAAAGGATTAAAATGTCAACATGATCCTAAGTCAAAATCCAAAACTGTCTTTTCACGTTTACATATCTGATTATAGTAACTTAAATAAAATTTAAAAAACTTTACGGATTTTATCGCGATATATTTAAATTGCTATTTCCCCCATTTCGCATTTTCAGGTATAAAGTGGACACGATATTTCAAAATAAATCCCACTATTTATATAAAGATGATAATTATGTTCTGTCTCAACTTTTGCAAGCATTTTTCCCCATTATAACCAACTTTATTTACTACATATTACTAGTGTATTAACTTTACTTCTCTTCACCAGGAGGCGCTGCGCGGACGCCGCTGTGCGTCCCTGCGGTCCGCGGCGACGCCGGCGCGCGCGGGCGCGGACGAGTCGGGGCGCAGTACCCCCTCCGCCGCGCACCGCGCCTCCCCCTCGCCCGCGGACACCCCCGCACCTAAGAAATCCAACTGGGAAGTCATCGAACACTTCTCGTCTAGTCGGAGCAAGAAGAGCCCCACTGCTGTAAGTATTGACATTTATTAAACAGGTTGGAATTTTGAACGACAACTGCATCCTCAAATGAGCAATGTCAAATTCGGTAGGACTAGAAACTCTCAACATAGCTGAAGAAAAAGCTGGGTAGAATTCCAATACATTACAAGGTCAAAATATCAGCCAAACTTAACACATCGGGCCAAAAGTTGAAACAGTATTCAAATTTCGGGAATCGGGTAGGACAGGAAATTTACCCCAAAATAGCTTGGAAAGAATACCGGCGTAAAATCAGCCAGTACTATTATTTAATTGTAAGATTCGTATTTCAACAAGAAAAAGGAAAAACCAAGGGTCTGTACTTCGCATTATATGGGGAAGATTTTAAACCAAGTCAAACAGTAAGTTAATTAAATAAAGCAAACATGCCACAAATATCACAATAATAAGCCAACACAAAATAAAATAGAGTTTTCCTTCGGGGAAATAGTTTGAGCGTGGGAGCCGGCGACATACGCTCCGTACTAACATCCGGCTAATTGCGTCGTACCTGTACCCCGCAGGCTTCTGTCGCGAAAATTCAAAGAAATATGACGTTGAAATACAGACTAGCTACCTTACTGGGCAAATACCTCATCTCTTATAAAAATAGTTACGAACATTAATCTCTATGCTAGCTCATTTGTATGGCTCATATTTTCCAAAACCAGCTGATCATCATCCTAGCTCTAATTCATCGGTTGAAAATTTTGGGATCCAGATTTCTTTCCAAATTTATTGGACTTTCATTAAGCGCTGTTGAGCAATGACTAAGAATGTAGGTACCTGAATGGGGTATTTTAGTTGCTAGGCCACCGAAATTCTGACGGCAAGGTGAGAAAAGAATGACCAAGGTCAGGAATTAAAACAATCAGAGGAAACGTCGCGAAACCCGACGGAATTTATGATTGAATCGAAAAATATTTAATTAAATCACTCAGAGCTATCACATTCACGAATATACTTCGGGAAATCGGGCCCTTTATCCTTAGTTAATTGGAAAGCGTCCGTTTGGGGGGATTGAGATTGGCCAATTCTCGCTTTCTGTGGCGCGAAAACCCGTTAAGATTTCCGTTCAAAAACTCGAAAATGCAATAGGAACTCAGAAAGCTTCTGTGCCCATTATTTTCTTGTTTATAGCCGTAAAAGTGAATTACCGCTCGTATGAAAGTTTATTACAGTGCTAGTAAGAGTAATTGTAACTTCAAAGCAATGTGTAACAGTCGATCAGGTTTCAGAATTGTGTATTTGGTTCACAAGTTCTATAAGTCACGATCGGTCATCGACCTTTCCCAAACTTGTGTCGGAGTCCAAAGACATTTGTATATTAGCATAGCCCTACTCCGATACATTGTGGATGAGATTAATATTGTCGGACCTGATCCCTTCCGAGGCCACCCGATACAATCAAAGAGAATCGAAATAATTTTATTATTACATATTCTGAGGAAGATTGAAAATTATACGTAACTTATGGACCGAGAATCCAATTTTCTCCATAAATCTTGCTTCCATTTACCATTGTCCCAAGATATATGCTTTTTCCATAGGACAGGTCCTAAATAAACACTGAAAATATTAGTTGTTTTATAAAAGCGCTCGTAATGAAATTTGCTTTTCTTAAAAAACAAAGGAGCTTCGTGCACTGTCGTGTCGCATCGTGCAGCGTCGTGCAGCGTCGCTCCCACAAACGTAGTTACAGCGGACATTGCCAAGTTATCTTGCAAAGCCTTTGTGACGTTAAATAATATTAACATTACAGAGTTTTTTCTAGAGACTCGCTGAAAGTGGTTTTTCAACTAACCCCGGCTTTTATATCCTTGTCTTTGAGTTATTTTTACAGAACTAGGTAACGAGTATTATCGGTTTAAAAAGCTTCGGCGAATGTGCTTGCGTTGAGTGCTAGAATACTTGATGTAGGATAGCTTTTAGACTTACCACACGAATATTATTATGTTAATGAGATAATCTTTTAAAAATGAATGTATGATGCATTTTTGGAAGAATAAAATAGTATGGTTAAAATTAATGTGATTTTATGTCGAAATGCCTTGTTTGAGCGCGAGTCATATAAAATGAGGAAAAAGACCTTTAAGTCCTTTAGGAATTCTTCAAAGTCTTACTTTTAGGCATAGACCTGACACAGACAACCCTCAAAAACAAAAACTAATACCATACCAAATTTAGACGATGCGAGAAAAATCGCCCAAATTAAAGTACATTGCGGCTCTCGCAACTATAGTTTACTAAATGATTGACCAAAACCAGCAATGCACTAACATAACATAACATATAATCACGCCTGTATCCCCGAAGGGTTAGGCAGAGGTGTATTGCCAGTAACCGGGCAAAAATCCAGACTCCGACCTGCTGAGAATTTCATAGAAAAACCCAATAACACCTTGGTCGACTTGGGATTCGAAATCAAGACCTCTAGCGTAGCAGTCGCGCTTAGCTCCACTAGGCCAACGAGGCAGACAGCAATGCACTGCACACAATATTTCCATTCCCCAAATTCCTAACAAGAGTTGACCTATGTACGGGGCCATTCGACACCGTCCGCCCGGTCGTTATCTATGACGTGTGACGTCACGTCCGTGACAAGGGTACCCGGCGTAAGTGGCCTGTTCACAACACACTCTGACAGTTATTTTGTTACGTGGATTGTACATGATAAAGGGATAGAAAAAGCGGTCGGAAAGGTGACGTGCCGTATTACTAGGTTTTAGAAAGGCAGATTTATATCCCAACCCTATCAAATTATTTTAGAATGTCAAAGTATTTACAGGGTTAGGTTATAATGAGCATTTGGTTTGATGGAAACTGGCCTCTACATTTAATTTTGCATCTTGTTTTAAATATTACGTACTTGTAATAAAAATGTTATAACGACTGTGCCTGTATATCTACATACATACATATAATCACGCCTCTTTCCCTTATAGGGGTAGGCAGAGACCACTTCTTTCCACTTGCTACGATCCTTACACACTTGTTTCGCTTTATCCAATTTCATTATTTCCTTCATACATGCTGTTCGGATTATGGTACTCTTGACCTGGCCTGTTTTTATTCACACTCGCCTTATACACTTTATTTGTCAATCGTTCTTCATTCATTCTCTCGACATAGCCAAACCATCTCAGCATACCTTTCTTAATTTTTGTCTCAACATCCATCATCTGACACACTTCATCCACCTTTCCATACATTCCTGCTGTTACATTCAAATGTGATAAACTTTTTGCCGCAAATGTAACATCGGGTGAAGCCACGGGCCGAAGCTAATATCAGCCTTAAATTATCACCACCCTAGATCTCTTACAGGATGACTATCAGAATACTTATCTTAAATCACGTATGTGAAGAAAAAAAACTCGCCTTTTCAGGTTTACAGTTAGGCGGACAGTAAAGGCTTAGTAATAGACTCCCATTTTCACTCTTTGGATAAGGATCACTTTGACCGTAGAATTGGCTATTCGCATCCTCCGTAATATTTGAGATCAAAATATTGTTTGGATAGCAAATGTAACAACTTGAAGTTTGTTTGTTCTCACTGATAGAGATACATTTATTTATTTACGCGGTTTTTAGGACGTTGGTCTTGATAGGGATGCAATTGATATAGGACCGTAGAAAATGGCACGTGAAAAGACAGGCCTATGCCCAGTAGTGAGATGATGATGATGATGATAACGAGGGCAGACATAGAAGGAAAAAAAGTTTTTTTAGAATTAGTAGCTAATAAAATAAGAAATAATATTTTCTGAAGGAGAAAGGTTATTTGCGCGTTGGTCGAAGACACATTTTAACGTCCATTATAAAAGCCGTCTGTCCTGTAGAAAGCAAGAACAGTAGCTTCAATATTTTCTGAACAAAGCTTCTCAAGAAAATAATTATTTAAACAAAAAATTTCTTTGTGAAAACTGTTAATGGAGGAACCTGCTTGCTTGTCAGGTGTCATGTCGCTTGACTTTGACATTTTGTCGGCTTAAGAATTATAAAAACTTATTTAGTTATTTATTATTTTATAAAAGACTAGTTGTATTTATACGAATATTATAAGAACGACGACGACCTCCGTGGTCGAGTGGCGTACGCACCGGTTTTCAAGGTGTCGCTAGCTCTGAGGTCCCGGGTTCGTTCCCCAGACGGGTCAATGTAGAAACTCTCTTCTCTACATTGTTTCGGGTCTGGATGTTTGTGGTACCTTCGTTGTTTCTGAATTCCATAACACAAGTGCTTTAGCCACTTACTTTGGGTTCAGAGCAATGTATGTGATGTTTGATGATGTGTTGATTATTATTATTTTCATACTGATATTTTCTACTCTGTGGAGTCCTGGCTTTGCTATCTACAAGACAAGTTGCCATGTCCTGTAATACCCTTATCCGAATATTTTACAGCGACATCCTGTCTGTGTCCGCTATCTCCTGAACGTCCTAGGGCCGTGATTTATTACAAAACGCTGTTTCCGAAGAATTATGAATTAGGCCTTTTTATCTAAGTGCTCCGCAAAAATGATACATAAATCTATCGGGGTAAGGTCGTAAATCGTTGTTTATTGGTAGCAAGAAGTTTTGGGACTGGTCATTCATCAAATTAGCAGTGTGACTGGCTGTTTTTATTCAGCCTTTAATAACTGTGACTGCATCATGAGATTTGACAATTCGTATCAAGTGATGATTAATGACGTCAAACCTCTGTGGATGGAGACCTCATTGTACGGGTAACAACAATAGGTTTTAAAAGCATGACTGTAAAAGCCTTGTCAAGATGGAAAAGTTAAGCGTCACATATTGTACTGTATAGTTTTTAAAACCACTGATTAACATTAAAAAAGATTTTTAATGCAATGGTAATATTAGTTTCTTAGGTTTAAGCGAATGTACTACGTACCTAGACATTGAAATAAAACTTGGTTTAACGGATTTACGGACGGCCAGTCTGCCCTTGACCATGATACGTGCCAAAAGTGTCGAAACGTCGGAACCTAAAATATAAAATAAACCGCGACAAAATCCGTAAAACCTAGTTTTATTTTAAGGTGTGGCGATTGGATGTCGGTTTAAAAGAGGTGTTAGTCTCCCAGACAAATAGTAGTTAGGTATAATAATTTTATCAAAGCATTCTCAAACCTCTGCAAGTGAATAGAAACTTGAAAACTACAGAGATCAATGCGGAGTTAATGGCAATTTTTCCGCTGATCTAAATACAAACATAAGTCTTTAAACTTATGACCCGCAGCGTGAAGTTGACACATAAAACATTGACACTCGCCGACAGCCGTCGAGTATCCGTACCCGGGCGGTTACCCGGATGGCTACCCGGGCGGGTACCCGGAGCCGGGTATAAAATGCCAAACTATTACATTCCGCTGGACAAAGGGCGCCGCCCTGCGGCCACCCTACAGCTTCTGACAATATAATTACTACAGAAGATCCATTGTAATGTGCTTTTGTTTTTCTTGTTGGTCCTTAGTCAGATGACGAGCTTATAAATAACTAGCGGACCCGACAGACGTTGTCCTGTCTACATGGTCTACAATAACACAATGATAACAAAACTTTTTTTTAATTTGATCGCAGCGCTAACTGTCGGGACAGACTAAAATTAAAATTTGAATTTTAAAATTTGACACTGCGATGGTAGCGCCGTCTGTCGGATCCAATGTAAAACATTCCAAAATCAACAACTACTAATAAATTAAAAATAAATTAAAAAAAACATTGTCCAGCGGACAAAATTGTGAATCTAAACCATTCCCAGATCCCCTTGAACACACACAAAAAATTTCATCAATATCGGTCCAGTCATTTGAGAGAAGTTCAGTGACATACACACTCACAGAAGAATTATATACATAAAATTTATCTCTAGAGGATTTTTCCGCTTGATTATTTCTTTAAACTTAAAGTGGATTAGGCATGTTCTAAAACATCTCTTATTAATAAAACACAAAATATTAACTGACATTATTCTATTCCAAAACATGCATAATTTTCATTTATTATATTGTTAGCTAAAATAATTACAATTTTTATACCCATACAATGCTAGAAAATTTACCTCTAAAATCTCGTAATTTTTCACTAAATTTATTTTCAAAGACATAACTGTTGTACTTCTGTGTTCATTTACAACACGTACACCGCTCATTACACCCACAGTGTAACCTTTTGTTTTAGTCAAAGGCCCTCGGTGTAACTCCGCCACTAATAATTCATCATCGCGCTCACCGAGCGGGGACCGGCAGTGTTTGATGTATGTACTGAAACATATTCTACACACTACTTAAATGAATTGTTTCGGGGATTTAGACGAATGAGGCATTATCATTGTTTTAAATGTTTAGGTTTACTTAAGTATTTATAATGAAAAAGATTTTCATCTTATATATAAAAATGAATTGCTAAATGTGTTGGTAAGCGCATAACTCAATAACGCCTGGACCGATTCCACTAATTTTTTTTTGTTGTGTTAGTTATTATCAGGAGAAGGTTCTTATGAAAAAAAAATGGAAAATTGCGCGGAAAAAAAAATAAGTCTTCACCGGCCAAACATAAAGGCACCGGGAACGGGACCTAGATATTCATGCCGGTGAAACCGCAGGGCACAGCTAGTTATAAATAAAATCATGAATTAAAGGTTGCACTATGCTTGTTTCATCTCTGCTCTGCCTAGTCTTTTCCCAACTATGTTGGGGTCGGCTACCAGTCTTACCGGATTCAGCTGAATACCATATTTTACATGGAGCGACTGCCTGTTTGACCTCCACAACCCATTATACTGGGTAATACTGTATTCCATACTAAGCCAGATCATCATCACCATCATCGTTTGGCAGTTTCAATGTTTCATCTCTGTAGGTTTAAAATTTATCATTACTGGTGAGCAGACTCATTTAATTTGATAAATTTACCAATGGTAATAAGCCAAAAAAGAAATGGATGACTTGTGTGAAAGATGATATGAGAAAGAAAGCAGTGAATGCTGAGATGACGAGTAGTAGAGATGAATGGAAGCTGAATTCGCATTGCGCCGACCACAAATAATTGGGAACCGGGCAGGGATGATGATGATGATGTTAGAATAATTCTAACAAAAAAACCGACTTTAAAATACTTAAGTCTTAATATATATTTATTTTGGATCCCTCTTTCAAACTGGACCATAAAAAAATGGGGCCAAACGGGAAGCGATTAATTGCCTTTTTCATCTGTTTCTCTAAAGGTTAATAAAAACAAGGCGACTCCAAAATACCGGACACAGAATAAAAATGATAACCCATAGAAACACAGTACATTGACCTTTGCAATAGGATAGTCCATCAGCTCCGCTTTCAATTCGCAGACACACATCGTTTTAACTATAAATAAAATATGATTGCTATATTCACGTTACGTAATGCCACCCTTTCTATTAGCAATCCTTTTAAATTGACTCTATTCATTTCGTGTGTACTTAATTAGGTAATTCCCTTCAGATGTATCGGCATGGCAATAGCGATTCAATTTGCTTCCCATTGAGATTGTAAAGGAAATGTTTGAGTTTGTTGCTTTAATGTTACAAATGTGTATGATACTTGAATACCTTAAGTATCGACTATTGACTCCATCGCGTATACAAGCACATTATATTACTTGATATTTAATTCTTCTGTGAGTGTGTATGTCACTGAACTTCTCTCAAACGACTGGACCGATTTCGATGAAATTTTTTGTGTGTGTTCAAGGGGGTCTGGGAATGGTTTAGATTCACAATTTTGTCCGCTGGACAATGTTTTTTTAATTAATTTTTAATTTATTAGTATAAGTTGTTGATTTTGGAATGTTTAACATTGGATCCGACAGACGGCGCTACCATCGCAGTGTCAAATTTTAAATAATATTCGAATTTTAATTTTCTGTTCCGACAGTTAGCGCTGCAATCAAATTAAAAAAAAAGTTTTGTTATCATTGTGTTGTTGTAGACCATGTGCTGGATCAAATATTAAATTAAAAGGTACTGAGTGTTTTGAGAAGAGTTTTGAAGTGTGCCTAAAAACTATACATGTAATGACGTTAGATATTGTCATAACATTTGAATAATAATTTTCATCAAAATGGTCCAGAATGTTTTAGATTATTAAAAAAAGTTTGAAATTTTCAAATTAAAGACGTGTAGACAGGACAAAGTCTGTCGGGTCCGCTAGCATTACTTATAGAATAACAAATTTCGTAGTCACCTATTTCTACTAATATCATACTTACGGTGAAGGTAAACATCGTGAGGAATACCTACTGTATTCCAAAATTTGGGATCTGAAATCGCCAATCCGCAGAGAGCAAGCGTGGTGATCAATGCTTGTGCCTTCTCTATACGGGAAGAGACCCGTGCCCAGCTGTGGGACGTGTATAGGCTGGATTATTATTATTATATATATCGGAAGGACAGCAGGATTGGCACTATCGTCAGACATCATGTAGGCTAGCTAGGGTAATCGAGCAAAAGAGAAACAGCGAATACTCGATGATCACGTTTATTAGGTATCACAAAACAACAGATTCACACTTGGTAGGTACACTGAACAAACTACTTGGTAGGTACATTAACAAACGAAACGAGTTACAGTTTCTAGCGAGGAGCTACTGCACTATACGACGACCAGATAGTAAGAGACCGTCGTCCCAGCACCTCTCCATCAGCTAGACGCTGTCGTAGCACGAAGTTAGAGCATAACGTCATCGCGACTGTGCTGCCATCTATTTCAACTCGTGCCGCGTTTCGTTTAGCGTCCGTGCTAATGACCGTCTCCGACACGGCCATCCTGCGCTACACACGACCTCGTGTGTTTATTCTGTAACAAAAAAAACATAGCACAGAACACTGTTCGGCCACTCCTGACACCAGCTTTAGTATTAGCTAGTGATGACAAAGAAATTAAAATAAACTTTTCATAATAACTTCGGCTTTTATTTGATTTCAGTTCTACTTCGAAATACAATCGATAAAGATTAAAAAAAAAAATGCAAAAGCAACCAAGCACCACTTTCATCTACTATTTACAATCAAGAAATCATTAAGCAGGAATCTTATTCGTGACATATGGCTTTTCATTAAGCCCCACTTCAACAAACTCCTCGTTCGTTTCATTGCATTGTACGTTGTAATGCCGAGTCCCACGACTCCATGGTCTCTTCAAGACCCGACCTCCGCCAGAGCCACCCGCGCACCGCGCATCCACGGACTACAAAAAGTAGATACCGACTTCTAATGGACTACGGCTACGAAACGGCTACTGGTACGGTCCCACCAACCGAACTAAGATTCACTACTATCACCCGAATCAATCTCTTCTACTTCTAGCGGTACTTGGCCCTCTGGCATTCGTCTTAGCCTATCATGCGCGTACTTGTAAGTACGTTTAGAATTCAATGCTCTCAATGTGTAACGATCCCCGTCTAACACCTTAATAACTTTGAATGGTCCCTTATATTTAGGGTCTAATTTGGTTTGGTTGCGTTCTTCGTTTTGAAGTAAAACAAAGTCACCCACAGAGAACTTATCCAGCTTCGCTTTAGTATTGTCGAACCGTTTTTTGTCATACTGAGCAGACTTTTCTATTGACGCAGCCGCGTTTTCCCTAACTTGTTCGATATCTACGTCAACATTATCGTCATTAGCCATTAAGCTCAAAGGGCGCGCGACTTTACCGATAAGTAATTCTAGTGGACTCGCCTTTGTAACCCTATTGATAGTACAATTAAGTGCGAGTTGCACATCTCCTAACGCGTCCTGCCATGACCTATTTTCGCTCGCTTCAACCGCGGTAAGCATAGATTTTAGTGTGCTCATTACGCGCTCGACTTGGCCGTTCGCTCGCGATGATCCGGTAGCTATAAGATGGAGTTTAATGTTTTTACTGTCACAAAATTCCCTAAACTCGTGACTCGCGAAACAACGACCTTGGTCAGCTATAATACGTACTGGTGCTCCAAATAATGAAACACTCTTTTTCACAGCTCTGATACTACTGGCTGTGTCAATGTGCATTGTATGATGTAGGAGGACAAACTTTGAGAACGCATCAATAAGTACAAACACATACTCTTTGCTATCGCGTTTTCCGCTAAGCTTACCTGTTGCATCGATGTGTAAGGTGTGCCAGGGTATCTTTAATCTTTGGAATTGGATGCAACTCAGCTTGTACCTTACCAGAGTTCGACTTAGCTACCTTACACGTAACACAATTATCTACAAACTTACGGACATAACGACACATACCTTCAAACCAGTAATAGTCATAAAGCTTCTCAAGCGTCTTCTCCCAGCCCAAATGCACGATGGCTTCGTGTACGTTGTGAACGACTGACCATCTTATACTACGAGGCAGCACGGGCAAACATTTGGTCTTACGATTGCGTTGGATTTTACGGTAAAGTAAACCAGAACGTACCTCATATGTCTGTGCAATGTCGTCCTTAATCTCGCCATTATTTAACTGAACTATGACGTCTTGTATTTCTTTGTCCCGTTGCTGTTCAGCTAAAAGCCAGTTACCAGAAAGTTCGATTAGATGAACACGTTTCTGCTCCACCTTGGTAACCTCTCGTGCCTGGTGATAGGGTAAATGATTGCGGGAAAGAAAGTCAACATGAGACATATTCTTACCAGCTCTGTAGACAACATCGAAATCGAACGTTTGCAAGTAGGCCCACCAACGATGTACTCTCGGCGTCAGATCTATCTTGTCACGAGATGACTTTAAAGAATTGCAGTCGGTTACTACGACAAACTTCCTCCCATGTAAATAAGATCGGAAGTGCCTTACGCCATTTACTACAGCTAACGTCTCCAACTCATATGAGTGGTATCTCGACTCAGCAGGTGATGTGCGCTTGCTGTAATAACCAACTACACGTCTCTTACCTTCTACTATCTGCAAAAGAATAGCTCCATATCCATCCATGCTCGCGTCCGTGTGCAGTTCCGTCGGGTATCGTGGGTCATAAATCATCAATACAGGTTCCGTTGTTAAAATAGAAATTACCTGTTTTCGTACCTCTTCGTGGTTCTCCTTCCAAACAAAGGGGCATTTACCAGAGGTTAGTCTGTGTAAAGGTGTCATTAACCGAGAAAAATTAGGTATGAACTGCCTAAAATAGGAAGCTAAACCTATAAATTGCCTAAGTTGTGTTACCGACTCGGGTGGGGGTAAAGCGCTAAGTGCCTCAATTTTCCTTTTGTTCGGTCGAATTTCACCTGCCTCCACATCATAGCCCAGGAACTGTACGCCCGTTTTTAAAAATGAACACTTTTTGAGGTTAAGTGAAAAGCCCGCTTTAGTTAAAACCTCTAAAACTATGTTAAGCCTCTCTAAACCTTGTTCTACTGTCTCAGATATTATCAAAAGATCATCGACGTAGACAATGACGTAGGCATAAGCCAACTCACCCAACGCGATCATCAATGCGCGCTGAAAAACTGTAATAGCGTTACGTAGCCCGAAAGGCATAGCTAGGAATTCGTATTGTCCGTCGGCTGTTACAAACGCCGTTCGTTCGATAGACTCTTCACTCACAGGTATTAAATGAAAACCACTAGCGCAATCAAGTTTTGTGAAATAATTTGCACCGTTAAGACGCGAAATTTGTTCAGAAATCAAAGGTAGTGGGTATCTATCTGGCACTGTATTTTTGTTTAACTCGCGATAATCGATACACATACGCTTCGTACCGTCAGACTTCTCAACAAATAACGCAGGACTCGCAAAAGGTGAATTACTAGGTCTAATAATCTTTGCATCTAATAGTTCATTCACTCGTTCACGCATCACTTTTCGCTCCTCCGGCGAGCTGCGATAAGGTCGTCTTTGCACCGTTTTGTTTGGGTCAATCAAGCGGATTTCTAGTTTATAAGTGTTAACGCGGGTAGTAGGGAAACCCGTTGTAAAATATTTAGAATATTTTTCTAATGTACCGACAAGCGATAGTTTATGCTCAGTTGTAATGTCAGTGTCTACCTCATTAAAATTATTTACATCGGTCCGGGCACTCTTTGCAACACACGAATTAATAACATTGCTCTTCGTCAGCGTAAGCTCATTCGCGCTTATGTTAAGGACAAAACCGTAAAATAAAATCTCGCGGCCTATCATAATATCGCTACGTAAATAAACGTCAGGCAAAACATGGAATAAGATCTCAGTAGGGTACTCGTTGATTTCTACTTTACACAAAATCTGTTCAGTACTACTAACATTTTTATTACCTATTCCTATCAGTGACACAACATTGTTAAAATGCTGACCAGAAAATTTCTTAGCAATACTTTCTTTAACTAATGAGCACTCGGCTCCCGAATCAAAGTGAAATATTATCGACTCACCGTTATGTGTTAGCGATCCTGAAGGGGGCTCGACCATGCACAGGTCGACTCGGCGCTCAGCTCGGGGCTTGGCGCTCGGCGCAACCGTGGCGGCTGAGGCGGCGTCCCCGCAGCGCGAAGCGATGTGGCCGGGCTCGCCACATTTGAAGCAGATGAGGGTTCCTTTTGGGGTTGGCTGCTGAACTGTACGAGTATGCGAAGTTAACGGCATAGGATGTTTCTTGGCTTCCTTCCCTTTAGAACGACAATCAATTTGTCTGTGTCCCGGCTTGCCACATAGGTAGCATTTAAGCAGTGGCGATGCGGGCGTCGACATACGGGCTCGCTTCGCATTATCTGAAATGTCACTCGCGCCTTGTGGTAATTTACGTTTTAGGTATGAATATGCTTGCAGTTCTTGTTGTAAGTTATGGCGTGATTTAATCTCCGTGGTGAACGCAAGTCGCTGTAATCGTGTATCGATTTGTGCAAAATGGGCTAACACAACAGATACAGCTATTTGTTCAGTACTTGCGTTTTTCCAGCGATTTATCAGCGACGACATTAACCGGCTGGCATAGGCTGCGTAGCTTTCTCCCTCATTGGGCCTGCTGGCATTCAAATGAATAAGCGTAGCTGGGATTGTCTCCGTCGGCACAAACCTCGCAGAAAAAAGGTCCTTGAATTGTGGCCAAGTAATACCGGAGTAAGTAACTTGTGACAGCCATGTTGACGCAGTTCCTTTCAAGGCCTTGCTGAGTGCTACGATTAGCTGGCATCCTTCTAGCGGGTTATCAGCGAGGCAAAGGTCGGCGGTTGCGCACCATGATTGAGGGTCAGCTTCTTTCTTCTCGGGATCAAACTCGGGTAGGGTCACGTGCTTGTTAGATCGCGACCCGTTTAGGGCTTGTATCAGCGCACGCATTTGCTCGTTTTGCATTTCGAGCATCAATCGCCATTGTGAGGTTTCGTGATTATCGCCACGTGTTTCATCATTTGCTCGATTCGATCCCAGTTCTGATATCGGAAGGACAGCAGGATTGGCACTATCGTCAGACATCATGTAGGCTAGCTAGGGTAATCGAGCAAAAGAGAAACAGCGAATACTCGATGATCACGTTTATTAGGTATCACAAAACAACAGATTCACACTTGGTAGGTACACTGAACAAACTACTTGGTAGGTACATTAACAAACGAAACGAGTTACAGTTTCTAGCGAGGAGCTACTGCACTATACGACGACCAGATAGTAAGAGACCGTCGTCCCAGCACCTCTCCATCAGCTAGACGCTGTCGTAGCACGAAGTTAGAGCATAACGTCATCGCGACTGTGCTGCCATCTATTTCAACTCGTGCCGCGTTTCGTTTAGCGTCCGTGCTAATGACCGTCTCCGACATATATATTATTTATTATATAATTAAATTCGTTTGCTTAAAGATAGGTCGAGAGTAATACAGATGGAGGTGTGACCAGCTCTGAAGTCTCGGGTTCGATCGCCGTTTGGTTGAATGTAGAAAATAAATTTTTGACATTGTCTCGGGTCTGCGTTTTTGTATCTTCGTTATCTTTGATTCCATAACACAAGCCCTTTTGCTACGTTACGTTCCGATCAATTTACGAGATGTTATCCTCATTTAATAATTACTCATTTTCAAACGTAAAACTACGCACCGCCAAGTCGCAAGACAATTATATTGGTTTTGTATTTTTTTACCATTATACGCGAGAGAAACCGCAAGCAAAACTTAGTTCAGTACCTAATAGTATTATAGAAAATATTATAATTTAGTAACGAGTAAAACTGTTTACAATTTAATTGACTCTGATTAAATTTAATAAACATTTTAATATCATTTACAACTAATTACTGAGGCCATGCGACGGGGGAGGGGCGGCGCGCGGGACGCAGGGGAGGGGGGGGGGGGGGCCTCAAACGATCCTATACCGACCGTAAACATTAATAAAACTGTGTTATCTTAATTTGTCCGAACATTAATTGGATGTTAAACAATTTCCTTTCATTATAATCTAACAATTCATTACCTTGTACAATATTTAGAACGCATTTTCCTATTAATACCATTATTAAATATTCCCTACTGTCTCGTTGGCCTAGTGGTGCTAAGCGCGACTGCTACGCTAGAGGTCTTGGGTCCGATTCCCGAGTCGACCAAGGTGTTATTGGGGTTTTCTATGAAATTCTCAGTAGCATGTCAAAGTTTGGATTTGTGCCCGGTAAGTGGCAATAGGCTCACCCCCTATTACATGGGACCTAAACATATCGGCGAACTGTGGGTGTAGATTGGTACACCTCTGCCTGCCCCTTCGGGAATACAGGCGTGATGGTATGTTATGTTATTAAATATTCCGCTTCTCTTGGTAGCTAGATTTAACAGCTAATCTTTTAACAATTAACTATGTAAATAAAACCTAATGAAAGGCTCAATTCCACAACAATACTTCAAACTATAATAAACAAGAATCACAATTCCATTCAGCTTATTACGTCACGAAACAGAAATCAGAACAAAGCCTAATAAAGCCTTCATCCCGGGCCGACTTGAAACGCTGCGGTAACACTAAATAGGCCGGGCCTTAATGAAGTGTCAGTCGCACGAAGGTAACATTAAATTCGCCGAGGCCCGAGTCCCCGGGACGCTCTGTGGAGGGCTCGCACGAATTACGTTATGATTTATGGCGAACGGGTGTTGCTCGACAAATGGACGTGAAATGCTTAAATTTAGAATGGTGTCATCTTTGCGTATGATTTTACTAGTGACATTTAAAGTAGGCAAATTGTGAGAATTATTATTGTAAAACTAGTCATGCAGGACGCACGTGGCCAGAAATCGCAAAGGACAGTCAGGTTTGGAGGACGGAGGGGGAGGCCTTTGCCCAGCAGTGGGATCTAATTTAAACTATAAAAAAAAGTTCTCTTCGTCAATAAAACATAACTCAGTAATCAAAATCCTTTAATATATTTTTTTTGGATACGTTTTCTCAAAATGGCAGAAAACAAACAATACAAAAAAGAATTGAATTTAGCAGGAATAGGAAATAATTCGGCGGATGAAAGAGCAAGAAAAGTTATTATTATAATTTCAGACATTCAATCCCACTGCAGGGCAAAGGCCTCCCTTTCTTCCTTCTTATTCTCTCGATCTTGAGCTATTTTTGTCTATAAAGATAAGGAGAAAAAGTTTCTTCAAAAAAATCTCAGTATGTTCAATTTTATTTTATGTATACGAGGATCTATATCTTCAATCATCCTTACACTGTGAATGCTCCATAAAAAATATAATAAACATAATAGTTTTAAACTGAACTTCCAATTATCAAGTTCCATTCAATTCGAGCCCCTTCGCATGAAATGAGAGTCGTTACCAATCGGTGGCAGTTTAATCAGACGCCAAAGTAATTGGACATCCGATACACCGCTGTAGTTAGTTGTGCTCGCACAATTATACGCTCGTCTAAACACAGCTTGGATGTAGCGGATTGACGAAACAATAGTACTGGGGCCGTACCATGATCTCTTACTGTACTGTTGAGGTTGTGGAAGCGAGATGGCGCGCTACACTGCGTACAGCGCTGTCCCGCTTACTCAACGACGACAGTCCTGCTTTAAGAGCTCATGGTATGTCCCCTGTTTCTCGCTTGTCGCTCTGTTAGTGTGAATCACCTAATTTTATAGTTTTGCTACTATGCTTTTATGTCATAACAGAAGATTTGGAATAAATACTAAAATTAGAATAAATTTCAAAGAGAAAAGGAGAAAGGATAGAGAGTCCATTGAGCTGAAGGGAAACTGAAATTAAATAGTTTTAACCAGAAATTATAAAAAAATAAGAACTGCATCTTATTCGGACCATCCGTTTAGGTTAGCTACAATGCCACGGATAGATTCACAGAGATACATACTTCAAACATACACTTCCCTTGTTAAAGTGGGGTTTAATCAGACGGACTTTTGTCCAAAAGTGGTATAGGAAGAGCTAATATTTGAAAAAAAAATACAGTTTATGGATGTGATAGGAGCTTCTACCATTTTTATTAGAGTCAATAGTACGTTGCATTAAAATCACAAAACAAACCTTTACCATCAGGCAATTTATGAAATAAACTCACTTCTGTCAGAATAATAGATACACCCAACTAAATGGGGCGTGCTTAACCCTCGGGCGAAACACGCGAGTGCATGCACATGCAATAGAAAACCAACCAGTCTATTTAATATCAGGGCCTCGATTTAGCTTTAAGAGTTGCTTGAATTGACTGAATGACCTGCTTTATTTGGTGATTTTCACAATAATTTGCATTCTTCTTACCGTCATTAGGACTTTTGACATTCACAAAATATGATTCCAATTTTCACAATTCTTTAGGAATGTTCACTAAATCCTCAGCGCATTCTAAAGATTTTTAACAAAGTACCCCTCACATCACACGCACATGATTATTCTCTTTGAGAGTTCAATGACATTTTAATGTAGGGTTACCTGAATACGAAAATTAGGCACATTGACAAGTACACTGACTGACCACTGAAATGCATTTCAAATAGATGAATTGCGGACCAGTTATTTAGTATTTGCTAACTGAAAGACTAACAACCGCAATAGAAACATTGAAGGCAAACAATAGAGCAATGAAAATGGTTTAAAACGATATGGACGGGAATTGATATTGGATGGCAAATACAACTTGTGATATATGGAATGAACAAAATATTGTAGGGTTTAGATGTTTTTCAATCACTGAAGTGTTTATTGAACGGGAATGACTATGAAGGACTAGTTTGCTTCAAATGGTCCATCTTAGTATAGGACAGTAGTGCGTGGAAGAGGAGGAGGTCTTTGCTCTGCAATGAGGCAAGACCTGCCATATTACGCAGATTTCACCATTTACACACAGTTCTTATTATCATACATACATAAAAATATCATCACGCCTGTATCCCCGAGTGGGTAGGCAGAGGTGTCCCAACGTACACCCACAGTTCGCCGATATGTTTAGGTAGCATGTAAAAGGGGGCGAGCCTATTGCCACTAACCGGGCACAAATCCAAACTCCGACCTGTTCCTGATAATTTCATAGAAAAACCCAATAACACCTTGGTCGACTCGGGAATCGAACCCAAGACCTCTAGCGTAGCAGTCGCGTTTAGCACCACTAGGAAAACGAGGCTTTCTCATTCATTTATCTCTGTCTCAGAACGAATCAGAATCCGAAGCAAAATCGATAAAATTCTTGCACATTTGTCCCTTCGCTGTAATTATTTGTTTGAAAGCTGTCTTCAAAAGGAAGGTTATTTGTAGTCCTATGTAAGATGCTATTCTTTTGTCAAGAACATCAGACATAATCGAATTCTTCCCGAGTTTCCGACAACCTGACGTTCCATCGATCGCTCAGTACACGAGAATTTAATAAAATAAAATAAAAAGAATTTTATTAAACGGTTTATTAAAAAAATAAATTAAAATTCTCTTTCGTCGTATGATACTTAACAAAGCTTAGTTTTATAATAGTTATATGTATTACAAATAAAAATAAAACTGACTTTAAAATAAGTCTTATATTTATTTCTTATGGATCCCGTTGTCAAAACTGGAGCAAATGGGAAGCATCAGATACCAATTAAAAAAAGAATCATCAAAATCGGTTCACTCAGTCAAAAAAGCTGCAGTAGCAAATATGAATAGAAATACAGTCGGTAAAAAAAGACAGCTTGTCATTTCCAACAGAGTTATAAACTGTAAAGAAAACACTACTCAAACTATCTTTATAAATAAGTGTACCTACTTTAATAGTATATCGCTACTGCATCTACAGGAAGTGGGTGAACAGACAATCAAGTGAAGCCCTCGACAGACTTTATTGCATCCACTTCCAACTCGCCCTACATCACTGAGCAGGCAATTTCTTAAAGTTCTCTACTTGAGAAGTTCTGTAGTAGGTACCTACTGTTTGAGGATGGATATATTTTTACTATTGAGTCTGTGGAAGGAAGGATGATAGCAATTTTTTATTTAAATGTCCATCTTTATGATAATAAAAAAATAAAAGACACGTATTTTTTTCTGTCCCGTAAACAAAGAATTATGAAGCGCAAAAAACAGAACTCGAATATTACTACTACTATGACAAAAAAGACTTACGTAAAATACCAATTACTTTTTAAATGATCGAAAACGAAACCCTAAAATTTGGCTCAAAAAAATTCTTCCATTGGTTCATCGTTGCCGTTGACACTGTATCAATAATCTAAGTGCTAATCCTCCATCCAAAGTAAAATCCAGCCACAACAGAGACATAAACTCCATTGCATTTAAATAAAAGAAAAAGATCTTTACCCATAGCTATGTATATCAAGTGCCTGTTACGAGCCACTCGCATGCAACGCATCCGCATCGCATCTGACCCACTTACGACCGGCAATTGTTCGCGCCCGCAGCTAAAACATGCTGGAAACATTTTTAACAGACTTCCACGAGATCTATACAATTTTTTGTTATGTGGTAACTCCGGAAATAGTGAATCAATTTCAAAATGTAAAAACTATCGCGCTGCATGTTTGCCGTGGTCGCAAGTAGACTCAAAGCAAGTAACCCGGTCGAAACTTCAAGCCCCAAAAAAGGTATTTATGCATGTACGCGCTAATTAACGTGAATTATATTATTAACGTAATAAATTGACTGAATGTAATAATTATTATCTCGCAGCTGGTGGTCCATATAAAGAAGCTTGCAAATTTGTGTCACACCAGACAAAAGCTACGAAAATACATAGTTGGATAGGTATTTTTGAAATGATCTGAAGATACTGAGATTGCAAATCAAATAGGCGAGACTATTTTAAGAGCCGAATTAAATAAACTCAATTTTAAGCTTGAATCATAATTCTCGAATATTTAGCCCGTTTAGAGTAGTATATTGAAAAAAAAGAATTTTCAAAATCGGACTACTCAGTAAAAAGATATGCATATCATATTGAGATCATACATAAAAAAAAAAATATATACGCGTCGAATTGAGAACCTCCTCTGTTTTCGTCGGTTAAAAATAGTGGTTTAACATGAACTAGAGATCATAAAAATTCTGGCATCTACCTTTCATTTAGGTTTTTTCTTTTCGAAGTGTAGTCACCTGTTTAAGTTAGTTCTTTTCCATGTGCAGTCAATTTTTTAATTAGGCGCTTCTCAAAGTTAGAAAAAGTCTGTTCCTCGAGGAATGTGGAGATCGTTGCCTCATCCGTTATACCTTAATGAGCCAGCTTCATCACGAAACTCAAAGTTCTGCCAACTTTTATACCATGAACTTTTAACTACAGATGTCTTATTTAACGAAGTGAGCTGCAAGAAGTTTCGGATTCCGAATTCCTTAGTTAACTGAATTTGTGCACTTCGGAAGTTTTAAGTGCAGTATTAAGTTGTTCGGAGTTTGTGTATGGAAAGCGACGGAACTATTGCATCGAGTTTTTAACACCTTACAATTTTCGAAATTCTTTGGTTCGAAATTCTTTGGTGAGTTGAGGAGACATACCACTAAGTTTGGAAGGAAACGAGCGCCGTACTTTTCTACCAACTATTTCGAACTTATTTATTTTGTCAAGCTGAAAATCTTAGTACCTAGGTAATTATTAGAAAGAATGCGTTTGAAGAGTCTACGATCTAAATGCTTGGAATGCATTTGACTCCCGTTCTGTTTTAAATTCATCTTTTAGTAGGTATTTTGTCGACAATGCCTTCAATTCTCGGTGTTATTTATTAGTATCAATATGAGCCTCTTTTACTGTTAACATGCGGACAACATCACATGCATTGCTCTGAATCCAAAGTAAGTAGCTATTAAGCACTTGTGTTGTCCAGAAACAACGAAGGTACCACAAACACCCAGACCCGAGACAATGTAGAAAAGTGACTTTCTACATTGACCCGTCCGGGGACCTCAGAGCTAGCGACACCTTGAAAACCGGTGCGTACGCCACTCGACCACGGAGGTCGTCGTTACATTTTCGATGAGATCCTCTTGAGGCAAATAATTGATAAACACTTAGGTCCAACAACACTACGAGACGAGTATCAACATTGCGTGCGGTTAGACCGCTCGGGCAGTGTTTGACGCTACCCCTATGCTACACCCACATGCAAACATACCCAGCAATGGAAAGCGTGTAATTACATCGAATCACGAACAAGCGGTTACTCAATAGTATTACATTTCCGATTGCCATTAAATAATACAGGGTTATAAATGTCCCAGTGGACTAACCGATTATGCAGGTGGTTAAAAATTAATTAATAACACTCAATTTAAAAAAGCACGGCTTTACTGAAATTTTTAAAGGATGGCTTATGGGGTATCTTAATAAATCCACGAGGAAAACAATTTTTGAAGTCAAACATTAAAGAAAAATACTATTGAATTGAAACAGTCGTCTTTTTGGAGTTGATTAAAAAACAAACTGACCACCAATCCAGCTAGGAATACTTCTTTACTATATAGCAAGGGTGGTGTGGAGTAAACACAGGCATCTAGAGCAAAAACACAAGAAGTAACATAACATAGATTTCCAAAAAATCTCCTTCAATAATACCAGATGTTTCCACCGTACCATCTATACAATACGAGCCAACAGATATCGTCAGCATTACATTATGTTTCGATTCACTAAATAATAATACTCTTTACAAAAGACTTCCTTTGTCGCGGCGATTATCCGCGAGCACAATGCGGTCCCAATTAACTGACGTCACGAGTGATTGACAACGCCTTACGTACAATGTACAGGTATATGAGTGATAAAAGGGACGAAGAATTCGCTTTTTGTATGAATATTGTTATAAAAAAATTGTTATAAAAAGGTTATTGACGGATGTTCTCCGTATGTGTTCGTTACTCTTCCTGAACAACTGATCTCATTGTGATGAAATTTTCCAGAAAATCTAAGAATTACACTTATGAAGTGCAATAGTGGCACTACTTGTAATTTACATTTTATTATACAGGGTGCTACGTAACCCCTGTCCGACCCGAAAGGGTGATAATATAGGGTTCACAATCTCAAAAAATATGAAATTTCGAAAATTCATGGATTTTGAAATGACAATTTTTTGCCGCCAAATTCCCTAAATTTTAGATTAAAACAAAAACTACAATTCCAATATCGGCGCTATTTTTGGGGGTCTTTTGTTTGGTAATTAAGTAGTCTCTGTGACGATGCCTAACTCTCTATCTCAAATTTTTAGAAAACTAAAACTGTTTTTTTTTCACATTTTTGTAATCAGATATCGATACCTAGCAACCCCTTAACGGATCGGACAGGGGTTACGTAACACCTTGTAGAGCTTGTGATATAGAAATATGTGTGATACTCGTATGAAAAATGACAAAGTTTCGATAGATGCAATGAACATTTTTGACCTTTACCTGATATAATTAATATATTCATGCAGTTTGTGACCATCGGGTGTTTTGTACCAGTTTGCACAGATTACTATCCCGATATGTCCGTGGGAGCGGAAAGCTAGGCGAGTGAAACCACGAGACGCAATTAGTTATGTGGATCTCCGCAAATCCAGTGTCTAGTACATACCCACAGCATTTTCGAGGACATCTTATACTAACTTAAACAGGGCTAGATTTCAATGACAAGACAAAATTTTAAAATTCGGTTTTAGCCATCAAACCTTTTTATATCTAAAATGTTGCTGTCGAATAAAATAATAGAATTCGTTAGAAAAAGATCCAAAAATTTCCTAGATAATTTTTGTGTGTTTTCATTTTGTTGAACAGAGTTGCGCTGTTGTAATAATAATATCCTCTTTGATTTTTCCTGGTGAACCAGAATGTTCTTTTTTATCAATATACGTAGGAATTATCAATTGTGAACCAGGCCTGAAAATTTGGGCATAACATAACATATCATCACGCCTGTATCCCCGAAGGGGTAGGCAGAGGTGTACTAAACTACACCCACAGTTCGCCGATATGTTTAGGTCCCATGTAATAGGGGGCGGGCCTATTGCCACTAACCGGGCACAAATCCAAACTCCGACCTGCTACTGAGAATTTCATAGAAAACCCCAATAACACCTTGGTCGACTCGGGAATCGAACCCAAGACCTCTAGCGTAGCAGGCGCGCTTAGCACCACTAGGCCAAAGAGGCAGTTGAAAATTTGGGCGATCATTGAAAACTAACCTTTTACGTGTCTTGTAATTTTAATTTGTATTGTAAAGATATTTAGACTCTTGACTGCACTACATAGTTTCAATTAAATACGAAAACCGCCGTAACACTTAAAAATAAAGGCAGTATTACATCAAAGTGTTCTGATGTGCGGTTAACTTCACTGTGAGTGGGCGGCGCCCGCCGGCATTGTTTTATTTATCCCAAAATATATAATTCTCTTTGAACCTCAGTTACTGGAGGCACGAGGTAGACGTTACACCACAGAGTAAGTTACTTATAGAGATTCGTACTCCACGCAATAGTAGGTAAACTGACACAAGCGGTAGTGGTGTGTAGATGATCTATCGCTGCCGAGTGTATGAAAATTAAAATGAAAATCTTTATTCGCAAAGACATGGTAAATACAAAAGGTGGTAAAACAAAATAAGTCCCTTAGCATATCTCGCCTTCAGTAGGCATGCGAAAATTAATAACATAGATAAGTGTTTAAACTAATACTAATTGGTACAAATCTATTTTCTATAATTAATTTATTGGGGTCGGTTCGTGTCTGGCGGGGGTGGCAGCGCGTGTTGTCGGTCGCGCGGCGCTGCCGCGCTGGGGCGGGCTTGCGCGTGGTGGAGCATTCGGTCTTTCACACTGAACTGATGCGTGGGTGCGTCTTGTGTGAGAGGTCGGATGTTTTATCGTGTGCTCGTTCGTTCTGGCGTTGCACGGCCGGTGTTGCGCGCTGCCTCTTCCGCCAGATATGAACCGACCCCTGGGGTGCTGTCCTTTTTGTATTTTTGACGTTTAATAAGTGCTACTTTGTAGCCTAAGTTAAATAAATGATTATGTTTTTTTTTTTAATTTTGAATTTTAATATTTTAGTATTACACCATTCTCTGAAATGCTGTTTAATTTTATACTCGTACATCGTTAAAAGTAATCTTATTGGTTGGAAAAGCTACAAAAAAATTGAAGTTAAACAGAAAATGGAACAACTGGTTTTTAGTACTCTGAAAAATGAGGGGAATAGGTACTGCTGACGTTCTCAACATGTATCTGTCCCTACTTTACATAACATAACATATCATCACGCCTGTATCACCGAAGGGGTAGGCAGAGGTGTACCTATGTACACCCACAGTTCGCCGATATGTTTAGGTCCCATGTAATGAGGGGCGAGCCTATTGCCACTAACCAGGCACAAATCCAAACTCCGACCTGCTACTGAGAATTTCATAGAAAAACACAATAACACCTGGGCATATTTAACTACTTTATACCTTCAAATGAGAGAGACAGCATAAGTATTCACTTATTCAGCGAGTATTATGTATGATCTATTCCTGCGCTATTATTTAAAGTTGTCCCTCTGTTCAGTAGTTACTCTGTGGCAGGGCGCAAAGCAAGTTGTTCCAAAGCCATTGTTATTGTTTTAACGTTCTTGTTATGTTTAAGTTAAACGAAATTATTGTTGGATTGTTTGCCGCGATTAATGTTGGTTCGTTCGTGAGGTTGGTACGGGGTGCGGGGGGGTGGTAATGAAGGGGGGGCGGTACTTACATACTCCTTGGTTCATTATGGTATGTGATGGGTAATTGTTTCATAGTTTATTTGTTTAAGACTTCCTTGTATGTCATTATTACCTCTGCGTTTTAGGTATGTGCACGAAAGTATAGATTTTTTACAAGAATAATGGGTACTAAAGAAATAAGAAAATAAAAAAATTGCTTACATTGTTTCTCATCTACAATGGTTCTACATCACAAAAATGAAATGCATCATATTTAAAATACTTTCCTACAGGACAGTTATAGTTTATAAAAAATATATTATCATACCATACTTAGTTATCATCAGCTTATTAAAATAAGTAAGGGAGGCTTATTCTTTTGTTCACAATTTATTCAGATTCATAATGTTTCTTCAGAATCATAGTGTGTTTTAAGTGCAAGTAAAAATCTCACACCACAGAAACTAAAAAAGCCATAACATAACATATAACGTATCATCACGCCTATATCCCCGAAAGGGTAGGCAGAGGTGTACCAATGTACACCCATGGTTCGCCGATATGTTTAGGTCCCATGTAATAGGGGGCGAGCCTATTGCCACTAACCGGCCACAAATCCAAACTCCGACCTGCTACTGAGAATTTCATAGAAAAACCCAATATCACCTTGGTCGACTTGGGAATCGAACCCAAGACCTCTAGCGTAGCAGTTGCGCTGAGCACCACTAGGCCAACGAGGCAGTTACTAAAAAATCCCTAGAACATAAATCATAAAATCCTTATTAAAATAGAATAAATGCCAACTTATCTCACCGCCGCAAACATCCATAGAATCGAGCCCCGATGAGCGCTCGAAGCCGCGAGACAAAGTTAAGAGAATCAATTGTTCCGCAACGGGTTCATAACGACTTAAGCCGAGCTCATCACACGAATTATATTCCAATGGAAAAAGTTCCCAAAGTATTATACCAAACGATTATGGAGTTTGATTTGGAAATTGAATGTATTTTTTGGATTTTTGTAGAATGGATACGTTTAGTTGCCATTTTTTCCTTTTCATAACATTTATGATTTATATAAAAGATTTATATAAATTAATGACTTATGTTTCAACTTTTTTTTTGCCTGACAAAAATAGACGTGTCTGTCCTGCGCTTAAAATGGTATACCGAATGTGATACGATTTTTGTTTAAGAACTGACGAAATTGAGATGGTTCTTAGGCATTCTTAGCTAGTGCGGTTCAGTACCTATATAAATAGCTAATGAATTTTTACAAAAATTCTCAATATTTTTTTAATTTACATAGCAGTTTTATCTCCTAATATTGAAAAATATAAAAAGGGAATTTTAATTTTTACTTTAATTTTAATATCTAGAATATTTCGAGATTACAAACCGTACGGTCTTCTACTAGTACAGTTTAGTTAGTTGCGATTACCATGTGTCGGGGGGGGGAAGGGGAGGGGGCGGTAGTGACCTGTGACGTCACGTTCCCTTGCATAAGCACTACACCTGTCAACCGCACTCGCTTACTGCAACTTCGATATGTAGCTATTTGTGGAGATATAGTATAGCTAGATACGAGTATACTGCGTCAGCGAGTCTTGGAAAATACAACTGTAATTAAGAGGGCATAAGGTTCACTTTGCGCTACAACTATAAATTTCTAGTGAATTTTAAGTAAAAAAAGAATGTTTATTTTCAATTTTAGAAAGTTCATGTTTGCGTAACATCTGGCACTACAGGTTTTACGAGAAAGTCTTGTATGACAATAAGAATTTGAATACGATACATCTCTTGCTCACAAATGAAGCTTGACTACAAGAACTTAAAAAAATGTCCTAGGATCCGATAGGTACTATGCATTAAAATTATATGCAAGCATTTTTTTTACATTCAACTAAAATGATTGTTTTTAATTAGAAATGCCATTTGAATTTATTAACTTATGGACAATAGTAATTTATTAATTGATAGTTTTCCAAATTATTTAGGGATGCTTTATAATTATATTAACGGGACATACAAAATATAACAACAAAACTTGTAAATTTTGTTTCATAATTATAAATAATTACCAAATTATTGGACATAATAATTATGTATATTGAGGCCCGCAACAAAACAACAAATTCATTCAAACACAAATAATGTATAACGAACCAAAAGTTTATAATAAACACATAATTATTGCGCGTATGATCAAAATTCATTGGATTACAATCATCTGTCAGAACTGAAATCCACAGATAAATTATTCATTTAGCAATTTAGTAACAATGAGTATACCTAGGTATATATAAAGGTGCTCCCTCATCGGGGCCATTCGCGTGTAATGTAACGTTACAGATTTGAGCATTACATCAGTGAAGGAGGAGAACCGAACATTACAATTCATTACCTTGTAATGATACAATGTGTAATATCTTGATACAACTTGTAACATCACTGCGCTCCACTTATCCCAGCCCACCTGTATTTTGCCGGTTTTTAAATAATTCATGACACCAATATCGTTTCTACTGTGTTTGTTTTTCGTAAATAGCAGCACTTAGCACAACGACCGCTTCGTCTGACATCTTGCTATGAAATGCTCAAATTCGAATCTATAATGTTACAATACACGTGAATGCTCGCGGTGAGGGAGCACCTTAATAGCAAAGCCGTTATCTTGTATAACACAAAGCTTCAAGAAAATGTAGATCAAATATTCAGTTAATTATACACTTCTCATCAAAAAAATCGAAACACCTCGCAGTTTATGATTTGACAAGGATTATCAGAAAAATGTGTATATTTAGGAATAAATATAAAATGTTATTTAATAGTGAGTAGTATGAGGTTTTTAAATCCTAATGTTAATGTTCTAAATTCAAATTAAGTCTTCATAGGTTTCGTATTTTGTATAATGAGTAATTTTTACCCTGTATGGAATTTGAAGGAAATGGGTAAAAAAACACGCGTAAATGAAAAAAAAAGTAAGAAACGTTTATTTAATAACTTGTATTCCCTCCGCGAGCTCTTATTACTGCTTCCATACGGTTCTTCATCGATCGGATGAGAGTCACGATCACATGTTGTGGTATATTATCCCATTCCTCTTGGATTGCATTTTGCAGCTGGCTAAGTGTTTCTGGGGCTGGATCTCTTGCTCGAATTCGTCTCTTTAATTCATCCCATAGATGTTCAATGGGATTCATGTCCGGGCTTCTTGCTGGCCATACCATAATGGAGATACCACGGACTAAGACTTCGGTAAGATAATCTCGGACGACGCCCGCGGTGTGAGCTCTAGCATTGTCGTGCATGAATATGAAGTCGTTGCCAATAAAATGTGCATAGGGCATCACATGAGGTTCAAGACACTGTTCGATGTACCGATGAGAGTTTAGTGCAGGCAGCCGTGGCCCAGATACAAAGGCAAGTTCTGTCTTACCGTCGGCGCTGATTCCTCCCCAAACCGTCAACGAACCGCCACCATAGCTGATCTTTTCTTCAATGCAGCATTGTGCTAAGCGTTCTCCATCTCTTCTGTAGACTTTGTTCCTTCCGTCGTTACCATAAAGCATAATTTTACACTCATCAGAAAACAGTACTTTGCTCCACTGAAGGTATGACCAAGTTAGGTGCTCGCGTGCAAAGTTAAGGCGCGCTCTTCGATGGTCTGCAGTTAATTTCAGCCCATTCGCTGGCTTATGCGGTGCCAATCCGCGTTCCTTCAACCTTCTTCTTATTGTAGAGTCACTTACAGCTACTCTTAGTACAACGCGAAGCTGCTGCTGCAGTTGAAAAGCGTTAAGGCGTCGATTTCGTAAAGAAGTTGTTACAATAAATCGATCATCTCGCTCAGAAGTGACCCGATTCCTGCCAGATCCTGAACGGCGCGTGAACGAACCAGTCTCCCGATAGCGTTTGTAGACTCTATGAACAGATGATAAGCTTAGATGCAATCTTGCAGCCACAACACGCTGACTAAGTCCAGAATCAAGCAATGCCACCACTTGGGCGGCTTCTGCGGGCGAAGTATCCATATGTTTTAGAAAAAAAAGTTTTTTCAGACGTCCCAAAGTCACAGTAAATGAAATAAGAAACAAAAAGTTTAAAGACAAGCGCCAATTTTTAGTTTTTAAACGAGAAACGTACTCCAACCCTAAATACACATTTGTCTCAAAACAGTGATTAATTTCATTTATAGGATAAACACATGAAATTCTAATTTCGAATTATGATTTTTTTCTTCTTACTGTATGACCAAACTGCCAGCTACACAATAATGTTTTTTTTTTCATGGAATTAATTCTCTTTTGTAAAAAAATAGGACAAAAACAAATAAAAACGAAAGTGTTTCGATTTTTTTGATGAGAAGTGTAGTTTCATACTAACGTCAGTGTCTAAGATCCTAATGATAAATATACTTAATCTTTACTGCAATATTATAAAACTGAAGAGCTTGTTTGTTTGTTTGAACACGCTAATCTCAGTAACTGCTAGCTCGAATTGAATAACCCTTTTTGTGTAGGATAGTCCATTTTTCGAGGAAGGCTTTAGGATGTATTATTATAACATCACTCTGCCACCAATAGGAGCGAAGCACCAGAAATGTTGCAAAAACGGAGAAAAATATTTATATTTGATAGGTTCCGTAAACAGTACGACTTACTCAAAAAACTGTTGGTCTAGCGGTTAGTGACCCTGACTGCTATACCGGAGGTCGTGGGTTCGATTCCCACTCTGGACAAATGTCGTGTGATGAGCACGATCATTTGTTCTGTGTCTGGGTGTTATTTATCTATAATATGTATGTATTTAGAAATATATAAGTATGTTTATCAGTTGTCTGGTTACCATAACACAAGCTCTCTTAGAGCTTAGCTTGGGATCAGATTACCGTGTGTGAATTGTCCAGGAATATTATATTATTATTATTATATTCCACAGATCAACTTAAGTTGGTCATATTAAATAGACTCGCTAAAGCCCGGAGTATTTCGTACAGTTTCTTAATACTCACCTTCAGCTGTTAGTCCTCTTACGCACTAGCGGTTAACCGCTGGGGCGGCTAGCCGCGCGGTCCAGTTTAATATGCAACCGCTTGGCGGTTAAGTGCGTACAATCACAAGCGGTTGCATATAAAAACTGGAAATGCGGCTAACCGCGCGGCCAGCCGCCCCCGCGGTTAACCTCAAGTGCGTAAGAGGGCTTACGGGCTTCGGAATGACCTCTATAGAAAAACATTAGAACAAAGAGGTGTGATTCAGGAAACCAATCACAGAACGTTTTGTTTTTCTTGTTTTACGAGGAAAACGTTGAACAGGAAATACTTGATAATTATTACTAATCCTCACCCGAAAGAGAAATTCAAATAGAAATAATACATCAAAATCGGTTTATTAGTTTCTGACTACCAACTGACTACTAACCAACAGACATACACACTGACACTTCATGTTTTAATCCCCCTCCCTAGGCCAAGCTGGCCCGAGCCGGCCAAACTAGCAATAAAAATACGTCCCTAAATAATAAAAATTTAGA
Organism: Autographa gamma; assembly: GCA_905146925.1. Lineage (NCBI taxonomy): Eukaryota > Metazoa > Arthropoda > Insecta > Lepidoptera > Noctuidae > Autographa > Autographa gamma. The sequence continues at coordinate 358,684 of LR989849.1, read as the reverse complement.
TCCAGCCGTCCCTTGTTGTTTTGCTTTATTAATATTGTTAGCAACGCACTAAGTCGAGGTCCGGACCCCGCAGGGGGTACCCTTAGTGGACGTTGCTGACGTAGTTAGTTTTTTCCTATTGCTCTGGCTGGAGGCCTTAAGGTCCTCGCCAAAAGTCCGGTGAAGCAGTCAAAGCCTGTGCTCAGGCCAACTGCAACGATCTCTACCAAAAAAAAAACCACTTTTTAAGGTTACAATTCGTCTTTTTTGTCAGAAAAAAATCACCCTGTATGATAAAGTTAGGTCCAGATGTACAAAGCACCAATCACTTAGGCTAATCAAAGAACACTCTGTATATATACACATTTCTCAAAATTGTGAACTTTTCATCCAATTTGATGTTTCTGAAGAGTATCCCTTTTAATGTAATGAATGTAAAGTTAAACTGCCTCGTTGGCCTAGTGGTGCTAAGCACGCCTGCTACGCTAGAGGTCTTGGGTTCGATTCCCGGGTCGACCAAGGTGTTATTGGGTTTTTCTATGAAATTCTCAGTAGCAGGTCGGAGTTTGGATTTGTGCCCGGTTAGTGGCAATAGGCTCGCCCCCTATTACATGGGACCTAAACATGTCGGCGAACTGTGGGTGTACATTGGTACGCCTCTGCCTACCCCTTCGGGGATACAGGCGTGATGATATGTAATGAATGTAAAGTTCACGTTCTTGTTTAATTTGTATGGTCGCTACCCAATCTTCGTGGAAAGGCACAGCGAGTGGACATGGAGAGTTATATATTATGCAATGTTGCTTGGATAAATACACAGTTTCAGTAAGATTCTTTTTTTTAGAAGTAATGTAATATTGCTTAATTTTGTTTGGAAGGTTAGCTATACTGAAATTATATTTTATTTATAGTAATAAAATAATGTACAATAATTGTTACAAATTATTTTTTTAAAGTAACCTATTTGAGTTTCTAGCCGGCTCTTCTCCATAAGAAGGACACTAGAACCGAGCAACATTTTAACGTAACGTTTCTTGGGCCCTGTTTTTGGTATATCTTATATATAAAAATGAATCGCTAAATGTGTTGGTAAGCGCATAACTCAATAACGGCTGGACCGATTTCGCCAATTCTTTTTTTGTTGTGTTGGTTATTATCAGGAGAAGGTTCTTATGAAAAAAAATTGGAAAATTGCTCGGTGAAAAAAAAGTAATCCTGACCTTTGCTACGATAGTGATTCATCTGCGCCCTGAATAACATAAAGAGACCGGGAACGGGACATAGGCATTCATGCGGGTGAAACCGCGGGGCACAGCTAGTAAGAAATAAAAACATTTTGATTTCGATATGTCAAGATCACGTCTTAATTGAAACCTAAAATATGGCATTATAAAAAGTATCCAAAATGTAATAGCATGAAGATATTTTCATTGGTCGAATGATTTTATCGTTGGATTTTATGTAGGACTGGCTTTGCCAGTATACTTGTACTGGCAAAGCAAGTCCTAAATCAAAACCTAACCAACATTTCTTTTCATTGTTAGACCGTCGTACCTCAAAAAAATTAAAACCGCTTTACATTTTTCTACAAAAACAACAAATTATTTGATTATTTTGCGTATTACGCAAGCTACCAATATAGTCGTATACACATTATCTGTACCACCGACTATCTATATAGTCACAAACTTTTAGTAGCTCCAAGTTTCAAAGTTCAGCGCTAAATATTTAATACTGCGACTATCCCTGCTTATGTATTCAATATAATATAATATCCTGGGACAACTCACACACGGTGATCTGATCTCATACTAAGCAGAGCTTGTGCTAACCGGGCAACTGATAAACATACTTATATAATTCTAAATACATACATGTTTTAATAAATTACAACACGATACGGAAAAAATTATCATGCTCATCACACAAAAAATTGTCCTGGTTGGGAATCGAACTCACGTCGTATCGTATAGCAGTCGGGGTCACTAAAGAGCATCTAACGCAAATATTTTGAGATTTAAGTGCACGCAAAACTGTCCATACAAAAAATAACTACGGAACCCTTATAAAAATCAAGTGACTGAAACTAAAACACAGATTTAATTAATATCAGTTCATAGAATGTGGATTATTTGGTTTCAAAGTTGCAACATCTCTATCTTCGAAGTATAACTAACTAATCTAAACCAATCGCATCGTTTCTAGATTAATCTAGATTTAGTATCAAAGTCAATGTATCGACGATACAGTGCAAATACAAAGATGAGATCTTGATCATTAAAACTAGTATTGGTAGTTTAAACTTAGGCTACATTTAGGACGCATTTCACGAGTACGTATGAACATGTTTAAGTTAATCCCGGTTAATGTATTTAGTTGCGTACGACGTTTTAGTAAGCACTGACGTAAACGGAACTCGGTTCAGGCTAAAATCATTAGGAATTTTGTACAAGGGCTTTCTATGTCCTAGCTATCCTTACAAAAATATATTTAAAAATAGTCGTTTATTATACTTTCAAAGGGATTCAAAAAGAGGTTGTAAATGCATCAAGTCAGTTTTTTTTTGTATGTATGTTACCTCGATATTTACGGCAATTGCGAGACTATTTTCAATAATTCTTTTTTTTAGCTATGATGTGTACCGCAGAGTCCCATATAAATTTCATCAAAATGCATTCAGTGGACTTTTTTATCAATCAATCAATATTTTATTTAATATTGTGTTAGTGGTACATTATTCATTTTCTGGTGAAATCATCCTGACTAATATACCAGGCTCTCAGAACACACAGGAGTCTCACTAGCTACCCAGATCGAACTCGTTTTCTGTTGAAATCATCCTTACTAATACCAAGCGCACAGAACACACAGGAGTCTACCTATACTCGCTCACGAGTTCTCTGCATGAAGTTCGTATTGCACAATATATTTACATTCCCTTTGCTGTTGCTAAGCGGAACTAAGCCATATGAACGTGACCGATACGGAATGACCGAATGGAACGCTGATTGATTCTAGAAACTTGTTGCTGTAATGCCTAGTTTCTGGAAGTTCGTTACTGAACCCAGCGATTGATTGAATAAATTATGGGAAAGTCACATCATATTGAATGCATGTCATTGTTTTAAGTCCATAAACGAATTTTACGAAGTGCTTTTAGTACAAATACATGGACCAAATTGAATAAATGGAAAAATACAGTTTCAAGAATAAAGGAACGCTTTTTAAAAATACAAATCTATTTTTTTACATATTATTTTATTCTTCATGCATTTACTTGCTCACTTCTGAAAAAACTTTTGGTCAAAACGCCCATAAAATTTAAGAATTTGCGGAGAACATAGCTAAAAGTAAAATCTTTTGATTAAGTGGCGCCATACTGTTTTGTTCTATTTTTCACTGCATGCAAGGCAAGTACTATCCCACCGATGCTCCACCGAGCATCTTTGTAATTGCCTCATCGCTCGCACCGGGACTTACTCGTAATTGCTCTCGACTTGCACGGCGCGCAGTAAGTATCGCGTAATTAACGAGTCGCCGCGAGCTGCCCTAATTACACGCAGCATCCGATTGTTGCCAGCACTGCGAGCCTAGTACCATGAAACAAAAAACAGGACTTTTATCAATGCGGAAGCGAGACGCCGTTATGCGCTATGTATTGCGCCATCTCGCTTCCACAATAGGCATCTGATTGGTACTATGAACTCTCTTGGACTACAAAAATGAGACGGCAACATCCACAATATCGTGCTGTCTCGCTTCCACAATGGCCATCTGACAGTTGCAAAAGGCTATGAGCTTCAGAAGCCACGTATGATATGCATAGACTGCTACTATCGCTAGGTTCCCCTTGTGCCAAGCGGGAGCAGTTTTGAGTATGATCCTAGTACATTTCGTTTTTCATTTAAGTTAATTTTCGGGCAACAAGAAACTTATGTAAGAAAATATCGATGGTTTTGACATTGTTAGGATAATATTAGTGTTTTAGATAATTTTTTTGAAACGACAAGCTCCATCTTCATACATAATTCACGACAACACTTGTTCACACTAGTGCTTACGGTTTAAACTCTGAAAGGCTCACTATATAGTTTCAAATGCAACCTCGTTGTTCAGAAGCAGAACTGTGGAAGCGAGAAAGCAATACGCTTAGTATAGTGCGCCGTCTCCCTTCCGCTGAGAACAAGCGTGCTTTAAACATTCGTAGTAAGAGGGCAGATGGTCTTAACTAATGTTTAATAGTGGAAGTACTATATTCCATTGTCCAATATTTTCTAAAAGGCTTACTATTTTAAAATACGTTTATTTCTGGGAGGCATTTGAGTCTACGGAATATATTGTATTTACGGAAAACTATTTTTTTTTCTAATAAGCGCAAAAAAGGCGAATTTCTAAAATATATTTTGATCTTTTTTAACCCTGCATCAAATAAAATAAATTATAAATAGGTATATACGTAAGCTTGTGTGGTCCTTTGTACATCCAGTAGTAAGAACACTCAGAACGAAAAAGGTTTTAATACATACTTAATTAATTAATTGTATGTATAAACGTGTGTTGTTCTGTAACTGATACATTATTGTAATTACTTAAAGGGTTCTTTGTATTTCATTATATTTATTGTATTTCGTATATTCTGTTAAGGTGGAATTCAAATAATGTATTACGAACGAATCCTAGGATATTTTAAGTTGCTTTGTCTGTCTGTTATATTTTCACGATTAAACTGCTATAAATTTAGTATAAGCTTGGATCCTTAAGAAAGGTTTAAACGGGTTAATATCATATAATTTAAATATTGTAATAAAACTACTTTTTACGGATTTTTTCGCGGTTTATATTAAGATTTTAAGTCCCGACGTTTCGACACCTTTGCAGGTATCATGGTCACGGGTAGACCGTGAGCTCATATTGCGTAGGCCGGAAAAATAATTAATAAAAATATGAAGGTAGAACGAGCAACAACAACCGTCAAGACGAACACCACCTCAGTCTACCCGTGAACATGATACCTGCAAAGGTGTCGAAACGTCGGGACTTAAAATCTTAATATAAACCGCGAAAAAATCCGTAAAAAGTAGTTTTATTTCAATGTCTAACATTCGCGTAAACCTAAGAAACCAATAAATATTGTAAGTTAACGATATTTCACACACAGATAGTTTATAAACTCGATTATCAAACAAGATATAATTTATCCCGATAAAAAGGAAACGGAAATTACTCGGGTAATACCGCGATAAGCATTTTCTTAAGTTACTGCTAAAAAGGATTTGAACTTGTAACTTGTTAGTATAAATCCGGACCTAACACCACTAGACCACTGGGTCACTTGCTAATCTGTTATTTTGTTGTTCATCGTTTTACAGCAGCGTCCACAAATTCTTGGCTCGAATGACCGTTGAACGAGTCAATTGACCAAAGTGTCAATTGACAGTGTGTTATTTATAATTTAAAGATGTTTACCATAAGTTTGTATCCTGCCTTTGTTTGCGTATAAGATTATAATGATAATATAGGCATCACAAAAAAAACATCTTTTTTAATTTTATTATGTGCAACGAAATCGAATCAGTAGTTATGAGGAAATTGCAAAATAAATTACAGGTAGATCTAACACAGAATCATCTCTATTTGAAGTTGGTATATAAATACATCTCTAGATTTCTGAATAATGAGAGACTTACCTGCTGTTTATGTCTTCAATTCTTGAATGACAAACGTATAACGCCGATCTGTAGTGGAGTGACGTAAGCACCAGTTTTCAAAGTGTCGCTAGCTCTGAGGTCCCGAGCTCGCTCCCCGATCAATGTAGAAACTTACTTTTCTACATTGCCTCGGGTCTGGGTGTGTGTGGTACATTCGTTGCGTCTGAATTCAATAACACAAGTGCTTTAGCTACTTACTTTGGGTTCAGAGCAATGTATGTGATGTTGTCCGCATTTATTATTATTTATAACACATCATCTTACAGCTTTAGATTATACGCAAGTTACAAACCAACACAATTACAAATATTTTATATGTATGTCACATAATTGTAATTTGATTAGAGATCAAAGATCAACAATGCTTTTAAAATGCTTACTTGACATATTGCTAGCCCCTGTGACACATTGTATTCATATATTTGACAGCAAGACCACCAAGCAGTTTGTATTACGTAAACTCCTTGCAAAGCGATGTCGCCTCTTAAGTTTTATACTCTTTGGTCTTGACAGATGTCACAATAGCAGTGACATAAAAAATAAACAAAATATTAATTGAATATTTTTAAGCGTATTTTGTAGTTTTACATAAGTGTTAATTATTAATTATCAATAATTTTCAACATATTCGTTGTCTACCTTTGTGATATTGTGTCGTGATTTTTTTCGTCTCAAAATGAAGCTAAGTTAGTTTTCCGTTTAAAATCTTCGTGCATTGAATAATGCCAGTGATCTAGTGGTCTATGCACTGTGTAAATGGTGGAGGAAATGTTGACCACATATTTTGTGGTCAGTCCGCTATGAGTGTGGTCACTGTGCCCGTGACCACATGTTGCAGGTTGCAGAGACGTCAGAACACAAGCAATGGGTCCCTTTAGAAGTCAAGGTATTGCTTGGATTGATTTGATTAGTAATATACTAATTTTGTGGAAAATTTCGGTATAAAACTATTATATTCTATTCCTAAACATTTCGTTTTGAATACTTGCAATATTCCAAACCATCTAGTATTGGAATACAACAATAATTAATTGTCAGACTTTTTACAATGCTTAAACAAATATATATTTATTACCACTTTTATTTTGGTCTAGAGATGAGCGTATTTAAACAAACAGGAAAGCTCTTTCTTTTTACTATTTTAGTTATAAATATTAGTAAACATCTATTGGCTCTGTTTCTAAGAAGATAATCACACCTAGGTCGACTAAGCCTCTAAGATACATATCATCACGCCTGTATCCCCGAAGGGGTAGGCAGAGGTGTACCAATGTACACCCACAGTTCGCCGATATGGTTAGGTCGCATGTAATAGGGGGCGAGCCTATTGCCACTAACCGGGCACAAATCCAAACTCCGACCTGGACTGAGAATTTCGTAGAAAAACCCAATAACACCTTGGTCGACCGACAAAAATAAGAATAAGAATTTTTTTATTGTAGACTTCAGAAAAACTCCGTAAGCAGATTTCAATGTTAGAAAGTAATTGCTTTTCTTTAGGTACTCGAGAAGCTTATTATTGTGAGCTAAATAATTATCGTATTATACCTCTGTAGAGTCTCAGAATATAATACTGTCTGAATACGTTTATGTAGGCTTATGTACGACAGCATATTATATTTGTAATAGCACTAATTACCACAACTAATTGTACCATTTATTTGAGATGCCTAATTAGTTTACTTACACAAATTTTCGTTATGTAGTGTTGAATTTATTACAGTAAATTATAAATGTTAAGTTTGCTCTATATTTTCTAGAGCAGAGGTTCTATATACCTATATTTTACAAAGTTAAAACTAGGCGTGGCCAGAAATTGCAGAGGACAGACAGGTTTGAAGGACGGAAGGGAAGGCCTTTGCCCAGCAGTGGGATATGATATAGGCTACAAAAAAAACTATTCACAGTATTTATTACCTTTCAGTAACAGTACATAGTATTAGGTGGAAAGGAACAACTATTTGAATTAATTCTTACAAAAAAATCCGACTTCAAATTATTTCTTATATGGCTTTCTTATGTATCCTACCGTCATTACTGGACCAAAATTAAAATAGGACTATAGGACTTAAAGCACCAACTTTCAAATAAAAAAAAAACATCATTTCAGTTTACACAGCCAAAAATGCTGAGGTAACAAATATATAAAAAAAACAGTCGAATTGAACACCTCCTCCTTTTTGCAGTCAGTTAAAAACAAACCTGATTTACCTTAGTTCAACAAACAAATTGTCTCAATTCTATCCGTCACGGTGAGATAATGAATGCAACAAAGACACGACCCACCTTGTAACATACAACTCCGACCGGTCGCTACAGAAAAGTTAAATTGTGTAGCCACCCCTGCCCTCGAACAAAATGAAACGCGGAAAAAACAGCCAACTAATTCCGAAGTAAATACTTTGTTGGAATCGTTCCCAAAACGACTGGGCCTCGATATTTTAAATGCATGTCAGTGTACGTCATTGTGCCTAATTTTCGTATTCAGATAAACCTGCCTAAAATCTCATTGAACTCTCGAAGAGAATGATTGTAATGACCAATTAATGATCGTAATGACAGTCAGCAGAATGGCTATTATCATAAAAATTACCAAATGAACCAACTCTTAAACAGCTGAATCGAGACCCTGGCCTGTTTGGTCTAGTGGTTGGTGATCATGGCTGATATTGAGGTAGGTTTGTTCGATTTCCACCCAGGATAAAAGGTGGTGTGATGAGCACGATTATGTTCTGTGTCTGGGTGTATAACATGTATGTACTAAGAAATATATAAGTATGTTTATCAGTTGTCTGGTTACTTGACAATGATCATTTGTTCTGTGTCTATAAAATGTATGTATTTAGAAATATATAGGTATGTTTATCAGTTGTCTCGTTACTTGATACAAGCTTTGATTAGTTTGGGATCAGATGACCGTGTGTGAGTTGTCCTAGGATATTTATTTGTGCGACGGAAGCCGGCTTATTTGATGTGACCCCCTGTCGCGAATAATGTTATGTAGCGATATGTCTTGCGGTTGGAAGTAATCGAAGTTTAATTGAGCGGAAACCAATAGGTATTGCGAGTTGGCAACTACAAAGTGGAGAAGAGTGGGCTTAGTTTTGAGTTAAGTCGCCCTTTGTTCTTGAAACTAACTTATTATTTATGCATCTCTTTACGGCGCTGTAATGAAGTAGACTGGCCCTTTGTGTTGGGGATGGTTTTTAAATTAAATAAAACTGTTGCTTTGTATGCTTTTAATACTTTCAAGTACAGTCATGGTAAATGCTAGAGGTTTTTTAATAAAAGCTGAGACTTTAGACTTTGGTTTCAAGACAGGGGTGTCGTAGTAACTTCTTTTTAGTTAATGGCGGCAAAACCTAAGTTTTTTAGACTTTATGAAATATTTGTGAATGAATTAGCAATAAATTACTGTTCAGTAACGTATTTTTTAATTTGATAATAAATCAAAACTTGAGGCTAGCCATAATATCAGTGGGCTGCCGGCATCGGGCAATGGAAAATAAAAAAAAATGATTCGTTGAGTTGCGTTGCGATTCGGATCAACTCATAGTAAGTTAGGTCATATAAAATATACGAAAGTGATTCAGTGAAATTCCTTTGTGCTACAGTTTCGGCTGAAAAATGCGCTAGCTTTCAAGACATTGAGAATTTAAGATATCGGAGACTGTTTTAGGCACTAATGCCGCTGTTCATCGTTTAAGTTCATTAAGCGTCAGTGTCGTGTATCAACTAGCCTCATATCTCAGATTTTCTTTCACAATTACTGTCTTTCAACTCCCATTTCCCTTTAGTAATGTTTATAGAAGTACTAACATGTAATATCTCTCCTACAGGTGGAGGCGGAAGGCGGTGCGGCGTCATCGTCGCCGGCGCTGCCGCTGTGCCCCGCCGGCCGCCCGGACGCCGACGTGCAGCCGCTGCTCACTGAAGGTAAGTGACGGGGGACAGGTACTAGGCGAGCAGGAGAAGCGAGGAGTTTTGTAGGTCTGCAAGTAATAGGGATAGGTAGGAAAGGCAACATAAATACCTACGGAATATAATATCTAAATACGGTCTTTGCGTAAGGTTGAACGAGATCTTGGTATATATTTAGGGGAACTACAGAAAGACAAGTATCAAGGGCTAGGAGTTTTGTAGGCAGGCAGAATTGGTACGAATAAGAGATTTAAATATCGTTTCTGCGAAGTGTTGACCGACGTTAGAGTCTTGAAATAGGATATAGCAAAGCTGAAAGATAGCAAAGGGAAAATATTATGGCAAAATGAAAAACTGACTTTTAAAAATAATGCCTATTTTTTTGTTTAGACATCCTTTTTCTTAACAACGGAGTGACATGGATTGGTTTTAACTAGTCATCATCAGTATTATAAAAAACCCATCCACTAATATAATAGCGAGTGCAGCACATTAGATATTGAAGTATAGCTAGTCACGTAGTTAAATCTAGATGAATGGCCACACGGCCACCGTTTAAGATGTATTCGCTCCGTTAATGCCGCAGTTTCGGCCCACGCGCCTAAAAATATGTTCTATTTTAACATCACTACCCGACCGTTACATGGAGATATTTTAAGAGAAATCCGATGAATTTTCATATTGCATTTTCTTTTTTTTGCGAGTTGCAAGCTGTATAGGAGAGTTTTATTCTGACTACTACTAGATACACCTTTGTAAATTACTAATAACCATAAAACATGTTTTTCAGATTCTAATCATTGAATAGCGTAGTCCACAAAAGGCATTTATGTATCTGCGATTCTTGTATATGTAGATAATCGGAATACCAACACTTTCCGATAACTCTTTTTCTAAGTTTTAAATTTTTGGAAACTAAAATTAAATCCATACAATTTCTTGTGGCGGTTGGTTTGTGGATGGGTGACCATTTGTAAACACACCGAGTTCCCTCCGTGCCTCAGAAAGTCTGGTAAGCCGTTCGTCCTGACTACCATACGTTGATCTTTACCAGTCAATACAATTCCGACAACCAGCATTACCATGGAATTATCTGTTACCCGGTACAATCAGTTTTGGATGTCAGGTAGGTAATGACTTTATTCAGAATACAGTATTCAGCTGAATCCGGTAATTGGAAGCTATATAGGGATAGGCTTCGCAGAATATGATACACTATGAAAATTTGGCTGATAAAATAATGCACGTGGACAGAAATTGCAAATAAATAATAAATACTAAAATTTTCTCCTTGATTTAAGGAATTATTTTCTGAAAACCAAAACCAGAGGAGTTTGGAAGAAGAATGAGGAGGGCTTTTAGGCCCAGCAGTGGGATCTAACGAAGGCAAATAAAAAAGAACTCGCTCTTCATTGAATTTGCTTAGCAACGAAAAAATCTGCGCACAGTCTATATTTTCATATCCATTCCGATAATAATTTATGTGTTAAACCCAAAATTGAATTATTACATAAAATATAACATGTTATACAACTCTAAAGCATCGTAAATAACACAAGCTCACGTGATGGTGACGGCTATTCGTGTAAACAATTGAATCGTTTATTGTTTTCCTATGTTGCTACAAACTACTATCTTTATAAATATATATAATTCTTCTGTGAGTGTGTATGTCACTGAACTTCTCTCAAACGACTGGACCGATTTTGATGAAATTTTTTGTGTGTGTTCAAGGGGATCTGGGAATGGTTTAGATTCACAATTTTCTCCGCTGGACAGTGTTTTTTTTAATTAATTTTTAATTTATTAGTAGTTGTTGATTTTGGAATGTTTTACATTGGACCCGACAGACGGCGCTACCATCGCAGTGTCAAATTTTAAATAATATTCGTAATATATTATTATTTAATATATTATATTATATAATAATTTTAATTTTAGTCTGTCCCGACAGTTAGCGCTGCGAACAAAGTAAAAAAAACTTTTGTTATTATTTCATGCGGGTGAAACCGCAGGGCACAGCTAGTCTAGGTATAGTTTTTTTTGTATGCGGCAAAGTCTTTAGTAGTAAAATGCAAGAAACACAATTATTATAATTGGAGTGATTCAGACTAATTAACGATTGCACAGACTACAATTGAATCCTCTTTGCAAATTACTTTGCTTTTTAAAAGCTTTTTTGTTTATCCAATAATCGTTTAAATGGTTGGCGTTTTGTTCAATAGAAGGTTCTAGTGATAAATTTTAAGTTAGATTAGTGTATAACACTGTTTGGCCTTCACATCGCCGATATGAAATCTTGAATTCACTACTTTACAAATAATATTTTTCTTGTCAGACTTTTTCGGTGGCACTTAATTTTAATGGCTATCTAAAGTTTATGGTTGATTTTTGATCCTAATTCACTTGAACAATTTATTGATTGTAATAATGAACGAATGAATGAAGAGAACTAGGAGTTGAAACGTTTCCACAAGGACCTAAGCAATATTACGTGGTCCTTTTCTTTATACAAGAGCACATGTCTTTTTATACAGTTAGGTACTAACTGTGCCTAGCAGTTTCACCAGCGTAAGTACCTGTCTAAATTAAGAATAGCTATAGTCTAAGTAACAGTTACTTTTTATGAAATTTGCTATTTGCGAGTGAAAGTCCCGTCGAAATCAGTCCAGGCGTTTCTAAGATTATCCGGAACAAACAATCGTACAGGAAAAATACGCATTAAGTGAAAAGCTGTTGTCTTTAAAATTACAAACGAACACTTCAATTTCCTTTGTTTTTATAGGTTTTTATTAGGCACTTCATACCTGACCTACAAATTGTGTTATCTCGCAAAGGTCAAGTATTATAACAACGGATAGATATTATCAATGTCCAAATCGGCCTTACCTTTGAAAATCGACTTTAGATTGCTTCCGCTGAGATCCTCTTCGATCACAATCATAATAAATTCGGCCTTCCATTCTTACCCGTCGACATATTTCATACGGTTTTAATATTCGCCGCGGCTCCTCAAACAGCGGAACCCATTAATCACAACTCGCATCAAAGATGACAAATGGTACGGTAGACAAGTTGGTCCAGTATGAACGAGTTACTATGAACTCACATATTTATAAGCGAGACGCAGCTATACGGTCTGTAGAGTGCCGTCTCGCTCCCACAGTTGTAACTGTTTTCTTTGACAGATTGTAGTACAGGCATAGGCTGAGAGGATAGATAAGAAACTACAGAGTGCACATATTATGAGGGTACGAACCGTGAGCACTAGTGTGAACTGGTTTCGTCGTAAAATTTTTATCAAATCAGAGCGCACCGTTTTAATAAATGTATCTCTAAACCTAATATAACCCTAATAATATCGGAACCATTGATATTTTCACGTAAAATTCTATTTAAGCACTGAATAAATCAGTAAATGAATGTACTAAATAACGCCAAAAATCGGCTTACGTTCGGCACAATGGGCTTTTAAGCGATACTCGCAGTTCGCACTCTATACTTTTTTACTTTTCTCCTCTACGGGCGTAGGTAATATAGCTGTAACGACATTGACATTCATTTGTTTATTCTCATTACCTCCCGACACGTCGATGATGAATGGAATATGAATATAGAAATGTTCTCGCCTACATCTGCCTAACCCATCGGGGATACAATCGTGATGATATGTTATGTAATGTTATCTCGCATTCGACGTCATGCGTGAGAAGTGACGCCATTGTTACAAAAATGAACATAACATATCATCACGCCTGTATCCCCGAAGGGGTAGGCAGAGGTGTACCAATGTACACTCACAGTTCACCGATATGTTTAGGTACCATGTAATAGGGGGCGAGACTATTGCCACTAACCGGGCACAGATCCAAACTCCGACCTGCTACTGAGAATTTCATAGAAAAACCCAATAACACCTTGGTTGACTTAGGAATCGAACCCAAGACCTCTAGCGTAGCAGTCGCGCTTAGCACCACTAGACCAACGGCAATGATGAATGGAATATGAATATAGAAATATTCTCGCCTACATTCGACGTCATACGTGCGAAGTGACGCCATTGTTACAAAAATGACGCAGATTGAAACAAAATAAGAGATGTTATGTTTTGTTAAATGAATAATTTGAAAAGATTGTTATTCTAACTTACAAGTCAGATTTATAAGGGACTTATAAATGGATGGATGGTTTAAATAAATAAATGCGGACACCATCACAGACATTGCTCTGAACCCAAAGTAAGAAGCTATTAAGCACTTGTGTTATGGAATTCAGAAACAACGATGGTACCACAAACACCCAGACCCAAGAGAATGTAGAAAAGTGAGTTTCTACATTGACCAGTCCGGGGATCGAACTCGGGACCTCAGAGCTAGCGACACCTTGAAAACCGGTGCGCACGCCACTCGACCACGGAGGTCGTCATTTTGTTTGTGTGAAAGATGGTAACTATGAGAAAGAAGGGGGTAAATGCTGAGATGATGAGTTGTAGAGATGAATGGATGCTGATAGCGCATTGCGCCGACCACAAATAATTGGGGCAGGGCGGGGATAATGATGTCATGTATCTTAATATATATAAACCTCGTGTCACAATGTTTGTCCTCAATGGACTCCTAAACCACTTAACCGATTATAATAAAATTCGCTCACCATGTGCAGTTCGATCCAACTTGAGAGATAGGATAGTTTAAATCTCAAATTAGATTCGCAATTTTAATTTATTGCTAATTATTTGTCTGTTATTATTTGACAGTCACAATTGTTGATTTTGGAATGTTTTACATTGGATCCGACAGACGGCGCTACTATCGCAGTGTCAAATTTTAAATAATATTCGAATTTTAATTTTAGTCTGTCCCGACAGTTAGCGCTGCGATCAATTAAAAAAAAAGTTTTAACCACCATATAAAATTATTTCTAATCTAACCTAAACTATTTAATGTCACCTTATGACGTTTGACATAGAATTGATAGAATTCAATTAGAAAAAATAGTTAAGACAGGACAACGTCTGTCGGGCCAGCTAGTATTTAATAATAGACTATAATTTTATTAAAATGAGAGTGCCACCTGCCAGAGTGCCCAGAGTGTCCGGACACCTGCACTTTGGAGGACTTGAACTTCGCCAATGACGCTGCAGTTAGTGTGGCCAACTACTGGGCGCAGCGTATTTAAATCTTCGATTCGAAAAGAAGAAGAAGATTGATACTAAAAATAATTTGAGTTCATTTTTGTATCAAAATAACATTAACTATGTTGTATTAGAAATGTATTACTAATAGGTACCGATCTTTTACTTTCCTAACTTATTTGGGTTAGAAAACATACAAAAAGTTATTCGCGTATAACAAAAAAATCTATATATAAAATCTTTACAAATTAAAAGTTAGTTCGTTGCATTATTCATAACTTAAGAACGGGTGGAATTGTTTGCTTACAAAACTTTAGTGGTTTGATTATAAAACTTAAGAGAAAGTAATATTTAAAAAGTATTATTTCATAATTGAATGGACTGTTTATTTTATAAAACTTTAAGTAGAACAGTGTAAACAGTTTAATTATGATTCGTAACTATTTTTAGCTTAAGTTTTGAACAGGCAGAGCAAGTTTGTTGCATTGGTTTTCCCGCCATGCTAGGTTTTGTTTTTCCGGGCTTTATCAAAGATAGGGACGGGTTCGGCGTTATTTTAGTCGGTGTAAGTCTGACTAATAGACTTATCATCAGTGCAGGTTGAAGTCACTAGATTTTCACCTCGTAACAATAACTATAAACGAAAAAATAGAAACCACGGAAAAATAGAAACGAAAAAATAGAAAATAGAAACGGAAAAATGGAAAATTGCTTCACAAATCATCTCGATCACGTCAGTTTTCAAACGAAAGAAATACATCACAATCGGTACATTCGTTTATACAGACTACAGACTGACAATTAAATCACCCCTCTTTCTTCGCCGAGCTTTAAAATATAGTGGACGGGTAGCCATTGTAAAAAAAATCATGAAAACGGAACAAGTTGCAATTTGATTTTCGTTTTACATTTCGTGGGATACTTTCTGACACTTGATTTTTTCCGCGAAAACTTTGGCGAGTTGCGTTGATAAAGTTTGTTAATCATTGTTCCGCAACGTAGATACAGGTGTAAGGGAGTTTGGTTTGAAATAGAATTGTGTTTTTCATGGTATTTGTATTTCTTAAGAGTTGTGAGGTAAAAGATTGATTGTTTTTTCTAATTTTACTTATTTCTTTTATTAGAATTTGTTAACAATTCTATCTGAATATGTGATTCTGAGTGACTCTTAGCAACCACTAACTTTTTATTGCATATATTTCAATGCAAATCTGCCTCGCTGGCCTAGTGGTTCGAAACGCGACTAGAGGTCTTGGGTTCGATTCCCAAATCGACCAAGGTGTTATTGGGTTTTTCTATTAAATTCTCAGTAGCAGGTCCGAGTTTGGAATTGTGCCCGGTTAGTGGCAATCGGCTCGCCCCCTATTACATGGGACTTAAACATACCGGCGAACTGTGGGTGTACATTGGTACACCTCTGCCTAACCCTTCGGGGATACAGGTGTGATGATATGTATGTATGTAATTTCAGTACCTGTTTGTCCGACGATTACAATAATAGATGATTTTAATGCTCTATCAACACAATTACAACTCCATTTTAATTATCACAACAATACTATTGACATCATAAAAATACCTACTACTCATATCACGATAGTTTTCTTACCTATAGTAGATACATCTACATTCTCCTGACGCCGAAAGATTTACGGCGTGGTGTGCGCGGGTCGCCGCCTGTGATTGAACTATGGTCAGGCCACTGAGGGAATGCTTACCTGACAAATGTCAATTGGTCTTTATTTGTATGGAGAAGTAAAAAACCGTGTTACGTTTATTCCGTGTAGCCTAGCATAATTATATAGTTTTGAATTATACTATAGGATAAAATAAATCATTCGTCGCCACATTAATTTTCCTGTTGACCACCAACTGTCAGGAAAGCATTTTCTCAGCGGCTGGAGTATAGAAACTATCGCGGTTGGAAGTTAAAAGAAAAGTTTTATAGATCTAGAAAGGATTAGGTACTTAAAGGTCAAGAACGCCACGTGTTGAAGATTTAATACGAGCTTGAGGTTTTTGACCTTTAAGAACTTAAGTTAGGAAGATGTAAGTATTAAAATGGTAGTTACGGTTAAACTTAAAAAAAATACAGTTACTTTAAAAATGCTAAGCAATCTTCATAAATTATAGCTGAGAACCAAATTCGATGACGACAGCCTTTAAACTAAGGAAAACGTATCATAATCGGTCCATCCATTTAGTACTGGTACGATACACAGACAGTCAGACCGACAACCGACAAACTTTACCATTTAAACACCGTACTTTTTGCGTAAGGGTTGAATAAAGTACTCTATAGATATATGTTTATCATTTACAACTATGTGAGTGTATGAAAAGAATGTCCCATCTTAGGAATAACAAACATTCCAAGAATAAAACTCAGGGAATTCTTAGTACTTCTTGTCTAGTCACTTAATATAATAAAGTATCCCTTTGTTAGATATTTTGCCTTGTAAAGCATACATATCATCACGCCTCTATCCCCGAAGGGTTAGGCAGAGGTGTACCAATGTACACCCACAGTTCGCCGATATGTTTAGGTCCCATGTAATAGGGGGCGAGCCTATTGCCACTAACCGGGCACAAATCCAAACTCCGACCTGCTACTGAGAATTTCATAGAAAAACCCAATGACACCTTGGTCGACTCAGGAATTGAGCCCAAGAACTCTAGCGTAGCAGTCGTCACTAGGCCAACGAGGCAGTCTTGTACTTGTATATCACTTAAATATTATATATATACTAAATAAAGTATACCTTTGTTAGATATTATGCCTTCTAAAGCAGAAATAGTATAAGAAATGTACTAGGATATCATACAAGCGCGGAGTTGCCACTCGCTCTCCTAACAAAAACACAACCGGCTGGCTTTTATATATTCACGGATATTTATACCCGCATTATACAAAACAAACTTTCCATTGAAGAAACAAATATATTGTATTAATGTTTCGCCGAACAATGTGTTTCTTTCGCGGCACATCGCGAAGAATAGTATTGTTACAGTGGTTCCAATAATATGGGATATTATGCTATTTTATTGATATAGAAATGAAAGGGTATTTTCAAAATAAATGATTTTATCATATTATTGTTGTTGTCATTAGAATTCCATTTAATAGATGTATATTTACTGCCAGGAAATCTAAAAATGGAAAGTAAAAATATTTTTTCCATTTTTGGAGTTCCTGGCAGTAAATATGAAAAAACTGAATCCTTATAGGACCACTCTGTTGTCCGTTAGTCTGGCTGTTAAGTGTTTTGCTGGCAAATGAAAGTCTGATTCTCACTTGCCGGTTTTTTTTATCCCAAAAAGTATCGATAACGACACCGATAATAACAACAAATTAACTTCTGTAACTAAGGCGTCACTAAGGACAAATATAAAATAATTGAATATCCTGGGACAACACACCCACGGTCATCTAATGCCAAACTAGAGCTAAATTGACCAGACATCTGTTAAACATATAATAATATATAATGATAGATAAATTACACCCAGACACTGTACAATGATCATGCTCATCACACAAACATTTGTCCTGGGTGGGAATCGTGCCCACGAGCTCCGGTATAGCAGTCAGGGTCACTAACCACTGGACCAACAGGCCCGTCAACTATTGGTCAACTAAACATACATGAAAAGGTTACATAACAAAACTTTCGTGTCACCTGTAACGTAAATAGCATTTGTTTTATTTACTAGTTCACCAAAGCTATCGATTTGACCATCAATTCATTATTCATGTTCGACAGAATCGTTGTGAGATTAAACAAACTATACTCGTAATAAATTTATGTTAGCTATGATATCATGTTTGACCATTGACGTACTATATACATAGACTGCTACTATCGCTAGTTTCTCCTAGTGCCAAGCGAGAGCAGTTTTTAGTCTGAACCTAGTACATTTCGTTTTCATTTAAGTTAATTTTCTCGCAACGAGAAATTCATATCCGAAAATATCGATGGTTTAGACATTGTTAGGATAATATTAGTGTTTTAGATAGTTTTTTTTTAAACGGAAGCTCCGTCTTCATACATAATTCACGACAAAACCATTTCACACTAGTGCTTAAGTTCAAACTCTGATAGGCTCACTCTAGTTCCTTATGTATACTCTAAGTGTTTGACACGTCAACTGGATGTGTTTACTTTGGGTATATAGTTTTGAAATAATAATTTGGTCCTTTGTGACTTTAATTTTCTTAAAAAGATAATTATTAAATCTTTTTGTTCATTTAGATATTTTAATTTTATTTATTTGGTTCATTAACGTTTATTTTAATTGTGAATAAATCTCGCGGTATACATTTAGGTTTTAGTTCCTAAAGTTTCGAGGCTTTTGTTGTGTCAAGGCCACTGGCAGACTGAGTTGAGTATATTTGTTTCAGACAACACGACTTGCTGAATTATTTTCATTAATTCAGACTTAATACTTGAACAGAATGAAATTAATAATAATAAATACGGACAACTTCACATACATTGTTCTAAACCCAAAGTAAGCAGCTAAAGCACTTGTGTTATGGAATTCAGACACAACGAAGGTATAACAAACACCCAGACTCGAGGCAATGTAGAAAAGTTAGTTTCTACATTGATCGGCGATCGAACCCGGAACCTCAGAGCTAGCGACACCTTGAAACCGGTGCGTACGCCACTCGACCACGGAGGTCGTCAAATGTGAAATTGAATTGCTTCACTTGAAACAATTATATTATTACTATCAGCAATCAAAAACTAAAAAAAAACTACTTCGTAATAGATTTCCTAGTTTCCATTAGACAGGTGGAAATCTCGAAACAATTTTCCGATACTCGTCCGGTCCTCTCGATGGGAAGTGCTCTCGAATTGTTAATTGAAGAGTTAATATCATAGAAAGAGGAATTGGAATCATTTGAGAAAAACGTAGAGTAGAAAAAGTTAAGTGTAGAGTGCAAGTATCGCTAAAATTATTAGATCGGTTAATTGTTCCAGCGAAAGGACATTTTTGAAGTGTGTAGTACGTTCGTTTACTGATTTAAGTTATTATTCATGCAACGATAGACCTTTATTCGAAAATATCAATGATAACAAATCATAAGGTTTTAAAACAGTTTTATTAAAACAGCACGCTGTATTTAGACTATTTTTGGGACAAAACTAGTTCTTAATAGTGCTGACAGTTCATATTATGATATGTGCACTCTGTAGTTTCTTTTTTATTCTCTAAGCCCAAACCACTCACGGTCCATTACGATTTTAAATGTGTGTAAGTCTTATGTTTTACATTATGCAGTTGGTCCTTGTCGTCAAAGTGTCCGTATTTTATTTATAAAAGCTGCTTAAGTAAGTGTTGAAGTGGGGCTTAGAGGCGGACATTAAAACATGAAGAAAATTGTACGTTTTCTAGAGATTTTTATATTTAAATGCCAGTTATTGCTTTTTACCGACCTAGTTCTTATTATAGACGTAATGCAGGAAGGTGAATTTCATATTACGAGTGAAGTCAAGCGTATTTATATCTAAAAAGACGCTGAACTGGATTATTATTAGAGTTCAATATTGCCGGATTAATTTAAAATCAGTGGTGCTTTGCAGGTAATAATATTTTTTTAAGTATTCTGTCGGTAGAAATTTCAAAATAAATTCAAATGCCTACTGGTTAGGAAAAAAACTCCAATCAAAAGTCTTATAAACACGCTTCAATGTTTATTGAATTCAATCAATTATCTAATTACTCGTGAATAAGAACGTTCTTTGAACGAGAACTTTGTATTTGTGCTCATTGAAAAATCCCAAAGTTTCGGCTCGGAATAAATTATAACGTTCCTCACACCTACTGGTTTCTGAATTTCTAAGAAATAATTTGAAATATGTTCAGCGCGGGAGCGAGGCGAGGCCGGCAAACTTTTCCACAATGTTTAACTCAATAATCCGATCGCTGGCGCACACTTCGCTGCGCAAATATTATCCTCATAATTAATGCAATCTTATTTAATGAGCTGCAGCGGAAACTCCGACATGACTGGCTTTAAACGAATATGATACCACAGCACTTTGTTTTAGAGTTTAAATTAGAAATTTTGCTTAGAAATATGAAATATCCCTATGAAAAATATAATATCTTTATTACATTTCGAGCACTGAAGTGTTATAACCTACATAACAGTACGATCACTAAACACTTTGTAAAAGAACACAAATAAACCCTTACTACTTAAAAAGGTTCCCTAAATACACAAACGGAATAAAAGCTTCAAAAGAATAAGAATTCGGGAAACATTTCCAAAGTAATCGTTGGGTATTTGAGAGAGAACTTACTAATCAAATCTTGCACGGTCACGACCTGGTCCTGAGTTCCTGACGCGCCGAAGATTCTTCCGATAGGGAGTAATCGCTGGAGGAAAAATGAATGAAACTTTGAACACATTAAGGCACTCAGCCGGGGGTTGGGAAGTATTTGAATTGCTAATTGGAGTAGCATTGCGATGGAAAGATTTGCGATCGATGAGCATGTTCGTTTCGAGATAATATACGCGGTAATTCTGTTAATGGCGACGTAAGTGAGAGGCACGGGAGCGTGGCTCGAAGGACCGAATCGACCGGCGTTCCCTGCGGGCGGACAGTGTGGGCTTGTAGGTTGTGTAGACCCTGAAATCTAAAATTAAAGTATGAACATTCAGCTTAAATGTGCTTTAAACGTTTTTATAGGTTTCCTTAAGTCTCAATTTAAAAGTGTAAGGCTATAAATTTGACGTATTAGTCTAACTGTGACAATTTAGCTGTGAACGAGTAGACGCAATGTGAAGCGTTTCTTTTTTTTTTTTAAACTGTAATAAATGAGATTGTTTTTAGCTATAATATATGAAAGTCTGTTAAACCATTTTAAAGTACAGGCAATGCTGGTTCCTTATCTATATCGATAGAGGTCTGTGCCCAGCAATAGGACGTTTACAGGCCGCTTTATTATTATTAAACACAATTTTCTTATTATTGATTTCTTCGGTCTTAGTAGTCTCTAGAGATAGTCTCTAGATGTTGCTTCATGATATAAAATGTAAATAAACAATAAAACAAGTGTATAAGTGATAAGTACGAGCACGTGTAGGCTCGTCCGAGCTCTCATGAATATTCATAGCACGCGACCGATCAGGCCATTGTGAGCCGTCACGCAACTATACTTACAACAGCTGGTTCAACTGAAATAAAACTGAACTATTTGTCTGTGTGTTTGTACGCGGTTGACGCTGGATATGTCAGTCAGATTTGAGGAAATCTTGCCGCAATATGGTGGATCCTGATGGATGCAATTGGCGAGTTGTCGTTCATTGTGGCGTTCTAGGGGGGAGGCCTTTGTTCAGCAGTGGACGTCTTCTGGCTAATGATGATGATGATGTCGCAATATTATGTGACAGGAATTAGAAAGAACATGCTTAAATATCTTTTTGGTTTGGCGTTTCGACCGGGTCACACCGGCTGTAGTCGGAAGCAGACTTTTAAAAGTTAGTACGTCTTGTTCTGTTTTGTGGAGCAGAGAATTTGGGAAATAATTCAGGCTATTTAAAACTAGGCTTCGATGGCCAAGGGTCGTGAAAAATTAAAGAGAAGAATTTATATATTCATCAAAAAGGCGAGTGCATTTTACAAATGTTGAGATTATAATTTTTTACTTGGACAAAGGCACGAGGCGTTGCTAGTATTCAGAATATGAGTTCATTCAGATGTGTTTGTTTGTTGTATGCAGTCGATCTTGGACAGATAACGTCATACAGTAATCAATTATTATAATGATGTTTTAATAAGTATCATAAAGTGTGTGTCGTTAATGTCGCAATGAATCTGTTCGATGATTAAATTCCGCAATTGATAGGTACAGGCAAAGTATTGTTAGCTTTGTAAATTAATATAAATTTTATTTTTTGGAATTTAGGAAGCGAATCGGTGCCGCGGTGGTACGCTGCAGATACCCTGTATGTAATATTATTGTGTCGTTCAGAGATTCTTTTTAACGTCTTAGGTTTCTTTGTATATTTATCGTAGTTATTTGAATTGGAAGGGCATGACTTTGCTCAGTAGTATACAGTATACGCTAGAAAAAATAAAATAAAAATTAGGTACCTATTTGAATTTTGTTAGAAAGCAATTCGTTGAAGAAGATGTCGATAAAAAATAGACTATAACCATAAATCACAAGGTAACGACGACAGCGTTAACTGATGCAGAGTACGAGCACCGCTTGCCGGGGCTCTTGACCTGGCCGCTAACGAGAGCCTCTTGGCGCTGATCAAGAGCCCCGCGCTCGTCCGCTCTCGCCGGCGACCGATAGCGTTCGGTAAGCTTACATCGTGATTCGTGACTGTTAAGGTGAGGTTATGCTGGAGCGGGGCGACTTGCGGCAGCCATGAGCGGAAAAGACCACCAACTATCTATTATCTAAACTAAACTAAGCTTTTATCACCAATTTTTTGTCAATAATGTCCATTTTAATACTTAAATAATTAAAACTATTTGATGGTTGCGGGGTGAAAGTTGGAGCGAAAGCGGGAGCGTCCAACGACAGCGATCAGTTGATAGTGCGACTTTTCTTTACTATAATAATTATGCAAAACATAGATACGGAGACTTTCAATCTAATAATGTGTCGACCTGTAATCCGGAATAGTATAATGATAAGTACCTACTGCAAAAAAACTTACAAAAAAAGGAGATGAATTAAAACACAAATTTACAGGAACCTAATATTTTCATTCATAAAGTAATCCTAAATTTGTTAATTAAAACTAGAGAGCCAGTGCATAATAAAGCCGATAAAACGCCACACGCTGCCGCTTCAACGTGACCTACTACAGCGGAAAACACCGTGTTAATAATCGCTCTGAACAAGGTAGAAAACTAGGTATGAAAAATCTTTTATCTTTATAATTCTTTTTTCACTGGCCAATAGAAAAAGAGTGTCTAATATTTTTTTACTATCTAAAAGATTGACATTAAAAAATAGTCATCACCCCAACGAGGTTGCATTCGAAACTATAGAGTGAGCCTATCAGAGTTTAAACCGTAAGCACTAGTGTGAACAAGTGTTGTCGTGAATTATGTATGAAGATGGAGCTTGCCGTTTTCAAAAATCTATCTAAAACACTAATATTATCCTAACAATGTCAAAACCATCGATATTTTCTTAAATAAGTTTCTCGTTGCGCGAAAATTAACTTAAATGAAAAACGAAATGTACTAGGATCAGACTTAAAACTGCTCTCGCTTGGCACAAGGGGAACCTAGCGATAGTAGCAGTCTATGCATATCTTACCTCGATGCATCACCCCTATACCCGCTTGTCACGCCGCTTCCCGCTGTCGCTTCAGCGCAACCTCACCGGTAGACCGACAGCGTCGCTAAGCTTACCGTGATTCGTGGGAGATGGGGAAGTTTGCTTGTAATCTCAATGGTCACTTCAAATTGTTGTAGTTAAGGGCCTCGGTTTAAAGGTATGTCAGGAAGGCATTGCGGTGAAAATGTTTTACATTGATTTTGTAAGGATTGGTTATCTATGAGTGGCATTTCTTTTGACTTAAACAGTGTCTCGAAAATATTTTTCAGACTTGCTTTTTTACTTTCGAAGTTTTGAATTCGAATTGAAAAAAGCGTAAAGTTCTTTTATTTTTCCAAAGTCAGATATTTTTTTTTCAGATAAAATTCACACACAGAAAAATCTGTAAAATTAGGCCTCGGAAAAAATATCTGGCGTTGGTAGCGCATAGAGTTCTTGCATTTAATTTTTCACATAAAAAATGCAAAACGTATTTTTTGTATTTTAAAAGGCGATTTAAATCCTTTAAATGATATTTAATAATTTCGCCCAGTTTTCGAGTGACAATAAAGATTAGTGAAGTGGATAAATGGTGTCGCTCGAGTCAATTTGTGACGAGCACCGGCATTGGTGAGGGCGCTCGAGCCACTCGATAGAAATTTTAATTTCAACTAATTGAACCGGCCCGGGTATCCGGGTGTCCGGGTAACCGGGTATCTGAGTATCCGGGTAGCCAATTATACAATTAATCGAGAAATAGATTTTTGGGGAGATTTAACCTCGGCAGAAAATAGAGGTGTTATGAGTTTCACTATAGGTATGGGTTAGTTTCATAGCCTACATTATGGATCGACCGATTTTATTTCGTTTTAATTCTGTTCGAATTATATTACTTTGTAGTTGTATAAAAAGCTATAAAAACATGTAATAATAAACATTTTTTGTAATGACTGTCTGAAATAATGTCTAAAAAATACATAATATATCTATGGAAACTTACTGTACACGAAAGGTAAAAAAATATATCAATATTGTCCAAAATTGTACTCTAATCTGTAAGAGTTACTTGCTCTAAACAAACATAATTAATTATACATATTCATTCCAAGTTAATGGAAAGCTTGTAATCGATAATAATAAACGTTTAATACCTGCAGCAATCGAATTAGACCTAAAATTTCGCCAGCTTCAGCAGTGGCTCGTTGGTCTAGGGGTATGATTTTCGCTTAGGGTGCGAGAGGTCCCGGGTTCAAATCCCGGACGAGCCCAAGCCTTTTGAGTTTTGTTTTAACTTTTTGATTCTTTTTGCAATATTTTAAGATAAGTACAAATATATTTTACTAAAAATCTCGGCAATTTTCTTTTTTTTTTTTTTCAAAAATTCATCTGATATCCGTTTAGTCTTTATACAATATTTAACAGTACTAATGTAAACTAATTGCAATAATCCGAACAAATTCTTAAGTAATTAAACATCCTTAAATTTACAATAGAAATATTACAAAAATTCAAGATTGTGTTATTTCACATAAATCTAAGCTTCCGTTCCGTTTTGATTGATTAGCAAAAAATCTATATCGTAAACATTTACTCAGCTATCCTACTAATATTATAAATGTGAAAGTTTTTGAGAATGGATGTGTGGATGTTTGTTACTCTTTCACGCAAAAACTACTGAATGGATTTTAATGAAACTTAACAATAATGTAGCTGATACACCGGAATAACACATAAGCTATAATTTAATAATAATAATAATATTCCGTGACATCTCACACACGGTTGTCTCATCCCAAGCTAAGCAGAGCTTGTGTTATGGTAACCAGACAACTGATAAACATACTTATATATTTCTAAATACATACATATTATAGATAAATTACACCCAGACACCGAACAAATGATCGTGCTCATCACACAAACATTTGTCCCGGGTGGGAATCGAACCCACGACCTCCGGTATAGCAGTCAGGGTCTCTAACCACTACCAACAGGCCCGTCAACTCTCAAATTTATAAAGATAGTGTATGTATTGTCATTCACGCGGGTGAAACCGCGGGGCACAGCTAGTTAGAAATATTATAGTGAGTCACTTCTATTCTCGTCGTTACTAATAGCTCATTGTAGATTTATGAGTTTCATATTTTCAGTTCTGATAAATCTAGGCTAATATATTAGATAATATAACAAATTTTAGGCAATTTATTCTGGATGTAACAAAAAAAAAAACAATAATACCACAGAACCGGACAAATTGGAAGAAATAATGAGAGGCATTTGCCCTGCAAAGGGATGATAATGGCAGAAAATAAATAAATACCTTAGGAAGTATCAAGCCTAAATTACTAAAATACATTTAAAATAAGTTTGCAGTTTTCAGTCTGATTTACAGATCAATTAAAGCTACGCAAGCTTTAAAAACATAATCGCGTCAACATCGCACCCACCTTTTAGTAAATGTATGTCACAGACATAGTTATAAAATTTATTTCATGATTCAAAATAATGTAACAAACTATATTTTGTTTCAAAACTCTACTATCATGAAAACATCGACATTGATTGAATAAAACTCCGATAATAATAAATGTATTTAGTCACGCGACTATTTATAAGTGCCTAATAGTTTTATACCGGGATTAAGTTGAAAATGTTTAACGGTTTCCACACAACACTGCAATGCGATGTTTTGCAGAATCTTCTGATGTAATTATAATAATTCCAGCCTATTAACGTCCCACTACTGGGCCCAGGCCTCTTCCTATATGGAGGAGGCACGAGCATTGATCAGCACGCTTGCTCATTGCAGATTGGCGATTTCAAATTCCAATTTTGATGTACAGATTTTCTCATGATACAAAAAAAGACCTACCTTCTTCAAAATAAGTCTACATTCATTTTGGATCGCACTGCCGAAACTGTACCAAAATTAAATGGGACCACCTTGGAATTACCAGCCTTCAATTAAAAAAAAGAATCATCAAAATCAGTTCACCCAGTCAAAGGTTCTGTGATAACAAACAAAAAAAAATACAGTCGAATTGATTACCTCCTTCTTTTTTGAAGTCGTTTTAAATAGTGCAACACGGAACGTGACCTATATATTTTTCCGATGCAATACGAATCGGTCACTTATGCGAGACGCTCGTGGCCTGAAATCGCAATAGATAGACAGGTTTGGAGGACGGAGGTGGATGCCTTTGCCCAGCAGTGGGATAACATGTAGGCTAACAAAATATATATATATGAATTGGTAGCTATGTGTCGGCACCAACGAGGTTGCATTTGAAACTATAGAGTGAGCCTATCAGAGTCAAAACCGTAAGCACTAGTGTGAACAAGTGTTGTCGTGAATTATGTATGAAGATAGAGCTTGGCGTTTTAAAAAATCTATCTAAAACACTAATATTATCCTAACAATGTCAAAACCATCGATATTTTCTTGTATAAGTTTCTCGTTGCGCGAAAATTAACTTAAATGAAAAACGAAATGTACTAGGATCAGACTAAAAACTGCTCTCGCTTGGCACAAGGGGAACCTAGCGATAGTAGCAGTCTATGCATATCATACTTCGATGGTCGGCACCCTTAGTTGAAAGAGTTTAAATTGCATCAGTTAATAAAACAAAGGTTGAACTAACTCCGCCAACACCGCTCCATAGTTTGATAATACTATCGACGATTATATTTAATTCTGTATTACGAACTTTTTAATGTAGTGTTGTAGCAAATAATTAGTGTTGTTCTCGAGTTCTGTAGTTCAGTATCGGAATTCCCGGCCGTTAAACGATGTAAACTTTTTAATACGAATTATAGCGATTTAATCAAAATAATTAATTTAGAAAATAGTGGAATTTTGTGTTTTTGTTAAAGTTTTTACCTGAAAATGTATATACAAGCAAATATATTTAATAAAATGGCGAGATGTGACATACAAAATTGGTTAATAACTTTTGGACTGTCTATTGTTATCTTTTTAAATGTATAGCTTTTATAATATTGTAAACTCAAAACCTTTAACGAGCGCTATTCCCGCCGACAAACTGACACACAGTTTGGTGGGTTTAATTACTTTGTATTTATTTTAAACCAATAAATGTCTTAATTATTATTATTATTATTATTACATATCGCGCGCATATAACATGACTGCAAACGTTTTTAAACTGACGACGCCGTATGTAAATGACGGAATTATACTCTTTGGCTGCGACATGTACACCACTGTTGAGTATATCTGACTGGCATTTATTTCTTTATTGTTTTTTCTAGAAGTTTGTGTTCTGGCTATTTTTTTTTAACCTGGATTGATTAATTTGCTTCCAAGCTATAATGTTAATGCAGATCTATTGGGAACATTGATTTTGAGTTGTAATTAATGTTCAAATTTATGGTTATCGTAATGACATCACCATTTTACCTTTAAAACGTTACATGTAACATGCATAGTTGTGGTTTTGAAACACGCACACATTTGAACAGGATATTATATATAATAATATCCCATCCATGTACACTGTACAGTCACGAGCAAAAATATGTAAACTCATAGCGATATTGTAACACAAAATTAAGTGGGGTTTTTGTGTTGAATGACAAAAATCAAAAGTTTGTTATTATATTAGATTGCAGGTATTGAATCTTCGATAGAAAAGTTTTAAATTAAAAAAAAATGTACTTGATTAATGCACAGTGTTCAATAATTCCTTTATAATACGTTTTACAATATTCGTCTAGAATTGTAAGAAAAATCAATTTTAAATTGGAGAATGTGTAAAAAATTTCTCTCGTGACTGTACTCGCATCAAATTGACTGAGTAGTTCACGTGTATGTAATACCGCGGAATTTGTTAGTCTAGCCACTTTCATCGGATTACAATATGTTTGACAAATAATAACAAATTGATGTGTCATTAACACGCACTGAGCGGAATTTACGATGGCGGTTGTGTATTAATTATGTGTTACAATACAGATAACAACTTTGTACGTATACAAATTGTATTTTGTAAATCTATTTCATAACATTTAATTTGCCTTTTTTAGTACTAAAATATAAACCTATAAAGGGCGCTTAAGATAATGTACATTATTATTATTATTACATTTACTGACTCTAGTTGCTTGGTTCCAAAGTGTCTTCCATTCCTATGGAGAAGAGTCGATTCTCTGTGCAAGGAACAAACCAGCCCTCTGATCACGAGTAGATTCTACCAAACGTTTGGAAAGTTCTTTGAAAAGATTTCGTGCGCTCGGACCCCATGACCCGAGCGTTTCAACCCCAAACGGCTCGAAAATATAATCACCCACAATGTTATTATACTTCCGCCGCTTAAGGGTCTCCGCAGCTCCAGCAGCAGCGCCAGGAGAAGCTGCTGAACTTAGAACGTGAATTGACAAAATAAAAAGAAGAGTCGACAAGAAACTCCATAAGTTAATCTTTTAGAAATAAAATTGTTGCTATTCTTTGTACATCATTGCTTAGTTATGATATATTAATAGATGGGTACTAGTATGGTTGTACAGATCTTTATAAAATATACTTAAGAACCAATCCTATCACAAAAGCTATCAAATGTTATTATCATTATTGATGTATTCGTTTGTGAGCTACGATATTAGCACACACAATACACACAACTATTTTTAACAAAATAAAAGTTGTCGGTTTCTTCGCAACGCTCTTAACACGGCTTCTTAAAACTTGTGAACAAGCAACAGGTCACAGAATACTGCCACATTCATCCATATACCCTTCTCTTTCTTACTTCACTTCAGTTTAACATCTTTGTCTCTTTTCCTCGTCGGCTCGCAATCGGGTGTCTTCGCCGCTACTCGGGTATAAAAGTTTGTAAAGTTCTGAACGCCGGATCTCGTGCAATGATTAGTTTTGAATGAAATTAACTGAAATAGTTGAGCTCACGATATTGAACTAGGGTTTATATTTCATAACAAATTTATTACTTGAGAAGAGATTCCTTTCAAGTTTCTTGTTACCCTGTTTGCAGGAAATCGTTTTGTAGTGGAAGGAGTAATAATTTAAGGGAAAGTTGTATGAATAAAATACGCCATTTGTAGGATATTATATTTAAAGATCTTTTCAGGAAATCGTCTCGTAGTTGAAGGAATATTAGTTAATTTTTAAGAAAAAGATGATTGCGATTTTTCACGATCCTGTTGGTCTGGTGGTAAGAGACCCTGACTGCTATACCGGAGGTCGTGGGTTCGATTCCCACTCAGGACAAATGTTTGTGTGATGATCAAGATCATTTGTTCTGTGTCTGGGTGTAATTTATCTACAAGGTGTAAAATAATATTGATCATAGCCTCAGACACCCCAATTAGATTATTAAATTATAATATCCTTATGTGGCCTATAATTTAATTTAGACGAACCAAACCTATAAATTTTTCATCTAATAGATGCCCCGACTTTACGTTGAACGTTTGGTCGTATTAACCTACGCACGCACACAGGCGCGCTCACTCGATTGTTCGTCAGCTGTTTAGGCACTAGTTCATTGATCGAACATTCTAACTAAACTCAAATTTTCTCTAATACCTAACTACTGTTCACACTAAGCTGGATATTATCATGGTATAAGTTATTGACAGTTTTCGTCACACTTCCAGGCTGATGGGACGTTTCGATGATTCGATGTTTGATGTGTGTGTTAAGAAGTAAATTAAACATAATAAATTAGACATAATAACGGTATGTTACTTTAAATCGGTGTGCGACTTTCAACCGTTTGAGATGTAGGTACTTATCGTCAATAACGTAGCGTGGAGGGGTTGGCGCCCGAGTCGCCGTACCTATTACACTCGTAGGTAATTAAACGCGGCATAAAAGGAATTAGAACAAAGTTGTAGGTACTTACAAAACTGAACATTATGTAGAAACACTGTCTTTCTTTGTTTCTTCGTCACATTCACAACAATGGTTCAATAATCTGCCGTATTTTTCGATTCACTTTAGAGGTCTTACCGGCTTTTTCAAGGTATTTTAGTTAGTTTAGTACTCGAGTATCACTGTTCACTGTCACAAACGCGAGTTTTATTTTACTTTTGAGGTCATCGACAGTTGTTACCTAATTGTACTAGCGATTTTATAACAGCCACAAATAAAAATCCTCTGGCGTCCACTCCCCTTATCAGAGAGACCACTACATGGGTCCCCAGCTACCTATCCATCAGGTGCAATACTTCACGTCAAGGTCACAAGACACAACATAAATAACAAAACATTCACAGCACGCTGTCGGCGGATGACTAATCGTCTTTGATGTTAGGCGGGCGGTTGCCGCTCTTGGCGCTGCAGCAGCGCTAGCGGCCGCGGCGCGTGCGGCGCTCATTGGTCAGAGGGTGGCGGGAAATGTTTGCGATTGCGTCTCACTCGCATGCATTATGTTTACATTAGCAAATGACGTACAATATTTTTTTAGGGATTTCGCGTCTTTTTGACACAACAATGTAAAATGCCGACTACAAAGTCGGAAGTACATTTAGATAAGCTTTATTTCGTTGCAGTAAGTTCCAAATTTCTTTGAATATTTATTATTCGCGTTCTAACAATTTAAATATTTAAAATTTTGTATGGTTTATGAGTGCGTAAGAAAACTAGCGACGTACGAGAAATACAAATTGGACTTTATTCCTTTGACTTAAGGTTCAAATTACTTTAAACTAAAGATTAAATTGATTTGTTATGTTTCTAATTCAACACTTGTGAAGGAAGTTTTCCTGAAAAATTAACATGATTTTTTTTTTCGGAATTCGATTAAGATGCCTATTCTGAACCGACTACTTCCTTAACTAGCGTCTATTGTATTACACCTTGTATAATATGTATGTATTTAGAAATATATAAGTATGTTTATCAGTTGTCTGGTTACCATAACGTAACTCTGTTTAGCTTGGGATCAGGCAACCGTGTGTGAGATGTCCCGGAATATTATTATTATTATTATTATGCATGAATAAAATATAACATTTGGGGTTACGAATCTGCTACAACAGCTATAATAATATCGCCTTTTTCTTAGTCGCGAATATTATCAATCAAAATAGAGCAACATCACCAAAATTACTCGTAACTAAACTATCTATCATAATAAAAAGCTCTTTTCAGGAAAGCGTTTTGTAGTTGACGGTATAATAATTTTAAGAAAACGTTGTATAAATAGAATATTTAAACTTTGGGGTTTCAAATCTGCTACAACAGCTATTACAATATCACTATTTATTATATTAGGGTATTTAATAAAAATAAATAAGTTGCTGTCGCGCTGCCTTTTCCGCCGGATATGAACCGACCACTAGGGTGCTGTACTTTGTAAAAAAAAAAAAAAAATTGACGTTTAATAAGTGCTACTTTGTAGCCTAAGTTAAATAAATGTTTTTTGATTTTTGATTTTATAGTCCAACATATTTTGTCCAATTGAAAATCATCTTTTAACCGTCACAGTTATTTAACCCAAACTTACTATGACTCCATAAAACAGTTGTAAAACTTAAACTAACTTGTAGAACAATTGAACTACAAGTTGTCAAGTCATAAGATGAGTAGAACTTAACAGTTGATAGTCCGCGAAGGTTTGAGATAATGAGTTCCGTTGAGATATGGAACTTAGTACACGTTTATAGTTGTGTGGCAGAGGTTTACAAAGGTTACAAACTTAGGGCGGAATTAAAAAGGTATATATTCGACGAGCCTGTTGGTCTAGTGGTTAGTGACCCTGAGTGCTATACCGGAGGTCGTGGGTTCGATCTCAACCAGGGCAAATGTTTGTGTGATGAGCACGATCATTAAAATTTGTTCTGCGTCTGGGTGTAATTTATCTGTAATATGTATGTATTTAGAAATATATAAGTATGTTTATTAGTTGTCTGGTTACCATAACACAAGCCCTGCTTAGCTTGGGATCAGATACCTGTGTGTCAGATGTCCCGGAATATTATTATTATCATATAATAAGCAAATTCAGACGTACATTTTCATATATAATTTATTCTTAGTAATTCTCACGTTCTCTTTTGCAGTAATGTTATTTATTGGTACACAATTAAATCTAATATAAGAACAAACTCTGACTATACTAAAATTAGATACAAATTGACATCAGTTTCTAAAACATTTTTGACGTATTTATGTTTAGGGGAGGGTATGTATGTTTATTTTAACTATATCCCCGAAACTTTAATAAATCGAATTGATTATTAATTGAACTTCACAGTGTTCTGGATAACTTCTACCATAAAATACATTTACTTCCATTCTCATTTTTGTGACAATTTAAACTAGATTACCAATTAACTATCACAACCTACTAATTAATAAGGATTTACCACACTAATTAACAACACCGTAATCTGGAGATAAACTATTAGTCTAAATTAATTAGCGCCCTCCAAGACATGCCGTGTTATCATCTCAAAACGTTTACTTGAATGTTTTGACGTGCGTTATATTAAATACTTGACTGACTATGATAGACAGGACTAGCTGTGGCTCACGGTTTCACCTGCCTTTTAACAGAAAATAAAAAAATAAATTATTTATCTGTTATCAATGATGGTACATAAAAGAGAATAGTCTTCTGTATTTTAAGGGGTGTTTCTGAAAAACAATCAGACAGCTTTGTTTTCCTCGGGTGTCAAAAATATTATCAAGACTAATATTAGAAACTTTAATTATTTTAAAAAACATGTCAATAATACAATTATTATAATAATTATCAATACTAAAATTAGAACCTTTAATAAAAACTTTTTAACAAAAAAATTAAACCGCCAAAAAAACTGAAAAGCAAAAAATAAGAAACCTTTCTTTATTTAATCTTAATAACTAAGTTCTTTAACGAATGTGAGTATACCTAAGTAATTTCGAGTCTACATAGTTTCGAGAATGTAATGACAATACAAGATGATAATAAAATTAAAGGGAAAATAATTTATATGTTAAACCGGGATAAAATTATTCGTGTGTAGAGTTTAGTTTATAATAATAATATTCCAGGACATCTCACACTCGGCTGTCTGATCCCAAGCTAAGCAGAGCTTGTGTCATGGTAACCAGGCAACTGATAAACATACTTATATATTTCTAAATAGGTACATACTAATCTATAGATAAAGTTTACATCCTTACCGTTGTTTTTAAGATCAAAAACAACCATCCATCCATATTCCCAAACTACGTTTATAATAATACTTAGTAGAATCATAGATTAAAAATCACTCAAGCAAATTCAATGTAGGGAGTATTACTAATCTTATATTTAAGTGTAAGACCCTTTTCACATTATCCGACGATATCTGTATCCGACTCCGATTCCGATCCGATCTGTCATTGACACTTTCCGATCCGAAATAGGATTCGTCAATTTCATAATTTTTTTAACCGACTCAGAAAAAGGAGGATCTTCTCAATTCGACTGTATTATTTTTATTTGTTGCCCCATAATTGGGTGTACCAATTTTCATAGTTCTTTTTTTTATTCGTAAGCTGGTGCATGTGAGAAATTGGTCCAGTTTTGATAATGGGATCCACATGAAATAATTATAAGACTTATTTTGAAGTAGTTGAATTATTTTCCCCGGTATCGTATCGGATAATGCGAAAAAGCCTTTACATACTTGAAGAGATCTTGTGAGATACCACGAGGTTATAATTAAGGATCGTATGTACGACCTGTCGACCTTTAAGTTTTGAAAGCGAAAATTGTAGTTGGGAAACTAAATTGAATTTTGAGCTGAAAAGAGATGTTCTGAATGGTGGGATAGTAATCAAAGTATTAAGTAAGTAAAGGCTAGTGGTTATCACAAATATAGGCATTTAGAGGAATATGAATGTAACCACGTTTGGTGGAATATTACAGCACAATTTTGAAAATTTATAAAAATACTCTTTTGTATGACACTAAAATGAGAAGAACGCTTTAACTAAACGACACACTACCAGGGTGTTTGGGCTCGTTTGATTCGTCTTTACAGTTACTCTCTGAATCTTTTGAATAAATTACCCTAACTGATTCAAAAGAATGAGTTTAATTTTTTTTTTTTTTTTTTTAATCGAATTATATTTCCTTTTCTCTATCGTTCCGTTAATTCTGTTATGTAGGTAATAAATATTGGTTTGAATACACAAAATAACATAACATATCATCACGCCAGTATCCCCGAAGGGGTAGGCAGAAGTGTACCGATATACACCCACTGTTCGCCGATATGTTTAGGTCTCATGTAATAGGGGGCGAGCCTATTGCCACTAACCGGGCACAAATCCAAACTCCGACCTGCTACTGAGAATTTCATAGAAAAACCCAATGTCATACAGAAACGTGCTATTAAAATATATTGTTACATATGGTTGCGTGATTCCCATCGCATTTGTTTGATATTAGAGATAACAAAAAGCTTTACTGCATGTAGGTTCGTAACCCCGTGATTGGGTTGTGTAATTAAATGGAATTATACAAATTGTCTGTATTAGTTTCATGTTGTGTTGTGATACATTACTTTAGTATTCTGTACCTGTAATTGCCAATAGTAAAAACAGAACGATATTTATTCAAATATTCATTTCAATATTTAGTTTCAAGCCACAGCATAAATCACTCCAAAAGTCTTTTTTATCATGTGTCAAATTATATATCTTAACTTACATAAAACTATAAAATTTACAGTAATGCTCTGTCTGTCTGTCTGTGGGAAAAAATGGTTTTAAAAACTTCTAATGGAAATTAAATTCCGATGTCTTATTTTTATTGTGTTAGTAGAACTAGACAAATAAATTATATGAATAAAACTACTTTTTACGGATTTTTTCGCGGTTTTAATTTTAGATTTAGGTCCCGACGTTTCGACACCTTGCAAGTATCATGGTCACGGGCGGACTGCGAAAAAATCCGTAAAAAGTAGTTTTATTCAATGTCTAACATTCGCGTTAACCTAAGAAACCAATAAATAAATTATATATTTTGTATGACAAGTTTTTTTCCGCCTAACCGACTTCGATCCAGACAAAGCCTGCAGTCTAAACCTACTTTAAAATAAATGCACGACATTTATAAATCTAAATCCCCGTGTATTCAGGATCAAAATCCTTTCTATAGTAAGCGGCTTTTCACGTGTAAGCGGACAACGCAAGCCACTTAGCTCTGCTCATTGATCTATACAAAATATACTCGCGAGCACATGTATTTTCAAAAGGATCCGACTTAGAGTAAGTAAAGTATAGAGTGCGCCTAACAGAGTATGAACTGTGAGGTAGTATGAACTAGTTTCGTAATTAAAATAGTGCCAAAATTGGGTCCGTTGTTTTGGTAAAACTATCTTAAAACTTAATAATATCGGAAATTACGAAATTGTCGCATAAACCTCTGTCGTTACACGGAAAATAACACAAATAAATAAACAAATACGTTTTACAACAGCCAAAAACGTACTCTCAGTTCAATGATTACGCGCACTCTATTAGTTTTTACTTCTCTACTCTAAGGATTTGAGTCCTACATGCAGTAGATTCTAATCGTATTACCTCATTACTGCAAACGGCTTGTGACGTCACAGTCCTTTGAATATGAATGCATGTCTCTCAGTTCTGTTGAATAGATGTCCTAACACAACCAGACCCTAAGACTCTGACGTAGACATATCAAAGACTTAGGTAATGTTCGAATGAAATAATATGTAGTACTAATGTACTTATACTTGGGTACTTGAGTGCGTAATATTTTAAGCCTATTACAGCACCTTTGCAAATATTGCTGTGTTTTCTAGGCGACTTGCTTTAAGGATTATTTTGTGTGTCTTTTAAATTGCATGGGAAATAAAATGCAAGCAATAAATTTTATGTAGTGTTCGATTTGATATTCACCATAAAAGGCCAGTTTGTTCACTGGCAGATAACTTTATTTGAGGGATAGTTTTAAATTTTTTTACAGTTCTACCATACAAAAATGTCAGTCGTAAATTGGATTTCTCGAATAAAAATCACAAAAAATGTTGAAAAAAAAAATTGAAAAATACCTCGTGTTATCCGATAAGGCTTGGACAGTGAATACGCGTACCAAAAAAAAACCTCTTTTTCTAAAATTTCTAAATTGATAGTCACGCCAGTGTAACCCTATCCAACCAGCATGGCGCGCCGCGCTGCCCTGTATTTTGTCCCGCGGTGTATGTTTACCGGTGCTCACCCAACGCTCACCTGACCCCCAAATGTATGCGTCGCGGACGATTTTCATTGTCCACAACAAACGCTACATCGAACCGTGTAGTACGGTGGCTAATTGAATTTGTGTCACGCGATATGTGTAGAAAAGATTTGAGTGTGTGTTTGTGATTATAATAGTATCTGATTTTTTGGAAATGCGTTTGGAAGTACTTACAATAGGTGCTAATGACAAAAATGTAACTTTTTCAAAAGTTTTGTGTTTGTCTGTCTGGCTGTTTGTTAAGGCTATTGAAAAGGGTTGACCTATTTTCAACAGTAAAAAATAATCTTAGTAGAATTACTTAAGATCATTTTATTTCAGAATAATATTATGATTACAGAGCAATACAAAAAAAAAACTAGAAAAAGTCAACCTTAGAGAAATTACGTTACTTTTTTCCAGTCTAATATCAGTAAAAGTTTTACTAAATGTTAAGAAAAACTTGAACCTAGTACCTTAAATAATTTGTTATCAATTTTGACAGACAAAACCGCGCTCCACACCTAGTATTCAAAAGCCCCGTGTCCCACCGCGCGAGGTTTTATTTGTATTTAATAGCGGCCGGGGGTTGAGGGCCGTCCCGTGTTTAATGTACGCGATGATTTGTGCTGAGATTATTTAGATGTTGGCGTTATTTCTGATTTGTTTCTACAATATTTTGGTAGGCGGTTTTTGTATTATTTTGGCTAAGAAAAAGAAAGTTAGTTTCATTTTGAAATAAAACTACTTTTTACGGATATTTTTCGGGGTTTGTGTTTAGATTTTAGGTCCCGACGGTTCGACACCTTTGCAGGTATCTTGGTCACAGGCAAACTGGCTCTAAATATAAACCGCGAAAAAATCCGTAAAAAGTAGTTTTTTTTCAATGTCTAACATGCGCGTAAACCTAAGAAACCAATAAATTTCATTTTCTTAAATCGCGGCACCACCATACTTTGTCGAGGTCGATCGCGGCGAAGGTGGTGTGATGATCTTGTCAAATATGCAGGGCGCGAGTGGCACATATCGCGAAAAATAGAGATGATTAGAGGACGAAAGTCTTCGCCTTGCAGTGGGATCAGAAATAGGGTAGTAAAAATAACGTCAGCACAAGTTGTTGTAAGTTTAGCACGTGTATCTGTGTCAGCCTGTGGCATTATAACTTTGTTTTTTTTTATTAATTGGGTACCGATTTGTTGTAGTGTAACTTGTATCCTCTTTATTATAATTTCGATGGCAACTGGATTGTATAGTTATACCTATATCCATATTTTAATATTGAAAGCTAAATTTGAAAGTCCATCATTTAATGAATTCGTCCAGACCTCATAAAGGACTTGACATATTGTGACAAATTAATCCTTTTGAAAAGCGAATATTACACGAATAATTAATACCTCTGATTACGGATTCGGTCATTTTCATTAGCAAACTATTACGTATATAGACGGCGAACTCGTTAGCCGTTGATTAATATCCATCTATGTGTGTGCCTAGGTATAGAGATGTATCAATCGAATCCCTCAAAGCTTGAATAGAAGTGATGCAGGTAATGCTGGCTGCAGCCATTAGCGCTGCAAGCGTATTAGCCCCGTTTCAATTGCCTCGTGATTGACAAGTGTAATTAATGCGGTCGGCTCCGGCGGACGTGGCGGCTATTCATTATGGGACGGCGCTGATTCTGATGGCGACTGTAATGTCTTGTAGCTGTCACATATGGAGATGGTAGAGTATTTATCATCACGCCTGTTTATTGGCGGGTTACTTATAAAAGATTGAAAATTTTGTGGTTTCAGGTTCCCTAAGGGTGCGACCGAATGAGCGAA
Source organism: Autographa gamma (assembly GCA_905146925.1). Classification (NCBI taxonomy): domain Eukaryota; kingdom Metazoa; phylum Arthropoda; class Insecta; order Lepidoptera; family Noctuidae; genus Autographa; species Autographa gamma. Next base: position 319,620 of record LR989849.1, on the reverse strand, counting down.
CGAACTGTCGCGGTCGGCTTTTATTTACACTAGTGCCGATCGCGCGCTGCTCAAGAGTTTTGCATGAGTTGCTCTAAAGAGACGCACTAACCTATTACAGTAAATGCTTGCGAGCAGCTCGCGAACAGTTCACGCGCTGTCGATGTTTTAACAGACAAAGATTATATTATAAATGTTAATTTAGTTCCATCTTGATGTCTAATTAGCTGTGGGCTAAACCAACAACAAAATGGGTACCACATAATGCTGCACGATATCGCGGTAGACCGAGAAAAGAATTGAGAAACGAACTAGAGTCCTACCGAAAGGACTGAGCCATCCTAGCTCAAGACAAAAGTGCGTGGCAAAGGGAGAGATAGGCCTTTGCAGTGGAACAAGACGGGCTTTATAGATAGATATTTTGATTTGGAAAATTATTGGTTTTTAGTGTACTAGAGTCTGTGTGAAATCTGTATAAAATTGTTCGAAATTTGTTGGGTGATATTTTAGTCGATTTGATTGTTACAGTAAATCTTTATTTATTAATACACAATTAAATCTAATATAAGAACAAACTCTAACTATACTAAAATTAAAACTTACATTAAATTTGATTGTTTATATATTGGATAGCTTAAAATTAATTTTATTTCCTATTGAACAGAATTAGCGCCTCTATCTAATTGTCTGTCATGTTATAATGACCAGCGATATTGCTGTGATATTGCCGCGAATCTACTTCGGCAACTAATTGTTAGGTAATATGTGGTATTGTAATCATCTGTGATTAATGGTGCATCTCTGTGGATAGAATTCTCATTTAGAATGTACTGTATGGACCTAGGTATAGCTTATCTATGTAGGTTTTAATACAATATAGTGGGTAATATTTAAGTCTAAGGTTTAGGTTCTTTAAATGGTTGCCAACTTTTGTCACCAACATGGTGTGGATAATACAAAAGTGGGCAACTTTTTCCGGTAGGAAAACGGCTTTCAATGTGTTTGACTTACATAGATGACAAAAAAAAAATTGTTTAAGCGTCAATATCCTAATTATTTTAAGTTGAAACTCTATTGCTGGATGTTTATACATTCAATTGACAGAAAAGGTACACAAAAAAGTCGTAGTAGATGATTAAATTATAAGTAACTCAAATCACCGTTAGTGCTTTCGATTATAATATAAAACATCATCTTTTATTTACCAACAAACCGTCGTTGCCTTCGCTCCCCTTTCACACCTAATAATAAAATCACGTCTCTCGCTAATTCCCGCGAAGAGGCGGTAACCCTCGCCCGCTGACCCCGGCTCGTCCTTCAGTCACCGGTGCCGGCGGAGTAAGAGCGGACTCCTGATTTAATTAGGCCGGCGTCGGCAGTTCCCGGCGCAGGTAGCGTCCCGCCCGCCATTGTGAGCGGCTCGGTATCAATTAGGCCCCCGACGCTCTTGATGTGCTTTTCTTTTTCGACACACGCTATTTTAGGGTTGAGTTTTATTGCGTGTTGAGATTTTTGTGTGAGAGATTTTATGTCACGTCCGATAATTCGTGACCGATTTTTCGTAGGAGAACAATAGAACAAACTGTTAGCAATAATGTCAGCAATGCACACGTCCTACAAAAAGTAGGTCAGGATTCGGTACTAAGAATCGGCGGAAATATCGGCCCGATTATCTAACCTACAAAAACATAGACGGGCAGCGTAACGCATTTTTATTTGATAATAATTACTAAAGCAATCAGCTCAGGTGCTCATCATTATTTTGATGACCATAAAAAGATTAACACGAAACGTAAACTCAATAAAACCACGGCTTAATTACATTTATTAATAACCTGTTGATTGGAAACAAATAAATGCCAATATATTCATATGAAATCTGGTAATTTGTGCCGCAGTGCACGTGTACTCGATTCAGTCGACGGAAGAATAATTAGTTCCTTTGAGAGATACGTAAAATACGACCAATCATTAAAATTCTGAATATTTTTATTTACCCACTCATTCTGTTAAAACAACATACATTTTTTTTACATAGCCGACGTCAGATCCCACTGCTGGGCAAAGGCCTCCATCCTCCAAACCTGTCTGTCCTTTGCGATTTCTGGCCACTTGTGTCCTACCTTACTGACAATTTATATTACTTTACATTAAAGTTTAATCTCTATGTTTCTCAGCTTCACAAAGATTGAGCTCAAAGTTCCATTGTAACACATAAACGGGTCTTCTATCCGATTCTAAAACACAATAAGATTGGTTTGATAAGACACTGTTAGAGTACTCCACGGTGTTGATAACATCGCGCTGCCTTCACCAATACATTTGCGGAGAGTGTTATCACAACACTTTCATTGTGACTACTATAACTAAACAAGATAGTCTGAGTATTGCTTAAAATTAAGGCCCGAACTACGCCGTAGCATTAATGACTACGACAGCTACGCTCGTAGAGGATTGTATTATTCAATCGCTACGCGCAGTCCCATCTAATAAAAGAAAGTCGGTTTTGTTATGACATTTATTAATCAAGAAAGGGTGGATCAAATTTCATGTTTTTTTTTTTGTATTGTAAGTTTTTTCTTGACTCAGATAAACAGATAAATATTAAATTATTTTAGTAGAAAAAGAAAAAATAATAGTTCTGAGTCATAAAAAAAAGATTTTGATAAAACGGTTAAGTTACAAGTATTTATTTGAATGTGATTCTTAAATTAAGAACTTTACTTAATTAGTAACTTAAAGGTAGTTGAGTTTAAGTTTCGTCCTCGTTAAGTAGATTTAAGGCAGTAAGATGTTGTGGAACCTTTTCTAAGGCTCTATAGTGTGGAGGTGTATTTGGATCCCGCCGGGGCGATGTTAATCCCAGTTTAATTATCCGCGGCGACCTCTGCAACTGCTTACCTCTGTTATAAACGAGAATCGTATTTTTTTATATGTATTATAATCTTGAAACTTTTCAACTAATCTTGTAATTATAATACTTTAATTTCATCTCTTTGGAAGGTAAAATAATCTTTTGACTAGAAATTCCTAGTATTTCCTTTCTAGAATTTATTTAAGGGATATGAATTTCCAAGAAAACTATTTTTTTTTGTACTCTGAGAAATAAAGGTTAATTTTCATCCTCTTAAAATTTTACTTTGAGTTGCTAATGTATTTTGCCAAAACCAGTTTCTTTTGTCTCACTTAAAACGTTTATTAGATTACGAATGATTTTTGAAAGTAATAGATATAAGTTCTTACTCGGAACTGGCCTCAGATAGCAATAGGCAGAAATAAGTGAAAAGAGGGAAGGAAGGCTTATGTCTTGTAGTGGGACACCACAGGCTCTCAACAAAAGAATCCTGCTCTTGTGATCATTGATTGACTCTGACTTTGACAACCCCCATAGTCCAGTAGTGAATGCACTGGTTTTCAAAAAGACCCAGCGTCTTCTGAGGGCCCGGGCTCGATTACCGGACTGGGAAACGCAGAAATCCACTTTTCTACATTGTTCCGAATCTTGATGTTTGTGGTAATTTATTTGTTTCTGAATTCCATAACACAAAGCCTTTACCTACTTTAGGTTCAGAGCAACATATGTGATATTATCCGCATTTAACATTCATTGTCACTAAAAAAAGATCCATCTATTATTAAACACAGCAACTGTTTAGAAGTATGTTCCAAACGACTGCGTCGATTGATCTCGTCCACATCGGGCCACCATTCACCTGCGCGCTGTCCGCTGTCCGCTGTCCGCCACATCCCTCGCCATTCACGAGGTTTATTCCTGTCTTCAGACTATTTTTGTATGTAGGTCGCTTTATATAAGTAAGTGGGACAATGTATAATATGTATAGCTGAAGAATAGAGTGGAAAGCATTTAGGTTTTGAGATATTTGTCTTGACGCAAATTGATTATCATTGATTAGGCGTAGATGTAAAAAACAAAAAAAAAAGAATCGAATTTGATGAAATTAAATGCGACCATCTAGGAATGTTTCGTTGAAAAAAAGAAAAAAGTTGCAATCAATCCATAATTGACGTAGATACCGATGTGAGGCGTAGATGGGTGAGCCCGTCACATTTATACAAACCAATACCATACACACGAATAGACAACCTCGTCTTTTTGAAGCCGCTTGAGGTGTACTTACTTTTTAAAATATTTAAAAAAATAGAGCATTATATTAGTTTCAATTATTATTTCATACAGTAGTTTCGAGTTAGCAGAAAACAACTCTCAAGGTTTCTTAGGTTAAACAATGCAAAAGTTGATGAATGGTTTTATATTTATAGAATTTAAAATTTCTAATTTAAATATTAACATAACATATCATCACGCCTGTATCCCCGAAGGGGTAGGCAGAGGTGTACCAATGTGCACCCACAGTTCGCCGATATGTTTTTAGGTCCCATGTAATAGGGGGCGAGCCTATTGCCACTAACCTAAATTTAAATATTGCATCTAAAAATATAAGAAATAAAGATGAGGAAAAAATAACCTACTATTTAGTGACTGAGTCTACAGCTGCACTCAAAGACGTTAATGATTACTTAAAGAATTTCTTAGGATTTAAATCTATTTATTCAGACAATTATCTTACTCAAACAGATTAAAGCAATTTCAGTACCGATTTAAGTAAGCCAGCTCAGAAATTTAAAGTTGTCCCACTTAAATCTATAATAAGAAATCCCTTAAGTAACTACAAACGTCTCGTGCTTCAGTAAGACTACCTAAAACACATTTAATATTCAAAGTCACACAATATTTAAGCTGAAGAGCATACTTATACTGATATTACACAAGAGACTGTGGCACTAGGCTTTAGCGGCCAATACGAAGGCGTGTAAGCTCCCTTAGGGCCGGCGCACATAATGGCGGAGCGCAGCGCAGAGCATGTCTGCGAAATTTTCTAAACGAGACGATTTTCCGCGAGTATTTGCAGACTGTGCTCACTCGACACACCGTCGTTAATTGATTTTGTATATTAAAGCAGTGACCACAATGTCGATAATAGGTCAACAGTGAAAAATCCTCTGCGCTGCGCTCCGCCATCTGTGCTCCGGCCCTTACAGTTAGGCCGGGATCGTTGTGTCTCGTAAGGACGTGTGTGCGCATAACTTTATAGGTCCTGCTCGTAATAAGGACTTGCTCAGATCACGCGATTTAAGCGAATCAAGTTTCGTCAAAAATGTTCTTTTTCTTATTTTGTATATGTTATTTAGATTATGCTAAATTTTGAGATTTTTCCGAATAAGTATACAACATTGACTGTTCCATTCTAATGTAAAGGTTATCAAGGCTATTAAGAAATATCTGCTAAGAGGTTAAGTTTACTAAAAATTGTAGACGCGAAGGTTGCATGATATGGGAAGGCGTGAACAGATATGTTAGTTAGCAAAGTAGCAGATAATACAAAATAAGTTCTCCAAATAAGAGACTTTGATTTAAAACTTCATTGAAAAGTCCAACATACTCAGTCTCAGTCACACATCCAATGGAACGTGTTAATTAACTCAATTCGTTTACAACCAAACTTTTCAACCAGCTCGTACAGAGTACAGTCCTTTTCATCCCAACTAACTATCTTCAGAAAACTTGTTGCTCGGATCTCACGTGAATAGAAATCGCGACAACAATCTTTGGTGAAACTAATGAATTCACTCTAGGGACAGATTTGGAAATAGTCGACTAGTTTCTAAATAGTAAGATCTAATATATTTGTCGCGCGACCAAAGTGCGTCATGTGTCTCGATGATAATCGGGCATGTGTAATGTACTGCAATAAGTAAATGTATAAATATTTAATATTGAAATCTGAGCAAAGTTCCTGCACACATTCAGGTATACATCGTGAGGACGTTTTTTGTTTCTGCACTAGTTATTTGTGTTCAAGTCATACAGTGTATTATCTGCTAATATATCCTTATGAAAAATATTTTTAAATTCTTGTTTCTCAGAAAATTCTGCTGACGCGCGTCTCGCGGGTAATTTAGACGCGTCTTATCGCGTCATCTGAACACGCCGTTACCGGCAGTGTGTACGTTCCGGCGTGTCTCGTGATTGGCTGCGCGGCATGTTTTATAATAATGCGATGCTTTCAATGTATCAGCGTGCCTTGTCTTTATTATTATTATTAATAACGTGAGCTTGTTTTTCTTTCATTTTGATAGAATTTTGTTCGTGTTGTGAAATATATTTTTGGGGTAAAAGAGATTTTTAGTAGACTTTTTGGTTATATGGATTTTAAGCGAATTTTGAAAGGCAAATCTAATTTTCGGACATCAGGAACGGAATGGTAATAAATTGTGTTTATTGTTACGAAAATTATCTATACACGAATACTAAGAATTAAATTACATACTTATAATACAACACTTCCTAACAGACATGGCCACTCTTACCCATAATTTGAATAAAACGTAATAAATACTTGAATAGCGATTCCACAAATATCCCTCGCCCCGGTCACTCGACAGTTTCAATCTCGTCCCGTCCGCAAACACGCCAGACCCTCAGACCCTCAGACCTAGACCCTCAGACCCAGACCTCAGACCCTTCTTATTGCAGTTAATCGAAACGATCAGACGTCCAAATGAAATAAATGGATTCGTTGAAGTTTATTCGCGATTTAGTAGTATTTGTAAAATAATTATTTCTGAGAAAACTAAATACTTTCTTTGTACTACCAATTACCTTGTAAAGTCGATTTAAGCTTTTATACTTAAGTAAGAGTTTGTTTTTAGTTGTTAGTTATTATCAAAAAATCTTTACTAAATAAATGAAAAATGTCATTTACTAAACTGTTTACAAATAAAGGTACCACAAACACCTGGACGCGAGACCTAGTAGGAAAATAGTGACTTGACCGGGAATCGAACCCATTACCGCAGAGCTGACGACACTATGAAAACATGGTGTGTACGCCACACGATCACGGAAGTCGATAACTCGTAACAGCATTCAAACTTAATCCTATATGTTAAGGATAACTCAGCTATTTCAATAGGCAATTCTTTAGGATATAATCTTTGTTACAATTATTATGCACAAGTAAGTTACCCGTACCCATCTGGTACGCAACATGAAAAGGGTGTAACACATTAAATTCAGGCTGATACTCGTGAAAAGAGTCGCCGGACAAAGGCGTCACATTGTCACGTGTCCGCCGGGCCGAGCCGGTCCGCGCCGGTCTGTGCCGGGCCGCGGCGCATTGTGGATCGAAACTGCTATAATAAGAGGAAAATTCCTTGTTCTTTACAATTTTTGTTGTTTATTCCTATCGATAAATCTCCGATTAATAAATACCATTAGATCTTTTTTCTCTAAATTATTTTTTTCATTTTCGTTTTTTAACGAACAAGTATTGGCGCGCGGTAATAGCGTAGTATTATAGCCAATAAGTCAAAGAATATACTAATTTTAAAGTCATCTTTCAGGATACGTCCAAATTATTGCAAAAAGAAATTAAGAATGTCTATTTTCGGGCACACTATCAGTTGTAGAGAAAAACTTGGTTTAACAAATATTCATCGGAGAGATAGCGAGATCATTCGATAACACTAAAACTGAAAATGTAAAAAATAATAATGTCCCTCTTATGGCAGTTTTGCTACACACTGTCCACCAGTCCGGCCCCCGTCACAATGCGCCCAGCGTACCGTCGATCACCGCTGAACATAACACTATTAAAAAGAAACGCGACACTCCTATTTAGAATACGTTTTGTTATGTCCCTGTATTATTGACGTGTGAAATGTTAGATGCGGGATTTTGAGGTTTTATTCAGTGTTCGTGTTATTTTTTGTGAAACTTGATTATCTTGTTAGAGCTGTCGAGAGGTATGACAATGTTTTGTTTCGTTATAATAGGACTGGATTTCGAGTTTTAATTATGAAATCGTATACATGGTAGTTTTTGTTGGTTGATTGTGAGCGCGATTTGCTATTGTATAGGTCGCGTCAGGTAAAAAGAACGCTGGCGGAAGGTGGGGAGGGTACGTTTGCGCATGAGTATACAATTCGGCCGGCGAAGGTCGTCCTACGAACCAATAGCGCACCGGCAAACATGCGGCTCGTGCCCCCCCGCACTTCATACCACCAAACAGACCGATAAATCGCGTTCTGCGCATCTTGACAGCTAGCGTTCCTTTTACGTGACGCGACCTATACATATAATCTACTTAGTTTGATATAACATGCTACGGGTCCTGGTTACTAAGAAAAAGCATTTGTTTTATGTATTTATTTAGTAGAAATTGCATCTTTAAACCATCATGACATTTGTTGTATTCTGCAATGTCTGCAAAACGGCTATTTTCTATACAGGTGTTACGAAACCTCTGTCCGATCCGTTTAGGGGTTGTTAGGTATCGATATGTAATTACAAAAAATAGAAAAAATTAATGGAAAAAATTAGTTTTTGATTCATGTTCAAATTTAGGGATTTTGGAGGCTATTTCAAAGTTCATTATTATATTTATTATCATGAATATTCCAAATTTGATATTTTATTTGGGCATGTGATTGTGAACCCTTTATCACCCTTTCGTGTCGGACAGGGGTTTCGTAACACCCTGTAGAAACCGAAAAGTCATAACGACCCTCAAAAGGTGTCAAAACCTTCATAAATACAATGATAAAGAGACCCATCAGCCACATAGATCATAACGCACGAAGTTTCAAAGCCTCACATCAGACGACACGTCAAACTTATCGGAGGTAACAATGACTGATCGACGCGCATTCCTCATCTTCCAACTCGATCGGAGACGTCGTACTGTGTCGGGGATCGAACTGGGTGAAGTATATAAAATTTACAACTCTAGCACTACATTTCGTTCAATCCGACCATCTTCCGAACATTGGCTATGGCTCCGGCCGAACTTTATAAATCCGAACAATTTTCAGAGTAGGACACTGTTGCGTATTTCGGTCGCGATCGAACTGGGTGAAGTATAGACCATCTGTGCTCTGTGCTAAGGTTATAACTACGATTTGGATTGAGAACGAATGTTAAAATACTGTACGATTTCAAAGTGGAGAGTTAGATAGTTGGTTTGAGGTTAGTTTTGTTTATATATCTGTTTATTTAGTTTTGACGTGATTTGAGATTTGTTTCGTAAGGTTATGTTAATATTTTGGTTGTAGCTCGGTCTTAATATCAATAATAATTATACAAACCTATAAACATCCCACTACTGGGTACCGCCTCTTCTCTTATAGAGAAGGAACGAGCATTGATCACCACGCTTGCTTATGTGCGTATTAGCGATTTCAGATCCCATTGACATTCCACGAACGGTAAAGGAAACTTGACCATATGTCAGTTTGAATTTGGTCTTATTTCATGTAATTTAGATCCATTTCATCACGTACATTAAGTACTAGCTGTGCCCCGCGGTTTCACCCGCGTGAATGACAATACATACACTATCTTTATAAATTATAGCTTATGTGTTATTCCGATGTATAAGCTACATTATTGTTAAGTTTCATTAAAACCCATTCAGTAGTTTTAGCGTGAAAGAGTAACAAACATCCACACATCCATTCTCACAAACTTTCACATTTATAATATTAGTAGGATGTGGAAAATTTGATGAACTGATATTTTCGGTATATCAGTAAACCATGTTTTTATCAAGATTAGTTCAATTAGTTCCGTAATAATCCTAAACGTACTGCGATGTTTTGCTCTTAAGTAAAACTAACTACTTGTCACCTATACAGTCTACTTACAGTACCAACTTATAATCCAGTTCTCGTATGCGAGGATGGTCTCACGGACTCTTTCGAAGCGACTTCCCCGCGAAGTGCATTTTATTTAGCCACCGGCGTGTAAGAGGGGGAGAGGGGGGATGGTAGTGGGGGGGGGGGTGTCGCATAAGCCGGCTAACAGCAATGAGCCGCAATTCATACTGTTAGTGAATGTGCTTTTATAAGACGAACGTGGTTGGGATCGCGTAATGGTGGGATTGTCACATTCCTGGGATATTATTAGCTGCGAATCGATTTCAAATTACCCCTTTATAAAGATCTGAAGAAGTGAACATAAATAAATAAATAAATAATCCAGCCTATGAACGTCCCACTGCTGGCACAGGCCTCTTCCCATGTACAGAAGGCACGAGCATTGATCGTAAATAAATGAATTGTAAAGTGGATAACTTAGGGGAGCGTTTCAGAGTCGTGCGGGCAGTGTTATGAGGTATTTCACTGGTAGCGGGCAATTACAAGTAATTTTTGTTAGGATTTTTGAGATTGTTGTAAATTATAAGCAAACTTTTCTGAGTGACCTGAGTGTTTATAAGACTCTTATAATTTTATGTGTTCCATATTATGTCTATATATAAAAACCCTCTTAACGTTATAATAAATATGTTTATAAGTAACCTTTCCTTTAACCACGTTAAGTTTTTTTTTTATGTAGTTACTTTTTCTACCAGTTAACCCTTGGGCGATGCAGAAAATTCCGCAGATAAAATAGCTTAGCCCCTATTACTCTCCAAGCAAGGAAATATGAGTGCATCTTAAGCCTTCCATTGTACTACAGATTAAACTGCTTCTAGACCTTATAGGAAAATGGTTTCCATAAAGGTTACAGTACAACTTTTTTTGTAGAATATAATATGATGGTAAGCCTCAAAAGTTCAAGATAAGGCCTTGTTATGACGATATACATATGAAAATTTTAATACACACATACAGTCGCCATCAGAAATATCGTAGCGGTCAAGGTGACCAAATAAATCTGAACAATTTAAAATGTCAATAAGTTCTATTCGCTACAAGTTACCATTAATATCTGAACATTTATTACCTCGTTAATATCTGAGCAGATGCTTGTCAATAATTTCTATACAAACTACAAACCAAAAAATCTGAACACTCACAACGTGTTTGTGAAAACGTTGGTTCCATGCGGAAACGGTTACAAGACGTATTGAGTGCAGAAGGAGATTACACTAAATACTTATATTAATTTTTGATTCCTCCTTTATATCACGCAATAACGAACTAGGTGAGCTCAGCGTTTGACTCACTGACTTGACGTTTTGAGTGTTCAGATATTTTTGGTTTGTAGTTTGTATAGAAATTATTGACAAGCATCTGCTCAGATATTAAAGAGGTAATAAATGTTCAGATATTAATGGTAACTTGTAGCGAATAGAACTTATTGACATTTAAATTGTTCAGATTTATTTGGTCACCTTGTCCGCTACGATATATCTGATGGCGACTGTACAATAATTTAATAAAAAAAACTGTCTTCAAAATAAGCTACCACAGTCAAAACTGGACCAAATTGAACCAGCTTCCAATAAAAAAAAAAGAATCATCTAACCTCAGTTCACCGAGTGCAAGTACAGAGGAGACAAACACAAAAAAATAAGTTCAATTGATAACTTCCCTCATTTTTGCAGTTGGTTCAAAAGAGGTTTTAACTACATAGAGATGGGACTTTATCTATTTCATAATAGCACTATGGCTTTAACACTTCATATTGACCTTTACTTGTTCAACGGCACACTTTCTCGGCTAAAACTAATAACGGCCCGCGCTGACACTAATGCGTTGTCACGCTGTTGACTAAGCCCCGCGGGACGGAGTGGCCCGAAGTGGGACGGAGTGGGACGAAGTGGGACGAGGCGGGACGAAGTGTAGCGTGTCACTTCAGTTTGCAACTGCTTTAAATATTAGCTTCGATGTCGCTTCGACTGATTATGCAGTGTTGATGTTAAATCTTTTGACAGTTTTACTCGAGTGCCGGCTTACGAGAGAAGAAAAATACAAAATTGCAATAAAGATAGAATGTAGCAAAAGTTGTGAACTACAGCGATTCAAGAGGAAATTTTTCAGTCTTTGCTTTCGTCTCGTCAGGGTTAATATTCGTTCATACAACTAAAAAAACATAACATAACATCACGCCTGTATCCTCGAAGGGTTAGGCAGAGTTGTAACAACGTACACCTACGGTTCGCCGATATGTTTAGGTCCCAAGTAATAGGGGGCGAGCCTATTGCCACTAACCGGGCACGATCCAAACTCCGATCTGCTACCCCATACCTTGGTAGACTTGTGAATCGAACCCAAGACCTCTAGCGTAGCAGTCCGCTTAGCACCACTAGGCCAACGAGGCAGTCAGCTAAAACACTGTATACCACGGATACTAGGTATATTTCGCAGTTTTTAGTACTATTATAGAACGAGGATTAGCGCGTACATGCTAAAATACCTCTAGGGCTTGGCGTCTCCACCGGGTTGCAGGTTAATATTATTATAAACATGGAGTGCGATAGTATAAAAGTTAGTATATATCGTAGTTTACATGGATCTAGTACACCAACAACATGAGTCTAATTCATTCTATTCAAGTACATTCAGCATAAACTCTCGCGTCACAAGCCTCGCGCGTCCTGAAGTGCGTTTATCGCGTATTTACGATATCGCGCCGCGTTTACGAGCGGGAGATGTGTTTAACGAGGTCGCGTGTCGGCTCGTGTGGACTCGGCTTTATCGCTCGACTTCGGATTATGAGTCGTCAGTGAATTTAAGTGGAGCATTATGCCGATAAGTGTCGCGGATCTACAAATGGGGCTCGATTCTTACATACATAAATGGTGCTTAGATGCTGGTTGTTGCTTGAACAGTAAGTTATTGTTCTGTTGGTGAAAGTAATATTAGTGTGATAACATGTTTATGTATCACCTGGAAATGGTGTTCGAACTTATTTTAGGGACCTCGCGTACTAGACAGCTACGACCACGACCAGCGGCCGCAACGATTAGATTTACTTAGTGGCTAAGTGCGCGACGTTCATATGGTTTCTTTAGTAAATCTGATCGTTGCGGCCACTGGTCGTGGTCGTGGCCGTCTAGTGCTCAAGGTGCCTTAGTGAAAAAGAAAACAAGGAATGAAATTAAGGCGTTTTTTGTTTACAAAATATGTGTCGTCGGAACTATAGCTTTAATAAGCTTTCAATATTGCTAAACTGGTAATTTAAATTGCAAATATGAAACATCAAAAGCAACCCATAATTTGGAAGCTACGACACCACAGATAAACACTTAATTATGTACTATAAACTCATAACATCCCTTTTCATTGTCGGAGGATAAAAATAACTCGAATGCACCAACCAGTTCTTTTTCAAAGCATGATAAAATACAATAGTCATAAAGATTATCCATCTTAAACACTCACACATTCCGAGATAACTCGAATAATAATAGAAACAAGATAACAGGATGTAAGGAAATCCCTTTTGAAGGTACAAAATACATATACATAATGTGTTCTTAGGCGCAGGCCAGACAGAAGGGACGTAAGACGCAGACGGGGCGCGGACATTTATCATTTTCATACAAAATGTCCCGTCTCTTCTGTATGTTTTGCGTCGCGACGCTTCTATACATTTTGTATGAAAGGAACGCGGTAGAGACACATGTCCGCGCCCCGTCTGCATCTTACGTTTCTTCTGTGTGGCCTGCGCCTTAGGAAGGTCGCTCTATGAATATCATTCCGCTGTAGACTGGGCCCGAATGATTTGTGATCGAGTTTTGTTACGATACAGATTTTTCGCTTCCCTCTCGTCTCTATGAAGGGGTTTGACTTATGAGCTATTGTGTTCTGTTTGTATTATATTTGTAAGATGTGTGTGTTGCTGTTTAGGGACAGTGTAGGGAAATTTATGGTGTAGGAACCTATTCAAAACTAGATGAGGCGGGTTTCTTTACAAGAATCAATACATCACAAATAAAAATGGTAGGGTAGTACTCTTTATATAATATTATATGTACTTCTACTCATGTTGCGATGGAAGCGAATCAGCCGACTCCCAAATATTGTGTCAGAAAGGTATCTGACAAATGACTTCTTGATCTTTTTAAATAACTTTGAACTTATGCAGAATTCATATTATGCAGGTCCTTATGTATTGTATTAGCTTAAACTTATTTTAAATCTATGTTGTTTACTGCAAGAACAAGTCACAAGTAATAATAACACTTTTTTGATAAGCAAGTGTACAGTACTATACTAAATCATAAATATCCCGCCTGTCACACTGTCACAGTAAAATAACAATACAATAAAGAGATATCTCTTATTCCTTACATTAGATAGCTTTCATGATACTCTTGGCGCGACTTCAGTAGGCACACGTCTGTAAACTTGAATCACTGATGAGGGGTAATGACACTCTTATTGCTTTGAGATAAGGTTCAAATTGCAGCGATTAATCTGCATTCACTAATAATAATAATAATAATAATATATTTATTTGCCAGAAACATGGTAAGTACAGAGTTCTTAAAAAATATAAAAATAGATCGACATGTTTCGCCGTCACAGCGGCATGCAAATTACTTATAAAGTTTTTGTTATAAACTAACACATTAACTTAAAATTTAAAATTTACATGACACTCAATACAAAATTAATAAAGGAGATAAAACTAATTAACATTCTTTTAGAAGATTATACCTTATACAATAGAATTGGAACATACATTATTGATTGACTAGCTTATCTAGGCCTATATTTAGAAGCTAAGTCAAGACTAAAGTATTTACATGGATTTTTGTAAAAAAATTCGTTAATCGAATAAAAACTTTCATTTAACAACCACTTCCGCAGTTCAACACAAAATTTTTTAAATGGCAGTTGCCTTATAGACTTGGGTAGTGCGTTATATACTAGAGGAGTCATGTAAACACAGTTCTTTCGAAAGATTTCTAATTTAGGGATTGGCATTTTATATGATAAATGTGTTACCTCTCTTTTATTTGTGTTATCTTTTGTTTGAAAGAGCAATGGATTAGATCTTAAGAACTTAGCAACTTCGTAAATGTATATGCATGGCACCGTTAACAGACTCTGTGACTTGAATACAGGCTTACAGGATTCGGACCATTGCATGTTAAAAATTGTTCGAATGCATTTTTTTTGGGCAATAAAAATTCTTTCTATATCGGAAGAGTTTCCCCATACCACGATACCATAGCGAATTACTGAGCAGATGTAGGCGTGATACACCATCAAGGAGGTATGCCGAGACGTAACATCTTTTACTTTCCGTAATGCAAATACGAATTGGTTAATTTTTTTACAAATAATATCAATATGGTTTTTCCATGTGAAACACTCATCTAATGTAACTCCAAGAAATTTTGAAGTATTCACCTGATTAATATTACTATTATTGTATACCACGTTAAAGCAAATAGGCTTGCTTTTCCATGTTTTAAAATGAAGCAAGTTAGTTTTGGAAATATTTATTTTTAGTTTATTATCATCTAGCACTATTTCTTAGCATAAGTTTAAGATTTTTTTACTTATTTATGTAAAGTGTTTGTTAGACGTTTTTCTATGAGGTTATGTCATCTTTTGATTTGATTTTTTTTTAATAATTCTTGCTGGTCTATAAAATTTACCTATTTAATAAGCGTAGGTAATTATATGAGTACTTTTAATGGTAAAAAGAGCATTACACAAAATGAATAATCCAAAAAAGCAGCACACAATTTACATAACACGGCGCAGTTCGAAACTGGAAACAAATGAATGTCATTGTCGAAAACGTATTCGGACATCGTATTACCATACATTAATTAGTTCCGAGTCAATTACGAGCACTCAATTATTGTGCAGCCGGACAACGACCGACGCATACGTACGAGACAACATAACATAACATCACGCCTGTATCCTTGAAGGGGTAGGCAGAGGTGTACCAATGTACATCCACAGTTCGCCGATATGTTTAGGTCCCATGTAATAGGGGGCGAGCCTATTGCCACTAACCGGGCACAAATCCAAACACCGACCTGCTACTGAGAATTTCATAGAAAAACCCAATAACACCTTGGTCGACTTGGGAATCGAACCCAAGACCTCTAGCGTAGCAGTCGTGTATAGCACCACTAGGCCAACGAGGCAACGTACGAGAGCATTGTAATATTTACGAAGAGGGTTTTATTCAACGAGGTTGCATTTGAAACTATAGAGTGAGCCTATCAGAGTTTAAACCGTAAGCACTAGTGTGAACAAGTGTTGTCGTGAATTATATATGAAGATGGAGCTTGTCGTTTTAAAAAATCAATCTAAAACACTAATATTATCCTTACAATGTCAAAACCATTGATATTTTGTTATATAAGTTTCTCAATGCGCGAAAATTAACTTAAATGAAAAACGAAATGTACTAGGATCAGACTAAAAACTGCTCTCGCTTGGCACAAGGGGAACCTAGCGATAGTAGCAGTCTATGCATATCATACGTCGATGGTTTTATTATTTAACAACACATTCTGCGATGTTCCGTATTCGCTCTCCGGAGTTTTTAATTAGTTGTGCAGTATGCAGTTTATATTGAAACTCAAGAACTTGAGGTTATTATAAAGTTTAATGGCCAGCAGTTGTTTCTATTTTAAACCCTCTAGTGCATAAAAGAGTGGGCTTTGGGTGTCTGTCTGTGACATCGTAGCTGTTAAACAAATTGTCCGATTACGATGCGGTTGTTTTTTGTGAATCTATGGTTATTGATCGTGATGATTTCTTAGTCCTGTTTATTTGTGGAGATGTTCTGTTAAGTATTGAGAAAGTTATTAGAATTTATGTAAACTTATTTATATTAGTATAATAATAGTTATTATTATGATATGGACTCGTGATGAGGAGGGATGAAAGTCACGTAACTAGACGAGTTATGAGTATGAATGTGGATGGGTATACATGCAGAGGAAGACCAAAAAAGAGAGGAATGGATTGTGTGAAAGATGATATGAGAAAGAAAGGAGTAAATACTGAGATGACTAATAGTAGAGATGAATGGAAGCTGAATACGCATTGCGCCGGAGATGATGAATATAATAGTTATTATAATAGGTGGAGATAATATTCCTCTCTAACGCTTCTAACAACGTTCTAAAACCTAAGGTGATAAAATTAAAATATAAATTAAGAATTCCTGTCTCGTAAGATAGTTTTCTCGTTAGGGAGTGCACGGGAGATGCATTTTAAGTATGTAATAAACTGTTTCAGGGACATTATTCACTGAAAAATATATTAATATGTTATTAGCACTACTAATTGTAGCAGGTAGGTAAAGCGTGCCTTCTGATTATATTGTTTGGAACGATCTTTTCAAAAGCTGAGCGTAATACTCGTAGGGTTTTATTTTGAATGTCTGTGTATGAACTTCGGGATAAACGAAACGGGAAAAGAATAAGGAAAGTGATTGAATATTTCGCCATCCAAAGAGGGTATGTTTTGATAGTAAAATATGTAGAACTAATTTTTAACTTCCCAGTCGCACGCTTGGAGGAGATTATTTGCAATTTCAAAATCAATCAACGAAATGACAACGAGCCCCCGCTTTCCAAATAGAATCCTCGCCACATTCCATCTCTCACCGAGAACAAGGAAACATGGTGTTGACACGACGTCACTTTTATCCCGGATCACAGCGCGTTCCGATCCCGGCCTCGGGCAGGTTCGGGCAGGTCCGGGCGAGTCCAACGGTATTATAGGCGGGGAGCCGCTGCCACAAACATCCGCTTAAAAGGAGTAGAGAAACTACAGAGTGCACCGATCGGGGTCTGAACCGTGAGCACTAGTATGAACTAGTTTTGTCGTTATGTCAAAACAGAGCGCGCCGTTTTTATATGATGGTTTTAATTCTAAGGTTGGAACCACGGATATTTTCACATAATCGTTTGTATATTGGTTTCTTAGACTACGCGAATTTTTGACATTGAAATAAAACTACTTTTTACGGATTTTTTCGCGATTAAAATTTTTGATTTAGGTCCCGACGTGGCGACACCTTTGCAGGTATCCAGGTTTGTCGTTGCACAGAAAACAAATCGATCAGTTAACGAATGTACTACATACACTCACATTGTGCTTACGCTCGTCGCAATGGTCTTTTAGCGATTCACTTTAGCGCATTCTACAGTTTTTACTTTTTCAAACTCTATGACCAAACAACACGTGTCGTAGGTACCTGGGCGAATCATCGCGAAGATACAAAACTCTTTTTATAGACGAGTAAAACTCGAAGGGACTCGTTTACCTAATTTTATTTAGGGTGTCAGCAGTAAAGCTGGTGGCTTGATTGTCATGTTACGAGCTGGCCCCTTTCATGGCGTCCTGTTGCCACCCGACGTGGGGCAAGAGGATCATTGTTGTTTTATATTCACGCTCACCTTTGTAGGCACGTGATAAAGTTGGATGTGGTAAATGGAATTTGATGTTGAAAGTATGTACGGAAACATGTCTAGCTTTTCTGTCGCGTAATCAATGTTAAACTTTGTTTAATAGTCTGTATTCTTTGAATTATTCGATAATGAAAAGCGTTTACACCATAGTGAATAATATATTCCAACTAATTTCATCAAAAATATTATCCAATAACCAATTCCTTTACTACCTAAAAATACGATCATTTCCTAGCCGACATTTGTAGCCAAATAAGTTGTCAAGCTGAAACCCTCCAAATCTGATACCGCCCTAAACAAGCGTTATTCTTTCAAAATGAAACCAACATCTATTTTTATTATACAACACCACAATAGCTCAGGAGTCAGAAACAAAAGCAGTGCGTTTAGATCGACGTCAAGCCATCAAGCTATTTCTGTACACTCACGAGCAAAAATTGGAATACTTACACTAATCAAATTTTTAATAGCTTTTCTCTTCACTTTTATATTGGTATTGTAAAACATTTTATGTAATTATATAAAAAAATCCAAATTTTTCTTTAGTATTTCCAACAAAATATTTCGCAAAATTTGCTTATCAATTTCGCTACGTGTGTACATATTTGTGCTCGTGACTTGACTCGTTAGTGTCTCCGAAACTCACAGGATCCCACTTCCCCTTTGTATATTCATGTATACGTCAAATTTCCTTGCGTTTGGTTCGTGATGAGCAGCATTTAAAATGCATGTCCGCGGTTCCGCTGCGGTGCGCGGCTCTGTGAATATTTATGCACTTGTTTTTGATTCGCGTAGTCCGGGAGTCGGGGAGTCGGGGATTATTAGTTAAGATCGGTGTTATAGGGATTTCAAAGTAAGGAAATTATTCACAAATGCTGAGTGCGTCTACCAAGTCGCATTCTACCTTAGTTATGAAATCTTTTTTTTACACAGAATAATCTTTTTTTTGCTCGCAAGTAAGATTTATTAGTTATTAAAAATTTAGGGGTTTCCAAGACCAGATGTTTTTTAATCGGGAGATAAATTTCACGATTTTGAATTGACATACATACATACATAAAAACACGCCTCTTTCCCTTGTAGGGGTAGGCAGGGACCACTTCTTTCCACTTGCTACGGTCGTTACACACTTTTTTTGCTTTGTCCCAGTAAAAAAATTAAAATTATACTTCATGTAAAAATATGACTTTGTATAAATCAGCCCTCAATCATATTCGTATAAAGTAACTTTTATAAAAACTCGGTGCGGATTCCACCTTAGTATATCCCTTGAAAAACATTTAAACCCATTCCGGCGAACGAAACCACTCGGCTCAAGGAAAACAAAAACAAAACAAAAGATGATCTCGGCGACCGTAATAGGCTTATAATGGGTGTCTGAGGGCTGTCACCGCTATCAATACGGAAAGATCCGCTGACGACGGCATCGACGCCTCGGCTCTCCGACTGTAAGAATATACACTGGTGGACGAAATAAATAGGTCAGCATAAGTAGCTGGGTCATTGTGCTAGGGACTGAAACCTCTTATTATATGTTTTTATTGATTTTATTTTAATCCTTAATTGTATTTTTTTTAATTATCAATTTATTTTTGTTTGCTAAACTTAAAAAAAGTAGAACTTAAGACATAACATAGAACAAATACACAAGTGGGTCCCGAGCAATACTAATACTGAAACCCAAATTGGCACTATTACACTCTACAGTTTTATCAACTCTACTCAGAAAAAAAAGAAAAAAACACTAAAATGTATCATTCAAGTTTTGACCAATAAACCATAAAAATATGGGTGGCCCATTTTTTTGTCCACAAGTGTATTTGAAGAAAATAAAGCTGCGAAGCATACCGTAATGTAGGACAAAGCTGAAGGGATGTGCCTGATGAGGACTGACGGGTTTGCGCGCAGGGGAGACTGCTACACTGTCTTACTGGGGACGTTTATACAGCGCAAGTGTTGTGTCGGGATTTTATTTGTGAGATGTTTTGTAAGGAACTATTTTGAGACGTTTTCAGTGATGAGTAGAAAATTAAAGGAAAATTATCGACGAAAGTATTCTTGAATAAATAGGTTCTACATTTTTAATACGTTTTATATTTATAAAGAACCTTATTATTCACCCCGATAAATAAAATCTAAATTAAGATTTTGATTTTCTTTCGTTGAAAATTTTGTACGTAATAATGCGTGTTTATTTGTTTTTGTTTGAAATTACTTTCGTATTGTTTCACAAGTAGTCAGTTAAACGTTTATAGCTTAACATTACATAATATAAACAATATCCGAGCGAACGGATATTACGCGGCGCGGTCACTGAGGACTACGGACGCGTTTGAGATCTTCATACACTGGACGCGATGCGATCTGAACGACGTCCGTCATACAGACACTTGAACGCATTGCAATGTAACACAGGCAGTCTGTAGCCGTCTTATAGTAAAATGATAGAGAGCACGCATTGGTAAAAGCCTATTGTGCCGAGCGCACCTTAGGAATATTTTGGCTGGTCGTATTTGGAAAGTACATTTGTTGACAGATTTAGGTTTTTGTACAACTACATTCGTTTATGTGAAAATGTTGATGGTTCCGATATTATTAGGTTTTGTGTCAAGACAGAGCGCGCTATTTGACACTATTTTTAAGACGTATCTAGTTAATACTAGTTCTTTCGGTTATTTCACTGTCATTCACAGATATGCGCGCTCTGTAGTTTCTTATCTATCCTCTAAGAATATAACACAGGTAGTAAGTTGACATGTAAGTTCAGATCTCATCGCCCATAGTATCGGTGGTACGGATCGCGTCCTGTGGGTCGATACCTTTATATCGGTGGGCGATTCCGTATTCAAGCTCAGTATTGCTAGGGCTTCCTCTAACGTCTCGCAGTTTTCGTGGTGCATATAGATCGGAGCTGATTTTCTCCTTGCAATAGTGTAGAAAAATCAGAATTTTATGGCGTAAACTAGTTTCAATTCTTTCTCTTTCAGCTGAAAAGCTTTTTACAATTAATTTTACGTACATGAAAAATCAAAAGGAATATTTTTCTTTTCGTCGGTAAGACTCTCAAAGCGTTAAATGTTTCTAGTTGCGCAGTTCCAACTAAAGTGTTCCTTCAAAAAACTTGGACACAAAGTGCCATAACTCAATTAAATTGGTACGAGCAGAGAACAAAACCAACTACACTAAAAATCCCGCGTCCATTGGATACCGCACTCTTTATTACGAGTCCTAAAACAATAGACTGGCGACCGACGTAGACGAGCAAGCAATGGGGAGACAATTACAGCAACAAGTCTCCCGGTGTCACTGACAGGGCGACAATAGCGGGGATCAAAGAGACGTTTCGTTGCCTATTACGCTACTGAGCCGGTTCGGAGCCGTATTCTCTCGAGCGAGGTTCCAGTTATAAGTAACATTCTTACAAGATGATCTCGAGATGGAGTGTGTCTTTAACCGAGTCAAAAAAGAAGAAAGTTATTAATTGATTTTTCTTTATAGTCATTTCATTAAACGGAAAATAGCGCGAATATGCCTAAATAACTTTTAGGGCTGAATGTTGCGTCCAGCCTTTCAATTTTAGCAATTGCAAAAGGTTAAGTTTGTCATTGATAGGATTTACCTCAGAGGTGGTTCCATGACTGAAATCAGTTTTTTTTTTATTGCATTTGTGTTCAGCTATCTCTACTTAAAGGTGTTGGAAACTTTGTGTCATTAAATTTTATAAAAGTTTAGGACAGTGGGGTACTCCTTGAATAGGAATCAAATGAATTAGACTTTAATGCACCGACATACGTAAACAAATATCTACTAAACCTAGAATTCATTTAAAGTCATCGTGTGTAGAAAGCTTCCATCGCCCCGTGTAAAAACGGCCTTACAACACACTGCCACACAAAACACGCGGATAACTAATGCCACAACAATTAACTCAGAACTTGGCACAAAAACAGGCGATAATGTATGTGTTAATGTTCCCTACTTGTTTGCCCAACAAACATTAACTAGGACGAAACTATCGGACAACACAACTTGTTGTAACTCGCTGACGGGTGAGCGCCGAATTGCGAATAAATACTTTTTGGACATAGCTGTGGAACTCTATTTGATCCATTTGATGTTTTTTTTATTTATCTATCTAGCACATACAGGTGTATGTGCTAGATAGATAAATAACAGGGCAACAGAACTAGGTTGAAAAAGGGTTTCTATTTTTTCAGTAAACAACACGAAAATTTTAGTTGTAAACGGATTAGTAACAAATGATATTTGGGGCATAAAGGTCATAGATCAGATAAATCTGGAGTTAGTTTAGGAAGACCTTTGTCAGGCAATGGGAAACGAAAGGTCCGTCCGTCACCGCTCCCACGCAATACGACTATTCGACAAGTACCAGGCGCCCAGATCAAGAAACAACTAAAGATTTTGCGCAGATCGCTTGTTTCCAATGCGTGGAAATATTTCTGCTAATTGATGTTCTCAATGTAAAATACATCTAAAAGGCACGTCACAAAGTCTATATTCGAATGATATATTATTTGTTGGTTACGAACGGAGTTGTTTAAGTGAGCTTCGAGCTTAAATCTGGGAATAAGAGCGAATGTAAAGGGTATCGTTATCGTTTCGGAGGATAAACGGTCGGAAGTAAGTCTGGAATAGATGCGGATGGAAGGATTACCGTACGAAACAATGGAACGAAACTAT
The DNA here is from genome assembly GCA_905146925.1 of Autographa gamma. NCBI lineage: Eukaryota > Metazoa > Arthropoda > Insecta > Lepidoptera > Noctuidae > Autographa > Autographa gamma. Next base: position 296,731 of record LR989849.1, on the reverse strand, counting down.
TTGTTCTCGTTTAGTATGCAGAGGGACGGTGTTGGCGATTGGGGATTGTGGACCCATCGGGAAGTGTGGTGGAACACTGACCTACCTTTTGGTTGAGATGAATTCTGCTTAGAATCTTTTCTCACGAAGCTACTGGTTGTCGCGAAACTTGTAGGTACCGATACCGAAAATAAATGGGATATGTAATAAATAAAATTAAAAAGCCTTCTAAGACTAATACCAACGGTACAGATATTATAAAATTAAACGGATGAATAGATTTTCTATAATAAGGACAATTTAGAGTTACTTTTCAAACAATATATTCTTTTTAAAGTTTTTTTTTCTTTTTAAAAGTTAAATCGACCCGTTTTCTGTGAAAGCTCTCATAGAGTTCTATACGCCTCGTCGCTGGACAAGCGCCGTGCAAGCGTCGCGTGTCACACTATGGAAATGAATGCGTCGGTTCGCGGAAAAAATATATGAGTCCGCAATGGCCGATCGCAATTCGATGCTTATTTTTAGCGGACAAAGTGGTCTACATGAGTTTTTTTTTTTGAGAAACTTCGCTCTGTTGTCCTGGTATTGGCAAGTTGAATTTATTGTTGCTTTTTTGAAACGGAGACAAAATCAACCCATTCTTTAGTATGTCTGAAATGCTGAACATGGTGAAACAATTGAACAGCAAATTTCTTTCATCGAATATCGTGTTCCATTAAAATATTTCGCGTCGAAATACATTTTTGCTAATATTGTTTGAAACGTTTGCCTTTTTTCTCGCAGCCGATGGTGAAACAATAACGGTCCCAAATGTTTGTTTTCTTGTATTTAATAACATTCGCCTAACATAACAGAATGTAATGGACGTTGTAATAACGTTATTTCTTGTGAGCAAATCAGTTAGACTTTATGCAGGAAGTTTGCCAAAAGTTTGAAAGTAATATTATTATTCTTTAGGTTATGTTTTACGTTAGTTTCATTACAACAAATCATTACTTTCAAGTTTAGTTCTTAAGCAGAAACAAAAATCCTTGTATGTTTGTCACTCAATATTGTCGGGAAATATGAAACTCTTTAAAAAATTCATATTGTCTTCTATAGTAGATACCTAGTTCATAAATGATCACATATAAATATAATGGATACCTTCATACTTATTAGCGTGTTGATCAATGGCATTCAAGTTAGTTCTTACCAGACGTGTATGTTCTCGCGGACAATGTTATAAGGAGCATTCTTTTTATTTTAATGTGTAATCAGTTTGACGGGCCTGTTGGTCTAGCGGTTAGTGATCCTGACTGCTATACCGGAGGTCGTGGGTTCGATTCCCACTCAGGACAAATGTTGTGTGATGAGCATGATCATTTTTTCTGTGTCTGGGTGTAATTTATCAATAATATGTATTTATAAGTATGTTTATCAGTTTTCTGGTTACCATAATACAAGCTCTGCTTAGCTTGGGATCAGACAACCGTGTGTGAGTTGGCCCAGATTATGGTTATTGTTATAATTGTTTAGTTTCCTGTTCTGATGTTCTCTCCTTGTTCGCAGAAGGGCAGACGGAGGGCGCGGCGGGCGGCGGCGGCACGCTGGTGGACCCCGCGGCCGACACCGGCTGGTGGGGGCGCTGCGTGCGCGCCTGCCCCGCGCCGCTGCAAGGCCTCTTCAGCTCCAACCGATTTGATAACCTACATGTAAGTACCACTCTATGAATTCAAATAGGCAACACTTATTGAACGTTAAGTACAAAGTACTAAAAAATACAGCAGCCTAAGGGTCAGTTCATAATCGGCGGAAAACGCACCGCGCTTTATCGTCCGCGCAACGGCAAAAAAACTAATGTTTTGGTTAATATGACCATAGCCTAACAGGGGCCGTACTATGATTTCTTAAAGCTTTTGCTCTTGAGTAAACGGGGCAGCGCTATGCGCAGTGTAGTGCGCTGTCTCGCTTCCACAGGACTAGGTAGTTGACGACAAAAAATTAGAGTTTTTTGCGGATGCCCTCGGTAAGCCAGATTAAAATCACAAAAAAAAAACAAACACAAAAATTACATGTACTAAGAATTTTATTTTACGAAGACTTTCGGGTACAGTTAGATTCAGTTAAAGTTGCCTTAGTTTTGCAGTATAGTATAGTAGAACACTGAAAATATGGCATCCCATGTCAGATTTTGTGTAGTCAAAGCACTTTTATTTCAATCAAATTTTCGTACAAAAAGTATTATATGACAGTGTATTCACACAACTAACTGGCCGTCAGTGACTAGATTAACAGAAGCAAACTCAATAACACTCGCTCAAAAGCCGCGGTCGGATAACCAAACAGCGGATCGAATGCAAAACGGAAAACTGCCGAAAACGAATACAACGTTAGCCGGAAAATTCCCTTTTTTATTTTCAGGCACAGAAATCAAATATTCACAGTTAGGTTCTTTTAAACGTTCCAGGCTTTTAACTTTATGTCAGCTGGGTGTTCTAACGTCACTACGTTCATACACCGGGTCCTTTCGACCTGCCTCCGTACCATGATCTTTTAACGCAGTACTGTCGCGGTTGTGGAAGCGAGACGGCGCGCTATATAACGCATAGTGCTGTCCCGCTTATTCAACGGCAACAGTCTTGCTTTAAGAGCTCGTGGTAAGGGTGCTGGTATTGTCACGGAAGGCCTCAAAGGCACATCGGATCAAATTAAATTGTAACCCTTGTTCTGCAGAAGGCTCGTAATTGAAGCCTGCGTGTCGTGGACGGTATAACATGCGACTGACGAACAGAGATTGCTTCGAACGTGCAACGTTCTGAATTCTTGTGTCTTGTAAAATTGTTGGTTGATGGTTTCTTTGTTAGAATGGAAATGGATGTTTTCTGTAGTAGAGTTTTGTCAGCAAGCAAAAAATATTTATCTTTTGATTCTTGGTTTCATTAATGAATAAGTCAAATCTCTTTACATATAAAAACTCTTTCTAAAATCGTTGTATTGGACCTTAAGTACTTAAATGAGACCTTGAAAACTAACTACATAGTAAAAGTCTCGAGTCGGGTCTGTATGAGACTGGCACAGGATCGTAGAAAATTACACGAGAAAGGAGAGGCCTATCAGTGGGAGAACAAGGGCTATGGATGATGATAAAATTCAAACTTATTCAATGCTTGACACACATAATAAAAATGTCTTTCGTTACCAATCCCCAAATATCTCGTATCACCTATTAACTGTAAACCAATATTTATTTAGTATAGTATAGCAATATATCGATGGGCGTAGTATTTGCTATCCATCAGCGTATGCACTGAACGTAAATCACAGTTAACCTGCCGACCAGTTAGGTTTAGGTATAGGTAGATATAGGTAGGCATAGGTAGATACACGGCTAGTTGGATACGTGTGCGGTAACATCAATGTAATGGAAATGTTGTGCGGATACTGTGAATACATGCGTGGGCTAATGTTAGGAAATTAATGCGTATTGTAAGGAAATTGAAAAAAAGAAAATGACTGAATCAATATTTCAATTCTATTCAATATTTATACACAATTAAATCTAATATAAGAACAAACTCTAACTTTACTAAAATTAAAACTTACATAAATAAAAACTAAACGGCGTCAAAGAACTCATCGTCATCCTTGTCAATGGCGGGGAACGTGCCCAGAAGGCTGGCAGCATTGCCACGTTGAATGGCTATGCCGATTCTCTGTGCAAGGAACAAACCGGCCCTCTGATCACGATCACGAGTAGATTCTACCATAAAGTATAAATAACATTATTCAATATTTTATTGCATACCATAATGTTACATAGGTGGTCAGTACAGTGAGTTAACAGTTCATTATGGACCCTGTCGGGCACAGCAAAAGTAGGAGATAGGAGGAATTTGCTAATTATTTATTATATTTTATTATGTATTATGATATATTTTAATTTAGAATATTGTGCCTGTTAGTTTTTTTATGTAAGTTTTAATTTTAGTACATTTATAGTTCTTGTTTGTTCTTGTGTTGGATTTAATTGTATATATTGTGCGCTTTTTGTATAATAATTATGAAAAAATTAAGAAATCGTCAGATAGACCTGTGAAACACACTCTATCGATGACAAAAATATTTTATATACGATTGTATATATAAAAATTTCAAATAACAAACTTACAAAAATAACTACGGAAGAATTTAGAACCTCCTTCTTTTGAAGTATACTAAACATAACATATCATCACGCCTGTATTCCCGAAGGGGTAGGCAGAGGTGTACCAATGTGCACCCACAGGTCGCCGATATGTTTAGGTCCCATGTAATAGGAGGCGAGCCTATTGCCACTAACCGGGCACAAAGTATACTAATAAAATATTAACAAAGCTACTGTTAGTACTTCTTATACTTATCTTAAATATTTTAAAAAAAATCTGTTTGTGATAGTAATTACAAATTATAATTAAGTGTATAAAATTAAAATGAAGTTCCTAATCCTAAGCGACCGAATCTTTGTTTAAAGTTAATATCGTATTTAAATCCCTATCTATAATGGAATCTTTAAACTTTACCTTTAGCATCTACAAGTACATACAAACCGTTTTCGGCCTAGTTACACGACGATCTAAAATACTTAGTTCCCACGAGACGTAGAGGACTGCTCTAATGTAATGTAAGACTGTTTTTATTCAGTAAATGTATGAAACATGTTACTGTATTTTTTGCCTGACTTAAAAAAGGGGGAAGTCTTCAATTCTACTTTTTTTTTTACCACAAATCTTTATACAGGGTGTATCGATTTTGATGCTTGTTCTTATTTGAAAGCTAGTGTAGTAGTTACTAGGACTGCCTCGTTTGGCTAGTGTTGCTATGCGCGACTGCTACGCTAGAGGTCTTGGGTTCGATTCCCGAGTCGACCAAATCGACGAAATTCTCAGTAGCAGGTTGGAGTTTGGATTTGTGCCCGGTTAGTGGCAATAGGCTCGCCCCCTATTACATGGGACCTAAACATATCGGCGAACTGTGGGTGTACATTGGTACACCTCTGCCTAACCCTTCGGGGATATAGGCGTGATGATATGTTATGTAGTAGTTACCGTGATATCCATTGAAATCTTATTTAATGAAAAACGCGAAATATATACAAGTCAAAGATGAGAAATAAAGCTCAATAATATACGCAGGTAACAACAGTCCCAAAACAGACCAGCAATAATTCATCAGCCCTCATTACTAATGCTCCTGTTAATCAGTTTGTCTGTGCCATAGACTACACGTATACCACGCACAGAGCCGGGTCAACCGAGCTCAAATGAAGTGTCGATAAACACGCGAGCGTCGCGCGTGCCCCGCGTTCATTGCTCACCGAATACCGCGGTCTAATCAATCGCACCGTACCGGAGCGGCAGTCGAATTAAAACACCGCGACCGTATCGGGTGTTAATGGAATGGTAATTACTCTCGGTCGCGATGTGTTTGTTAGTTTACACTCGAACCGACTGACTTTAAATACTCGTGCGGTAGGTACTTAGTTGACAAAGCAAATCTATTTAGATTCAATGCGAAGGAAAAAAACGTTTGAGCTTATTTTGCATAACATAACATATCATCACGCCTGTATCCCCGAAGGGATAGGCAGAGGTGTACCAATGTACCCCACAGTTCGCCAATATGTTTAGATCCCATGTAATAGGGGGCGAGCCTATTGCCTCTAACCGGGCACAAATCCAAAAACCGACCTGCTACTGAGAATTTCATAGAAAAACCCAATAACACCTTGGCCGACTTGGGAATCGAACCCAAGACCTCTAGCGTAGTAGTCGCACTTAGCACCACTTGGCCAACGAGGCAGTCAAGTCAGTCGAGGCAGGATGGCTTATTTTGACTTTTGATAAATGTCTATTTTGAGTTTTTATTTTAAATAAAAGTCATTTTATTATGACATAGTTTGATGAGTGTTACTTAATAAATGAGAACAGCTGTAGTTTAATTGAAGATGCTTTTAATTAGACAAGCGAAATTGCACAAGTCTTAGTGTGCATTGTTTACCAACCCCACAGGTGCATCGTCCATTATTTTCCGAACTTGGCTGTGTCACTGCCGAGCGCCTGAACTTATGAAATATCATTATTATTAATTTGCGACATGAATTAATTACTTATAACTTAAACTGTGACATGTATTGGGGTTATCAAATTACGTTTAGAGGTATCCCCGATAGAGGGCGCGTGTTATAGCGTCACTATTTCTTACTATTGCTCTAGGTTTACAATTGAAAAATAAAGCTGTAAGATTGATGGATTGTGTGAAAGATGATATGAGAAAGAAAAGATGAATGCGGAGATGACGAGTTGTAGAGATGAATGGATGCTGAATACTTAGTGCGCCGACCCCGAATAAGTGGGAACAAGACAGGGAGATGATGATGTCTGAAGAATGTCGCATGACCTTGAAAAGTTAGTGACTAAAATAATATAATATTTATTGGATATTCCTCTTAAACTATCAAAGATATTATTATATTAACATTTTAGAATCAAAACTTGACAAACAAAACTCAAATATATGAAGAACCTAAAAATACCGGAACACGTGTTACTGCGGGTATTCTCTAGATAAGTACTAACGCAACACTATCTCGCGGAACAGAGTTCACATAAATCGCATCACTAAACTGCCTAAAAACCGTGGAAACGGCTCATAACTTAGTGTTGTAGGTAGTACATCTCCATTGCAGTAGTGTTTTGGGAACTAAAGCTGGGCTCACACTGTGAGAGAGGTTTAAACAAGTTGAGATTATGTGGTTAAATTAACGATAAGAATGATCACAAAAAACTAAAAAAAGGACGGTAGTAAAAAAGACTTGCTGCGTTTTTAGTTGATAATTTATTATTCCAACGGGTACAGATAATTACTTTCAAAATACTAAACAGATGAACACAAATTGTAAGCTAGGATCCAACTCAATTATTTCAATTTTCAAACGAAAATCCGCTTCACTATCGGACCGGCACGTAAATCTCACACCCCTCTTTTTGCATTATGAATTAACATCTAAAAGTTTGTTGCAAATATACAAAAAAGAAAGTTAAAGCAACTCAGAGATGTATCACACAAAACCTGCTTCATTTTCCTATGTCATTTGAGCGCCATGACAGTTTTATACCGCTTGCCGCACGTGCGCGCGCCCCCGTCATTATTCCCGCTGATAGTTCGCCGACAATCTAATCGCGCTGCTTAATTTGTTTGCACTAACAAATTAAGTAGTTTCCAAAGGGTTTATGGTACAAAACAAATGCCGTACCATGAGCTCTTAAAACTAGTTAAAACAGTACTGTTGTGGTTGAGTAAGCAGGACAGCGCTATGCGCAGTGTAGTGCGCCGTCTCGCATCCACAACCGCAACGGTACTGCTTTCAGAGATCATAGTACGGCCTTACTCTGTTTTCGATTCGATGTTTTTAGAACTCGCGTGTTTATTTACCTACTAAGCTATATTAGGCGTTTGAAATTAACACTCAATTTAGGTACATAATAGTACTTTATCATCAGAATCAGAACTATTTTTCTTATTTGAGAAACGAAGTTGTAAAAAAAATGCAGGTGTTATAAATATTCAATTGGAACACTACGTTTTGCCGTATAGGCGTACAAATAGAGGAATTGTATTCTTTTTTTTAACTAAACATGTTAGTAATTAAATTAACACAATTAAATATAAATGTAATACAAGAATAACAAATAAAGCACGGAAACTAATTAAGAGGTTTTTTTTATGTGTTCATTACAACCAGTGTGTTCATAGTTCAAGAGTTGTACACAAATAAATCCACGCATTCGATTTGCTCGCATTATGCGTTGATGTATACGTATCGAAGCCAGCTCTCAAGCTATCAAGCGGCAATCCCAATTTAACACTACAGCAACAACGTTACGGCTTACAACAGTTTCCTACACGATAAATATCTTTCGCGGGCCTCCGCAGTTGACGCGACGCGTAAATATTTATTTTTAAACTAGCTGTTATCCGCGGGTGTGCTCGCGTTGCTATCGCATGTCGCGGTAGAAAGTTGCATTTATAGACAATATTTTATTCCCTATTTTAACAACTTACCGCTGTTTAATCGAAATAACAATTAGCTTATGTCCTTTTTCAATCTCTAGACTAGCTTTGCAGAAAATTTCACTTAAATCGGATGGGTAGTTTAGTCGTGATTGCGTAACATACAAGCAGACAGAGTAATTTTCACATTTTTGTATTAGTAAGGATTAATTACACACTACTTTGCTTTACTGCTTTGGTCGCGAACTTATGTCTATATTTCTAAAGAGGAACATTTAAAAATAATGTATTATGGAAAATTAGGACAGAATATTGAGTTCTGATTAATGATTAGATTGAAAGATATAGTGCAGAAAGTGTGTGTTATCTAAAAATATGCGTTGCTGGTGTGGTTTAAATTTATCCGTCATAGTTCACAAAAGGTGTTCGTACCATCGTAGAAATATTATAAGACCATATAATAATGTGATAATTCGAACCTAAAACGTCGCACTGCTGGGCACAGGCCTCTTCCCATATAGAGAAGGCACGAGCATGTTTTATCACTTCGCTTACTCATTTGCGGATTGGCGATTTTGGATCCCAATTTTGGAATCCAGTTTTCCCCACAATATCTTCCTTCACCGTTTGTCAGAAGAGTCTCAGAATAATTAAGAAACTACATTATTCTTTGAAAAAGTCTTATGTACCATAACACCATGTAGTTTATAATATTTGTTTTTGATACGGCACTAGAAAAATATTTCATGTCAAACTCCACTCTACTTATTAGGGACTGTGAGTTTCGCCGGCTGAAAGACAGAGGGACAGCTAGCACAGGCTCAGTATAATAAGGTCCCGAAAAGCGTGTCCCATGAACTCATTTTCTAAGCAGTTGTTTTTACATTATACTATATCCAATTTAATCAGAATCTAGGTTCACCTTTATACCAAGTTATGATAAAATCAAATACTCTTTCTTTTCTGTGTAGCGTGTGTGTATATAAAGTTCTAGGTAAGTCTAATAATATTATCTAGCTCGGCACACACCTCGGGGCATCACTGAGGTTCGGAGAATACAGATATATGTATGTATATTATTGTATATGTTGTTCTTTCATTATCAAACAGAATCGAAATTTGTAGATACTGGTTTTATTTTAAAATGTGCCTGAAGTAAAAATGTTATAAGCTGGAAAACTTAAAGCACATAATTATAAGTGCCTCACTCATAGTTGCAAATTTTTTCTTAAGGCGCGGGCCCGACAGAAGAGACGTAAGACGCAGACGGGGCGCGGACATTTGTCTCTACCGTGTCCCTTTCATATAAAAAGCGTCGCGACGCAAAACATACAGAAGAGACGGGGCGCGGGCGCAACGCTTCTATACATTTTGTATAAAAATGAAAAATGTCTGTGCCCCGTCTGCCTCTTACGTCTCTCCTGTCTGGCCTGCGCCTAAGGGACTTGGTTAATCAACTCTCATACTTGTTACTCTTAAGTGAATGATTCCTGAGAAGTTTGAGAGAGTTGACAACATTTATGAAGCATTTTCTTAAACATCGAAAAAACTACTCTGGTGACATAATCAAAACTAACTGACTGTAACTTACAACGAGTCGGCTTAAAATACTGCCTTAGTTATACACTATTTAATAATATTTGCAAGACCACCGCTGTGGCAAAAAAAAATACCAACGCTGTCTTTAAAAAAAAATCGACTTTATGACGGCAATACAATCAAAACAGTAAAGTCGGAAGCTCACGCGCCTTGAAATGTTTTAATGAAAAATGTTTTGTTTGTTCACTCGATCGTGTTTGCCAGAACATTCGAGACAAACACCCCTTACTCAGAAGAAGCTAGAAGTTATTCCTGCGAGGAATATCGTGCGAGTTGCGGTTCATTGCGGGGCTGCACAGATATGGTGTCATAAGGGATCGATCATGGACGGCAGTGTATAGCAACTCGCACGATAATTCTCGCAACGTCTGAATCTGCTATAATAGGACTACCTATAACATTGTGCTGGTATGTATCTGGCAGGGAAATGATTATTGATTCTTGTTTGTTGTTGAGGCCAAGAGATAGCGCTGTTAATCGTAGCTCATTATGGTAGGTTATGTATGTCTTCGGAGACTGATTTATACACAATTAATACATGCTAGATAATGCATACAAAAGTAACAGAATATTATGGTTAAAAAATATATTTCTAATGTTTAATTTTTGAGATGGCTACCTGACAAGGTTATGTTGCTCCAGGATACGCTGTAACTTTTTAATTTTACAAAATAAAAAACAAATCACTCTCGACTCCGGAATGAATTATGGGCCAGCATTTAGCGAGCAAATTAACGTCGCCATCGCTTCGAATGAAAATCGCGCTTTATAAAAATAGCTGCTCTTATACTTAATATAAAATATAAGAGAGCTTCAAGATTGTCCTGCTCAAGCAATTTAAGTGTCAGCCGCTTCGTGTACGCAATTTGCACGCCCATTTACTTGAGAGTTATTAAACGGACATCATAAACTGTTGTCGAGCTGTTTCGTTTGTTTTTTCGTCAACGAAATTAATAAATCCGGGACGGTCTGTTGGCTCCTGCTTTTATTTTAATCCCAAGAGGCAGCCCACGCGGCCGGCGGTGTTTTGAGAACGATTTTCTTAAATTCAACAAGTAGCCGACCTAGAGTTAACTACCTGAAAAATTGTTTCTCTCTCGAGGGTTAGTTGAACCTTAAAAGCAAAATCGAAAACGTATTCAAATAATAATACTAATTTGGTATACGATAAATAGATTGTTTTTCTTCGGCTTCCTGTGTACTTGCTGGGTATCAAAATTACAAAATGCCTGGGACATCTCACACACGGTTATCTGATCCCAAGCTAAGCAGAGCTTGTGTTAGGGTAACCACACAACTGATGTACATACTTATATATTTCTAAATACATACATATTATAGATAAATTACACCCACGAAAAGGCTGGGCATTAATGAAGAGATGATTTTCTTTAGCATGCATGCTTCTCATATAGTTGATTGGGGCTTGTTTTCAGTGGTTACTCAAATGTGCAACACAATTTCGATTTCCCCTGACTATTTTGGGAGCGCTAATGAAAATTTGTGGTTTTCCACCGCCAGGTCTATTAGGTCCAGTGCTCTGTGGTCACAACTGCGTAACACACCAGAATTAGATATTAAATACATGTTGTACCCCAAACCACAAGTCAGAGGTAACAGCGACAAACGAAATTCAACCTTCAGTCTTTGACATAAAGGCGACGTCAACGTCAAGCTGTGACCTCTGACATGCGGTCTACTGTATACACAGCCGACAGACGGCTTGGCTGAATGGAGCGTTTAATTTATATTGATATAATTATGGAGCCTCCATTACGTAGGAATCCTGGGAAGTCACTTTGCATGCATCAAACGAAATGCCACCCTAGTCTGTTGGTGTAGGGTGTACAATTGCGCGGAAGTGTTAGTCTTTTGAAACGAGCAATGGGTTCTCAGGAAGCCAACGCGAGTTTAGCCCACACAGTACGAGACGCGAGGACTTTTGATATCAAATGAAGCTTCTAATACTTAACCCCTGTGAACATGAAATGGAATACATTCGTAAATTGGAATAAAATAAAATAAATAAATGCGGACAACATCACATACATTGCTCTGAACCCAAAGTAAGTAGCTGTAAGCACTTGTGTTATGGAATTCAGAAACAACGAAGGTACCACAAACACCCAGACCCGGGACAATGTAGAAAAGTTGGTTTCTACATTGACCCGTCCGGGGATCGAACCCGGGTCCTCAGAGCTAGCGACACCTTGAAACCGGTGCGTACGCCACTCGACCACGGAGGTCGTCAATAATGGAATAGCGTTTAATACGCACACAATACAAAATGGGATCTCCTGAAATTCTATATTGACGGGTCTTTATAAAGAATTCTTACAAAAGTAAATTTAAATACATGTAACATGATTTTCTTGTGCCATCTTAATATTTTTCGGGAGGAAATTGGCGCAAAATGCCCTCTTGCTCCCTCCTCAGCCCCTCTCGTGAGGTGTTGCGGGAGGAGCGAGGCGTGGGTGTAAATTAAGCTATAAAATAGAAACATAATTAATTACACATATTAAGTAGCTGTAGGCGGCGAATTACTGTTGATTTAGTTTAGACGTTATGAGCCTTTTGATTGCGTGTAATTATATACTAAAATGTTCACCTGTTGCTAGTTACAGTTTTTGCTGAAATTTAGGTACTTATTTAAAAATATATTTTTATAGGAAAATGAGGTATATTATGTGGTTTTAGGTTCAACGTTACAATAGAAATTAATTCTATTGATCCCTTTGGCTTAGGTGTTTAAAATATTATGAAATATAAATCTTCCCGTCGCCCTAGAATAGAGCAAACACCAATATCGATAAAACAATATTTCAAAAAGGTTTGCTCGCAAATCAATGATGTAAAATATCCCTCGAGTCTGTCTCGTCTTGTCCTTCGAGAGACTCGCCGTTCAATGGTTATTTAAAATTTCATGCAATTTGCTTTACATCGCCGTTTTTGATCGAACACGTATGATACACCAGCTGAGCGGCCCCGCAATGTAACGCATCTCACGCGATTGTCTCGCATCGTCTAAATCAGGTCTTAGACAGCTAGCGACTAGGGAACCGCTCGGTATACAAAACGGCTTGGCTACGGATCAGTGACGCCGGGCCCGCATCGCGACAACATGCGACAGCTGAGGGATGTTTGAAAAGAAACCTTATCTGATAGAAGATAGGTTATTTTTTCTATTGACAATTATTGTGTAGGCTCTCAATAAATTTAGTAGGTTTTGTTTAAAAATTTTAGTGTTTTTATAAGATAACTCTCTTCTAGATGTGCTGGAAAATAATAGTCCCGAACTTATATCACCAAATCGACATATCAAACAAGCAAAATAAAACATACAGTCGACTTGAAAACCTACAAACTTTGAAGTCGGTTGAAAATGCGTTGAAATTAATAATATTTTTAAATTAGTTATTAGTAACCACAAGAATAATATTATAATATGTAATTTAACAGAAAATTAACCCAGCTAAATATTGGCACGTATCGCAGACTTGCTTAACAAAAGTTTGTGTCGTTGAGACGCCTCACAAAAACTAATGACAGCTTAACTTCGACGAGCCTTTGTAAAGAAACAATTACACAGGTCTTACAACCACGCCTTTAAGAATTAATGCCTCGAATTATCTACACGAAGATAAGGGTGCCTGTGGTGCTAAGTGCGACTGCTACGCTAGAGGTCTTGGGTTCGATTCCCGAGTCGACCAAGGTGTTATTGGTTTTTTCTATGAAATTCTCAGTAGCAGGTCGGAGTTTGGATTTGTGCCCGGTTAGTGGCAATAGGCTCGCCCCCTATTACATGGGACCTAAACATATCGGCCAACTGTGGGTGTACATTGGTACATCTCTGCCTACCCCTTCGGGGATAGAGGCGTGATGATATGTATGTATGTAAGATAAGGGTTGGGAAACATTTACATGTTTAGTTAGTATTTAACTTATGAATGAGGTAGTCGAAATTTTAATTCATACTACATAGTCGAAGCCCTTCAAAGTTAAAAGATGATATACAAAATTTATTCTTGACTGAAAAACGTCAAGTTGATTTAGCTTCACAAGATGCAAAACATATAATTTAAGTTTTTAAGCATGCATTGACCATTTCTGTATAGAGAAATATTGTATTGTATATTCTACCTAAATTTATAAAAGATATATCTGCTTTTAAAAACTTAGAAGAAGCTTTACCGAAGTTTATATTCAGTCTTTTTTAGTTTTACCTGTAGCTTCCAATCGTAGTGTTTTGATATAACACCTAGATCTCACTAAATCGTATACAAACCCCCGAAAAAAAGGAATTCTCAAAGCAGAATAGCGCCGGCTTGAATTATTTGTTTGATACAGTTACATAAATTGCTTTGAAGAGCTTCTGGGAGTTGGCTGCGTGTTTATTACACGCTGCTGTGACGTCACGCGGTCTGGGTGGCGGGAAACCTTGGGGATAGCTGATGGAAAACCGTGAAGACTTGGACATTTTATGTAGGATTTGAACACTTTTTGGCCCTACTCGTACTTTTTGGTCAAACTTTTTGGGTGGAATTTTTGAATAGGGTATTCAGTTTCTTAGATTTGTGTTTTTATCGGATTGAAGCAAAATAGTGAATGCGATATAATGCAAAAAATATGATAATATAATGTTTTCTTTGAGTAGATATTTGCTTTGTCCAGTATTTAGGATACTTTTTCTTAGTAAGCAATAGAGAAATTTCACCTGGTATAGGATATTTAATAAATACATAGAGATTATCCTCGAGGCTACCACTAAGCTTCTATTAAGCGCATGTTTTTATCTCACACTTATTGCGTCATCAGTGTACCAAGTCACTTGCCTACAAGCTTTTCTTCCTCCATTACGCTCCATAATAATAATTCAAGAAGGTTCTGCCAAGGAGTCTACAACAAACAACTGCCGGACGTTCCTTATAATTTTCTCGCTGATTAACCTACTTAATATTTTAATAACTCGGAGCAAAAATAAGCCCGGGGCCTGTCTACAAAGATCCCGAAGCAAAAAGCCTGAGACACATGAAATGGTAGATCAGAAGGCTCACGGACACTGTTGTTTCTTCTCAGACTATAATTATTTTATTTAGTATTAAATTAGTATGACCTTTTTACTTCAACCCACGCCGAGAGCTTGATTCTGACTTAGCCGGAATGTCGGGATCGCTCGCACCTTCACTGCGCTATTCAGGCAGAAAGTATATGATCTGACTTTTGTGTCTAGGCCACTTATGATTACCATTTTCAACAGACTCCAGAAAGAGGAATTCTCAATTCGTCTGAATGCTTTTTTCTTCTATGTATGATCCGCATCGTCTAGAGTAATTGTGGACTTTGAAAATCTTCGGTCTTGTAAATCTCACAGGTGTTCCCATAGAAAAAAAAAACAACAAAATCCATCAATATTTTTTTTTGGTTATTCGGCTTTTTCTTTTTCGTGCAATCTATAATATATTAATGATCTAAGTAAAGTCAGATTAACTTTTCATCGCTAGACATTTTCGTAGTTTGTCCAAAATGAATCTTCTGCCCTCATCTGTTGTACAGTGACCCGTAATTCAAAGTTAACAGCTATCATTTATTTAATTCGTGCTCGTTTTATTTACACTGAATATTTCTTAGACAAGGCTCTTTGACGGAGGTCAGAGGAAATGTTAACAGTTACTGTAGCTACCATTACAGAAGGTAAATGTCTCGGCCTGTCTCACGCTGCATTAGTCTGCCTTGATGTCGGTCTTGTGAGTCGAGGCGAGGCTTGTTTGTGAATTAATATGTTCAAGTGGTTTGTTTTATTCGTTAATTATAAGGCTGCGACTTCGCCAAAGCGAAGACGAGCAAAGCGGAGCGGAGCCAAAGGAAGTCGTTAGGCTGCGGTTCCACTGAAGCGGAGCAGAGCAGAGCGAGCCGCGAAAGGCCAATCACGGCTTGAAACCCACATCTTTTCTCCACTCCGCTTCAACGTGATTGGTGAATTGCGGCTCGCTCTGCTCTGCTCCGCTTTAGTGAAACCGCAGCCTTATTCTCTGGTCCACGCTCTGTCCTACAAAGTGAAGTATACACGCGGATTTTGAGGAACGCGCGCTCATCACGCTTTAAGTGACAAACAACTAACAAGAAGATAGTCTTGTTTTATCGATTCACACGCATAAATAAAGCGATGAAAAGCGCTTTCAAAGCTCCGCTTGCATCGCTTTGTTTACGAAGGAGTCTAGTGAACACGCTGAGATATCTCTATTAAAATACATACGCGTGAGTGCAGCGCGTCTGTATCGCTTTATCAGCGTGTTGGCATAGAAACAAATGAGCGTGAGGGCGACAGTAAATTGTTGACGCGCTTTAAATACGCCGTGTGTACGTACCCTAAGATAAACATGGACAACTGCTTCCCAAATCGTTGCTATGGAAGAGAGGACCGAATACCTACTAAGTTACTAAGGTACGCGCCAGTGAACAATAAATCTTCATTTATGATTTTAAGAAAGTAAACACTCAATGCTCGCTCTCAAGGCTGTTGCTATTTGCTCCAAATATAATATCTTTAATTGGCACTCAACAAAGGACTCAGAAACTCCGATACGAAATAAAAATCTCACTTCCCTCATAGTTGAAGAGGCACTTAATAAAGTAAGCGATAGGACGTGACGTCACACCCAACACAAGTGTTTTAATTAAAAACATCCATTCCGAATTAATTATGTTCGTGATATTGCTAGCATTCGGTCACAAAGAGCATGGCGTTCAAATAAAATATAATTAAAATGGTATTAACTGTATATAAGTCGGTCTCGCTCATTATATCGGAGTCGAGGCAAGTTTTAATGACGGTTCGATCGGCGATCGTTAATTGCGTATTTTCGCGGCTGTTGTGACGACGCGCGACGCTGCAAGCTGCATACATGTGGTTAGAAATACTATGTTGTTGGTATGACTTAGTTATTTTACAAAATATTTTTTTATTTTTAATCGCATTATCTAGGTCAATTATGAATCTTAGTAAAGTCCAACAGTGGAACACTAAACAGGTTACGTCGGTTCTTTTTACCCCATGACGCAAAGAGAGTTTGAAATATTTGTGGCTTCTAAAAGATTTGACTGATAATGATGCTTTTATTTTGTTTGAACATTGACGTAATGAGAAAAAGGTGTGATTTTAGGTATGCTGACGTATTAGAGATAGGTGTTAGTTATAATTTATAGAGATCGGTACTTCCTTTTTTCAACATTTTTTAACTATTTTTTTTTGTCGTGTGTTTTTAAAAATTTTGTTTATTATTACTTATCTAGATTTTCTCAAAATGTTTTCCTCAACCATCAGATGAATACTGTTTAATAAACACACTTTAGATAATACTTTTAATGTAAAAATGTGGACATTGTAAAGATTCTTATTTATACACCCGCCATGTTTTCCCAGATCCCCGGATGTGTTCCTCATTAGCGTTCGCTTGTTTGTAATCTAAAGTGTCGATGTGTGAAGCTTGACGTTATCACACCTTTGATATAAGTACTGCTATTATCTGTTTAAAGAAATATTTTTTGTTGGCACGGTGTTGGAGACTGAGCTGATTACTCACATTAGTTTTCTATTGTACATAGTCTGTGTACTGAAACTACATTAAAGAAGGTTTCGCATTGTATATAAATGTCGAGAAACTCGACTTCAATTTAAAACAACAAAAGCAGATGAAAATGTGGATACACCTCGAAATATAAGATTTCGAAAAAAAAAAGAATTCCTGAAATCGGTTCGCAATCGCTGTAGATACTGCAAAATAAAATACAAAGAAAAAACATACAGACGAATTGAAAAGCTCTTCTTTTTGAAGTAGATTGAATAATTACAAGCCCAAGTACGCAAATGTGCGAGATACAATAAAAGGTCCCACACATTTTGTATTAATCGCTATGACAAGTCAGCGCAATGCTAAGCTTCTCTTGATAACTATGACCCAATATCGCCTACCAAGACATTTGCAACGATCCTAATAAAAGTACATGAATACCCACATTCACACGGACACACACGATGCAAATACATACAAGCTCGCCGTTCATTTGTTATTCAATACATCTATTGAATAACAAATGTATACATTGCGTACTTTGTTGTACAGATGTTGCGCAAAAAGCGGCAAAAAGCATCAATCACTAGCGTTCGCTATAGATAGTCGGACCGCGGTCGCTGTCAAAATATTGCCGAGTACGGGGGCTAGTCCATAATCGTGTATTTTTTTACCTCGCCCGTTTCAATGGTACACACTAAATTGGATGTTAGATAAACAAGTTCGCTTTTTTTTACTATTCCGTGATGTAAACGAATATCAATCGGTACTGTAATATTTTGCTACCGAAAATACTGATCGAATGCTCGGATGATGAATATGTAGGCCCGACTTACTTTTATATATGAATTACGTATTTTTTCATGTTTATACAGCGTGTGTTTTAGTATTTCGATTTATCAATCGCTTCCAGAAAAGGTCTCTATCGTTGTATTTTTAGGCGAGGAAATATGTTGAATATCTTCGAGCCGTGCGCGGCGTAATTTTTCACAAGGCGATTTTTAGACATCGTTGTAGTTCAATTATAATGTACCCGTACTAAGTAGGTATTTTAAAGTAAATAAAGGCATGTTAATCTGTGATATACAAAGTTCATGGTATGTTTCTTTTTTTATCTTGAAAGCCGGTCCAAGAACGCGCAAAATGCCTACTTAACGACGTATAAAACGAAACGTCGAGGCAATTTTTCAGCTAAGAAAAAAATCAGATAATACATTTAACACTTTATTGACATCTACACCTATTATATTATTATCAGTACATTTCATCAGTTGTATCTACTACACTGTAGTTCCTAAGTCCTCTGTCGCTCACCACAAAGGCCCGAGCTCTGCCAACCTCCTCCGCACCGCCGGGGCACCGCCATCACAATGCTTTATTCATGTATTCCCTTTGCCGGAGCGACCCGCTGCGGCGACACCACTTTGCCGCCGTTTGTCTGACCTCATCACATATTTAGAGGGACTCGCCTTTTCTTCTGGTCATGTCGTTTAATTCATAGTTGACAGTAGTTTTAGTTTACTATTGCAGTTGATGGAGTGTTATTCTGTCACTTTACTTTTTGAGCCGGGACCCAAAATGAGGAGATGTTGTTGTTTCTTTTATAAAATAAGAGACATTTTCGAGTTGGTTCCTAGCTACAATTTGGGAGTATCTGTTCAGCATTTAAAACTTATCAGTTTACTTGACGACTCTTTGTTTATCTGTTGCTTGTTAATTCAAGACTAAATTAGTATCAATAATATTGTAATCAATACAGTTTCAATCATCAACCGGAAGACATCGCCTGTAACACAAAGGGTTCCTCCTAATGAAAGCCAAAATGAACGACAGCTTACTGCTAGCATCCACCGGTTATCCGTGATTTTAATTAATTAAAAATATCACTCATTATTACTATTGCAAAAGGACATACTTACGATATTTTATTATTCTGATATCCTGTAGAGCCCCAAGCAAAAGATTCTCACCCATATATTATTGCTCATGTTTTCATTTTAAATTGCAATATTTTGTTGGATTACGACACGTTGGAAATGTATCAGTTAATTAAGTCATCGTTAAAACATTATTAATAAAGCCTCGACGACTTTCGCTGCGATTCGATTTCCGCGCGGATTTCATATTTATAATGAATCTCGTTGGAAGCACCTAAAATATGTACGACTTTTGTTGATGGAGTTTCATTATTTTGTTCAAAATATATTCCAATCGTTTGAAACTGTTTTGTAAGTTTTAGGAGTATCGAGTGATTTAGTACCTACTTAAGTTAAAACTTTATAAAATATAATGCATACTAAAATATGTTATTTTAGTCTTGAAAGTGCAGTACATTTAATTTAATATAAGTAGTTATGATCTCTAATAATATAGGCTAACCTATTTTCAACAAATTCACCTAGTGTATATGCATAGTTTTTAGTACTTTTTAGTTGGTTTGTTCACGCATATCTCTGAATTCAATGATACGATCTTCACACACTGTTCCTTTAGGGAACAGTGCTAGTTTCAGCAATAAAGCGGCCGTTTTTTAAAGATGTATGGACTATCAAAAGGAGTTGGTTATTTTAAAACATAATTTCGTGTTCACAACAGAAGTAAGCCGGAAACCCACAGCGGCGCACGGAGAGGCTGTGCACGTGTGTTCAGCTTCGCTTTAGTACAAAATGTATGAGAGCGTTTCCACCGCAGCGCACGGACATGCTACGCAGCAATTGACGTCATAAACACACGCGTAGCTAACTCGAATAGGTGCAACGTAGCTCAGCCACGTGGCCGACCCACGCATCCCAGCTGCGTGGGTCGGCCATTTCTCGGCGACCCACGACTATGTACAGTCTCGAGCAAAAATATGTACACACATAATATTGTTAAGAAATTATTATAAGAATAAGCTACTATTATATTTAAGCTATATTTAAGTTGTGATAAGTATAATTTATGTAAGAACTAAGTAATTTATAATACAAATAAGTAAAACAGATGTTACTACACAATAGCTAAATTATATTGTTACTTGGAAGAGCTATTGTCTATATTATAAAAATAATATATTGACTTCAAGTAATTTTTTTTATTAAAAAAAATATTTGATCCATTTTATTTTCAAGTGTCATCTGTCAGTATGCATTGATTGCTAGATGGCAGAAGAGATTCGACAAAAAATCTCACTAATTTCGTTTAACAATTTCGCATATTATTAAGTATACATATTTTTGCTCGTGACTGTACCCCACGCATAGCTATGAGCTGTGTGGGCGACACATCCGTGTCCGTGCGCCGCAGTGGAAACGGAGGCCGACGCCGCCGAACTAATGAGCCCACGCAGCAGAGGTGAGCCACGCATCCGTGCACAGCCTGCGCAGCGGTGGGGTTCCGGCTGTATAGCAGCTTGAACATATTATAATAGCCAGCCAGTAAGTGCCAACATAAAGAGCTCGCAGCCACAAACACCGCTTTGTCCGGACGAGTGTTTTCGATCGACGCCACCGCTTAATTATCCTGTTGATTCCTCCGACAAAATGTCCCTGTTTATATTGGAAACTCACATATAATATGCTAATGATATGAACGTACACGAGTGGGAAATTATTGGAGGCTTCGGTACGCGCGATGCAATTATTGAAGCGTATAACACAATTATGAATGCGGCTCGCTGACACATGTTGTGTCGCCCGTCGCCGCTCGCGCCGCTGACAACCAATGACTCGGCATTGTTTCTCTCTGTTTAATTTCCATACCTAATAGACCACTGTAGCGTTGATCATACACAATGACTTCATGATTTCGCGAATAATTGTTAGTTTTGATAACAGAATAGATATTAATTTCCACGATAATTTGCAATTTTAAGCGCGAATAGTTTAATAGAATATTAATAGACTAGTGCGCGAATAGAAGGACCAGTTTAGAATTTTAAATATTCATATGAAGGGAGCTTTGACCGGTCGGTTTAGGTAAAGTTTGTTTAGTAAAAGTTTACTCAAAGCTGTTATATCTCGTGCGTACTTTACATATAAATGTGTGTTGCTATTAATACTCAAATTCAAATTCTTTATTGAGAACTAAAAGTACAAAGTTTGAAAGTGTTAATAATAGGTCGGTTCTTATAACTTAGTTACCTGCTTAGGCATTATTAGCAATGCACACA
Organism: Autographa gamma; assembly: GCA_905146925.1. Taxonomy (NCBI): domain Eukaryota; kingdom Metazoa; phylum Arthropoda; class Insecta; order Lepidoptera; family Noctuidae; genus Autographa; species Autographa gamma. Next base: position 275,404 of record LR989849.1, on the reverse strand, counting down.
ATATTTCATGGAAAAAAGACAATATGAATAGCAATCTAGCATAAACATCGATTTTCATTTTATAATAATAATTATGTTGTGTTAATTACATTACATTATATTAATTTATTAATCTCCACTACTCGACTCGACTAATACTCGACGCTAAACCTAGTACAATTAGAAGTTAAATCTTTCTCCAAATTAGAGATTGTAATACAAAATAAACATTTAACATTAGTATAGTATAATAGGCCGTCCTGTTGGTATTTGAAGTAGCGTAACACAGACATGACACAACTAGTTAGAACGTAACCCGCGGCGACGCACCGTACACGCGCCGCGCCCGACCCGCTGTAATTAGGACCGAACATTGTTAATGATCGCAATTATCATATATGTACCTACTACATACATGATTTCATGTACAAGCTGTGCGTATGTACTGTAGTATTGTAAGGGTTGAACTACACTGTTTGGGACGTATGTAATGCGATAATGAATAGTTTTTAGTTGGTCCTTTGTTCTGGTCCTTTTGCTATTTTATTATTTTATTTATAGTTTACGTTACGCACATTTGGGGGACGGAATGATCTTTATAAAAAAATTGTTTAAGCGGTTTGACTGTAGCAACTAAAGTCACTTAAAATATATAATAGTTTCAACTTAGACAGTAAGATAAATGACAGGTATATAATTACCTTATAATAGTTAGCACAAAATTTACTTAAAATAACACCTGCTACTTCCAATTCATCAACATAAAGTTAACGTGAGTTATTCAACTGCGAGAAAAAAACGAAATCTTTTGCAAAATAAAGAGAAATGTTGAGAAAGATTAAGATTCGTAACTTTGATATATTTAAGAGAATTCCGGCGTAATAACGTTAACCTTTGCCTTAGACTTGTGTATTATTATGATTATGATAAACATGCTCCGTTTTCTTTAACCTTGATGTATTAGGTAAATGATTTCCCTGAATAAACGGGTGACTACGATTTATTTGTCTTGGAAACTTACGGCGAATTATATTACTATCAAAAACGTAGTTCTGGTTGTAACTTTAATGAACTCAATATTGAAAAAGTTACCGTACGGTAAGTAAAAAAAAAGATAAATAGGCACGGGTTTGTTTATAAAGTTGAGATATCTAAACGTGCAAAACAAAGTCGGGTTGGTTACACCATTTATTACTCAGAAACGAGTGGACCGGTTTTCATGATCTTTTATTTGGTCGGTCTCTCTCCACCTTTAATAGCATAGTAACTATAAAATTATGTAAGTCAAAAAATACTGGAACTAGCGCGGAAAGCCGCATTTTATACATCCGTATCTAAGGACCAGAAAAAGATATAGCCATCAAATCGTCTACACTCCAATTATTTATCAAGAAAATGTTCAACAAAATGGTAATAGGCTACAAAGGGTCTGTTAAGTATTTCCGAATTATTACCGAGTCGAGGCCTCTTGGGTTCCGCAGCGAGTCATTGTCGGCCCACTGTCCCCACGGTTTATTCCACTTTGTTCACCTGGGTGATATCGACCTGCATGCTTACCATGAGCTATGAAAGTAGGACTATTGCCGTTGAGTATGCGGGACAGCGCTATGCGCAGTGTAGTGCGCCGTCTCGCTTCCACAACCGCAACTGTACCTACTGTTTTAAGAGTTTATGATACAGGTCCAGTTGAACAAATGCGACTTTTTTATTATTATCACCTATATCCTATAGATATTAATATATTAATACTGTAGTAACATAGAAATTAAATTATTTTATAACATTATACTAATAATTATTATTAAATAAATGCGGACAACATCACATACCTTGCTCTGAACCCAAAGTAAGTAGCTATTAAGCACTTGTGTTATGGAATTCAGAAACAACGAAGGTACCACAAACACCTAGACCCGAGGCAATGTAGAAAAGTTGATTTCTACATTGACCCGACCGGGGATCGAACCCGGGACCTCAGAGCTAGCGACACCTTGAAACCGGTGCGTACGCCACTCGACCACGGAGGTCGACAAATTATTGTTTTTACTGATAGTATGTCGCAATATCAAGATTATAAAAAAAACTTTCGTTATATAAGTCTGCTAGAATAAACGAAAAACTCACAATATGACCAAATGGGTGATATCACTCAGGTGAACAGAGTGGAATATACCCGTTTATGGTAACAATATCAACGTCTGCCAATAAGGACTCGCTTTTGTAACCGCTCGGAATATATTGTCGCGGTAAAGACGGTGAGTTTACTGGTGACGTCGGCATTATAAGAATATGTTTTATATTCTAATCTTGGGTGATGGTTATTTATTTTTTAGAGCAGGAAATTGTTTATACAGTTTTTGCTTCAGAATTTGTTACAAATAGGGTATTACATTTTTAGAGCGTAAATCAGACTAGTGTAGTAGTGGTAGTAGGCTTACAACTAACAAGTCGATAACGGCTTAATAGAAGAAGAAAACAAGCAATATTTTATGTACAAGAACATTCTACAATAGGTCCAATTATAAAATAAAACTTAGCTCTATGTCTTAATAAGACATCTCAACATTAATTCTCGAATAATCCCCAGCATCTTAGAAATCTAGCTCATTGTGAGTTACAACGGAGCAAATTAATTACAAGTATATTGCGGGACATAGTAGTCGGGGAGAGTCACTGGCTGTGGTCCCGACAATACCGAGATACCGGCCGGGAACGTTAATTCTAGGACAGATGCCGGTGCTGCGTCTTTGCCGCTTTGCTATCACACCGTTGCTGCTCCACCGCTGTAATGTTGCTACTTCGCTACCGCACTATTTTCGCTCTGTTGCCGCTCAGCTACCGTACACTTCGCTGCTGCACCGATGCCGTCCACCATGGAGGTGTTACCGGTCCGCTGCCGCGACGTTGCCGTTCCGCTGCGGCACCGAAGTCGTTTTGCCTTTGCACCGATGCCGCTCCGTCACCGCATCTTTACCGAGCGGCCGCCGCATCCACCGTCTTGTGTTTTTATCATAGCGGCTCGGCAGCCGGCGCCGCGGCGTTATGTTATACAAGCACGGCAGGGCACCTGCTACAAAAAGCTATGATCATTTTTCTTGAGTGTAACTCTTATCGTAAGTACAATATAGCTTTTTAAACTGTGTACTTAAATCTCTTAGTTGAACATTATTATAATTACTTGTACATTATACAAGATGATCAAGAAGGTTAATTAAGGCCAGCGCAAAATAAGAGGGTTATAAATTTGACGTAGCTTTTAAATCAATGTACCATAGTGAGATTTTTTGGACATGATCCAGATCTTTCTAAACTATACTTGATTTTGATTTGTGTTGTAGATTGAACCTACAAGTTTGTCTTAGCTTAGTAAGCCAAATCCAATATCTAATATTCGCGGCAAGATTATCCGAATCTTGTAAACACCGACAGATCTATAATTACACAGATATAACACACAGATCTATCCCTCTATTTGCAATACGATATGATGTTGATGTTAGCGTCTTGTTTAGTTGCAGTTAATTGATTGCTGATAGACAGCGAGTCGTGTTCGCTACATGATCGCTCGTCTGTTTGCCGCCTAGAGGGATATTAACATCGGGTATTGTATGTCTATAACAACATAAAGGAGCTAGGTAGATTAGTTAATACATGCAACCAACATCACATATATTGATCTGAGATCAAAGTTAGTAGGTAAAGCATTTATGTTATGGAATCAGAGGTAAAAAAGGTACAATAAATATCCAGACCTTAGAGTAAAAAAAGTGGTTTTTTGTATTGCTCCTTTTTGAGACTCTTGAAAAACCGATGTGAAGGCTACTAGGCCACAACGCTCGTCAAAGATTGCAGTCTTTTACCGTCTCATAAACACACAATTAAAATACCTAATCAGCTAAATAAACGAGAATTGTCTTCGTGTTTAGTGCACCGACATCCCTCGGGCGACAGAAAACATTTAACTAAAGATAAACAAATAAAGCGTCTTTGTCGTTACAGCGCCTGAAACAATTCGCTGAGTCTTTGTGCGTAAAGAGCGACGTAATTATAAGTAAATAGCGGAGACAGAGCTCCGCCGACACTACGTTACCTCCTTGTTGAGGCGGTGGTTACGACCTTATTCACCGTAGAATTGAAATTATGACTTATTTTATACTATGCCTTAAGTAATTAGGGTGCAGAAAATATGTATTTTTATTAAAAACGAAAAAGAGGGGTGTTATCAGTTTGTCTAGCTGGTAGAATTGTAGCTCCTAAACGAATAGACCGATTGTGATGCGGATTTTGACGCTATCACGATAGTTGTTAGCTTAAATTTAAATATAAAGTATAAAACAGTATATTTAGAAGTAAATGACAATTTAATTTGGTTCTTTCATTTTATCTCATCATTATTTTACTTGTAAGTCTAATCTAACTACATAATAAGTAAACTAAATAACGGTATTAATGAGACAAATAAATAAAGCGTTTTTCCTCCTACCAAAGATTGTGATATACAATTAACGGATTGCTGACACGGCGCGTGTTAATGAATAGATTGGTCCTTCGATACGAACGTGACATTTCGACGTGTCATTCCTTTCCAATTGAATCCTTGTAGGCGGATATATAAAGCGATTCGTTTTTATCCGTTTTCTCGTTACTATAGCATTAAAGGTAATCTGTTTGGCGAGACAACGAGACAAGTAGCTCTGGTGTTGGCGTAATCACGTTTGTATGATATCGCGGCGAGTGTATCGTCTGCGAGGATAATCCTGAGTGTCGAGGCTCGCTACAGCTTTGAGAGAGAATGGAATATGTCGGCATTTGTTTGGATAGAGACTTTTAGTGCTTGACGGCAAAATTTCTGTCTGTCATGACAAAATTTCGAAACTGTATTTTGAATTTGTTTTTATTTCTAACTTTTATGTATTGGATTTTGCATCGTATATAAGTAATAAACTTATATATTTAGTACCTACAAGTAGAGTTAAGGCTGAGATACTTATTAAAATTGCAAGTTAGCATTAAGCCCTTTAAGTTTGCTTTCACTTGAGAAGCTCCTTAAATGGCACTGTAATACTATGCCTACGTCTTAAATATACCTTTGGAATGCAAACATAAGTATCGTATATTGAATGTTTAGTCATATTAAGTTAGTTTTAAATCGATCATAGTGTAGATCAGTCTCGAAATGGAACGCGGTCCTTTTTTCCGCGCACTACTGTACCCAACCCTACACCGCCGCCGCGTATACCGAAGACACTTTTTGCGAGCGAAGCCAACCCTAACTCGCCGTCGTGTTCGTCCGCATGTAGAAATGTTCTACCAGAGATTTCTGCCGCGAGTAAACCTAGCCCTCAAATACCGTCGTCTTCGCTCACAGGTCGAGATTTTATACCTAAAATTCTTATTGTAATTAAACCCAACCCTAAAAAAATGCCGTGTGTGTCCAGATGTTGTGCCTTCAGCTGCCCACGTCAGACTTTTTATAAGTCAGATAATCGAGCCGATTTTTCCGCCGATTCTGTGTACCGATTTCTAACCTACTTTTTAAAAGACGTGTGCGCTGCACTATTGCTATAAGTGTGTTCTATTTTTCACCTACATAAAATCGGTCACCGATTATCAGACGTGGGCGGCCTTATTGTGAATAAATCCAACCCTGAAATACCGCTGTCGTTCTCATGTTGAAATGTTGTACTTTTTGCGTATGATCTCAACCTTAAAGTTACATAACATTTAACATAACATACCATCACGCCTATATCCCCGAAGGGTTAGGCGTGGTAGAGGTGTACCAGTGTACACCTACAGTTCGCCGGTATGTACTAGGGGGCGAGCCTATTGCCACTAACCGGGCACAAATCCCAACTCCGACCTGCTACTGAGAATTTCATAGAAAAACCCAATAACACCTTGGTCGACTTGTAGCAGTCATTACCAGGCAGTACCTTAAAGTTCCGTATAATTTGTTGGCAGGTGGAAATGTTATACCAGAGATACTTCCTGCGCATGAACCAGACGAACATGACGCACCTGCTGGGGCTGCTGCTGGCGGTGTCGGTGGGGCTCATGGTCGTGCAGATACGCACGCTGCTGGTCGCGCAGAACTTCCTCAGCACCTTCGAACCAGTGCTCAATGATACCTTCGTTGAGAATTACGAGTGAGTATCACTTTTTAAACGAGTGGAACAACATTTTTGTGTTATAATTTTTGTGGTTAAAATTAAAGGTTTTATAAAAATGCTTTTGCCTTCTCTATATGGGAAGAGGTCTGCCCCAGCAATGGAAAGTTATAGGCTGGTATATTATTATTAAAATAGAGCACTAATTTCAGTTCAAAATGACAAAATATGTATTTAATGCTGAACTTGTTCAATAATAATTTTATTTTTCTTATAATTTTCTTTTCTTTAAGTGTCTCTCTTGAACATTGATCGCATGTTAATAAAATGTTTGATGACCAACGTCGCGCAGGGTGTACCCTTAGTGCGCGTAGTTAGTTTTCTGTAGCTGGAGGCCTTAAGGTCCCCGCCAGTGAAGCAGTCAAAGCTTGTGCTTAGCCTAACTGCAAAGATATTATTTAATAAAAAAAAAACCGAAGTCTTGTCGATATATTCCTTATTATTCCCCATACTGACTAGTTTCTTCTCCCCACAGCCAATTCTCCCCCCTGAGCAGTTACGTGGCGAACTCGACAATACACCCGCGCTACTACGAGGACGCCAACGCCACGCAGATGCGCCGCCTTTTCTACGAGAAGGAGCGCGTCGCGCACATCGTCAACGTCATCATACTCGGAATTACTGGCTTGGTGTACGCCTGTGAGTATACATAAAACCTATAGAACATCATATATTTCATACACGTTACAAATGCAGGGGAGGCGATTAGGCACTTTGTATTTTGCATACTCCAACACGGTAGATGAAGGTGACTGGGTAGATCTGTAGGTTTAGGCTTGGTGTACGCCTCTGAGTATGCATAGAATCTATAGAACTACTACGATAAGGCAAGGCAAGGAGGACAATTCGTCACTTTATCTTTTACATACCCAGTCGTCTGTCTACCCTCTGGTAGCGATTAGGTTATGTCAATAAAAGTTTTTCAGCCCAAAAATATTGGAGAAGTTTTTTTTTTGCTTTCTAAATAGTTACTTTAGATAAAGGGAGTCCAAGTGTAGGATAAGGGGCTAATAACTCGTTGATTTCGGACACCATGGCATGTATAAAACTGTGACATTATGCGACGTATCATATCAATGTAACATCGTGAGTCCTTTGTAACGTGAATAAGGAGACAAATACGTATCTTTATTTTTTCTATTTACCTCTCTGAAGACAACAACTACCTCAAGATTAAATGACCAGCAATTATCACAAAAAATCTTCCTAAACCAAACAACTAATAATATCATCATTTACCAAGATTACCGCATCATTAACTTCCGTTCCCAACTAACTGTGCCTCTGGGAGCACGTCACTGGATGACGTATCGCTCTGACCTAACGTGTTCGTTAATCGAAACTTGTGTTCAACAACTCCCAAATGTTATGGTTCCTCTTTATACCTATATAGCGATTTCATTACTTAAGATCTGATATATTTAACCTTCTGGTTCTTGGTGGTTTTGAGTACTTTATTTTTAGTCTATCAAACCTTTACTAATATAATCAAGGCGAAAGTAACTCTGTCTATTTGTTAAGCAATCAAGTCAAAATACTGATCCGATTTAAGAGAAATTAAGTACAGAAATAGTCGAGTATAATAATAATAATATATTATTATTCCTGGACAATTCACACACGGTTATCTGATCCCAAGCTAAGCTCTAAGAGAGCTTGTGTTATGGTAACCAGACAACTGATAAACATACTTATATATTTCTAAATACATACATATTATAGATAAACTACACCCAGACCAGAACAAATGATCGTGGTCATCACACAAACATTTGTTCCGGGTGGGAATCGAACCCACGACCTCCGGTATAGCAGTCAGGGTCACTAACCGCTAGACCAACAGGCCCGTCCAAGGCCCGTATGAGAAAGGATATAGGCTACTTCTTGCCGCTATATCAGACACTCCCACGGGGGGTCAGCGAAGCTGCTTGGAACAGCTAGTTATTCCATAAGGCGCTGTATTTTCCGTTTATAATAATATTATTTTCCCGTATAATTCAATACAATTCTATTCTTCATTTGCGTTAATAATGTACAAAAGAAATAGTATCGTTTTAAAAAAGAGCGCAGCATAATTTAACGATTTTTTATAGTTGAACTTTAAAAAAGAACATCAATAGAAATTTACCACGATATTAGTTCCCCAAGTCCGATACTTGTACTCCTAGTTAGTAAGCTAGTTATTACCGTTCCAAGGATAGATCTACACCACAGTGCTAGCCCATTAGATCGAAGAGATTACGATCTAATACCCGTCGTACTCATAGAGGCATAATCTGCGCTAAGTGCAGTGTTACCCGAGACTGTGCAAACTAATCGAACCAATCGGAGCTCACTAAGCTGCGATGTGATTGGTTGAAATTGTTCAACCGTTAGATGCTCGACGTCTCATTGGATGATATTAGGAGATTAATAGTTTGAGATCTGACGTGAAGTCAATTTGGGATTTGTGGTTTTATTTTCAATGGTTTTGGCAACATTAGAAGTGGTTACTTAATAGGAACAGAACTTGAATTGAAACCTGGTTTTAGAACTAATAAAAGGATATTTTATGTTTGAAGGGTCAATCTCTTCAATCTGGACCTACATTTTATAATTTAATAAGACCGATAGTCTACCCCAGGTCTGGAAGGATTTGGGTTAGACCGTTGATCCTTTTCCTATTGCACCGCAAGCCAGTGTGCGTTTTAAATTACGACTATATTACCAAAATATAAAGACCAAGAGCCGTACCACGAAGTTTTAAAGCAGTACTTTTGCGGTTGTGGAAGCGAGACGGCGCTCTACACTGCGTATAGCGCTGTTCCGCTTACTCGACCGCAATAGTCTTGCTTTAAGAGCTCATAGTACGTCCCTGGCCTATAAATTATTGCATTGTAAATTACGTGAGTGTTTTTTTTTTGTTTTTGATGTTTTTCGACCAGTATGTATATCGTGTGTTCTATGTCGCCAGGTCTTCTGGCGTGCCTGAGCCGCCCCGCCATGAACGAGATCTACCTGCTGACCATCTCCTACGTGGTGCTCGTCACCTTCCTGCTCATCGAGCTCGCCCTCGCCGGCACCTCAGTGCTGCGGTAACTACCATGCTTCATACTTTTAACCGACAGCAAAAGGAGGAAGTACTCAATTTGTCAGAATTTGCTTTTTTTTGTAATTTTATTGCGCGTATTGATGCTTCTTGCGTTGATAGGATAAACATCATAAAAAGTTCATCAAAATCGATCCAGTAGCTTTGTACTTATTTTTTATTAAAGTAGGTCTTTTTTTATAAATTTATAACCAATTCCATTCGCCATAATAAAAAATTAAACAAGTATGAAAAATCACTAATTAATAATAACATTAAAATAAAATTACTTTCCCCTACAATGTTGAATATTTTAAGCAATATTTTAAACATAATAAATTGTCAAGAAAATGTACCTGGAACATGTGAAATGAGCATGTATTGTACCTCACAAACCCCTTGCTAACTGCTCGCGAAGTCATTACAATGTACTGAGCAAGTTGCCCTCAATAGAAATTAAAACTTCACCCAAACAAACCGCAGAGGTCCGTTTTGTTTTCAACAGATTTTCAAAACTGTTCCGAATGTTGCTCACAACTTCCCAAATCCATTTTACACGGAGTTTGTAAGTTGCGGTAGACGTATTTAAATGAGTTCACATCAAAGAGTGGTATAAATATGATATTGCACAAAACAAAAACAACCAGTTTCAATCGGGGCTTTCACTGTCGGTCAGTGATATCTAAAAAAATAACATAACATATACATATCCTCACGCCTGTATCCCCGAAAGGGTAGGCAGAGGTGTACCAATTGACACAGTTCGCCGATATGTTTAGGTCCCATGTAATAGGGGGCGAGCCTATTGCCACTAACCGGGCACAAATCCAAACTCCGACCTGCTACTGAGAATTTCATAGAAAAACCCAATAACACCTTGGTCGACTCGGGGATCGAACCCAAGACCCCTAGCGTAGCAGTCGCACTTAGCACCACTAGGCCAACGAGGCAGTTAATAATAATAATTATAGCAAAAAAATAACACATGCTTTTAAATCAGCAAAAAGCTCAGTACAAAAAGGCAATGGAAAGGCGATGTTATTTTACATAGTTCCTATTGCCACCATCTGGCTCTAGTATCGAATAATCGCGAAAGTATCATTGTATTGTACTATTATCTAGGCGTCGAGAAGTGGTTTTAATTTAGCTTGCTAAAAATGACCAGCACAAACTTACAAAAATACCTACAAATCAGTCATAGTTAAAAGTCAAATTGCTAAGAACGAACTCTGTAAACACAAATCCTTTTCTTCTATCTTGCGTCACGATCACGAGGTCTTTCCCGACCATTATCAAACATTACTCGCCCAATATTCGGTCAAATTCGGCGATCGTTAAGGTGTTATTGTTTCATCTGTTACTGTTGCCGGCGACGTTACAATGAAGCAGAATGTTCGGGGTTGGGGCCTTTACGAGCCCCGGAAAGTGGTCGTTCGCGGTAATGCGACGGCTGAGAGCCGGAAGCTAGCGTCGTAGTGACGATTGTGCGACAGACCTTAAATACACAGTATTTTGCGTGTTTACAATTTTTGTTGAAAAAACAGTATCTTTTTGGCCAGTAATAAAAATACACTAGAAGCAGTAATCTATTACGAAGAGAACCCCTCATTATTAGCAGCTGCAGAGTTTCTTAAATCAGTAAACTAGTTTTTGATATTTTTATTTATTTATTGAAGTTATTCAAATCGATCATCATTTAAATTTCTTACGTTTTCCTTTGCTTAAAACTATCAACATTTTAATCTACCGTAAGTTACATTCAGACATGTGTCGGAAAAGTGAAACCCATCTAAAAGGAAGTGTCGAGCAACGTTTACCATCAGTGAGTACATCCGGCCCTCGAGCAGGACGCTCGCGAACATTCCGCCGTCTAGACCGACTCGCCCGACACTATTAGTACGATACTGACGACGAAATAGCTCCGAAAGTATTTGGGAACAGTGTGTGTTTGGGAAAACGTCTAGTACTGGTTTTTCACCAAGTTTGTCTAAAACCATCTTTTCACATGGAGCAAATGTCGTAATGAACGATTCATTATTTTAGATGGCCTGTAAGTATATATGTACTACGTACCTCAAATAATTATCTGTCCCGAAAAAAACCCACTTCTATATTAATATCGATTTTAATGAAATATATGGACCACACCAAATTGAAATCGGTCTTCAATCGCCGCAGATTGATGCGTAACATAAATATATAAAAAAACACGTTGACAAATATGAGAATCTCCTGTTTTTCAGAAGATTCAAAATAATATCTCAAATATTCTCTACATATTCTCCATTATCAAGCAAAAAGTTTCAGTTTATTTTACCCCTACGTCCTTTTCATGTTTTGATGTGTGTATTTCTCGTATAGATCCCTGAGCATCAGCGCGGGCGCGTGCGCGCTGTTCACGTACGCGACGTACGCGACGCTGCCGGTGCGGCTGCACGAGGCCACTGTCGGCGGCGTCGCGCTCGGAGCCGTCAACATCGGCGCCCATCTCGTGCTCGACAAGACCACCGATGTCGTTGTGAGTTATACTACTAATATTGTAATTTTCAGATTCTTCTTCTTCTTCGAGTCAAAGATCCAACTTTCGATTTCTGTGTGAAAGATGCGATTTGGATGGCTCGGTCGCTGGCCTCCATCACGTACTTAAGTTTTAAGTTGAATTTTCAGTTATTATCCTATTACTACGATGTTGTTTTCTTTATTAAATGGGAGTTGATCTCCTTCTGAACCAAGTGACATTTAGTGTCCATTTTCATTGGACGTTATACCGAAGGCTGGGAGTCCCGCAAAAAAGGCTAAGGACTCGTGAAAGTGCGCTCAGTATCTGTTATTGTACCGAATGTGAGGCGGCCTAAAACCGAACGAATAAAAATCACGCGGCATAGCAACTAATGTAAGTCATCAGTCAGTGCTTCAAAATAATCTCCTGCACCCCGAACTCTTAGCGAAATAACGAAAAATAAACAAATGTTTTCAAAGAAGGGCCAACATTTTGGCCAATAATTTTGAACGGTCACTCACTGAGTTTAGTTTTTGAGAATACGTCGGCATCGTTTTGGTTTAAACAAGACCACATACTTATTACGTGTCAAAATACAATGTAAATCAGTTACCTCAGAACCCGTGAGTTTATGACGGTACACTGACCCCCTCTCTCCTATCACAGCCCGGCAGACTGTTTTACCGACAATCGTTACCACTTAACGACTGCACCTTTACATCAAACCTACGAAGTATCAGCCGAAGGTTTATGACGACTTTATTGCTTCATTGGTGCTTGTTTAAACTTTATGAAGCTCCAGTTTTAATTGTTGATTACCCTTTAACAAATTATGGGTGCTTTGATATCGTAGTCACCGAGGGTTGAGGGTCTTTGTTCGTTGAAATGTGAAAGATCAATCGACTTAAATTAAATGTCAAATGTTTTGATTGTTTGTTAGTAATTTAAAGGACGAAGAACATTAGTTGACATTGTGTTAAGCAGGACAGACGGAAGAGCTAAAGAATTTAGTCTTATCAGACAGAATTAGATGCTAGAAGACCGGTGCTTTCGCATCACTATAATAATAGAGTAAACTTAACTTAGTTGATTGAAATTTGGTAGAATTATTCAGAACTTGGAGATTAGATGGGCAATTCCCACCGTCACCTGCTTAGTTAAATGACTTTTTTGACTTTCTATAAGTTAAAATTACTAGATCCACCGGCGAAGAGATAGACTAACTAAATCAGTATTTCCGGACTGATTTAGTGAAAGACCAGGCAACTATTAATAGCCCATTGCTGAAGTGTAGTTATTTTAGTTAATTTAAATTTGATAGAACCATTCAGAATTCGGGGTATAGTTGGGTGATTCTCATCATCGCCTGTGTGGACAAATGATATTTGTGGCCTAGAAAATTTCCCAATTTCTTGGGCCCCGAGAATTTCCCTAACATAAGCATGTGTTCCAGCAAATCTACTGCACGATGGCGGCGCTGCTGGCGTGCAACATCGCCGGCATCATGACGCACCACCCGCGCGAGCTGGCGCAGCGCCGCGCCTTCCTCGAGACGCGGGACTGCGTCGAGGCCCGCCTCGTCACGCAGCGCGAGAACCAACAGCAGGTCTGTATAACATTACATACTCTTATAGATGCTGCAACTAAAAGACAGAGGACTGTTCGGGTATTATAAAAAAAAATGATAATTAATTGATTTCTTAAAAAAAAAGAATTGCCTTCAAAAATCAGATTCACTGAAAAGTATGAAATAATTTTAAATGACTGCTTATAACATAACCAAAATAGGATAATCAGTATAATTATACTTCAAGCACAATTATTGTTATATTTGGAGTCGGTGTCAGCCGCTAATAGCAAATTTTAATACTAAATTATAAGGATCGATTATCGTCGTAAAGAAGATTATAAAATAAAAGATGATCAATAAAATAAAACTCCAAATATCAAACCTTACCCTTTGAAATGATAAAGGACCAGTATTTTATTTTAAAACGTTGAACAAAACGGCCGTGTAGTTCTTGCTCGTTAAGCACTGTCACTCGTAGGCCTACCTCAAGCGCGGACTATGTCAAGACGTTTAGATTCAAAAGACACTCTTTGTACAAGTTAACAGAACCAACGAATTACAAAAATGAACTTTATATCTTTCCAATAAGGACGATATTCTAATCAAAGAGTTGTGCGAAACTTGATGCGGTACAGTGGGTCGTACTTACTGCGCTCGCATTGATGTTCAGCGAGCGTGGACGATAGCGGCGCGCCGCTTGCCACTTCCATTCGAGTCGGTCGCTGTTTTATATGATTGTGTGGAATTAATGACAGAATAAATTGTGCGTTGGGAAAGGCATTGAGAAAATAGCTGGTAGAAAATTTATTTTTTGGCAATAATGGTCAGTAACCATGGCCATTGATTCAAAATTTAGGACATGCTGCCAAAATGCTTGAAATATGGAAGAATCTGTCGATCTGAAAATGTTTTATCGTAGGTTAAAAAGGTGACTACTTTTTATTCAGTTAAATGAAAAGCTTTAGATTTCAGACCAGTAGCCAGTGTGTAAGGAAATTAAAAATACCTGCTCCTCTATTTACAGAGTTCCATGAAATAAAATGTTAAAATTAAATCCCAGTTTAGTTTCATCAACAAAAATAACTACACAAATGCCTAGATTTAATATCAAGTCTCCCCCACTGCGAGGGTTTGTTCCAACTCACTTGTCGTACAGCGGCTGTACCATGATGTTTTAACGCAGTACTGTTGCGTTTGCGGAAGCGAGACGGCGCACTACACTGCGCATAGCGCTGTCCCGCTTACTCAAACACAACAGTCCTGCTTTAAGATCTCATGGTACGACCCCTGTTGTTAGTTTCCGACCTAGTACGAAGTCTGTATTGCGATCGCTTTGTTCCCTTCCGACTAATTTCGCGCTATTTTAATTAAATCTTCCCTGTCTTTTAGACTAGATTCGCTTTGAATCTCAATTGGATCTTATTAATCCATTGTTAACTAACACTGAGGTGTTTAAATCTAGATTTTGAATGTTATTTAAAGTTCATTTTCGAGTTTCTTATATATTTTGGTAAATATGTTTTCTACTCAGCCTTTTTTCACACCATGATACACGACTACTAGATAATTGGTTAGTGACGTGCAAAAGTATCTATTTACAAAGCAAAATACTGAGACAGACTTATTATAAAAAATCAAAAAAGATTAAAATGGAAGTACTCGTACATGATTAGGGCACTGTTTTCAATCATTTCTTTATCAATGCTACTTTAATATTGAAGTGAAAATTAACAATTATTTTTTGTATCCATATATTTGGCCCGTGACTTTACATATATTGAAATTTCATAATACCTACATAGCTGCCTTTAACTAGTTTATTCATTAGCCTACTTTTTCCACTTTTCAATTGCATGACGAATATCTTGAAACTCCCCACTTAATCTAAACATAAACCAAAATTTGTTAAACACAGTAGTAGTAGAATTTGTTCTTACGTCAACAGTTTGTGGTTATAAACAAGTGAACGTCGAGCTCTCAGTAGTGACCGCAAGCTGCCGCGCGTCCACGATATCTGCTCTCAGTGTTTAGAAGCCGTGCATACCGATAGGGTGAGGAATGTACAGGAAGATTAGTTGGCATTTAAACGTTTTCGTCGCCTTTTTTTAAATAAATGTTTTGAAATATTGAACAGTGAGCTCATATTGCGTAGGTCGGAACTCAATAATAAATTAAAATATGAAGGTAGAACGAGCATCATCTTCTGTCAAGACGAACGCCATCTCAGTCTGCCCGTGACCATGATACCTGCAAAGGTGTTGAAACGTAGGTCGTTTATTTCATTGTCAAACATTTGCGTAAACCTAAGAAATAAATGTATATTACCCTTTCAGACACTTCTTTAAAAGAGTAATCTAATGAGATTCTTGCCGGTTTTTCTCCATAGAAATGACATTTTCAGAGTCAGTAATTTCCATTTATTAAATAAGTTAAATATCTTGATGTTATTTAACACCAAAAAATAAGTTTTAAAGTAAATAAATGTGGAAAGTTACTTGGTCTAGTACAGAAAGCTTCGTGAAATATGGGTAACTATTCCACGCAATTAGATAAAAAAAAACAAAAGAAGATCATCAATAAAGCCAAGTATACCTACATAACAAAATTAACACAATAACCTGCGAAGGTGTCGAAACGTCGCGACCTCAAATCTAAAATAAACCGCGTCAGCAAAAAAAGAATCCGTAAAAGTAACTTTTATTTTAATATCTAACATTAACGTGACCCTAAGAAATCAATATTAGTACGATAAAGTTACTTTTTAAAATATACATAGCACCACCCGGTATTTCTTCTTCTCGGTATTTTTTCAGTTCATTTAGCCGTCATATCCGCGGCGGCACACGTAATATCCGGCGCGCTGCCGCCGCGACGTCGTGTGCCCGGTAGGTGTTTGTGCTCAGTAGGTGCTGTGACTTGCTACTTGCTATGTATCGTGAATTCAAGCAGGTAATTATAGAGCTTAATACGGTTAGTAGATGAATAATCTCAAAAAACATAAATTAGGGTGTCAAAATAATATAAGGTAAAAATAATATTAGGCGTCAAAACGGCGGGCACTAAAATCTTGAATACACAGCTTTATCGTCATCATCGTCTTCCTGCCCTTTTCCGATTTATTTGCGGTCGACACAATTCAGCTTCCATTCATCTCTACTACTCGTCATCTCAGTATTCACTTTTTTCTTTCTCATATCACCTTTCACGCAATCCATGCATCTCTTTTTCGGGGCTCCTCAGCATGAACATATTCCTTCATAAAGAAACAGGTATATAATCTCTAAAAAGGAGTATTATTTCAAATGTCTAATATACATACATACATATAATCACACCTGTTTCCCATAGGGGTAGGCAGAGACCACTTCTTTCCACTTGCTACGATCCTTACATACTTGTTTCGCTTCATCCACTGTCATAATTCCCTTCAATGTCTAACATTCGCGTTAATCTCAAAAGACAGTATAATATATTTAAAACAAATAATTCATAAAAATAACTATGCTTTAGTTACCCTTGCTAGCAGCCCTAGATCATTCATAACATACTGAGAAAATCAGTACCTTGAACAAGGTATTAAAAACTCCAAGTACCTGAGCCGCCACTAATCTCGGTATTAAAGCTGTAATGACAGTTATAGCCGTATGGAGCGGAGCAACCTGTTGCCGTGACACAATGAACTAGAATGGCGGACATACTATCCCCACGGTAAGGGTAGTCGCTAGATAAGATGGCGTTTTACTGCCACTGCCAAACAATATGTTTTGTTAAATGCCTCCCGCACGAAATAAGTTAATCGTTCAAACTGTTGGCAAGTCGCGCTCAGTGATGGCCTATAACCATTTGGCTATGTTATACCCGGCGTTCCGATTTATTTTGAATATTAAATACCTTTTTTCCACTGCAGGGCAATGGCCTCTCCATCTTTCCATCTTACTAAATATTAAATAAGTACCTACATTTTCTTTTTCTATGTTGTGGTTAGCTTCCAGTCTTACCGTACTGTGACGAGTAAACTGTACTGTATTTTACATGGAGTGTCTGCTTATCTTATTTCAACAACCCACTTATTAGTTATCACAGCATCTGTAGGTAATCAGGATTCACAAATAGTATCTCAAGGCTCTGTTGTTTTTGATTACTACTAGTTTTGTTAAAAAAAAACTACGTTTATTTCAATGACATCGTCAACTAACTAACTGTTCTTGTTAGCTGAAAAAGTCACGTGTAATTTCATTTTAAATCTAATTTAGCGTGTGCAGTGTCCATACGCCGCAGAGGAACGGCGCCTTAAGGCCACTTTACGGACAATTGTTTACGTAGACAAAGAGCGTTTTGTTGCCGCATACGACCGCACGACATAACTTTGTAATGTCAATTGCGTTTTACTTTTAATTTGCCTGGACATGCAAACGTGTAGGTCAGGTTCAGAGAGAATGGAGTCGGTCTGCCGTAGTACGTATATATAAACATGGAATGGGTAAGGTCATTACCAAATTTAAATTTAATAGTGTTAAACTGCCTCGTTGGCCTAATGGCGCTAAGCGCGACTGGTACGCTAGAGGTCTTGGGTTCCATTCCCAAGTCGACCAAGGTGTTATAACTCACTAGCAGGTCGGAGTTTGGATGTGTGCCCGGTTAGTTGCAAAAGGCTCGCCTCCTACATGGGACCTAAACATTTCGGCGAACTGTGGGTGTACATTAGTACACCTCTGCCTAACCCTTCGGGGATACAGGCGTGATCATATGTTATGTTAGAATGGTTATCTAATCTGAATGTCCATTTATTTGTGTGTAGAAAATTAGAGATTAAAAGACTTACTAAATTTCCTGCAATAACTAACAAAGTCTTATAATTTAATCTTAATGCCTAACAAAAGGGCTTACCCGAAAATCTCTTGAATTCCCAGAAAAACCTTGACTTTTTATAGAGAAAATAACAAGCATTATTGATTCTCCAGAAAAAAAAGGTAGAAAATCTGAAGTAACTTTTACTGTACATGATATAATAATAATAATAAAAAAAATCGAGATTTTGATAAAAAAAATTGGCATGAGCAGTAGAAACAGAACTTTTTAAATTATAACTGACCAATTGTTTAAATAAAAGTACTCTTTACGAGGAACGAGTGAAATAAAGCTACTTTTCAAAAATAAGTTTTATTTCAATGTCCTACGAAAGAAATATGATCAATTGTTGGTCTATTTATTTTCTGTGTTGACTCAACTAACCTATCCAACAATAACACCAGCCAAACTAATTAATCCTAAGACAATTTATATCGCTAAGCTGAAGTATTACACTTGTCAATGGAGTTGGAGACAAACGGTCTGTTTACGGACCTCCCGTACAGAAATACTGTAGATATTATCTATAGTATGTAACATATTACACTGCAAGAGAAAATAATTTATTGTAAATAATAATATCCCTGGACAATTCACACACGGTAATCTGATCCCAAGCTAAGTTCTAAGAGAGCTTGTGTTATGGTAACCAGACAACTGATAAACATACTTATATATTTCTAAATACATACATATTATAGATAAATATCACCCAGACACAGAACAAATGATCGTGCTTTTCACACGACATTTGTCCAGAGTGGGAATCGAACCCACGACCTCCGGTATAGCAGTCAGGGTCACTAACCGCTAGACCAACAGGCCCGTCAAATAAATCGACTTAAAATTAAATAATATGTACTTGCTGAATAAGTTTTCATAACTTTTATCTTGAGAGACATAAATGGAGGGAGAGTGGGAAGTCTTTGCCCAGCAGTGGGCCATTACGGGCTCCTAATAATAATAAATATAACTTTTATCATCTCTCATCTCTGAAGAAAAAGAAATTTGTATCGATAGGAAAATGAATTTGAAATCTATCTACAATTGCCGTGGATATCGCATAATACATAATAATATAAAGAATGAGAAAATCCTCTTTTAGAAGTCGGTTAATAAATAATTTGTGTTTGAATTAATAAACTTATCCATACCCAGTGGGTTTTCACTAGAAACCGCACTACAAATATTAACTCACAGAGCTCTCAATTTAAACTTAAAATAACTCGAACACAAAACATCGAGTTCAACAGTTCTGTGTATTAATCTTAATTAAATCTGGCGTTCTTGCTCCGTACTCTGTTCCAACTCGTTTCTACCGCTTAAACAATATACATTGATGGTTCATTGTGCACAGTAAAGTTTTCTTAGCGTACTTTGCTAGCGATGTAGCGTGTTCCGATTCCCCGCCACGTGCTCGGGTAAGCTGTTGATTGTTTAACAATGTAGTTTGTTCTGTTGTTTGAGGTTTGACTGGAGTCAACAGATACTCGAAGTTTTAGCCGCAGTACACAACACGAGATTCCAAGATGGGGTGTAGAAACCAAGTTTGCAGAAAACTACAAATTGTTCTAAAGGGGTAGATCGACGAACGAGCTTTTGTTGGCTCGCCGATAAAGTTCGCTTGTCGTTCACCTGAAAACCTCGGTTTTGTTTAGCATAGAGTCCTGTACGACTATTCTGTAAATAATTTCAGTATCGAGCTTCACCTGAGTGACAATAAAGTCCAATTCAATAGTGAGCCCAATTGACCTTGATTTAGAATTCAAATTTGAGAATACGTATTTGACATCTCACCGCGGAATCCGCTGTCGAGATATGAAAATAATGTTACAGAACAGCACTACTGTTCGTGGGTCGTCAAGCATTGAAATTTTAGCGCGGCGATCTGCAAACAACAGTTTGGCTCGCTCGTCGATCACAAGCTTAGGAACTTAACTTAGGAATAAACATTGGCACGTGTCGAAAGATCTATATTCAATTGTGTATAGAAGTCAAAGGATGTAATACTTCTTATGTCGGAACTCGTATTGAAATGCTATACATGAA
Source organism: Autographa gamma (assembly GCA_905146925.1). Classification (NCBI taxonomy): domain Eukaryota; kingdom Metazoa; phylum Arthropoda; class Insecta; order Lepidoptera; family Noctuidae; genus Autographa; species Autographa gamma. The sequence continues at coordinate 255,221 of LR989849.1, read as the reverse complement.
AGTATTGGAGTGCACAAAGCTTGAAGGGAAAGTTTTGCAAAGAATATTGTTTGTTATACTGCGGTTTTCAACAATAGAATGCTATTTATGTAATAGAAGGAACTTGGTTATTCTTGTCTCTTTCTTCTTTTCAACTGACTTCAGAAGAAGGTGATCAATTCGTGTATGTTTTTTTTTGTATATTATAATTTTAAGCGATAAATCAGTCAATTGTGGACCGATTTCAAAAATTTTTTCATATAATATGCACATGGGACATGGGGGCTATGGGACCAAAAGTTGTCCCATAGAAATTCAATCGAAATCAATGCATTAGTTTTATTTTTTACATTAATGTGCAAGCAATTATTCGTGTCGATGGTAAAAGTACATTTTAGTACGAGGCATTAGGCCCATGATCTAAAACGATTTCGATATTAATAGTAAAATGTGGCGATATTATTAGAATTTCCTTGTGAAAATCCTTTACTTAATTCACCTAACAAATAGCAATACACATCCCAAACATTAGGTATTTAGGTACAAAAACCAAAAAGCTGTATATTGTCCTTTCCATTCCTAGATCCAGACTATCTACAATTCATAGCGCTAGATCTAGTCCCTGCCTACAAAGGAGGTGTAATGAGAGATCTCACCGGCTTAGTAATGGCGGTCCATCGCGAGTTACATTATTCACGAATATTCAGGGGTTCTGGACCCATCGTTCTCTGAGTAAATGTTAACTAAAGATGTAAGCTTGTTACTTGATGCAATTGGCCGAGGTAAGTGACGGTAGGCCTGAGATGATAGTATAATCTATACTGATATATAGCTAAAGAGATTTGGGTTTGTATGCGCTGATATCTTCAAAATATACGGATTTGTACGGAGTACATGACTTGGTGTGAATAGGCAAAATTTTAAGTAGGTAGTCCATAAGATAGATAATTTATTGTTAGACGTGATTTTAGATTTTACGTTACAAAAAATTTGCGGCCATACATTAGATTCAAATCACGAATTACGACGCATTTTTTGCGAAAACATCATGTTATAAGCCCCGAATTCATAAAATACTAGGACAAAATATATGTAGATAAAAGATATAAAATTTTATTTCGATAATTTTCGTGTTAATTGTGTTATGACTTTATTGATTGAAAACAACTCGTTAATAACAAGATCTCATAACGTATTAACAGGATCCTACTTAATGAACCGTGTGATGGCGATGCTCTCGGATGCAATTAATGCAATTAAGCTAATTAGTAAATCAAAAGCCGTACGCGAAGCATTGCTAATCCAATCATGACAAACATTAGATCAGCTCGAAAGGATAATACAAGACTCATCTTTGGTAGTCGGGTTATAACTCTAACGAAAAAACCGACTTCAAAATTAGTATTTTATTTATTTCTCATGGATCCCACTGTCAAAACTGGACCACAAGGGAAGCATCAGCTTTCATCACAATCGGTCCACCCAGTCAAAAGTTCTATGGTAACAAACATAAAAAAGATGCGGTCGAATTGAGTACCTCCTTTTTTGAAGTCGGGTAAAATGAAAAGGTTCATAAATAAGTTTAACACGTGTCTGGCATTTGTTTGACTCTAATAGAATTCACTGATTTTATTTGTCTTTTTTTTACTTTTGCATGTAGGAATGACACAGACATAAAAATATTTATATTGTAGCAGCTTACTGGGCCAATGTACTCTAATTTAACACTACCATCGACACGTAGCAAAATTTGAAGAGTCGTTTTTGCCCAGCTACGGTATAGTTTGGGTTTATATTAACAAGTTATGAAATCTCATAATCCAGAGGGTGCAATAGCCTAAATTTAAAAAAATATTGTTTTTTCATTGGAATTTGACTCTTTCGATATAGAATTTCCGCCTTTCTTCTAAACGCTTAATTCAACATGATTTAGGTGTTGTTTTCCCTTTAATACACTTCGCCTCGTGTTAGTATCGGATGATCCCGACATCTGATCGTCCTCTCACTCGGAGCGGGGAGGGGGGAGGGGGGGGGGGGGTCGAGTGAATTCAATTGTTATAATTACATTCTTCGCGTTACTTTTCGCCGAGCACCAGCGAGCGGCACTCTCTCACTGAATAATATATAACAGAGTAGATCACAACATCAGCACAACTTATATTATATTTCTTAACGCTAAGCATTTGATCGCGACGCTCAAAGAGAAAAATAAATTAATACATTCGCCTCTCGGTTGTTAATTTACGTATTCAAACAACATCGAATTTCGTATTTGAAATATTTAGTATTCGGTTCTGTGAAATAGATGTAAGAAATTATTTTAGTGGGTCAATAGGTAGGAATATTTTTAGTTATTCAGGGTGTTAAGAAAACCTCGTCGTGTGGTGATATAAGGGTTACAATCACGGGCCCAAATAAAATATTTAATTTGGAATATGCATGATAGTATCAATAATAATGAACTTTTTGGCTTGAAATTCCCTAAATTTGAGATTTAAACAATAATTACAACCTCATTTGTCGGCCTTTTGTTTGATCATTTGGCGGCACATGTGATTCTCACACATGCCTTAAAAGAAATAAAATATAGGGTTATATATTTTCAATTATTACATTATTTTTTCACTTGACTGGTACCAGTTATCGATACCTAACAACATCTTAACGGATCGGACAGGGTTTTCTTAACACCCTGTATAATAAAATTATGTTTCATATAAAAACTAGCAATGGTTCTTCAAAACCTAGACACAACTTGTCACTTAGTTGAAAGTAATATTAAAAAGGAAATTTGTAGATAAAAAAATATTTGTCGTAACTTTGTCGATGGAAAATTTTATTTCATTACATTACGATGAACGAAAAGTTTCGCTCGCTTACTCACGAACTTCAATAGAGGCAAATTAAATTTAATATTAATTTAAAACTATTCGTTTGAAAGTAAAGTAAATAGACGAATGGAAGTAACTCAGCTATTTCTAATTTAGTTTGCAGTATGCACTCGCAGCCTTTACTCATTTCCTTCTCTGCTTCGCCCACTGGATTGCATAAATAACATAACATAAAACATAACATATCATCACGCCTGTGTCCCCGAAGGGGTAGGCAGAGGCGTACCAATGTACAACCCACAGTTCGCCGATATGTTTAGGTCCCATGTAATAGGGGGCGAGCCTATTGCCACTAACCGGGCACAAATCCAAACTTCGACCTGCTACTGAGAATTTCATAGAAAAACCCAATAACACCTTGGTCGACTCGGGAATCGAACCCAAGACCTCTAGCGTAGCAGGCGCGCTTAGCACCACTAGGCCAACGAGGCAGTCTGGATTGCGTAGGTTAATATTTACTGCAAGGCGAACCTTCCCACCTAGTGTTTATTTTCTACCGACCAATGTTCAGCGCAGACACGTGTAACTAATTTTAACCGACATCTAAAAAGGAGGAGGTACTCAATTTGACTGTATTTTTTTATGTTTGTTACGGAGAAATTTTTATTTGGGTGAACCGATTTTGATGATTCTTTTTTAATTTGAAAGTTAATGCTTCCCGTTTAGTCCCATTTCATTTTGGCACCAACAATGACAGTTTTGACAACGGGATCTATAAGAAATAAATGTAACCAACCGCGCGGCTAGCCGCCACCGCGGTTAACCGCGCGGTAAGCCGCAATTCCCAGTTTAATATGCAACCGCTTGTGATTGTACGCACTTAATCGCCAAGCGGTTGTTTACTAAACTGGACCGCGCAGTTGGCCGTCCCCGCGGTTAACCGCAAGTGCGTAAAAGGGCTAAGACTTATTTCGGAGGCGGTTTTTTAGGTAATAATTATATTTCTAAGAATACTTCATTGTATCCCAATATCCTCTCCGATCTTAAAACAAAGTCACTTATTTCCTCCAAAATACTCGACTAGATTTAATAGAAGGAATTAATCTAAATTCCCCCGAATATGTTGGCCGTTGGAACAAAGGACCTGAAACGGATCAAAGGTTATTATATTCTACAAGATCCAATTTACGAAGAAATAAATATAGAGAAAAATATCTAGTGTAAAGTGCTTATTACACTTCGCGTCATTTAGACACTGCGTATCTTATTAAGTCTATGGCAGTTGACCAAGTATACTCGTGTAAGAACAAAAGACGGGCCTGTTGATCAAGTGGCTAGTGACCCTGACCGCTGAACTTAAAGGTTCTGGGTCTGATTCCCACACAGGACGAATAAATAACAACATCACATACATTGCTCTGAACCCAAAATAAGTAGCTGTAAGCATTAGTGTTATGGAATTCAGAAACAACGAAGGTACCACAAACACCCAGACCCGAGACAATGTAGAAAAGTGATTTTCTACATTGACCCGTCCGGGGATCGAACCCGGGACCTCAGAGCTAGCGGCACCTTGAAAACCGGTGCGTACGCCACTCGACCACGGAGGTCGTCAGAAAACGAATGTTGAGTGTGAATCATGATCATTATTTTGTTCTGGATTTTGGTGATCTGGGTGTAATTTATCTATAATATATTTGTATTTAGAAACTTTTAAGTATGTTCATCAGTTGTCTGGTTACCAGAGTACAGGATCTGTATAGTTTTGCCTCAAATATGCTGGAATTAAAAATTGCGGATGGTGATTTACCGGATGCTTACTGCGTGGTGTAAAGAGGAACACCGTAGCGCCCAGTCAGCGCGAATGAGTTAGTCCGCAGCATATTCATCGAGGTGTGAAAGCGAGTCGCGACTGTACATCGCTCAGCATAATAGCCGCTTCAACGTCGGGCGGTTTTCTCATAAAAGTTGGCGAATGAATGACGTTTACAACAAACTATTGCCGAGTAGTTCTCGGCGGAAGTTCGCAGCAGTTAGTTGGGGAAGAAATGCAGTTGCTGAGATTAATTCCACTCGGCGGAGCGGGAACCGCGGCGGCGCGGTGGGGGAATGAACGTCACGTCCGCTAAATGTTGTAATTTAAATTACTTTTGCTGCGAGGTGTTATTTTCTTTTATATAAATACATCGAGCTTGTATTTCTCGAGGTGGTAAACAAAGTTTTAAAGAAGAATGATGAATGCTACATTTTAACTTTAATTTTAAATATTATTAGCTGTCGACGTGACACATGTTGCGAGTTTTTATTGATATATTTCATACTGTAGTTCGTCGTTTTCGTGTCTAGTCGCGCGCCATTTTAAGGTTCTATTAAAAATATATTTTATGCACAAATACTAGGCCATTCAAAATTGTTTTAATTACACTTTGGTATGTTTCCATCTTCTTAGCGTATCGATCAATGGCATAGTAGCTAGATTTTTGTGGACCAGTTCTCAGCCACGCGGACAGCGTTATCTGTAGCGTTTTAGCACGGCACTGACACGGCAGCTCAGCAAGTGAGTCATGGTCGGAATGTATGTTTCCATCCTAATTCTACAGAGTATTAACCTTGTACCTACAGATATTTGATAATACTCAAACAAAATTCTTTTATCACCAATTTCCGATATTATAAGTGTAGTGTTACCACTCGCTAACGTATGCCGTCCACCCTCAGGAGCGCCTCCTGCTGTCGGTGCTGCCGCGCCACGTGGCGATGGAGATGAAGGCCGACATCGCCAGCCAGCCGCGCCAGGAGCAGTTCCACAAGATCTACATCCAGCGCTACGAGAATGTCAGGTACGTCACCTAAACCTAGCTAAATGTCGTCCAAATAGGATGGATAAGAAACTACAGAGTGTGCATGTCAGGGTATATCGTGAACAATGAACCAGTCTGATCATAAAAGTTTCAAAACGTTTCAAAACAGAGCGCGCCGTTTTATTTTATTATACTCAATTTAAAAACGTAATACTACTCTAATAATATAGAAACCATCGAAACGTCTGTCGTTGCATGGAAATTAACGTAAATCAGTAAAAAAATTAGCTTACACTCGTCTCAATGGACTAATAATAACCGAACTCTATAGTTTTAATTTCTTTAAACTCTATGCTTACGCCCTAAAGTGGCAAAGACGGCCTGATACTTGACGGTGGTGAAACTATTTAGCCGTAAGGACCGGAATTTTGTTACACCTCTAGGCAGTAAAACGTACCAAAGGACCAATCTTTTTATATCGAGTGAAACATGATTTTTATGATCATTTTTTTAATACTTCCACTTTTTTTACTTATATCAGTATTTGGCGAACGGTTTTATAGATAGAACAAAAAGCCTAAAAGTCTTAAAATCCAACAGAAGCTAAGTCATGATCAATAAAGACAGAGTGAAATTAAACTGTTAAATAAAACAGCAAATTATGTGGTCGTCGCCGACGCGAACTTATAACGACCTGCCTCGACAAGTTTCACTTTATATGAATTTGTAAACGTGTTTCGGGTTCCCTCCGCTAACTGAACAAGTTACATTAAGCTTTACCGAAGTTTGCGTCCATCTGTACTATTAAATATTCATAATATTTAATATATTTATTTTCGCTTTAAGATGGTCTGATGTACTAAATGGCAAGTAAACAAACTTGGGTGCCGATAATTCACAGATATTATAAGGTCTTAGGAGTAATAAAAAAAAAAAAACATATGTTTTGTGTATGTTTAGTAAGTCGTTTCCCTATTTGTATCTGCTCCTACTACATATTATTTGATATTAAGAAAAAATAATTGAAAACTAACATCATCAAAGGGAACAGGAAGCATTAAAAAAATACACCTAGCAACATTAATATACAATACAGCTGAATGAATTTTCATTGTGATTGTAAACATAATTCGGAACGAGCACTCAAACAGATACATATTAATAAAGAACCCCTCAGAGGAAGGAGCGCGCCCTTCTAAAATCCAACGTTTCATAAAATTTTATTAAATCCAAATTGAATGATGTTATCCGAATTGAATTTCATTGGACCCATCGAGCCGACATAAGTAATACACTCCCATCTAAACACGCAACAAATTACATTTGGGAATTAAACTTAAGTCAAATATTTACCTTCATTTTCTTGACGGTCGAATGTAATGTAATATTCGATCCCTTTTTTATACTCACCGATAAGTTCCGCGCTTGCGAATAGCGGCGGGAGTTAAGCCGACCGCATCAAAGGACCCCGGCCGCGCTCTGCAATCGTTCACGTTATTATAAGGCATCGTTCTATTACTTACCGATATTAATTCATGTTCCGAGTATCTGATTTGATTGAATTCCTGTGTTTGATTTCCTCTAGATAGCATCGATGCTTGTGTGTACAATTGTACATACACTTTGTATCGTACCACAAGACGTGGCTCGTGTTGTCTCAAAGGAAACATTTTCTACTTTACTTATAGTTCAGGTATTACTATTTACTGTCTCCATATCTATTTCATCAAAGAAGCAACGTTTCTCGAGAACGTAATACAAGTTATAAGAAGTTAATTTACCCTTCGTCGAGGCCGTGTTATTGGTCCTTTACATCCATAAAGTTTCGCTCGGATGCTCCCGAAACACATCAAACCCGTCTTACAATTTAAGTCTATTCATGTACCTACGTGTGTGAATAGAGTATGTTGTAATCCTTTGGCACATTGTCGGTTTAACTTGGCTCGAGTCACAATGAGCGGCGGATCAAAGGACCGCCTGTCCTCGGGTCCTGGTCTTGGAGCAAGTTCTTTCATTCGTTTCTAATCAAGTCGGATCTTAAAGGGGAAGTTAGTTGCTAGTGTAACACCGAGAGTCCACACAGTGTTAGGAACTTCTTGGTAGCATCGTTGTATCGAAGCTAGCCATTGTTTGTGACGTACGAGGTTATTACCAACTAACAGACTGGCCATTGTATCGCCGACGCTGACCAGATCGGACATATTGTCTCTCTAAGATACTGAAGCCACAAGTTATTGTGTGCATATTGCTCTCAACGATTAATTTACTCTGTAGTTTCGTGTGCTATACTGGTGTGTATACTTAAATTAATAAGCGAAGCTTGCTCAGCAACTAATCACGTTGAGCTGTCTAATATTTACCATTCGGCAGATTATCTCATACTTAATTAAAAAACAAATACATTAATTATAGAACCGTTAGGCCACAACGTTTAACGACATTTTAACCGACACCAAAAAGGAAGGGGGTTTCATTTCGACCGTAGTTTTTTTTATGTGTGATTTCCTTAGAGCTTTCAACTGAGAGAACCTGTTTAGATGGTTCTTTTTTTATTTCAAAGTCGACTAAAATCATCAAGTCTTATTTTGAAGTCGTTTTATTTTTTAATAACGTTTTGCTCCTCGTCCAGTAGTTTCTCTTCCTGTGCTCGTTGCCTCACTAACAGTATTACATTGACGATAATTGTATCAAGTGCGCATCGAATCTCGATCAACATCGGTCGGAGCGGTTTCCGGAACATAATCACATTTTTGTAAACGTAAGGGCCCGAGGATTGATGTGGTTTCCAGTTATATAATAAAGGTTAGTATGGGGTTGTGTGATAGGTAGATAGTGTAGTTTGAGGTTTAATGATACTGTATTAAATAAGGTCAGTAAGTCAGGCGATATAGTGAAAAACTACAACGTTAGCATTAAAATTCAATGTTTTTTTTTAAGATTTTTGGAGGTATGACTTTTTTACCGACTTCAAAAGGAAGAGGTTCTCAATAATTACTTTTCTTACAAGTGATATAAATATACCTATAAATGTAATTGAAGTCGTTTTTTTACATTATGTGTTATCAATTATTTTTTTTTTCTTTTTCCTTGAAATCAAAACAGTCTAAAAAAAACATTGCTATAAATAAAATATCGTTCGACAAACCAACGTCAGCGCGGGTCGCACGAACACTTAAATATTTAAAATGTCACGGAAAATTCAATCCCGGCTTGCAATTTGAGAAAGTTTGCAAATAAAATATTCAATGTTGCTAACTGTATTCCTCTTAAAATGAATGTTGTTGGACACGGGAATAAAGTGAAGCTCTCGCTGCGATCGTACGAAGGCGTGGGGAAGTACAGACACGAGCAAAAATATGTACACACATAGCGAAATTGCTGAGAAGCAAAAAAAAAAATGAACATGAGTAAGGAACTTTTATAACGAGTTTTACAATAGCGATCTAGAATTGAAGTAAACATTAGTTTAAAATTGTAGTGTATACATATTTTTGCTCGTGAGTGTACGTCGCGGAGAAATGCGAGTGTATGAGTCGCCTTCAGAGTGGAAGACAATGTATGCGGAGAGATATATTATGTAAATACTTTAGTGGTGAGATTTGTCATTTCAAAATGGAGGATTTATTTCTTTTCTGTCGCATTGAGGAAGTTTCGTTGTACGTATCTACTTAGTTTCATCATAATCGTCATCCCCAGCCCTTGTCCTCCCACTGCTGGGCAAAGGCTCCCCGTTTTCGTGAAATTTGCTACGTTCCTGTGCCAGCCTCATCCAGATTTTAACTATGTCGTCGACCCATCTTGCTCTCGGACAACCGGCGCTTCTTTTACTTTGCCTTCTATACTTAGTTTATTAATGAGAAATTAACTCTCTTGACAATTCCACTGATTGGTTGCATTCTTAGTTCACAAAAAAATCGATTTTGATGAAATTTATCTAGAGTTTCTGCTCTTAAATTAGAACTAGGTAAACTCTAAAATAAACTGTCTTGACCGTTCGTCACCTGAACTTTGATTAAATTTTATCGCAGTTTTATTTTTTGCTGTTAATTTCGCACTCTCTACTAGGTACCTAAATTCTATGAAAAGAAATACAAGGCTACTTTGGAATAGTCTTTTTGCAGCGATAACTGGAAGCCATGCGGGTGGAACAACGGGACAAAGGTTACATAAAGTTGTTTGAAAAGTTTTATCTATAGTTTCGTTTACGTATAAAAAAGTTGCAATATGGAGGTTTCAAAAAGTCCATACAAAATATAAATGATAACTGACGTGGTTTTCACTTAAAATTTTGAGCAACTTGTAAAGGTTTTACAATTTCAAATTATTGTAAAAAATATTTTGAGAACTTTTTTTACCAATACAAACTAGCATTTTATTATGATCTTTATTCATATTAACCCTTAGCCGTGATACCTTCGCAGTTCGAGAAAATGTATAAAATAGTTTCATGATGCATTGCATTAATTAATTGTAATTTAATTTCATGCTTAATGATCCACGACAGTCGTATTAACGCTAACGTCCACACAAAGCGATACGTATTAATACACGTACACTCGCGTGCGCTACAATAAAGCCGGCGCGCGGCTAATTGAACAGACGCCTTTGACGAGCGAGACAATAGAAACCAATCAGACCAAGCCGGGCTTAATGAGAGCTAACTATCGCGGCGCTGTCAGTGTAGCCCGGCCTCCAGGCGTCTTGTACCAATCACAGCGTGTTCTGACCTGGTCTGTCAGACGTCCCTAGGTCTCGTTCTTAGACTTTAGATATACATAGACCGCTACTATCGCTAGTGTCCCCTTGCGCCAAGCGAGAGCACTTTCTAGTCTGTATCTAGTACATTCGTTTACAGATTTAAGTTATTTTTCGCGCAATGAGAAACTTGTATACGAAAATATTGGTGTTTTAAATAGATTTATTAAAACGGCAAGCTCCATCTTCATACATAATTCACGACAAAACTAGTTCATACAATTGCTTACGGTTCAAACTCTGATAGAGTCACTCTATAGTTTCTTATCTATACTCTAAGGTTTAGTCAGACAGAAACACTGTCAGACACAGTTGCTCAGCTCTGCGCTGCGGTAAACAGACATCAAAGCGACTTGCACTTGATGAGATTTGGTTCCTAATTAAACTTTAATGTTTAAATGTTTCGTTTTTAACAGACACCAAGCCATTTAGCCCCAATAACATGATACCTGGAACAGACTAATAGCAGTATTTAATACATGTAGGTAATCGTTGTATGACCGTGCGTGCCCGGCCACCGCCGGTATTATGACAGCAAACAGCCGGCCAGTCCGGCCACGCTGCGCCAGTAATACATTAAGCGATACAGGTGTTTATTTATCAAGCAAATGGCCCGTGCCGAGTGACCCCCGATCCTGTTATTACGATGTAAATTGGAGGTGCCTTGTGTCAATATGTTTGTCGATAACCATCAGACCCGAGATTTCGCACTCTAAATAAAATGACGTCGATTACGTTCGCCGAAAATTGCGTCGTTACGCGCTCGTGTCGTGTCGTGTCGGGTCGTGTCGGGCCGTGAGTGCCGCAATATGATTTTTCCCAGCGCTTTTTACGAAAGCCAAATTACAGTCGACGTCTGAATAGGTGCCGTGAAAATGGCAATTGTTTTTCCCACCATGCCGCGGCCGCTTTTATGCGACAATTTAAGTGTATGCTTTCGTTAAATATGAAATAATATTCTATAATATAATATTCCGGGACATCTCACACACGGTTGTCTGATCCCAAGCTAAGCAGAGCTTGTGTTATGGTAACCAGACAACTTATAAACATACTTATATATTTCTAAATACATACATACTATAGATAAATAACACCCAAAAACCGAACAAATGATCGTGCTCATCACTCAAACATTTGTGCCGGGTGGGAATCGAACCCCCGACCTCCGGTATAGCAGTCAGGGTCACTAACCGCTAGACCAACAGGCCCGTCAAATGATTGTTTTTAATGAATCTCGTTGTAATGTCGGCCGCTAAGCAAGCGAGGGATGGCGCTAATTACAAGTGACGGCTGTATAATTGTAGCCCGTGTGCGGCGTGTGCCGTGCGCCGGCCACTGCGCCGTACATTTTTAATGTAATAACACACGTGTTCCGGAATATATTTACATGTATGATATTATTATGATGCTTGTTGTGTGTTGTGTTTACACGTAAAATATTGTTTTCAGACTCGATTCCAATTACGTTCTTAGATATCGGTCTTAATCTAATAGCGAATAATTTTGGTAATATTCTAATTTACATCTGAGCATGATGTCAAAATATCTTGTAGACAAAGTCAATATTTACATAGCAAAAAATTAAGTCGCTTCTTCTATCTGTTCGCTTAGAAAATACTCAACATATTACGGTGCAGTTTTAGCAATAGAAAGAGGACGATTTGAGGATAGTTCCTATAAAACATGCTTATTACTAATACAGAAAAGGTGAGAAATTCTAGATACCGTGCGAAGCCATATAGGGTCAATAGTTCTTAATATATATTATATTTATCTGCAACTTTACCTTGGTACCTACAATAGTAGTTCCTTACTTCGTTTTACAATTCGTTGTGTTAAGCCTACATCCCTTTATACCCAGTCACGAGTCCCCTCGCCCCGTGCGTGTCATCTGACCGCCGTCAGCTTTGTTAGCTCGCTTCACAGAAATATGCTTTACAACGATACCTGGAAAAAGATAGCTGGCAGCAAAAAATATGCATAGTGCGGCAACCGGAAAAAAGTGAGATCAGAGTTCGAATTCTGAATTCAAACTTTTGGGTGCATAGTTTGTCCCTGTGAGTTGTGGTCTTGATAAAAACAAAAGAATGCCGCACAAGAATTTTATTGAGTGTATGCCGAAATATTATTTATGATAGTTCTACTTACTAAAAATAGTGTTTCATCTATCCTAAATGGCTTTTAAAATTTAAGTAACTGTCAATTGTGCATTAAGTAAATAAATAATATAAATAAATGCGGACAACATCACATACATTGCAATTAATCCAAAGTAAGTAGCTATTAAGCACTTGTGTTATGGAATTTAGAATCAACGAAGGTACCACAAACACCCAGACCCGAGACAATGTAGAAAAGTGACTTTCTACATTGACCCGTCCGGGGATCGATCTCAGAGCAAGCGACACTTTGAAAACCGGTGCGTACGCCACTCGACCACGGAGGTCGTCATTCAGTCATAGTAGTCAATACACAATTAATTAGTGTAGGAGGACATTTTGAAAATGCATACACGAACTTTTATGTACTATCGTACTTTGTGTAGCTCAATAGCTATAGTATAGTAATAAGTGCAAATATTAAATCATTGAGGTAATACGTTCTTTTAAAACAATACACTTTACTCTATATATAAAACTAGCGGCCCGCCCCGGCTTTGCTCGGGTGCAACGCTGATACCTACACTATATATCTGTCGCAGACAAATAGTATAATATGGCATTTTACATACGGCGTCGTCAGTTTAAAAACGTTTGCGGTTATGTAATATGCCGAAGGCAAAATGTCAAATCATTCAATCGTCATAATGCGACGTTAGTGTTATTTTAGGGTGACTATGCTCATTAAAATCTCGAGAAAAACTTTGAATTACATACGTCGTCGCTCGCTTCGCTCGCTCTGTTGCAAGGTCACAATATCTAACCTAACCTAACCTATTGATCTCTGTCACAAAGTCGAACCTAATCAAGCAATTGATTTCTGAGCCTATGAATATATGAATATTCGATCATGGATTCGTTCATACATGGTTTTTTGACCAAAAATACTCTGCAGTAGTCCTTCACGACCCAGGGTCTATGGATACCTTAGCATTTTTGACGTGCTGGATAACCTCAAAAACTAAATACTTCAATTTGCCTCGGCATTATGTATATGGTGTTTAAATTTTCGATGAAATGTTGTGGTGAGGCATATTATAAAGTGACACGGCAATCTACATTTTGCCTTGGGCATATTACATAACCGCAAACGTTTTTAAACTGACGATGCCTTATGTAAAATGCCAAATTATACTATTTGTCTGCGACATATCTACACAACCATAAAGTTCTGTAGTGCGAAGCACAGCCTTCGACGCACTACTTGGTATAGGCACGCGCCCTACGGCCCCCCGGCCGTTACCGCCGCAACCGCGATGTCGCTGCATTTTAAATTTTGTAATATCTTCGAAAATATTCATTTAAATTACATGCTGTAAAAGGCAATATTGATCTATATTACATGCACAATTTATTAAAGGTACTTAATTGGATAAGGATTAATACTGTATAGCTTAAAATCGCTTTTTCGTAAATAAGTAATAAATAAACGATAAAAAATGGTTATTGTGGGTTATCCTTAAGAGATAGACATATGCCATCGCGGACTTTTTTGTAGATCTTTTTAAGGTGCACAATACTGTAGTACATTTTTTTGATCTATCTCGTAGGGTTCAGCCAGCGTTTGCAATGTAAGCGCAAAAAATTTGTTCGTTTACTTAAATCTCTAAGATTATCCGTGTTCCTCTACTATATTATGCATGTATTATACATATAAACCTTCCTCGTGAATAACTCTATCTATTAAAAAAAACCGCATCAAAATCCGTTGCGTAGTTTTAAAGATCTAAGCATACATAGGGACAGACAGCGGGAAGCGACTTTATTTTATACTATGTAGTGATAGTGATATAAATATGAACTTGATATGATATCACTCGCGAGATAATAAGGTTTCTGTTATTACACTTTTCTCTCAGCGCAAGATGCACTCCCCCCCTCTTCCCCCTTCCCCCCTTCCAATCTCCCCCGGCCGCAGGGCACATGTACCCTTTAAGGAAAATTAGATGAACAACATCCCGTTTATAAAGCCAACAATAAAATAAGCTTCGGGGAAGTAACGAGCTGTTTTGACGCATCGTTTGTGGCTAGATTTCCAAAGGTATTTTGTAAGTCGGTTTTTTTTTAGTCTTTAGTTTAATTTAATTTCTAGTCTTACTACATACAGCTGAATACTGTATTTTACGTAGAAATACTGTTTAACTGACCCCACCTCTCATTAAACTGGCTAACTCAGGATTTATTTACAGCAACGTGTTGTTAAAAGACTTTGTTGTAACTGCCTCGTTGGCCTAATGGTGCTAAGCGCGACTGCTACGCTACAGATCTTGGGTTCGATTCCCGAGTCGACCAAGGTGTTATTGGGTTGTTCTATGAAATTCTCAATAGCAGGTCGGAGTTTGGATTTGTACCCGGTTAGTGGCAATAGGCTCCCCCCCTATTACATGGGACCTAAAACATATCGGCGAACTGTGGGTGTACATTGGTACACCTCTGCCTACCCCTTCGGGGACACAGGCGTGATGATATGTTATGTTATGTTGTTAATAGAATCAATGATTACAATATGTTAATCTGTTCTGACAATAACATCATTTATTTGATTACTAAAACTAAGATACTTTGCTAACAGAGCAGAATTCAAAATACTATATCCATCGCTGTAATCATGCAAAAAGACACAGCAGAGATAAATAAATGGATCAACTATAACTTGGAACTATATATGTGCCCAAACTCAATTTTTTTTTTTTTCTTGTTTTTTTTTCTTTATTTTATTGACGTAGTTTTATTGCGGCGTTGACGCATATATTTAACCAATAATGTAAAAATAATTGTAATAATTTTGTTTTTAAAAGAGTAACCTATGGATTTTCTTGCCGGCTCTTCTTCATATTAAAGACACTTTGGAACCGAGCAACTAGAATCAGTAGAGTTAACGTAACGTTTCTTGAGCGCCTTTTTTTTGGTTTATAAGAAATAGAAACATTTTGATGATTTTGATTTTGATCCGATTACAAATTAAATCTCTTGTTTTTTGCGTCCTCACAGCACCCCTTCGTCGCACGAACACTATATGACCATTTTACACAACCAACGAGGTTGCATTTGAAACTATAGAGTGAGCCTATCAGAGTTTTAACCGTAAGCACTAGTGTGAACAAGTGTTGTCGTGAATTATGTATGAAGATGGAGCTTGCCGTTTTAAAAAATCTATTTAAAACACTAATATTATCCTAACAATGTCAAAACCATCGATATTTTCTTATATAAGTTTCTCGTTGCGCGAAAACTAACTTAAATGAAAAACGAAATGTACTAGGATCAGACTGAAAACTGCTCTCGCTTGGCACAAGGGGAACCTAGCGATAGTAGCAGTCTATGCATATCATACGTCGATGTACACAACAGTACCGTCTGCCATTCAACACCCACACAATTTCCCCAGCGTTTTCTTTAATAGGTAGTACACGAGTCAACTTGACACATAATTATTGTTAACTGAAAGAGTCGCGGACGGTCGTCGTGTCCCTAGTAATTGTACGTTAATTACCGAGCGCGCTCGGGTGACCGGCGGCCGCGGGGCTCGAAGGGGGGTGGGGGGGGGGGTAAGGGAAGGAGCCACCACTTCGGCCCACTAATTAGGAATACGAGTACGGTTCCACGTACTGTTCGGAGTGTCGGTCTGATGATAGTCATGCTTACCTTACGGTTGCAAGTTCGTAGGAAATGTGGGAGCTTGTTGCTGTGTTTGACTAGCTACGCCCGGTGGTTGCGACCACTTTTTTTCGGATTTATTTTTTTAACTCATTTACTAGTCTGTGTTGCCGACTAGCTGTTTAGTACTTTTTGAACGAAAGTGAAACAAACAATTGTGTGATGATGAATGGCCAAATGATACCGTCCGAACAAAGTTTCAGTCTTCTATAGTAGGTAATTTGTTTTTTTGTTCTTATGTAGTTTTATTTCTCGAGATATGGGTGAAAGATGAACGGTACATAGATGCGTAGCGAACCTGCTATAAACTTGATTTGACTTGACTTGACTTTTAAGTCGCAAATTGCCAAGTTATCTCACATGTTTCTAAATCTGAAATTGAGCCTATTTCGCAGAATTCATGATTTAAATATGTTATATAAATTGTTGGTCTAGAACGTGACTTTTCAGCCTGTCTAGTTTTCTGATCTTCATTATGTTTTTAAAAAGGTATGCTTGTTAGGATATATCTGAATTTTGCTAACCTTTCTAATTTTATAAGTCTGAAAAGAAAAACATACTCCTATCAAATACGTTTTTATATTTTTCATATCATATGTAATATTATCAATAACATTCCGATTGGTAATTTTAATCTTGTATTCACACGAAATTATTCGTCAGTAAAAAATTATAAAGTGCAATAAATAATAAACATTCTTAAAAAAAAACAGGGAAATAAACTCTTTTTGATTTCACTGTTTTATCCCACGAGTCTCAAAAAAATCTCAGGAGAAAAAGAAAATTGCACAGATTGAGAAGCTCTCAGCATCTTATAACATATTAAAGCTTATGGCTTCAATATGTCAAATGTTTACTAACATTTTTGATTATTTTAGCAACTTGATTATACCTTAAGCGACTGGCCTGTTGGGCTTGTGGTTAGTGACCGTGACGGCTAAACCGGAGATTATGAGTTCGATTCCCACCCAGGACAAATATTAGTGTGATGAGAACAAATGATCATCGTTTGTTCTGTCTGTTGTTTATCTATAATATGTATGTATTTAGAAATATTAAGTATGTTTATCAGTTGTCTAGTTAGCACAAGCTCTGCTTGGTTTGGAATCAGATGATCGTGTGTGAGTGGTCCCAGGATATTTATTATTAAGATGAATCGCAGAAATTAATAAACAACACTTAAAAGGAAATACCAGACAAATATTTGACGGTGTTAAAGCCACAAGACTGCTTATTACATTCAAACATGTTAGAGACATCTGTTGAGTTTATAGCCAACACACGGTAATGTTCGCTGGGACGTGCGGCGCGCAGGGAGTTAGGCAAAGCGGTGCACTGACATATATGTACCTACATACCATCGACGTATGATATACATAGACTGCTACTATCGCTAGGTTCCCCTTGTGCCAAGCGAGAGCAGTTTTTAGTCTGATCCTAGTACATTTCGTTTTTCATTTAAGTTAATTTTCGCGCAACGAGACACTTATATACGAAAATATCGATGGTTTTGACATTGTTAGGATAATATTAGTATTTAGTGGATTTTTTAAAACGGCAAGCTCCATCTTCACACATAATTCTCGACAACACTTGTTCACACTAGTGCTTACGGTTTAAACTCTGCTAGGCTCACTCTATAGTTTCAAATGCAACCTCGTTGCTACATACACATGCAGGTTGTGCGGGAAAGAGCCGATAAACTGTGTTAGTTGATATCTTAGGTCCAGACCTAATGGCAACTAGACGGTCAGCCAGTTAGTCGCAATCAATTTGTTTACTAAACACTACAACATATTATAAATTAACTCTTTCCGAAAAATGCGGATAAAACAGTTAGCTTTTTTTTTGTACTATGAAGTTAATATGCCACAGCAAAAGTTTAACTGTTTATTAGAGACAAAAAGAAATAATAAATTCTTCATCTATTATCCCTTACAGCTTATAACTTTCATTATGAAAGAAAAATACCAATTTTTATACATGATATCTATTTATTAATTAACTAATTTAATATTTTGATGAAAATAATGAAACAAGACAAACTCGAAGATTCGAGTTCTGTCTCCAAATTAAATAAAAAAATGCTTGTCACACTATCCACTGTAATGGCGTAAAATAATGAATATTCCCTTCTATCCATATTGATGCGATTCTAAGTGTGGAATGCCGATGAGAATTCATTCTTATTGGGAATCCCGCTTTTAAATTGCCCTCTGTAATGTCCAACTCTTTTGTCTACATGAGATCGCAATTATCTCGCAGCTGTTAAGTGCTTGAAGCAACTGCTAATAAAATGCAAAAAAACTCTTTCAATTCTCTTGAAAATAGTTTTCATTTAGTAAAACAAGCTCTCTTATTAAAGGCCAGTTACAGTAGTTAACATTACAGTTAACACAAAGAGAAATATCCGATAAAGCAAAAGATCCGTCCTCCATCGCTCCGTAATGTTACACTAACGACGTCCCCCGGCGTCGCCTGTCGTTCTTAAAATACTAGTTTAAAGTTGATAGCTTTTCCTTCCGACCTGCCGTCAAATGAGACTTATTATCAACTGTGGAGCTAAATAAAAGTCTCGGACGTTTCTTCGTCACAGTTTTATTTCAGCAGCTCAGGACTCGGGGCTTACCTGATTCTAAACTCGCTAAGACGGAGCAAATGCGCGCGACGTTTTTATTTATTTATTTACAAGAGTTTCGTCTGATTTTCTGAAGAAATGTAAGAAATGTAATTTTTAAGTTTTGCTTTTTTTTTAAACTTGTCGCTAAAAATTGTATGGCTTATTTATGTGACTGCGTTTAAGAAAAACTTGTGATTAAACGAATTTTGCAGATTTAGTTATACAATTTTTTTTCAAAAGCTGAAGTTGCTACAGCATCTCGAAATGTTTCATCTATTCGACTCAATCTTTTTGGAAGTCACGTTTTCAAGTCAGATTTTTGTTTTTTTAATATTCCGGGACATCTCACACACGGTTATCTGATCCCAAGCTAAGCAGAGCTTTTGTTATGGTAACCAGACAACTGATAAACATACTTATATATTTCTAAATACATACATATTATAGATAAATAACACCCAAAAACCGAACAAATGATCGTGCTCATCACACAAACATTTGTCCTGGGTGGGAATCGAACCCACGACCCCCAGTATAGCAGTCAGGGTCTCTAACCACTACACCAACAGGCCCGTCAAATTTATGCACCAAATATCAAAATTTCAGTGATCACATCAAATGTCTTTGTTCTCCGAGTCCTGAACCGTAAGTTTGTCTACATTACAATAGTGTGAGAAAGTAGGGATGGGCACTGCGGGTGAACTTCGCTGTGGTTCCGGGCTACGTGGCTATTATATTATAGTTGTCACTCTGATTGGTTGCGAACGGGGTACAGGTCTACTGCAGTTAAAAAGTGACATCACAGAACACCGTATTAAAATTCATGTTATAACATATCATCACGCCTGTATCCCCGAAGGGGTAGGCAGAGGCGTACCAATATACACCCACAGTTCGCCGATATGTTTAGGTCCCATGTAATAGGGGGCGAGATAAATATATATAATTCATGTTATATAGGAACATATATCAACTATTCCTGGGCTTACAGTTGGATCACTCAGTAGGTACTTTTATTCCAAAGCACATTATCCACGACTTTTTGAAGTCAAAAGCCCTTTTTTGAGAAACTGTTACCACATTATGTACCTTCTTTCTATTGTTAACCTAGTCCAGTCTATTTTAGGTAAGACGGCACCTTTCCTTATCGGATAGCTGGTAATAGGAGGTCCGTAATGAAGGATTATCGGCTCGGTGCCGGCGGCTCTAATCGATGCGGAGTAACGAGCTCACGTGAGCACACGCGTGCAACAACAGCACCTATCTATGATGTGTTGTGGTTAGAGGAAAGACGGCCGATGAACTTTAAGTTTAGAGGTTGATTCTTTAAAAGATGGATTTTAAGATGAGGCATTTTTTTATTTTTTGGGAACTTTTTCCCCATTTATCGAAGACGCCAAGCTTTTGTAAAAACAGCAATCCTTTGAAATTAATCTTCTATTTTAAAACTGACAAGAGAATTTTGATGTATTTATTCCCGGCCCTCCGAATACATATTTCATTAGTAATGACCACTCAGGGCACCACGAGACCTACTCACTAATGTTCGTTTACTTTTCAATTACAAAAGGGAAACTGCTCAACACGGTACAGTCCAAAATCTATTAAAAGACACAACAGAAACGACGCATGTGAAAAAATTATACTTATTCAAAATACCTAGATTTTTCTAACGAACTTGAGCAGGCTAGAAAAATTACTGCAGTTCTAAATAGATTAACATACTTTATTTCAATTGAATCCGCGTTTGTCCATCTAAATTCTTCACATACTGAAAAACAATTTGACTTTTAAACAACACAGAAAAGTATAAAAGGTATAGTACAAGACCGCATTACACGGCCCAACACGATCGCATTCCAATACGTCAATATTCACACTATTATAAAGCAAGCTATTTCATAGTTATGACGTCAGACCCCACGACAACACTCCCCCGAGCCACACTCCGCAATGAGTTTGGGATTCCACTCAAATTGCACCTTTGCGGCGGCGCTACGTGTATTCGTAGCACGGGTTACACGTAGCCCGCCGTAGCCCGTCGTAGCGGGATTAACAAGGCAGTTAGGTATGCGTAGTAGTACCTACGTCGTAGCCATTAGACAGAGTGGACGGATGCGGCCTTGCTTGCGGGTTTACGGTCTCGTTGCTTGGCAATACTGAATATTATGCACTATTTGTTCTCCAATAAGATTTGTAGTATTCTAAAAAGATGTTCTTGGTAAAAATTACGTCAAAGTTCATATTATCGGAAACAATAACGATGTGCAGTACGGCATTTGTCTTTATACTAAGGTCCACCAATGGCAATGCGTTTTGACTATTTATAAATCAAGAGTGTATATTTGCAATCTATAAAAAAATTGATTATTATTACAATAAAAAAATATATAAATGTAGTTAATAAGAACTCAAATAGCATTCAATTTAATGATGAAAAAAATATTTATATGCGCATATTCTCTACTTACTCAGCATACTTTTTTTTATTCGATTTGTTTCTAATAATTATAGTATGTTACTCCCTTACCGTCACTTGAATAACCCATTGATTACATCTAACGAACAACTATTATTCATACTACACGAAGCGTTATTGTTTAATTTGTAGCCTTTTGTTCAGCGATAATAAGAGATCGGGAACAATCGCTTGCGGGTCGCTGTAGCCGCGATCAGCGAGTGGCTGTACTATTGCGTCAATGTAAATGCGCTGATGAAATGTTTACGGTGTCTGTACTAATTTACTCCTGTAATTATCTTGGTAGGGTGCTCTTCGCGCTTGAGAGATACATCAACAAGTTGTTGTGCTCTTTCTTTGTCTTGATAAGAGCATGGAAGTTGTAATGAGAGGCACAATCTGAGTTGGTTTATTTATCAACCTGATAAATAAAGTATGAGTTAATTACGAGGGTTTTGTAAACGTTGCGATCATATGAAGGGAGAACCCCAAACAAATTAAAAAAAATATAGGAATCTGCACAATTTATATTTATATTTCCGTCTCATGCGAGGATCAAACTCGTACACATTGTGCCTGAAGTGACCCGTGGTAGGGTCCACTATTGGTATAGTGGTCGCAGTGGTACGCAGTGGTTTCGTTGTACAAAAACCCGTATTCTCTGATTATAAGTTGATTATTCTATACTTCTAACCGTCGCATTATTTATTCATTTGACTTTATTGTAGTTCTAAGTGAAGATCTCACTCCATATATACAGGGGGTGTTATTTATTCACCAATGTATAATATAAGACCAGTTTCTATAACTTGCGTGTGTTGTTCCAGCATCCTGTTCGCGGACATCTGCGGCTTCACGTCGCTGTCGGACCAGTGCACCGCCGAAGAGCTGGTGCGCCTGCTCAACGAGCTCTTCGCCAGGTCAGTACCTAATAATAATAATGATAATAAACATTTTTTCGCTGAAACATGTGTGTACATATATAAAATGGTGCATGTAAGATGACAAATTACATAAAGTCCTTATAAAACATGTTTTCCATTTTCCATGGCATGCAAATATTTACAAAAGGTACACAAAATTAAAAAAGACGAAATAAAATCTACAAGAGCTAAACAAAATTGCGAAAAAAAAACTAAATTATAGGTATACAAAGAGAATCAACAATACAAGACATTAAAACTAGTTAAGTTCAAAAACAACATAAACCTACCTACCAATAGTTAGCATATTATAGTAGGATTCAAACATAGTGGTGGCTGTGAAGTACGCTACACTTCCCGTAATGCCGCGCACCGCCTCTTATACTGTGGCAGGAGGTGGTTACTAGTGACTCGCCAGACCTCGCCATTAAATTCGTACTGTACCCGTGTCGTAATACCCAACCGTAAAGGACATTAAACAGGTTGATCTGTGGTACAGCCCCGTGTCACAAAAATATCCTGAGTTAGTAAGATACAACCCAGAACTCACGGTGCAATTTACAGTAAACTAAAATAACCCCGGGGAACAGGACTCTAGCCAGGAACTACAAACAAAAGATCCCTTTAAAAATTGCTTGAAATATTTTGCAAGATCATGTCGATATTAACTGATAGGACAATGGTGTATAAAAATCAGCAAAGAAACGTAACCAACCTTGATGGTTTCACGTGACAAAACGTTTCAATTAAACATTCAAAATAAAATATAAATTCGCCGTGTCGTAAAAAAAACATTCTCAATAAACATGCACAAAATCTCATTAAAACAAAATGGCGTCGCAAAAAATAAATGAGATCGTTAAACAGCAGTTAAATACTCGAGCGAGTGCGATGCAAACATACTTTACGTTTCAAAATGTTATGAACGGTTCAATAAGCAGAGCCGCGTCGGCTCGTGCGGTGAGGACACGTTGCGGCGAACAGCGATAAGTATGAGCGATTTTGACGCTGCGTTTTCCGCTGTAGTTGGCCACGTTGAAGCGGCCGCGTGTGCCGTTAATTTCAGGATTACTTACATAATATTAATGTTTAGGTACAGTATTACTATTCATCTTCCTATTTTGCTGTATATACCATTTTATTAAACCGTATTTGCCGATCGATACATTATTTCGCTAATAAAAGTCTTCTTATCTATGTTTTGCTTAAATAGTAAACAGGATTTAAATTAACATAATTTAAGAAATCTGCACAACACTCGAAGTTACACTATCAACTGAGCCGGGGCTATACCATAGAATCTTAAAGAATTACTGTTCTGGTTGAGTAAGCAGGACAGCGCTATGCGCAGTGTAGTGCGCCGTCTCACTTCCACAACCGGTACAGTACTGTTTTAATAGATTATGGTACGGCCCCTGGTCTCTATCGCTGGACGCTCCCGCTGTTTGCGCCGACGTAGCTCCCCGCGAACATCCAGTGGTTTTGTTATTCTCGCTCATCGCTCCAGCGTGGCATCACCCTTAATCATTATAAATGCGAGCTCTGATGGAGGCGACGGTAAATATTCATTATAGCCTGCTTGTCGGTATTCCCAGGCGTTCAGATGTGCAACTACCATTGTTCCACAGCTGAGAGAATGCGTTCCTGAGAGGTCGTGATCACATTTAATCTGGTGATAAATTTATGTCAAATTAAAAGTACGATTTATTTGTCTAATAAACGAATGATATCTCACATAACTATATAGTTTTGTCAGGTTGCAATGATTAATAGAAAAGGGTGAGCTATTTTCCCTTACTAATAAATTCCAAATGGCATGTCTCAGGAACGCATTCCGTAACATAACATATCATCACGCCTGTATCCCCGAAGGGGTAGGCAGAGGACTACCAATGTACACCCACAGTTCGCCGATATGTTTAAGTCCCATGTAATAGGGGTGAGCCTATTGCCACTAACCGGGCACAAATCCAAACTCCGACCTGCTACTGAGAATTTTATAGAAAAACCCAATAACGCCTTGGTCGACTCGGGAATCGAACCCAAGACCTCTAGCGTAGCAGTCGCGCTTAGCACCACTAGGCCAACGGGAACATATCGCATTTAATCTGCTGAAAAATTTATGATAAATCAATTACTATGATTTGTCCAATAAACTAATGATATCTCACAAAACTATATAATTTTGACAGGTTACAATGATTAATCATTGTCAGTCATTCATTGGATTCCAAAAATTTGGGATTTATAATCGCCAACCTGCAGAGAGCAAGCGTGGTGATCAATGCTCGTACCTTCTCTATATGGGAAGAGGCCTGTGCCCAGCAGTTGGAGGTTTATAGGCTGGTATTATTATTATTCGTCGTTCGTCGTCTCTTAGGCTGGCACAGGACCGTATATTATGGCACGAAAAAGCGGAGGCCTATGCCCAGCAGTGGGAGGAAAAAGGCTGTGGATGGTGATGATGATGATGATTCGTATTATTATTTACAATGATTAATACAAAAGGGTTAGTTTTTTTCCTTTCTAATTCCAAATGGCACGTCTTAGGAACAAATTCTTTCAAGAGTTCTTGCAGAAGTCTTAGAGGATCGAGTAGAAACCGAGTGCTTTTTCGCTCTATGTCTGCTGTTTAATACATTGTCTTATTCAGCTTCAACACGAGACCGAAACGAAAGAAATCCGAGCGTCGCCGCGGCAGTCTCCAATCAAATGAAATCGTTAATTTGTTGAATAATAAATGACGAGCGCTGTTCCCCGCGGGCGACAAGCTCCGCGCGCCGGGCTCGAGGCGAAAGCGAATACAAGAGAAAATAAAAAAGGGAAAAATTCTATATTTTTTCGTACAAAAAATTCTTGTTTAAATATAATTTACAACCGTTGCTGATAAATGTTGATTCGCGCCGCGTTGCGTAGCGTAGGCGACTGCTAATATCTTACTTTTTAATGTTAGTGGGTTCGGTCCAAAATATTAGGTTGTCCAAATTGTCTTAAGGAACGAGAGTGAATTATTTATTATGTAACACCAATCAGTTGGGATCCTCTGAGGTTGCTCTTACAACTTGAGCCTCATTGTAAATACAAGAGAATAGTTTGGTCATCATTGAAATCATTTAGAATATCTTACTGAAAGAACAGTGAGCATATTTTTTCTACACGAATATCAGGCATACTCACAGTCGAATATTCGATAAATCACATCAAAGTGTTACAAAACGAATAGCGTTCCATTCAATACAGTTTATTCCCAATTCGACCCTCTTTCGCGCACTGTGAAGAATTCTCACATACTCCCAAGGAGCTGTTAACCCTTCAATGTCGACAGTTGATACAGGTGATAAGCGACACTGAAGTCCCGCACCGTACACACCCGGGCCCGGACTCGCCACGCTAGGGTTACAAATTGCGGGGCCTTTACATAATAGACGGGAGTTAATCACTTTGTTGCGCGCCAGAGATTAGTGCGGCGCCGTGCCTTGCCGAGAGGGGAAGAAAGGGGAGCGGGGGGGACTCGCGGCGACCCGCGAAGACTCGTGGAGACTCGCGGAGCTTCGCGGAGATGAAAAATTAGGAGTTAATCCCGTCGCGAGCACCTGTTGCGGGTTCGAGTTAAATATTAATGTAAAATAGTTAATTAGGACGTGTCTTGACGGGGAGTTGGATTTTATTATGAGGGTGAAGAAGAAATGTGGGATTTTATGTCTGTCTCTTTGTATTAATCTAAAATACATGGTTTATCAGTTCTGAGTTTCAATATTTGAATCTCATGCAAAGAAGTAAATAGTTTTAGAAACAGTTTTCACGATCTATCCATAATATTATCATCTCTTTAATCCTTTTTCCATAAAAAATCAGTCACAATAATTGTGAGATTTGACTAGTCGAGCAGTCAACCGCTGTTGCACGTTTTTGTTTTGCCGCGCTTTTGTTTTGTCGATCGCTCGAAGCAAGTATAAATCAATGTTTTACTATGCAGTCACAAAGTAACAGTACATTATGGCCACCCCTAATATCGACATAATTACCGACAATAGACGTCACCGTGCTGTCTCGTCCCTATTATTACACATCGACGTGTGGCGTGACAGCTGTCAGGGTTTCCGCAGCGACCGCGCGCTGTCAGTGGCAGGCGGCGCGTGTCTTGTGACGTCACAGTTCTGTACCTACACTAAATGGCGCTGTGTTGTCACCGCGAGGGTTAATTGAGTGGGTGCCATTAGAAGCACGGAAGCTGTCTGCAACGTACTGGATAACGTCAGAATTTCACTCATGGATAGAGAACATTGTTATGAACATAAACACTCCGTACTAACATATTAGAAGACTGGGTGAGAAAGACAAAAGTTAGTTGGTCCGAAATTAGGATTATAAAATCAACTACGTGTATTTTATTCCTGATAATAAGTACAAGGGATCAAAGTTCTAGAGTGTTGACTAATGAAATTACCCATGTGCACAACGGAGTAAAATAAAAATACGGGCCTAATATTCTTCAAAATAAACTTTTAAACTATCGCGCTGCATGTTTATAGTAATATTATAACGGGGATTAGCGCCTACATGCATAAATACCTTTAGGGCTTGACGTTTCGACCGGGTTACACCGGCCGTGGTCGCAAGCAGACTGGAGATGCGGTGTCATTCTTCCGTGCACGGCGTTGATGATTTTTCTTCATCTACCCCATGTTTTCTAACTACCCTACACACTGTACTGACTGTGTCCGTATTACGATCACTATCCGGCTTTGCAGAAACGTCAAGCCCTAAAGGTATTTATGCATGTTCGCGCTAATCCCCGTTATAATATTACTATTCTTCAATAATCTGCCATATATAAATCCACCATATTGTGAAGCCATCAATACGAGTACTCTATCGATAGTGTATCCGAGGTCGTTAGTATGAGAGGAATATTTTCGTGGAAGTCTCGCAGCGCTCAGAGCGATATCCTAGTTGCAATAGTTACCGGGAACCGCACGGTATAGAGGTAATGTAATGAATAACTTCCATGGAAGGAATACTTTAATATTGCACTCAAAGTAATATTTACAGTAATATTACATAATATTACTATAAACTTGCATCATGGTGGTTTAATGGGACCGATTTTTCCTGCACCAGATATTCATATTATTTAAGAGATATAATTTCGTCCGATTTATTTTGTATAGAATCTCTCAAATCTCTCAAAATCTGTCAACCATCGACGTATGATATGCATAGACTGCTACTATCGCTAGGTTCCCCTTGTGCCAAGCGAGAGCAGTTTTTAGTTTGATCCTAGTACATTTCGTTTTTCATTTAAGTTAATTTTCGCGCAACGAGAAACTTATATAAGAAACTATCGATGGTTTTGACATTGTTAGGATAACATTAGTGTTTTAGATAGATTTTTTAAAACGGAAAGCTCCATCTTCATACATAATTCACGACATCACTTGTTCACACTAGTTCTTACGGTTTAAACTCTGATAGGCTCACTCTATAGTTTCAAATGCAACCTCGTTGCTGTCAACATTTTTTCTCAGACAAATTTATCTGGAGATGGTAAAATAATATTAAAGAGTCCACATAGATGCAAAGAACTCTTAAGGTAAAACAGCATGAAACGTTTCAGCGTATGATCATGAGTTTGTCTAACAAGCATAAAAAAGCACTAAGATGAAAATATTTTATAATTTTAATTGGCAGTGGCACCTACATGTCTAAGATTAATTAATCAAATGTGTCTCGATGCACGATGCACGTGCGTGAAGATGATTCACTGAACTGAAACTAGACTTAGTTAATATGGTGACTGATCTTCATATCAGATTGTTGTTAATACAGGAAATGTTGGAAGGAATATATCGTAATAGGCTCGCCCCCTATTACATGGGACCTAAACATGTCGGCGAACTGTGGGTGTGCATTGGTTCACCTCTGCCTAACCTTTCGGGTATACAGGCGTGATGATATGTTATGTTAATATATCAATTTACTCTTGTAACATCCTTATTTATAGCGGTAGGATTTTTATTAAGGTTTTAACTAAGTAAAGTCTACTTAGTTTTGAAGAACTTATATCTTAGAGCGTTTACGAAACAAAACTTTTTTTTTTTTACGAAGCAGGCTATGTAGCAATTTTTAAAGCTCAACGGCATATATGCCCAAATCGCCACTTTAACACTTTATTTTATTTTATTTTATTTTATTCAATAGGTACAGATTACAGATTAACATAGTACAAAAAAGTTCACTTCCTAAGAGATCTAGCAGTAAGAAAAGATATGGCGCGACAGACTCCCCAGCAGCACTCTCATTCATTCAGTCATGACGACCACTGCACTTGTAAAACACTGACTTAAACCAAACCATTTGCTTCCCCATATCTCCGATATGCAAATGACGATTGATTTTTACTCGGCCCGTTTCGCAGTCGCATGGAATGAGACCGCGATACTTCCTAATTGCAAAAAAAGCCTTTCAAAACAAACGTATTTATCATTTTTGCGATGATAAAGTGGCATCGGCAGAATTGGATCATCTATCACCGGGCAGAAAAATGAAAGGCGGCGTTATTACGTATCCTCCAAAAGCAATGTATCTGCAAAGAAGTGCGACTAAACAGCACTTTCTATAAAAAAAAAAACCTGCTGTAAATTTTCAAATTTTGTATGATGTTATTTTTTTTTTACTTTTATTTTACGTTCTTATCCAATTATTTGTAAGATTCCAAGGCAAAACATAGTGTCCCCGTGGTTCAAAACCTGCATAATATGCAAATACAAATGAAATTCTGTTTCCGATTCAGCAACTATTGTGCAATTTCTGCTGACGCTTTGCTGTTGGAAGATACGTAATACCGCCGCCTTTCAATTCCGGCAGCCGGTGCGGTGCCGACGCTTTTAATGAAGCGCGAAGCTGATTGGTTACGGATTTGGGTAAATGTACTGCGATCGAACGGCTTTTTTTTAATGTTTGTAATACATCGAACGCTTTTAAAGATCTCACTGTTTGATTTGAAATCAAATTAGGCAATGCATTGGGAAGTGTTAACGCTGTTTGTAACTAAAAGTAAGCCTGATACAGGGAGTGTAATCAGCTTTGTAAAAGTTGACTTAGTCTACGTGCAGTCTCTATTAAAAGTCTATCTCCGGTAAATGCCGCCATGACACCTGCACAGGTTTTTAAACTAGCCTAACTCTATCTCTAATGAAATCTAAATTTAAATTGAACACGATGGAATCCGAATCAAAAAGTTGATTACATAAAAAAAAAAAACCTTTTTTTTGTGCATCCTGAGTGTTCCACCACGACTCACCAATTTTTCCTCATTGTTCCACCTATTTGTCTCGAGGCGGGGCAGAGAGGGGAGGGGAGGATGGCTCCCGTTCGTCTCCATCAGGACCCTGACTCCGAGTCTTTCAATCAAAGTCAATATCATCGAATATGTCATTCAATTTCAAGACAGGTATTGTTGTAGCTCTTATTACAATGGAATAAGAGCGTTTTTTGTCATTCATCGAGTTGTGACGTCACAATTTGACAAACGTGTTCAAGATGCGAGCAGTGACTTTGTTGAGATGTGTTAGGAAATTAGAACAGTAAGGTTATATGCACTATGAATGAACATACTCGTACCTTTTAATGCTAATCCTGATGTTAATATGATACTATATTTTTTATCCAAATTCTGTTCTCTATTCCAATATTTTATTAGCGACATCTTTAATAACTCACCGCATTCGCACTGCGGTGTTAGTAAACTTTAAATAAAACTTCTATCATTTAGGTACATTATCTTTTTGCAAAATCCTGTATTCCGGACCACAAATCTCACCCACTGAAACTAGATAAGCGGTCAGTGCAAGTTCACTCGCACTTCGCCCCACATTCCCACGCGGTGTCACCCCCCTCTCCCCTCTCCCCGCACTGCACCTCCCCCCTCCCCCCTCTGGTCACCGTCCGGCAAACGACTTCATTACTCTGCGGGCCGAGTCCTCGCCGCGTCCGGTGCAATGTAAAACCGAGTTTCCACTACCGGCAGGTTTGCCGGAAACCCGGACGACAGTGTTCACATAACACTAGATCTGCCTATCTATTGAGCCTGTCTCGTCCCACTGCAGGGCAAAGGTCTCTCTCTTCCAGCATTTCCATACATCTCTTAAACCGAAACGCACAACAAAAATCGGACTTTCAAATACTCACCTTAGTTGAATTCGGACATAGATCTGACGCAAATTGTTTCCGTCCGGGTGTTCTGCCCGTGCTTCGCACTCACAAAACGCTCGATAACACTAGCAGTTCCGGCAGTTTTGCCGGTCCGACGTAGTGCGGACCCAGTCTTACCGTAAAAAGGTTGCAATAACGCGCTGCATAGATTTACGATCTCCCAGCTCCCTGCTCCCGTCTCCCTGCGACCGGCGGCCAGTCTCCACGAGACGTATTTGTCGAACAGTGATTTGTACGGCGTTTGTACGACACAATTTAGTTTAGAGCGGCCTTAGCTGTCGATAGTCTAAGTAGGTTAGTCGTGCCAACGTTACTCTTTTGTTTTAACATGTGGGTTAGTAGTTTTCTGGGAGAAATTGCATGTGAAATATGGCTATACTGTCTATACGGAATCTGCTACATTAGCATTGTGTAGAGTGTAAAAATCCAAAAATATTCCGAGCTAGCTGACCCGGCAGACGTTGTCCTGTCTTAACTATGAATATCGAATTCGGACATGACAATTTATTATAATATGTCAAACGTCAAGTTAAATAAAAAAAGTTAAGGTTGGATTCAAAATAATGTTATATGGTGGTTGAGAATTCTTAAATTTTCGAACTTTTTTGCGCAATTTTCCACTTTTTATCTTTCTTAAGGGCTTTTGCCTGACAATAACAAACACAAAAAGGGATAAGCGAAATCGGTCCAGCCGTGCACGCGTGATGCCGTGACCAAGGTAAATAGGGATTCATTTTTATACATATAGATAAAGATTATTCCGATTACTATGGGATACTGTTAACGAGGGAAACAGGTTGTGGGTTCAGATTGGTAGGCAATCCATGTAAAACACGTTATAAAGCTGAATCCCATGAGAACAGAAGCTGATCCCAAAAGAGCTTAGTAAAAGACTAGATAACATAATACGATAAAACGTCCCACTGTAGAGCTCTCTTCCCATGTAGAGAAGGACCGAGCATTGGAATACGAATAGGTAAAAAGAAAATCATTGTTTAATTTTTGGCCCAATGCCGTGTTCTCTGCCCATCCTTCGATTAGTAGCGGGACGATAGCAGAGTCAGTTCACATTTCCAATAAAGTCGACCTCCTTACAGTTAGACCTCGTCGCGTTTTATGGTTAATTTGCGCAGACCGCGAATATCAACGTTTTACGGCGAGTTCTTATCTCGGCCGATGTAAATTCACCTTATTTCACTATATTATTATTATTATTACCTGCTGGTTACGTGCCTTATTACTTTCGTGTTTTACGAGCTCCGAAGCCGCGTAAATTATTATTATGAATACGAAATGTTGTCTGATCGTGTTTGGCGGGAACATGTGGTTTCGATACACTTTTTCTTTCATATAAGAAATTATTGAACAAGATATTACATTTTTTTTTTCTATTTGTGACATAACTCTAATCTATGTTGTTTTGACTACCTATTCATTTAGAAATCTCAGATCCCAAGAACTTACTCAAAATTGTAGGTATCTGCCGATAGAATAACATATAATTTTGACGACCTCTGTGGTCGAGTGGCGTACGCACCGGTTTCAAGGTATCGCTAGCTCTGAGGTTCCGGGTTCGATCCCCGGACGGGTCAATGTAGAAAATCACTTTTCTACATTGTCTCGGGTCTGGGTGTTGTAGTACCTTCGTTGTTTCTGAATTCCATAACACAAGTGCATAAGCTACTTACTTTAGGTTCAGAGCAATGTATGTGATGTTGTCCGCATTTATTATTATTATTATTTATTATAATTGAAATTAATTATTAGTCAATAGTATTCAACTACAATACTTTAGTTCTGGTTTACACAATATTTGTTACCTTGCCTTTACAGACAAGACAATTACTCGACACCATAATATATCGTAAAAACACTCTCTCGCAATTCGAGACATAAGTCTTACCTTTATTTTCTCCATAATTTTGTTTGTAGCATAACCTAAGATCCCACCATTCTAATCTATAGGTATCTATCTAAGTGATATAACTTAAAAAAAAAGAATGATAAGTGTATATTAAATACTGAATACCTATTTGTAATGCTTTAGTTCTGAGTTGCCAGACGTCTTTACCTTACCCATACTAAAGACAATGTTTTTCGACATTATTCCATACCTCTCTATGCGTTAATCATAAACATTTGCAGCGGTGTTTAGATATAAGGTCACGCGGGGAGTCACGCTCCGTTACCACGATAAAATGCTGAACTACAAATATGGGTCATACGCTCCCTGCTTTGTTTACACTACAGCATTAAATAATGATCGGTTAAACAACCTGTTTTACTGTAATACAATTTTTATCAAATAGTATGTAAATAACATATCATCACGCCTGTATCCCCGAAGGGGTAGGCAGAGGTGTATCAATGTACACCCACAGTTCGCCGATATGTTTTAGTCCCATGTGATAGGGGGCGAGCCTATTGCCTCTACCGGGCACAAATCCAAACTCCGACCTGCTACTGAGAATTTCATAGAAAAACCCAATAACACCTTGGTCGACTCGGGAATCGAACCCAAGACCTCCAGCGTAGCAGTCGCGCTTAGCGCCACTAGGCCAACGAGGCAGTATGTAAATGGTCTGATAAAAAAAAAATCTTTTTATACCCACCATTTTCAGGCACAGAGGCCCGGCTACATGCTCAATCTTATTTGCACAACTAGTGTGTACGCCATACCAATAGCTGGCACAAAATGCTAGTTTTTTATAAAAATATTACTATATAAACTTGGAATGAAACGCACTGTAGAGTACATTCATAAGCTTTATGCACAAACGGTTCCGGACGAATAAAGATCAAACGCAACTACATTATAATGAAGCCAGAACTTATCCAGAGTGTCACTAGTACACCCTCCACACAAGTGCAGCCACACCCGCAGCAACTTTGTACCGCGCTATAATCGAAACTTGTGTCCGCGTCCCTACGGGCAGGTGCCGCTCGGCCGCAGCGTAGATTGCCCGGCGCCGGCTAATTTAAACTTGTCGACGTATCACAATGTCGCATACAATATCCTCTCCAATGCGGATTCACTTCACATTGTGCTCGCATTGTATCGAACGAGGTCACCGATGTATTCAACACAATACGATATGCACTGACACGTGTAATCTAAGAACATTTATAGAGCGACGGAAAATAAAATATTCCCTCTGAGGCCCCGAGAATCGAATCAAGGATCTGACGCGACTTTCAGACGGTCTTTTATTTCGTCATTATGAAATTCAAATTAACTGTTAATCAAATTCCGTCGCGCTCGGCAGTCAGTGGCCCCTTCATTACCGCTGGGTGTTGCAGGAAACAAGCGAGAGTCGGGGCCGACGAAATAACAAGCGTTCTCCTCTCGCCTATAAAGAATTCATTTAAATTTTTCCTTTCAATAGCAAACGGTTAAAAGGTTAACCTGAATTTTTTCGATGTTGGATTTAGGTATCTACTATTTTTGTCCATTTTCCAATTGCGTTTTCAATAACAGTCTTGTCTCTTGATCTATGTTCAACGGCGATACTTTCAGTTATATATGCAAATATGACCCCCATTTGACCCCACAGTCAAACCATTACTACGGTTTTGTGGGGCTTAGTTTATAAGTTTTCTTACCAACATGTTTAAGAATAAATATATAAATAATAAAATAAATTCAACACTTGACGCGTTAACGTACTTATAAACCTTCACCGGACCATAACTTTGTTATAGGTTAAATAATTGTATCGAGGGACACTCACGGGAGGTGACCGATAAGTCTTGGCTGAATAGTTTATTACAGGGAATTATTAAATGGCGGGGATTGACGGACTCGAGCCTGGCTCGATGGGACCGACCAGTGAATTAGTTATGAGATGATGACGTCACACGCCACACTCTGACGGGTCAGATTCACGATGTACTAATAAACAGATGATTACAGTGACATATTGCGATACGTGTATTTTTATCATAATCATATTATATGTGTTTTATGTTAACGGCCAATTTCAATAACATATCTCTAGATAGTTTTCTCTACTAGAGATTGAATTTTCAGTTTAAAATTATGTCAAAATCTAAATCTAAATCAAAAATCTTTTATTTAACTTAGGCTACAAAGTAGCATTTATCAAACTTCATTTTTTTTACAAAAGACAGCACCCTTGGGTCGTTTCTTATCCGGCGGAAAAGGTAGCGCGCAACATCTGCCACGGCGCCAGAACGAACTAGCACACAACAAAACATCCAACCTCTCACACCTGACGCACCAACGCGTCGTCAGGTCAGTGCGAAAGGCCGAATCCTCAGCCATGCGCCCGCCCGCCCCAGCGCCACGCGACCGACAACACGCTACCACCCCAAAACGCCCACCCTTCACCGCTTCCTAAGTGCTCTGGCTGAGGCTAAAGAAACGGCGCAACAAACTCCCCAGTAGCACGCTGTCATTACGATAAAAATAATATCAAATAATAAAAAGTAAAAAAAATAAGGGATAATGTGGGAAACGATCTCTATTTATAGAGTTACTTGAGGGTTCTTCTCCATATGAATGACATTTTGGAACTAGGGTTAGTAAATTTAACGTTTTAAAAGAGCTTGGCAAGGCCTATTTGAAACAAAAATAGTTTGATTTTGATCTCAATATATTGATTTATGCGGTTTACCCGAATGTAAGACATTGAAATAAAACTACTTTTACGGATTTTATCGCGGTTGGTATTTGCCCGCGACCATGATACCT
Organism: Autographa gamma; assembly: GCA_905146925.1. Taxonomy (NCBI): domain Eukaryota; kingdom Metazoa; phylum Arthropoda; class Insecta; order Lepidoptera; family Noctuidae; genus Autographa; species Autographa gamma. The sequence continues at coordinate 220,107 of LR989849.1, read as the reverse complement.
GGAAAGGTGTCGAAACGTCAGGACCTAAGATCTAAATACGAACCGCAATAACATCCGTAAAAGATGTTTTATTTCGACCTCTAGATATGTTCTCAAATTTAACAGTTACTGAAAGTTATTTTAAACTATAACTAGACCTTCGTCTGTAAACCGCAAGCTCCAACAAGGAGCAAGTCAGATTGTCTCGTTGATCTCGGTGGATACTTAATTAAAGGGATCGTTATCCGTTCGCAAATGAACAATGGCCGAGTCGGAGTACGAAGGAGACTTCAAGTTTCAGATAACCTTTGAGGAACTTTGTTACTCACAAAGACCATGTATTTCTCAGTACAAGACTGAAGGCACAAGGGGATGAAATATCCTGAGACGACTCACACACGGTCATCTGATCCCAAACTAAACAGAGCTTGTATTGTTGTATCCAGACAACAGCTGATAAACATATTTAGTAACCGAATTCAAAAAAGGAGGACGTACTCAATTCGACTGATTTTATGTACCCCAGTATTTTTTGACTGGGTGAACCGATTTTGATGATTCTTTTTTTTATCTGAAATCTGGTGCGTCCAGTTTTGGCAGAGGGGTCCTTAAGAAATAAATGTAAGACTTATTTTGAAACTAGATGTGCCCGCGACTTCGTCCGCGTGGAATAGTTACTTTTCGGGCGGCATATTTAGAATTAGGTTTTTATACATATACTTTCGCTTGGGTAGCTATAAATTTGCTTTACAGATGCTTCTCTGTATACGATTTTTCTATGTATTTCTATGGATTTATTTATGTACCGATTGACATGAAATAAACACTAAATGTTAAGTGAAGCTAACTACAATATATTTGTGAAAACCGCATCTTAATCGAGTAAGCCGTTTCTGAGATTAGCGTGCACAAACACACAGACAAACAGACAAACCGACAAACAGACAAAAAATTAATTATAATTTCAGGTTCGGTATCGATATTATAACAACCCTTGCTACTTTTTTTGTTTATATTTCCATTGTACAGACACCACTTTTCTACAATTTTATTATATGTATAGATAGGTTTTTTTTTAATTATTTATTTGAAATACATACAATTTATAGATTAATAATACCCAGGCACAGACCAATGATTGGATGAGGAATTGAACCCACGCCGTGCGGTATAAAAGTCAGGGTCAGTCAACTAACCACTAGACCAACAGGCCCTTTCATATACAGACGACACTCGCGTACTACCCGGATGCTTTTTAAAGGCTACGCTCCCCACGTTTTACGACGGCAATAAAATAATCCATTGGACTCTGAATGAAGACGTATGTGACGTGAGCTTGTAGGTAGACCAACGAGTGCACTCTAATAGGGTTCGAACCGTACGTGGGTATTACCTGCCTTTAAACATCTCACAGAAATCTCTAAAGCAATTCTGTTCGAGGGGATGCACCTGCACGAATATTTGAATAGCGAATCGTTCCGTTTGATTCGTTCCGTTCGGTTCGTGTTATATTAATATCGAAAATGCACATAACATAACATAAACATAACAGACCATCACGCCTGTATCCCCGAAGGATTAGGCAAAGGTGTACCAATGTACACCCACAGTTCGCCGATATGTTTAGGTCCCATGTAATAGAGGGCGAGCCTATTGACACTAACCGGGCACAAATCCAAACTCCGACCTGTTACTGAGACTTTCATAGAAAAACCCAATAACACCTTGGTCGACTTGGGAATCGAACCCAAAACCCCTAGCGTAGCAGTCGCGCTTAGCATCACTAGGCCAACGAGGCAGTCTATCTCAAATAATAAAATATTATAATCTAATATCAAAAATGCACTGCGGGAAAGCCCGCGGGTGAAACGTTTTGCGCTCGAAAGTACAAGTCTTTTGTTTATTTTCGGTATCGCGGCGGCTAGGGTTGTTTGTTGATTACATTTTCGTGGCGCGTCGCGCTCTGTGATCAATCTGTTTTTCCTGTGTCCGGCGCGAAACGTTCTTTTGTTTCGTTACGGTGCTCCCCTTTAATTTGGGAAATATGATGCGGCGCGGAGGTAGGCCGGCCCACGCGGTTTTCTAACAAATTATTTAGTTTTGTACGAACAAACACGGAAATAGAATTTATTGTGAAAATGTTTTTGAAATTGAAATGTTGTTGATTTATAATCTCAACCATGATGTTAGCGTGCCTGATAAGATCTGATGAAACTGTTCGTGTAATGCTCGTTCGATGCGCGTCCGTCAGATCTTGACGCACCCTAATGAAAAACGCCCATTTTTTTACTTGGTTATTTTACAAAACATCTGTTCAGCATTTTACTCATGATTGTTTTTCCTTGTTGTTTAGATTTGACCGTCTGGCGGCGGAGCACCACTGCCTGCGCATCAAGCTGCTCGGCGACTGCTACTACTGCGTGTCGGGGCTGCCCGAGGCGCGCGACGACCACGCCAAGTGCTGCGTCGAGATGGGCCTCGACATGATCGATGCTATTGCGTTAGTACCACTCTAATAGGGCCCAAAGTATGATTTATAGACCCGCTAACGGTTTTTGTCAAAAAATAACAGTAAAAAGGAAATTTAGAAATGAAAATCTTTTGATTTTTGGCACGACATATTTGGTAGCTTAGATAGGTTGTATCCTTTACAAAAAATCGAAAAAAAAAAGGACAGGACTTTATCCAGTATACGGAAGACAATCTCTATAGGTAAAAATGGTTATGAAAGCAGAAATTAAGATGTTGCAGTAACTAAACCTCTTAACAATGATGTTTTTTTTTTACATATTTTTTTTTGTATAATATGTTATGTACAATAAAGAAATAAAATAAATAAACATTTTAGAGCTACACACACAAGTAGCTCCATTTTAGTTTAGCGAGAGCTCCATTACCTCTTCTGATAGCTCTGATTCTTGAATGATGCTTATCACCTCTCCACTTGTACCAACTTCTGTATCTAATGTATTACCATTGTGTTCAGACTGGTCCGCGAGGTGATGGCGGTGAACGTGAACATGCGCGTGGGCATCCACACGGGCCGCGTGCACTGCGTCGTGCTCGGCCTGCGCAAGTGGCAGTTCGACGTCTGGTCCAATGACGTCACACTCGCCAACTACATGGAGAGCGGCGGCGTTGCTGGGTGAGTACACAAGCGTCTGGTGGTGGTAGACCTATGTACGTGGGACGTAATCAGAAAGGGATTTTTATGGATGGACTGTTGAAATATGACAACTAAGAAGAATACAGATGCTACTTCTTCTCAGAACTGAAGTTTTATCTGGAATTTGATTTGCTGCTGTAACAGCATAATTATTTTTCACAAAATTTATGAAATTAATCAACAGTTGAGACTAGAAATATTTCCATTGTTTTTTGCATCACAGTTAAACCCTAGACCGGTTTCAAAAATTTCACGCAATTCATATTTGTTCCCTATTACCCTCAATCAAGAGCTCGCAATTGTACGATTCAGAAACTAAGGATCGCTTCATATCTGACGGAAAATGCGTCGCGTAGCCATAAAACATTCACACTTAACCAATGATTTTTTCTCGATTGCCTGTCCTGCTCTTTTCCTCTCGTACCCTTCACTCATGCTTTATTTCTGATGGTAGACGCGTGCACATCACGAAGGAGACGCTGAGCTGCCTCGGCGACGACTACAAGGTGGAGCCCGGCTATGGCGGCCTGAGGAACGCCTACCTCAAGGACCACAACATCGAGACCTACCTGATCGTGCCCGACGACACTAGCCGTGTGGTTAGTATACATACACTACTAATAAGTAACTATAATGCAACGGAGATTAGCGCGTACATGCACCAATACCTACTACACCGGCCGTGGTCGAAACGTCAAGACCAAATAATTCTAATAAAAAAAATCTGATTTCAAATAAGTTATAATGGTTTTCTTATTAATCCCACTGCCAAAAATGGACCAAATATGAAACCACACGGGAAACACCAGTTTTCTAACAAAAAAGAATAATCAGAATCGGTTCACCCAGTTGAAAGTTCTGTGCAAAAAAACAAAAAAAAAAGTCAAATTGATACCTCCTTCGATTTTGAAACCGGTTAAGAATTTAGAATTTAACGAAATCTATATGGGACTTCCTCTGAAGTACGGGAATTTTTGAAAACGATCCAAGTTTGCCACAGGTTTTGGATTAAAAACATACTGTTGCATAGGAACTTTCTCCTCCTTACTTAAAAAGACTTTCTTATATTTCCAATCCCTAGTTGTATCTTTCATCATTGCGAATATAAATTCATATTGGATCCGATATTCAGGTCAATAATAAAATTGTTACCGTAAAAGTATAAACGTTTCATACCTATTCAACAATTCCACTCAATTAATTTTATCAAAACGTCAACCAATTTATTTTTTGTAAACAAAAACACATTTTTAAATAAATAAACACATAAGGCCAAAACATATTGAAAAAACTCTGAAATTATAAAATCATGAAAACGAAATTGTATGTCGAACGAATATGTAATACTTACTGCTACGCTTTGAGTGTATATCAATACTTTATGCACATTTTCATCTGAGAATTAACGACGACCTGCAGTAACGTCACACGGCATTATTGATGTGCATGCCTGATACAAATTGGTAATATTCGTACTGAAATAATGTACTTTCGACGATCGCTATAGCTCGTAGGCTACACCGAGCTGGCAACTAAATTAAAAAAAAAATGTTTTAGAAAATAAACGATAATTTATATGTATGTTTATCTTATCGTTAAAATAAAAGCTCACAATCTTTTTTTTTATTGATTTCAGTCAATCTTGTTTTAATAACATTTAAAGTATTTAACTCTGGCTTCTATCATTCAACAATTTGACAGTTCTTTATGACACACAATTCGCGATGAAATACTCTGTCTTACAAGACATAAACTACATTTTGTTGCGTTTCCCGTCACCCACAACAGATGTTCCCTATAAAGTGCAGTTTATCCTCGCAGCTTTAAAATAAAGCTGTGACTACACGAGCGCGTGCTGGAGTTTCGTCCAATATAATAAACTAGTTAAATTTTAATAGCAGCCTTAACGTGTGGTTGATCCGGTAACCGTCCGCGCTCGGTATCGGTGCACGGAATATTTTCATAATTGAATCGTTTGGAAATTCGCGCGTCTGCAAATATGCAGGTGGTAATACCTATCATATGGGTAGGACGTGTTTACTATCAACATGAGGTTTGTTGAGGAAAAGCGTCATATTAAAATATATTATGAAAACGCTATATGTCGTGGTGGCCTAGCGGTTCAATGAACGGATTTGTATGCACAAGGTTGCAGGTTCGAACCCAGGCTACCAATGTGGCTTTTTCAAAGTTATATGTACTTTCTTAATTAGACACTTCTGACAAACGGTGAAGGAAAACATCGTGAGGAAACCTGGATTTCAAAATTTGGGATCTGAAATCGCCAATCCGCAGAGAGCAAGCGTGGTGATCTCTATATGGGAAGAGGCCTGTGCCCAGCAGTGGGACTTTTATATGAAAACGAAATCACTAATTTCTAACAAAAAAAAATCGACTTCAAAATAAGTTTGAAATGGGATTCCCATCGATCCCACTGCCAAAACTGGGCCAAATTAAAAAAAAAAACACCCTGTCAAAAGTACTGCGATAAGAAACAAAAAAAAATAGTTGAAAATATAAACAATATCTTTTTTGAAGTCGGTTTAAAAGTAAAATATCATACTATTATAACTAACCCCCGCGACTCAATGCGCATGTTTTAGTTCCATAAGATTTTTTATAATTTAACTCAGATTTTTCTTTTTTAAAGAAAACCTCCTATACTGTACTAAGCTATCATAAGCACAAAGAGTTGTTTCAATCCAGTTACTTACATCCATTGCTTGGCGCGTTTGAGCAAACAGAAAATATCTTCCGCCTCATGATATTACTATGAGATTCCTTTTGTTATATTTGACAAGCTTTTACTTGCAGTGTTAGTTTATTTTTATTAAAACGTCATGTTGCATTTAATTCTGGTAATGGAAATAATAGCTTTTTTTTATTTAATCGAGGAATATTCAGTTATTTGGTCGGTAGACTTTTTTAAATACAGCATTTAATAATTTCTGTAAACTGCCTCGTTGGCCTAGTAGCGCTAAGCGCGACTGCTACGTTAGAGGTCTTGGGTTCGATCCCCAAGTCAACCAAGTCAACCAAAGTGTCGTTGGGTTTTTCTATGAAATTCTCAGTGGCAGGTCGGAGTTTGGATTTGTGCCCGGTTAGTGGCAATAGGCTCGCCACCTATTACATGGGACTTGAACATACAGGCGAACTGTGAGTGTACATTGGTACACCTCTGCCTAACCCTTTGGGGTACAGGCGTGATCGTATGTTATGATATTTAAAAGCGAGGAACAATCAGTTATTTGGTCGGTAGCTTTATTAAACGCTGTATTGAAAAAAGTCCACATGGTGATATATTTTGAAAAGGAATATCCTTATAATCTATTTATATCATAAATAGTTTGCGTCAACTAATTAATAATTTATCAATCGTATGGTTTTTGAATGTCACATTGTGGTTTGGTTCATAAATACTTCAGTGAAAGTGGAATTAAATATTAAAACGTTTTAAAAGCCGGTGCGTGTGGCGCCGCGGTTAAAATATAACCTATTAATATTTCTGATACTATTAATTTGTAAATATCAATTAAGTGTTGTTTGTTTTTTTACTGGCTAAATGAGAACTTTTAGACGATTAGAATATCTTGTTTTTAAAATATATATATAGTATTCTGGATATAACGAGAACTTTTAGACGATTAGAATATCTTGTTTTTAAAATATAGATATAGTATTCTGGGTATAACATTCGGTTTTAATATTCAAAAGCTTTCTAAATAAGCTAAAAAATTCCCTAGAATAAATTGCATACATTTTTGAGCGAAAGCGATCAAGATATTTTAAAGATGAAACGGTCAAGTGGCTAGATTAAAATTCTAACGGTTCCAAGCCTTTGCACAAAGTAATATTTCTTGATATTCTTCTTTTTCTTTGATGCTAGATATACTGGCAAGAGCATAACCTGTTCTTTTAAACCAACTTTATAAAAATTATGCATTTTTTTATGCTTGTTACCGCAGCACTTTTGTCTGTGTGAACCGATTTGTATTATTCTTTTTTTTTTTGTTTAAAATCTGGTGCATTTTGGTCCACTTTCGACATCGGGACCCATAAGAAATAAATACAAGACTTATTTTGGAGTCGGTTTTTTAAAAGTGTTACTTAGTAGGCTACTTTGAATAAAATATTTTTTAATTTGATGACCTACTACGTTTTTTTTTTATTTTTACTAACACTGTTGTTATATTCTATCCAGGACAAGAAGCCGCAGCACTCGTTCTCGCTGAACGGCAACGTGTCGAAGGAGATGCGCGTCATGGGCCACGGCTCGCAGCACGGCAAGCACTCCTCCAAGTAAGTACCCGCTCATATCTATGGCATCGGGCAGAGGTGACAGATGGTTGGTGGGGTAAGTCGGGCATCGGTGACCGATGGTTTGGGTAGTTAACGATTAAGTTTACGTTACCAAAATATTTGTATGACGCTGCTTTCTTTTCAAGAAAGTTCTGTAATACTAGTACATTAACCCGGCTTTTGCGTGACGACAATATCTACCTTCCCCGGACTTTAAGAGTAACAACCCTTTTCAGTGCAAAACAAAAAAAAAACTTATTCACCATAATTAAAGTACCTAAAAGGTTAAGTAAAGTTAAGTTTGACAATAAATTCAATATCTACACACTGCACCCGACCAAGCGATCCAGTCACAAGGGATTACCAACAAATTAGTGTTGTACATCTTGCGAGTCTACACGAGTCGAACTCGCGGCGCGCCAGCCGTCTCACCCGGCATGGGGATGCTAGATAGTACAGTAACACACTTTACAAATTGTTCTCTTACCGTCTTGCGAGTCCACACTAGTCCACACGAGTCGAACTCGCGCCAACCGCTAGCTAGTGCAGTAACACGCTTCCCGAGTTGTTCCCCCGCGGTCACGTGACGTTTATTGTGCCACTGAAGTTGCTCCGCTGCTCTGACCGCGTTTAGATGAGATTAGCGGGTACTTCGAAACAATGGAACGACGATATTTTCAATAGAATCTCGGAGGTTAGTCTAAAAAGAATTTCAAGTGAATACAATGCCGTTGTGTTAGTTCGAAATAAAAGCAAAAAGATATTATTTTCGATATAAAAAGAGGGTTATTCTTGAATGAATTTTAAATTTAAATTGTACTAGCAAACCTCCCGAACTCTGTTTCGCCACCAGATGGCATCGTTTTATGTAACATTTCGTTTGGTGATAAAAAGACGAAAAAATTTTTTTTTTTTTCCTGAATTTTCTTTGCTATAAACCTCACGGATCCCGAGACCTTTCCAACGAATGCAAAACCGTGGAAATTAGTTCTTGCGTTCTGGAGTTATAGCGTCAGGAAGGAAAACCCCACTCTTTTTTGTATATTAGATTAGAATTGGAATTTATTATTTCTTAAAATGGAATTGCTGATGCGAAATTGTGGTTCATACACACAACACTTCAGAATAATTACACCGTTCATTGACAGTACATTTTTTGTTATGAAAACTTTAACTTTTAAATAGTTTTGCTAGAATTCATCAATTTTGCATTGACATTGTATTGGAATTAAAGTTAATTCAGTAGTGCTATTCTGTGACGTTATTTTCGTATCTCGACAGCGGAATCCGCAAATCAAAAACGTATTCTCAAATTTGAATTCTAAATGAAGGCCAAATGGGTTTATTTTGAAATGAGCTTTATTATCACTCAGGTGAAGCTCGATATCGAAATTATTTACAGAATAGACATACAGGAGTAAAAATTTGAGAGATCATAACGAGATTATTATTGATGATGGCGAACTTTTGTTAATCGATCAAAAGGGATGACAACTATTAACGTGTCTACATGTGAAACATCATCTCTTTGACAAAAAAACGATCGGACCGATATCAACTATTCACAAACGGGAAGTCGATATAACATCGAAGCGTACAGAGTCCGCGAGTTCCGCAACTTTCCGACATCCGCTGCATCCGATACATCCGTACATCCGCTACATCCGCGTCCAATCAGCGCGATCAATCATGCACCGTCCGGCCCGGATCCGGATAATGCAACGAATTATTAAAGTCGCTTCGTTCACAGACGGCTTAACTGGAGCCGACTACCCGGCCGGGTTTATGTATATACCCGGCTTGTTTTTACGCTCCTGTTCCGATAACTATTGCAATTAACATCAACGTCGCGCTGTGAATTAGTTTTCATTAATTAACGTGTGTTGCAGTTTGAATTAACAAGGATATAGTTTGACATAATATTGTTCATTTTAGTTTGTAATTAATTAAAAGTTGACACCTCACTAATGAGATGTCGGTCTCGAAACTTCATATTTCGGTTCCTCGCACATGCCACGTTCATGGAGGCCTATTATTCGCGGCGTACAAAGCATTTCTAGCTATCTAAATCAACAGTTATGTAGAGACAGCATAACTCGAGTGTGTGACGTCACGGCTACCGGACGAACAATGCAAGAATGTCTGTATATTTTGCCCGCACGCCCTCGCATACCGGGGGTCAGCTATGCGGCGGCATGCCGTCACAGAGCGGCGACATAATACTGCGCCGCAACAACTATGCGCAGCTAGGCAATACTCGAACACCGGCCATTCTTACTCTGTGTACGCGTCGCATTAATAGTCGCAGCGTAGAGACAGGACCGCATCGAACGAACTATGTGCAGTACGACAAGGCTGGAGCGTCGATGCGACTTTTACAAATACCTACAAATAAATAAAATAGAAGTGTCTATCGGGAATTTATAACTTAAAACTTTTTCCATACTGCCTATGAATTCGTTTAATATCGTTCCATGAAATAAAATATGTTTTTCGCTTTTCGTCGTTTGTCGGTCTGTCTGTCTATTTTTCCACGCTAATCTCTGAAATGGCTAGACCGACACACGTTATAAGGAGGAAATTAGGCAACGTTAGTTTTGGAAAATCTATAATTTATATTTTAGCATGGGACTAGGTATTAACACGCCTGAAACCGCGGGGCACAGCTAGTGCTGAATAAATCCGATGTCACAGTGTAACAAGTACGTGCAGTAGGATAACGACATCGCCCCTCGCTCCGTGTTGCTTCCTATCGAGAAACTCGTCGAGATGCCTCTCGAAACATCTTGAATAAATTGTTAAACTTCTCTCAGCGCCAGTCTTTTCTTCGTTTTCTATTGCTTGCATCATAGGAATGCTCGCTGGATATTTTATCGATAGTTGTTGTCGACTCTAGTCCCGATACTTGAGTCAATTTATTTTTAATCTTCGCTAATGGCGACAGATTGTTGTCGCTTAATGACTGGCCAGTGACTGTTCATTATTCATCGATAGTTGTTTAATTAGTTAGTGATGTTGTATTTACATGCAAGTAATTAGATGGTCGGAGAGCGGTAATAGACATCCCGCGGTTAACGTCACCGCAGCGGTTGGTATTGCATATACACTACCGCTGGAACAACTTTGATAGAATGATGTGCGCTTTATTCCAAAGGAGTAGAGTTCATATTCGATAACTAGTTACTGTTCGTGTGTGGTTTACTGTACTGTACACCGACTGAAATTGTCCTGTTTAGTTGCACGGTGACGAATAAACTTGCAACTTCTAAAGGCTTTTGTTATGTAGATCCCTTCTGGCTTCTACACTAGATTCCCATACATTCTCTATATAAGACTAGCAACATCCTACGGCTGTTCTCGCGTAGTTTCTGAAACAAGTACGTATCGAGGTTTTAAAACTATCTTATGTATTCATCTAGATTGTAAACTTTATACCTACTAAATTTCGACCAAATTCTTATAGTATTTTTGCGTGAGAGAGTAGCAATCATCCCTTCATCCATCCGTCATATAATACCACATTATCATTTATTAAAAGTATATGCCGCTGACGTCACACTGAACACACACACACACACACGCACACTGATTGATGCTCACTGATTACAATTTGCATAAATTAACGAGATTTAATGTAGTTTTACCGCTGTTTGCAGCCGGCATTATCATTCATAATATACGAGTAGCTGTTGAGATCTTCTAATTAATTACTAAAATTATAATATTAGCTAAATTATGTCGGCATTATGTCAATTGTAGTACATATTGGGTGTGTAATTGTAATGAAGCCGGGTCAAAAAACCGGCAAAAAACACGAAGGGTTCCGTAACATTGACTAGGCGTTTTGTGGTTTTTAAAAGCAGTCAAAGCCTGCGCTCAGCCTAACTGCAAAGATCTCTACCAACAAAAAAAAAGGTTTTTTTAGTAGTTGTTGTTATAGCGGCAACAGAAATAATTTATGAACACTGTCTAGCTTTTGCTAGCTAGGGCAGACAGACGGACTGCAGACGAAGTCTTAGTATAAGGGTCCTGCTTTTACAGTTTAGGTACAGAACCATAAAAATATGTTTTTACGCATGGGTGTCAAAAAAATATGGGAGTTTAATAGAAGAAAATAAATATTGACACCGGCACCAAAAATGCCTACTCACCTCAAATACCTAATGTTAGAAGGAAAAACCACTGATGCTTTAAACTTTACAATATATTATCAATAACATGGTTTCAACGTTACAATTACAATATTTTGGAAGGCCAGCGACACCATAATGATTGTTATTAATTTATATAATGCAAGAGACTACTATAACGAGAATCGCACGCGATTATACCATGCAAACTAGTGTTGACAGTTTATCCGGTAATAGAGATGCGACATATTAGTCGATTCTTATTTCGGTTATCACTAATTAGAATAAAGCATAGCTAATACATAGCTCTGGCACAAATGATACGTTATGTAAACATCGCTAATTGCCGGCTGTACAGAGCCACAGTTTTAGCTCACTCGCGAATTAATTACTCGGCATGATCCGAGCGCGGCTACTCAAACATTTGTTCAATATACATGTATGAGTGACGCGGGCTTCGAGCTTATTGGAAATTGACATGGAATTAGTATGGAAACGCTTAACGTGTGCTGTCGCCGTCAGATAGCTTACAATGTATGATTCCTGCTACTAATAATAAATAAATAAATAAATGCGGACAACATCACATACATTGCTCTGAACTTGTGTTATGGAATTCAGAAACAACGAAGGTACCACAAACACCCAGACCCGAGGCAATGTAGAAAAGTTGATTTCTACATTGACCCGACCGGGGATCGAACCCGGGACCTCAGAGCTAGCGACACCTTGAAACCGGTGTGTACGCCACTCGACCACGGAGGTCGATAATGTTCCCACAAAGTAAAACTATCGTTACTCTCGCTACTGATAAACATACATAACATATTATTATCATCACGCCTGTATCCCCGAAGGGGTAGGCAGAGGTGTACCAATGTACAACATACACCCAAAGTTTGCCGATATGTTTAGGTCCCATGTAATAGGGGGCCAGCCTATTTCCACTAACCGGGCACAAATCCAAACTCCGACCTGCTACTGAGAATTTCATTGAAAAACCCAATAACACCTTGGTCGACTCGGGAATCGAACCCAAGACCTCTAGCGTAGCCGTCGCGCTTAGCACTAGGCCAACGAAATAGGTTACTTCTTTTAAAATATCTAATAAATGTCTGAATTGCCTATTTAAAATGAAAATTCATTTTAAAATTAATATTCTACAGGTTCTTATTATTTCATTCTCAACATAATGTGTAGAAGCGGAACAGCTCGCTCTCTCGCGGTCGGCTCCGAAACACGAAAGTTGGTAAAACTTCCACAGTACTTATCAATTTAGAGATGGAAAGGCGCTCCTCGACGAATTGCTCGATATTTGTCGGCGACCTAATCAAATTATAAGAGACATAAACATATCGACTGATTGCTTTGCGAACTCTTTAGATGGGTATTTTCGTTCTTTGTGAGAGCCAGAAAGGTTTGGTTTATGTAGGACAGGTAGTGAAAATAAAATACTTTCTAATGCTTCTTGAACTGAAATTGCGGTCGATAATCCTGGTAACGCTCCAAATTTTTTAACTTTCCAAATCACAGCTGGACGCCGTTAGGACCTTCTACCTTCGAGGTAGACCGCGGTGCTGGTGATAATCTTATCAGATTTGCGAAGCGCACGTGGACAGATATCATGAAAGATAGAGAGGCTTGTAGGAGAAAAGGGGAGTCTAAAGAAAAACAAAAAAAAACTGTTATGTCTGCGCATGTCCTTTCTTTAGATGTGTTCAAAAAGTTAGCCATATGTTATGATAATTGCTCAAAAAGTGAGCCTTACTATATTCTAACTTTTTCCCTTCCAAAGGATTATTCCTTACCATTCATGAACATTGACAAAACCAGAATTCTCTTCAGTCCCGAATATCGGAAGTTAACAATAACGTAATTTACACTATCTAAGACATCGTACTAAAGCAGTCTCGTCCAATTAAACACAGCCTTAGAGCCGACAATCTCGTTAGCGTAGTGAAGCGCCCGGCGACCGCCGTGGCGATGCCGGGCGATGCAAGGCGGTGCGGGCGGAACAGGGATGTGAACACTATCGAATTAGATGTCATTACTGTAACAAGTGCAGCTCTAACTCACACTTCCTTCGTCCTGAGAGGCTCTCGGAGGATAGCCTAACTGTGTTTGCCGTATCGCATATGGCCAGTCGTGTAGGTGAGATAAAAATGAGTAAATTAGGTTTAAGCTGTATAAATTCTGAGAGTGGAACCAAAATGTGTTCCTACAGGGAAGACTTGATCAAAAATTTCACATTTTCAAACTGGCTGTCTGAATTTTAAGATTTTGACAGACAAAAATGCAAAAAGATGCCATAACTGAATTCATACATGAGGTGCCTAAATGAAGTTTGATTTTTGAACCTACTTTGGGAATACGAAAAAATTGATCAGAATTCGTTTTTTTTTTTCATGGATATTAATTTTGTTATTTTGTTTCCCAGTAGGATTGGGGTGGATGCCGGCAGCGAGAACAAGAAGCCCGAGGACGAGGTGAACGAGTACCTGATGAAGGCGATCGACGCGCGCTCCATCGACCGGCTGCGCGCCGAGCACTGCCGCCCCTTCACGCTCACCTTCCGCGATAACAAGCTGGAGCAGAAGGTAAGGCAGCTACCTAACCTAATTGTGACGTCACGTACACACACACACACTACTGACCTATATGATGAAAAAGGAAATTTAGCTCTTCAAGAGCTTTTAAGTGGCGCTATTCCGTTGATGGAAAGTGTCAAAGGTTCGAAAAGCTGAGGTAAAATCAATGTGTGCTTCGCGAAAATGGGTGCTCGTCGTGATAGTGCTCTTGTTAGCATCCATAGGCACCGTTTGCTTTTGGAAAGGAGATGGTGAAAATCCACTAGAATTTGGCTTGTCCAAATAGTATTTTCCCCCACTTCCTGAAGATTTAATGACAGAAATGGGTGACACTGCCTTTTGGTCGCATTTAAACTTAATTAAGCAATTTTAACTCTAAAAACTTTTAGGTATATAAAACTGGTAGTCGGTGTCCAAAAATAATTAAAGTAAAATAAACGTCACTTAACTTTGAAACCTGCACCGCTGTCGGTACAAATTCGTTTATTAAACCACTAACTAGACCTCTGATATTAGATGCCAAGTTGTAATTGTTGTTCGGGACAAGTTGTGTGCAAGTTAACTCTGGTTTCCTATTGCATTTGCATCCTCCGGCATCGCGGTAATTGGCGCAGTCGGAACAATCGCGGGCGGTTTGATAGTGAGATCGCTTTCCACTTGCTGGTAGCTTGTCTTCTAGCTACTAAATCAAAACGCGATAGAGATGAATTTCTGAATGTGTAGCTAAGCACAAATCTCGAGAGCAGCCGAACCTACATCGCTGAATATTTTTTTTTAAAAATTGCTTGAAAACGTCATGCCGCCAGGGTACAGCTAGTTATTTATAATAGATAACTCCAGAACGGATGAACTGATTTGTCCCAAGTAGTAGTATGCCAATAGCAGATAATATATCAGGGTATTGGAAATAAAACACAAGATAACGATGCATCGCGTGGATAGCACCGCATAACATAGCTAGTATCAAATCTTAAATTTTATTGATCAGTGTCACGAACGAAAACATTCCAACATCGTATGAAATTTTCGATTTATTGAATCCAAAAACAAAAGAGTTACTAAAAACGAATAGTGTGCATCGTAAGCGCAGACAAGCGCGCTTCGGTGCACGGTATCCGGTGGCAATCACAGCCCCGTTGCGCCGGACGGACTCGTTCGCTGCCGGACGAGCGAACCTGTCCGGTGTCGCGGCCGGAACCGGCAAGCTGTGTAACGTGCCGTCTGAGAGCGACGTGAAGCCGCTTCAGCGCTTAATGCTCGCTGACTATAGCTGTGCAGCGGAACCGTACAGCGACGAACAATAATACGTCACGTATGTGTCGTGTCCGTAGAGTAATAAAAGTTAAAACTGTAGTTATACGTGTATCACTCAAAGCCCGTTGTGCTTAGCGTAAACAAATTTATGGGTAAGTATATAGAATATGTCGTTTTGATCTAAGTGATTTTTCTTGAAACGACAGACTTTTATGCGAAAATATCTACGGTTCCAATTTTATCAGGTTTTGAGATAGTTTTATTAAATCGGCACGCTTTGTTTCATTACCATTTAGACGACGAAACAAGTGCATACCAGTGCTCTAGGTTCATACCTTGACAGCGCACTCTGTAGTTTCTCATCTATCCTCTTTGGCTGTGTCGTGTCAGCGGCTTACACGCCGCGCCTGTGCTCGCATCGAGAGCTCATTTAAGCCGTCACGTCGCTACTAAATAATCTTCGTGTTATGACGTCACCGCTCGCTACATATATTTATTCAAGTCGGATTTGCATGTTGTACTTGCGTTATTTTAACTAAACGGTTTACCTCTGTTAGTGTGTAAAATGCTGTTAGTTCGGATTCTCATGGCTCTTTCAATGTAGATTTGGTCAAAATAAGGAGGTTCTCAATTGGGCTCTAAGGTAATTACAGATGAATTTCGAAAGATTTTATTTTTGTCGTTAGGGTCCCAGAAAAGGTATTTATGCTTTTACGCGCTTATTCCCGTGAATAATATTACATAAACATGCATCACGATAGTTTGAAAGTTAATATTCATTATTCATCAAAATCGTTTTTATTCATGCCGGTAATTTTTCATGTTTTCGAACATTTACCTGTATTTTCGCAAATAGCGGCATCGCTCACGTCAGTCACCCCGCACTACTGCACTATCAAGTGATTGCCCGTCACTCGGTGTTTGGCTGCACACCGGTCGCGCTGTCTGTCTAATGAGGATATCAATCACATCGCGTATTGGATGCACTTTCATTGAACATCGGGTTTCAAATGGTACTAGTGTTTTGAGCGGGACTAAATTAGTATGTGTTGGCGAATTGGTTTGATTGATAGCGAAACTACTTGAAAATTAATGGCAAATGGAACGATTTCTGAATGGGGTCTGTTTTTTGAGCAAGTTTTTTTTGTAAATTTTGTGAGATAATACTTTCATTGTTTGTAGGGTACAAAATAAAATAAAAAATCTTGCCATCTACTTTTTTTCCCTGAAATTCCTCAGAGAAGAATACTTGACGTAATTTATACTAAATGTAAAGAGTAATTAAGAAGGTTGTTGCCCTAATTGATGCAGATGTATTTGTAACCGGCGTGTCCGTCGAGGGGCCTCACCGGGGCCCCTGCGAGCGGTGCCCGGGGCCCTGAGCGGCTGTGTTCGGTTTAATTGAGTGCGTCGCAGTAATTGATGGCGGGTGACTTCTGTCCGGTGCCGTGCGGCCGTCACTGCCCGAGGGGGGACTGGGAGGGGGGAAGGGGGTGTTCCTGCCCAGCTCCCGGTCGGCCTCGGTAGTGCGCCGGATGTGACGTGTGGTGCACTGTATGATGTTCCTTACGTCGGATTGCGAATAAGTTTCATGTTCAATGGCATTCTGGGTTTGCACATTGTTAAATGTATGGGCGATTTTTAAGCGCAGACACAAAAACGACAGATTTATTCTAAATTTGTCTGTCTGTCTGTTGTTTCTAAAACGTGTCAGTCTGATTTCAAGTATGTGTGTCTATCAGCTTATTCGTAGCTACTTAAAGAGTGGACCGATTGTGTGGTTCTTTTTTTTGTTCGAATCGAGATGATTCTTAGCTATTATCTATGAGAAGTTACGTATTTCAATAGCTATGAGCAATTATTCAAAATATGCCGCATATTTAAAAGTAGATTGAGCATTATCCGTCGGATGACAAAGTTCTGAAGTTTGTACAAAAGAGAATGAAGTTGAGTAGATCCTGAGGCGCAGCGTAAAACTCTACTTCATATTAAATAGTTCCCGCGACTTGTTTGTCTGAGAATTAATCTCGACTCGGAGGGTATATTAAACTCGAGGGTAATTGTCTGTGCTTGCAGTTTCAAGAACATGCTTGTTGAATGTTTTCAGAGAATGTGGCGTGTGCGGTGTGGCGTCACGCTGCCGGTTGCCCGCTTTGTTGAGTGATGTGGTAATGAAATGCATTAAGGTGATAATTCATGAGTACTGTTGAGGAAAATGGCATTATGCTTGTATGTAGTTCTAGGTCCATAGTAGAATATATACGACTTAATAAATAACTCACATACCATAACATAACATAACATCACGCCTGTATCCCCGAAGGGTTAAGCAGAGGTGTACCAATGTACACCCACAGTTCGCCGATATGTTTAGGTCCCATGTAATAGGGGGCGAGCCTATTGCCACTAACCGGGCACAAATCCAAACTCCAACCTGATACTGAGAATATCATAGAAAAACCCAATAACACCTTGGTCGACTTGGGAATTGAACCCAAGACCTCTGGCGTAGCAGTCGCGCTTAGCACCACTAGGCCAACTCGCCTGCTCAGATTAGTTTCACAGTTTTTTTTATGAAGGAACTAGCCTTATAATAAGGTCACCTGTTCAACTTTCAAGCAATAAGTTAAGCAGATGTGTAGGTACTTTTATCATCTTAATCTATTGTTGAAAAGAGTTTATATTATATCTGAACAATAATAACTATGATGAGAGAAATATCTCGCATTTCCCGCAAACTATTATCAAGGTGACTTTTGAGTCCATCAAATCTTCCGAATATGACCAAATGTATCTTTAACCTTCTTAAAGTTCAGGTGCAACTCACATTTTCCGCACTTGGTTCTCATGACTTAGAAAATGTCAAAGTTTTAACTATTGCAGAAACGTCACTCCGTAAAGGCGACAGGTACCCGAAATGCCTTTCCAAAGTATCTTCAATTTATCAAAAATATCCAAGTGTTGAAGTTAGATGTGTAAGTTTGTTCTGAAATCTTCGGGAATAGAATCCCGCGCTCCCATTTATCACGGCTCGTTGAAGTGAAGGTGTAACACTCTAACTCGCGGCGAACAGTTTGCGATGCTCTTCCGATATGATGGATGCTGTTGTTGGTTTTGATAAAAGATTTCTATCAACTATACTTACAAAGCTTAAGGGTAAGGCCGCACTACGGTTTTTATCCCCGCAAGGGGTACACCGTGAAACCGCAAAACCGCCCGAGACTCTCACAATACGGTTAAAAACCTGTCGCGGAAAATAATCGTCAGTGCTTCCGCTTCCAGTAGTTTCCTATACTCACAAAATCAGGCGGTTAAAATCCGCGGCGGTTTAGCAATAGTGCATAGTAATTACATAACATAACATCACGCCTGTATCCCCGAACGGGTAGGCAGAGGCGTACCAATGTACACCTACAGTTCGCCGATATGTTTAGGTCCCATGTCATAGGGGGCGAGCCTATTGCCACCAACCGGGGACAAATCCAAACTCCGACCTGCTACTGAGAATTTTATAGAAAAACCCAATAACACCTTGGTCGACTCGGGAATCGAACCCAAGACCTCTAGCGTAGCAGGCGCGCTTAACACCAGTAGGCCAACGAGGCAGCCTTAGTTAGGTGTAGTTCATTCTTCGTAGTAGACATATCTTACCTAATAGTACGACGGAACAAATTATCTTATCTCAGGGCGCATTGCTCTGGTTCATATAAATAGTAGAAGTTTATCTTGGTTCTCGCGTTTAATTGCGCTCCAAATAACATTTTACCAACGTAAGTTTAATTTCGTTTAAGTATAAGTTTTCATTGCACTGTATTTTCAGCAACAATGCAATATTTACACAAACTTAATTGACAGCAAACAAACATATTACATAAGAACAGTGCAAGTTAAATAAGCTTCGATAAATGTTTAAAATAAACGAAAAACAAATGAACACTGTAACAGGGAATGCCCCTGCATTGCGTACGTCAGTAAAATGTAATGAATTACTTGAACAATGGCGGCCGACGAGCGACTGTATTTATAAGTTCAAATTAACGCGATGTGCAAGTTATCAGAATGTTGTCATCGCAACTGTAGGAAAAATAAAATATATCATGAAATGTTTGGGTGATTTTCTCTAAATGGGAAAAAATAACTTTAACAAATCTGTTGCGTTCAGGACTATGGAAAATGTTTTGTTATTTCTATCAAACAAATTCTGCACTACGAAATTTAATCCCAGTGCCGAGGGTGGTTTCACAAACATACAATTTACATAAAAATAATCATCATCATCCACAGCCCCTGTCCTGCCACTGCTAGGCATAGGCCTCTCCTTAACCGTGATGAAAAATAATGATTAATATAAAATACTTAAGCGGGGTTCGAATCTATAGCAAGTCGCTCAAAGTTGTATATGGCGTGAGGACGACTCGCTTTTCCATACAGTCAGGCACGTTACTGGGCAGCTCAGTGATAATTCACACTTACCTACCCACTTCTAGTTAGGTATTCTCTCCTTCCATTTATACCCAGACCATCCCCCACTCGTTCTTATCGTACACTCTGCATGAACTTTATATTCATTCGGCACTAACCGTATCGCGTAATTAGGTGTGCGCAGCTCACACCGCCGGTATTATACTAAGGCCGTGTACACACGCTCCGGTGACCGTGTGTCCGGCGGTATCCGGTAGCAACTATACTAGAGAATAGGGTAGATGACTGGGTATGAAAAGTCTAAATCAATCTCAACAAAATGTAGTAGACGCGTATATTTTCTTTTGTCAAATCAATAACAAACAAGAGTATATAAATTGGTTGAAAGTTCAGGAGCAAGGGCTTGACTGTGTCTTCACAGCTAGGTAGTTTTTGCTTAGACGTGACGTCACGCAAGGATTGTACTCATTGTATCTTAAAATTTTTTTGCTTTCGGCGCAAAAGAAAAAATACGAGTAGGTATGTGTCTAATATTTAGTATCTAAAAGCTGGACATAAAAATAAAAAAATCCCCATCATCCCGGTCTGTTTCCCATAATATATCCGGTTTTGCCTCCCGTTTTGCTGTAGTGTGTGAGTGTGAGAACAGGCTCTAAGGGATATTCTACATACCGTCCCCAGTATGCATCGGTACTCGCATACATTTTAAATCATAATTTTTAATTAGTTTGGTGTATGTGCGCTGTGAGATAAGGCGTTAAAACGGGCTAGACTTAGCTCTAACTAAATATGGGAGGTATATTTTTATAGCTACTGAAAGTTTTAGAAATAAGTTTCGGGAAAATATGAAATACGTTTATTTTTGGCTAAGTCTGAATAGTTGAAAATAATAAAACGAAAAAAAAACAATAGTTTCTAGTAAGTTTCAGCTCCAAATAGTTTTTACATTTTTTTCCAAAAATTGATTTACTTAAAAAAAAATTGAACAAAGACCAAACCTTCCTTAAAATGAAATTTTACGAGTATACTGTGACAAATGTAAGTGAGTTAGTCACACAGTGCCATCTAGCGGCAGACTAGTGACACCTCACTGCGCTGACAAAATGATAACATTAATCTCGTCCGCATTAGATACAAATATAACATTATTTTAAGCTTACTTTATACATTGATAATTGTCTTAAATTGACACTATTTTGTTGACTGTCTGTCCTCGATTTTTTTTTAAGATTCGTAGCGTTAAAGCCGACTTCAAATTAAGTCTTATATGGTTTTATTCTTGACCCAAGGAGGAAATGTGACCACATGAAAAGCGCCAGCTTTCATATAAAAAAGAATCATCCAAATCGGTTCACCCAGTCAAAAACACAGTGATAACAAACAAAAAAAAAAAATCGAATTGAGAACATCCTCCACTTTTGAAGTCGCTTAATAAACACTTGCAAGGTACTCTATTAAAGTGTAACCATAGAATTACAAACTAAAAGCACTAGCTTTGGCTTTTTCCGGAAATATCAAACTAGATGTGTTCGACAATTGAAAGCACTTCGCATGTGCAATTTGCTCGCAAACCATGTTACAATACTAATGTACTGCATAAAGGCAATGCACATAAATTGAGTGGCCTCATACTGTGACGTCACAGGCCAAATGCCGCGCTAATAGGTCCCTGTTTGTTCAGAAGTTACTATGTTGTACCAGTCATTTACTTCTAAAATGTATGGAAGAGCTGTTTTAACTTAGGTCCCATATAATAGGGGGCGAGCCTATTGCCACTAACCGGGCACAAATCCAAACTCCGACCTGCTACTGAGAATTTCATAGAAAAACCCAATAACAGCTTGGTCGACTTGGGAATCGAACCCAAGACCTCTAGCGTAGCAGTCGCGCTTAGCGCCTCCAGGCCAACGAGGCAGGCAAAAATATATCAGCAATAATAATTGTCTAATTGACCAAAACTGTGACAGTCCAAAATGTAAAACAACTTGGCATATTATTTGTATGCAATTTACTGGTTTCAAACAAGGTCTAAATCAAAATTTAACCTCACGACACGAAGGCGTCATTTCTCGTAAACTCCATTCGAAGTAAGTCGGGAACAAATTGTGTTGTCACGGCGGCGCGGCTCGTGAGGTGCGCTCAAACTCCACAGATAATTACAACGCTTTATTTCCGCAGAGAAGGCAAGGAGACGGCTTTTGTTTTACAAATTAAGACACACGGCTGTTTTGAGACAAGTTTTGAAAGAACAGCGAACCGTTTAGATGAATACTTTTCCGTCCCTTTTCTTTCATGCTAGTGTTTAACCCTCGACGAGAAAGGAGGGGTGTAAGTCTGATCATGGCTCTGTGTATCTGACTGTGGCATCGTTGCTCTTTAAAGATTGTTCTGATTACAATCAGAACAATCTTTCAGTTCCGGTTTTTTTTGTTGATAGCTAGCGTGATCAAGATAATTCATCAAGATAATCTTAGCTAATTTATGGTCAGAGAGAATTTTAACGTTGGATCTTTGACTCGAGAAGAAGAAGAAGCTAATTTATGATATTTTTTTAAGTATTTTTAAAAAAATTTTTACATTTAAAAGCAATTTCCTATCATTTGTTGGGAGGTTCTAAATTTTCTAATTTATAGATATCAATTGAGACAACGCGATTGAACTTGGCACCTCTTTGGCCGGTAATATAAGTATCGAAATAAGCTCCTTTTTTCGCTTCATCCTTTTGTTTAACAATTTCATTATTCCGCGTTGCCCCGCGTTATTGATGGTTCATTGGGCTCCGGTTAACGTGTAAACATTGACAATGGCTGGTCACCTTTTATCACGCCTCCCGTGTCCGTGTGGGCGAATATTAAATTATACAGAAACAATACCGTGTCGAAGTCATGGTGGCCTAGCGGTTCAATGAACGGATTTGTATGCACGGGGTTGCAGGTTCGAACCCGGGCAAGTACCAATGTAACTTTTCAAAAGTTATATGTACTTTCTTAATTATTCTAAGACACTTCTGATAAACGGTGAACAAAAACATCGTGAGGAAACCTGGATTCCAAAAATTTGGGATCTGAAATCGCCAATCCGCAGAGAGCAAGCGTGGTGATCAATGCTCATGCCTTCTCTATATGGGAAGAGGCCTGTGCCCAGCAGTGGGACGTTTATAGGCTGGATTATAATACCGTGTCGGTCGGGAAGCTCAGTGGGTTTCGGAACGAACATATCTTATGGACAATATTCAGCTTAGACAGAAGTGTATTTAAGTGAAAAGTTTTCCATACTGAGAAGGCATAACATTAGAAGCTATAATTGATCTAAACTAATATTATAAAGAGGAAAGATTTGATTGATTGTTTGAATTGAATAGGCTCCGAAATTGCTTGACCGATTTGAAAAATTATTTCATTGTTAGGTAGCTACACTATCTGCGGTTAACATAGGCTATACTAAATTTTCAAAAAAGTTAGGGATCCATAGGATATTGGTATTAACGCGGGTGAAACCGCGGGGCACAGCTAGTAACAGATAAATGTAAAATCGTCCGATTTCAATGAAATTTATACGGGACCAGATCTGAGGAGAATCGATGACGAAATTGATCCATACTTTCTTCTTAGCATATTTAAGGACCCCGTAACGCCTTCTAAAACTGCTAGATTTTATTAAAAAAAAAACATAAATAAAACAGACTAGCAAACCCGGCGAACTCCGTTTTTCGAACCACCAGAAGGCTTCGTTTTATGTAACATTTCGTTTGGTGATTAAAAGATGAAGATCTTTTTTCCTGAATTTCTTTTGCTATTTACCTCACGGAGCCCGAGACCTTTCCAATGAATGCAAAACCGTGGAAATCGGTTCGTGCGTTCTGGAGTTATAGAGTCAGGAAGGAAAAGCCGACTTATTTTTATATAGTAGATGAATTGAGATCCCGAGAAAAATTTCGCCAGCTTTGACAACTCGCAGATGAAATTCAGCACGTATTTGTACGCGGAATGAATACAGTCTTGATGAATAAACGCGGAAAAACACATATCTAAGTATATCTCATCCTCATTAGGTAACATCGTATCATAAGAACGTTGGTAAAGCCAACAGGTTGCGGTCGTTAGACAGCTTCTTGTGAGTGCTATCAGTCGCCCTCGCCCGCGATCAGCTCCGTGTAGATCACACATGGTTACGCAAACACACGGCGTATTTTAGTATAGCAGAAGATTTAAAATGTATTAACGTCCCTTTAAAAT
This sequence comes from Autographa gamma, assembly GCA_905146925.1. NCBI lineage: Eukaryota > Metazoa > Arthropoda > Insecta > Lepidoptera > Noctuidae > Autographa > Autographa gamma. Next base: position 196,034 of record LR989849.1, on the reverse strand, counting down.
ATTTATGCAGTCGCATTCTCATGTCGATGTTACTTGTAGCTTGGATTTGTGCCTAAAAGACCGAGATGAATTTAATAATGGATGAAATAATTAATTATACTACTATCTTTTTTTATAAATTGTGTTTTGATATTATTATTTTTATATTTAGTATTTTTAGCAAAACTGTAAGTGGTATTATGTGCCGTTCTTTTTGTAAATAAATAAATGAAGCGATCCAAGCCTGTACCAATGAATGCCGAAGTATTTGGAGATTTTTAAGAGAAGAAAAATACCTCGTTGCCTACATTATTACTTCTTTCTCTATAGACCCATTAAGCAGCATTTTCAAAATTCTCTCTTTTCCAAATTCATCAGCAATAACAGTTATATTTTAACTATGAATTATAGGTAGTGGTAGACGCGGGAAAAGGAGGCCCATGTCCTTTCTTAGAGTTCAAACTTACTCCATACCAAATTTCATTTCAAACCATTTGCGTGGATTAGCTGTGGAATAGAAAGCAACAAATGTAAGGCGCTTGCCTTACTTGTAAATAAATATGTAGGTATAGTAGACACCTGATTGGGTTGTATGTTAAAACTGCTGAAGATGCCTTTTTAGCAATTGTCCTAAGCGTCGTATGTATGCGTCCTTTTAGCCTTCCTAATCTACCCTCTCTACTCGCACCGCCGGTGCCAAATTCTCCAACTCTGAGCCATCGGCACCATCGCCTGTAACAAATCTCTTTCAAAATGTTATTCAATTTGTATCGCTTGAGTTACATCAGTAATTGGCCACGCGATCTGTGGACAACGCGGATCAATTACTCTAAATATTTATTGTAAATAGACCTTATTTTAAATTAAATTGTTTTGGCGAGGAGATACGGAAGAGAAATTGGATATCACCATCTGAAGATTCAATTTTGTGACAGTTTTTTTGTGCAAAATAATACTTTGTTTGGTAACTTCTTAAAAAGGTATATAGATTGAGATAAATAATCACTAACAATTAAAACCCTGAGAATGAAAAACCTGAATTATAAGATTCTCCAGTAAGTGTATGCCATTGCGACTATACTTACAATCTATGCGAATATCCTAAAACGATATATTAAGATTTGTAGAATTAAAATTATTAATCCGTAAAAAATTAAAAAGCCGACCTACCCACAAAATAATAATTCTACACTTTTAAGAAACGAAATACATCAATCGTGCGCAACCCTCTCCGCGCGAATTAATTTCGCATGTCTAGTTATTTTTTAGCACCAGCCCTCTCAAAACGGGAGGGCGGGCGCTACCTCCCTTCCGTCAATTAGGACCTCCGCTCGGCCTCATTGACGGCCAGGGAGTGCCGTGCGGCACGCGCCGTCCGAACTATAAATCCTGCCGGCGCGCCGTGATTCTATACGACGCCACTTAGTACTGGTTGGAATAGCGCCATCTATCGCGGCGCTTGCGAAGCTCAAACATCGAGAATAAACTCAATGTGCAATGTAGTAAATAATAAATATGAAATAATATGAAAATAGGTTTAGTAGTAGGCATTAGCACAAAATTGCATGTTGCTTTATTTTTAAATTATTTTAAAGGTTCTAATTTATTTACTTGGCAGTAAATATATTGCTTTCATATTTGTTTGTTGTATTTTGATTGAGGTCTAATTTTGATCATGGTGTGCGAAAGAGATCGTGTAGGGTGTAAATGAAACAGATGTATTGCTGACGATTGAAATGTACTGACTGTTTGACAGACGACCTTAAGGGTTGGGGGTGTTGACGTGATTCGTTCTGATGTATCTAAAATGGGGATTACTACTTTCGATTTCAAACCAAAAGTACTTAGTTGGTGCATTTCAGCTTTGGGAAAAGCGTATAAGAATAATTTTGTATGCACAGATTTGTTTGAGATTTTGAACCAGCTTCTAAAGGCGGAGGTTTTCAATTTATCTGTATATTTTATTGCAAGTAAACGCGGTGGAAATGACTGCAAATACTACCTGAGCTAGTTCTATCAACGTATGTACGTTACACATACAATTATATTTTATAATATAATATTCCGGGACATCTCTCACACACGGTTATCTGATCCCAAGCTAAGCAGAGCTTGTGTTAGGGTAACCAGACAACTGATAAACATACTTATATATTTCTAAATACATACATATTATAGATAAATTACACCCAGACCAGACCAAATAATCGTGCTCATCACACAAACATTTATCCTGAGTGGGAATCGAACCCACGACCTCCAGTATCGCAGTTAGGGTCAGTAACCACTAGACCAACAGGCCCGGTTATGAATCAAAGAACGTATAACATACACTTTTAGCTAAGCTGTGGAGTGCAGTTGTAAGTTCCCGAGCATGTGTGCCAGCCGGCCGCTCGAAGCAGGCGTGTAAGCCGGCGCTATGCTCGCGATTCAATTTGTTGACGCCTGCATCGCGAATAGCCGATGAGCGAGGGATACTCGTATTATATAAATGCTGACACCACTAGGAAGTGTACCACTATGGGGCATAAGTTTAGAAGTATCAGTAATTGTTTTGGGAGCTAAATACAATTCAAAATGTTTTTCAGATCGTAGTACGTACTCGATTTCGATTTTATTTTCTTTCGCGTAAGAACCTAGTTTTCGTTCCTGATGTTTTTTATGGTCATTCTGTTATTCGGGATGAAGATGAATCAAATCGAAGTTCCAAGATGACCAAAAATCAGTCGTTTAGTTCTTGAGTTGTAAATACTAAGTGCAATAAAGCCGACATACTCGTATATTATAATAATATTATTTAATTATGCTAAAGATCTACTGTAAGTTTTAAAGTCTGTATACCACAACAGTAACAGTTTCTTTCTTTTGCAATCACTCAGTTAAAGTGACTTGACATTTGTGCGTCGCATGAGGTCGTATGTCGCCTGTGAATGTACTTCTGTACTCAGCCCGTGACGTCACCGCCCCACGGCTTATACACCTGGAACGTTTATCCCGCGACACGAGATTGCAATTTATTCCTCTCGCAACGAATGGAATATTCTACAAAAAAACTCGCGATGACTTTCCGAAGCGAACCACGCACTCAACCGCGCGCCACTCCACCGAATAAATAACGAAACTTTGTTCCTCAACCAGGCTCTCAGAAAAGTTGTTTGATTAAAGAATTATTTCTCTTTTTTGTCATTACGATTTTGTGAAACGACGGGCTTAAGTATGAAGCGATTTATATAAAGGCTTCGGTTCCACTGAAGCGGAGCGGAGACGAGCTGTGCCGCGAATCACAGCTTGAAAACCAGATCTTTTTAACCGACTTCATAAAAGGAGAAGGTACTCAATTCGATTGTAGTTTTTTTACGTTTGTTACCACAGAACTTTTGACTGGGTGAACCGATTTTGATGGTGGTGCTGGTGCTGGTGCTTCTCTTGTGGTCCTATTTTATTCAGTGGGATCCATAAGAAACAAATATAAGACTTACTTAGTTGGCCTTTTTTGTTATAATTATATTCGTTAGCAGCAGTTAGCTTCAATGTGATCGGTGAATTGTGGCACAGCTCGTCTCCGCTCTGCTCTGCCTCAGTAGAATCGCAGCCTTAAGGCGCGGCCGGGGACCGGGAAATGGAAATAAATTAGGAGGAAATATCCCGAAGCCGCGCACACGTTCTCACTGCGAGCGGTGATTTATTATAACCGCGTCACCTCGCTGAACCGCACGAGTTCACGAGCTATTTCACTGCTAAAGTATGTCGGTGCAGTGCCGCTATTACCCCCGTCTCTAGACCAAGCTGATCAAACTAGCTATAAAAATATGTCCCTTAATAATAAAAACTTAGAACCAACCCTTGTTGTTTGGCGTTTTAAGATTGTTAGCAACGCACTAAGTCGAGTTCCAAACCCCGCAGGGGGTGCCCTTAGTGAAAATATACTGTACTAGATATTTTTTTATAGGTAGAACAAAAATGTATCTAGCAAGAAAACTTAGATTTTGAATTAAGCACACATTTTCATGTACCAATTACGCTTTTAAATTCTCTCTTACACAGATTTCCTCGCTAGACAAGGTCTCATTAGGGGCTCGCACCGCGTCGCACCCCTAATGAGATGCGGCGTCACGCATCCTCACACGCCTTTCACGTAATCTCCGTTTTGTTCGCAGTACACTGCCGAGCGTGACCGCATGATGAAGGTGTATTTCATCTGCACGCTGGCAATGTACCTCACCGGCGTCATCATCCAAGTGCTCGCGTTCAAGCTGTAAGTATATAGGATCTGCAATCACACCCTCGTATTAAGTCTAAGCGGATGCCGTCTAAAGAAAATCTCTTATTATTCATGAATGAGAAACGTTTTCGTAAAAGGGTGCGATTTATTTTAGATTAAGTCTTTGCCTAATCCAGCAGGTTTAAATTCTTTAGTATTGTTAGCTGAAATCATAAACATTTCCGCGTGAGCTGTGGTTGTACGTAATATTGGTATGACACATTACACACGACCGCCACGCGCCGTGCACGCCGGCCGACTGGCGAGCCCTAGCGCTCTGCTAATTGTTTACGTAGGCCTCTACTAACGCCGCCGCCGCGACGGTGGCGCCCCTCGCGAGTAACGTCAAACTAGAGAACTAGAAATATAGTTAAAATAAAATTAAGATACCTACCCGCAGTTGGATTAATACTTTTCTACCAACTGAAATTTAGTTTCCAAAACGATCGTTTAATTTCATACTGAGTCCTGACTGTTGTGAAACCGATGTGAAAGTATTTTTTTTTTTATCTAAATCCCTGTATTCCGTAGTCAAATATTTTTGAGACAGCCAGTGAAATTCTAAGGCTATTTTCGGATGATAAAGTTTATGGAAATGTGCTTGGATTTAAACAATATGTTAAATACGAGAAATTTGAAGATTACCTTGTGTGTAGTATTTAGTTGCGAATCGAAGACATTCAAAAGATGTGATATTAATATAATCGTGTATGTTTCAGGACGGCCGTCGGCATCGCCACCATCATCGCGTCCGGACTCATCATCACGTCGTTCACGTACCTCATCCTCTGCACGGACTTCAAGGTTTGTACTAATATCTAAACTATTTCAAGTAGGTGGTATATATATACGAAAATTGACAGTTTTTTCAAGTGAAATACTAGTATTAAACTGTACGTACGGTAAAACTGAAAGACACTCGAAAATAGATTAGGTTCCAAAAGTTTTTTTTTGTAACCTACTTTTCCTCTGTATGATTTTTAATAACCTATTTTTAGCTCACTATAATACTTACGTCGCTCGATGATGAACAAAAAACTTAGCTTTTCATGAAATCAATTCAATACCATGCAGAGTCAAGCCTCTTCATACAGCATGCCGTCAAAATAATATTACTATTTAAAAAGCCTGCCTTTATACAGTCTGGTACCTACTGTTCGTTTATTTTCATATTTTTGTTCCGCATTCTTAAGCCCGATGTTAGAGTGACTATGCTCACCACACCGATGCGATAGACTTGTCACACCCTACCTATATGATACGTGTAACGTTGCAGCACGCCGGCGACCGCCTGCGCCGCGTGTCGCGCCGCCTGCACAACAACCGCACGCTCTCGCAGCTCATGTCCATCGGAGTCGTCGCCGCATTCATTATCCAGATCCAGGTCATCATGGTCAGTATACTTTATTATAAGGGGCTCTTATATATTCGATAGTCTTGACAACCTATTCAATATAGCTTTCCAATCTATCATTACTGTTATAAATTTTTGATATCCGGGGAAATGCCTGTTCTTTTTTCTAGGGTTCAAATATGGTCTTACTTGCGCTCGGCTATAGAAAATAAAAACACATTTGCTATAAAATACTTATTTCACAGTGTTCAAAATTGGAGAATTCGATAGTGTGATGAATTTTTTTTTCATGTCAATTAAGACGGCGAGCAGTGAGGCGTAAAAAACATTTCAATTAAAAATAAATATCACCACTAATTTGGCTTATCGAAACCAAATGAGCGAACAGGAAATGTGATTGTCCTAGTAATAGAAAGATAGATCTACACGAAGCAAATTTCCTGTCGAATTTTGTCTAACTACGGACTTTCTTGGACTATTTCATGTATATTTCCTACCTTTGTTTGTAAGTGATCTTGTACTCGTATGTCACTCAGGTGCAGGGTGTGCTCGATGTGACGGTACCGGGGCGGCCGCCGCTGCGCGCTGAGGATGGCGAGCCGAGCTGCCCGTACAGCATGAACGAGGTACACTAAATATACTAAAATAGTTTCATATTTACTGCTCAATATTTTATGGGGTTGTAGGAGAGAAGAAACGAGACGTATTTTTAGCAGAGTTCAAGGTTTGACTTTTTCTGAGAATTGTGATGATGAACGAATAATTTGACGCGTCTGACCCAATAACCCTCAGTTTTCGAAACGTTGATCAATCCAAAAAATATACCTAAATCAACTGTCGAATTGCACGCTATGAACTGTGATTGGTTTTCAGTCTTTTGGTTAACCAATCGCAACCATGATCAGTTGATTTGACGTGAAGTACGACGTGTAGGTTTATATAAAAATCTGATCTGCCTTTAAGAAACCGGCGCGGTAAGCGTCACAAACCTCAGTCAATTGAGTCAACGAACGATAATATAACGTGGTCTAAGCTGTCCTTTACCTTGAAATTCTTCACTCCCATACTTCCTCACATCTTCCAATGGATTTCTAATCGTAAAGTACTTACAATAAGGTTGATTTTCGTCCGCAGCACTACCTGCAGCTGACGCTGCTGGCGATGTTCCTGTGCGCGGCGCACCAGATCCTCATCACGATGGTGAAGCTGGTGCTGCTGCTCGTGACCTGCACCACCTATGTGGTCGTCACCACGCAGGAGCACATCTTCTACCAGCAGCACTTCTATGACTACCAGTTAGTTGAACTTATCTTACTAATGAATGCCTATCTTAAATTTAAAAATGAATCGCTAAACGTGTTGGTAAGCGCATAACTCAATAACGCCTGGACCGATTTCGCTAATTCTCTTTTTGTTGTGTTAGTTATTATGAGGAGAAGGTTTTTATGAAAAAAAAAATGGAAAATTATGCGCATATTTTTTTTAAGGAATCCTAGCCTTTGTTACGATACGGATTTGTTGGATTCATCTCCGCCCCAATAATATAAAGGCACTGGGAACGGGACCTAGGTATTCATGCGGGTGAAACCGCGGGGCACAGCTAGTTTTTAAATAATATTTAAAATTCTTGACTCTATACTTTTATTTTAACTTTTTTGTCTGATACCAGTCTTAACGTATTCAGCTGCGCTTATAAAATTTTCATTTACTTTGAAAGATTTTTCCTTTTTATTTGTGGACACAATATGACCTGCGTGTAAATCACACAAGATTAAAAAAAAAAAACAACATTGTTAAAAAGACACTAGATAGTTATGTGCTTATAGCCAATGAATATGGTTATCTTTCAACTCTAATATCCAAGGAGAAAAAAAAATTAAGCTCCACTTAATCTAGTTTGCCATACATGACTCGTGTCACTCCCCAGACACCGCTGCGGCCTCGACTGGAACCAGCAATGGACGAACATCGTGATCGCGCTCGGCGCCACCGTCGCTCTCATGCTGCACTCGCAGCAGACCGAGAGCACGTACCGGCTGGACTTCATCTGGAAGCTGCAGGCTAACGGTATGTGTCAAGTTGTAGAGCAAATGGAACCTTATGTGTGAGTAGCACAGTCGCTTTTCTAACAACTCGTCATTGGTTCTGTGTTTTGCATAACTGTAGGCTAAAGTGTACGTGGACTTATAATAGAGCAAAGTCAAATTGAGCCTTATGTGTAAGCAGCACAGTCGCTTTTCTAACAACTCGTCAACGGTTCTGTGTTTGGCATACGAACAATAGACTTTTTTTATTTTGAAAAAGCTTCTGAACTAGATCCAGCCAGGATTATTTTTAACGGGGCTATATTTTGAAACACTTTTCAATTTGTCTCGTGTCTAGGTATTTGTAGCAGCTACTTGCATTGTTTTTGATTACAATGTGTGATGATGTATCGACATTGATCATCATCCTTGTCGAATTTTGTAACTAACAACTTTTTTTCAGTCAAATTTTCTTCAATATCACTGATACAATTGAATTGCAACCCTATCAGTATTGTAATAACGTGCATATCTCCTCACAGACGAGAAGGAGGAGATGGAGCACCTGGAGGCGTACAACCGCAAGCTGCTGGCGAACATCCTGCCCGAGCACGTCGCGCAACACTTCCTCTGCAGCGACAAGAACATCGATGTGAGTGTTTACACAGTCTGTAAATGACTTGGTTTTTGAACCCATCAGAAAGATAAATAGTAAAAAGGAACTGATTTCAATGACATCCATACAAGACTACTTCTGAATGTTACCCCATGCATGACAAGAAGGTTATAAATCGGTTCAGAATTGCAAAAGATAACATAGAAAAACGAAACATGCAAACGAATTGAGAGTTATATCCTTTTGAAGGGGGTTAAAGTATTGGACACGTATTTTATCACTAAATCTCTCGATGAAATATTTTCTTAAAATGCCACCTGAAGTTTTAGTTTTGTGCTAAAGCATCACGTCATTTTGCTCCTACTTTTGAACCAAGCAGACAATTTTTTCAGATCATTATTTGATCCAATCTTTTAGTTTAGCTTGATCTTCTCAAATATGTGCTAAGGTTAATTTTCATATAAAATTGTTGTCTTATCTCAGGAGCTGTACCACGAGCAGTGCGAGTCGGTGTGCGTGATGTTCGCGTCCATCCCCAACTTCTCGGAGTTCTACGTGGAGCTGGAGGGCAACAACGAGGGCGTCGAGTGCCTGCGCCTGCTCAACGAGATCATCGCCGACTTCGACGAGATCCTCGCCGAGGACCAGTTCAAGTACATCGAGAAGATCAAGAGCACCGGCGCCACGTACATGGCTGCGTCTGGTAATGATGCGCCCTATCACACTCGAACAAAAGCTTACTTGTATACTTTAATTCTTAAATGACGGGGCTCGTGGTTTAATCGATATTAGAAGTTAAGCCGTGATCGGTCCGTGGATTCCCCTCCGTACCATGAAAAGCACGTAAAACCGCTAGTCTTGACTGTCATTTGTTGATCTTTGAAAGTCTTTAAATCTTTTGAATTCTGACAGCTAGTCTTATTAGTAAATGGTTTATGGAGGTGAAATAGGCAGCTGGTATGAAATAAACGGTATTCAGCTGAATCCGGTTAGACTAAAAGCCGACCCCAACATAGCTTGGGATAAGACTAGTTATATTTTTTAAAGTTACCTGTCTCCGCTGTTATTGGCTACTTTGATTTCTTTATATCTACTTGAATATGTCATGTCGCGTTTTCCAGGGCTGACAGCCGCCACCCGCGACCTGCGCGGCTTCCGCCACGTCACAGCGATGGCGGACTACGCTCTGCGCCTGCGCGAACAGCTGCAGTATGTCAACGAGCACTCGTTCAACAGCTTCCGCATCCGAATTGGTAAGGACACCAGCCAGGACTGATGGTATAGCATTCATTCTAAAGCGAATTTTGAAGCGAACTTTTTTGTTTTCAACCAACTGTAAATGTGCTAAGCTAATGCGAATTTTGCGTTGAAATTCCAAGTAAATTAAGTGAGCAACGATGTACTTATGTGATTGTGCAGGCATCAACATTGGGCCGGTGGTGGCCGGAGTGATCGGCGCCCGCAAGCCGCAGTACGACATCTGGGGCAACGCGGTCAACGTCGCGTCGCGAATGGACTCCACCGGACTGCTAGACCACATTCAGGTGCGTATAGCCTACAGCGATAGGCCACTGCGTTTGCAAGCGATAAGTATTGAGTTGTAATAGCTTTGCGAGGCGATTGTCGTGGTACCACAGTAACTTGTGCTCGTGCGACAGCCACTGTTAACAGCTGGGTGATTGTTATTGGGTATTGTGGGGGTGTGAGCTGACGTGTTGAGGCGTGTTGCGACAGGTGACGGAGGAGGTGTACGACATCCTGGCGACCCGCGGCTACAAGCTGCGCTGCCGCGGTACTGTCGACGTCAAGGGCAAGGGCAACATGGTCACCTTCTTCCTTGAGGGCGTCGGCGAGACCGTCCGCGATGACGCCGATGATATCTACAATGTAAGGAGATTTATTAAACTGGTATTTTATCTGACTGACGAAGAATTGTTTAGATGAGAATGTCGTGTGAGTTGCAGTACATTGCCGTCTGTAATCGGTCACTTATGACACTATAGTTTGCGAACCGGCAATGTAGCACATCTTGCACGATATCGTATAAACCAGACGGTAATGAATGTTTCTTTGGTGACCTCTATGTGCCAAATGGATTGATGGTTATAGCTTAAGACTTGTCGTTCGATTCGCCTTAATTTTCCGATTGGGAAGAGGTATAGTTAGTTTTACTAGATTTTCCTTGATTGTCTCATGATTGAGCTATTATGGGTCTGGCACAGGGTATACCAAATTATTTGTTGTTTTTAATTTGTCATCTGTTTCGGTATTGTATGTGCTCATTGTATGTGTGTGTGTCAGAACCCGCAGCCATCGACGTCGGGCTCGGGGCAGCACGGCGCGAGCCACGAGGGCGCGGGCTGCGGCGGCCGCCCCGACCACCGCCCGCTCGAGACGCTGTCCGAGGGACACACCGACGAGGACGGCGGACCCTCGCCCAGGGCCTCCATCCCGAGGGGTATGTCTCAAAACCTAGTATTACGGAAATCATTTAAGAAGCAGCGATATTTTTGCATAATATTCGCTGTATGGAAAATTCGTGGTGGCCTAGCGGTTCTATGAACGGATTTGTATGCACGAGGCTGCAGGTTCGAACCCGGGCAAGTACCAATGTAACTTTTCAAAAGTTATATGTACTTTCTTAATTATTCTAAGACACTTCTGACAAACGGTGAAGGAAAACATCGTGAGGAAACCTGGATTCCAAAATTTGGGATCTGAAATCGCCAATCCGCAGAGAGCAAGCGTGGTGATCAATGCTCATGCCTTCTCTATATGGGAAGAGGCCTGTGCCCAGCAGTGGGACGTTTATAGGCTGGATTATTATGGAAAATTCCTAATTCAGTAAACGAAAGTGGGACATTCAACTGGGAAATTGCTTACGTGCTGCATAATCGGATAATGACATTACCAGTGGGTACTGCTTTAAGCCGATTAGTTAATTGCCCTCTATAGTTTTTACAAATTGATTTTTAGCTCATTCCACGTTTCAAGCAGTTCAATAGAGAATTCACTTATCTGGCTACTAAGCAGGTCTACCAGGGTTATAGGCTCTGGTTTCACGGTTCACTATAGATCTGCTTGTAGCAAGCCTATGGATCTACCTGGCACCTTGATCTTCAATTAGTATGACATACTTTATCAACGACAAAGAGAAACAATGAAACGATCAGAAATCATGTGAGATGTATTAATTTTAAATCTTACTTAAACTTAATTGGCTACAATAAATTTCCAGAGAACAACGGCTCCGAGAGCCCGAAGCTGCCGAACGGCGGCTCGTCATCCCGCGAGAGCATCGCGAGCGCCGTCCGCGCGCGCGTGCTGCGCCGGCTGGAGCGGCCGCTGTCGCTCGCCGACCAGACCGGCCTGCCCACCATCACCTCGCTCATCAACTCCAAGGCCTACTCCACGGACTTCGACCAGAGCTTCCTCATGAGCGAGACGAAGGAGCTGCTCGGGCGCGCCAAGCCCGGCGTGGTGGAGTCGCGCAGCAGCGGTGAGATCGAGGCCTTGCTCGAGGGCTCCGGCCCGCGCCGCGCCGCCAGCCTCGCCGACTTCCTCTTCCGCCGCAAGCAGACCAAGCTCAGCGCGGCCGTCGTCAACGTCATCGAGAACCCGATGACCGCGATGTACGACTACAGCGCGCCGACGTCGCCGGCGCACGAGGAGCCGCTCACCGGCTAGACACCCGGACACGACACCACCGGACACGACACCCCCGGACTGACCGGCTCGCTCCGCTGCCGGACCGGGGCCGGGTCCGACACGCTGTGCCGGTGAACACCGTGACGGACACTCCGCGGCGGGTTTTTGTACCGCTTTTGTATTCGTGGACCGCAGCCGAGTGTGACGTCATCGCTTCACTTGCGGCACATGGTGTTGATGACTCGGCTCGCTTCGACAGAGAGTCGAGCTTGTTGCCATTGTAACGGTTTGAGAACGGTACTTCTGCTGTTTCGAGATGTTGCTTAGAAGGTTTACAGATTGAAAATCTGGTTGGTGTTAGACCAAAAGGTGGAAAAACAGGGACACATGACTTGACACTTGGATGGTTTATGTTGATTTAAATAGAAATGTTTTACGGACCAAATAATTTTCAATGTGTAAACTTTTTAAGACAAGCGTCTCGTCCGGCTAGTTTAAACATCAGAAGTTTCGTTCGAAATAACCATTGTGATGGCGACACACCCTATATGCGACCTATTCCCGATCGAGATCCCACCATTAAGACTGAACGACGGTGCAGACCGCGACCGGACCGGACCGGAACGCACTGGACCGGCCCGGAGCCGGCTCACTTCATAACCCACGTTACCAGCGACAGCCCGATCTATCGGCATATCACAGAATAACCTGACATACCCCCTCGGACATTGAACCAACCACAACACACCGGCGACCGGACTAGAGCCGCGCTGAGCTTACGAATTTATTGACTTGACGCGGAGTTCCCGCGGTTTCTCTCGGTTGTGAGCAGCTCACCAGTCTGCAACACGCAGAGTGGGCGGCGATAGGCAAGGTCGCGGTGGTCACGTAACGCTGAGGTCGGCTGGCGATATCTTCACGCCACGGCCTCACGCTCGTATCGCTGCTCGCGAGACTCTGTCCGCGAACAGACGATTCATAGGATATATTCACTTATTATAGAGATGTACAACTCAATTCTATTAACCGTGTCATAGTAACATAACATAAAGTAGTGCGTGTGTCGGCATCGAGGCAGAGCAGTGCGACGTAGCTTAAAATATTCGGCGCTGAGTACCAGGCCAGCAGATGCGTAAGGATCGTTCGTCGTGCTGCTCTCGCCTCGCGGCTCCGTAGTATATATTCCACTCTCGCAATAGCGTAGGCCCCGCTTGTCGGTGTCCCCAGTCCCTCACTTGCCCCACAACGTATCTTTATCGATTGACGAGCTTATAGTACCTCTCGGGTAGGTAAGACATACTATATTGAGTAGGGGCTCGCCCTGCGCCCAACGTCTTGGCCACTTTAAGCTTTAATACATTGTGCTCCTTTAGGCGGACGGTGGGCTTCAGTATAACTATAACGTGTCGTTCGGTTCGGCGACTCAACTCTCCAACCAAACATTTGGTGCTTTTCGGAGGTTAAGACTTAAAGTTTGTAACCTCAAGGGGTGTAACCTATAAAATTTTCATATATAAGCATGGTGTACTTAAGGCTCTGAAGGCCAAGGCATTGCGTCAGCCGACCGGCCCTAGGAACTATAAATCTCAATATTAGCTAAGAACTGATTATTATAACTTGTATCGTTAGTTATTACTTAGTACTTAAATATGTGTTTACTTGGTAGGATGATATTACGTCCTGGACACAGGACTGTTGTAGGCGAGATGTCGACGAACCGCGAGGCTCGCGCCCGGCCGGCCCGCGCCAGTCGCCTCGCGCGCCTGAGCGCCTGGTACCGCACCACACTGCGAGGCGACCTAGTATTACGGGTATATAGTCGCATAACAACCAAATATAGTAGCCAAATAATAATGTATACGAACAATTTTTCTTAAATATTACCGTTTTACCGTAATAACATAGGATAGTGGTTTCTGGCACAACTTTACTTCTGAGGAACGTTACGTTCCCCGTTCGCTGCTCTGGTACACTGTCAATGGAGGTTGGTTTTCGTCAGTTGCATCGCTGGCCCATTTCGAACGCTCTGGTAAAGGCTGCGTACTGAATGTTCAATGAATAAAGTTTTACATCAAGTCTTGTTTTTGTAAGTTGCATACATTGCTGGTTTCTGACAGTTTTGGTAAAGGCTGCGTATTGAGTGATCGATGTACAAACTTTATGACACACCATAGTCTCATTGAAATAGTTGGTTTTATGTGAGTTGCATTCGTTGGCCCCCTTCGAACGTTTTGGTAAAGGCTGCGTATCGGATAGTTGTTGAACAGAATCTTTGCGGATTGATGGTGTTTTGTGATAGTGTACCACAGAGTGCGAGCGTCCATCTCCTTTCCGATCAGCTCAAATATCTACGTTTCATTTGCCGGCTGGAGCCACTCGCTGTGAGGACTTTGACTAGATTATTCCCAACACTATCTCACAGTTATGCTACCCTAGTATCTGAGAGGACGGACAACATGAAAAAAATCAAGTCCTGTGATTGGCTGTTGGACTTTTGATCGAAAACGATTTGATAGAAGATTAAATTGCCTTTCAGAAACCTGAGCCTTGTCCTGGTAGCATGTATTTATGAAGGCCTCTGTGAGGTTATCTCAAGCGAGTGGTGTTCTAGCCTTTTCTATGGCCCTACTGCCTCTTCAGTCTGACCAAGCTCCCGGGTCCAAGCTTTATACCAATGTATATATATAATAGTATACTTTAGTAACGTTCAGCACTTGTTCTATGTCTTCTGTCTCCCTCCCTCTGTCCTCTCGCTCCCGCACGTCGCTGTATACATGTCGTGTAGTATAGGTGTTAGCTGTAAGTACTTAATATTAATATTATATGTAGTTACATAGTTAATATATCTTGTTGTCTGTGTCGTCCGACGCTTGTTCATTTGTCCTTGTTTACTGTGATGTCGTACTGAAACGAAATTATTTTAAATTATTTAAGGTTAAGCGTATTCCTAATGATCATTGTTGCGACGGTCGTTCAAAAGGACCTGCTATACATTGTCACTTATATATATCGTTATTCTAGTATATATTTACAGATTCTTCTATTTACAAGTTATATCGATCCTTAACGGTTCGGGCTCTTTGTTACGGAGCCCGATTCTCTTGGTATTTTTATTCGAGTAGGACAAAATTTAAGGTATTTTTCGATGTTGTATACCTACCTATTTAGTAGTATTGTTAAGTATCGACAGGTGCCCGCCGCAACCGGCAGAGGGCGCTGCGGGCGGCACCGCGCATGCGCAGCACCCGCCGCCGACGCGCGCGCCATCTGCAATCCTGAACAAATATTATTTTGATATCGTCGTTTAAATTATTACTACCTACATCAGTTAACTATTCGATCTAAGGTTTATAGGAAATTAGTTTTTTTTTATTGTTTGATGCTACCGCTGCGAGGCATCGTAACCTTACCAAATATATGACCAAACGCATAATGTATTCGTCGTATACAGGAACACTGTCACCTCGTCTGCTCCCGCTGGTAACCTTCGGGATCTGGAAGACTCTCGCGACAGCCCCCCCCCCCCCCCCCCCTCTCGTCCTCTGACGTCACATACCATGTTGCGTTACTTGTTGTTACGTCATTCAGATTAAGTTTCTTTTCGTTTGTAAGTGTAGCGTTGTCTCGCTCCCGCCGCAGCACCACCCTCATACACGTCTGTGTCTCTCACCGGCTGTCACAGCTGAGTATTATCACCAGTATAATGTTACAGTATTATCGCCATCCGCGTATTCCATTCCAGTGCTGGCGGCGAGCGTGTCACGCGATTTTGTACTTAATATCGTTTAGCATAAGTGTGTAGTTCCTGCGCGTTCAGTTGCCTCCCCGCATATCTGTGCCAAGTAATACTCGTGTTTAGTGGCCGCCAGTCCCACTGGACCCGCACCGAGTTGTATCGATGTGCCCCTAAGTGTTAGGCTGTAACGTAGTTTATAATCTTATAAGTACTACTTTTATTCTTCTCGAATAAGTTTCTATGAGTGTCGATTTAGATTGTTAGCCGAATGGCGTTTGTACGAAACAGTTTGGAACACATCAGCAGCCGCGTCCGCGGTGACGTCACTCGCTCACACACACACGCACAGCGAGAGCAGGATGCTTCACTCGTATACTTGATATCTGTCGCAGTGTCGCTTCATAGCTTCTCCAGTTGATGAGGGTGAGGTCACACCGCTCGGCCGCCACGACCCGCGGCTCGGGCCTCACTCCCTTAGCGCATAGTTAGGCAGTCAGCTACTTATAATCGTGAGGGTCGCGGCCGAGCCCGCGCCGCACGTACGAGCGAGCGGGCGACGCGCGACCCATGTGTTCTTCTCTTTATATAACTACTGTTTAAGACATTTTGACGTCGTTTCTATTAGCACGTAATATAATACATAATAATATATCTTGTTTCTAAAGACTTTGCTATCGCATGAGTTGACAGTTTACTTATAAGTTGATCGGTTTGACGTTTCGTTGGTTGCTGAAGGCCTAAATCTCAAAGTCGAACAAAGTCACGGTGTACAACAGCGGCGCGACTGTTGACACAATGTATGTCATTCGCATAATTTTATTAAGTACAGATTAATTGTTAATTGTATTTTTAATGACTTTGTGTTTAAGTATTAAGTACAATGATATTATAATGATTTGTGTGATGTGGGACAGAGTGCAATTAGCCAGAGGTCGTTTCACCTGACAAATGTTCGAGTATTTTTTTTTTAATTTTGAGCACACTATATTTAAATTAAAAGTTTATGTAAAATTAAATTTCATTCTTTTAAACGCACATTTATTATGTTATTTTATTGTTTGTTAATACACGGGCCTTTAAGGCTAGTTGCACACTGCAGCGCTGCAGTGTGACTGCCGTCGCCGCTGCAGAGTAAATGTGATTATAGTGGAGTTGAAGTAACTTACCGTGGTTGTTGTATATTGTGACCGCATTGTATTAGATACGTAATAGGTATTACTGATAATTATTTGCAGCTCTTTTGTAAAGCCTACTTCAATTGGATTGGTGTATGTTGAGAGATTACAAGTAACCATATTGTAAATATCATCTAAATTCAAGCTCAAAATGTAATGACATTATTATGTGCCGAGTGAGTTTGGGTTACTTTTTCAACGTTCAAACCTGCATACTCGTCTAAGCGCCTTTGTATATTAAGCCCCGGACATTGTCTGTGTGGCTAAATCAGTTGATCACACACTGGTCAGAATTGAATCGTCACTGATCGAAACGTTAAGAATAATTATGTGGCTGATTGCAAAAGTGACCCTTGATAACGATCAAAGAAACAAGTCAACGAAAACAAAGAATCTTGTCAGCATCGCAAACAATTGAAGTAGGTACGTTACAAGTTTCTCTATAAGTTATAATATTTTACAACGGCACTAAAACGGGGGAAAATCGAGGTTTGAGTGATGCGCTACAGTAACACCAACTTACAGAGGGCGCCACTGTATCTACGAAGGAGTTTGAATATGCCTTTTGGAAATGGAACAATGTAATTCGTTTTAAGATCTTACGCCTTAGTATTACAGAGTTTATAAGACATGTCAGTTTCGTTGGTAATAAGAAATGATGCTTACCCTGTGTAGGTTTATTATATTTGAAAGACCTGTAATTAAGAGAACCAGAGTGGCATTTCAATGTAAACATCTTAAGGCAGCGAATTTGTTAATCGATCTAAAAATCTGAGGAAGTATTGCTGTAGAATTCACTCAAATTACTGATTATCCTAACAGTTATAGTACATCTGAATTTTGCGCCAAAGTCTTATATACCACACAAGTTTAAAAAAAAACGCAGTGTTGCCATGTCACTTGGAAGACATCACACGATCAAAGAGTTTAAATGTTCGTTTCTTGAGAAATGTTACTACTCTAGTTTATACTAAACGGTTTAATAGCGTCGTTCCTTATTGAAATGTAATGATGTCCTAAATTTGACAAGGCTTAAAACTTGTAAAAGAGTTAGCGATAGATTCAAATATGGTTATGGCAATACCTTTAGTATCCATCTTTGCATATGTTTATGTGTCTGTGGTCCAGACCAGCGCAATGTTCAGATGTAGTATCAATTAAGTATTTAATTATTCTTAAGGTACTTTGAACATTTCGATTTTATTCCTAGTTGTATGTACCACGCTTTCCTTACGATAAAGTATAATCTGTCTGATATTTGTAATAAATGGTGTTATGTGTAATTATTATGACTTTTATTTCTCCTTATAATCTAAACTTACCTGCCGACACTTATTGTATTAGTTATCTATCCACGGTTATCATTTTATTAGATAACGAACAATTTTTATCACAAACTAATAAATATGCATTAAGTAAATCCGCTACATTAACATCGAAATGATATTCGAAGGCGTCTATTTCAGTAACTTAATAAAGCAAATAGGTGCTCCCAGAGCACAGTACTTATTACATTTTTATTAAGCAGTCACGAACCTATAGTAGTCACACGCTGGATTGGCGGTCACTACGAATTATTTGATTCTATTTAAAAGTTTTCAATTTTTTCGCAACATGTATTGCAAAACATAGACACTCCAAACAAAAAGAGATTGGTAGAGTAATTTTTAAACTGTCGAGAAGTGAAGGTGTTTACTCGTAAATTTGTAAACGTAGCAATAACAAAATAAACTCAATTATTGATTAATTAAAAAAAGACCGTTCGCACAAGTAAATAATTTATTTAATCAATTACCAGATAAAAAGCATACTCAAGCCCGAAGCCGTTATTAATATAATAATATTATTATAAGAGAAGTTCATTAAAATAACTTGGACTGCTCATGTAGCTAACGCCATCTATCAGCAAATAGTTGTAACTACAAACTTGTGAATGTCATACGAACACGCACAGATTATAAATATGCGGATTAAATGTTACCACTGTGAGAAAAACAATGACAGATTGTTATTCAGGGTTGCCAACTCATTCCCCAAACAGTGTGAAATCTTTGAGTAGAACAATGATCTTGTCAATAGGAGAGGATCTTTAATTTTTCATCGATAAAATAAACAGGCAAAACACATGTTTACATAATGTGGCTCTGAGTTATATTGAACCATCTCTTTGATTATGCAAAATATACGTCTCTGTGGATGCATAAAGTGTATTAAATAAAGGGCAAAACAAATTTAAACCATTGAATCAAACCTACTACAAGAACGAAAAAAGTACAAATATTTAATTAGTTATTGAAAATTAATGTAGAGAGATCTGAAAACGCATTCGGTAGAAGAGATTCATAACGTCCAATGTGTGTAGGCCATTGTGAGCTTTTTATGTAAATGATGTATACGTATGCTCGAGGAAGGCGACCATCAGAGAAGAGTGGCGGCGCCGCGCCGGCGTGTAGTGAAGATCGACACCAACACCTGAAATGATGACCACGGCATGACAACGACCACTCTGTCAAGAGTATATAATAATAGTATAAGGAAGAAAAATGTATGATAAATCAGATTAAAACCTTTAGATTTCATATTACGTTTTACGAACAACTAGCAACATTATAGACGATATTTTGATCAGTGTCTTCTTAAATTATTATTTATTTGTGTAGAATAAATGGCGAAGTTAGTAATTAAATACTTAACTAAAAACATAATTGAACGTAGTAAAAAGTAACATGGACAAAAACACAACTGTTTAAAATTAGGTTAAATATTGATTATTTGATTCTTACTGGAATCCATTCCAATTTGAATCATAGATTGATTAAAAATTTCTAGACTTCTTATTTAGACTGATTTACTTTAATATAGGTATTTATTTACAATAAATAAAAATAACTGGACAGTTTGAATCGGTTCTCAAATGACTAGTATTCGAATCCAATTGTTGTTAAAATAATGTTTATCGAGCGATTATTCACGCATGGCAATTCCGCTTCTTCCTTTCATAAAAATTAATCCTCCTTTGCACTCCTGTGAATTGAGACGTAAAATTCCCGTGTCTGCTATTCATCATCTCCATTTTTAGAGTTTATTACCGTGTGTTAGGCTCGTGAACAGTGCTCGATACCTTTATATTCGGCAACATGGACTGGCTAATGCCTGTCAACGAAATGCTGGAGGACGAGATTACGAAGATCACCTCAACAATGCTACCCGCAAAGTTTAGCGGCGACGTTCGGACGGTCCGGTGAGTTATAATACTTATTTATTTTTATATGACTCTTACAAGAATGTAAGAGACTCGTCTCGGAGCATTGGCGTCTAGGTGAGCGTTGGTCGAGTCGTCGATATGGCGATCAATATTGCGGCACACCTGGTCGAGGTTTGTGTCCTTATAGGCGCGCGCGGGCAGCGGAGAGTGCGCGAAATGATCTTAATTACACTAGAGGTAATTAATGTCGGTCATACGGGGCGAAAGCGTCCCGAAGGCCTCCCAGAGCTGCATTTATTTATTTATTGACATTTTTTTTTGTAAGAGAATCAAGGAGTGGTCTTCCATCTTCTCGATGAAGACTCCAATTAGTCTCTAACCAGTGCCATATAAATTCTTTCGTATTACCTAGCCTAGCCTGAGTAAAGAGGAAGTTGCTAGACAAGGTCGGTTGTGAGTCAAACAGCACTTCTTTGTCCTCAACATAATCTACACGAGTAATCAGAACCATACCTATTTTTACTGTATATAAAACTCATAACATAAGTTTGCTGACTAAAAAGGATAATGCAACTGCATTGATATAGCAGATAAAGTTATGGTGCAAACTTAATGGCGGCTCTGAACACGAGGCGAGTCTCTGCGCAGTAACAAACTCATACGCCAGCGGGGGTGCGGGGCGAGCTACTGCACAGCGTGTAGCTAGCTTCAGAGCCGCCATTAACTTTGAATCCAACTATACAAACCTCCTTTTTCCTGATACCTTATTAGAACTGAAATGCAAGGCTTGAATAAGTTTTTCTGAAATGGTATTGGCTTTCCATCTCACTATTTATCTGATATCTTGTTAGATCTTAGCAAGACATTTAAAAGGCATTGAAACAAATTGGTCCAGGCGTTATTGAGTTATGCCCTTACCAACACATTTAGAGATTCATAGATAGATTATTTCTGCACTATGCCAATGAATATAGTGACTGTCTTTACTTTCAGCAAGAACAGAGTAAGGTAAGATTTGAAGGGCGAAAATTTTTGTCAGAAGACCACAAGTAGGTTGGAGTCAAGTTCACAATTTACTGTAGACTATTGTTAGATATTTTTACAGTCAAATACTTTTATTTTCATTAACAAAAGTATATTGATGTTAGATAGATTCACACGTTTAGTTTCACACTCATTTAAGTTAAGACTTTAAGTTAGTTCATTTACAATTCATTTTAGTTTTATATTCTTTCTAGTACTAATCACTTATTTTGTGAATGTTGGTTAACCAGTAATTGGCGACTGTGTAAGTCTTAGACATGGCATAAAAATATAAGCATTACTGTACACAGAAGCTGTTGGTACACCCCATTAAATAAATAAATAAATCACTGATAAATTTGCAAGAAATGTTATAACTTTAGGAAACCGGTACCATTTAATACCTTTTTTACAACCTCCGTGGACGAGTGGCGTACACACCGGTTTTCAAGGTGTCGCTAGCTCTGAGGTCCCCGGTTCGATCCCCGGACGGGACAATGTAGAAACTCACTTTTCTACATGGTCTCGGGTCTGGGTGTTTGTGGTACCTTAGTTGTTACTGAATTCCATAACACAAGTGCTTAATAGCTACTTTGGGTTCAGAGCAATGTATGTGATGTTGTCTACATTTATTTCTAACTAGCTGTGCCCCGCGGTGTGAATGACAGTACATACTATTACACTACCTTAATAAATTATAGCTTATGTGTTATTCCGATGTATCAGCTACATTATTGTTAAGTTTCATTAAAATCCATTCTGTTGAAAGAGTAACATACATCCACACATCCATTCTCACAAACTTTCACATTTATAATATTAGTAGGATTTATTAATAGTTTTAAAAACTTAATTTGGTCACATTCGCATCTTTTCATTTGTCTTCATTTAGGTATTTCTGCATAACAAGGTTAATGCACAAAGATTAACAATTGTAGCTAGCAAATAATCTAATATGATGTCATCAGTTGTAAATTTGTACGCTATTAATTAAAGTGTAGTATTTTCTTGTTAGTTTTGTAAGTGGCCATGAATATTTAACATGATTCATTCGTGCACTTGACTCAGCTGCACTCGTACTGAGCATCAACCAAGGTTGCTCATAAATATCCCTTTATTTCATCGAATCTATTTTTATTTCAATATTTTCTCATTGGAACATGTTACTTTAGTATGTTTTTATTTAGTTTGGTCTGTATTTTAAAAAGTCCATAAAATTCTCATGAAATGAATATATTAGAGGAAGCTTGAAAGTAGCCCCTAGGTTCCTTAGTGGACCATGACTGCAATTCAATCAAAATAGTTGTTCAAAGAAAATAGAAAATGTAATTTAGACAGTCATTAGACATTTGTAATTAATCTGTCTAGTGTACATAAACTGAAGACCTCGGACCTCGTTAGACACCTTAGATTTACACATAGATGACCCAATGGTGACGGGCCTGTTGGTCCAGTAGTAGTGACCCTGACAAATCTTAGTGTGATGAGGATGATAATTTGTTCTGTGTCTGGGTGTAATTTATCTATAATTTGTGTATATTAAGAAATATATATGTATGTTTATCAGTTGTCTGGTTACCATAACACAAGCTCTGCTTGGATTGGGATCAGATAGCCGCGTGTGTGATATCCCGGAATATTATACAAAAAAGAATCTAAAGCTAACTCATATTTGTTCCTACACATACGTCTATCCATACATAACTCTCAGTTTCCACGGATTTAAGAAAGGTAAAATCCTCTGGGATTGGTACCAGATAAGGTTGGTTTAAAGGCTTGTGTATGCTGTAACAAAGGAGAGACTCGTGGCTTAGTGTAAGCCGTATGGTGTGACCGATAATACAAGTTAAGCCACACTCGCTGCGGTTGGTTCGTGGATGGGTGACCATTTAGCCATAGGTCTCGACTGTCATAAGTTGATCTTTGGCGGTTGTTAAGTCAATTCCGACATCAAGTCTGTCTATAAAACATAAAAATATCATCACGCCAGTATCCCCGAAGGGGTAGGCAGTGTACTAATGTACACCCACAGTTCGCCGATATGTTTAGGTCCCATGTAATAGGGGGCAAGCCTATTGCCACTAACCGGGCACAAATCTAAACTCCGACCTGCTACTGAGCATTTCATAGAAAAACCCAATCACACCTTGGTTGACTCGGGAATCGAACCCAAGACCTCTAGCGTAGCAGTCGCGCTTAGCACCACTAGGCCAACGAGGCAGCTGTCTATTGGATACTGTATTATTGTTTGTGGAGGTCAGATAGACAGTCGCTTCATGTATAATACGGTATTCAGCTGCATCCGATAAGACTGGAAGCCGTCTCCAATATAATGATGATGTATGCTGTAATAAAGTTAGAATAAGATTTATTTATTTTAAGGCCTTGTTGTGGGAAAATACTAGCTTGTCAAATTAGAGGATTGTATTATTTGACATACTTATTTGTTATTTTTTAACTTATATGTGTTTGATGTATTAACTTAAGCAAGAGCGCAGGTAGTAATAAATAACAGTCCATCATGTTTACTACTCTTGTGCCATTCTGATGGCGGGGCTTTTGAACGTTGATATCTCCTATTGTTTTAACACAATTTGACATTTTATGCATACATCTTTATACAAAAAGTAAGAAAAAAAAATGTATCCATAAATCTGCCAAAAACTTTGATGTATACGAATCGATGGTCTAAAAATTATTATCGATCATTAAAATTCTAATAATGTTACACATATAAAGTAGGTAGTCCCTTCGCATAAATCACTAGAATCTATCAGTCCTATTCCTAACCGAACCAGTCAGGGGTGGGTCATAAATCTATCTAGCTACAGGTACGAGGCGTGGCTGTGCGTCTCTAGTGCAATTAGTCAATATTGATGGGTCGCCGGTCGTAAGAGAGGGGGGGGGGGGGGGAGGCTGCGCTATTGATTTGTATGCAATCTGGACGCTGATCCCGTCCCCTGCCCCCCGCCTCACCTCGCCCCGTAAGCTCACCTGTCGCGTGGCGGGGACGCGTAATGCTAGGACTTACTTCCGCTATGTATATGTTAGATAATTTAGATGGGATTAGGCGTTACTGTATGATATTAGTTAAATGTTATTTATTTATGTTGTAAGTATGTTTATTGCACTTGTTTAGCTATACTTATTGAGAATAATAACAGTATTGAGAATAATATTCCGGGACATCTCACACACGGCTGTCTGATCCCAAGCTAAGCAGAGCTTGTGTTATGGTAACCTGACAACTGATAAACATACTCATATATTTCTAAATACATACATATTATAGATAAATTACACCCAGACACCGAACAAAATCATCGTGCTCATCACACAATCATTTGTCTCGGGTGGGAATCGAATCCACGACCTCCGGTATAGCAGTCAAAGTCTCTAACCACTAGACCAACAGGCCCGTTAAATTAGTATCTAGATTCATATTATTCGAGGATATACCACCCTGTATCGAATTGTAACTTACTAGAGTTTCTTGTAGTAGCTTGGTCCTGTCTTGGGATCCAAGCTTCCCCCATATTAAATCTCGTAAAAGTATGTTAAACGGTAGAGCTGCAAAACGTAACAGACAGACAGACCGCAATACTTTCGCCTATGTTGACAAGGTTCTGTAAATTATTGCGGTACTATTACGGAATTCGATTAAGATGCTTATACATAAATAAAGATGTTATTTATTCAACTTATTTAAATGTGAAAGTTTATGTGAAGGGGTTAGGTACTCGTCAACAGTTTTTAGAATAAATCTGATTTTAAGGAAAATTTGAAATTCAGTAGTTTTCAACCTGTATTAAGAAATAGTGCTTTAGTCCTTCGGGAACTAGGTAGACTAAGCCAAATGTTTCATTTCATAAGTTCATGAGCACTCGCTCTTTTGATGTAACTCGCCTTTCATACAGTTAATGTTGAACGCTAATTAAAATGAAGCTCGCCTAGTTTGTGTACAATTCTCACGGACCACCTTTGTGTAGTAGATAGTTCAAAGGTAAGCGATATCTGTTCCAAACAAGTTTCGCATAATATCGGAAGTCGATTGCATAATATTATCGATTTCTCGTGTTTATCTAAGCGTGGCGGTTTTTATTTCGGTTGTCTCACTAGTTTTTGTCGGTAGACGATATATTGTAGCTTACTAAACTACCTGGGCCCGATGCCGCTATTTAAAGTCAGTGAGTGGCGGGTTAATAAACGTCTCAGTGTTCTTGTTATTGCGCCTAATTTTCGTTTTCAGATAAGAACAGTCACTTGCAATCCTACAATGACAACAGTGCCAAGTAGGTGTATTTTTCATTAAACTAAAATGATCTGAATCCGAAAATTAGGCACAATACAGTACATTAGATCGTTTATGAACCCGCCACTCACGGACTCAAAAAAGCGGCATCGGGCTCCAGGTAGTCAATAGTGACAGGAATAATACAATATTAACTTAGGGAAGAACACTAATAAAAATAACAACAACAGGGAATAATAAAAACCCACTACATCAATTAATACCACCTATTTACATCGTAATACCTAATTCGGAAGTCACTGTAGAATACTACTGTGTTCTTTAGGAGCTGTACAGCCAAATAAAGAACAAGATGGAGTCCTAAACAACTATTGTACAGAGACTTGGTATAAATAAATGGAAATTACTTCCAAATCTAAGATCGAGTGATTTCTTGTGGATGTTAATTAATCGTCTCTCGTAATAAGTAATTTTATACCTACCTGTATTGCGGGCGGTTTCACAAACATTCAATTCACATAAACAAGGAACACATAGACTTGGAACAAGCATTGTGGATCACATTTTAGATGCTGGTCTTATGTGGTGATCGAACCCTCAGCTCGTTAAATACATTAGTATTTTGCGCGGCGTCTTAATTCTACTGGACTATCTGCCTGCCTCGTTGGCCTAGTGGTGCTACGCGCGACTGCTAAGCTAGAGGTCTCGGGTTAGATTCCCGAGTCGATCAAGGTGTTATTGGGTTTTCCTATGAAATTCTCAGTAGCAGTTCGGAGTTTGGATTTGTGCCCGGTTAGTGGCAATAGGCTCGCCCCCTATTACATGGGACCTAAACATATCGGCGAACTGTAGGTGCATATGTACCTCTGCCTAACCCTTCGGATTTACAGGCGTGATTATATGTTATATTACTGTCTGTACAGTAAAAGAAAATGTGACGATCCAATTTGCGATTGCCATTGTTCTAGAGGTGACCCTGACTGACTACTATACCGGAGGTCATGGGTTTGATTCCCATACAGTCTGGGATTAACCTTTGTGTGATGACTCATGAGCTTGATATTTTTTTTTGTGTCTTCGTGTACATCATCTATAATATTTCGGTATTTCAAAAATTAAACTATCAGGGGCCTGATGCCGCTATTTAGTCAGTGAAACCACTCACTGACCTAAAATAGCGGCATCGTTCCCCTGTTGTCTGGTTACCATAGTGCTTTGGTACTGTGTTGACCTTGTGAGCCTTGTCTCAAGATATTATTAGATATTGTTTTATTTATTTACAAGTTGATTGCTTATGTCTTGCCTAGTTCTCCAACTAATTGTAGATCATTCCCCACAGCGCCGTCCAGGACAGTATCGCGAAGATCATCGACAACCTCGGCGAGCAGTCGGCGGCGGCGCAGGGGCTGAACAAGGTGATCACCACCGCCGACAAGCTGCGCAACAACCCCGCGCACATCGTCTACCTGCTCAAGGACTTCAGGGCTAAGGAGTGA
Source organism: Autographa gamma (assembly GCA_905146925.1). Lineage (NCBI taxonomy): Eukaryota > Metazoa > Arthropoda > Insecta > Lepidoptera > Noctuidae > Autographa > Autographa gamma. The sequence continues at coordinate 169,265 of LR989849.1, read as the reverse complement.
GTATACACCTCTTTTATTTAAACTAGCCTTTATTTTGTACTGCTGGAAATACTCCGCCGATAAGGCCTTGGTGCCGTTTTTCTCGTCTTCGCTTTGATGGAGTCTAACCATTTTATACCTTGAAATTTCTTGCTTTATTAAATCTAATTAAAAAATATCCGTCGTAGCGAAACGAAAAGTTGGCTTTTGAATGTTTCCCTACGGGGTAAGAGACTTTCTATATGAAATAGGAACAAATATACTTACGCTTATCAAAAAATACTAAAGTATGAGTAACAAATGTTATCTTACCTGTCAAAAAATTCCAAATTTATCCGATGAATGAAGATTCCTAGATTTTCTAGAGAATTACAAGATTATATTTAAAATTTTGGGCTGGTCTAATCTTTAAAAAAAATCATCGATTAGAAAGAAAAGAAGCAGATTATTTCCATGTAAAGAAGGAACAAATCTTTATGTGCATTAAAAAATGAAACCTAAGTTCTGTATAAACGATGCCGAGGGTTGACGGCTGAGGTAGGTCGCCGATAAAAAACTGCCTCGTGCATGGATGTGCACTCGAGTGCACTTTAGCTTTGCATTTATTTCCGTCGTAAGTGTAGGTTGTGCTGCTAGAGTATAATGGTGTTGTGTTGCGAATACTGCTCTGCGCTATTGCGAGCTCTCTTGTCTTTTTCATATTTGCGTTTTTGCCATTTTTTTATTTTTTTTTAATTTTCTAAATGTAAGTGTTTCTTTTAAAATTTTCAGTTGTTATGTTTATGTTTCGTGCTTATTTTTATATGAATATCTCTCCTAGGTTCAGCAAAATCGTGAAATAATTGAGGCAGGTACTTGCTTAGCAGTTAGACGGTACAGGTTTTTAAATAAAAAATAATTAAAAACTAGGAAAAGATTTAACTCTCAACTTTACTTACTTTGACAACCAGCTATCCAGCTGAGAAACAGCAAAATGTAACAATATATCCTATTTCCTAAAACCAACAAAAGTTTTGAGACTAGATTATATCTTTATCCTCATGTTACCATACAAACAACTTTGTCTACACAAACAGCAGTAGTTGCGTAACATATCACGCTGTCGCCTAAACCGTAGTGCGAAGAGAAGTGTGTCGCCTTTCACCGGCGCGCGGCGCGTCGCTACCATTGTGCCGCGCGGCGTGAGCCTGACGCAGCACTATGTAGGAGTAGTCTTGATAATGTTTGTTAGGAATTAAAGAGGATTTAAGACATCGTTTATATATTATCTGGTAGTTTTCTAAAGGGTAAACAGATCTTCAGAAATATATATACCTACGGGTGTTAAGAAACCCCTGTCAGACCCCTTCAGGTGTTGTTAGGTATCGAAAATTACAAAAAAGTACCAAGAAAAATGGAAAAAAAAATATATCCTTAAATTTTTTATTTGGGCATGTGATTGTGAACCCTATATCACCCCTTTGGGTTGGACAGGGGTTCCTTAACACCCTGTATACAAGCAATATACATACTCGTATATAAAGTATATATATAAAGCATGGTATATATTACGTCATCTTTCCAAAAATATGAACGATGGACAATCTGTCTATATATTGAGGACCTGCGATGTCTCAGGCAGACTGACACTTCAAATTAGTAGCAACAGTCTTTTTGCGTCGGTAGCTAAAAATAAAGCACCTTGCTGGGACGAGAGGAAAGCCTTTGCCAGACAGTGGACAGTAAAGAGTTAATAATAAATTTTGATAACCTCAGTGGTTGATTGGCATACAAATGGGGTTTTAAGGTATCGCTAACTCGAAGGTCCCGGGTTCGATTCTCGGAGGTTCAAGGCCACTTTTGTATAGGTATTGTCTCTTTGACTTCGGTTTCATTACATAAGTGCTTTAGCTACTTTGGATTTAGGGGAAAACATGTGAAACTGTACACTTTTATTGCAGTCATTTATAAAAAGCAAAATGTATTGTATAAAAATTGTTTCATGCCATCGTAAATAGTGTTTATTATTATTTGTTGTAATAGTGACAATAGAAATATCTTAAAACTTTTTTTTCTCTGGCCAATTATTCATTAAGTAGGTCGCTAAAATACGTGATTTCATCGTCATAAGCTTAAAGATAATTAGTATAAACTTGAATATTACGCATAACTTAAAAAAATGGACATTAAGAAACATCGTCATATCTCTTTTTAATTTTTTACGTTTTGTAGCTTTCTACAATCACATACATTTTAGATGTTTATATAATCACAGCTTTGCGAATGTCTAACGCTGCGCATTGTATGCGTGTCAGCCTCCCTGCGACTGTTTCAATGTTTATTGTAGTATATTTAGGTACCTAAACCTAAAGACTAAGTCATTAATTCATGGCGGGGCTAAACATGAAATGGGTCAACAGTAGGGCCAAGGCCTATTCTAATACAGAGTTTAGACGATCATTGATCAGGTTGAAGTTTAGATAGAATTCAGATTTGCATTAAATTGTCTTAATAATTTACCAACGATAAAGAAAAACTATATAATAATAATATAAATATTGACAATTTCAATTCATGTTATTACTCACTTACAATTTCGGTCGACCGATTATTGGCGACTGTGTAAGTCTGATGCTTTTGCTACTTATTTTATGTAATGCTGTATGCAGAAGCTGTCGGTTTGCCTTTAATAAATAAATAAATTATCAAAGAATTACAAAATGTTGTAGTATGTTTGATAAACACACACCAATAGATTAAGTTCGAACATCATAATAGGAATGTAGTCGTTACAGCACTGCAAGGTGGCCTACCTCGCAAGGCCACCGCGATTGTCTTCCAACACATCACCTATACCATCTGCATACATTAGTCTACGAGGCACAAGCCATCAGGTGCGTCGCCACCAACGAGGTTGCATTTGAAACTATAGAGTGAGCCTTAGGAGTTTAAACCGTAAGCACTAGTGTGAACAAGTGTTGTCGTGAAATATGTATGAAGATGGAGATTTCCGTTTTAAAAAAATCTAACTAAAACACTAATATTATCCTAACAATGTCAAAACCATCGATATTTTCGTATATAAGTTTCTCGTTGCGCGAAAATTAACTTAAATGAAAAACGAAATGTACTAGGATCAGACTAAAAACTGCTCTCGCTTGGCACAAGGGGAACCTAGCGATAGTAGCAGTCTATGCATATCATACGTCGATGGTCGCCACGCTTTCTCTCCTCTGTAATGAGTAATGTCACTTTAAATACCGCGCCCGTAACAATTGGTGACGTCATCGCCGGCCAGTCGACCGCGCCGCGACGCCTCGCCGCGCCGACGCTTCCAACACACTTTGTCATCATATTTCGGGCCTCTATCTTGCACTAACTGGGGCCTGAGTGGCGGGTTTATAAACGTTCCAGTGTATTTGATTTTGTGCCTAATTTTCATAACATATCATCACGCCTGTATCCCCGAAGGGTTAGGCAGAGGTGTACCAATGTACACCCACTGTTCGCCGGTATGTTAAAGTCCCGTGTAATAGGGGGCGAGCCTATTGCCACTAACTGGGCACAAATCCAAACTCCGATCTGCTACTGAGATTTTTTATATAAAAACCCAATAACACATTGGTCGACTTGGGTATCGAACCCAAGACCTCTAGCGTAGCAGTTGCGGCAGTACCCTAATTTTCGTATTCAGTACATCTTCTTGCCACTGTTGTCTTTGTAGGATTGCAAGTGACTGTTCTTATCTCAATATAAATAATACGAAAATTAGGCACTATGACAAGTACACCGAAACGTTTATAACCTGCCACTTACTGACTTAAAATAGCATCGAGCTCCTGAAATAATGCTAGCTAGTAAAAGTTCACTTATCTTAACCACAGTCATCATAATTACAAAGATGTTTGTGTCTAAGCGTAGGAGTTAAGTATTTCAAACCGACCATACGGAAGATAAGATGACCTTCCGTACCGCAGTGAGTCTGTACATATACATGTGTTGTTACCTCGAAATACCAAAGTACCGGTATCGAGGTCTGCGTTAATACTTTATGAGGTATCCTGCCGTATCCCTATCGATCCCTTGCGAGTGCCGTCTGCCCGCTATACAGGGGATATGCCCCGAAAGGGATATAGGGCTCACAATCACATGCCCAAATAAAATATTAAATTTGAAATATTCATGATAATAACATGAAATTTGAAATAGCCTCCAAAATCCCTAAATTGGAAGATAAATCAAAAACTCCACCACCATTTTCGTCGGTGTTAATGGTGGCCTTTTGTATGATCATTTGGCAGAACCTGTTACGATGCCGTCACTCTCACTCGCCATATTGGAGAAAACAAATTTTTATTTTTTCCATTAATGTAATCAGATATCGATACCTAACAACCCCTTAACGGATCGGACAGGGGTTTCTTACCACCCTGTACACGTGTAATGCTTCGCAGTACGTGCTGAAGTATGTCTGTTGACTGGGATGATATAACAAAAGACGGTGCGCCCTCGATCTCGAGACGCGACCCATATCGCACCCCTCGCGGCGTAATCCGCACTGCAGCGCGATGACTCAGCGCTAAACGTGTCTCAGCTATTCAAGCGCTAGAAAAAAGACCTACTTTTTATATCACAGAGAAAGTGTCTTCAGCCCTTTCAGCGCTTTGCTATTTACCTAATATCCGCAGTAATGAAGAGTGATTGTATAATAGTTGGAGGTAGCCGCGGTATCGAGCGCCGTCTGCCTACGTCCCGCGCCTACGCCGCACTTAATATGGCGATTATGCCTTTTATTGCTCTGCGGCACGACTGAGACAAGTATAGGTTTGCAAAAATACAACCTTCGTGATGTAGACCTATCTTACACGCTAGCGATGGACTCTCGTACTTGGCAGTGTAACCAAGTAGGTAAGGCTACATAGTAATGAGCAAATTCAAAGCGGTTTTGTCTTCGCATTAGAAACGATATAAGACTATATTTAGGATCAGTTCTATATGGCATATACAGTAAAGTATGGCAAATGATTCCATAAAAGTGACATCGCGATTAACTTATGGTATTTATTATTTTTAACCAACTTCAAAAAGAGAGGAGGTACTCAATTCGACCATATAATTTTTGTGTGTTACCACAGAACGCTCGACTGGGGGAACCGATTTTAATGTTTTTTTTTTTTATTTGAAAGCTGGTGTTTCTCGTGTGGTCTCTTATAGAATTGGAACCGTTATAAGGCAAACATATAAGTTTTATTTTGAAGTCGGTTTTTTTTCTATTAGAGTTATTATTGGAACTCGACCAAAAGGTTTTGACCACTGTATCAGACTATATTCTAATTGAAGTCTGAAAATTTCATTTCTATTTATTTTTCCCGAACACAACATTGTCTGAGAGAAAGGCTTTCCGCTCGGGTGAGCTCGGCCCGTTCCGCCGTTTCGCAAGTAATTCGGGGAGCACTGGCCTACTGTCACCTGGTCATCTGATCGCTATGTAGTTAGGGTAACACCGCTATTATTATGCTACTGCAAGATTTAGAGAGGAATTAAGATGTGTCTGTGAAGAGGAAGGGAGATTAAAATTATTTTCTAGAGTTGTGATAATGATTCGGTATGGTTGTCTAAGAGAAAAATAACTTTTTATGTTTTATATTAATTAGCCTAAACTGTCCCATTGCTGGACAACGGTATTCCAATAACTATTTACAGAAATTGTTATGGATTTGAGAAGTCATTCATTAATTTGTGTCTGGATCAGCCTTTTACGAAACGGGTTTTTGAGTATCTTTGTAAGGAAGAATTCATGCCCAACAATTGCCTTATATGAAGGATGTTATAATAATAATAATAATAAATGCGGACATCACCTACATTGCTCTGACCCCAAAGTAAGTAGCTATTAAGCACTTGTGTTAAGGAATTCAGAAACAACGAAGGTACCACAAACACCCAGACCTGAGACAATGTAGAAAAGTGACTTTCTACATCGACCCGTCCGGGGATCGAACCCGGGACCTCAGAGCTAGCGACACTTTGAAAACCCGTGCGTACGCCACTCGACCACGGAGGTCGTCACAATGTTACTGCTGAAAATACAATTTTGACAGTCAGAGCTTTAAAGATGCAAGTTCAACTTGCAAAAAAAATAGGCGAAATCTTTACCAATTCGGAAGCTAAAATCATCACGATAAAACAACACCCATCTTTTTTTACATCGGGGTTAAACACTAAGCCTGTAGGTACTGGTGACCCTCGGCACACGTTCACCTTCGCCGCGCCGCTTCGCTCGTCGCGTTGCGCAAAAAACGCCAAGCGGCCGATGACTCGACGCAGTCATGCTCTCCGTACATTTTATATAAAAACAAGAAAAAAGTAAAAAAGGTTTTACATAGTTGTTAGAAGTACAGTTGGACGTTTTTGTTAGGTTGGTATCAAGGCTGGTTTACTTAAAAGACTGGTCTGTGGATGTAGTGGTTAGTAACCCTGAGGTTGTGAGTTCGATTCCCTCCCATAGGATATCTTAGCGTGATTAGCATGCTCATTTTGTTCTGTGTCTGGAAGAAATCTTTTTACTGTGAGATGTATTTAGAAATACGCAAGGATGTATGTTGATCAGTCGTCTGGTTGCCATAATACACGCTCTGCTTAGTTTAGGACTAGATGGCCGTGTATGAGTTGGTAGTTTCAAGACATTATATTAGGATCAATAAATACCTAACTTACTTTAGGTAGCATCGTCCACTTTTTGATTATATAGCCCATAAAGATACACCTTAATGTTGAGTCATAGCTCATTATCATAATATCAATATTTCTGCCATCAAAACCAATTTCCCCACCGACTATAAACACTAAAGTCATCTAGATAGAAAGCCTCGACAACATATATACTGCAGTGCGGTGAGATGATGCATGTAATAAATGCAGCGAGCGATTTCTATGCGCGGGAGTTTGGCGCATGCGCGAAAGTGCCGCTCGTGACGTCATCGCGTCTGTGTGATGCGCTACTATATGATGTTGGGAGGGTAATATAGTGTACGTTAGTGGTGTGGGTATGGGACACTGATTAATATGTACGGGCTAGGGAAAGCAGAAGAGAAAAATCGCGCGAAAAATGTGGGCAATAGTATCATATTAAAATTAGGAGAAATTGACAACTACGCTGTTAGTTTAACTTGTCGAGTATTGTATAGGTTAGCTAGTATTAAATTGGTTACCAGGAAGACCAGATTGTTTTATTTGCCGCAGAAAGCAAGTTTCTGAAAATATTAGCTACTCAAAATGGGACTGTAGAATATTGCATGATGTACAAAAAACTAAAAACAAAAATAAAAAAGAAATAAAAAAAAAAACAAGAGAGCAGATATTTCGGATAAAATTTATTTACTGCTTGTGCATATTGATTCCAACTTTATTATTCTAGCAATTTGTTTTATAGCTAACGCATACTGAACTACTAACATCTGTCTGAGGACAAGCGAAATGAATTTATTAATCTATACGAATGTTTACTTGTAAAAACAATGACTAGACTAGTGCAGGTGTGTGATCTTTGTCACCGGCTCAAATATCGAGGGTTCCATAACATGGCTGTGCGATAAACTGCTGTTGTTCATTCCCATACTAAATTATATCATTTCAACATGATAACATGTTCGAAGTCTACATGTTTTTTTATATACTAAACAGAAAAGTCAACAGGATACCTAGCTTTAAATAAGCCCAACCTACTTGCTCATGCAAATCTCCGCTGTCATCGTTTCAAGCCAATTCATATGACAGTAAAAAATAATCCGTATCACCTATTTTACGGACAATTTTTCCACAAAAACGTAATGACTTGCGATTGACTATTGGTTGACGCACTCAACTGTAGTCTACAGCAGTCGCTCAGCGCTTAACGTGTTGTCTTACAACTATATATACCTATATGAATGTAATATTAAGTCCTCACAAAAAAGTAACTATATGTTGCTCAGAACATCAAATCTCCTTTGGTTGTCGCACTCAACTAGTCTACGGCAATAGTCTGCTCAGCGCCTAATGTATTTTCTTAGAGCTATGTAACAAAAAGTTGAGTATAGGTTGCTGCGAACACCAAACCTCCATTGGTTTCCGTGCCCAACTGGTCCAAGGCAGTCTGCTCAGTGCCTAATGTATTATCTTAGAGCAATACATAAAACAAAAACTTGACTGTAGGTTGCTTAGAAAATCAATTCTCCATTGGTTGTCGCGCTCAACTAACCTACGGCAACCATACGTTGTATGCGCAGCGCCTTATTTGTTATCTTAGCGCTTTACATACCTACATGATTGTAATAATAATTCCACACTAAAAAGTTGAGTATAGTATAAAGGTCAACTTTTAGGTTGCTGCGAACAAACCACCATTGGTTGTCGTGCCCAACTAGTCCACGGCAGTTTACTCAGCGCCTAATGTGTTACCCTACAGCTACATGACATGTTTGTTACCGTTTGTCCTTGCTTCAAAGCTACCTACAGTATTGTAATAGTTCGTACGTCCTTCCAGCGGCAAGGGCGAGGTGATCGGCATGCTGAAGGTGGGCCGCAAGCACCTGTTCCTGTTCGACGAGCGCGACCACGTGCGCGAGGTGGAGCCGCTCTGCGTGCTCGACTTCTACGTGCTGCGCGACCGCCAGCGCATGGGCTACGGCCGCCGGCTCTACGATTACATGCTGCAGGTGAATTACACTAAAAAACAAAAGTCTCGGAAAAAATGAGTAAATATCAAGACATAACACAATGGAATGCACAAAATCTTAGGTACTAATATTGGGGGCCAGTTGGTCTAGTGGTTAGTGAACCTGACTGCTATACCGGAGGTCGTGGGTTTGATTCCCACCCAGGACAAATATTTGTGTGATGAGCACGATCATATGTTCTGTGTCTGGGTGTAATTTATCTATAATAAGAATGTGTTTAGAAATATATAAGATTGCCTAGTTGGCCTAGTGGTTCTAAGCGCGACTGCTACGCTAGAAGTCTTGGGTTCGATTCCCGAGTCAACCAAGGTGTTATTGGGTTTTTCTATGAAATTCTCAGTAGCAATGGCAGTAGCAGTGGCAATAGGCTCGCCCCCTATTATATGGGACCTAAACATATCGGCGAACTGTGGGTGTACATTGGTAAACCTCTGCCTACCCCTTCGGGGATACAGGCGTGATAATATGTTATGTTTTTGACGATGAGGGTAGTGCTCGAATGGATAACACACTGCTTGTCGAGGTGTCCTTAGTTCGATCATCGGATATAAAATGACACAAAATTTTGCTTTATTTTATTAAAGAGATGTTGTGGCCAGCTTGTACTCAATCATCAATTCTGAAGTAGCATTTTCTTGAAATTATAAATTTTATTTTTTTATTTACCTTTATTAGATTTTATGAAAGTTATAGTACGTAGTACATACTGCAGTTTTGATGGACAAACGTAAAGCATAAATTACATTTATTAAGTTATTATTCGATTTTAAGACCGAGCGTTAAACATTTTTTGCTGAGTTGTTTTGTGAATGACGAGTATAATAGCAGATTGTAAGGTCATTATGATAACATTCCTAAACATGCAACTCATTGCACGATCATCATAATTATGAGAACAATTATATTTGAATAGCTGCATCCTGTGCACCTGCGAGTGAACCATGAAATTGTATGAATATAAATGTCTAGATTATAAATCTGTGTACAAAATATTTTGTATTTTATTTTTAGCCAGAATCGTCCCATAAAGTATGTTTGCTATTTATGGCTCTTTGTTACTAAGTTTCTTTAGAGCATTTTCCAACTCTAGCAGTCGCTCATCATGCTTTAATGATAAAATATTAAGTTTAGTATCGGAGTCCTTTTTTCTAGCCGTTTGTTGTTGTTGACGGAAAATCGATCTCACCCGGGGATTCTTAGCACCCCGTGCTCTGGGAACTCTTTGACTGCCGTCATTGTCGCGGGGTTCTCCAGAGCTGCCGGCCACTTGGGGCCTGATATTTTGCTGTTCTGTCATGGTTTGGAATGAGCGAAGCAGCCCCAACACAAGTAGTGTTTGGGCTGCTTCGCTCATTCATTGACGACCTCCGTGGTCGAGTGGCGTAAGCACTTGTTTTAAGGTGTCGCTAGCCCTGAGGTCCCGGGTTCGATCCCCGGACGGGTCAATGTAGATAACAAATTTTCTACATTGCCTGGGGTCTGGGTGTTTGTGGTACTTTCTTTGCTTCTGAATTCCGTAACACAAGTGCTTTAGCAACTTGCTTTGGGTTCAGGGCAATGTATGTGATGTTGTCCGCATTTATTTATTTATTCATGTATACCAGTTGACTGAACAAGTACATATATCTGGTTCCAGGACCTGGAGGTGATGGCGTGGGAGATGGCCATCGACGGGCCCTCGGCCAAGATGGAGCAGTTCCTCGCGCGCAACTACTCCGTGGACCGGCTCATGCGACAGAACAACAACTTCGCCGTCGCGCCCTCCTTCTTCGATCGCACCGACGACGATATCAGGTATATATACTCGTATTATATACAGCTACTGTGTGGGCTAAGGATAAGATACACTATGCCGAAGTTACGCAAATATGGCACACCATAAGTGTCGTACTTACATACCATCACGCCTGTATCCCCGAAGGGTTAGGCAGAGGTGTACCAATGTACACCCACAGTTCGCCGGTATGTTTTTAGGTCCCATGTAATAGGGGGCGAGCTTATTGCCTCTAACCGGGCACGAATCGAAACTCCGACCTGCTACTGAGAATTTCATAGAAAACTCAATAACGCCTTGGTCGACATTGGAAGCGAACCCAAGACCTATATCGTAGCAGTTGCGCTTAGCACCACCAGGCCAACGAGGCAGTTTAAAAATTAAAAATACAGTTCCGCAATTTTGTGTATGTATTCAGTGTCTCGAGCGCTGTCGTGGCGTTGTGTCGTATTATCTACACAGTTTGGCAGTCAGATGAAATACAAAATGATCTTTATTTTCTTTAATTATCTTTAAGTTACGCCCGACCGAAGTTACGCTGTATGCTATGACGCGACGCAATTTCGGCAATGTGTGTTTAGACACAGGAAAAGACTTAAAAGTTTCTGATCTATCATGCGTACAAGTTCTGTTAAAAGATCTTGTAGGTTAGAACATACCTGCAATACATGAAGATAGGATAGGTTTAAAATTAGTTAGTAAATGTATTTCTATTTTCTGTATGGTTACCAACAACCATCTCAGTCTCCCCGTAATGAAGTTTTAGTACATTAGTACAGTGATGTTACTAAGATAAGCCTTTGTCTGTTCCACTCAGATCCTGGACAATAACAAGAAATATATTAAGTTGATAGCACAGGTCAGTGCGACATACCTTGTAGACTTCACTCTCAGATCTTAGTACCGACTTACATAAAATTAAAAGTAGGTACTTCTCTTATGAACAAAACAAAATTCCAAAAGGTATTCGCTTCTCTACTCTAGGCAGAGGGACAGCCGTAGGTAATGCATATTTTAATAGTTTCGATAGATGGTGCGACTAATAATAATACCAAAAAAAACCGACTTCAAAATAAGTCTTCTATTTATCCCCCTATTTATCCCCATTGTCAGAATTGGTTCAATAGGGAAGCTCAAGCTTTCAAATAAAAAATAAAAAGCAAAGTGAGTTCATCCAGTCTGAAGGTATAAAAAAAAAATCGAATCGAATTAAGTACCTCATCCGTTTTTTGAAGTCGGTTTAAAACTGTTTATCGATAATCTATTGAAATGGCAAACTGTAGCCATGTAACACACCAACCAACTCTTAAAAAGTCATTGTACTCATATTATGTATTTTTTTTACTATAGGACCACAACTAAAATTCAAAACAAAAACCAGCTGTTTCATACACTTGTATTTATATGAATTTTCGAAAAGTATAGAATAGCTGTTTTTTTTTTCCGATTTTAGATTTGTGGGCCCATAGTAAAAGTTTCTCATAATATTGAGTACCTCTGACGAGGTTGTCGGTTTTACAAATAACCCTGTATATGTGTATGATATCGTATACCCACACTGTTATGTCTCGACAGTAACAAGCTGGGGCGGCCGCCGCAAGCCGCGCTGGCCGCCGCCGCGCACGGACGCTTCGCCGCGCCCAAACCCGCCTCCGCCATCGCTAATGTGAGTAACACTGTAACATATGTAATTATATGAGAAGCCAATTCTTAGTGGTTAAGACATATTTACCCGTACCGGAGGTCAGGCGAAAAATTATTCGCAATTTAGCGCAGATTTATCACCTAACCCTTTATTTCAATCTCGTCTCAAAAACGACAGCGATAACACAATTTTTTGTAAATATTTAAATATTTAAATACATCATAAATCACAGAATTAACCAAAAATGAAAATATATTTTATTTATTAAAATATATTATATATTATTATAGAATATACTAGCCTTGAAATAAAAACTACAACAGAGGTGCTTCAGTATCACATTAGCATCATACATCATTTGAAACATGTTCAGCTTAATATCTTTGATCCGTGGTAAAACAATCACTACAATTGGCCCATGGATGACTGACCTTGAAAACAAGTCTATTTTCAAGGTCAGTGCAAAGTAGTCACGTAGCAGACTTACACGTAGAAATACTTGGTTTTGACATCATACACTCTCAGACAGAAATATACGTATGATAAGTATAGCAATGAGCTCGGTTACAGATCCTGAGCTGGCAGTGACCGTCTCGCGGGAGCGAAGCTCTCTAGAAGTAACGCCCTGCTCGCTGTCTCAAGCGTACTGAGATATTTTGTTTATATTATTGTAGTCTAGTTCCGAATTGTAAGAGTAGATGATCAGCAAAGAGTCGTATAGTAGATTAGCTGTTGGTACCAAGTGTGAAGGGTGGGCGAATTAGGGTCGGTTTATATCTGGTACTGGAGCGGGCGGGCGCATGGCGGAGCATTCGGTCTTTCACACTGACCTGATGACGCGTTGGTGCGTCAGGTGTGAAAGGTTGGATGTTTTGTTGTGTGCTGGTTCGTTCTGGCTTTGTGCGGCAGATGTTGCGGTCTCCTTTGTCTGCTGGATATGAACCGACCCTTAGGGTGCTGTCAGTTTTGTAATAATTTTGACGTTTAATACTGTGTAGTCTAACTAAATAAGTAATTTTGATTTTCAAAGAAGGTATTAGGGTATGTCGTTGGAGAATAATATTGGCTCAGTCGCAAAATGTCCCGTTCGCAAAATGTCCCTTTCTCAAAATGCCCCTTTCGCAAAATGTGCGCTTACCCATATTTTATTGATGGAACATTAGTATAGTACCCCTTTGTGTTGTACACCTGCTGGCTCTAGACCAGTTTTTTTACTGATGTAAGTAATTAATACCTGTTTAAGGAAGGGGACATTTTGCGAAAGGGACATTTTGAGAAAGGGACATTTTGCGAAAGGGACATTTTGCTACCTGTAGTCATTTTGAGAAGTGGTCATTTTGTAACTGAGCCATAATATTGTATTAGAGTAAATTGTAAAATGTAAAAATGAATGCATGTATGTATAATATAGTGGTGTTGTGTTGCAGGTGATCCACGGGCCGGCGCAGGAGAGCCCGAACCGTCGGCAAGTATCGCACAGGCTCGCGCCGCTCCTCGCATGACTTACTTTATCATTGCATTGCGTTACGTTTGCCTCTCGTTTATGTTGCCTTACGTTGCTTGCAGCTTGCGGACGCGCCGTGCGTTGAACTTCTCGCACTGACGCCGCGCCCCCGCGCCCTCCGCGCCCCCGCGCCCCCTTAGTCCGCGGCGCGCACAGTGCGCCCCCGCCGCCGCTCGGCGAGGGCGCACTGTGCGCCCCCGTGCGTAGTGTAGCGGCCGCGGCTCGGCGCTGTGACGTCATCGCGAGACACAATCCTCTATCACTGTTAATTTATTCATAGGTTTATCGTCGATCGAAAAGATGCGTTGACGAAACGTTGACAGCTCTGAGTACATCATTATTTAATAAAAAAAGCACGTTTATATGGTTATGAGCCAGTTGGTTATGTTGATGTTATTGTAAGATCAATTTGGACGATGCGTGTGTGAAGTTCAATGCAATCGAAAATGGATCTCCCGTGTCCGAGTGACGTCACAGTCTGCGGCGGCTTTGTACATTGTTACTGTAATTATGATTGTCATAGATGTACGGACAATGCTATCACGAACACACAAATTGTTAAGTAACGTTGCACTGTGATAATTTTATTTTTTTTGTTTAAGCGTTTCTTTCATTTTTGTACGATTTTCTATTTTTTATTTATATTACTCACTAATTTATTGTTTAGTCGTTAGTAGTACTCGCATTTAGTTGCATTACCAAATGGACAGTTATGTATCGTTGGTGACGACCCGCTATGTGTGTAGTTAGTTAGGGCGCTCTCGTCATGTGTTGTGGGTATGTCGCGACAGCTCGCCGTCGCCGGACGAGGCGGGCCCGGCCGAGCGCGAGTACCACCGCTACGACGTGGCCGAGTGGGACGACGACTGGGCCGAGCCCTCCGAGCACGAGGCCGAGGACGAGGACGAGCCCGACGAGCGCGAGCGGGCCGAGCCGGCGCCCGAGCGGCCCTCCACGCTGGGCGTGCGGGCCGGGGCCGCGGGGGCCGGGGCCGGGGCCGGGCCGCCCGCCGCCGGCATGCCGTCCGGGGCCGCGTCCGCCGCCGGCACGCCGGGCGCTCGCCGCGACTCGCAGCTCACGGACCGGGGCTACTTCGACGTCAAGTACTACCACAACCGTCTGTGGTAAGCCCTCGACGACGCATCGCCAACGTTTTATCTATTTACAAGTTTTAAGGTTAATATACAATTTTTATTATACAATAATGCGTTCGAACTGTCGGAGACTCGACGCGAGCGGGTAATACAATTATCTGCGCAGTAGGTGTCGCTCTGTAACGAAATGAAATTCCGGTGGAAACTAGTTTGCCAACTCCGCTGTGTGTACCGCGCGGACCGCCACATAGTCTGATTGTAAACATTCCGAGCACATACATTAAAATTGTTTCACCAGGCAGTGGGGAATATACATGAGAATGATCCTAACGCATGTCAGTTGGTCTCAAGTGTAACCTGACGTAGACAACCTGACCAAGACAAAAAATGATACCACACAATACTTATGTCTTCCTAGGAACGAAATCTCGGCTGATAACTAGGTCTACAGCCGAATGGGCAGCAATATTTTATGATGGAAATGTAACAACATAGAGAATACGTTACAATTGCATGCATATACCCTATTGTCGTCGCTCTCATACTAATACTAATATACTATGAACTAAACATCAAGTACATACATCCCTTATCCTATATTGTTTTATATGCTAAGCTGCGTGTATGTGTGGTCGCAGTGTGCATGTTTAAGTTGTTCTATACACATGTTGGTTTGTTTGAGTTAAGACGCGCAGCGAGACCCCGAGCTATCGGCGATCGGGAACTGTTTGGGTATTCGATGTCTATGATAATTCGTTCGTGAATTAGTTATTTATTACTAATATATAATGCTATGTAATCTCAATGTTGTTTTATTTGATTGATCCTCATTGGTTATGTTTCCTTGTAGCATCTACAGAAATCAGGGATACAATGTGCAATACCACTGAACAGAGATTAGTACGCTTCTCTACATAAAAAATGCACTTTATCATTGCGGGTGACTCGATCGCAAACAAAATCACCGCAATGAATCCTGCAGGTTTCGAGTATAGGAAAAACATTTTGGAGACTTAATTTTGTACTTTTAGTTGTCTTACCAACTCAAGGTAAATATTCAAGTTTCTACAAAAAAAAGAAGTCTTCTTTTCGGGTCGATGGTATTACTATTTGTTTTAACTTTAAATACGCTGCACCCAGTACCTCTATTTTTGTGTTTACCAAAACCCGTACCCATGGAAACATTATAGTTTTATGAAATTAGTTACCAAACTAATTTAGTTAGAGATTTTCATATACTTTGGAAATTCGATCTGCTTATAAGAGACTGGCGAACAACACGGTGGCTGTACTCAACGGTAAAGTATATATTATCCCATCAAAAACAAATATAAAAGGCTGCCAAGTTCGATACTGTGGCAATGCTTCGCCTATAAAAGAAGTGAAATCTAAATAAGTACCAAGTTCCCTAAAAATACCTCAAATCTTAAATAGTTATAAGAATGTTCACTTGATTTCCAGCAGTTTTAAGGTACATTTTGAATAAGTATCACGTTATAAAGAAATATCTAAAATTATAATAGAGAAACGCACACCGGTTTTTTTAGCAGTTTCCTGATAACATTTATTATTTTTTGTACTTTTCAATGATGTTACTTGGCAAGTTTTCACACACCACACACCTTTTCAATGCAATTAATCACAAAGACACCTTTGGACTGCAAATGTGTCAAGTACATAATTTTCTATTAAAACTTGCCAAGTTACATCATTCACCCACGGTTTCGCTTTGTTTGCTCGAACTTGGCGGACACACTACCGTGTGTCTAGATCAAACGTAAGTTAACACCTACCGTAACAAAGCTACACACTGGTGCCTCAACCCGCGCCAGCCACCATAGATACGACTGTACTCCAATGTACTGTCTGATCAAGGTTATCTCCAAAATATTGCTATTTAACTTGCTGACATGAGGCTTTCATATCATAATGAATACGTTGGGTTCATGTAAAGGTTGAAGTTACACCCATTAAAAAGCTAAGCAGATATGGAGGCGATGTATCCCCCGGACAGATACTTCATTTGCCTAATTTATAGGGCGACTGGTAACAAACGTGGCAAATGACATAACAATCAACAATTTAAATTCCGCAGCGTATGGTTCCATCCATCATTGTTTTCATCATCAGAATGCGAGTTTGTCTGATCTCTAGAATACGGTAGGATAAATAACACAAATAAAAGGCAGTTATCTTAAAGAAATCATTTTATTTCCATTACAAGTGGACATCTGTTATGTATCTTTGGATTCTATTACTTATCATAGAAGGGAATTAGAGGATGGCGTCCAGTGGAGAGCGGGATACATGCTGCACAGCAAGCGAGGGTCAGACACGGCCGGCGCTCCGAGCACACTCGCGGCGTCTCCGCCCCACAACATAAATTCGTTCCAGTTTGAGCATCCCCTCCCCGCCCGCCGCGAGCTGTGCTCAGAGTGCGCGGCGATACAAAACTCTTATCGATACAGTGATTACTAAATAGCTTCAAGGATTGTACACGAACTTATCTTAGAGAACTTACGTACGTTTATTATAACAATAAAGACTAGCATACACATGTTACATCAGGGCGCGGGCGAGCCGCGACCAGTAGACAACGCTTCATGCAAATGTTTGATACCGATTGCAATAAGTTCATTATAATATTACCTTATTTATCATAATACCTTACAATTTCGATTAATACAAATAATATAATCAAAGAAAATATTGAGCATAATTATTATTACATTATAAGCCGTATCACAGTACGCTAACTTAAAGTAGTTTATATTTGAGAACTTTATTTGTTCGCACTAAATCATAATTATATAATAATATACATACAATATCCAATATGCGCAAGAACAGTATATATGAAGTAGATCGCGGTACGACACTGGTGCACGATCTGGTGGACGTACACACGTAGGCCGGGAACCGATAGCTAGAGACAGTCTTAAATGCAACGGCGAGGCGAACCTCGCTGCCGGCGCCTTGGTCCGAGTCCAGCGAGCTAACCCTAACACTACCACTAATACTTGTTATGCGAGTTAAATGCTACGAACGATGAGTATCACTACATCTTACTATACACCTAAGTAGAATGCGTATACCGCTCGGAGGAATGTGGCCGGCGGCACTCTATACACGACACTATTACATAGCGCCCGTCGCCGGCGGCTCGCTCACATACATACATTTGGCACTGACGAGCAGCCGGCCGTGACGTCACTACTGCGGGCGCGACACGCGATGCTTGAGATCGGTTACATACTGAGAGTGCGGCGGCAAGCCGCGCGGGGCCGGGCCGAGTATTACTGGGAACATCGCCGATCACTCATATTTATCTGAAACAGAGAGGCAGGGGGTCAGCTTTGTGGAAGGAATAACATGTCAAATGTATTATAGTAGTAGCTTGGAAGTCGATTATTGTTGTTTTAGAGGCTTCAAAAAGACGCCTACCAAGAATGACGACTACCGAGACCGACAGTTATTAAAAAAGACGTTTTCTGAGACCGACGCCTACTAGCAACGACGCCTTCTGAGAACGACGCTTATAAAAACCGACGCCTTCTGAGACCGACGCCTGCTAAAAACGAAGCTTATAAAAACCGACGCCTACTGAGAACGACGCTTATAAAAACCGACGCCTTCTGAGACCGACGCCTGCTAAAAACGAAGCTTATAAAAACCGACGCCTCCTAAGAACGACGCTTATAAAAACCGACGCCTACTGAGAACGACGCTTATAAAAACCGACGCCTACTAGCAACGACGCCTTCTGAGACCGACGCCTACTAAGAACGACGCTTATAAAAACCGACGCCTTCTGAGACCGACGCCTGCTAAAAACTAAGCTTATAAAAACCGACGCCTCCTAAGAACGACGCTTATAAAAACCGACGCCTACTGAGAACGACGCTTATAAAAACCGACGCCTTCTGAGACCGACGCCTGCTAAAAACGAAGCTTATAAAAACCGACGCCTCCTAAGAACGACGCTTATAAAAACCGACGCCTACTGAGAACGACGCTTATAAAAACCGACGCCTACTAAGAGCGACGCTCATTAAACCGACGCCTACTAAGAGCGACGCTCATAAAACCGACGCCTACTTAGAACGACGCTTATAAAACCGACGCCTTCTGAGACCGACGCCTACTAAGACCGACGCTTATAAAAACCGACTCCTTCTGAGACCAACGCTTATAAAAACCGACGCCTTCTGAGACCGACGTCTACTAAAAACGAAGCTTATAAAAACCGACGCCTTCTAAGAACAACGCTTATAAAACCGACGCCTTCTGAGACCGACGTCTACTAAAAACGAAGCTTATGAAAACCGACGCCTTCTGAGACCGACACTTATAGAAACCGACGCCTTCTGAGACCGACGTCTACTAAAAACGAAGCTTATAAAAACCGACGCCTTCTAAGAACGAAGCTTATAAAAACCGACGCCTTCTGAGACCGACGCTTATAAAAACCGACGCCTTCTGAGACCGACGTCTACTAAAAACGAAGCTTATAAAAACCGACGCCTTCTAAGAACGAAGCTTATAAAAACCGACGCCTTCTGAGACCGACGCTTATAAAAACCGACGCCTTCTGAGACCGACGTCTACTGAAAACGAAGCTTATAAAAACCGACGCCTTCTATGAAAGACGCTTATAAAAACCGACGCCTTCTGAGACCGACGCCTACTAAGAGCGACGGTCATAAAACCGACGCCTACTAAGAGCAACGCTCATTAAACCGACACCTTCTATGAACGACGCTTATGAAAACCGAAGCCTTCTGAAACCGACGCCTACTAAGACCGACGCTTATAAAAACCGACGCCTTCTGCGACCGACGCCTGCTAAGAACGGCGCTTATAAAAACCGACGCCTTCTATGAACGACGTCTACTAAAAACGACGATTATAAAAACCGACGCCTTCTGAGACCGACGCCTACTAAAAACGACGCTTATATAAACCGACGCCTACTAAGAATGACGCTCATAAAAACCAACGCCTAATGAGAACGACGCTTATAAAAACCGACGCCTAATAAGAACGACGCTTATAAAATCACGCCTACTAATAACGACGCTTTTAAAAACCGACGCCTTCTGAGACCGACGCCTACTAAAAACGACGCTTATAAAAACCGACGCCTAATGAGACCGACGCCTGCAAAGAAAGACGCTTATAAAAACCGACGCCTACTAAGAACGACGCTTATAAAAACAGACGTCTTCTGACCGACGCCTTCTGAGTCCGACGCCTACTAAGAACGACGCTTGTAAAAACCGACGCCTACTAAGAACGACGCTTATAAAAACCGACGCCTTCTGAGAAGGACGCCTACTAAGAACGGCGCTTATAAAAACCGACGCCTTCTATGAACGACGTCTACTAAAAACGACGATTATAAAAACCGACGCCTTCTGAGACCGACGCCTACTAAAAACGACGCTTATATAAACCGACGCCTACTAAGTATGACGCTCATAAAAACCAACGCCTAATGAGAACGACGCTTATAAAAACCGACGCCTAATAAGAACGACGCTTATAAAATCCGACGCCTACTAATAACGACGCTTTTAAAAACCGACGCCTTCTGAGACCGACGTCTACTAAAAACGACGCCTACTGAGACCGACGCCTGCAAAGAAAGACGCTTATAAAAACCGACGCCTACTAAGAACGACGCTTATAAAAACAGACGTCTTCTGACCGACGCCTTCTGAGTCCGACGCCTACTAAGAACGACGCTTGTAAAAACCGACGCCTACTAAGAACGACGCTCATAAAAACCGACGCCTGCTTAGAACGACGCTTATAAAAACCGACGCCTACCGAAACCGACGCTTATCAAGACCGACGCCTTCCGAGACCAATGCTTATTAAAACCGACGCTTTCTGAGAACGATGCTTAACGCTTACGACGAAAATCTACCTAGGTTGCTAATAAAGATTTGAGTATTGAGTAATGAAATTGACGCCTGCCAATACCATCGTTCACCATGGTCATCGCGTGCCAAGAACGACGTTTTTAAAAAAGGACTGCTACCGAGACCGATGCTAATTTAGATTGACGTTTACCAAACCGACGATTTTTCTATCTACTGCGTAGTTTTACAAAATACGGCGTATTGCTTTCTCGATGTTTTTTCGTTTTGAGAACTTTTTGTTTAGGTTAGATACTACGGCATTGGTCCAATGGGTAACATTACATGTACTAATTGGGCGTTGAGCACATGATATTATAGTATTAACTTTACGGCTGGTGTGTCCGCGGTTGTATGTTTGTGAGTCACCAGGTGCTGCACACACTGCAACTTGCATTTCTTGTGTAGAAAGCTTGTTAGCTTGGGTGAGTGTATGAGCGTGTGTGTGTGTGTACCTGTGCACGATATCGGCGAGGTCCTTGAGCGCGCGCTCGACGCCGTCGGCGAGGTGGTGCGTGGGGGGCGCGGGCGAGGCGAGCGCGCGCGCCTCCGCCTCCAGCCGCGCGGCCGCCGAGCGCAGCTGCAGGCGCAGCGCGGGCGAGCAGCGCCGAGCGTCCGCCGCCGCCGCGCACGCCGCGCCCAGCCGCGCGAGCCGCTCCGACGTCTGCAGCCGCCACAGCGAGCCGCGCCCGCCGCCGCCGGTGCCCGCGCCACCCACGCCGCCCACGCCGCATCCGCGACGGACCTGCACAGCACATACACCACGTGAAATAAACGAATCAAGTACAATACCGACTTAGACGTCCAGGAAACAAAAGTAGCACCTATACCTAATAACAACACACAATATTACTTTTCAAACAAAAACTTAGGTTAATCAAGTCACCTACTTAAACACAAAACAAAATCACGTCCCACATGACAGATGTAAAAATGTTCGCAAGAAAAAAGAGCTCACACTACACTGGCGATCGAAAATGTACCCAAATACTGAAAGGGTCACTAACAACCAATTGCTGGTTGCCGCGATGAGATTAGCTGCATCAACCGGTAAATAAGTAACACAAAATATTGGTCCAAATACGAAAAGATTTTAACTATCTTTTTCATTAAATATCATTTAAATGTGTTTCTCTGTCCAATACGAGAAAAATATGTTTTAACACTAAAGACAAAATTCATTTTGTTTTTTTTTTATTAATTTTGAAATAGCTAAGAATTTACCTCATTGGTGCACCAGTCGAGCGTGTTCCGTAGCGCGGCGAGCAGGTCGGCGTCGTCGGCGTCGTCGGCGGCGAGGTGCAGCGGCGTGGCGTAGATGCCCTGCTTGCTGGGCTTGCCCTTGACGGGCGGCTTGCTGGGCACGGCGGGCTTGTCGTCGCGCCGCCGCGCCGCGCCCCCCGCGCCCCCGGCCGCGCCCCCCGCGCGCTCCTCGGGCGAGGCGTCGGACTCGTCTCCGCGGGCGCGCGCCTTGGGGCTGAGTCGCTCGTCGGTCTCCTTGCTCTCCCACAGCTTCTTAAGGCTGCTGATGCTGCCGGTGGAGCGGCGCTTGTCATCGTCGTCGCCGCCGCTGGTGTCGAGCGAGCCGCTCTCGGAGCGCTTGCGGTCGCCGTCCAGCGCCTCGTCGGGCGAGCGCTCCAGCTTCTTGCCGGTGCCGTTGGTGGCGGCCGCTCCGCCCTCCACCTTCCGCAGCCGAGACTTGAAGTCGATGATGGAACGCCCCGACTCCTCCGAGTCCTTGCTCACGGCCACCATCTTCTTGTTCGTCTCTACTTTCTTTAGTTGTGATTTAAAATCAGTATTCTTCATCTCGGAATTCTTTTGATCCACATTGTTGTTGTAGCCGGTCTTCCTGAGACTGGCCTTGAGGTCTATGGGCGACACGGTCTCCTTGGCGTCGTCGTGCGCGGCGGGGCGGGGGGCGGCGGCGGGGGTGTCGGGCTTGCGCTCGGGCCGGCGCAGAGCCTCCATGTTCAGGCTCTCGGACAGCTCGGACACGAGCCGCGTCACGGGGTCCCCGAAGGAGGTGTGCATCTCGAGCAGGTCGTCGGGCGGCGGCGACTCCTTCAGCTTGTGCTTCTTCTTGTCGGCGCGCTCCTTGATCTCGGCGACCAGCTTGAGCTCGAGCATCTCCTTCATGTTCTTCTTGGCGAGCTTGTCGTCGTCGCGGTCGTGCGCGAGCGGCGGCGGCAGCGGCAGCGGCTCGTGCAGGCGCTCGTTGGTGTCGGTGCCGGCGTCGCGGCAGCAGTCCGGAGGTGGCGGCGGGGGAGGGGGCTGGGAGTCCTCCGGCGGAGGGGGCAGGTCCGGCGGGGGAGGGGGGAACTCCAGCTCAGCCAGGCGGGGGCGCGGCTTGCCGGGGCTGTCCGCGAACGAGCGCAGAGGCGGGGGCGCGCGGGATGCGCGGGGCGAGGCGGGCGCGGGAGCAGTCACTCCGCCCGAGGAGTTGGAGCGGATCATGTGTGGTTGAGCGCGAGCCGTGCGCGGCGACAGCGAGCGCGCCTCATCCCGCGGCTCGCGCGCGCCCCCGCCCGCGCCCCCGGACTGTCGCAGCGACTCCAGGTAGGCGCCAATTCTTGCGCCCTTCGGCAGAGTGCCGTATCTGTTGATGGCGCGCTTCACATTCTGTACTTCTAATGCTGCTACTTGTACTCCAGGCTGAAAATGACACACAGTTTAGTAAATACTACTGTGATTATTTTATATAAGATACAGTGCGATTCAAACTTTTTGGCGACTGTGAAGAGAACTAAACTTAGCGACTCGCCTCGTGTTCAGAGCCTGAATCAGAGTTTGAATCCCACTGTATACCAGGTAATGGAATTCGTGTGCGTACCTTGGGTTGTTGTATGTCGTGCGGCTGCGCGTGCGGCTGGTGCAGCGCGTGGTGCGCGTGGTGGCGGCGCTTGTTGCGGTGGCGCGGCTCGCCCCCGGACTCGTCCGTGTCGGGCGTGCCCTCCGCCAGCGAGCCCTCGGACGACGCCTCGCGCCCCCGCGCGCCCCCGCCGCCGCCTGCACACACACACCCACACAGGTTATATATACAACACGGCCGACACACGCACACAACACACACACGAACGTGTCATGTTCGTCGCTCTCACCTAATGTAGGTATATAATGAAGTCAACCACTACCGGTATAGTATACTCGGACATAAGAACTACGCGGTCTGGTGACAATACTCGTGGAGCGTGTCCCCCACACCACGACCGCACCGGGTATAGTTTAAACTACTGAGTAATAAGAAAATGAAGTGCATGGAAATCTAAATATCTATGAATGATAAGAGTATAATGTAATTATCGAAAGTTGAAAAAATATTATGAATCGACCGTCCTGACTGTCTCGCGCCGCAACCTTACTGTGTTAGGGCAGACGAAGGACAATTTGCTTGCGGACACAGCGAGTTTGACTATTGGTTGCCGCGATCAACTCGATCGCTCAACCACTGCTGTGTTGCAACCGCCAACAAATTATCCGTCGTAGGTAACGTAGCGAGCAGTCGTACGGGCGCGCGGCGTGGCGCAGGCATCCACACGCAACGCGCATGCTCGACACACACACGCAAACACGTGCGCGTGTGTGTGTCGACAGCGACATACAGAAAACCAGTCGTGTCGCGAGTGTCCGCGACACACGACACAATACAAGCACAATAGTCGCTGCACTTGCTGTACAACAACAATATAATATAGTTACACGAGATTGGGACTCACCCTCTCATCAGATTGAGACTCCCATGCTCGGGAAAACAGCTTAAGGTCGGCAGTTTCCCGATTTATTTATCAATTCAATCCGGAATCGATAACAATCCGGATTCCGTGTCGATAAGTTTAGGGAATCAACACAATATCAAAATCGATTACACTTTGTTTTCTGTATGCTAAATCAAACCACGCGAAAAAATATGTAATGGAAACGTTATGGTTGCTATGAGGTGCGTCGAGTGCGCAGGCGACTTATTAGGCACAAATAATATTTAGATTGTATACTGGCAAATGACCGTAGCGCCATCTACCGCCCGCGCACACGACACAACGCCGATCGGCTTTAATGTGATCTAGTTATCAACATACATAATAATATATATACACATTCATATAATGTTTATATTTAATTGATCTAGTAATTCAGGAGTTTAACGATAAAACAAATA
Source organism: Autographa gamma (assembly GCA_905146925.1). Lineage (NCBI taxonomy): Eukaryota > Metazoa > Arthropoda > Insecta > Lepidoptera > Noctuidae > Autographa > Autographa gamma. The sequence continues at coordinate 144,493 of LR989849.1, read as the reverse complement.
TAGGTACATAATTAATTATATAAATACTTTAGGTACACTTTCTATCCGAAACGCTTCGTATACTTACAAAGTGTGAGAACCTATCGCTATACACCTGAGCGAGCGGACAAACAAACAGAAAACGCTAGTTTAAACTGAGGCATGTCATTACATATCATTATATCGCATGTTATATATACATAGTCATGTCAAGTGCACGCGCCGGTGACCGGAGCGGGACAAACGTGAACATGTCCCGCGAACAGAGGGAGGAGCGCGACGACTGACTGTGACACGCTGAAGGCACTACGCAAGTTGACCGTGGCAACCAATGTAGCCTTGATTTTGTTGTCAACTTGACCGTGGCAACCAATGGCAAAAAGTGCTGAATTTTACTCACAAAACGAATAACAAGACCAATTAATTCTCAGTAACCTACACGTGCCAAATTTGCAACCATCGAGCTCCTCCCGAAATTAATTACATAAGTAATAACATCTAAACCTAGTCGCTATATGCATGTACATGATGTAACAATAGTATCATAATGCCTGGATGTTATGTCTCACCGATCATAGCAAGAGAACGTGCGACGTTGATGCTTTTATATAAATGAATTTGAATCGTGAAATTTACAATATTATAATGTTAGACTGATTGTAAACAGACAATATATTGAATAGATTCATGAATCAGTTAGTGTTGGAGTCGTCTAGATCTGCATAATACGGACAGCAATTGCAATGAGCGTTCCTTCCCTTGGAAATTGATTGTATTTTGATGTTCTCATGCTCCAGTAAGGAAGTTTCGCAGAGAATGAACGAATATTTTCTCATACAATGTAAACTCGAGCAGTAGGTCAGTGGGGTATTTTGTGACCATTGTATAATTTATGCACACGCCACAGACTAGCCATGTCAATAACAAAACCGTAGACAGTATTCTCTGCTAAGGATAGAATTCTGACATAAGCGCTAAACAAATTACGTCAAATTTCAATCGCTAATCGGAAAACAGTCCATGGATGTATTATTTAAATTTGCAGTAAATCAGAACGTTTTAGGTCCCATTAATTTAGAAAATTGGTAACAGTGTTTGTAAGGCTACATTCGATATTTTGTCTTAGAAACAATTACTTTATACTTATGTGTCGTTTACCTCTGTAGTCAGATTATATGAGATGTGTGTGTATGTATGTGTGTGTGTGTGTTAGTGTCGGACTGACCGTTGAGCGAGGCGAGCTGGTCGTCGAGCGCGGCGTGCTCGTCGGCCGCGTACTGCGACTCGCGGAACGAGCTGCACGACGACAGCAGGCTGCGGACACGCCGTGTTACGCATGTTATGTATGTTAGTGACGGCGAACTTACACATCACATGCTTTTAATTAATGCTTAGTTGAGTATTATTGTACGACTCAAAAAACCAATGAAATGAATGTTTTTTTCTTTAAGGACATTATAATTATCCGTTCTGAGAAATGAATCAAAGCAAAGTATACACTTTTTGTCCGAGAAGGCACACATAAAAAGAGAGCTATTCCCAGTATTAGCATGTCATTTGCTGAATGATAATTACGTCAGTGGTTGCCGTAGTATACCTGGTTCGCTTGGGCGGCGTGGGCGCCTGCTTGCCGCGGCGGTTGGTGGGGCGGCGCAGCTGCACGGCGCGCGCGTCTCCGCCCCCCGCGCCCCCGGCACCCGCGCCTGCGCCCCCCGCGCCCCCGACCTTCTTGAGCGACATCTGCGGAGTGCCGCCCGGGCAGGAGGACCCGCCCTCCTGCAGCTGCTTCTCAACCTCTGCACAACACATACAATTTGAATCATAAAATATCCTCTACTTCTGTATGAAAAATTGGGACAGATACACACAGTCAAATGATTGGATATGAGAAATGTGTCTTTCCAAGCATGGGACTACATTTTGCTTTCTGATATTTTGTGTTGCTATGCGTTAGAGTCCGATCGATATTAATTTACTAAATATAGTCCTTTATGTAACATTTTTTGATCGGTAATCGCATTAATAGACTGTACTGTGCATAAAAACCAACCAGGCCAACCTTCATCGCTTCCTAAGTTCTCTAGCTGCGCACAACAAACTCACTCACCCAGCAACACTCTGTCTTTCAGTTTACAAAAGGCATGGGAGGTCTTTTTGTTTTATGGCTAATGTATGGTATGTTAGTGGTGATAGTTGGCTCACAGCACTCTGTCTTCCAGATTACAAAATTATGGGAATTTTGTTTTTGTTTTATTTCTCTATTTGGCGAATGTGTGATTAGTATAGTTAGTGGTTATGCATGTTTGGTAGTGCTGTACTGACCCTCAGTGATGGAGTTGTCCTGGAACATGTGCTCGAGCGCGTGGTGGATGTCGCGGAAGGTGGGCCGCTCGGCCGGGCTCCACTGCCAGCAGCCGCGCATCAGCTCGTACACGGCGCCCGGGCAGCCTGGCGGGCACTCCATGCGGTAGCCCTGAACAAAAACGACAACCATACTCACGTTAATACAAGAAAATACGAGAATCATAAAAAAAAAAAATTAAAATGGCTTTTTATTTGGGTAAAAACGAAAAGACTACAATATTGATTATTGGTTGCCGCGCGCAATTTGTTAGGTGTCAATGTAAAAATGCGTAACCTTTCTGAAACTGTTACTCTCTGGTTGTGGATTCCATTTCCCTGGGTCACGCTCAGATAAAATGCCTAGGTGGTTTTCGTTAGTAGGTACCGACCACAAACACGTTAAAACAAGCATCTGAGTATGTTTTTCCGAAATCCAATACATTATAACAAAATTCTCCGACAAAGTGTGTTAGCCTACTTAACGACGGAATAGTTTTTTTTTTCCTGAAAGAGATAAATTATTGTAGAAGGATTTAAGGGAGGAATAAAGCACAGCTAAGATCATACACGTTGAAATCCTTATTACGCAAAAATACAAAGTCGTTTTACCCATTTTGGAGCAAAGTTGCCACAACTCCATACACATTAAAATGATAACAGGACCTGACCCAAAACAGGGGTTTCTCATATCGACGCTTGAAGATAGATACTAAGTGTGTTCATTGTCCCGCCACTGCATCAATAGTGTTTCCACACGATCGTCGATGACAGCCCGCAACACCGTCATCACTCGCGCGTCACAACACAAACAATGCACACAAAGAAAGTTGTAGCGACTCCATTGTTTTGTCCGAGACAACATATTTGTCAACACAATAGAAATATTTACAATACGAAGACTAATGATGCATCTGAACACATCGGACAGCAATTCGTGGTAATGGAGTACACGCGGGTTGTACGACAAGATCGAACTGTGACGTAGGCGGTGTATGTAGTGACCATAGACTGCTACTATCGCTAGGTTCCCCTTGTTCCAAGCGAGAGCAGTTTTTAGTCTGTATCTAGTACATTCGTTTACTGATTTAAGTTATATTTAAAGAGAAACTTACATACGATAATATCGATAGTTTTGACATTGTTAGAATAATATAAGAGTTTTAGATAGATTGTTTAAAACGGCAAGCTCCATCTTCATAGATAATTCACGACAAAACTAGTTCACATTAGTGCTTACGGTTCAAACTCTGATAGGCTCACTCTATAGTTTCTTATGTATAGTCTAAGGTTGTGACCTTGTCAACAGTCTTAAGCGCTGGGTTCTAAGTCGAGGCTGAGTGCGACGTCACAATAACATTACACAACGCCCGCACTTCGACAATCTTGAACGATACGTAATGCCGTAAGGGCTGCTGAATGCTTACGATACGATTTAAGGATACGATAAGAAAGCCTCGTTGGCCTAGTGGTGCTAAGCGCGACTGCTACGCTAGAGGTCTTGGGTTCGATTCCCGAGTCGACCAAAGTGTCATTGGGTTTTTCTATGAAATTCTCAGTAGCAGGTCGGAGTTAGGATTTGTGCCCGTTTAGTGGCAATAGGCTCGCCCCCTATTACATGGGACCTAAACATATCGGCGAACTGGGGGTGTACATTGGTACACCTCTGCCTACCCCTTCGGGGATACAGGCGTGATGATATGTTATGTTATATAATTATTTATTTGCAACCATACTTAAATCTAATATAACAACTAACTCTTACAACTGTATTAAAATTAAATATTATAGAAGTAAAAAAACTAACACGCATAAAAAAATGTATCGTCATCCTTGTCAATGGCGGGGAACGTGCCCAGAAGGCTGGCAACATTGCCTCGTTAAATGGCTATGCCGATTCTCTGTGCAAGGAACAAACCAGTCCTCTGATCACGAGTAGAGTCGACCAAACGTTTTGAGAGATCTTTAAAAATACAGGGTGTTACGAAACCCCTGTCCGATCCGTTAAGGGGTTGTTAGGTATCGATATCTAATTACAAAATGGTAAAAAATTAATGGAAAAAATAAAATAATAAATTATAACCAATAATTTTTTTTTCTCCACATTGCGGGTGAGATTGTCGGCATCATCTCAGGTTCTGCCAAATGATCATACAAAAGGCCACCATTAATACCGACGAAAATAGTGGTGTAGTTTTTGATTTATCTTCAAATTTAAGGGATTTTGGCGGCTATTTCAAAGTTCATTTTCATTGTTATCATCATGAATATTCCAAATTTAATATTTTTGGGCGTGTGATTGTGAACCCTATGTCACCCTTTCGGGTCGGACAGGGATTTCGTAACACCCTGGGAGCGGGTAGCAACAGGGGTGAGAACCACGGACTTGCGAAAAGCTTAAATAAATAATACCTTTTAATATTCTCACGGCATTCTTCACAAACGCGAATAAATAAAGCATTTCCTCATCGTGTTTATTTTGACAACATCACAAGCAATAACAATATCACCTCATGATATAATGATCGGAGCGTTATTTTGATAATATTTCACTCATAGAATTTAGTAAACAATAAACTGCTTTTCCGTAAATATTTTGTATTTTGTATTTCTATTCAATATTTACAAAAATGTTTTGCTTAAAAAGCTATTCATCTTAGAACGGTAAATAAGCTTTAGTTTTGAGATGAACGATATTAAATAGACATAATCAAAATATGGAAAAGAAAATGAAAACAACATAATTTTCATCTGAAGGACTTTTATCTCTGATTTCATCTATACAACAAAATCTAGAAGCCTAGTTACATTAGACAAACGTCAAAGTAAGGGACACTTACACGCACACTCACAAGTATGTAGGAACAATGCTTCGATACAACAAACACAGCTTAAGCAATAACTAGGTCAAGCCTGAAATAAGAGTACCAATAAGACAAAACATTATGATGTAAACGAATTTCCTGCATCTAAAATCTCAGTGTTCAGTAAACGAGCTAGACTGCCAAAGTATCCGGAAACCTACACTTTGGAGTATATGTGCTCACCAATGACGTTGCAGGTAGTGTGGCCAACAACTGGGCGTATCGAATTTAATAAATACATACATATAATCACGCCTGTTTCCCGTAGGGGTAGGTAGAGACCACTTCATTCAACTTGCTACGATCCTTACATACTTGTTACGCTTCATTCACTGTCATTATTCCCTTCATACATGCTCTTCGATTTCGGGTACTCTTGACCTGGCCTTTTTTCAAGACGTCTCCGATTTGGTCTCGAAACGTCCGCTTAGGTCTACCCCTTCCAACATTTAATAAAAAAATTAATAATAATAATAATTTAATAAACTAGCATCTTATCGAAAAGAAAGAAAGTAGTAAACTAGCGAGGAAATCAATGATCATTTTTACTTTAGAGAAGCAACATTTGCCATATATTAAAACTGCACAGATAGCTAAGTGGTTCATCACACAATTTTGAAGAACCATTTGGCAGAGTGACGGGTTCGATCCCCGTATGAGAAGTATATTCGTGTAATCCGCAAATGGTCTTTTTCATATCTGAATTGAATGTTTGAGAGATATCTCACAATAAAATAACATAGTTTGTAAGAAAAAGAGTACACAAAATCATGACAAGCTTGGTAAGGGGTTGGAAAATCTGTAACATGAAATAATCTACCTAACACCATACAAATGTCGCGGGATTGTGTTTATGGAAAAAATCCGATCGATAAGCTTTTGTATATTAGTTCGTCCGCAGATTAGCCTAGTGTATGTTGTGCGGCGAACAATCGACGCCTTATGTAATGTGCCCCTTATGCAGCGTGCCCGCGCGGCTGCGGTCTTGCACAACACAGCTTACAGAACTTTAATCTACCCCTTGATAAGTAATAATCCAGCCTATAAACGTCCCACTGCTGGGCACAGGTCTCTTCCCATATAGAGAAGGCATGAGCATTGATTACCCCCCCTGGTCTCTGCGGATTGGCGATTTCAGATCCCCAAATTTTGGGGCCCAGGTTTCCTCAAGATGTTTTCCTTCACCGTTTGTCAGAAGTGTCTTAGAATAATTAAGAAAGTACATATAACTTTGAAAAAGCCACATTGGTACTTGTCTGGGTTCGAACCTGCAACCTTGAGCATACAAATCCGTTCATTGAACTGCTTGGCCACCACGACATTTTAACCCCTTGATAAGTATTATTGGAAAATCAACTTTACTTCTTTGATATATAGACGAGAATTATCTTGATCAAATAGATGTCAAAGGTATTGCCTTAATTACGGATATAGGAAATTCAACCTTACTGCCTTGATATAAAGACGAGGATTATCTTTTTCACATAGATGTCAAAGGTATTACTACGATTTACGATCCTACTAAGGTTCATTGACTGGCTTAATAACAACATTATTATAGGACATGAAAACAAATTATTCGGTGATAAAATATGCATCAATGTATGATACAATAAGCCATAGTCCTTCGAAGGTTAAGTTGGTTATTCCTGAAATATTTCTAATCAAGTTAAGATTCGCTACATAGTAAAATAAAAAAAAAACGATATATATTTAATGACGTAATTCCTCGCTTGGATTTGAACCTATACATTTAGACCAGAACTGTCAACAATTATGTAACATTGTCTTAATGTAGTTAGGTGACAATGGTTTTCTATCGGAACATGAATCTCATTCACGTAGTTCAGCCCAACCCTACGTGCTATCTGATCAACTTTTCTTCTTAATTTACTGCATAATGACCGATGACCTCAAATCCTTTGCAAGAGATAGTTCAATGTAAATGAACACATCCTGGAATATACTACAATCCGGCAACAAAATTCTGCGCCAGTCTACTTGTTTAGCGAACGAGTAGGTCTGACGTCCAATAATAACGGATGTAACACGACATCTTCCGAGATTTCCTGGTTTCCTAGTAAGTGAGTACCGACTGGTCCCTAAAGCAGGAACACTCACCCGCGGGCCCGCCACGCCCGACATGACGCCGCCACTGACACGCACCAAGTGTTAGAGAGATAAAAGTTGAACCAAATGTTGTCAACAACGTGTGGCCCCGCCAGAGGGCGATAGCGGGGCACGCGCCGGGGGCCCCCTAGCGGGGGGCTAGGGGTAGGGGGGGGGGCAGCGTGCACGCATAGCTGAGCTGTTAGTGTACGCATCGAGCACTAAGTAAACAATTAGCTTACAAATATATACAAACAAATATGTCTCGCTCTTGTCACCGCCGCGCATCGCATATACAGCGGGATGCGCTACTGCAAACATATTTACATAAATATATATTGACGGCCATTGTCCCACGTGAACTGTAACGAATAGATCCATGGGGAGAGGATGTGCATAGATCAACAGCCCTCGCTCGCTGGGAACCGGCGACATTGTGACGCCGTGCGACAACACGAAGGGCGCGCCCGAGGTTCACAATACTTATGTCACCCGCGAGAATTCCGCCGCGGAAGTAACAACACGGCTTTACATAAATGTGGGGAGTTTACATCAGCCGGTGGCCGGCGGCGGCGCGTGTTTACCAAACAGGCCGGGCGCCGCGCCCCCGCGCCCCCGGCGTGCGCCCCGGCGGCGGCGGGTCCGCGCTCGCCGGCACACGGCGGGAGCACCCTGTGCCGGCGAGCGCGCGGCGGCGGCGGGTATAAACGCGGCGCGCGCGCGGTCTCGGCACGCAGTCGCACTCGCACCGCTCTCCGACATGATCGCCTTCAAGAACACCCTCGTCTACTTCCTGCTGTTCTCCGTCGCCGTGCTCGGTGAGCCTCGCTCGCATATCACCGCCGAACGCTAACATCAGATACTTATCTAATCATTGTCGCGAATATTATGTAAACGCGGTTCTAGTTTTCTATCGTTCGCGTGTAGTGCTTACGTTCAGTGGTTTACGTTTTCGTGCGGCGAAATTATGCGTTTCTAATGTCAATATTATGTTTGTAGGCAAGCACAAAAAGATGAAGCCCAAGAAGTTTGTGTCGCCGACCACAAAGGGTATCCAGTGTTACAACTGTCTGTCGTTCGACCACCCTGGCTGCTGGGACCCCGACCATCCTGACTACGCCAACATCACGGTGAGCATGTCCTACGAGATGGAGACTGCAAGACTTGTTTGTAATTTGGGACTTGTACTGATGTTAGCTTTGTATCTCAGGTTCCGAACATCGACTGCTACATCCCTGGCATGGCGTTCCTGTGCATCGTGATCACGTCAGAGTCCGCCAAGCTCGGTGAGTGACGTCACGTCCCGCGTGTTGTGTTCGGGTGGCGGTATCGGGTGTATCTATCTACTATAACGTGTGTGTTTGATCGCTTGCAGTGGAGACGGGGCAGGAGATCGGGCCGGTCCGCGCGCGCACGTGCGTGCCCGCCAAGGACTTCTCCAAGAAGACGGTGTCGTACTCCATGTGCAGCAAGCTGAGCAAGGAGCTGTCGGCGTCGGAGATCTTCTCGCGCATCGCGGTGAGCCGGCCGCAGTGCACGCTCTGCAAGAAGCACCTCTGCACGGACGCGTCGCACTGCTAGCGCCGGTGCTGGCCGCTGTGCTGCTGCTGCTGGTGCCGGGGGCGCGGGGGCGCGGGCGCGGGGGCGGGGGAGGGGGCGAGCGCGCGCCCCGCCGCCCGCCGCCGCGCGCGCCCCCGCCACAATGGGAGCGTGTTACGCAACGTGTTTATTAAACTACCGAAGCAGTTTCCATTCTAAGAAATGCAAAAACGTATAGTACTTTGTTGTTTTGAAACTAACACACTTTGTTAAACTAATCGGAGTTGTTGGGGCGAGAGACGCGCGCGCGTTTTCGTTAGCTTTGTTTTTTATATTTCAATTATTATTTTAATAAACTATTGAGATTAGAGCGGTGGTGTGTCATTACCTTCTCGAGCATGTGGTAGACGTCGGCGAGGTCGACGCCGGGGTAGGGCGACATGCCGTACGTGGCGATCTCCCACAGCAGGATGCCGAACGCCCACACGTCGCTCTTGGTGCTGAAGGTGTTGTAGGCGAGCCCCTCGGGCGCCGTCCACTTGATGGGGAACTTGGCGCCCGCGTGGGCCGTGTACGTGTCGTCGCGCATCAGCCGCGCCAGCCCGAAGTCCGCCACCTTCACCAGGTGGTTCTCGCCCACCAGGCAGTTGCGGGCCGCCAGGTCCCTGCATCACACACACACAGACACATGCATTAGTCGACACCAAAGACACACACATATACACAACAAGTCTAGAGGTTACATGACGGCCGAATCATTTTAAGTGTTCAACATACCTAGCGTAAAGGATGATTGAAAAAGAAAAGAGTAAATGCTTATATGACAAGTATTTGAGATGAGTAGAACCTCATTTAGCTTCCACTCATCTCTACTACTATAACGCAATGTCTTGATTCAAAATGATTGGCCTCATGACAGGGAGATGATGAGGGTACTTTGTCCTGAGATGTAAAATATAAGACAAAATATGTCTGATACGAGATATTGGATTTAACTATGCAATTTAGCGTTACATCACGAGAATGTATGACTCTTGTATACGTCAACCTTGTTACATGACAATTGATCGTTTTACTTTTTTACAAAATATTTCACGTAATCAAAGGCTTGACCATGGATCGATACAGCAACTAAGTTGTGTGTAGTAGTTGCTAGGCGGTAACTTGTGAGCCTTCGACATAGATCAATCAATCAATCAAAATCTTTTTATTTCTTATAAACCAAATAAAAAGTCGCTCAAGTAACGTTACGTTAGATCTACTGACTCTAGTCGCTCGGTTCCAAAGTGTCGTTCCTATGGAGAAGAGCCGGCAAGAAACTCCATATCAATTTTCCTTGATTACCAATGTTTGTAATGTGAATTGAACTTGAGTTCTTACTCATTACTCGGTCACTTACATGTTGCTTGCTTCGGCAAGTGGAAACTTACGAAAACATTGTTATTTTAGGACATCGACAACTCAGTGTGTGTATACTGCGTGTTTTAAACAACATCTCCTCTTACGAAGTAAATACGGTGGCAGCATGCCGCAATCGATATGTTTGTTTATAACGACACTATCTACTCAAATATTGTCATGTTCGTAAATAATTTTATAATGAAAATATTGTTTTTTGTGCGATACCTTTGCACCGCGGTTTCACTAGTCTTACTTTTCCAAGGTAAATTTGGGTTATGTTAAATACCCCCAAAAAAATAATAGAGATTGAAGATTCCTAGATTTTGGGCTATCACATAAATTCCGATTTCTTAATTAGACTTTATTAATTTAGTCGATAAAAAATACTCTTCATGTGTGACACGAATGTACAACATATTTATTATGTTTTGTTAAACATCTGATGACTATAAACAATTTATGAGAATGCGATATCAAACTGATGACTGCCTCGTTGACCTAGTGGTGCTAAGCGCGACTGCTACGCTGGAGGTCTTGGGTTCGATTCCCGAGTCGACCAAGATGTTATTGGGTTTTTCTATGAAATTCTCAATAGCAGGTTGAAGTTTGGATTTGTGCCCGGTAAGTGTCAATAGGCTCGCCCCCTATTACATGGGACCTAAACATATCGGCGAACTGTGGGTGTACATTGGTACACCTCTGCCTAACCCTTCGGGGATACAGGCGTGATGATATGTATGCGATATCAAAAACATTGATTTATAAAATATACCTATACTTAGTACAAAACTGAAATCAGTTGGGATTCAGTCTGGGAATCGGTTGCAACACAGCACTTAGTCGCACGCGTCGTGAACATTTCTCGGCGCAGACAAAGAGGCGACAAGCGTGTAACTTTATACATATTCACGGCAAAGTTATGTTTTGTATACACGTTCGTTACCAACAAATATTTCACATGGGATTCTCGAACTCAAACTCTTAATCTTTATTTGCATGTTAAGGTCTTAGTGAACTAACAGGCACAGCTTAACGGCCTTTTCCAGGCGTAGCAAAATATGAGGGCTAGTAGTAAACTTATCATAAATTAAACTTTTTTATACTTTATACTACTTTATTTTTTAATATTAGTATTTATTGATTTGTTCGGAATAAAGGTTCTCTTTTAGTATGTAGTATAACGTCGGTGATCAATGCTCGTGCCTTCTCTGTATGGGAAGAGGCCGGTGTTTATAGGCTGGATTATTATATATGAAGTTTAACTAGATTATAATGTAGGCCAATGACAGTAATAGGCTTCAGGCAATATATAGTGATGAATTAAACAGATATATATGTCACCGGAAAATAACAAGAACCGTAAGTTTATAATTTTCCTAGGAAATTTATAAACTTCCGTAGGATTCTAAACGAGAGATAAAATGTATTATTTTACGCTCACTTTTTCGTAAAATGATAAACTTACGTAAGTCTCGTGGTAAATTTATAAACTAACGGATATCCATACGTAAGATTCTAAACGGTTCGGCCAATCACAAAAATGCTTTTAATTTTACGATTCTTTAAAAAACGTAAAATAACACACTGCTCTCTGATTGGTCGATGTTGACAGTGCTAATGCCGAGTAATGTTGACAGTGAGAAGGAACACGTGTCGCCATTGGTTGAATAAGTTGACGTGACTTATTCAACCAATGGCGTTTGGTTATTGCTTACTTATTATTTTACGGTCGACTTACGTAAGTTTATCATTTTACGAAAAAGTGAGCGTAAAATAATACAATTTATCTCTCGTTTAGAATCCTACGGAAGTTTATACATTTCCTAGGAAAATTATAAACTTACGGTTCTTGTTATTTTCCGGTGACATATGTATATATAAAAATTATGGTATTCAGTCAACAAAAAAATCTCCTTATGATAAGATTGATTGAATGCTAGTAATTTAGTTATGTTCATCTATACTAATATTATAAAGAGGAAAGATTCGATTGGTTTTTTTTTTAATTGAATAGGATCGGAAACTACTTGACCGATTTTAAAAATTCTTTCACTGTTGGGAAGCTACACTATCTGCGGTTAACATAGGCTATATTAAATTTTCAAAAAAGTTAGGTATCCATAGGATATAGGTATTAACGCGGGTGAAACCGCGGGGCACAGCTAGTTCAATAATATACTCAAACTCTTTAGTACTAGAGTAAATTTATTTCTTATTAAGATAATAAATAAGTCTAATACTTAATTATTCTAATAAAGCCTTCTGCCTCCTTCACTATTTTCTACGCCTTTCTGTTATATACTATGATAAGTCCTTATTTCATTATTAGTCAAGTTAGTTTTACACCGTCTCTCTAATCTACTAAATTCTATTCTAGTCTATTCTACTCTAAAGTAGTATACAAAAGAAAGCCATGACTATATGCAAGCCGTACCCATAGTATAATAGTGGTTGGGTGGTCATTTGTAAACCCTGGGTTATGTGTTAACTAATAGAATGAGTTGATGGGTCGTTCTGCGAAACTTGATCTTTTTACTTCAAATTATAAATTCATACACCTTATACACTTGTTTATTAGGTGAACTCAGGTGAAGTCTCTAATAAGTACTAAGTAATAGAACAAAATGATCATGATTGTTTAAGTGTAAGGGTGTTACCACACCAATCGATCGACGGCAGAATGGACAAGTCGACATCGATCGACAGTTTCTACCATACCATTTACGTCGACCAATCCATTCCTCCATCGATAGACGGCATCGATCGACCATCGATCGATTGGTGTGGTAACACTCTAATTAAGATGAGTGTGGTATATTACAATTCTGACAACCAGTCTTACTAAGTGTTACCTGTTCAAATAGATTATGGAGTGAAGATAGGCAGTCGCTCCAAGGAAAATACGGAATAAAGCGTGTAAATCTTAGAGGATAGATAAGGTACTAAACAGGACTTATATCAGAGTATGAATTGTAAGTATAGTTTTGTTAATTGTACAAAAACTAAGCGCGTCGTTTCATTAAAACTATTTATTATTCAAACCTATAAATATTGCCTAGTTATAATATTCAAACTATCGACATTTTTTTTATCGTCTGGCGTTGCACGGTAAATAATTTGAATCTGTACCGACTGTAGTACATTTTGGCTTAAATTTGCTTACGTTCAGCAGAATTAACGTATTTTTTTTTGCTTTTTGAAATTCTACTCTGTTTCTGTCTACTCGCTCTCTCTAAGTCGAGGGCACGACATGGGTAGAAGTCGGACTTGCACCGACCAAACCTCCCGGTCCCGTACTCGCCCTAGCTGGAGCCGCGGGATCACTTAGCTTACTCAGCGCAGCTCCGGCGTGACCAAGCAAGAAGCGTTTTGCGCTTTTTAACCGACTTTAAAAAAGGAGGAATTCCTGTTTTTTAGTACTTATTATCACAGAACTTTCGACTAGGAAAACTGACTTTGATGACTTTTTTTTTATTTGCAAGCTGGTGCTTACAATTTGGCCCAGTATTGACCGTGGGACTCATGAAAACCATTTAAAGAATATTTTGAAAACGGTATTTTTTGTTTATTTTTTTTTTAAACAAAACTGTGGACTGGAAGAACAGACTTTGTAGATTTTTTGATTTGAAAGCTGGCTCCCCTTACGTTTAGTTTTGATCATATAAAACTCTTTTGAAGTTATTTCTTGTTTTGCGAGGATTATTATAGTAAGGTTATGTATGGACCTGTGTATAAAGGAGCGGCTCTCCAGGTAGCTCATGCCCGAGGCGATCTGCGTGGCCATGTACATGAGCACGACGGCTCCGGGCACGCAGTCGCGGCTGCCGGTGCGCAGGTAGTCGAGCAGGTTCCCGCGCGACATGAACTCGGTGATGATGTAGAAGGGCGGCTCGCGCGTGCACACGCCCAGCAGCTGCACCAGGTTCGGGTGGCGCATCTCCTTCATTATCGCCGCTTCTTCGAGGAAGTCCTTCAGGGCCATCGTGTCGTCTTTTAGTGTTTTTACTGCCACCTGTACGAGAAAATATGAGTTCATTACAATTTTTTTTTTGTTGCTTTTGATATTGTTTTTTTTTGGGGTTTGCGTCTAGATTTGACGAAAGCGTACCGAACGAGCATTACACGAATTGCTCGCAAGCATGCCGCAAATGCACTCGTGTCAAGAACGAGTCGTTTAGATTTAGACACATCCTTAGCCCTCTTACGCAATAGCGGTTAACCGCGGGGGCGGCTAACCGCGCCGTCCAGTTTAATATGCAACCGCTTGGCGGTTAACCGCAAGTGCGTAAGAGGGCTTAGGCCCGGCGCCCACTATCGGCTGGCAAAGGGGCGGCTCGGTACAGCTCGGGCGCCTTACGGCGGCTTCGGGATTATTCGGGCGGCTTCGGACGGCTTCGTACGGCCTTAGGCGCCTGAGACCTGCCTCGGCAGTCGTAAGCACACCTAAGGACGCCGTGGCTGAATTTGAGTACCCTCAGAATAGTTCGTGCGGCAGAAACATCGCAGAGCAGTCGTAACGTTACGTGAAAACAGTTGTGCGTGTGTATTAATAATGGTGGATTGGGACTTAGTTCTCATTATTCATCTGGCTGAAGAAGAGAAACTTGGAGCCTTAAGGCTAAGAAGAACATTTTGGGTGAATAAGCTTTGGATGCAAAGATGTAGGTACTTTGTTTAATGACATACGATATGACGTTCGTTTTCTTCTATCATCGTCAAACTGATACTATGTGATAATGGAGGCGCGTGCGGTGATCGACATGACTGTTCTGCGACGTGTCTGATCCGAAAATGCTACCCGAGCTACCCGAAGCCCGGCTCGGCGTCCTTAGCCATGCTTACGACTACCGAGACCGCCCAAGTCGCCCGAAACCAGCGTAAAGAGCTCGAGCTGTACCGAGCAGCACCGATAGTGGGCGCCGGGACTTAAACATTGAAATAAAACTACTTTTTACTGATTTTGTCGCGGTTTATTGTCGATTTTAGGTCCCGACGTTTCGACACGTTTGCAGGTCACGGGCTGACGGGCAGGCGTTGATACCTAAAATATAAACCGCGACAAAATCCGTAGAAAAAGTAGTTCTTGAAATTGCTTAGTGATGTTAAGAGGAAAAGCGATCGGAGAGATCATTGAAAATAAACCCTGAGTTTCTGAAAGACTGATCAATAAAACTTTATCCTAATTAACAGATTTCCAGCCTATGTACCTAAGTGCGTGTAGTGTGTGGAGTGTGTGGAGTGTGTGGAGTGTAAGGGTACTGACGGTGATGTTGCCGCGCTTCCAGGCGGCCTCGTACACGTCGCCGTACTGGCCGCCGCCGAGCTTGTACGAGTGCGTGTAGTGTGTGGAGTGTGTGGAGTGTGTGGGTACTGACGGTGATGTTGCCGCGCTTCCAGGCGGCCTCGTACACGTCGCCGTACTGGCCGCCGCCGAGCTTGTACGAGTGCGTGTAGTGCGTGTAGTGTGTGGAGTGTGTGGAGTGTGTGGGTACTGACGGTGATGTTGCCGCGCTTCCAGGCGGTCTCGTACACGTCGCCGTACTGGCCACCGCCGAGCTTGTACGAGTGTGTGGAGTGTGTGGAGTGTGTGGAGTGTGTGGGTACTGACGGTGATGTTGCCGCGCTTCCAGGCGGCCTCGTACACGTCGCCGTACTGGCCGCCGCCGAGCTTGTACGAGTGTGTGGAGTGTGTGGGTACTGACGGTGATGTTGCCGCGCTTCCAGGCGGCCTCGTACACGTCGCCGTACTGGCCGCCGTACTGGCCGCCGCCGAGCTTGTACGAGTGTGTGGAGTGTGTGGAGTGTGTGGAGTGTGTGGGTACTGACGGTGATGTTGCCGCGCTTCCAGGCGGCCTCGTACACGTCGCCGTACTGGCCGCCGCCGAGCTTGTACGAGTGTGTGGAGTGTGTGGGTACTGACGGTGATGTTGCCGCGCTTCCAGGCGGCCTCGTACACGTCGCCGTACTGGCCGCCGTACTGGCCGCCGCCGAGCTTGTACGAGTGTGTGGAGTGTGTGGAGTGTGTGGGTACTGACGGTGATGTTGCCGCGCTTCCAGGCGGCCTCGTACACGTCGCCGTACTGGCCGCCGTACTGGCCGCCGCCGAGCTTGTACGAGTGTGTGGAGTGTGTGGAGTGTGTGGGTACTGACGGTGATGTTGCCGCGCTTCCAGGCGGCCTCGTACACGCCGCCGTACTGGCCGCCGCCGAGCTTGTACGAGTGTGTGGAGTGTGTGGAGTGTGTGGGTACTGACGGTGATGTTGCCGCGCTTCCAGGCGGCCTCGTACACGTCGCCGTACTGGCCGCCGCCGAGCTTGTACGAGTGTGTGGAGTGTGTGGAGTGTGTGGAGTGTGTGGAGTGTGTGGGTACTGACGGTGATGTTGCCGCGCTTCCAGGCGGCCTCGTACACGCCGCCGTACTGGCCGCCGCCGAGCTTGTACGAGTGTGTGGAGTGTGTGGAGTGTGTGGAGTGTGTGGAGTGTGTGGGTACTGACGGTGATGTTGCCGCGCTTCCAGGCGGCCTCGTACACGCCGCCGTACTGGCCGCCGCCGAGCTTGTACGAGTGTGTGGAGTGTGTGGAGTGTGTGGGTACTGACGGTGATGTTGCCGCGCTTCCAGGCGGCCTCGTACACGCCGCCGTACTGGCCGCCGCCGAGCTTGTACGAGTGTGTGGAGTGTGTGGAGTGTGTGGAGTGTGTGGAGTGTGTGGGTACTGACGGTGATGTTGCCGCGCTTCCAGGCGGCCTCGTACACGCCGCCGTACTGGCCGCCGCCGAGCTTGTACGAGTGTGTGGAGTGTGTGGAGTGTGTGGAGTGTGTGGAGTGTGTGGAGTGTGTGGGTACTGACGGTGATGTTGCCGCGCTTCCAGGCGGCCTCGTACACGCGGCCGTACTGGCCGCCGCCGAGCTTGTACGAGTGTGTGGAGTGTGTGGAGTGTGTGGAGTGTGTGGAGTGTGTGGGTACTGACGGTGATGTTGCCGCGCTTCCAGGCGGCCTCGTACACGTCGCCGTACTGGCCGCCGCCGAGCTTGTACGAGTGTGTGGAGTGTGTGGAGTGTGTGGAGTGTGTGGAGTGTGTGGGTACTGACGGTGATGTTGCCGCGCTTCCAGGCGGCCTCGTACACGCCGCCGTACTGGCCGCCGCCGAGCTTGTACGAGTGTGTGGAGTGTGTGGAGTGTGTGGGTACTGACGGTGATGTTGTCGCGCTTCCAGGCGGCCTCGTACACGCCGCCGTACTGGCCGCCGCCGAGCTTGTACGAGTGTGTGGAGTGTGTGGAGTGTGTGGAGTGTGTGGAGTGTGTGGGTACTGACGGTGATGTTGCCGCGCTTCCAGGCGGCCTCGTACACGCCGCCGTACTGGCCGCCGCCGAGCTTGTACGAGTGTGTGGAGTGTGTGGAGTGTGTGGAGTGTGTGGGTTCTGACGGTGATGTTGCCGCGCTTCCAGGCGGCCTCGTACACGCCGCCGTACTGGCCGCCGCCGAGCTTGTACGAGTGTGTGGAGTGTGTGGAGTGTGTGGGTACTGACGGTGATGTTGCCGCGCTTCCAGGCGGCCTCGTACACGCCGCCGTACTGGCCGCCGCCGAGCTTGTACGAGTGTGTGGAGTGTGTGGAGTGTGTGGAGTGTGTGGGTACTGACGGTGATGTTGCCGCGCTTCCAGGCGGCCTCGTACACGTCGCCGTACTGGCCGCCGCCGAGCTTGTACGAGTGTGTGGAGTGTGTGGAGTGTGTGGAGTGTGTGGGTACTGACGGTGATGTTGCCGCGCTTCCAGGCGGCCTCGTACACGTCGCCGTACTGGCCGCCGCCGAGCTTGTACGAGTGTGTGGAGTGTGTGGAGTGTGTGGAGTGTGTGGAGTGTGTGGAGTGTGTGGGTACTGACGGTGATGTTGCCGCGCTTCCAGGCGGCCTCGTACACGCCGCCGTACTGGCCGCCGCCGAGCTTGTACGAGTGTGTGGAGTGTGTGGAGTGTGTGGAGTGTGTGGGTACTGACGGTGATGTTGCCGCGCTTCCAGGCGGCCTCGTACACGTCGCCGTACTGGCCGCCGTACTGGCCGCCGCCGAGCTTGTACGAGTGTGTGGAGTGTGTGGAGTGTGTGGGTACTGACGGTGATGTTGCCGCGCTTCCAGGCGGCCTCGTACACGTCGCCGTACTGGCCGCCGCCGAGCTTGTACGAGTGTGTGGAGTGTGTGGAGTGTGTGGAGTGTGTGGAGTGTGTGGGTACTGACGGTGATGTTGCCGCGCTTCCAGGCGGCCTCGTACACGCCGCCGTACTGGCCGCCGCCGAGCTTGTACGAGTGTGTGGAGTGTGTGGAGTGTGTGGAGTGTGTGGAGTGTGTGGGTACTGACGGTGATGTTGCCGCGCTTCCAGGCGGCCTCGTACACGCCGCCGTACTGGCCGCCGCCGAGCTTGTACGAGTGTGTGGAGTGTGTGGAGTGTGTGGAGTGTGTGGAGTGTGTGGAGTGTGTGGAGTGTGTGGGTACTGACGGTGATGTTGCCGCGCTTCCAGGCGGCCTCGTACACGCCGCCGTACTGGCCGCCGCCGAGCTTGTACGAGTGTGTGGAGTGTGTGGAGTGTGTGGAGTGTGTGGAGTGTGTGGAGTGTGTGGAGTGTGTGGGTACTGACGGTGATGTTGCCGCGCTTCCAGGCGGCCTCGTACACGCGGCCGTACTGGCCGCCGCCGAGCTTGTACGAGTGTGTGGAGTGTGTGGAGTGTGTGGAGTGTGTGGAGTGTGTGGGTACTGACGGTGATGTTGCCGCGCTTCCAGGCGGCCTCGTACACGTCGCCGTACTGGCCGCCGCCGAGCTTGTACGAGTGTGTGGAGTGTGTGGAGTGTGTGGAGTGTGTGGAGTGTGTGGGTACTGACGGTGATGTTGCCGCGCTTCCAGGCGGCCTCGTACACGCCGCCGTACTGGCCGCCGCCGAGCTTGTACGAGTGTGTGGAGTGTGTGGAGTGTGTGGGTACTGACGGTGATGTTGTCGCGCTTCCAGGCGGCCTCGTACACGCCGCCGTACTGGCCGCCGCCGAGCTTGTACGAGTGTGTGGAGTGTGTGGAGTGTGTGGAGTGTGTGGAGTGTGTGGGTACTGACGGTGATGTTGCCGCGCTTCCAGGCGGCCTCGTACACGCCGCCGTACTGGCCGCCGCCGAGCTTGTACGAGTGTGTGGAGTGTGTGGAGTGTGTGGAGTGTGTGGGTTCTGACGGTGATGTTGCCGCGCTTCCAGGCGGCCTCGTACACGCCGCCGTACTGGCCGCCGCCGAGCTTGTACGAGTGTGTGGAGTGTGTGGAGTGTGTGGGTACTGACGGTGATGTTGCCGCGCTTCCAGGCGGCCTCGTACACGCCGCCGTACTGGCCGCCGCCGAGCTTGTACGAGTGTGTGGAGTGTGTGGAGTGTGTGGAGTGTGTGGGTACTGACGGTGATGTTGCCGCGCTTCCAGGCGGCCTCGTACACGTCGCCGTACTGGCCGCCGCCGAGCTTGTACGAGTGTGTGGAGTGTGTGGAGTGTGTGGAGTGTGTGGGTACTGACGGTGATGTTGCCGCGCTTCCAGGCGGCCTCGTACACGTCGCCGTACTGGCCGCCGCCGAGCTTGTACGAGTGTGTGGAGTGTGTGGAGTGTGTGGAGTGTGTGGAGTGTGTGGAGTGTGTGGGTACTGACGGTGATGTTGCCGCGCTTCCAGGCGGCCTCGTACACGCCGCCGTACTGGCCGCCGCCGAGCTTGTACGAGTGTGTGGAGTGTGTGGAGTGTGTGGAGTGTGTGGGTACTGACGGTGATGTTGCCGCGCTTCCAGGCGGCCTCGTACACGTCGCCGTACTGGCCGCCGTACTGGCCGCCGTACTGGCCGCCGCCGAGCTTGTACGAGTGTGTGGAGTGTGTGGAGTGTGTGGGTACTGACGGTGATGTTGCCGCGCTTCCAGGCGGCCTCGTACACGTCGCCGTACTGGCCGCCGCCGAGCTTGTACGAGTGTGTGGAGTGTGTGGAGTGTGTGGAGTGTGTGGAGTGTGTGGGTACTGACGGTGATGTTGCCGCGCTTCCAGGCGGCCTCGTACACGCCGCCGTACTGGCCGCCGCCGAGCTTGTACGAGTGTGTGGAGTGTGTGGAGTGTGTGGAGTGTGTGGAGTGTGTGGGTACTGACGGTGATGTTGCCGCGCTTCCAGGCGGCCTCGTACACGCCGCCGTACTGGCCGCCGCCGAGCTTGTACGAGTGTGTGGAGTGTGTGGAGTGTGTGGAGTGTGTGGAGTGTGTGGAGTGTGTGGAGTGTGTGGAGTGTGTGGAGTGTGTGGAGTGTGTGGGTACTGACGGTGATGTTGCCGCGCTTCCAGGCGGCCTCGTACACGTCGCCGTACTGGCCGCCGCCGAGCTTGTGCTTCATGACGATGTCGGTGCGGTCGATCTCCCAGTGGTCGGGCGGCGCGAGCGGGAACACACTGGGCTTGTTGCGCTTCGGCGCGGGGTACAGCAGCTGCGTGATCAGCCCGTCGCCCACCACCGAGTGGTGGTGCACCAGCTCCGCTAGCGTGCCGAACTTCGACTCCGATGTTACGTACACCTGCACGAATAACGTACAATAAATAAACAAATGCGGACAATATCACATACAAAGCTCTGAACTATGGACTTGTGTTATGGTATTTAGAAACAACCCTCTTTTCGCAATGTAGAAAAATTGGTTTCTACATTGACCCGTCCGGGGATCGAACCCGGGACCTAGCGACTTCATGGAAACCGGTGTGTACGCCACTCGACCATGGAAGTCGTCATTTTTATAGTACACTCGAAATAAAGCATATGCCACTGTGGAATCTCTTAGGAATACTAGCTTTTCGCAGTTCTGACCTCATATTTTTTGCTGTCATGTATAAAAGATTATGTTAATCAACACTCGATGCAAAGAATATGTCACTGTAGGTAAGCTGTTCTGTAAGAATCTGTTAAGAGTTTCGTTTTTTTAGAAACTCATTTTTCTTTTACAATAAAAGAAAGCTTGTTTTTGATATCGTTAAAGAAAGTTCTTTAACGATATCAAAAATAAATAAATTAGCAAAATTTTATTATTTACATGGTTTTAATAATTTGTAAAGGTTATACTTTGGACTTTACTTAACAGTGGCGCCGTAGAGAATGTAATTGTTTTTCTGTGTATTATTATATTGTTGTTTAGCTCCAAACAGTTCAGCTTGCGTTATACTTGTTGACTAAAAGTATAACTCAAGCTGAACCATTTCCTTACTTATGTCATAAAGTCACGTCAAAAAAAGAGAAGCTCTAAGTTTAACACAAGTGGCTATCTCTGAATTTCGTCTGTGGCCTCGTTAACAATAACCAAAAAAAAAAACGATTTCAAAAATTTCTCATGTGTATTTGACAGCTACTGATCAAACTTGCACTCCTTTCCTCCTTTCACTGGCTCCTTAAGAATATATTATTTCTGTATATATTGTTACCTTTCCATCAGAGTCCTCGTTGATCCGGTAGTGGTAGACGCGGCCCTCGTACCGCAGCGAGATGCTGCGCTGTCCCGGACTCGACTCCGACTCGCGCACCTAAACAACAATAAAATAATACATATTGTCAAACAAATAATTTAATTTCAAGACATATTACATATCGTCAAAGTTGCGGGCACCCGGTGGATGCAATTGGGGAGTTGTCGTTCATTGTGGCGTTCTAGGGGGGAGGGAAGGCCTTTGTTCAGCAGTGGACGTCTTCCGGCTGATGGTGATGATTACATTCTCGAGAAATAAAAGATGGATCGATTTTCAAGATGTAATACATGATCGATTCTTATTTCGATTCTTCTCTAAAGATTTTAATTCCTTGGGAGTGTCAAAACTTTGCGACACAAACGGCTGTATCTTTTGATTACGTTAGCCTAGGAGTTTAATTTTTTGCTTAGCTTTAAATGACAGTAGAACTGAGTATACGATATCACTTTCAGCTATTTCTTGATTCCCGCACACGTTCCTGAGAAAAATTGACTTGACAGACAGAGTGAAGGGTGGGCGTTTTGGGGTCGGTTCATATCTGGCGGTGGTAGCGTGTTGTCGGTCGCGTGGCGCTGGGGCGGGCGGGCGCATGGCGGAGCATTCGGCCTTTCACACTAACCTGACGACGCGTTGGTGCGTCAGGTGTGAGAGGTTGGATGTTTTGTTGTGTGCTTGTTCGTTCTGGCGTTGCTAGGCCGATGTTGCGCGCTACCTTTTTCGCCGGATATGAACCGACCCCTAGGGTGCTGTCTTTTGTAAAAAAAAATGACGTTTAATAAGTGCTACTTTGTAGCCTAACTTAAATAAAAGATTTTTTATTTTGATTTTGATTTTAGAGGGAGCGTATTATTCTCTTGAGGTATGGGACCCTAAAAAACAAAAAAAAGTCGCCTGAAATACAAGTTTGCAAATAATCGGCTAGCAGCAATATAATCACTTACATGAACTATTCAATCAAACTATTACCTAAATATGTAACTTTAATTTTACTATTTAACTTAAGAAATATTAAAACTATATCTAAGATCACCCTTATTATTACTGGATGTTATTTTAATAAATTACAGGATCCTAGTTAATAGTAAATTGTAATAGAAAAATCAACTTCAAAAATTTGTGAACCTGTGTAAGCAGCGTTGTTGCGTAACGAAAAATATGAAAGGGTAAATTAACAAAGGACTCCGGAATATTCCACGCGAAACTTTTAAAGCCGTATAAACTCTTGACTAAAACTTTGCTTATAAAAACCCTGTTAGTTACCGCCAGCAACACGCAATAATTATGAACAAACTAGCTGTGCTCCGCAGTTTCACCCGCGTGAATCCATAGGTCCCGTTCTCGGTGCCTTTATATTATTGGGGGCGGACATTAATCCAACAAATCACTATCAAATAACAATAGACAGGATTACTTAATATGGTAATTAAATATACTAAAATTTTCTAATTTTAGCGCATTTTATTTTATTTTTTTCATAATTTCAAACCTTCTCTTGACAATAACAAATACAACAAAAAAAGAATTAGCGAAATCGGTATAGGCGTTATTGAGTTATGCGCTTACCAACACATTTAGCGATTCATTTTTATGTATAAGATAATATCGTTCAACTCGAGGTACATTAAATCTGTCGCGTATATTCGTATATTTTCAATTACCGCGTGTCGGCTCCCGCACATGGTTCGGACAGGCATCGCCGCGGAGAGAACGTTTTAATCGTAAATTAATTGCGTATCGATCAGCAGCGAACCGAACTTGGGAAACTACTCGGGAAATTGTGCGAAGTTGGATTAGTTCAGACTTTCAGAGCGAGTACAGAGCGAGCATGTATGTGTGTGTGTGTGTGTGTGTGTGTGTGTGTATGAATCTCATTAGATCGAGACTTTGATGTGGGTGTTGTTAGTTGTAGTATATTAAGAAAGGGTTACACTGAGAGACATCTACGCGTTGCCCATCGCAACATGTCCTGCAATATTTTTCTTTTTCAGATGTGGACGTAATATTGCATTGCTAAAAAATTCGGGCACCTAAGACGTTTTTTTTTCTAGTAATAATTTTAAACCGAAAAGATGCCAATAAATAAAATGCGTTACTAAAAAACAAATTGAAGTTTCACTTTTTTACATATTTATATTTGATTAAAATTTTTGAAATCCCATTTGTTCTGATCCTTGTCATATTAAATATCCTATCCTGCTTATCATTTATTCAGCTATAAACTGATCTAACAAAAGTACTAAATAAAGAACGAGCACTTTTCTTCCTGTGCCCGTTTTAGTCGTAAAGGGGTGTACCGTGTACTACATATCACACAAAGCCTAGCTCACGACTTTACGTGAAACAATGAAGCAGACGTCGAACTGTTTCTAAACAGCGAGTATCCAACTCCGCGATAGTGTCGCGCCGACAATGAACAGTTGCAGAGAGCCGCGAGGGGAATGGACACAACACTACAACTGAATTCGGTCGCTATGAAGCGCTGATAAAAAGCATTGGACAGTTAACAACGCTAGGTAAGCAATGGTGTTCCAAATAGAATCGAGCTTTTGTGAAACCTGAACAAGTTTCATAGCAGAAAAGCTACGAGATGGTATATAACACACAATAGGTACGGATCCTTTGTGTTCGGGACAAAGTGAAAATGTTCCCGTAATTCCTATCGTAATGAGGATCACGTCTGCAGCAAGCCAGCTTGTTCGCGAGCATAATAATAATAATGATGTCAGTAATGATACCGTATGCTTTTATGAAGACACTTCAATTGTACCATTACAAAGAAGTATAACCGTCTAAAGACGCCAAACGCTGTATACGTCGCAGCGAGCGCTCGCGTGTTTGTGTGTCTGTATGTCTGACCCCCAGTTTCTAAAACACTGACCAATTTAGTCCGTTTTCAAATCAACTAATCTCGACTGTGATTGATTGCCCCAAAATACTAACAACCTATCACAGCGCTTCACAGGTGAGGAACCAATTTTTCCGCCAATCAAGGTTTCGGAAACCGGAGATGAGTGTTAGGTGCGTGTGTATGAGTGTGTGTGTGTGTGTGTGTGTGTACGTACCAGGAAGCTGCCGTTGATGCCGGAGGAGAGCAGGTACTCGGCGGCGTTGCGGGAGATGGGCCCGTGGTACCAGGAGTGCTTCTCGAGCGAGTTGACCGGCGTGACGTAGTTACTAGGCACCCAGCCGACGCCGCCCGCCAGCGTGTGCGCCTCGCACCACTCGCCGCTCTTGTTGTAGCTCTTTATGCGGACCTGTTCGCCTGAACACACAAACACGGTGACGTCAGTACTGGGAAACTTATCCAAATAATCAATTCTCAATTTTAGGGTTCCAAACATAAGTTTTACATTGGTTGGTAGGTTGTAGCGAGTCACTATTTTGGACTCTGTCGGGCTCAGCATAGAATGTCGGACAAGACAGACGGAGAGACACATATAGTTGGTTTTGAGAAGATAGCATGGAAGTAAATCGCTGTTCTTTGGACAATATTTTAATTGCAAAATATGTGAGTACGAACCCGCACCACGTCGCACATTGGTGGTTCTGTTCATTATTTTTTTAGTAAGGCATCTAGCTAGGTGTTGAGCAAGAATTAAACTACAATTGATCACCACACTGCAGTAGTGGCACTTTCAATAACAATAATAAAACAATATTTTCAAACGAAGCGCAACATTCGCGGATATTTTAATGAATGATACGATACTGACAGGGATAATGTATTGTTTTCCTTGTTACTAATTTAATCCTAATTTAATGAGTTAGACTAAAACATGTATAAGGCAAATGTATATTTAAAACTAGAATCCATTTCAGTACCGTAAGGCACCTCGCGCACTAGACGGCCACGACCACCAGTAGCCGCAACGATGAAATTTACTAAGTGGCTAAGTGCGCGACGGTTATATGGTTTCTTTAGTAAATCTGATCGTTGCGACCACTGGTCGTGGTCGCGGCCGTCTAGTGCGCGAGGTGCCTTAATGTAAGTAGCTGGCTTTACCTATTACGCTTTCACGGATTAACCGAACGAATTGTTTGTTTACTGTAACTATCATGTACCTAATCCAAAAAAAAAACAGGGACTACTTTATTCCTAAACAACAGAAATCCGTGCGAGCTAGCACGGTCTTATAATACGTAAGATTCAGTTTATAATGCCATGTAATAAGTTGCACATGTGTACTAGGTCTACAGCCTTCTATATTTCCTTTAATCCTCAAAGTAAACAATCCTCGGAGTGCACGTTGTTTGCACACAGCGATCTCAGTCAAGCCTGCACCGTCTTCGGATGACAATCAATACAGCAAACACGATACGTGTGGACTAGCTTATTGTTAACAAGCCAAGTAGTGCGTCTGCCGCCCTAGTACCGTCGGAGGTAAATGTTTGTATTACACCCGCCTGAAAGCTCTTAGCTATGTGTATGTATGTATGTGTGTATGTGTGTATGTATGTAGGGTATTGTTGTAGTAATCACATTAGGCACTTGCATTAGAAGCTACAAGCATGACCAGCGATCTGATAATCTTAATGTAGTTAGGCGAGTAGCCACAGGATAATTGGGCTCTTCGTTACTTTATAATTTGTTACATTATTATAAACTAGCTAGTGCCCCGCGGTTTCACCCGCGTGAATGACAATACATACACTATGTTTATAAATTATAGCTTATGTGTTATTCCGATGTTTAAGCTACATTATTGTTAAGTTTCATTAAAATCCATTCAGTAGTTTTTGCGTGAAAGAGTAACAAACACCCACACATTCATTCTCACAAACTTTCACATTTATAATATTACTAGGATTGTTAGTACACATTTCGGGCTAGATTTTCAACCGACTTCAAAGAGGAGGGTTTCAATACGACTGTAAGCTTATGTAAAAATTAATATTAGAATGATAAAAACTAAAATACTTTTCTTAATATAATATTTTATTGAAATATAATTTTGTTATGTTTTTAATTAAGTTTTATCTTTAATTTTATTTAAATATTGATAAATTATATTATTTTTAAGATATAATGTATTTCATTTTTCACAAATAAAGATTTGATTTGAAGCTTCATCTTTATTTTTAGATCTTTGCTCATCCCACTCTACTCTACTCCAAAAAATTTCTTTTGAAATCCATCCACGATTGGATGGATTTGAAAAGATATTGTTGTCATTGTTAGGGTAAAGGTACCTCGGAGATAAACCTATAAATATTTCAATTGAATTCATATCCGTCTACATATGTGCCATCAATAGAAATCGGTTATATAAAGTCGGTCGCTGAAAGCCTCGCATCCCAAGTGTCTCCGTTAAAATAGACTTTTCTTTTTTATAAAATCACAAGAACTTGCCATATTCCTCGAACATTATTAAGTAGCAATATTAACAGACATCCGTTTCCATTACACGGTATAAATATCAGTTTGTAACATTCGTCGTATTTCATAAAGTAGCTGTGTCTACAGTCATCCTACGCCGAGTGGGGTGGGACTCGGCAGCCACCCCGGGCCGGGATGGCGGGCGGTGCATCGTAACGTGATTTCCTCTGTCATCAAGCTGCGATGCGTTATGTGTAGGCTACCTGTGTTAATATATTACTAGCTGTGAACCGCGGTTTCACCTCAATACTTAAATTCCGTTTTCAATGTCTTTATAATTATTTTGCTATTCGGGGCGGAGACGAATACTTTTTTTTAGATTCTTTCAGGCATTAATTTTTCTTTCCGTAAGAACCATTGCTGATGGCGGGACGAACTGGAGTCCTTTCATAAGGAGTGGATGAAATTGATGCCTTAACCAGAGATAATTGGAAGGAGGGTAAGGAGGCCCTTGCCTTGTGCAGTGGGACAGAAAAGACTAGGAAAAAAAAGAACAATGCTCGACGCTCGTACTTCAAGGAGTTTCATAAAATAAGAATTGGCGAAATCGGTTCCGCTGCTCTCGAGATTTGCGCTTAGCAAAATTCAGTGATTCATTTTATATTATAGATAACGTTCATAGTACAGGAACACGAATGTATTTACAGATCATCTGAGTAGCTTGGATCTATCTTTAGACAAGTGGATTGTGATAAAACGTAAAATACAGGGTGTTAAGAAAACTCTGTCCTGGGTAACGATATCAGATTCTATTGTCCGACTCGCACTTGACCGGTTTTTCCTTTTGAGGTACGCAACCCTAAAAACCTTTATTTTGGGGGACTTCACAGTAAAAAAATGGTTATATCAAAATTTATTATTATGCTTACTTTCATGAATATTTCAATGTTCATATTTTATTTGGTCATGTGATGGTAAACCTATAACACCCTTTGGAGTCGGCCGGGGTTTTCTTAATCCTATTGTATATTTCCTTTGCCCAACAGTGGGATCATGTGTAGGCTATTAAAAAAAAAACCAAGGTAATGTTTGGCTCAGTCGGTAACGCGTTACGTGGCATGAATCATTTCTTTAAAAGGTTATTTTAAACTATAATATTATAACAGGTTAATGACATAATGTAATTAACTGTATTTATATCCCGTGATAAGGATTTCAAATATGGGCAATGTGAGTAATAGTTACATAATAACAACAAATTATTTACATTCATCCTGCCTTGTAATACTAGTCGAATTGAGTAGTGTATCAACAAATTTCTGCATAGAATATAACTGGTGCTTTTCATCCTACCCTACTAATTAAGAAGCCTTATTAAAAGTAGAGCAATATAAATACTCATTCGTAATACCGGCGAGCAACAAGTACGTGCAGGAACAATGTGACAACATGATATGATGGAAAGTGGCGGCAACAATACGCCGCAGTGGTACAGTGGTGCAGTGTGCCAGGTGGCTCCCCCGGAGACACATTGTTCTCGCGCTAACAGAAAACTACTCCCCCCCTCTCCCGCCTTCCTAAGTACCTACAGTACACCCCCCACCGCCCCGCGCACGCCCGGCATTATCATAATTAGAACAAAGGAGATTTATCGCAGCGCCGACCACGTGAAAAAATACTGCAAGCTACGGATGTTTATGAGGGAGCTTGCTTTATTTATGCTTAGTTCCGGATTCGTCTGTATGGCGACTTTAATACTTAAGAGCAAAACCAAACGGACAGGAAAATTTGAACAATTATTGCTGTCAAATTACTAGTTTTTAATAAAAACGCATCGCGTCAACGTATTACAACAAATTCGCAATTTGACGGCAAGCTTAGCTGGTATTCTCTATGACTTTATTTTTGCAAGGTTTTATACACGAGCCAACGCGACGATTTTTATCTCTAAGCAAAAGCTAAACAAAGTTATAGAGGTTCGAACTTAGGTACGCGTTGTTGAACACAAAAGTTGTCGGGTACCGGACGCTACCGTTGCCTTGTGTACGAAGGGCTTTAGTGCAGCGTGGCTCAGGTGGTAGGCGCGACACTAGAATATAATGATGGGTATTCTTATGCTCGCGCGTGAGATTTACATTCTACCTATATCTGTCAGGTTCATAATGTGATGATAACAAGTACTCCTAGTTTATGTCATTGAAGTACTGCAACCTTAGAGTATACATAAGGAACTAGAGTGAGCCTATCAGAGTTTGAACGTAAGCACTAGTGTGAAATGTGTGTTTTGTCGTGAATTATGTATGAAGATGGAACTTGCCGTTTTAATTATTATCCTAACAATGTCAAAACCATCGATATTTTTGTATATAAGTTACTCGTTGCGCGAAAATTAACTTAAATGAAAAACTAAATGTACTAGGTTCAGACTAAAAACTGCTCTCGCTTGGCACAAGGCGAAACTAGCGATAGTAGCAGTCTATGTATATAGTACGTCAATGACTGTAACCCATAATCTTGAAGTTACAAATTAGAAGTAGTCCCTAATTCACGTGTTATCACCTATTGATCGGATTGTAGATTGATTATCTTAGTCTAAATCGGCATTCACCGCAGAATCTTTGGAAAGTAACGTTCTGTATAGGTACTATAGAATATGTGTGTGCTACGGATAATGTACGTTTTTTAACTTTAATCAGACATCGTCTCGATAAGAACGTGATACGTTCGTTCACTAACTCCGTATCTATATGTCCCATAAAAATATTAAATACAGGTATGACCTGTCTTCTAAATGCCCTTCTTGGCGTATCGATCAATGGCATAGTAGCTAGATTTTTGTGGACAAGTACTCAGCTACGCGGACAGCGTAAAATGCTCTGAGCTGCTTAAAGTCTAGGTAATGGTATTTGTTATTAAGAAAATAGTAAGATTCATTTATAACTACGGCTACGTGGAAAGAAATAAAACCTGAGCAGTATTGGTTCTGCGAAGAGAAGGGTTCATATCAAACTAAGTTATTTATTAGTATTCGCTGCTCCCGTCCCACTGCGAGGTAAACGCCTCTTCCTTTTGCAACCCCCTCTAGTTAGAATCTAGCACACAACGTAGGGGTTGTATTTATAGCTTAGCTTCCTCAAGATTTCCTTCATGTCCGGCCGGTAAGAGTAATAATCTTAGAGTATACATCTGAAACTATAGAGTGAGCCTATCAGAGTTTAAACCGTAAGCACTAGTGTGAACAAGTGTCGTCGTGAATTATGTATGAAGATAGAGCTTGCCGTTTTAAAAAATCTATCTAAAACACTAATATTATCCTAACAATGTCAAAACCATCGATATTTTCTTATATAAGTTATTCGTTGCGCGAAAACTAACTTAAATGAAAAACGAAATGTACTAGGATCAGACTAAAAACTGCTCTCGCTTGGCACAAGGGGAACCTAGCGATAATAGCAGTCTATGCATATCATACGTCGATGGTAATAATATTCCGGGACAATTCACACACGGTTATCTGATCCCAAGCTAAGCAGGGCTTGTGTTATGGTAACCAGACAACTGAAAAACATACTTATATATTTTTATCAGTTGTTTATTACACCCAGACGAAGAACAAATAATCGTGCTCATCACACAAACATTTGTCCTGAGTGGGAATCGAACCCACGACCTCTGGTATAGCCCGTCGAATATTAAGAGTGATATAATATAATATGCTACTTATTATGCATCATTTCATTTTCTAGGGTAAGGACCTTCTTTTTGTACACTACTCTAGCGACTTATGTACCAAGATACTTTCCTTATAGTTCTATCACACAAGCGATTGTTAATCATATACGATAACGATAACACAACCTCAACACATCGACATCACAGCTGCACCTCGAGTGACGTAGTCCTGTACTACTGCCATAAGAAAACTGAACTTAGCGACACTAAACTAAGTAACCAATTTACGACCTTAAACTATTGTATTAATGTTGATAATTGGTTACTTCGTTTCGAGTAGAAAAGAGTGAAAGGTCTAGTGAAAGAAAAGAGGCCGTATTCTTTTCTTATGACGGCAGTGTAGACAAAGAGCTGGGATTATTATGTTAGCTCTCCGGAGCGTGCGTGCTGTCCTGTAGTTGGAGAGCTCTCTGGTCCCTGGGTAGTGGGTAGGCCTGTAGTCAAAGAGCTGGGGGTGTTATGTGGGTACCTTTCTTGAGGCTGAGCTGGTTCTCGCCGCCCGCCTGGAAGTCGTACAGCGCCACGAACAGCTGCGGGTCGTCCTCCTCGTGGTG
This sequence comes from Autographa gamma, assembly GCA_905146925.1. Lineage (NCBI taxonomy): Eukaryota > Metazoa > Arthropoda > Insecta > Lepidoptera > Noctuidae > Autographa > Autographa gamma. The sequence continues at coordinate 113,159 of LR989849.1, read as the reverse complement.
CGCCAGCAGGTTCTCCTTCGACGTCCATCTGCCGACACAACCAACAACCACTCAGTTCCTATGCACCGACTATAGTCCGGCCAACGTACTCTCTCTACATAGGAATATGAAAAGAAATGAGTTTACATACTAAGGACATGACATGACTAATACTCTTAGGGCCGACGCATTTTTCACTATTGACCTATTATCGAAATTGTGGTCATTGCTATAATATATAGTCGAGGCGAGCGAGTAAGCGCAGTCTGGCGCATACTCGCGGAAATTCGCCTAATGTGTCACGCGTTTAGAAAATTTTGCAGGCATCCTCTGCGCTGCGCTTCGCTTTATGTGCGCCGGCCCTTACAGTACGGTCCTGTGCAAATAATGTAATCACAATTTAGACTGCTTTCACATAATCCGACACGATATCGGGGGCAAGGAAATGTCTGATATCGTGAAGGAAAATTTATTGTATGGCCTATATGTGTTAGTAAACAACTAGAGCAAAGTGTAAGTAAAGATATATATAATGTAGGTATGTGTTGTGTGTGTCACCTGTTGGCGGTGTCGAGCGGCTGCGGCGTGCCGGGCGCGGGCTCGCCATCCGGCAGGTCGGGGATGTGCGGCAGCGGCCGGCTCTGCAGCAGCGCCTCTGCAACAACACCACGCTACGCTCAACACCCGCGGACGATGCGGCGACAGAACGCACCGCCCGCCGGCTGTCCGGTCGCTAGCCTAGCTCTCTTGTGTCCCGGTACTGTATCATGTGTGAATGGTGCTTAGGCGAGCAGTGCGTTTGTACTTATAAGGCTCAATTTAGAGAGTCGCGGAATGGTACGGACGCGACTTTTTACAAAGAAATTGTACATAGCATAATAAACATTATGTCAATTGTAGAAGACAAATTAAATACGAAAGAAAAAACTTTGACGAGCGTCTTCCGCGGTATCCCCTCGAGGATTCTCCAATTTTATCTCTGCGGTGTAAATTGACCCTAAGTTTGAGAGAATGAAGACTGCTTGCGTTTAAAATACACGTAGGTATATGATCGACTTTTGCATGTCATAATTAAGCATTTAGCGTCATCAATATTCGGACGAGCCTGTGGAGGTATCGATGTAAATAGCAATACTAAATCTGTCCAAAATCGCATGAGTGATTAGTTTCGGCCTTGTCCTAAAACACACGGGAGGTGATGTATCTATTCCTAGTTGAGTACTATCGATGCGTGAGGCATACAGCAGCGACTGCCGGCGGATGACACCGGCGCTAGCGACATCACATGTGCTTCCTACACTGACCTAACCTGTTATCAAGTCATACTAATTACGGCAATGAGAACCAAGTGTAACATTATGTTTATTACGAAGAGTCACCTAAATATCTACCACCTGTGAGGTTCTAAAACAACTAAATGATAGGATGTTGTATTGACACATGTAATGCTGTTCGAAAGTATATTTTGACCTAGATTCCATTATCGTACCGATTCAAAACTTATTGCGGACATATGTTATCCGCATGACAACTAGATATGGTATTAATTATATTCAGACAGGATGGTTGAATGGCTACAGTAAGCTCTTTGTTTTTGGGTGGTTTTGTAGTGCCTGATAAATTTCGCGACCTATTTAAGTTGCATTCCATAATTGCAGTTGTAAAAATTATGCTTAGAAAAAAACGAATTAGCAGCGGACGTCAGACCGAAAACGGATAGTTCCAAAAGAGATTATCGAGTTCGTCCTCGTTACCTAACTTTAAAGGAAGCTCAAACATGAATTGTCAGTCGATGCACAAATGTACCGTGACGCACCGACCATCGAGTACCGAGCGTTCGCTAAACGATTCCCTAATGTGGTGTTCAATGAGAGTGCTGACCAACGCGTCGCTGTATTATTAGCTGTTAATTAAATCATGCGACACGCGAATCTGTGAGCGTCGCGCGCGCCGCTACGTCACACGCGTGCGTGACGCATGCGCCCCGCGCGCCCCGTGCGGCGGTGAGTCACGCCGCGCCCCTGCCCACTGCAAGTGCTTCAACCTGAGATCGATACCTACCTACCCTGTAGGCAGGACGTTACCCACCACCTACACTCTACCACACGACTGAGCCAGCCTAGATTACCTTCATAAATTACCACTTACGCCCATATTAATAACCTATCGCGCTTAACTAGCTTCTCAATTATCGCGTCGCATGTTTATAATAAATTAGGAATTAACGCAGAGACCCGTTCCTTAATGTAACACTACAGCACCATGATTAGCTGTAGTCAAACTTCTATCCTAAAACCATACGACAATGTGGTGGTTATGTGATTAATAATGGTGTCTACGGCCATGGCAACGTACACAAATAGTTCGCCCTACTTTCTTACCTATCATAATATTGTAATTAGCTGAAATTTCATCTCATGAATAATTTATCAAGGTTTATTGATACTAGCCTACATGTATAGCGAGCAAATTGGTTACTTAATGAATATAGACTGATTGAATCAACTGGAATCGTGTCTCAAGGACTACGATATTTAATTTGATTCTAATATCTAAACAGGCATGCGCATCACAACAAGTGGCGTTGGCGGCTACAAGGAGCTCAGACATAATATCTAAATTACTTTCGGATGCTATTAATATGTATCAATCATGTAAATTAAATCACAGTCTCGAATGGCAGACATAAATTAATTTCGAATACTTTTTAATAAAGACTTGTTTGACTGACCTACTTGTCTCATTCGCTTTCTTAGAAATATAATTTCACCTCGACATAGCACGAACTATAACTATATGATCTGACAAGTCAATGTAACAAATCAGTCGGTCTGTGTCGGCATAGGAAAGTATATCACAGATGATGAGCGCAGCGATTTATCTGTCTCCGTGTGTACGGCGACTGTCAGTCACTATTGTGCCGCTAAACAACGTAATTGCTCGCATCGGACACTCACTGTAATGGCACCCGCTACTTGTAAGCTAGAAAGTATGATAGCGGTTATAAATAACGCAAAAATCCATCTTATTCCTTTGTAATAAAGAATTTATAGATAAGTCGATTGAATATAAAATCTATTGATCGGAATCCTCCCTTGTGACACGTAATGCATTCCGTCTAATCGTAATTATAGATTAGTATTCTATAATACAGTAGTACTCTGGCTTACGTAAAGGTTTTCAAGGAAAAATGCCGGCTTCTTCAAAGTGATTTACATTTTAAATCAGAACCTGAAGCCTTATTGAAAGAGTTGGTTTATTAAATTTCTGCGAATAGCAGGCAGCGGCGGCGGCGGCGGCGCTCGGCGCGCGGTCGGACGTAAATCGGCTCGTTGCAATGATGTTACGAAGCGCGGTATATAGGACAACAGACTTCTGTTCATAGAAAGGAGTTGCTCCTGTATTTTATAGAAATATTTTCTATTCTACCTGCCTTATGCCATCCGTATTAATAGTACTTTTCATAAAAGACATACTAGCAAAAGTAAAAGGAACAACAACCAAATATATAAAATACTTGATAACTATTATTGGTTAAGCCTAGCTTGATGAATATGATAGGTGTCAGTGAGAGTGACGACTTAACTTTGTAGCGTCGTCGTAACGGATGATTTATATTGGCACACGAAAAAGTATTGATATTTAGCATTATACTTTTTTTTACACTTATAACATTTACATTATATACTTTATTCAAAGTCGAAATGATTCAATTTGTTATAAAAAAACATTTTAAAACTGAAGTAATTTTCACTGACAAATGTCATAATTTTAACCAAGACGTTCGTAAAAGGTTATGTCATAATGCAAAAATGTTAGGGACGAGACACCTCGATAGATGTAAATCGATTGAACAAAAGAGTATTTAGTGTTATTATCGACACTGCCTGAAATAAAGATTAGGTATTATGTATAGATTTTATTAGAAGGTTGCAATCGCAAGTTATATAGGTAGAAATCGCAAGTTAAATAATAATATGGTCTACCATATTATTATTTAACTTGCGATTTATGTATGTTTGTCTGGTGGAAGCTTGCAACTTAATTTTGTACCAAATTACTTAATTTTGTTGAAGTTATCGTCAACTGATAGAGCAAAAATGTTGTGCATGCATGTCGGCGACGACGAAAACGTACAACGGTTACGTTTTCTGTTTTCGATTTATCAATACTTTAATTTTTTATGGTTTTTAATTTAATTTTTCATTATTTTTATTTTCCTAAATGCAAATATTTACGTAGTCAAAATTCACTTAATTTTTTAAGTATCGACTTAATAAACTCTTTCCCAGCACTAGTCACACTAGTTTGACACCTATCATTTTCATCAAGCTAGGCTTAACCAATAATAAAAAGATTTCCTTACTGAGATTTCTGAACCAAGTTACTGCTGTGACAATTGATTTAGACTGTTGTTTTTTTGGGTTAGCTACACCATTTATTTATCAAGAACGGGTCCGATATTTATCTACCCCGAATAGCAGAATTGACTTATAAAACATCTGAAACGGCGACTACTTAGCCGGGGGAAACCGCAGGGTACAACTTATTCTTTATTTTTCAATATGTCTCGTCTTCGACAGGCAGTTCGCTAGCTCATGAACTCTGCTCACCTCGCGGTTCACACGTCGCCACTCGCGTCTTGAGCGCGCGAGCTTCGTGGGAAGCGCGGCTCCGCTTCAGTTGGCCGCTGCGATTAACTTATTAACGTATACTAGAGGAAGAATCTCTAGCTGTCTTATAAGCGCCAGACTCTAATCGGTATTCTACTCGTAGTGTCAAGTGTTATGTTTCTCGCCACGTAATGATCTGAAGAATGTCGTTGATATCGATGTCTGCATGAATACCGAGGGCTAAGCACAAAAACCTAATACCCGAGTTCCCTACAGACCTATGTCATACCTTGTGTCTAAATTAGATGTTATTAAATAAATAAATGTGTCTTTAATCCAGAGGCTTTGAAGTATTAAGCCTTACAAAATCAAAATGTAAATAATTAACAACCTGTTTTTTTGTGTTCTTTGTGTTACCAGTCAACATCCACATCAAAGAAAAATGCGTTTTCCAGTTTTTATCTAAAAATTAACATGCTAAGTCCCTTACAAGTTTTCAGAGATACAGACTAGACAGTCTGTCTGTTGCTATTAAATCGTCTATAATTTGGTTACCTATAGCTTTCGGCATCGGATGAATGGAAGTGTCCGCCGAGGAAGCCGTCAAGCGTCGGGTGGTGTCGCTGTGTGTCGGTGCAGCTTACACCCGCCGCGCGCCGGCCACGAGGAAGTGAATCACGCGGGGTGGCGCTGGCGGGGGCGCGGGGGCGAGGGCGCGCGGGGAGGGGGCGGGGGCGCGCCCGGCGGACTGCAGCGCCCGTACGTAGCCACTGCTCTCTCCTACCACGGTGCAATTACACAGACGAGACGAACTGATTTCCTACTATTGATTTCTGCGTAGCTACTTCAAAACGTCAGCTTAGTTTGATCACGCATAGAGCGGGCGCCACCCCCCGCGCTCCTGATATCATTGAAGTATGTGAGAGCGGTGCCAATGAGGCTGGCTAGCCCGACTCTTGTTAGGTGTACATTGTCTAAGGAACAATAATGCATGAGTCGCGCCCGACGAGCTTCCGCCCATTGTGATGCGAACACATCGTTAAACAGAACGACACGTTGTTACAATCGCGACAGACGGCTCCGAGCCTCTACATGAGTACATACTTCACGCTATAAACTACTAATTGAATACTATTATAACTAACCCACCAGCCGCCAATGCAGGTACTCTCCATTCGAATTTTTTATTCAAATTTATTCTAAACCAATCCTTAGGTATGGTCTTTAACTAGAAGAAATGCGAGCAATAAAACTGCAATTGTGATCGTGTATCATACATGAGTAGAATGCCTAAGTAATAAATAAGTACCTAGTATAGAAAACTTCGTATTCTTGACTAACACAGTAACGCTAACTACACACATACAGGTTGAATACAAAATATAAATTTTGGCTTCGCTTTAGTCTTTTAAAAAGTCACACAGTAAATCAAAAATGTTTTGGTCACAAAAAGTGTTACCGTGTGAACGTAGCCTAAAGGACAGTACGTAACAAGAAAACTCTTGAAACTAACAACATTGATTGAGAGTAGAAAAGTGGGGTGCGTTCGAACAGGATTCAATTGTTTTGTTGAGCGTGGTCAGTTATATCACTCGGCGCCCTCTCTCTGGGCCGAACTCCGAGATAGCGGAGTTTTTTAAATAACCAATAGGAATTCGTTATTCTCACTTCGCTGTGTAGTCCAGGCCTGAATAAGAAATTCCTATTGGTTATTTTAATAATTTCTCCGATCTGCTTTACTTGTCTCCGCATCGGTGAAGTCCGGCCCTTACTCGGCTCTTATCACGTGAACTTTGCACAAAAAGTTTACTTATACTTAAAAACCTTGGTGAAATGCATGTCAACGAATTTATTTAGCGCATAGAGCATCGATCCATGACATTGCATTGAGACTTCTTACGTTCATGATGGCCTAGAGGTTCAATGACCGAATTAGTAATGCTCAAGGCCGTTGGTTCGAACTAAGGCCACCGCGAGTTTCTTGCCCACTGACGGTAAAAAGAGCCTTATATTTTATGAGCCTTTGGTGTGAAGCTAGTATTATTGTTATTCAGGTCTAATAATTAATTACTACGCGTACTTTAGTCCGCGTAGGAGTAATTTAGGTCACTACGCCATCTGCCATTTGCGACGTGCCGCGGGTTCAATTCCTGCGTGGGATGGTAAATCAATGCGTTCTTTATACATATTACTTGATCTAGATGGTAGATACATTTTGTTTATTGAAATAAAACTTATTTTTACGGTATGTGGCTGTTTGTTTTAGATTTAACGTCCCGACCTTTTCAACACCTTTGCAAGTATCATGGTCATGGACAGACTGATGACAGACCATGAGATGATAATCCGTAAAAAGTAGTTTTACTTCAATGTCTATCATTCGCGTAGACCTAAGAAACCAAGTAGGTAGTTCAAGCAATCATACAGCACTATTCATATACATGTATAAACTTAGGAAAAGCAGGTACACATATCTAGGACGAAACGTGTAGTAAAGGAAACCTACTGAGCGGAAGAAGGCTGGAGGACGCGGGTGTGGGGAGAGGAAGGAAGTGGGAGGGGGAGGGGGGGTTGCTATGCACGGCTCGGGGGTGCGTCTGAGGCGGAACTTAATAGTATTACCATCGCGCTCGCCGGATGCCGGTATCAATCTAGTTATGCCACCGATACCTGCAATCTCAGCAACTAGCCAATTACTCGCACAAATCAAAATACACGAGTAGGCGAACGATTTTGCTTGTAAAGTCGATCTAAGCTCGGTACATAATTAAATCTTTTTTCCATTGCTAATAACAGAAACCATACGACGACAATTTATAATTAACTTAATATGAATACTTAGAAAAAGTCTTAAGTCTCCCTGTGTGGGATATTCCGATGAAATATACCAATTTAGATGGTTTGAATAAACGATTCTGATTAAATCGCGATTTACATCAAGATGGATTGAAGCCGGAAAAATGTGTTTTTTGAGCGAGTACATGTTCACGTAGTGGTAGTAGTCACTTGAATATTTTGGCGAGGACATTGCATACGAACATCGAAAGTAATGTGAAAGGGGCGCTTCTTACAAGGTGCAATCGCGGTGAAAATGCTTGAACTTATTCAAGTACATCTATCTATCGGGCCCGTCTTGTCCCACTGCAAGGCCTTCCTCTGCCTCTTCTACGCACTTCTACCTTGAGCTGGGATGGGCCAGTACTTTCGGTAGGAGTCCATTTGGTGTACGATTATGTATAGCAACTAATAATAAATAAAAAAATCCATAAAGTTCCATGGCCCTAGCAAGGCGCGCGTAACTGCGGGCTGCGGATATAGTGTCACTTGAAACTTCGCCGCCAATTAATAAGAGAGCCTCTGGAGTTCTACCAGTAATGAAGTTCGCAGCTAATTGCTTCAGCCACTGAGCCGGTGCTTCAAAACTGTACATTCTGAACATTTATTATTCAGATGCTTTTTTATTTGTTAAAAACTAATTGCTAGAACTAATGGTTGTATTCGTAGAGGATAGATTAGAAACTACAGAGTGTGCAGATCAGGGTATGAACTGTGACAGTAGTATCAACTGCTTTCGTCCTAAAAATAGTACCAGATCAGAGGGATGCCGCTATAAAACTATCTCAAACCATCGATATTTTCGCAAAAACGTCTATTGTTGCGCGGATCAATCAGCGGAGCAATGAGTAATCGAAAAATGTGCTTACACTAGGCCCAATGAGATTTTAGTGCTACTTGCACTCTATACAACTTTTATAAACTCTACGGTTGTATTACAGAGACATAGTGATCTTATAAACAGATACAGTGCGAGGTCTTTGTTTACTTCCGTTCTTTTGTGGTATCACTCGACTATTGTTAAGGGTGGCTGTAGCAGCCGGCAGTGTTTACACCTGTTTGTCTGACACCCAGACATAACACATCATATATTATGCGATGTGTGTGAAGGCGAGTCTTATCAATAGTATAGTTGGATTCAAAGTCAATGGCGGCTCTGAAGTTAGCTCCACGCTGCGCAGTACCTCGCCCCGCACCCCCGCTGGCGCATAAGTTTGTTACTGCGCAGCGACTCGCCTCGTATTCAGAGCCGCCATTAAGTTTACACCGTACTGTATCATATGTTCAAGCCGCTATCGCCGCGATAGCGCGTATCCTTTGCGATGCAGATAGCAGGCGAGGTGTAGTGCGTTATCCTTCATAGTAATCACTCGTTTGTCGCTCAGTAGATTACAATGATATCGTATCGGCGCCGCACACTTCCTACATACTTCGGTAATAAGCTATACCTAACTGAACCGCAGTATGACTTTTTAATTAAGTAGCCTTTGTAGTCTCTCCGAAGGGCAAAGGCTTCCCTCTTATTTTTTTTGTACTAGGTATATATTGCTGTTTTATGTTACCTAAGACAATTGTTAAAATACTGAGAAATACATTTCTCGAGAATCGAACTCGGAACCAAGCGATTAGCCACTATATTCACTTGGCTTTAATGTGCAATCAGTGTGTCTTGCTGGTATGAAAGTCGTCGAAATAATATGGCTTTCTAGGGGTGAAAGATTCAATCAAAGATTCAAACAAAAACAGTTCAGTGTGTCAAGGCATTACTTCCCACATAATATCACACAAATTTTATCCCTTCATAACATCAGTATAGTACCTAGTATAGATAACATTGATAATGTAATCGAACGAGAATATACAGCACTGTGAGTAATCACAATTGACAGGCTAATTACATATTTAGCACGAGTACACAATACATCGAACGCTCTCATTACTGAAGCAATGTTTGCATTAGGTGTATGATCAGGCTCTCCCACATGGAATATAAACATCTCGGCACTACGTAGGTTGTTGGTATCGACGTCGATAGCACGGTAATTAGTGCGTTATAATGCGCGCGCCGGCCATACATGCGCCGTGCTGCACTGCCACCTGCTGTATGGAGATGCGTTTTCCCTAAAATTGTCGGCAATTTATATCAGATCATCAACAAATGTCACAAGACACAAGTTGTCAATAAATTCTGGCCTTCAGTCTAGTGGTTAGCGACCCTGACTGGATGTTCACTAACCACTAGACCACTGGGGTTCGATTCCCGCTCAGAACGTTTTTTTAGGTGATGAGCATGATCATTTCTGGGTGTTATTTCTCTAGTCTTATCTTATATATAAAAATGAAATCGATAGCTAAATGTGTTGGTAAGCGCATAACTCAATAACGGCTGGACCGATTTCGCCAATTCTTTTTTTGTTGTGTTAGTTATTATCAGGAGAAGGTTCTTATGAAAAAAAAAAATGGAAAATTGCTCGGCGAAAAAAAAAGTAATCCTGACCTTTGCTACGATAGTGATTTGTTGAATTCATCTCCGCCCCCAATAACATAAAGGCACCGGGAACGGGACCTATATATTCACGCGGGTGAAACCGCGGGGCACAGCTAGTTACAAATATATTTGTGAGTTGGGTTTGGTCTATATACCAGAAGTACAGGCTCTGCCTACTTTGTGATCAAATGGCTTTATGTGAATTATTCCAAGATATTATTAAAAGTAGGTATGTTACGTTTCTTTATAGCAGACCTAACTTGACGCAGCCCAGCACCTACTGTGACGCTGTCGAGATGGTTGCGCTGCTTGCATGCGGCAGTGTGTTTATGTTCAGACTCGCAGGACGCGACTAATTATAATAAGTAGGCGCTAAGTAGCCGCCCGTATTCGTGCGAGGAGCAACACGAGAGGCCGACCACCACTCAACTGATTTCTCTTACATGTTCTGCCCTTGTGCCAGATCGACCTTTATTATAAGCAAATATCAACGTTTAGGCTTCGGTTCCACTGAGGCGATTCATCAATCACATGGCTTGAAATCTACATCTCTTACACTCCTCTTCAATGTGATAGGAGAATTCGCGGCACAGCTCGTCTCTGCTTCTCTCCGCTCCGCCTCAATGGAACCGCAGCCTTATAAGCGGCTTCCTCCGCGACGATATACTTTTTCTTAATGACCGGAATTAGAATTGACAAAATAACACTTCATTCTGTGTGATTAAGTAATCATCTCAACTTTCACTTTCATTTTAATTAAGTAGCATCAGATTACCGGACGAATTTTAATATAATCGAACGAAAAGAAAATAAATTATGACTTTGTAGCTTAGCTAGGTTAACGAAATCCGCAATAAAATTAACATTACACGATAACATGACATACTATTGCAGTACCTACTGAAAACTTATTGTGTGCCAACACAACACAATACAAATTGCCATCAAACGGATAAGAACAACACTTATTAAACATATACCTATGTTAATATGCAAACAAGGACTGCTAAAACGCTTGTGGATTGCTGTAAAGTATACCTAAATGATCATTAAACCTAAATGTTTGAGTGAAAGGACGAAATGTGTGTCAAATATGAATAGAATACATGTGTGAGTACGATAACAACGCAAGCAAAGTAACATGAATGATGACAGAAAGCAGCACAGTCGCAATGCTTCGGCAGGAGAGCGCGGCGTCGCCAGCGGGGCCCTACGCATCACACAACGTCTCCACTGTACGTCAAGGTCTTGTTCCCGATGCAGACTCGGTCGCACTACCAATGCACATGTTTTCCTCAATTTAAATACATTATCTCACGAAGGAATTAAGAAAATCATACTTTTATCTGTTATCACATGATAAGCATGTGTTCTTTGAGTTTTGTATGAAAATTGTAACACATTTTTTGTAGTAGGTATGTCTAATAAAAATTAAGAAAGGCCAGAGACATGGCAATCGATGTTATTCACTGCACAGCCAAAATGATGTAACAAGATATACATATATTATGTAATGTCTTTGATTTATGTTAATAAAAGAAAGTAAATAAAAGTAATAGTGAAAGCAAATGTGGAAGTAATAACATAAATAAAAAGTCGCAATAATAAACACAAAATAAATAAATAATAATTAATTGATTAGGTATGATATGTTGCCAGCTGCACCGGCCAGGGACTGTATGTAAAGTTTTATAATAATTATTGATCAAAATAATAAAATGGTACTCTTTATCTATTAGTTCTTAACCTCTTAGTTTCAGTAATGTTATATTCTAAAACTTTACACAACAATCTTTGGCCAATGGCGTGTTAAGATTTGTCATTTGAACCCTGGTCTTTTAATCATTCGCTACAAACAAGTCGCTCAGCTACACATGTTCAGTTGCTTTTGTTACAATGCTCAATAATAATATGTCCAGTGTCAATTGTGATTTAAATGGTGAACAGAATGATAGCAAGTGGTGTAATAAAAGTGTTGATAACTACGTAACAAGTAGGTGCGGTTTGTGATTCTCATGATAGACGCAAACTCCACATTTTCTATACAATCAAGTAGTTTAAATGTAACAATTGTGTTGTAAGTCAAATGATGGGCTTTGTTATCTGTATTGTTATAATAAAATAATAACAATAGCCTGTAACTGTCTCACTGCAGGGCAAAGTACTTTTCTCTTTAGAAAAAGACTTCACTTTGATCAACTCTCTTGCATATTGTGTGTTGGCTGTTATTATTATTATAATTTGCCACACAAATTTTGCTGCAGGTCATAAATCTCTTCTTCTTTCCTCCCACCTCTTTCATGAATACAGATTACCAATTCCCTTTCTACAAGGCTTGGTAAAACCAACATCCTTACATGTAAATAATAATATCTAGCCTTCGTAGTGCTAGGCCATCATACTATGCACTATTATATATATACTATGCATATATTACTACCATTCTATTATTGTCACTTACATTCCAAAGTAAAGATTTTTTTATGGACATTTAACATAACATTTTCAAACTTTTGTAACATCTATCTTCACGCAAGTCTATCTGTATGTTCTTCAATTTATAAGTTTAGAGTTTCAAAACGTCAATTCAAAACGAGTGCCCAGGCAACCTAAGAAATTTATTGTTATCCTTTTCTGATGTCAACCACCCTTAAACTCATATATTTAGACAAAATAAGTCCATAAAAGTTTAATTTTATCATTCTGTTAATAAAACTACACCTTTTTATCCGGTGGTTAATATCACAGCTCGGCAGCTTTGAATATAGTGTTGATAGAATAGTATGTTGATTAAAATATTGTATTATTGCGGTATAAGTAATGGTCAACAGTACAAGGAAATAAACAGCTTTTTAACAAAATAATATCTTCATTCCTGAGTATATGTTTCATACTAACGTTTTTAATAATTACCTAATTGATTTACTGCAAAAATGTGATCCTGACTAAATAACATCTTAGTTACAGAATTTCAACTGTATGTAATTTATTTATCATTGTTTTAATAGTAAGTTAAGTATAATCTCACATATTAAAGAAGTTAGAGGTTATACTTAAAAAACTATCTAGAAGGCCCAGCAATACTCAACCTTCATTAACTAAGTTACTAACGTTCAGTATCTTAAATATTATCCTGGGTATTTTTATACAAATCATATCAACCTGAGACAGATGAATTAAAGACTATGTAGTTGTATTTTGTTCATATTTACTGCTTAAAAGTCATATGTCATAAAGTTGCATTTATGTTACCAGTGCCTTGACGGTTTTGTTGATAAGAAAATACAAATGCCAAACCAAGTCAGGTATGTTTCAACGGAATTCAGATAAACTTTTCAAGGTACTCTTTAAATTGGTCAGGTAATAGGGCCATTTCGGTTTCAATATATGATGAAAGTTACTTGGTTTGTAGATTTTTGTATAAATGTAATACATGTTAAACATTCATAGCAATTCTAATTATTAAATGTTTTTGTGTTTTTGATATGTGCAATATGTATGGAGAATAACTTAACTAACATATGAACAGATTTGACTATTTTGTATGTTAGAGTCAGGTGTGTTTGGAAAAAACTTAAGATACTGTGGAACATGTTTATTTTTTTGTTTATTGATTCGATAGTAACAGTCAGGTCAGCCGCTATGTTATGCAATGAAATCATGTAATGTACATAAAGAATATCATTGTGAAGGCTTCATCAAAATAAAAATTGTCAGTGACTGACATGTAGGTCTAGTGTAAGAGACCCTGACTACTAAGAATTAATCTAGGTTTGATTCCCACCCAGAAAAATCTCTGTGTTATAAGTTTGAATATTTGTGTCTCATTGTAAATCATGTATTTATCAGTTGTCTGGTAGCTACAATAAAGCTCTGACTTATTTCATCATCTGATCAGATGGCCAGGTGTGAAAGATACTCATAATGAAAGGAAGACCGTTGCTCATAGTGAGACATAGGTACACAGGTCATAGGCAGGCGTGGGGGACTTCAACAGTAGAGAAAAGTGTAGTTAGATTATGGTAGTTAGTTCCCTGATGTGTGTACATAGGTACTGTCTCACAGAATAAACCTACCGATAGCTCTATTGTTACCTTTGTTTATAGTAGTTCATGTAGTTCCCATACTGTTACATATACTAATGTCCACTCTGTTTCATACACAAATCAAACTTAAATAAATCTTATTAGCTGAACTGTAAGCTTCACTGTATAGCTGCAGCATAGTAAACTAATCAGATCAACAGCTGTCAGGCTGCTGTATGCTGACCATCTCAGCAATATTTGTGAAAGGAATGTGTAACTCATAATTTCAGCCTCAAACATAGATCCTATTATAGTATTGATTAAGTTATTTTAAATGAATACTGAGCTTAACGCTGCGACCAACTCGCGACCTCTCGCTTGGTAGCATGAATCGTGCGAGTAATGACACAGGAAGACTAAGGAATCCGAGTCGGCTTCCGGCATCGGTGAGACAAAGGAGCTGCGGAGACATGCAGAGGGCGGCGAGGGAGGAGACTCACCGCTGTGTTCAGTGAATATGTTGGAGCCGAGCATGCGGGGGTCCTTGGGCACCCGCGGCTTGCTGCGCGCCGAGCGCATGGACGCGCCGCTGGCCGTGCCGCGCTCCTTGGCCTGCTGCGCCCCCATGGCGGCGGCTCACCGACCCACCCTCCGCACACGAGCACGCGCTAATTCAATAAGATCGCCGACGCGACGTACTCGAGCTCCATACTTGTCGCCACACCACTTCTACTTCACTGCACTTCACTACTACTTTGTCTGTTACTAATTTATTTTTGGACTAATCTAAACGTACACTGTTTCTGTAATAGCTGGGTGAACATTAATTATGTACCCGAGTTACCCACTCACAAAAAATAACACAACCACCGCCATTATGTGACTGACTGACATGTTTGTTTGACGTCGATTTTTTAGTATGAGCGGTTGGCCAACGAGGGCGCTACTGTGCTTTTACAAGTGCGACGACCACAGACTACATTCATCTTATTTAACCATAGATGAAAACGTATACTTTTTTCTTTAAATTTGATGTGAATACTGAATTTTTAAAAGGTTTTATAAAGAAGTAGACGATACGAAACCAAATAAATTTTATAATAAGTGCATTAAATAAAAAATTCAAATAAGTAGTTTGATAGTGATTCTTGAATGTTCTTGACCCATTGGTTTTTCTGTATGAATTTCAAGAAAACTATATAGCCACGTACAAATAAAGACATAACATTTTTTATACGGTTTTAATGCAAAGATTGCCTTTTTATAAGGCTAGGGTTTGTCATCAATGTACTCACAACGTTAGCTAGATGGCGACACCAACTATGCATAGATGGCCGTTGGCGATTGTAAAAAGTATTGGTGGTTCTTTGTTTGGTGTTATTGCAATAAAATTGTTAACAATAAAATACGTCTATGATTGTTATTTACAGTGTTTTTTGTGAATCTACTACCACAATTTACCCAAACTAATATAATAAAATAATACAACATGACTGTAGTCATGTTGTATTATTTTCAGCAACGTTTTTTCATCTAAACTGTGATGATCAACCACTTCATTTACTTTTATGTGGCAACTACATGGGAAATATGTATCAAAAAAACACCTTGAATAGTATGCTTTTGTAGGACCCAAATCTTCTTTTACCTTGTAACTAATAGAAATATAGCACTTGATTGGACTTGGACTAAACAAAGTGACCTCTTTGCTAGACAGACAAAGCGTTAGTTGGACTATGCATGTTATGTGCTAAGGATCATAGCTTTTATCTGCTATTGACGTAGATCGTGCGATCTGAAATGGGAAGTAGGTGGGCGATAACGCACTGCTTAAATCTGTGAGGTATTTGATGACTACCCTTAACGCTTGCTCCTGGGCAAGCGTTAAGGGGTACATGTTAATAAATACACAGGAGAAAGGAAATTTAGAAAAGAAAAGCCACATATATTTCTAAACATTTTATTTAATTAACATTTTCAACAAAGAAAAAAAAAGATAACATAAAATAAGAAATGTTTGAACTTACAATAATACCAAACCATTCCTACTTACGCTAAATGTATTTGTCATTATTTATTATCAATTTACAATTGCACCGACGTGACTTCGTCGAAGGCGGGGAGAGTGTGGTGGGCCCCAGCCTTCACACGTCTGCCTAATGATTTTATAATATTATACTCTAGCCATCACATACTCTTCAATAAATATCATTCAACAATATAAATTATGACTTACTACCAACATTTTGTACCACGATTCATCACCTGTGACGTCACGAGCCGCGCTCTCAGCCTCTACAGTATGTAGACAATGCAGCACTCATACATCTACCACATGCGCTCGCGAGGAAGTGGTTAGTACCAGTCTCTCGCAAGCAGCTGCTCGAGTGCTCGTGTCTGTACACTGCCAGCGGTGGTGTGACGTCACCGCCCGCGCACCGCTCTCGCGAGAGCTCCTCACATTACTAAGTACCTACCTACTTACACACTAGTGCAATTTTTGCAAGAATTTTAAAGGCCTCGTATAATTAAGTACGTCCCGTGGGCCTATGGCCGTCGCGATATGTAACGTCGTCTTAAAGACCTACTAGACAGAAGCAACGAGCGTTGCGAGTGCCGGCTAGTGAGCTGTTTGTCTTCGGAATGTCTTCCCGAAAGCTATTTCCCTTCGTCACCTAACCATACCTTAGAAACACTAACATAACAAAAGTAATACACTGCAAATAATAAAGTTTACGTATCGATGGCAACTAATACTGGTACAGACGAGGTCTCGCCTGCGTGGTAAATCTCTTACGGGTATGTCTTTGGCACTGGTACTTTGGCTCGCACTGAGACCCGCCGCGCGAGCTGACCCGCTCACGATACACACGTGTCGTGAGCCCAACATATTAACAACTAACTATACAACAATAAATATACCTTCTACTCATTCGTTATTGAGCAAATATAAATTCTGATTGGAAATAATAATTATGTTTACGATAATACGAAAGTTATACAACTATAAGTAACGATCCACAGCCGCTTTACACGCATCAATGTCATATAATACATACCTAATTAGGCACCTACTCATTAAATTGTTCTTAATTAAACTATATACGCCACTCATGCCGAAATATCTTTAAAAGAGTATATTAATTAAGCGATCTGTAATCTCAAACCGCTATTATTTAGAGTACTTAGTTACAAGCCAGCCAAGTATTTATAATATTGACTGTTATCAGCAGTGACTAATGAAGTACGGGAAGCACACACGCGACTGTGTATGTGCAAAAATACGTATGTGTGTATGTGTGTGTGGGGTCGCGAGATACCTACTAAACATTCGGCGCAGCAACCGACCACATCTGCTCTTCACTTATAACGGGATTCTGGCGAACTGCGCGCGCGTCGCAACAGCGAGTGAGCGAGCCGCGCTATGGGAGACGAGTATGCGGAAGCGAGATGGCACATAAAAACCCGTCATACTTAAGACAGGACTGTTATTGCTAAAAATACCAATCTGAATATCATTATGAATCGACTTATTTTTATGTAACCTCCGCCGTTTTATATCGAGCGCTACGACTCCCTCACATGCGCTTATTTTGTACTACGTTTGTATTTAATTAGTTTTACAACAGTCGCTAAAATAAACAAACCGATTACTTTGGAATTAAATGATCTTGGCTGCGGCTCGGGAGCGGTGGTGGTCTGCCAACAGCGAGTGTTCCGGCTGCCAGCGCCGCGTCACACGGTGACGTCACGGCGGCCGCGCGCTAGTGACATACGCGCTAGTGCTGCGCCCGCGCGCCGTCTATCCCGGCAGCGGCGCTTCTTCGTAGAAGTCTGGCTCGTCGTCCTTGTCGATGTCTTTCTGGGCGCCATCCAACTGTCAATTCACATTTTAACAGAATTTGTTTAAAATTGTATTTTCGGTTTGGCACTCGCGAAAAGCTGCGATTGATGAGCTTCAATTCACGCTACAGTGTCTACTCACGAGTTATTTATTTTCCGTACACATAATAAAAGCGTAATGCGCTTTATAAATTTTATTCGTTTGAAAAAAAACTAGTAGCGGTTGTATGCGATGAATCAGCCAATTATTTACGTTGGTCATTGTAATAATTGTAATATTCCGGGAAACTCACACACGGTTATCTGATCCCAAGCTATGCAGAGCTTGTGTTATGGAAACTAGACAACAGCTGATAAACATACCTATACATTTCTAAATACATACATAATATTATAGATAAATTACACCCAGACACAAAACAAACGACCGTGCTCATCACATAAAGATTTGTCCTGGATGGGAATCGAACCCACGACCTCTGGTATAGCAGTCAGGGTCACTAACCACTAGATCAATGGGTCGTCAAGTCCGTGAATTTCCATTGGTAATTGAATAGCTAGAACTTACGAGTATACATAAGAAACTAAAGAGTGAGCCTAACAGGGTTTGAACCGTAAGCACTAGTATGAACTAGTTTTTTCGTGAATTTTGTATGAAATTGGAGCTCACCGTTTTAATAAATCTATCTAAAACACTAGTATTATACTAACAATGTCAAAAACATCGATATTCCCGTATGTAAGTCTTTCGTTGCGAGAAAAATAACTTAAATCAGTAAACGAATGTACTAGATACAGTCAAAAAAGTGCTCTTGCTTGGCACAAGGGGAAACTAGCGATAGTAGCGGTCTATCAGTATAGCAGTGTATATCTAAAGTCTATGAGCTAGAAACTTTGAGGACCTAGTAGTTTAAGTAGCTTACCGCTCTAAGCTGCAGCGGCGTGAAGACATAGGCGAGCGACATGCGCAGCGGCACCATCATCACCAAGAAGAAGGGCATCGCCAGCGAGAAGCGCGACGACTTCACAGCGTACAGCACCGCCAGCCCCGCCGCCTGGATCAGCGTGTATAGGTGCATCTTCAACGTCGGTACCTGCAACACAAGTAACATTAGCACCAGCTACTACGGTACGGTGCAAACTTAATGGCGGCTCTGAACACGAGGCGAGTCGCTGCGCAGTAACAAACTAATGCGCCAGCGGGGGTGCGGGTCGAGGTACTGCGCAGCGTGTAGCTAACTTCGCAGCCGCCATTAACTTTGAATCCAACTATACTAAGAAATGACGTAGACAATTCATATGGGGTGTTAAGAAAACCCTGGCCGACACGAAAGGGTGATTCGTTTCATAATCATCTATCTACCGTCTGTCTATCAAGCAAGTCATACGTGTATTTGTAGGCTCTGGCATTATTATCAAATAAAAGTGGTAAAAAGTGACTACTCCTGCTACAAAGTTATACCAAAACAATCAGTGAATTAATAACTGTCATTGTGTTAAAAAAAAAAGCACCAAGTGTTATTGTGTTAGTGGCAAATCGATAAAAGTGCTAAGCAAAACTGTTAAAATTCGAATTCCTTATCTCGACCGCTTCGAGTATAACAAAAGACTGACCTTTGGACCTCATTAGTTGGCACGTTAGGTGCGCCTCTCAAGACATTATTCATCATTGCAATAGCTAATTTCGCCAGTACTTTCAACGTTCGAGTGGCGCGGCGCGTTAACACGGCAGTGCAGCGGTGCATCTCCCAGAGTCGCGGGTTCGAATCCAGCCCGCGCGAGATCTACTTTTTATCTTTTTGCATTTTTGTTTTTTCCTGTGGACTATTATACGAACTTTGTTGGCGCAAATCTAAACCACTACTCAGCATGCCTCGCGTCCAGCGCAGTCCACCTAATCAAAAAGTAACTACAAACTTAAGTAATGTTCAGTCCGAGCCCGGTGTGATACATTCCCCGACCAACTCAGCTGAGGCCGACAATGTTTCTGTTCGGTACAAGCGTCCACGTCCGAATAACTCTCCTGGGACCACGACCAGCAATGACCACGACCAACCCATGTCTTCCGAGCTTGTTGACACCATCCGCCAAGAGATTCGCGCCGTTATATCCTCAGAGATCTCAACAACTATAAGGGACTGTTTTGCAGTGGAGTTTAACGAGATGAAAGAATTATTCCAGGCGCTCAAAAATTCTGTCCAGTTCATAAGTGACGATTATGACCGAATAAAAACTGAACTCGATTATTGCACAGAAAGTAACAAATGCCTCAGCAAAGAGAACGAATCCCTCAAGCAGTTGGTATCCGACCTATCTGCGCGAGTTAATTTAATTGAGCAACACTCACGTCAACAAAATATTGAAATTAATGGCGTGCCGGAAAACAAATCGGAAAACTTAGTGAAAACGGTCTTACAGATTGGAAACGCGGTAGGAAATGCAATCAAAGAAGAAGACATACTATCAGTCGTACGAGTACGAAAACTAGACCCCACTAATAATAATCCTAGAGCGGTTGTTGTTAAGCTCCGTTCCACCCTAACGCGAGACGTAATATTAACGTCAGTTATGAAGTTTAACAAGACACATAACACAGAAAAACTTAACTCGAAACACCTTGGGTATGGCGGTCCTATCAAGCCTATTTTTGTGTCGGAACATTTGTCTCCCCTTAACAAAAAAATCCACGCGGCTGCTAGAAAAGCGGCTACTGCAAAGGGGTATAAATACGTGTGGGTGCGCGACGGCAAAGTTCTAATAAGGAAAGCCGATGGAGAGCAAGCCAAGCATATGAGAAGCCTAGACGCAGTGGCACTGCTTTGAAGATCTCTTAAGAAAAAAAAACATGCCATAATACCGTGTATAAGTACGTATAATTCAACGTTTACTACCAGAACTTTAGAGGTATGAAAACCAAATTGAACACCATCGAATTATCCACAAGACTGAGCAACTACGATGTCATCATTGGCACTGAGACTTGGTTAGATGATGGTATAAGCGACGGTGAAATATTTGACACCAGGTACAACATTTATCGTAGGGATAGAGCATCAACCGCCAATAGAGGCAAGCGAGGAGGAGGTGTAGTGATTGCTGTTTTGAAGTCGATAGACTCTGCTCGTATGTCACAATGGGAAACTGATACAGAAAACCTATGGGTCAGGCTTAAGGCTGTCAAAGGGAAAAAATGCCAAAACTTAAATATCTGCGCAGTTTATCTTCCTCCACCAGTTCTTCAGTATACGCTAGACACGTTTCTAGACAGGGTCTCCTCGGTCATCGATTCCACTGGCGACGAAACCCTAATAGCTGGTGACTTCAATCTAAGTTTTATTGACTGGGAATCAGACAATGCCCATTGTCACACATCTAGTACCACTGCTTATAACTATGCTAACTCTTTGGGTTACTCACTGATGGACTTTATGTCGTTATGTAACATGGAGCAAATTAACTCGGTTAAAAATTGTTTTCAAAAAACCCTTGACCTAGTATTTTGTAACTTCTTTGGAGGAATTGTTAGTGTATGCAATAACCCTCTATCAATAGTAGACGTCTATCACCCACCTCTTGAAATATCATTAAGAAACACGTCTCCCGCTATATTAAAGAGTAAGTATCCAGTTAGATTTAACTTTAAAAGAGCTAACTACACAATCATCAATTCTAAGATTAGTGACCGTGACTGGAGACAAATTTTCTCAGAGAAACGCGATGTCGATGCTATGGTCGCAGAGCTGTATAGGCACCTCGGGGATGTAGTTCGCGAGCACGTTCCTAAATCAAGAAGATTGAGTGATAAGTTTCCCTGCTGGTTCTCTAGTCCTCTCATCAGACTCCTAAACGAAAAAGAAAAACTCAGATCACGGTACAAAACATACAAAAACCCAAGGGATTACTTAGAGTATAGACTACTAGAGAGTAGGGCTAAAGTGATGATAAAAAATTGTTACAGAGACTATATGTCTTTCACTGAAAAGAGTATAAGACACAATCCTAAAGTCTTTTGGTCATTCGTCAAAGCGAAAAAGGCTAAAGCTAACGACATCCCTTCGGAAATGTGTCTGGGAAATAAAACAGCATCCACTGGAGAAGATGTTTGCAACCTCTTTGCTCAGCATTTTTCCTCTAACTTTACTTCTTCGACCGGTTCACCGACCGTAGTTGGAATGGGTCTAGAGTATCATCAGTGTGAACTAGGTAAAGTTGTCTTCACAGAACGTGATGTATTCAAAGCCCTAAAAAAACTAAACATCTGCAAAGGGGCAGGGCCAGACGGTTTGCCACCAGTATTTATAAAGAAGTGTGCGTCGAGTCTGGCTTTACCACTTAAATTAATATTTAATTACTCGATTACGGCATCACAGTTTCCCACGGATTGGAAAATTGCTAATGTGGTACCGGTTTACAAAAAAGGAGATTCTAGTGACGTGCAGAACTACCGCCCTATTTCACTACTCTCAGTTTTCGCGAAGATTTTTGAATCCTTGGTATGTCCTATACTTACATCACACATTACTGCTCAAATAGTTGACCAACAACATGGCTTCTGTGTTCGTAAATCAACGACTACCAATTTGGTCCACTATGTGAATCAAATTGGCGCATTGATGGACTCCCGCACTCAGGTCGACTCTATTTACACTGATTTCAGCAGTGCGTTCGACAAGGTGGACCACAAAATCCTCTTAAACAAACTAGCAAATTTCGGCATATTTGGCCAATTACTCCTTTGGTTTAAATCCTATCTTAAAGAAAGACAACAAAGAGTGGTTGTAAAGGGTTATGAGTCACCGGTCTATTTTTCTACATCTGGAGTCCCCCAAGGTTCACATCTGGGTCCAATTCTGTTTTTAATCTTCGTTAATGATATAGTTCTAGCAATTAAACATAGCAAATGCTCCATTTTCGCTGACGACCTGAAAATCTTCAAACAAATAAACACACCTTATGATGTGCTACTACTGCAGACTGACCTAGACGCGGTTCAAGATTGGTGCCTACAAAACAGGATGACCCTCAATGTGAAAAAGTGCTACCACATAACCTTTACTAAGAAACGGAGTCCATTACCAACGTCTTACTCAATAAATGGGGTGGTACTGCAGAAAACGGACTCGATACGTGACTTGGGAGTCCAACTTGACTCAAAACTCTCATTCATCAACCACATCGACATCATCACTGCCAAAGCTGCAAAAATGACTGGTTTTATAAAAAGAATGTGTCGTGATTTCCAGGCCATCTCAACCCTAAAAGTGCTTTTCAATACTCTTGTGAGAAGTCTACTAGAGTATGCATCCCCAGTTTGGAACCCCACCTATCGTGTCCACGTTAAAAGGATTGAACGTATCCAGAAAGGCTTCACAAGATATCTCCGTTTTAAAAGTCCTAGCTGTCCACGAGATTCCTCTTATGATCAAAGACTCAGCTATTTCAAAATGTACTCACTCGAACACCGAAGACGTGTAAATGACCAAATCCTACTTTATAAAATAGTAAACGGCTTGGTGAGTGCTCCTGATCTTGTGGCGGAACTGAGAATAGCGGTGCCTCGACAAAAAGTTATTAGATCTAGTCGTGAAACCATAACTTTTGCCACCACCGCCAGTCGTACTAACCTTGGTAGCACCGCCCCCATGAACCGTCTTATGAGGAACTATAATAAAATCGCCCTTAGAACCAATAGCATCGATATCTACTCTAACCCCTTCTGTCAATACCGTAGGAGACTTCTAACTACCACGGAGTCTAAAAAAGACGATGTGACATCAGTCACCGGGTAATCAATTGCATCCACTTCCATTTTCTCTTGGATGTTCATATTGGTAATATTATTTTCTTCAATTGTTTATGTATTTCTGTAGGCCAATTTGTAACGTGATTTTAACTTAACTCATATGTTTTTTAATCTGATTTAATTTCTAATTTAATTAATTTTGTTGATTCATGTACTTTATAATTTAATTGTTTACTAATTTACTTAATCATTTTATCTGTATAAGTTAAATTCTATGCCATCTTGCTTGTAATTTTATTATTCTGAGAGTGCTGTGTACTTCTGTAAGTGACGAACTCACTATGCCTAAAACTGTTTGTCAATTGTTGTTTAATTATGTTCTAGTGAGTAAGTTGTAGAAGTTCCACAAAAATAAATAAATAAATAAATAAATAATCACATATTAAATAGGAAATATTCATGATAGTAATAATAATAATAAATTTTGATGTAACCATGTTTTTCCGCGATATGCCCTGAATTTCAAACAAAATAACAACGCTATTTTCGTCGGTAATACAGAAGGCCTTTGTTTAAATATTTGCTGCCAAATTCGTGACGACGGTGACTCTCTCTTTCGCCTTTTAAGAAATTTTTAGGTCATATTATTTCTACAGTTTTGGATTCAGATACAGATAACTAACAATAGCTTCACGGATCGGACAGGGTTTTCTTAACACCCTTCATCTGTCAATACGTACCCTTCTGACGTAGGGCACTTGCGGGTGATGTTTAACCGGCTTGAAGAGAAGGATGCAGCGATCCCAGAACTGTATGCCGCCGAGCGCGGAGATGCCCATGTAGAGGAAGACTCCGAACAGCACAGCCATCGGCACGAGCCGCAGCCAGCGCGCCGCCAGCACTGACACGCCCACTAGCAGCGAGACCAGGAGCGCCGTCAGACGCTGCTCTGTAACACACAACACAACGAACGTTAATCATATGACTCTACATTTGTTCAGATTATCTGAGGCACAATATAATTGCGCCATTTGGTGTGAAATGACTAACCCCCGGTTTCCGAAACTTAATCTGTTGGCACATCAACTGATCACGATTGTGTTTGGTTGACAAAAAGACTAATAGCCAATCACAGCGCCTAACATGAGATAACGTAACAAATTTGTGTGTTGATCAATGTTTTAGAAATTGGGGGTTAGACAATTACGCCAATTTGCTTTCATGTTTACATGACTAATGGTTCGAGTTGAATGATACGTTGCCATAAGCTCTGATATATTGTTGCGTTTATAAAACAAGACAATTCAGCGCGCAATGAGCTTAAAATGAATGTCGGTTTGCGCACACACGGGAAGAGAAAGAGGGGTTTTACAAATGCAAATCATTTGGCTTTTCGCATTCGCTATCAAAGTTTGGCTTTTCAGGATAATACGTGCGATGGCATGACGGTGAATGACTTTCTTAATCCAGCTCGGGTGACGTACCTTTGACTTCGACGATGTAAGGCTTGTCTCCGGGAGCATGTGTCGTGGACATGATGGTTAGCGCGGACACGTGGCTCACGGAGCGCACGGTGGCCACGCACTGCCACGGCGCGCCGAACAGGCCACACATGGCGTTCACAGTCGACATGATCACGATGTCCATGTGGAAACCGCTGCCTTTCTTCAGCTTGCGCTCCGGCTTGTCGATGATCAGCCTACATACCAGCGAAGTTAGTACGCAAGAATGTTACATCATATTTGTAAAATGTATAAAATTAGCTTGGCAAGAAACGCTAAAAGAAATTCGCTCTGCTCTTAAACTAAAGCTCAGCATACTTTACGCTAATTGGGGAAACATGAGTACTCATGGTGAGAAGACGATCTATAAACTCTTACTCGGCGATGTGTGTCTCCATGAAGACGATGATGTAGACCATGAGCGCGGGCAGGCCCATGGCGAAGGCGGCCCAGGCGGGGATGGTGCGCAGGCCGTCGTTGAGCGGCACGAACCAGGAGCGCGGCGCGGTGGGGCTCAGCCCCTCGGGCACGCGCAGGGTCTCCGTCCACACGGGCACGGCCGCCGACACGCCCACCATCAGCACGATTGCTATCGGTACGCCGAAGTCGCCTAGAGCTCGACGAGCCTAAGACAAACAAGTACATTTAACATTTTTACCACCGACGCGAAAAGAGAGGTATTATAAATTTGACGTATCGGTGTGTCTGTCTGTTGCATGGTAAATCCTAAACGAGTGAACCGATTGGGCTCCTGTTTATTTTTAACCCACTTCAAAAAAAGAGGAGATATTAAATTCGACTGTATTTTTTATGTTTTTACCTCAAAACTCTTTACTGGGTGAACCGATTTTGATGATCCTTTTTTTTATTTGAAAGCCGGTGATTGACCTATGGTCCCATTTAGGGGCTGTGTAATAACAGTGGGTTCATAAAAATAAACAATAAATTTTTCGAGGGCTTCTTAAATTTTTCATTTATAACTGTCTTAACATAAAGATTGAAGAGTATACTCACGCTGCGGCCGAGGAACTTGCCGTTGCGGAAGATACGCAGGTAGTAGGCGATGATGAAGGTCGATAGAGTCAGCATGGTGCACCACAGCGCCGTGTTGGGCTGCGGCGGCATCACCGCGTGCAGCGGCGGCGCCGGTGTTGTCGCGTTACCTGACACAGACAGACAAATGTTGTATACGCGATGTAACGGATAGGTATTTATCTACTTAATTTTAAGACATAAGATCAATTGTAAGACGTTCTTAATTATCAATCTATCACTCTTTACGCTTTAGAATTTAAATAAAGGCGGTTATTTAAAAAAAGTTGAGAGTCATAAGTTTGACATGTCGGTCCGTCGAGCTATCTGTGGGATCGCAGCTCCTAAACGAAAGAACCGGTTTTGAAAACTAATTTATTTTATTTTTAGATAACTTAATTAAAAAGCTATAATTTATGAGGATCCGTTCATTACTTTGATTATTAATTTTCTAAAATTTGTTTGATGTTTCTTAAATATAAATGACGATTAAATAGGGGCTCATAAACGGCATCACCTAGTAACAAAAATGTGTTTTTCATTAAAATAAAACTAAATTAGATTCAGTCTGCGTGTGACTATGATACCTGCAAAGGTGTTGAAACGTCGGAACCCTAAATTTAAAATATATACGCGACATAATCCGTAAAAAGTAGTTTTATTTCAATGCCCAACATTCGCGTACACCTATGACCTAAGTCATCATCAATATGTGTTGTACATTGTTATACGCTTCTTACCAGTAACCGTAGAGTTGAGTATCTGCGTGACGTTATCGCGCGCCACCGGGTCGGCGGCGGCGCTGTAGTCGATGCCGAGCGGGTGCGCGCGGAACACGTTGATCAGGCTCGTCACCGGCTCGCCGATGAAGATCAGAGAGATCAAGAAAGCGAAGATGTCTTCCGTGAACCTGATTAAATAATGACAATATTACATTTCTGTCACTCTTTGTTTGAATAAAAACAAAAGACGCCACGACACTTACGATTTCAGAACATTTCGATTTTAATAAAGTACCATTTGGGCCAAAGTTTTGACAGTGAGGACTCCACAAAACGTCAGAAGACCTCGTGAGTCGTGATCGGCCCAGAAGGAGATGAGAGATTAACTTGTTTTTTTGTTTCGATATTATGGACAACAATCGCCCAGGACCGGTAGAATTGGAAGAAGGAAAGGGAGGGCTTTGCCCTGAACTGGGACGATAATAGCTAAACATATTAATGATAACTAGTTAAGTAAGGTCTGTAGTTACCTGGTAATCTTCCTGACAGCCACGCTGCCCTCGACGGACGCGACTAAGAGCGCTATAACGATCATCCAGAAGCCGCAGTACATGCGCGCCGTGAGGAAGTCGAACCCGTACGAGCGACAGAAGCTGGCGAGTGACTCGTCCAGCAGCAGCAGCGGACCCGTCGCGCCCGTGATCATCATCGGCTGCCCCGACACCAGCGCGAACAGGATGCCGCCCGCGCACGTAAACACCTGCACAAAGGACCAATGCATTATAATCACCAGTTTTCTTGAGTGGACATTCAAGCGACCAAGGTAGGTTACTCACCAGAGTTTCAGAAATGCCAATAGTATTGTAGGTCTTCTCAGCGAGCAGACCGCCGAAGGTGATGGCGGATGAGAGGGCCGCGAAGTACATGAAGATGGTGGCGGCGAGGCACTGCCCGTTCAGCGCGTCCTTGAAGTCGGACACGTAGTAGGGGTAGCGCCGCTTGATGTCGCGGATCACGCCTGCAATGCGTCGCGTACGTTAATACAACAAGTACTATAGGCAACGGTGATTGGTGAAGATCGTGTGCTGGTATAGTTACCTCCGAAGAGTCTTCCAGAGCGGGAGAGCGGGTCGTCGTGCTCCTTGGGCGGCAGACCGGCCTCGGCGGCCAGCAGCGCCTTCTTCTCGTCGGAGGGCGCGGGTTCGGCGGCACGCTTGCGGTCGAGCGCGTTCTGCTTGCGGCGTCGGATCATCTCGCTCTTGGCGCGCAACTCCTCGAAGGGCAGCAGCGCTTGCCGCTCCCAGTCGCCAGGCGGCAACACGATAGAGTCGTCCAGAAACTCATTGATGGCGGACAGCAACTCGCGCCGATCGTCCGCCTTGTACGCGATCGAGTGGAACGCGGGATTCGCCATCAGCGTGGAGATGGAGCGACCCACCTCGTGGTAGTCGAGGTCGGCGCCGCTCGGGCCCAGCAGGATGAACATGAAGCGCACGGGCACCGGCACCTCCGTGATGGAGGGCATGAGGATGCCCTGCGCCAGACGCACGAAGGCGATGGTGGGCTGGTCCAGGAAGCCGACGGAGCCCACGAGGACGGTGGTGGCCTCGGCGTCACCGGGGATACGCTTGAGGATGGAGTCGTTGTGCGGGCGACGGAGCTCGTCCTGCGAGCCGGCGCTCTCGGCCGCCGCCGCCGCCGCCAGGTACTCCACCTCGCGCAGCTCCAGCCCTCCCGCCGACGACTTCTTGCGCACCTCCGCGCGCTCCAGCGGCAGAGCATATGAGCTGCGCCGCCGCCGCGGGTCCGACAGGTTCTGCACATACACACACACGCTTAAACACCTGCAGGGTAACACGTATTGGGTATCACTCCCTTTCATGTAAACAACACACTCAGGCAATACCATACCAGGTATAGGAGGCATGCAACGACACCACGTAGATAAGTTTGTTTTATTGTTTACATGGCTGGGGAAAAATCGAGATGTCAAACATGATATTTATACGTACGTAGTATGTGCGGCCGTTAGGTCAACAAGTAAGATACGTAAATCCATTTGCAAGAATGTTTTCTACGTTTCTATCGCATATTAATAGGTTGTGTAATCAAAATATTTAGCCACAATGGAATGTTGAATCAAATCGTATGGGATGTGATGACTGTGTCATATTTATGTACAAGTGTCCATATTGGAAAGTACGCATCGTCGATTGTTTCTCAATATCGGCTAGTAGGATGGTGGAAGCGCCCGCTACACAATATTAATATCTAGGTAGTAATTTCTAAGACAATCGAGTGAAATATGTTGTGTATGTGTGTGTGTGGGCGGACGGACAGTGGATGCGCTCTCGGTAGCTAACACACGAGTATGTAATAACCGATCGCGCTCGGACGCCCGCGAATTCCAAACATTTGGCATCGATTCACGAAACTACAATGCCCAGCTTCCAGAGCTATATTATTAACGGGGCTGCAGTGTTAATGTACAAAGTATCTAATACTAGTTTGGCAAATACCTTGTTTTGCTTGCAATCAAATTGTATTTAGGGTTTTCTACTGACAAGTAACCGAATGAATCGAGCCGGTCTTCTTAAAATTGTTGCAACCTAAGGGTGTGTAAACGTTTGTTTTGTCCTACATTTTGTTATGGCTATCTGCTTTGCTTTGAGGTCGTCCAAGTCGTATTTATCAGGAGTGCAAAAATTTGAGTCTTTTTTGGATAATGTTTATCGTGTCAGGTGAATGATGACCGTGCTGATGACAACGATGAAGCAATCCAAACTAAAACAACAACAGCAGAGAATCTCGAACAACTAATGAAATCACACTGGAAATAGGAAATGATGTCGTCTACGATGCATCGTCTACTGACTGTTGAAGGGGAAGGTAGAGATATCAAGTCAAGCTAGGTGGTGATGGAGGGAAGCCGCTACGCGTCCTCGCTACGGTGTGTGAGGGGGGAGGGAGGGGTCGCACTCGCACGGGGGGCTGGCGTACGATGAGGTGCGCGGAGTGACGCCGGCACGCCGAGCCCGACGCGCTGCACACGGAGCAGCGCGCGCGAGCATTCGCCAGCGCGCCGTCCTCCAGCCACAGCGACTGCGACCACACACACGTCACTAGCGAACCACGGACGTCGTGACGTCACGCGGCCGCGAGTCCTTCGCCGCGGATTACCTAGCTACTATATTTTTCACGAACATACATTCCGGCACATGCCAAAACGTCGGATTATCGTAAGTAATGTTCGATAAACGTGACTCGCTATCTGACACGATTATCTTCGTTATTTATCATTTCTCTGCTTTAGGTGTCGTTATTTAAACTGATAACGTACATCGTAATAAATACATGACGACTTTAAAGGTGAATATCACCTGTTGTCGAAGGGCGCGAGACGTCAAGGTCAGCGCTACTGGTAAATCTGCAGAAACACTAATAGGGGTTTGTTGTAACAGTAGGTATATCGAGCTGGAGCGATGTTAGCGCTGTGAGCGTACCTGCAAGCTGGTGTAGGAGGAGTGCTTCCTGCCGCTGATGGAGAAGCGGAAGCGGTCGTCGTGCACGTGTCGGTGGCGCAGCAGCAGCGATCGCATCACCACCGGCTTGTCGTCCTCCTCGATGAGGCCGTCCGACACCATGCTCTCCACCACCCTAGGACACACACACGTTGGTTACCACCGTGTTCTAGCAGCAGGTTTAGCTACTGTAGCTGTGGGTGTAGAGTGTGGAGGTACCTGTAGGCGACACCGGGCAGATCCTTCTCGTCGAGGTCGAGCAGCACGACGCCGGTCTCGAGGCAGCGGCGCAGGTTCAGCAGCGAGTGGAAGGACAGCGAGGCCACGTGCGGCTTGCCCCAGCGCGCCGAGCCCTCCTCCACGTCCTCCTCGTACTTGATCCAGCGCGCCGTCTCCTTCCACTCCGCCTCGCCGTCCTCCGTCGCCAGCAGCTCGTCCAGTTGGACGAACACCTGCAAACACACGAAAACTCCGTCACCAATCCGCACTTAACCATTACAAAACGTACGAAAGAAATCACGGGTTGTATCTCACCGAATGCGGGCTGTGGTCGTACATCTTCTTGTAGGTTGTGTCAGACAATATGTTCTGTACTTTGTCTCCGCCATCTTTGCGGCCCACGTGCACAGTAGAACCCTGTAAATCAAACATTGCTCAAAACTTGTCTCAACTGGTAATGATGGTCAGCGAGTGTATATAGTAAGTGTGTTGCGTGTGATACCCGTGGCTGTATCTTGTGCCGTCTCAGCGCGCGCGGGTCGTCGCTGCGGTGGCTGTGCAGGTCGTCGGCGTCGGCCTCGGGCAGCGGCTCCTCCGCCGGCTCGATGGACACGCGCCGCTCCAGCCCGCGCGCGCCCTCCTGCAGCGAGAACTTGCGCGACTTGTGGTGGAGATGCTTCCTGCACAACAAGCGGAGCCCATCACCGCACTGGATAAACCCAACACCCCCTACAGGCATTCAAGCGATGCTTATAAACGTATTACACGAGCCGAGCTAATCAGCCGGTGTTTGAAGGCTTAATAACAGTGTAGCACGTCGCGCACTCGCCCGCGGTGCTAAGTTAGTGGAGGTTTTTTAGTCAAGGGAGTTCCCCACCCCTCTCCCCACCGCCCACACCAACAACGTGACGCCTGAATTTGTAGGCTCTCCTAAAGAAAAAATATCCCTGCCATTATGTAACTAATTTAATTTTGCAACAATCTATTTTCGTAAATGCCAAATTTGCAACAGTTTGGTAGAATGTCGTCATTGGATTACGCTCGACACTAGAAGGGTTTTCGTTATTCGTAACAACGTATCCAAACCTTCGTACTCGGGGGTAAAATAATTGAACATCAACATTGAACTTGAAAATAGAAGTTTGATTATGTGTATGGCGTGGTTCATATCGCGGCGGACACTATGATTGATGGTATCACTGGTCTGTATTTACCGCGTCCTTGTGTTCACACCGTAATATTAATTATTTACGGATACTTCAGCATGCGTAGTGCATGTGTGTGTGTAACACAAGTGTTATTGTGTGCGTGGGCCACCTGACCGGTAGCCGGAAGTATCGGGGTTAATGCGAGCTGTCGCATAACGGCAGCACTCGGACCTCGCACCGCTGTCCCGGGATCGTCGCGTACATACATACAATCTGCATGTCTTGTTGTGTGTACTGTTGTAGTATCAGTGGAGAGCCGCTGACGTTGCCCGGCGTCGTTGGGCCGCGCCCAGAATATACAACGACCACAATCTGGGATTACCGACGCCAGCGAACATCGCATGCTCGCGATAATCAGCATTTATTTCACTGATATGGCCATTACGTTGCCATTGACATTGTATTCGTTTTATTGCTTCTCGATAAACTCGAAGAGCAGGTTTAGACTCGGCGGTATTTACATGAGCACACCTCGCCGTGCCTTCCTCATGCTCTCTCTTAGCGACACTAACCAGTAACACTGGGTGTTTGCCGACTGTTTACCATTAGACTTGTATCGTTAACATTCTCATGGCGTCGTGTTATCAATGGCAAATGCAACAATGTCACATGCACGTTACGCAATCCGATGACGCTGGCCGGATTTCTTTTAAGTTCACACACCAAGTCGGAAATGTGAATCAAAAAGATCTCAGATTGTGGTCCGACTAAGGAACCAAACATAAGCTTGTTCAGTCATTCTACATTATTGTACTATATATACAGACGGAGCAGGTCAAGAGTAGCACTGATATATCATGCTCGTTGATGAAGTAAACATTGCGTTTAAATACATCAACATGTTTCGATTTGTCGGTGTAATGACTTTCGTGTGGCAAATTCATAATTACTTAAGAAGCTAGGCGGTTGACTCTCGCGCATACTTTAGATCGTCCGTGAATGGGCGTGAGTAAAGCGTCTAATTTGTTAAATAACCATGCTATGTCTAAAACCAGGCCATCTGTATTTCAAGTGTACATTCGTACAGAGTTACAGTTATTAGTTGTAACTGCATCGGTGGCGAGTCAGCGACCTCTTGGCTCGCATCATAGATTACGATCGACGTTTGTCTCCGGCGCGCGATGCTCACCACTTATTGGCGGGTCGCACGGCGCGCGTGTCCTGCGGGTGTACACTGTACACCGGCACGGTAAACACACACGCTATGATAACGTGGAGTAAGTACTGTAGTTGAGCGGGTGCGCCATGCAATGTTCCGTGCTCAAGGTCGCGCTGCGCCCTTGTGCCGGAGCGGTGCCAGGAACCGCCGCCGTGCAGCCGTGCGACCCCCCTCCCCTCCCTCCCCATCTCCCAGCACACACCCCTGAGGGATCGTGTCAGTCATGTCAACAGGACGAGCGGGCGACACGCCGCGGCTAGGTATAGGGCAGCCGGCGACACCTGTAATGTCAATATCCCATTGTCGCCGCGTCGCGTTTGTTTATGATACCATCCGACAAACAATGTTGACGATACGCGTCCTCCACTTTGTTCTAACCTCACACTCTCACCACACCAGTACCTAAGCACACTCTCCGCAGTCTAAACTATAATACAGCGACATTGAAATAGATATGAACATTTGGTGAGTATCGGAGTTCGCGCCGCACGTTACCGTGGCAGTGCTGAGCCGGAAGGCACGGACGATGCGAGAGACAGCGAGGGATAGCTCCAACTGCGAGTGATAGCACGCCCACACGCCACATCTACCACTCTAATAGGATTATTAATTTAAAATGCGAGCTTAATCTCATTAGATAGGGACACGCATACATACATTTGTTTTCGCATCGTGTTTTCTATCATCTACCTATTTCATATTCAATTGGCATAAAGGCCGCTCCATTACCCGGGCTCGGCGCTCGAGTGTCGATGAACATCAGTAATTACGGCATACGAGTGAATTTGAAATGCTACACATATCATTATTGTGTCTACATATTGATACCTAGTTGCAGCCATAAAAAGTCTAACACGATTCTGCCAATATTCATTATGATACAATGCAAACTTCCGCAAACACGATGATAATGACGGGTAGATGTGACCGATGATGTGTGTGTCACCAGGAGACCAGACACGAGCCATGCAGATGTGGTGACGCGTGAGGAGTGGCGAGCTCACCGCTGGTGCTCCGCCTGCGAGGCGCGCGCGTACGTCACGGGCATGTTGGCCGGGGCTGGCCGGGTTGGCCGACACTGGTGAGGGCTGGTCGATGCTGGCCGGGGCTGGTGGTGGCCGGAGCGAGGTGAGCGTGGCGGGCCGCGGCCGCAGTGTGCGCGCGCGCCGCCCGCGGTCGCTCGCCACTGCCAATGTCACGCGCGCGACTATTTCTGTCACACTCCACTCGCGCGCGACTTCCGCACGCTTACGCTCTCCACTTGCACCGAGTCTACTCGGTGACGTATTACGGTGGTTGTAACCATGCATGTTTCGGTAACGGACTTAACGATTGCCCGAGCCAATCTGTAGCAGTTTTTGAAGGTTAAGAAGCCAATATAGACTGCACCCTGATCCGCCCACGCCTCAAACATTTGAAAATTCGTTAACTTAAACTCCCTAGTCCAACGACTACCTCTGCGCTGTGCTGCGAGTTCAACTCCCGCAGATATTATCTTCTTAGCAATGGATTAAAATACCAGCGAGAGATTGATTTATGGAGATAGATATCATCAATTTCCTTCAACGATAGTCATTTTGAGTGTTTACCGATCTAAAGGGCGAAAAGTCGCCTATAACAAACTTTGACTCGCCTTAGCTCCATTACCATAACACCGTTTAGTTAATCTGCCCGCCCATTTACAGAGCTTGATAGGAAAGCTATCATACTATGTATGCTATGTAATAAACCTATATAGGTAATTGATAATCACGACAAAAGTAGTTTATATAACAATGCAGCATAACAGTATACAAACAAAGTGACATATGAATATTTAATGATGTTTATGGTAAAGATAACATTGTACGTGGTCGTGTACTAGGGCAGCAGAAGCGACAGAAGCCAGCGACAATCAATATCGCTGTAAGTCTGTAACGAGGTAATTTTAGCAATTTAAAAAGCTCGTTATAATGTCACTCATACCGCGACACGGGGTGGGACTGTACCCGCCATCTGTCTCTACCGTATTGTTATGGTAAACCAAATTATATAGGCGGTATTATCCATCAATTTTGATAGGAAATCGTAACGAATGTAATCTAATATTATGACATCTAACTTAACAATGTAAATGGGAAAGTAAATTCGTTTGTTTGTTAAATTTTTACGGATGTTGGTATTCGATTTAGTAAGCCTGAGAGCTATGAAACATAAGTTATTTGTTTTGTAGTTCAGTGCTGAAATGTTCCAACGATTAGCGTTTCTCGTCAACGGCTCGACGGGGCGGATAATTTGAAACAACGCCGGCTTTCATTATGCTACAATTACGCCTCGTGGCTGTCACCTCTTTCCACCCTGTCACCAACTAAACATTCTTTGTTTTTTTTTTCTTCTAGACTAAAAAAAAGGGTTTTTTAGATTAACTTTACATTGCGGTTTCTCATGCCAAAATATGTTATACTTCGAAAAAATCTCATACTGTCTTACAAATTATAGCCTATGTGTTATTCTGATGTAAAAGCTATATTATTGTAAAGTTTCATTAAAATCCATTCAGTAGTCTTTGCGTGAAAGAGCAACAAACATCCATACATACATCCAAACAAACTTTCCGCGGTCCTGATATGTGCCTCTGCCTTAAATGGTGGGAAAAAACGAATCTTCTTTGAAATGGGGTTCGAGTGCGAAACTAAAATAATTATAGACTTGCTTTCATGTTTGGGTTTTCCCACTGTAGCAATATGTTGCAATGTTACGCTTAACAAAAGCTCCTAGTCGTACACCTGTGGATTTCTAGAATGATCTTTCTACAATCGGACAGCCCAGACCATTGTACGCATCGCCGGTAAAGGTGTCGCGGGTTCGATCCCAGCAGGTGACAAACATTTGTATGAAAGAGAAAAAATTGAAATCGTCATGTATGTATTTGAATGGTTGTTATTCGTGACGAGGGTATAAATACACAAACGTCAGACAATTTAAAAAAAAATGTAGTGGCAATGAGTGTGGAGTTATAAGGATAACGGCGCATTTAATTTGGTGTCTGCGTACTTGTACTACATAAATAAATTATATGTTTTTACTTGAAGGCACTGCGACTGTGTGACACGCCGATCGCAATTATATCGCGATATTATGCGAATTGTTCCAATGTTCTAGTACCTAGTAATTGCAAGCTTTTTTTTTCAAGTTCTATTGTATGCATGTATGTGTGTTTGTTTAGGTCACATCTTGCACGTGAAATGAGAAGCAATACATGACATCCGATTGATAACACATAAGGTATGTTTACTTTTAAAAGTTGGGTGACAATTCAATATTATAGTACTTCGAGCTAGAAGATATAGATGATAGAGTTAGATGATAATTGAGTAGTTCCTATGCGATACTATATAATTAAAATACGCAATCTCATCGTGTTTGAGGTAGGTTGATTAGTAGGTATTACCTGTCTTGGTACTTTAAATCTACTGAAAACTTAACAAAAAAATATGAAGTAGGTGATAAAGCTACTCAAGCAAAGTATGTATGCTTGTATAATTGTAGCACTCCAAAGACGAAAGGCCAAATTAAATGGGAAAATTTTAAGTTTTTTTTTTAAATGAGTTTATGTGGATAGTTTTACAAGTTAAAACATATTGGATTTGAGGAACTCTTACATTTAGGTAAGAGCTGCAGTTTCCTGTCTTTGTATTCTAATAACTAGAACTACAATAATTATGAAAATAGCTTGGTTTTTTTTTTGCCTTATGATTTTGGCAAGGTATTCGAGTTTATCAATGAACTAGTAAATAAGTGTTTTGTACTCACGCGTTCCTCTGCGCTCGCCGCTCGTCGTCGGCATCGTCGAGCGTGTCGGCGTGCTCGGCGGCGTGCTCGGCGTCGCGCTCGCCATCGAACTGCACGCGGCGGTCGTCCGCGTCGCGCGGGCTGCCCGCCGAGCCCGAGCCCGACCACGCGCCGCCCGACATCTGCGCACACAAACCGCACTCAGCATATTGTGTGCTGGTGTCGTACCACCACACGAGCTCGCCTTCCGACCGCCACCGCCGCATGCTGCAGCACGAGTGCAGGCGGCGGAGGGCGGCGCAGCACTGCCGGCTGCTGGCGTCCTTCAGCCAGCTACACTCGCAGCGTGGTGGGATATCGATCGCGCGCCACTCACCTGGTGCTCGGAGCCGGTGCTGGCGGGCTGCGGCGCCGACACCTCCGAGCTGCTCACCGAGCTCACGCCATCTGCAACACACACGCGTTATAGCTGGCGCCCGACTTAAGCCTTTTTAGGGCCTTAGCCGAAACCGATTTTAGGTTTGATCTCAATTTCGGCCGAAACCGATGCCTAAAATTGAATCGGATTCGGTAATTGTTATCTCATTTACGTAACGTCACACATCAAAATGTTATTTTGTAAAACATTAACTATCATTTAAACTAAATCACATTAAACGAACTTGACCGTTTCATAATAACGTTGAAATCACACGTGCAGTACTTAATTGCATAAAAAAAATCGAAACACAACCTACTGCAGAATTCGCGGCACAAACTCAATTAGCATAAACAAGTTTGTTCATAAATATGAGCGCGGTTGCTTTACTGACATTTCGTCGCTCGCAGGCTTGCAGCTCACTGTACTGAGTATGTCCGATCGCTGAGCGTATACTGACAAATTCACTTTCGGTTCCGGCCGCAGACGGCTGGATCTAAGCCGAAACCGATAGTTGTCTCGGACACTAGTTAATGCGTATTGGGATATTTCGTGAGTATTCTGTATTTGGGACAGGCTTCGGTCCCACTTTAGGCACTTTCAGCGAAATGGAAATTGAAACTAAAACTTGTTTCGGATTCTGTTTAATGCTGTATACAGTGCCTTGGCGTGTGAAGTGTGTGGTGTTTTGTTTTTGCCCTTTGTAGGTATTTTCATTTGGATGTCATAGTTTACAATTATGTAGACCTTCTGATATTTACGTTGTCGTCGCATAATATATTTTAAAATAATGTTGTACCTAACATTGTTATTAATCTATTTTTGTAAAGAGTAGTCTATTGAATTTCCTGCCGATTCTTTTCCATAGGAATAACATGTTGAACATGCAAATAGAGTCCGTACTTTAACGTTTTAAAAGCGCTTGGAGAGGCCTCATAATTAGTCTACAGAAGTCCATTGCTGGACTTTTTTATTAGAGATCTTTGCAGTTAGCCTCTGCGCAGGCTTTGACTGCTTCACCGTACGTTACTGCTGGACATAGGCCTCTCTAATTGCACGCCACGTAATTCTATGAAATGAAAATGTTTGGCTATAGTGTTGTCGTACCGTGCGGCAGCCTGGCGGCGCTGTAGGGCGGGGGCGCGGCGGCGTCGCGGCGCGGCTCGGCGCCGGCGGGCACGCGGCCCGGCGCGCCCTCCGCCCACACCACGCGCTCCATCTCCTCGTCCAGCTGCACCTCGTCCTGGCCCGCCATCTGCGACAATACAACACATATCAATATACATTGTACACTTACCACATAAGCTAGAACTAACACAGAACAGATAACACGCAATGTAAGTGACAATTATTATTCATTGAAAGGATTCAAGAATTGCCTGCCGTAAGGCTCATACCCATCACCTGTCGAGCCTTTTCTCCAACTATGATATAGTTGACAATATCCCATAGTAAAACTGGTTGTTAGAATTGACTGAACTACTGCCAAAGATCAGTGATGATCAAAGTTTGACAGTCGGGACCAACGGCTTAACGTGCTTTCTGAAGCACGGAGGTGACTCGGTATAGTCTCAAATGGTCACCCATCCACGGACCAAATGCGGCGAGCGCGGCTTAACCCGTATTATCGGTTAAACCGTACGGCTTACGCTTAGCCACGAGCCCCTCAAGTAAAGCTCATACTCATGACTGCAAATTCGCATCGCATCGCAAAAAAAGCCGCATCGTAAAAGGAGTTCGCAGGTCGGTGTTAAGGCTAATTCCAAACTATCGGTCTAATATCAATTAATAGTAAAGTAGATATTATTCCTACGATAGTATTTATAAATGCAATCGCATCCTTATAGTTAGATATGTATCAGCGCCGATCGGCGAGTAAATCCGACACGTAGCGAGTATTATATCGGAATGCTATAATTACTCCGCGAGGTACCTACCTGCGAGGAATACCGACACATCTTGTTATGTTTTCCCACACACAGTGTACACGGAAATATTCTTTAACTTTGATTCTATAGGCTGCGTGTCAATGACGTTATTTGCGTATTATTTAAACGTCGCTAAAAATATATAGTTACCAACGCAAATAGAGAACACGAATACTAGTCCTCGAGTGCGGGAATCGAACCCGCATCATCAGTGCGCATGAGGTGACCAGGCCATTTGTGCTACGCCGCTAGGGAGAGTACAAAGAAAACACCGATATGCATTTAACTGAACACATAATTATCAATTGTACCCAGCCGTGTTGATGATAATATGAGGTAGTTGGCAGTTACCACGACAACTCTCATAATTGTGAACTTTTAAGCACTTTACGAAACT
This sequence comes from Autographa gamma, assembly GCA_905146925.1. NCBI lineage: Eukaryota > Metazoa > Arthropoda > Insecta > Lepidoptera > Noctuidae > Autographa > Autographa gamma. Next base: position 73,756 of record LR989849.1, on the reverse strand, counting down.
TAGCAAACTTAACTTAAACTTTTACACATTGTAGTACGTTTGGTAGTTTTATTTATTTATTTAATTCTTCATGTACATTATTGCACAAAGGCGGACTTAATGCCATAAGGCATTCTCTGCCAGTCAACCTTAGGGTGATGCAGAAACAAATCGTGTAGATGCACATGTAAAAGATGGTAAAGAAAAGGTGTAAATAAATTTGGGATACCTACGACATAAAAAGAAATACATACAAATACATAACATACACAAATATATATATATATATAAACTTCATAGTTGCATATTATATCGAATAATCGGTACAGGATGAAATACTAAAGAAGGAAATCAAAGTACGTAGTATTCGCGGTACGCTTACTGGGGTACTAGTGAGACGCGATCGGTCCAAGACGCCGGCGGTTGGCGTCCGGCATGGCAGAGCGCGGTCAGGGAGAAGCCTCGCTTTCAGCCGTTTCAACTCTCTTTCGCCGAGAGAAATATAAATACCAAGATATGAAAACTAAATTAAGAAACCGTATAGAAACCGAACCATATCACTTACGCCAGCTTTAAACGAAAAAATATCAATTTAATCTGTCTTTATGGTATGCAATAAATAATTGAATTAAATTGTTTCAGGAGGTACGATGCCGCAGGCAAACCGAAGCGTCAATTTTCTAAGACCCCTTTTTGCAGCGGGTGTTAAGTAGCACCGCTTGACAAGCAACATGTCGTCCCGTGCTCCCGTGCCGGACTGTTCGCTTACTCTGTCACCATTCATTGGCTTTGGCCATCAGTCGGGCAGTGTGTTGTGTTCCCGCGCGGGCGTTCGGGGTGAGTGTCAAGTGCGAGCGACGCGCGGGTCAAGTGCACCCCATTGACGGTGCGCGCGCTATTTATACCGGCCGGCGCCCGCGGTGCGCGGTCCGCGCCATTCACTACGCGCGCCGAACGAAACTGATCGAGCGTAACCTAGCCAATGTCTGGGGTGGATGCAATCGTAGATATCTTCTTTCTTATTTTATCTACTATTTGTGCCTGGGCCAAAGTGTCAGGACCGTATAAAAAAAAGTAGCCTAAGTTACGCCTTACAGTATTAGCTATCTGCGAGTGACGTTCCTGTCGAAATCATTCCAGCCGTTTCAGAGATCAGCCGGAACAAACAGGCGGATAGTCAACAATTTTAGAAATCTGTTCGAAGGAAATACCTTATACTTTCATATACGTTTAGTGAAAAGCTGTTAAATTGTAATCATAAACAGACACTTAACAGACCACTTAATTTATGTGTAAAGGATGTTCTCAACTGACGTCCCCTTGACAAGCTCTAAGGGAAATCCGTTATTTCTATTATATGTGCAAATTATCGATCCTATAATTAGGGTCAAGTCTAGCAATAATATAAAGACGCAATAAGAAATAGCTGTAATACAAATGTGTTCATGAATAATGCAGGCGATTGATAAGGTCCGCGCTGCGCCGGCGCGGCGGCGTGGTGGCCAGCGCCCGGCAGTGCGCATGCGCGGCCCGCCACCTCCAGCGCGCAACGTACAGCGTCATCTAATACTGAAGCCCTAGTAACGCTCAATCACATTGTTGATATAAACCTAACTCTATCTGATTAATCTCGGTACCTACTTACACTGCACATTCCTATTATGCACTTTTTTGCGTTTGGTTTCATTAAGGGGTGATTCCAAGAGTTATCTTAGTCGAGTTTTTAAATTGTCTTATGAAAGCTCGAATGCATACTATGCTCGAAAATTTTACAACTGAATATATATTTTTCGCAACAAGTGCTTGGTTCTACAGCTACCTTATGCTCTGCTGTGGTTTTCGCAAGTGCATTCATTTTTTGTCACTAAAATGCATTTTGAGCACACGAAGATTGACGAGAATTCCTTCCACTGACCGCGTTTAGGGTATGTTATGAAGGTACCTACTGTTGTTTCTGCGAGTCACACCATGTTATCATAGGCAAAAAACAATTTACTTCTTGACGTATTTTGAACAGCGCCTTTAACAATATTAACGTGTATTCTGCACACCGCTCCGCGGCTCTCCCACCGTCGAACAATTCGCGAGTAATCGTCTCGATTCCCGCAGCGTGTCATTTCGAATAAATATTTATATTTTCGCGAACAATACCGTGTCCGGTGGCGCGAACCGGATCGAATGTCCGCACCGCGCCGGCGAGCACACGACGTTCACACTCGCTGGCTGCTACTTATAAAGTAGTCTTGCAATCGTACAATAAATCGTCAAGTACAGGACTCTGGACTACGACTACAATGACTACGACGAGTATGGGGACTACGCTGTCTACGGGGACTGCGCTGACTACGAAAACTACGACCGCTACGGGGACTACGACAACACGCCATTACTTTCAAACAGTCAGTGAGATGAATTTGGTTTTATTCCTGTGACAGTAGAACTAATGAAAATTACGGTAATTCTAATAAAAAAGTACGCTGACTGTTACGAAATGTGAACAATTAGTGACAAAGCGCGCTTTGAGTCATATTCAGGATTTTGTCAAGTAGAGGAAGGCAGCTAGGAGTCGGGGTTTTTACTAATGCGTCAAACTATAGGCCGGACTGATTGAGTTTTTAACCTATAGTAAAGCTAAACTAACCGCTTACCTAAGTTTACTAGGGTCGCTCTATGTACGGTCGGGTGTTGTCTCACAGCGGCGCGCGCGACACGCGCCGGCACACGCGCGCCGCACGTGGCCGCGGACCCACTATTTACAATTTACAGCTCAATAAACGCTGTGTTGTAATAATCCTTCAAATGAACAAGGTTTCGCATTATCGATTCCTCTGATAACCGTCATCAATGCTATGATTTTCGCACAAACAACAGCCAAGGTGAGGCGGCAGAGAGCGTACGTGACCAGCGCACATGACTCCGGCACCACCCGAATTCACCAAACCAACGTACACTACATAATTATCGGTTCTTAGAGAAACTATACCCTTTCTAGCTCTCAATAGTGCATCGATTCAAGGCCGGTAAAGTAATGAATACGCTTTAATACTCAGCAGGTGGTAAGTAGTTGATGTATTTATTAATGAGTTCATAGGAATCTAAATCCCGCTGCAACGCGCCGATAACAGCTCGATATTATATATTATTGAAACGTTCGTTACGCTCCGGCCGGCGCGGCGGCGGACGCGCCGATAAACTGTACGCAGTCGCACACACACTGATACATCGCCACGGTTACATTGAGCCCCATGCTCTATTATAATTATATTATTCTAATAGTGGTAGAACACTCAAAACTGCGATTCTGTGTGTCTATTTAGAATAGAAGATTTAACAATAATACGAGTGCTGAAAAATGTCGTGGTGGCCTAGAGGTTCAATGAATAGATGCACAAGGTTGCAGGTTCGACCCGAGGCAAGTCCCAATGTGACTTTTTCAAAGTTATAATTATTCTAAGCTACTTCTGACAAACGGTGAAGGAAAGCATCGTGAGGAAACCTGGATTCCAAAATTTGGGATCTGAAATCGCCAATTCGCAGACAGCAAGCGTGGTGATCAATGCTCGTGCCTTCTCTATATGGGAAGAGGCCTGTGCCCAGCAGTGAGACGTTTTTAGGCTGGATAGTTGTTATTATGCTGGAGAGAGTTTCTAAAAATTCTTCAAAACATCAGTGGTACGAGATAGTACGGCCTGTAGTATTAGTACCGATCCGGGCACGAACGCGGTGAGCGCCGTAACAAATCCGCGCGTGTGAGCGCTGCACGGTAACCGCCGCTCGTCACGATCTGAACTAATTGCAAGTTGCGTAACTTTGTTATTCCATATTGTGGTTAAATTGTTATTTAATAGAAATTGCGAACACATAACCATTAATAAAGAAAAGCTATAATATCCATCTCCCATGTTAGAGCGTAATCAATAAAAAGTTTATCGCTAGTTTTACAAGCATTACATGCGCAAGCTTTGTGAACACACTTTTACAATAACACTACGCGAGGTTCGAACCTGCACCACATCGCGAACTAACAAATAAATAAATGTGCTCAACATCATATGCGTTGTTCTGAACCTAAAGTAGTAGTTTAAAGCATTTGTGTTATGGAACACAGATACAACAAAGGTATCACAAACACCCAGATCTGGGACCATGATTGGCCCGTCCGGGGATCTAACCTCAGAGCTAACGACACCATGAAGACCAGTGCGTACTGCGTACGCCACTCGACCACGGAGGTCGTCAAACTATTGGTACAGTGACTTCTACACCTTCGCTACTGTTGCTTAGTTCCATACAATGTTGTAATCTCGGTTGAGATGAGAGGTGGGTGACGTCACGGCAGCACGCGAGCGCCGCACGACGCGCGCCAGACGCGCCGGCGCCGGCACATGTGATAGCGACTGTCATAGGCTTAGAGTGTTGTCGTCTTAGAGTATACATATGAGACTATAGAGTGAGCCTATCAGAGTTTAAATAGTAAGCACTAGTGTGAACAAGTGTTATCGTGAATTATGTATGAAGATGGAGCTCGCCGTTTTAAAAAATCTATCTAAAACACTAATATTATCCTAACAATGTCAAAACCATCGATATTTTGTTATATACTAGCGGCCCGCCCCGGCTTTGCTCGGGTGCAACGCTGAGACAAATAGTATAATATGGCATTTTACATACGGCGTCGTCAGTTTAAAAACGTTTGCGGTTATGTAATATGCCGAAGGCAAAATGTCGAATCATTCAATCGTTATAATGCGACGTTAGTGTTATTTTAGGGTGACTGTGCTCATTAAAATCTCGAGAAAAACTTTGAATTACATACGTCGTCGTCGCTCGCTTCGCTCGCTCTGTTGCAAGGTCACAATATCTAACCTTTTTTCTTTTTTTTTTTTTCGGGGGGATCCTCATGGACTTCCTCCGCCTGGGGAGAGGCGGAGGGGCATGCCGGACTCTTACCGGCTAAAACCCCCCGGTGTCTCCTCCTCGCACGTGCACGTGGGGCCGCGGGAATCCAAATTCTTCCGCAGCCCCACGCTGGTGCTGGCCCGGTTGTCCGGGCCTTATCTCACAATACTAACCTAACCTAACCTATTGATCTCTGTCACAAAGTCGAACCTAATCAAGCAATGAATTTCTGAGCCTTTGAATATATGAATATTCGATCAAATACATGGTTTTTTGACCAAAAATACTCTGCAGGAGTCCTTCACGACCCAGGGTCTATGGATACCTTAGCATTTTTGACGTGCTGGATAACCTCAAAACTAAATACTTCAATTTGCCTCGGCATTATGTATATGGTGTTTAAATTTTCGATGAAATGTTGAGGCATATTATAAAATGACACGGCAATCTACATTTTGCCTTGGGCATATTACATAACCGCAAACGTTTTTAAACTGACTATGCCGTATGTAAAATGCCAAATTATACTATTTGTCTGAGACATATCTACACAATCATAAAGTTCTGTAATGCGAAGCACAGCCTTCGACGCACTACTTGGTATAGGCACGCGCCCCCCGGCCCCCCGGCCGTTACCGCCGAAACCGCGATGTCCCTGCATTTTAAATTTGTAATATCTTCGAAAATATTTATTTAAATTACATCCTGTAAAGCGCAATATTGATCTATATTACATGCACAATTTATTAAAGGTACTTAATTGGATAAGGATTAATACTGTATAGCTTAAAATCGCTTTTTCGTAAATAAGTAATAAATAAACGTTAAAAAATGGTTATTGTGGGTTATCCTCAAGAGATAGACATATGCCATCGCGGACTTTTTCGTAGATCTTTTTAAGGTGCACAATACTGTAGTACATTATTTTGATCTATCTCGTAGGGTTCAGCCAGCGTTTGCAATGTAAGCGCAAGAAATTTGTTCATTTACTTAAATCTCTAAGATTATCCGTGTTCCTCTACTATATTAAGCATGTATTATACATATAAACCTTCCTCGTGAATAACTCTATCTATTAAAAAAAACCGCATCAAAATCCGTTGCGTAGTTTTAAAGATTTAAGCATACATAGGGACAGACAGCGGGAAGCGACTTTATTTTATACTATGTAGTGATAGTGATAGTGATAGTGATAGTGAAGTTACTCGTTGCGCCAAAATTAACTTAAATGAAAAACGAAATGTACTAGGATCAGACTAAAAACTGCTCTCGCTTGGCATAAGGGGAACCTAGATTGGAAGCAGTCTATGCATATAGTACGTCGATGGTTGTCGTACTATGATCACAGTTAATATTATTCAAGTGAAAACTTCTTTAGCGGCGTTATACACCTTTTTCAATGGGTAAAAAAAAATCAATTAGCTTAGGACATATGACCTGATCGTAAATTCGTACGACGAAAACTGGCAAATTATCAACGGACAAAAGGTTTAAAGGAAAATAACAAAAATGAGGGTTTTTTTTTCAAAAGAAATGGAATGATTTGCAAATGTAATTTACAGGTTTATATTTTAAATACTGTAGGTAATATATGTGCCTACATGATTCATATTGCTATTATATTATTTTATGATTTAATACCATATAAATGATAATAGGTACTGATGATTAAAGCAATTCGTGTACAATTTTCCCCAACCATACCAAAATATCAAAAATGCACAACGTATACTCAAGTTTTCACCTGTCGTTTTTCTATTGTATTTTGGATGTTGAAGGCATCTGTCTGCGTGGGTGTCATTATCGCAATACAAAGTACCCTATAAACTTACATGGGATCCAAGCTCAATCCATACAAAGCTTCTTCTCAATAGTCGTTTAGCGGTTTAGCTGTGCAACGTTAACAGACAGACAGAAATTATTTTTCAGCTTCTTATAGTATAGACTGAATTACAGGTGCTTTAAAAATAATTGGTTTTATTCAAGACTGCTAAAAGATAAAAGTCGTGGTGGCCTAGCGTTGCAATGTACGGATTTGTATGCACAAGGTTGCAGGTTCGAACCCAGGCAAGTACCAATGTGGCTTGATCAAAGTTAGATGTACTTTCTTAATTATTCTAAGACACTATTGACAAACGGTGAAGGAAAACATCGTGAGGAAACCGGGATTCCAAAATTTGGGATCTGAAATCGCCAATCCGCAAGTGAGCAAGCGTGGTGATCAATGCTCGTGCCTTCTCTATATGGGAAGAGGCCTGTGCCCAGCAGTGGGACGTTTATAGGCGGGATTATTATAGTATTATAAGACTGCTAAATACTCTCCTCATTAAAAATGTCGACAACCTTTTAAAGTTCTATTCCTAAACATTTTTTGTCGGACTCTACACGTGGAACCGTCATATTCACACGAGTATTAACATTTAGTTTTGGACACTCATACATTTGACGCTTTGACGAGATATCTATCAACCTCAAACCTGTTTATTTGACGAAGTCTCTTATTAAAATTATACTATTATGAGATAAATAAATCATGTCTGCTCGTTGGCCTGCTGGTACAAAGCGCGACTGCTACGCTAGGGTTCTTGGGTTCGATTCCCGAGTCTACCCAGGCGTTATTTGGTTTTTCTATGAAATTCTCAGTAGCAGGTCGGAGTTTGGAGTTGTGCCCGGTTAGTGGCAATAGGCCTAAACATATCGGCGAACTGTGTACACTGTGTACATTGGTACACCTCTGCATAACCTTTCGGGGATACAGGCGTGATGATATGTTATGTAATAAATTATGTTTTTCAAAATAAGAGGCAGCGTGACGTTATGATTTTGATTTGCCATTTGTAGGATGGGCGAATCAAGGTGCAGTCTATTTCGTTGACATTCAAAAATCCTTTTATATGGTAGACTAATTATAAATATTAATTTATATTTTTTGATTAAACTAATTTATGCCTGTGTGCCTATAATCAGATATACATATATGAACCATTCCGCCCGCGTCGCTCCTTATAAGTCGAGCTTCCTAAACGAACAGGCGATGCTCAACCAGTCGCAGCATTACATCAGTTCGGTTCATAGTAATAAATAATAGATATTAATACAGTCTCGTTGTACACATACAGGGTGTCCGATCCGTTAAGGTGTTGGTATGTATCGATATCTGATTACAGAAATGTGGAATTAAAACTGAAAAAAAAACAGGAAAAACATATAACCTTTTTTTTTTCTCACATTTTGAGAGAGAGTCTGCGTCGTCACAGATCCTTCCAGAATACTGACGAAATTGGTGTTGTAGTTTATGTTTTATTCTTAAATTTAGTTAATTTCAGGCCAAAAAATGATTATTTCAAAATCCATCCATCAATCCTGTTTCTATCATTTTTTTTTATAACCTTTTATGTGTCCCACTGCTGGGCAAAGGTCTCCCTCAATTTGCTCCAAGCTGTTCTGTCTGGAGCCATCTCCCACCAACCCGACAGATAGCGATAGTTTCTATCATGAATTTTCTAAATTTGGTATTTTATTTGTGCATGTTATTGTGACCTATATCACGGTTCTGGTCGGACAGGGGTTTTTAACAGCCTGTATATAGGTACCGACATGTATGTAGGTTATATCGATATATTCACGGCGGAGCCTGGCTCTCGTATATTGAGACAAGTCAATTACCGACAACCGCTCTCAATGTCACACAATTAGTTTCTAGTAACTCGCACCGCTGTAGTGTCAATATTTACTATAAGTTATTTTATGATACACGATTTTTTTTGTTTTTTTTTTAATAAATAAATAAATGCGGACAACATCACATACATTGCTCTGAACCCAAACTAAGTAGCTATTAAGCACTTGTGTTATGGAATTCAGAAACAACGAAGGTACCACAAACACCCAGACCCGAGACAATGTAGAAAAATGACTTTCTACATTGTTCCGTCCGGGGATCGAACCCGGGACCTCAGAGCTAGCGACACCTTGAAAACCAGTGCGTACGCCACTCGACCACGGAGGTCGTCAAAAATAGAGCGGTATAGTCGTCAAAAAGTTCCTCAATCGTGGAGAGGACGAAAATATTGCCAGGTATATGTCTATAACGATAAATTAAAAATTGTATGTAATCCCGACAAATTATGCTGTAATTGCTGAAAACGTTCAAAATAATGAAACCAGCTTAGAAACACCGCGATCATATCAGCTCTTTAAAATAAAAACAGCATCGCAATCGGTCTAGTCGTTTAGGAGCTACACACAGACAGACCCAGACACACACGGAACTTCACAAAGTAATTTTGCGTCAGGATTTACAAACCGGGGGATTGCTTTTCCTTTCCCTTAAACACGGCCCAACAAATCCATCGTACACGATGTTCATGTGTAAGAAGTCGGTCGACGACCTTGCCGACACAAACAGATTAGGGAATTGACCGTGAAACAAAATATCGAACAAACACCACAGACTATAACACAAATAAATAAAGAAATTGAATATTCTATGAAGTATAACAGTTTCTATTCTATCAACAACTGATGAAACGTTTTTATAAACCTCTACAGCAGCGAGTCAAGCATATACATATGACGGGTCTGTTGGTCTAGTGGTTAGTGACCCTGGCTGCTATACCAGAGGTCGTGGGTTCGATTCCCACGAAGGACAAATGTTTGTGTGATGAGCACGATCATTTGCTCTTCGTCCGGGTGTAATTTATCTATAATATGTATGTATTTAGAAATATATAAGTATGTTTATCAGTTGTCTGGTTACCATAACACAAGCTCTGCTTAGCTTGGGATCAGATAACAGTGTGTGAGTAGTACAGGAAAAAAATGGCAAAATGTATCAAGTGCACACATTTAAATTCAATCAAAAAACCAACATGAGTAGATCGCATTATTTTTTGTTACATGTGATAATCGAACCCAATACATTTGCTGCTGTTACTTTTTTTACTACTCTGCCATCCGCACTTGATGTACTGTGTAGCATGAAGTCACACAGAATTCAAAGAATCAATGTACCTACACCTTCCCAGTCATCCGTATTTCATACATGACTGACGTTATCAAGATTGAAGTCGTGGTGGACTAGCGGTTCAATGAGCGGACTTGTATGCACCAGATTGTAGGTTCGAACCCGGGCAAGTACCGATGTAACTTTTCAAAGTTATATCTACTTTCTTTATTATTCTAAGACACGACAAGATTCTGACAGACGGTGAAGGAAAACATCATGAGGAAACCTGGATTCCAAAATTTGGGATCTGAAATCGCCAATCCGCAAAGAGCTAGCGTGGTGATCAATGCTCGTGCCTTCTCTATATGGGAAGAGGCCTGTGCCCAGCTGTGGGACGTTTATAGGCTGGATTATTATTATAAAGATTGCGAATCTCAAAGCTTTTACATGTTCTCTGATAACGTACGTCTCATTCACAAGTGTATAACTCCAACGGAAAGATTTGTGCGTCTCAAGCAGATCAGATAACATATCTCAGTAAAAAGATTCGCTCAAACCTTACGAAGATGGATAAGCAACTACAGAGTGCGCTTATTGAAGTATGAACCGAGAGTACTAGTATGAACTGATTTTGTATAAATAATATCAAGACGGAACTCGCGTTTTCATAAAAATGTTTCAAAATTAATTTTATCCTTCTAATATTAGGACCATTGATATTTTAGCGTAAACGCTTACCGTAGTACAGAAAAGAACATGAATCAGTAACCAAATTTTACATACATATAGCAAAAAATGTGCTTACGCTCGGCACAACAGGCATTTAGCGATATAAATACGGACAACATCAAATACATTGCTCTGAACCCAAAGTAAGTAGCTAAAGCACTTGAGTTATGGAATTCAGAAACAACGAAGGTACCACATACACCCAGACCGGAGACAATGTAGAAAAGTTGGTTTCTACATTGACCCGTCCGGGGATCGGACCCGGGACCTCAGAGCTAGCGATACCTTAAAACCGGTGCGTACGCCACTCAACCACGGTGGTCGTCAAAATATTATATACGCGCTCTCTATAGGATAAAATTTTAAATTTTGTACTCTATGTCTCAGCCGAATATTATCACAATAACTGTTCGCCGGTGACGTTTGTGTTCGACACGGGCTTTACCGCTGAATACTATAATAGGCCGCTGACTTGCTATGTAAATGTCGATGCAAACAGACAGACGACACATCTTCGAGTCTTCTGAAACGAATCGTTGACGCAAAGCTAATAATAGATCGGCTCGTGTTAGAGATTCCGCGTTTGAAGAAACAGCAGAACATGGGAGGTGACAATTATTATAGGAGTTAGGTAGCCAAATTCGATATTAAGATTTTTTTTTCATCTTTTTTTCCCGATTTTAAATGCTTAAACGGGAAAAAAGAGAAGTAAGTAAAGAAGTCTGTCCTTCTCGTCTTCTTTATTTCAAAAAGTTACCCGTAACACGTACAAAAAATTTATGAACAGCAACTTGTGAAAAATATTATCAAAATTAAATGTTCTTTTGCAACAATAAATAATAAATAAGTAACATGTAAGATACGGTATTCAGCTGAATCCAGTATGACTGGAAGCCGACCACCGCACAGCTTGATATAGGGTAGGCAGATGATGAGAGATGAAACAATATCTTTTTGACAAGAGTATGTTATATGCCAGTATTGTAATATTTATTTACACATTGACCTAACTCGAGCAAATTCTGCATTCCAAGGTGTTCAGTATCAGAAAGTTATTATTTCTAGTTCGACTTTTCTGTACCTTACTAGCATCAAACAAGCCTCCGCTGCCCGTCTGTCAGTCAGCGCGCGGCACCTCTCGACCCGTAACACAATTAGAAAGGCAATAGAAATTACTACAGGTTGTTATTGCCATTTGTAAAGTTTAAGCTATTTCCTATTATTTGGTATCGCCTATTGAAACAGTGTGGGCACGTGCCTTCTAACAAACTTCTTCAAATATACTCAGTTCTTAACCTGTGTATTCTGACTGCCATATTACAAAAAAATATAATGTTAATAAAAATTAAGTTTAAAATCTTCTTCGATTTATTGAGTTCTGAGGTTTACTCGAATGTTAGACATTGAAATAGTTCTAGGTACCTATTTTTACGGATTTTATCACGGATTGTATTTAGATTTTAAGTCCCGACAATTTGACATCTTTGAAGGTATCATGGTATTACTACTTTTAAGGGCAGACTCTGCCGTGACCGCGACTGCGATAAAAGCCGTAAAAGTGGTCTTCTTCGCTTGTACAGAGATTCAAGTGTAAGTCGTACGGAATCCTACACGTGCTGTGTTTGGACATAACATTTAACTTTTTAATATTAACTACATAAATAGGATTTGTTCGCTACATGTATGTAACACACGGGCTGTCAGATAATGTCACCGTATCCACACTTGTCACATGAAGTGATAACGACACGCGAAAAACATGATCCGCGAGCCGCGAGCCGCGATCGTCGCTTGTTTACACAGCAAACCAAAACCAATAAGAAACACTGGACGAACTTCAACAAGACAGCATAAGTCATTAAATCTACTTTTTATGGATTATGTCGCGGTCTTCTTCTTAGCGTGTCGATAAATGGCAATATTAGATTTTCCCGGACCAGTACTCAGCTACGCGGATAGCATTATCAGTAGCATTGTACAAGTCTTCGCGTGTAGGACACGCTGGGCAACTCAATAAGTGAGCCATGGTTTGGGAAGAGATACCACACTCACAAGGCTCGTCTGTGCTGTAACCCCACCGGTACATGTTGTCTTTACACTAGCCGACTTGGGTCCGGAGTCTATTCATAGACTTCCACGTCGGCCATGGTAGACTGCTACCGGGGAGAGGTTTGTCCTCTGGTGGAATGGGAAGAGCAGTTGGGTATCTCTCCTTCCAGAGGAGAATCCTGTCGCGGTTTATTATGTCCATTTTGCCCCTGACCATGATACCTGCAAAGGTGTCGAAACTTCAAGACATAAAATCTAAAATAAACCGCCGCATAATCCGTAAAAAGTAGTTTTATTTCAATGTCTAGCGTTCGCGTAAACCTAAGAAACCAATTTATAAGCAATCAATCAAACAACAATATTGTTCTCAACGCTGACCGTACTTATTAAGCCATTCATGCCAAAATAATTAATTATGTTTCTTTACAAAACCTTTTAATAATTACCTAAGTTTTATTATATTCCGTCTCATACAAAGGTACATAAATACTATGTTATATGATTTGTCAGAGGTACCATTACATGCATATTCGATTGATTTGATTGATTCGCGTCGCTTACGTGCGTACACACGGCTGCAGCAATCTAGTGCCGCACTCGTATCTCAAATTACGTAATTTTTCTTCGAAAACTGTTGTTTAACTTATTATATTTAAATAGTAGAAATAAGACTTAACCGATATCAGGTATTCTTTAAAGCAGAAATATAACAATGTATAGCATATCGGTGATTATCGGTACCCAATAGCTGCAGCGTCTGTACTTAGTAGAGTACGTGTGAGCACGCGCGTGTGGAGCGAGACGTGAATACCAAGCGCTGCTGATATTGTTCTCGCGCAGCTGTCACCATGCACCCGTACAGAACTAGACCAGACAGGGTACACACGGCCACAAGAATATTGTTATTGTGGCAGTACCTACTGGGTACTGTAGGTATCGGTGCACAAGGACTTGCGCGGTGCGCAGTACCTGACATCGACCGTGGCTGGCGGCCGAGCGTGACTCTATCTTATCCGGCGGCGATTGCAAGCCGATAAATTTCGCGTAAACACCACTATCTTTTATATCGTGCCTTAAGAAAATGTGGCTACCTTCGGCGCTCAGATAACGGCTGCCTAAATGATACGCGTGTAACCCTGAATTATGTGTGTCGATATGCTTCCGTACTGCGGCGCTGGCCGGCTAACACTGCCGGACACCCGCGGCGACATGTGACAGGTGACTGCTGAAGATGTGTAGGACCTGAGGTCTAATGCATACTCAAGGCCACTGCCTCGCTGTTTATGACACAGACTAGGGCTCACGTGTTTCATTATTTATGGAATAATATAAAGCTACATCGATCTTGTCGAACCAGTACATAATGTATGACTAGTTTTACAACATCATGATCTCAACTTAACATAATATAATGGTGTCTAAACAAACCGCCTTGTTTATTGTTGCTTAAGCTTTGTCTAGACTGACACACTGTCTACTCTATAGTCACCTGTTTACACGGCAAACAACAACACACTAAAACTAACAATACAATTTCGGGTATTAAGCGGATCGCGTTCTGACTAACTGTGAATCATTATTGACTGACATTCATCATTGTAGGCACACACCACTCATCACTGAGGTATTGACACCTACATAGAGTCACTATTAAGTCGCGGGAGATTGTCTCACCGGATCAAATCAGTCATCTACACGAGTTTCTAAATGTTCAACTTAATAAGAACAAGGTTATGCGTACTCCACGAGTACAGACCTCCATGGTGGCGGCGACGCGCGGCTGACTGCCAGCCGTGACTGTACTGCGACGGAGGTCAGAGTGGTGGTCAGTCTGATCGACAAGTGTTCACCAAAACAGCTCAGGTCAATCACTCCATCATTATAATTCTAAAATCATACCTAACAGTACATCGTTCACGAAGTTAATTTAAGTTACATTATTATAACGAAAGCTGATAACAGCTGCATGGGGAAAGTCTATATATAGAGTGTATTGATATGCCGACTGCAGTTGCAATTGATAATATGAAATAAAAACCAACTGCGGAGTGGGCGAATTAGGGCTAGTTAATGACTGAAATGAATAGAACGTGGATAGCGGTATGTTAACGAGAGCTTATAGGGGGTTGATTGATGTTTCCGATTTAAACGATAAACATTCAAAAATATCGACAAAAAATCCAGCACGACTTACTAGCAACTCTAGTGGCCAAATTACCTATTGCACGAAACATATTTATTTAAGTGCGGTTGTCGAAATAGTTATCGCCTTGTAGGACTTAACTGATTTACTAATGAATGGAAGATTTGGTACACTCCGACATGTGACAAACAAAAAGTGTAGCGTACGGTACGCTGTGATAATAAAACACATGAGTAAACAATTCACCATAATTGTTTCATATTTGTCTGTATTGGTCACTTCTGTGTTTCATACAGACGCTAATTACTCTACAATGATGCTAATGTGGTGACGCCTTGGTCGGCCGTCGCCGAGCGAGTGGCGACCACTGCCGCGGGCGGCTGTAACGTGCTTAACATACGCGAGTACATCAGTCGGCGAGTGCCGTACCGTACCGCGCCGCCGCCGCTCGTAATAGCCTCATCCGATTATGGACCGCAACAAAAACTCATAATCGAGTAATGATTACAGAAAAAAGTGACCTTCGAGACGATGCGCGACGAGTAGGTACTACTTATAGCAGAGTCCGGCTCTCGCGTAATGACAAGCGGAGCAAGCGAGCCGCGGCCAGCAACCGCCTAGCCGCTGCGGGCGAGGGTGCTGCGCGCTGCACAGCGTGTGTGGCCACGTGACACCATGACACGCCACGGTTTTTGCACCCATTGGTACTCGTTTTACTTAAATACATTATTAATTCATCAAGGATTAGCACACCGTTATGAGTCAGCAGAAATAATTGTAATCACCGGTGCGCGCGTGTGTGTGTGTTTGTACCGACACAGTACAGAGGCACTGCGGAACGCGAAGGGCTTTATAATTTGCATTAAATGTAGAACAATCTTATTACCGTAATTGATTACTTATTGCCTGTTGTATAATACTCCGAGCAGGTGCGGGGGGCGCGGCGGGACCGTTGCGGACGGGGGGGGGGGGGGAGCAGTTCTACGCTTTGTCATTGCGTTTGCGTTGTTTTCGTATAGTTTACGTTATTGGTGTTGGCACAGATTTAACAAACTATTTTTAGTATGTACTATGCTATCTATCATTGAACATTTTCAAAGAAGCACTAGAAATTTGCGATATTTATTTTCTCGACAATTATTATGTAAATTCACGTCGCACAGTTTCACTTTAGTGTTTGCGAGGCGGGATTATAAATACGAGGAATGCCTGAACTTTTAAGCTGCACACTTTTTTTAATGTTCATCTCTACATAGGATGATCGCTGAAATCTTATTGAGTGATGATGAGAGAGCGCAGTTTACAGGTACCACCAGCATGCTGGTTGTGGTGATCGCTCATGTTATGTTGCAACAACACTATACCTATTTATAGGCCGACCCCGGTCAGCACACTTGACCGACACCGAACTCTGACATAAGCAGCACTCACACACACGTACATAGCGCGGTACTCTGCGTCACATGTCGTCAGGCATCTACAGCGAGTGAAAGCTCGGGAGGAACTGCAACAATGTGCAAACATCTCAGGTGGCCGTGATGGATGTCTCGCGCTGGGGATGCGATGCAACCGAGGGTGAGCGCCCCCCTCCCCCGTCCCCCTCACCCCGCCCCGTCCCTCACACACCCCGCCCTGTAGGCACGTGTGACGTCACCCGCGGGGCGACTGGTTTCCCGCGCCCGCGGGTACAGTCACAGCGAGCGGCATTTGTTTATCATATAAATATTACATACTTTATGAGGTGCGTAATGAGCACTCGTGTTTTCAAATATTGCTCATGTATTATCAAACAAGGTTGTTTTTAAGTCGTCCTAACGCGATCGCGAAGGCAGCGGAGAGAGCTCCGGCCGAGTGATAGCGATGCCGCGGGCGGGCCCGGGGCCGGGGCCGGCGTGCTCGGCGTCCTTGAGACGGACGTTCGCGGAAAGTTTTGCTGTGATTGACTTCTCTGAGAAATATCGCGCCGCTCTATAGCGATAATCTCTATAAAAGCGGTTCGTTTGGTATTGTTCTAGCAAATAAGGATATCTATAATCTTACGAAATTCATTTGAAGATTAAAGATTTTCTATAAGTCATTAATAGGTAACTCGTTACCTTATTTTCTATAAATAATTCTCATTAAATAAATACAGTGTTTTTCTTATAACATTGGCTGAGCTAACAAGGTAGGTAGGTATGTACCTACTTGTAAGTCGGAGAGTAATGACTAACGAGCCGCGCTCCGTGTTATCGGCGACGACCGGCTAGATTTATATCAACACTATTTATTGCTAAATTATACTCCACTCTTACAAGTTTATGAAAACTTTGACATTATAGACCATGGCGACTTATTAATAGAAAAGTTTATTGACTTTTTATGATTATTAGCAACATTATCGACATGTCATTTTATCAACAACTATGAATAATAATATTAAAATTTTGAATTTTGATAAATAAAAATCTCAGTCTTGTAGTGTTTTAGAAAGACATCTTGATATTAAAATAGAATTACCGCTCGCTTGCGACCTTTCTTTCCCACATCCGCATTACGTAGAAAACTGTATGAACATGTTATGGTAACCACACTGAAAACAATTATCCGAACAGAAGTATGACAACAATATAGAAGTATGATGCACATTGCATCAACAGTAGTATCCTTCAGATGTAATGCCCATGCAGGGTTGGTTAGGTTTTGGGAAAGTACCACGTGCCTAAAGAATTGGGGATTCAAATACCACTCAGGTAAAGTGACGAGCATAAGCGATAGCATTATGGACATATAGGTAAACACACATAGCATACATTCCTCTCTACATAGAATACTGATGATTTACGCATATTATTATGATGTTTGTTCAACGTCGTTGTTTATAGGTATCTATCTCAATTGATCGATAGTTTTGATTGAAACTATTTCATAGAGAGTAGTGGTCGAGTGTGCCTGGTGGCGGCCCTCGGCGTCTCGCTCCACTAGGGGCTAAGGCTGACTCGCGCCGGTGCGCGCGACGCTCGGGCCCGGCACAGCGCGCTGCCCGACTCGCCGCCACTGAGCCGCTGGCACTCACTCGCTACTCGCTACCTCACTCAACATGTTTGCCTCAAAACAATATTACCGAGTGCCTTTACCATGAAATCACAAAATCACACATTGATCACTTCAATGTGATTTATAGCTACATTTAGATTTTATTGCCTTCCGTCGATTTAAACAAGACGTGTCAATTGATTTGCGAGAAATGTTCACACAACACATACAGCGAAACACAAGACAATGACAGGCTTCGAGCGCGGAGCTTACACAGACATACACACACACGTAGGGTGGCGAGCGGTGCAGCGATCAGCGGTCAGCGGTCAGCGTGCGCAGTGCACTGATCACCGGCGATACTCTTATAATAATACGGAAACCGTTACGATCAATAAACGTAAACCATAAGGCGACTGTTTGTTTTTATGATTATTAATTTTCGCCCGATATCGCGTCAATGCTGCCGACTGCGTTCGATGTCCATGTCGCATGTAGGTATAGTTAATAAATAAACTAATTAATTTGTTTATAAGTTTTGCAAATTAAAATAATATTTCGCAAAAGAAAAATTGTAAGTGAGGTAATTGACTGACCTGTGGGGCGAAGCCCAGGAACGAGAGCTTCCTCTTGCCGCTGCTCATGTCGTGTGTGTTGTCCGCGGTGCGCGAGGGGCGCAGTCGCGCGCGCACGTGTGTTCTGCTTGCCGGCGGCGCACCGACTGATACCCGCGGCGGCGCGCGAGCCCGCGAGTGGGCGCGGGCCAGCCGGCGCAGCCGCCGCCGCCGCTGCCGGGGCGCGGGGGAGAAGGGCGCGGGCGCGGGCGCGGGGGCGCACCGGCTCACCTGCAACGCGACACCCAGCTGCAGCAGGGACCAACCCCGAGCCGTAAGCTCCGCGCGGGGAGGTGCCTAGCGAACAACTACCGAGGGGAAACCGGGTAAATGTAGGCGTGTAAAGAACAAATATGGCAGTGTGACCAGTCCACGAGTTGAGGAATACGGGAAGTAAATCATGAGTAAACTACAAATAAGGTAGCTACTTAAACAAAAAGTTGAAAAGACTCTTACTAGACAACGTAAAAAGGGGTCGCGAAATAGAAAAAAACAAGAAGTTACTTCAAATATGTAGGAATCCGAGATGCTAGGGAAGAATTTCTAAAGCTTTATTCTGGCAGCTTAGGCGCTACTACAAAAAATACAATACAGAATTATATATATTGCCAAAATTATTACTTTTCTTTACAATCTTTTCAGAAGTGATTTTTTTTTACAGATTATTATGAAACTACTATCAACATTACAAACAACCCCGTGCCTGACGGGCACACTCGCTCGTCGCTCTGCATCTCACAGTACTAACACAACGCTTTAAGTATTCTTGTGGAACCACCTCAAAATAAATAATAACAGCTACTACCACACTTCGCTCACAAAGTTAGTCTCAGCTCAATAATTTTGAATCCAAAGGAAAGCCGGTATCTCTTCCATTGTAGCCGCTCTCGCGAGTGTAGCGATGTATGCCGAGCTTCGCGACGTTTCCGCTCCATACGATAGCAAGCGGTAGCGACGCTGTAGGTATTGTACCTACCTATTGCATGATAAGTAAAACTTTTGCGATTTACAGAGACCGTGGTTATAGACACAGTGGCTGTAGAAATAAAACCCTAGGACAACTCACACTCGGTTATCTGATCCCACACTAAGCAGAGCTTCTACTACGTTAAAGAGACAAATATATTATAGATGACACCCAGACACACAACAAGTGATCGTGCTCATCACACAAAGATTTGTCCTGGGTGTGAATCGAACCCACGACTTACGGTATAGCAGTCAGAGACACTAACCACTAGACCAACAAGTTAGTCAAACAGTACAGTGTAGTTAGCAGTAAATTAAGGAAGTGGCTGGATGAAAAGGGCTCTCTATTCATTACTCTCCTTTCTTCAATTTATTATTACGATATGTCAATGAATGATTTATTTCAATTAATTTGTCATTTGACGCCCTTGAGGATGCACAATGTATGTTTGTATTAAAAACAAATCTCAGTCTGAAACTATCACCACGCGTCACATGAAATACATTACTGACAACTAAGCATTATTTGCTTTTCAATGAGTTCATTGATGTAAGTGAGCAGACAGAACATTGCGCAGTTTAGTAATTAGCTATAAAACTGCTGAGTCGCATTTAATGGCGGCGTTATCAGGAGCCGTTGTGTAATCACACCGAATTAACGGAATCAGTTAGCAGTCGATACCGCAAGGCCTCAATAACACCGCCACGAGCGGCGCACCGAGCACCGCCCGCGAGCCGCGAGCCGCGAGCTGCGTCCTACATACACTCATAACTATTATATTACTGCGCGAGGACGCAACTTCACTCTTGCCTTCAATTTGCAATTTTGCTCATCTCAAGTTCTCTCCTGAATTGAAATTATATTTGCATCACTTATCGCACGAAAACATAATAATAATAATCCAGCCTATAAACCTCCCACTGCTGGGCACAGGCCTCTTCCCATATAGAGAAGGCACGAGCATTGATCACCACGCTTGCTCTCTGCAGGTTGGCGATATCAGATCCCAAATTTTGGAATCCAGGTTTCCTCACGATGTTTTCCTTCACCGTTTGTCAGAAGTGTCTTAGAATTAAGAAATGTACATATAACTTTGAAAAACCACATTGGTACTTGTCTGGGTTCGAACCTGTAACCTTGTGCATACAAATCCGTTCATTGAACCGCTAGGCCACCACGACCAGATACGAAAACATACGCAATCAAAAATAAATTTTCACGTACCGCACATCCGACACTTGCTTTGACTAAAATTAATAACATGTCCTAACATAAAGACTAACAAACCTATTTGTAATAATAATAATAATATTCCTGGACAATTCACACACGGTAATCTGATCCCAAGCTAAGCTCTAAGAGAGCTTGTGTTATTATAACCAGACAACTGATAAACATACTTATATATTTCTAAATACATACATATTATAGATAAATTACACCCAGACCAGAACAAATGATCGTGCTCATCACACAAACATTTGTCCTGAGTGGGAATCGAACCCACGACCTCTGGTATAGCAGTCAGGGTCACTAACCACTAGACCAACAAGCCCGTCATTTGGCACTTAAAAAATATAGCACTTTCCATTTTGATCACCATCATCAAAGGACTGGATGCTACGACACAATATTGTTGTCTCAAATTGAATTGACTATAATAACTAGCTCTTATGAAAATCTATAAACGGAAGGCTGCATTATAATAATTATATATAAATTGATTGCGCGAACGATAACATAAAAAAACGACAGTATTATGGCTAAAAGAGTGGAACAGAACGAAAAAAAAACTATATGCGCAGACCCCAAACATTTTGAAAAGGACAGGAACAAGAAAGAAGGACTCTACCTCGAAGGACTCTACAATAACCAACGCATGTCATGGACGTATTCAGTGTACTTATCCTCTTTATAAAGATGTACTTACATATACTTTCTATCTTCTATAACAATAAGTAAACCACTAAAGATTGACTCACTATGAAACTATCGAGATTTCAAGACTATTGCAATGGTCGGGGTCGTCGGTATCGGAGTTTCGGATCCAAAGCGTGCGAAATCTCGCTCATACTTTCCTATGCGTAATTATACTATTCAGTTATGTCGATTTGTTATGAGTGATAAATATAAATAAATATCACAAACTACATGAAAAAGTTATGAGTATGCCTGTGAATACTTTACATGTTGAGAAAGACCTATAAACAGATGAATAGATTGAGTGCATAGTATAGTAGAGTGCTATCCGGGTTACAAACATCTATTTCGAAAATTTGATCTATATTCATTAAGTTTACTTTTAGTAATGTAGTATGTGAACCATGTAATATATCATACAAAGTCACATAAATATGGGCAGTTCTCAAACTTATCACTCGGCTGCTTCTTTAAACCTTAGTTTCGAATACATCATGAGTATAACGGCAACAGAAAATTGACTTGCCTTTGATTTAGGCTGTTTGTATGAAGATGGGAGGGAAGTACTGCGTTTGTGTCTACGAGTGTCTTAGACAGTGAGCGTAGCTTACAGTAGCGCGTGCATGTGTAGGGAGGCTGCGTCCGCGGCCGCGCGCCGCCCCGCCCGCGCGCGCGCTCGCTCGCCGCACATATCGCGCAGATACGATACCGACTTATCGAAACGCACCCAATTTCCGCGCTCACAATAACAACAGCGGAAAGTTACAGGTAGCGAGGCCTCGGTCAAGGATGATGCCTAGATATCGCACTGAAACGCGTCGAACTACCGCGACGAGTCCTCATCACACTCAATGCAACTAAATACAACAACACACTTTACTTCTTATAGATACGTCGTCCTTTGACATCTGTCGCCATTTGACATAATAGTTTTTTAATAATTCGCCAGTGGGTAGGTCACGACTCTCTTCACTATGCCAGGAAACAGTGCTTACCTTTTTCGGGCACCTAATGTTTTCAACCAAGTATTGCCTGAAGCAAGCGGAAGGTACCTATGAGATCGTTGGACGCTATGAAGAAGGGTGTGGGTTCGCCCCCTATTACATGGGACCTAAACATATCGGCGAACTGTGGGTGTACATTGACACCTCTGCCTACCCCTTCGGGGATACAGGCGTGATGGTATGTTATGTTATGTTTTGTGGGCGGTAGCATGCACCATACTGCGTACGACTGAGCTCTATGTGGGGGCTTGACATGTGGTTGCGATCCTTAGCAGTGAGAGACGGAGAAAGAAGAAGGTCTACGGCGTCACCGCAAACATTCCAGCCTCGAGCGAGAATTGCGTTGTCATCAACTATCAAGGTTCTCCTATCTCAAAGTACAAAACTGAGTGACTTTATCTAACAACAATATAATACGTCGTGTAATTCTAATGTACGACTTCAGATTACTTAGATATCCGCAAGCGTGGCCAACGTGATACCCGAACATTAGACTATAGAACTTTGTGATACCATCCTTTTCGGCATTCTTGCTATGGGGAATAGGGAATGTGCAATATTGCACAATTAAATGCGGACAACATCACATACATTGCTCTGAACCCAAAGTAAGTAGCTATTAAGCACTTGTGTTATGGAAGTCAGAAACAACGAAGGTACCACAAACACCCAGACCCGAGACAATGTAGAAAAGTGAATTTCTACATTGACCCGTCCTGGGATCGAACCCAGGACCTCAGAGCAAGCGACACCTTGAAACCGGTGCATACGCCACTCGACCACGGAGGTCGTCAAAATGATATAGGTAGCACGGCTAAGCTTACCATCTAACTAAGCCACCTTTTATAATTACTACCCATAGCTGGGCAATAATGGACATCGCTCTCCCCGTAGTCTTAAGGCTTTCCTTGAAGTCACCTTTTCTAAACAAGATCCGATCGAAATTGTCACTTCGTTAACATATCTTATCCTGAAACCTTTCTAGATTACACAATCGTAAGATAATATAGAGATACTTTTATAATATATTCATAAGACGCAGATACGACGCGAGTAGCTCATATATACTCGCAAAAACGTAGAGAATAAGCAACAGTTAAAGATTATTCGTCCACCTTTTAGTACTACTTTACTTGCGATATCCTTATACTAGAGCTTTGCAAACAACTTAGCTTGCTGGCGACTTTTACATGTTCAATCCATTTCGGACCGAGCAGAAAAGCTTAAACAATGTAATCTTACTTTGGAACTAAGTCATGTTTGGTGAGAATTGACGGTATTATGTTTGTTTGTAAAGGCCTAGACAATAAGTTTTAATGAGTTCTACTCACCTACAATTAGTTTATCATTTAATTCGTGTGTAGATATAATGTGTGATTAGCGAGTTATCGCCGACGCGGGTAGATAGAGACGCGGAAGGCGCGAGATTAGGTACCACGGGTGACAAGACAAGCTACTTCTGGTACAAATAAAGGAGCGATTGTACAAACCATATGTAAATAGGAATATACATTTCATTACATAAGTAAATATACCTCACAATTTTTTATTATGGGTAATTAGGTGGCCTACGGAGAGCCGCTTCGCTTCGTTGAATGTAAGGTGTATGAAGTATGTCAGATGATGGACGTTGAGACAAAAATTAAGAAAGGTATGCTGAGGAGGTTTGGCTACGTCGAGAGAATGAATGAAGAACGATTGACAAATAAAGTGTATAAGGCGAGTGTGAATAAAAAGAGGACGTAAGAAGTGGTCTCTGTCTACCCCAACAAGGGAAAGAGGCGGCAGCAGGTAGGCAGAGACCACTTCTTTCTTTCCACTTGCTACGATCCTTACACACTTGTTTCGGTTTGTCCACTTTCATTATTCCCTTCATACATGCTGTTCGGTTTATAGTCCATATGTGCATATGAAATAATAAAATGTGCAATTAGACAAATTGCAATGCTTCTCTCTATAAATAAAAACTGATTGAGCCGCTCAGTTTAAATGGCAATAAGTGGTCACCCATCATCGAGTGACCTCGCCGCGCGCTGCTCAACCTTCAGATTGATTACCGATCAGCGTCCACAACACTGTCATATTATGGTAATTGTAAACAGCTTGCACTTGTGTCCTATATTATTTATTGTAATATCGATAAATTCATACTATTTATTGATAAAACATTTGTCACGGCAGATGATTAAATAGCAAGCAGAATGTAGATTATAATACCAAATGCTGTAATACGTAAACGGAGAATAGAGATATTGTAATAGATAGCACACATACAGTATTGTTGTTATATCACTCACATATTATTATGGACATACAGGATTAGAGGGACACAAACTGTTCAACCTGCCTTATACAGTTAAAACACAAGAACAGTCATCCAAGCCTCGGCGCTGATAAACTATAATAACATATATAACGACGGGCCTGGTGGTCTACCGGTTAGTTTCCCTGACTGCTATACCGGAGGTCGTGGGTTCGATTCCCACTCAGGACAAATGTTTTTGTGATGAGCACGATCATTTGTTCTGGTCTGGGTGTCATTTATCTATAATATGTATGTATTTAGAAATATATAAGTATATTTATCAGTTGTCTGGTTACCATAACACAAGCACTCTTAGAGCTTAGCTTGGGATCAGATTACCGTGTGTGAATTGTCCAGGAATATTATATTTTTAATGTGTCAAGTGCCGTAGCGAACATTTGCGGAGTAATGAAATTCTCCCGAGACTTACTCTTTCCTACCTCGACGATAAAACAACGCTTCTCCAAGAAGCATTCGATTTAGCTAGCAGTAGCAATACAAAACACAAACGCCGTATATTACGTCCTCGCCGGCGAGGCCCGTCGCGTATTATAAATAATAGTAACGTAAATGTTATCCTCCCGTCCCTAGAAGACGGGCCAGCCCGAGCCGGCCAAAATAAATAAAAATATGTCCCTAAATAATGAAAACTTAGATCCAGCCATCCCTTGTTATTTTGCTTTATTAAGATTGTTAGCAACGCACTAAGTCGAGGTCCGAACCCCGCAGGAGGTGCCCTTGGTGGACGTTGCTGACGTAGTTAGTTTTTCCTATTGCTCTGGCTGGCCTTAAGGTCCTCGCAAAAAGTCCGGTGAAAAGTCAAAGATCTCTACCAAAAAAAAAAAGAAGTAATAAATTTCTGTCATTCTCGCTGCTCGCCGACTTGTAGGAGCGAGTACAAATATGAAGTCGAATTCATAGTTCTACTCGCAGCTCGCTCTACAACACAGAGTACTTTTTTATATTATGACTCTACATCCCCTAAACATATTGGCGAACTGTGGGTGTACATGGTACACCTCTGCCTTCCCCTTCGGGGATACAGGCGTGATGATATGTTATGTTATGACTCTATATCGGACTGCTGCCTTGCCTTATTAAGTTCATGAATAAATTTATGTATGGCAGACGACTACTTAAAGCAATAACAAGGCCCGCCAAAGGGCAGGCCGGTCCAAAACCAATACAGCCCGGGGTAGTCGTTCAGTCGCGGAAAATCTTAACACCGCCATTCAGGAAACCCCTCTCAACCAACTCAACGCCATCTGTTGAGCGGCGAAGTTAAACAGCGCCCTCCTGTGCACGTCCACTTCACACAAAGTAGTAATGCGATGTAGGTATAAGGCAAAAATAAAATGTAATAAAATATCGTTTTGATACTAAACTTATCGCTTTTTAGGTTTCGCGGACTCAGACAACAATTCCATATGGATAAGCTTACTAAATTAAAATTTAAGAAAGAAATAATTAAATGCCTTCTGGTTTCTATGTCAGAGTGAATAGTTGGAATATTGTTATTTATTTATTTTTGAAGAATAGTCATTTGTTATTTGCCTACACATAAATGTATATTTATTGCATGTATCTTACAATAGTAAACTGTGGAAACGTCATGGATTGTACATTTGTCTATAGTTTATACCACCTCGATGTAATATACAATGTACAATTGATTGTTTTTCCCGAATAAAATAAAAAATAAGGCATCTGTGTGCGTGTATATAAACCAATGTGTGGTTAGTACCATTCATCACTTAAAAATTGGATCGGTTTTTATAACATTTGATTTTAGGTCCATGTCCCAAGTAGCAGAATACCATCAAAACATTTGAAAGATGACTCACGGAAACTAGATTTACTTGTACGAGTGTAACCGCGGGGTAGACTACATATGTGGGTGAATTTCCCAAATGCCTTATTTTTTTGTCTTCGTTGAAATTAGTATTTGAAAAAAGGAATATAGTTCTGAATTTTTTTTTTTTGTATTCAATAGGTAGTTATTGGGTTGTGGCAAAAATATGATTTGCCTAGGACTATTACAAATGTAGAAATAAAATACATAAACCTCTATTTTTTCGCAAATCGGTGCTGTCCCACTACTTTTTTTGCACACAAAACAGCTTATACACTAATAAAAATGAATAAATTAGCTATATAACTTATTCTATTTCATAGAATATTAGTTTTTTTATTAATATATAGCATATTTTATTACATAATTAACGATTATTATTACTGAGAGGCACAAACGTACTTGTCCTGAAAAATATTCTCATATCGCTGGACAAAAGTAATTCAAACATAACTTTACATCGACGAGTCGGACAGCATCCCCACCCCAATTGTATTTCCCTCGTTGGTGTGTGCTAGTGGGCAATCAGGATAGAAGTGGGTTAAATCGCTCTATATGCGCACCAAAACTGTAAGAACGCCATTTCAGGTACTCCCGGACAATTATTTTATATAATCGGTGGTTGCATTTTTCTAGTGTAATGAGTAACTTTTTTATTGTTGTTTGGTTCTAACAGAGGTAGTAAGTGAATTAGCTTCATTGTCTGTTATTGAATTTATCCTAGATATTATGCATTTTTTATAATTTTCTAAAAAGTGTGTTTTTTCTCATGTCGCTGTTCTCATATCGCTGTAATCGGTGGTCTTTTTTACCACCGATGTGATAATTTACACCGAAATGATAAGAAAAAATCAATCGGTGGCATATATCTCATATCGGTGTTTTGATTCGTGATCAACGCACAGTTTTGTCACATCGGTGGATTGCTTTATCATATCGGTGGATCATTTTATCATCTCGGTGAGTCGTTATATCATATCGGTAGATCCCGTGTCATTTCGTTAAGTATACAAAGAAACAATGGCACATACAAACATACATACAGACACATACATATATACCTACATACAAACATTCGTACATACATACATACATACAAGGTAAGTTTACCTACATAGACTGCCAAAATCATTACCACGATACCACTGGGTAGTAGAAGATGTATAAAAAAATGTATCATCAAGGGAGGTCTGTGTTTGGTAATACGTCCATAGGCTGAGATGATGATGGTGAGGTGGAGCAATTGAACAAATTAAAAGTTTCTATGGCAAAAAAAAATTAGTTAAAAAAATAGTAAGTACGTAACAATAAATAACAAAATAATTAATAGCTAAAAAGAAAACATAAGTATAACGTAGCTTAATTTTGTTTAAGAATGCCGAGGCCAAAACTAAAAGGTGAGGAGAAGAACAGGTGGAATAGGTTGCTGGAAAGAATAAGCAAAGCTTAAATCAAAAGCAATTCTGTGTTAAGAGAGGGGCATTTAAGAAAACGTTTAGCTAAACTAAGACATGAGATTTTTGGTTTTTTATTTCATATTTCATTTTAATAAAGACAATGATAATAAAAAAAACATTATTTTTAAATTTTAAGTACCTCTAGAAAACGTTAAAAGTAGGTACATAATTTCAAAAATTCATTTTTATTTTTTATCTAAGAACTCAGTTCTCTTTGTATGTGATCTACCCTAAGTTCAGATCTTCATTTCTAAGTCACCTTTAAGTACCTACTAACTATTTCCTTTTTGATGTTCAAAGGTGAATAGATTATCATATCGCTGGAAAGGTTCATCATTTCGGTGGATACACTTATCATACCGGTGTACAAAAAAAATAATCGGTGCCGGTTTTTCACATCGGTGGAAACCAAAATTCAAACTGAATTTTCTCCTCAGTCTTAAATGATACGTTGATGATATTAAATTTGGGGATGTTTTGTATCCTAAAGATTACATAAAACCTGAAAAAACTACAAAAAAATAAAAATTGTAAAAGTTCACCGATATGATAAGAAAAATGGCATTTGTTGAAATTCACCCATGTATTACATAATATATTTACCTCTATCCAGTTCACTGCGATTTTATCTAATGCTCTCAAGTATATAACTCACAGTTTTCTGACTGTCCAAACTAAAGTATTACTAAAAATAATACGAACCATTTCCAAAGCAATTACTTGTAAAAAGTTTGTAATACAAGAAATTTTATTATAATATAATAAAATTTCTTGTATATTATACAAGTGATTATATAAATTTACATGCGACACTACCGAGACCGACACCTATGAAACCGACGCCTATCGAGACCGACGCTTATAAAGACCGACGCCTATCGAGACCGACGCTTATAAAGACCGACGCCTATCGAGACCGACGCCTATCGAGACCGACGCTTATAAAGACCGACGCCTATCGAGACCGACGCCTATAAAGACATACGCCTACTGAAACCGACGCCTACTGAAACCGACGCCTATCGAGACCGACGCTTATAAAGACCGACGCCTATCGAGACCAACGCTTATAAAGACCGACGCCTATCGAGACCGACGCCTATAAAGACATACGCCTACTGAAACCGACGCTTATCGAGACCGACGCTTATAAAGAACGACGCCTATCGAGACCGAAGCCTATCGAGACCGACGCTTATAAAGAACGACGCCTATCGAGACCGACGCTTATAAAGACCGACGCCTATCGAGACCGACGCCTATCGAGACCGACGCTTATAAAGACCGACGCCTATCGAGACCGACGCCTATAAAGACATACGCCTACTGAAACCGACGCCTACTGAAACCAACGCCTATCGAGACCGACGCTTATAAAGACCGACGCCTATCGAGACCGACGCTTATAAAGACCGACGCCTATCGAGACCGACGCCTATAAAGTCATACGCCTACTGAAACCGACGCTTATCGAGACCGACGCCTACTGAAACCGACGCCTATCGAGACCGACGCTTATAAAGAACGACGCCTATCGAGACCGACGCTTATAAAGACATACGCCTACTGAAACCGACGCCTATCGAGACCGACGCTTATAAAGACCGACGCCTATAAAGACATACGCCCACTGAAACCGACGCCTATCGAGACCGACGCCTACTGAAACCGACACCTATCGAGACCGACGCCTACTGAAACCGACGCCTATCGAGACCGACGCCTATTGAGACCGACGCCTATAAAGACGTACGCCTACTGAAACCGAAGCCTATCGAGACCGACGCTTATAAAGACCGACGCCTATCAAGACCGACGCCTACTGAAACCGACGCTTTTAAAAACAGACGCCTATCGAGACCGACGCCTATAAAGACAGACGCCTATCGAGACCGACGCCTATAAAGACATACGCCTAACAAGACCGACGCCTACTGAAACCGACGCCTATCGAGACCGACGCTTATAAAGACCGACGCCGTCGAGACCGACGCCTATCGAGACCGACGCCTTTCGAGACCGACGCCTGTCGAGACCGACGCCTTTCGAGACCGACGCCTGTCAAGACCGACGCCTATTGAGACCAACGCCTATAAAGACCGACGCCTACTGAAACCGACACCTATCGAAACCGACGCCTACTGAAACCGGCGCCTATCGAGACCGACGCCTATGGAGACCGACGCCTACTCAAACCGACACCTATCGTGACCGACGCCTTCAGAAACCGACGCCTATAAAGAACGACGCCTACTGAAACCGACGCCTATCGAGACCGACGCCTATTGAGACCGACGCCTATAAAGACATACGCCTACTGAAACCGACGCCTATCGAGACCGACGCTTATAAAGACCGACGCCTATCAAGACCGACGCCTACTGAAACCGACGCTTTTAAAGACAGACGCCTATCGAGACCGACGCCTATAAAGACAGACGCCTATCGAGACCGACGCCTATAAAGACATACGCCTAAAAAGACCGACACCTACTGAAACCGACGCCTATCGAGACCGACGCTTATAAAGACCGACGCCTGTCGAGACCGACGCCTATCGAGACCGACGCCTTTCGAGACCGACGCCTGTCGAGACCGACGCCTTTCGAGACCGACGCCTGTCGAGACCGACGCCTATTGAGACCAACGCCTATAAAGACCGACGCCTACTGAAACCGACACCTATCGAAACCGACGCCTACTGAAACCGGCGCCTATCGAGACCGACGCCTATGGAGACCGACGCCTTTAAATTCCGACGCCTACTCAAACCGAAACCTATCGTGACCGACGCCTTCAGAAACCGACGCCTATAAAGAACGACGCCTACTGAAACCGACGCCTGTCGAGACCGACGCCTTTCGAGACCGACGCCTGTCGAGACCGACGCCTATTGAGACCAACGCCTATAAAGACCGACGCCTACTGAAACCGACACCTATCGAAACCGACGCCTACTGAAACCGGCGCCTATCGAGACCGACGCCTATGGAGACCGTCGCCTTTAAATTCCGACGCCTACTCAAACCGAAACCTATCGTGACCGACGCCTTCAGAAACCGACGCCTATAAAGAACGACGCCTACTGAAACCGACGACTATCGAGACCGACGCCTACAGAAACCGACACCTATCGTGACCGACGCCTTCAGAAACCGACGCCTGTCGAGACCGACGCCTATCGAGACCGACGCCTATCGAGACCGACGCCTGTCGAGCCCGACGCCTATTGAAACCAACGCCTACTGAAACCGACGCCTGTCGAGACCGACGCCTATCGAGACCGACGCTTATAAAGACCGACGCCTGTCGAGACCGACGCCTATCGAGACCGACGCCTTTCGAGACCGACGCCTGTCGAGACCGACGCCT